>CM028135.1:611170000-612420000 GCA_016271365.2 Neoceratodus forsteri
ACTCTGTTGGTAGCCTGTTAGCACTTTTGGAAACTACTGACTATACCAGTGTGCACTCAAAATTACTGCACATTTGCACAGCTGCATGGTTATCTGTTAGAGCAAGTGTGCGTGTTTAAATATAGTGGCAGTTGCACTGACGGGCTGTTAGCCGCGCTAGTCACACTTAGTGCCGCACTAACCTTTGGAATATATCTGAACCCCTGTCTCTTAAGAGTTCCTACGCACTTAATGATTATTCTCGTGTTTTGCTTCCTACTTATCTCTAGTACCCCTCTTCCTCATGAGCTCACACAACACTCGTTATCCCCTGCAACCCCTACCTGCAGCTGCCATCATCTGCAGAGTCTTGGTTTTCACCCCAAGGTGGGGACCAAGCAGGAGGATTCACCAGAGTTTCTATGTCTCACAAAGAGTCATGCAGTTGTTGGTACAGCCCCAGACATACGAGGGTCCATCATCGTAAGTGCTGTGTCCATTTTCCCCATTTCCTCCCAGCCCTGGAAGATGTAAGCATGGTAGGAGCATGCCCGGCCGCAGTCCTCCCTCCCATTCTGCCTTCTGCTTCACTACTACTTGTGGTCACCTAGGTGGCAGTATTGCAGAAATGCACCGACCCTCCCTCCCTGGAGGACAGCGTCCTCTGGAACTCTCAATCCTCCTCCCTTGACCGGCCCCAAAATGACCAGTGTTCATCCCCAAACCCAGGTCACCAGCTTCAGAAGGGCAGCCCCACCGCTGTACAGATGGGCTGGTGGTGCTTATCCTCTAGCTGAGGTCATAATCCCCTTACTTGCACACTGTACAATGTGTTACTATGGAGAGAATAAAACATGTCAGCACTTGAACTAGGGAATAGTCATCAGAAGCAGATGAGCTCTAAGGAACAAATAATCCTGTGTTCATGCACATGACCCGAGCAATAAACAATGCGGCTGAATAAAGTTCAAATAAAAAAAAAAAATATATGCTAATTGAGGGAGTGTATTTGGCAGGCAGGCAGGGGGAAGGGATAACTTTTCTTTTATAGTCAAAGCAGCAGGCATGATGCCTAGCCTCACACATGGGATTCCTTACTTGAAAGCAAACAAGGGGCTACTAAATAAATGGAATACATGTTACAACAACATCTGTTGCTTTGCTCTCTCCGCGAAAAGGCTTACTCATCACTGCACCCTATACTTGAGACTGGGATGGCTCTCCCCACCTTTGTATCGGCTTTTCATAGCTGCTTGTACCATGGATAACGTTATAAGAAATGGTACACCAGCCACCCTAACCAACAAGGTTAAACCCTCCATACAGGCATATGGACTGCGGTATATGAATCAGTCCCTACTAATTGTCCCCATGTATGCCACTAGGATGGGAGAGCACACTTTCTCAGTATTTGCTTCCAAGCTCTGGAACTCCCTTCCTATGTCGCTAAGATGCTCTAAGTCTCACCAGGCTTTTAAGACAGATCACCGCAAGCACCTCCTGTCTACTGCTACGTGCACATGTAAATGATTCATTATTAATGCTTCACCTAGCCATACCTCTCTATTCACGTCAATTTTGCACTTACTGTATTTGTACATATCCTTGCATTGCTCGTTGTTTCATGTTCATCTTATTTTTTCTAGCCTACGTTACTGTTACTGAATTTGTTAATGTTGTAATTGAGGTTTCATTTTAACGTCTGTAACTCTCCCGGGCCGTGCCTGAAAATAGGCAAACTTTTGTGTTGTACACCTAACCAGTCGAGAAAAACTAAATAAAATGATGACTGATGGGGGGGGGTTGAGGTGACAGCAGGGAGGTTGTTTGTGTGTTTTATGTCCTTGGGTGGGGAGGGGTGATTTCACAGCACAGTGCGTGGGAGAGTTTGTTTTTTTTTTTTTTTTTAAGTATAAAAAAAAAAATCCACTGGTGATATTACAAGGTTCAGCTACATAATTTACAAATTCTTTGCAAATGCCAATAACAGATTTGTGGCAACCTGGCCAGTTAATTAAAATTCATAACATCTCTAGACATGGAAACACTAAAACTTGAACCACTTGCACATATGAAACAGGGTGGGTCAATGCTCAGCATCACCAAGAGTGTTGTTACAGAAATGCCGTGTACAGTATCAGAGTGCACTCTTCTAATTATGGTTGGCAATCCTCCACAGCTGACACAAGGGCAATAGTTCTTTCTAATTTTAGGTGTTCTTAATTCCTCTACTGATAGACTTTCAGAAGTGTTCTCACTGATAGTCAAGATTAGACTGCAAAAAAAATTCAGAGGAACAGAAGCCCATCGGGAGCCTCTCTTCTATTTTCTGAATGCAATAACACGTTAGAGACACTGTAACGGCATTTAGCCCCCACAACTATACAAGCTGGCTTAACTCCAATTTTAATTATTGTTACTCTGACAAGCACACAGAAATTGGCCACAATAAGGAAACTGTATATTCAAAATTAAACGTTAACTGGTCAGTCTGTTGGGCATCCAGGTCGTGTATTTATACGCTGGGTTGCTCAACGTCACTTGTTCTGCACTGAAGAAGTCGAACTATAGATGAATATGCTGCCTGGTGATTCAAGCTTGTGTTGGGAGAGTCACCACCATGACATCCTCAGGGAGAGGGAAAACGGACGATCCCTTCAGCAAGTCTGACTATTACATACTCTGAAACAAATGATTTGATACCTTTTATTGGACCAACATGGATGTTACAGAAAAGAACAAAGTAACCTCATCTTACATGTATTAGAGAGAATGCTATCCCAGGGTTTTTTTTTTTTTAATCAATAGAATGCTTTCTTAGCATACTGAGACATTTTAAAATTTATGTGAGAAGAACTCTGGTTGCTGAGAATTCTTGATAACCTTTGCTCTTCTGAGGCTCCTCAGTTAAAAGCATACTGGCGTTAATTAGCTTCGCTGACGTAATCTTCCGTTATGTTTTAAATGTATATGTTAAACCAATGAGAATTATTTCTGTTTTTTCAACATAATCTGGTGTTAATAGTATGGGATTTTCAAGATAACTGCCATAAAGCGTCTGAAGAAGGACCGGGTAGGTTCGAAAGCTAGAGCACTTTGTTCTTTTCTGTAATATCCATGTTTGTCCAATAAAAGATATCAAATCATTTGTTTCTGGATCTGTTCTTAAAAGGACCAATACAGCACCTACAACATTTTTTTATTACATACTCTGAATTCCAGGTTATGCTTACAACCAGAGCTCCACATAAAACTTAAGCAATTAATAATTATGCATTCACCATTTTTTAAGATCAGCTGAGTCAACTCTAGTTTTAGTGAAGAAAAATGCTTCAAAACTGGAAGAATGCCATTTCTTCTGATGTGTACAAGTACTATGAAACACTTTTAACCAATGCCCAACACATTTAACTTAAGTTTCCATAGTCATATACAACAATTTATATTATAAAATTATAATATAAATTTTACATAGTGCCTTTCATACAAACTGTATAGAAACGCAGGAACACAGACCAGCAGAAAAAGACCATTGGTCCACTCGGTCTGTCATGTATCCCAAAGTGCTTTACGATCCTTCTAGGAGTGGGAGGGAGGGATGGGAGAGAATGTTGCTGCAATTTTCAGCACAGAGGGATATTAAAAGAGCACATAGATACATAAGAGATAAAGGGAGATTAAATCACTTGCTCAGGGCTAAACAGTGAGTGAGGGTTGTGGGATTCAAAACCAAGTCTCCAGGTTCACAGCTGTGCATTCCAACCACTAAGCTAAACAGCTTCCCTGATCTGACTACTTCTGGCATGGCTAGCCTGTTAAATCAAGCAGCAACGGTGCTGTTCGCCCATGTAGGACACCTTGGTTCGCAGCCAGACAAGGAAATTAACATCCCCCTGCCAAGAGCTCCGAAAAGCCACACAGACAATACACTCCTCCTCCATGTGGGGGACTGCACTGGGATCAATGCATGACTGATCCCAGGTACATAGATACATAGTCAGTGTCGGCAGATAAGGGTCTATGGCCCACCTATTCTGCCCAATTGAGTTTGTAACTTCAGTTTATGTTTTCCTAGAACTCTGCTGCCCCTTACCCCCGACTTCCAGAATTCCTTTGTGTCCATCCCGTGCATTCTTACATCCTGTGATTTTTTTCAGCCCCCACCACTTCCTCTGGCAGGGGTGTTCCACTTGTCCACCACCCGTTCTGTGAAGGAATTCTTCCTCACATTTCCTCTGAATCATCCTCCCTCCAAGGTAGTCCAAGGCAGAAAACTTGTAGTGCAGTCCAACCAAAAGGGGATGGATTGAGTCATCCGGAGGCTCACATACTGCATGCAAAGGGCTAGGGGGAGCAGACTGTACATCCTGGGGTAGGATCAGGGATAGATGCATGGGAAAAAGATTGGGGCCCCTTGCAACTGAAGGTACTGCCTTCATTGATTCTCTGTACTAGTTCTCGATTCCACAGGCATTGTGAGCTAGATTCCACTATGAGGGACAGACTGCATGATGTCAAAAGACAGTCAAGCAAGAGAAAGTGTCAAGCCTTAAAGGAACAAAGAAAACAATGAGGTCCTGGATGCAAATGGTTCAGATACAGAAAACAAAATAGTGAAACACTAACTCCTACAGAATGTTAAACAGTGCTCATGTTGGTTAATCTTAAAAAAATAATTACATAAAAAGGGGGGGGGAATGTTAAATTTATTGTTTATGCTCCTCCCTTATGCAGACCTCCAATCTCCCATGTCAAGCCCAATTCCATCCCCCAATGTCTCTGGCACCCACCCCTCTTCTTTACAGTCTCACAGGTTTATACCCCCACCCCACTGGCGAAGCTCAGCAATGCTTGTAGCTCTTTTAGTTAACATTTTTATTTAAAATGTTCAACTTGCAAACCAAACACTACGAGATATGTGGTACCCACAGTCTGGAATAAATGCAAGGTAGAAGAGTACCATAGGCACACAATGCACACTAAATATAGACACTTTTCCCTTTGTATTATTATAGCAAATATTAAAACAGGAGCTTTGCTACAGATGGGGAAGACAGAATCTTGAACCATATTAACTACCGAGTGCTGTAGTCAGGCCTGTGGCCTACTGAGTATTAAACAACTGGTACCCAACATACAGAACTAGAACCTATTTACAGCCCTGTTCATGCACAAAATGGGGTTTACTCAGCACGCAAACAGTTTGTCTTATAACTACTCTGGAAGCATAAACTTATGTTTTCTTGTCAAGGCTCTACGCTGCCAGGGAGGCCAGTTCTCAAGTTGTGAGTTGGTGGACTTAGACTGCCTTCAACCAACTTCTGTAAGGAGAGGGGCACTGTGGGTGTCCATGGGAGTTGTAGCCCTGACAAGAAATCTCACGACGGGGGCCCACACCCCCATGAACTGGGTCACTGTACCCTAGACGAAGTGGCGCAATTCATTTAAATTGTGACGAGCTGTAACAGACTGGCAATCAGTTCAGCCAGAGAGGGAATTTCAATGGTCCTCCACTGTCAGAGCAGGAGTCTTTTGGCTTCTACACATACAACCTGCAAACATTTCCTCTCTTTAGGTTTAAGAGCAGAGAGGGTGCTGAAAGAACCTAAAAGGGCCACTTTTGGTGATGGAGTAGATTTGCAGGCTAGTGTGCCATTAATAAAGCTGTAGTCTTGGCGTCAGTAAGCATGTAAGAGTGGACAATGCCACAGTACACAGAGTAGGGTTTCCCCTGGTTGCCCATCAGCAGTGGTCAATTGGGAGGAGGTGTGCTGCAAACAGAGCAGAGGGGGTGCAATACCACATGCATCATACTTTGTTTTTACAGCAGGTTGCTTCTACAGTCATGGAGAGCTGTGTGTGCAGCTGTCCAGCAGGAGGCCTGCTTCTCTTGAGATATGGTTTCAGCTAGGAGGGTTGTCCAATTTTGTGTTTTTTTTTTTTTTTTTTTAATGCAGGAAGGACAGAATTTTGGTGGAAATAGGATGACTCCGATCTGACAAAACGACTTGACCTCAGCTAGGTTTTCAATTCTGACTGTACCTCTGTCACGATATCATGGGTTCCATTTTTCCCCCATTTTTATGAAAATGTGATGACCAGGCAATCCGCATGAATGCAAGATAATTTGTAACACATTCCTTGTCATTAACATTGTGTTTTACATTTGCCACGACAAGTCCACAATGTTTTACCCAATTCCCTTAAAAAGGACCACAAACAGCTTAATTTAATTCAATTTCAATTTCTGTATATCCACCCCCACCATCCCACGTCCCCAGAGGAGGCTGCAAAGAGGCAGTATTGTCTAGGCCTCCTTTCCCGGTCAAAAAACAAACATTTTATTTTCAGTGAGGTCCAGCTTCTACCCATTTCTGCAGTTGGATAGTCTGGAACACTCTAGTGCAAAGTCACGATCACAAGGTCACACGATGGGTATGCTAGTTCTGGAGGTTGAACGGGGTCATCTCACTGTTTACAAGCAGGAGCCTCACCTACTTGACCTCAGTGCCACACACAAATTTGATTAACCTGCAGGAACATCGAGGGATAAGTTGGTTTTACTGTATTGCTGTTTAAAATATTTATCTTACTGTGAAAGTCTATCCTGAACACAATGTACCATGATTTGCTTGGCATTTACAATCTACATGTCTGCACCACTGGCGTGAAAAGTATACAGATTTCTCTGTCTGGAGTTTAAAGCAGCAGACAGTCTTCATCCACTGTGAAGGGGAGTGTATCTGTATAACTAGATGCAAATTAAAAGTTAATTAGATGTTTAGTTGAAGTCAGTTCCTTGAATAAAGACTATGTTCACTTGCATTTTATTTTACAATATAATCTTTATGCTCAACTGAAAACAAGTTAATCCCTCCAGAACAAGAGATGTATGCTTATAAATATGTAAAAGGTTGTGTGCCCAGCTTACTTGCATTAAGGGACCTGTCAAATTGTTTCTAAGTGCAGTCACAGGTCTGTTATATATATATATATGTGTGTGTGTGTGTGTGTGTGAACTTTAGTGCCTTGATCCGCACTGCTCTCACAGGAGGTATATCTGAACACCCTGTTAGAATATATACCTACCATATATAGAGCCAGTGATCTTCAGTTTTCAAAAATCTTTTTTTTTCTGGGGGTCCTCAAACTTGAGGGCAAATCAGCATGTTTTGTTCAAAATGTTGGCTCAAAATGGAGGAGTCTGCACAAAACATTGGTGAAAAGTGGGGTTGTTTGATAAAGTGGTGCAAATACAGTTTGTTCATGAAAAACTGACTCACAAGTGCCGATTTTAACTATTTCCCTATGTTTTCTGTTAAAAAGAAAATCCCTGCCCCTACCCACCCCACAAACACACAAATTTGAGAGCACTAAACTGACTTTATGAGCTGGTTTGCACGTGGTTCCAATATGCTGCTCACTGTATCCACACAGACTGCATCCTTCTGTTTGCTGGTACAATAAATGACTAAAGCCTTTCAGTTATGCAACAGGCCAAACACTGCTATGAGGCTACTGGGCACTACCACATACAATAACTAGGACTTGTAGCACAGTTAAAGAGATACCAAAAATGCTATTACTAGCTGACCCAGTCACACTGAGGGAAGAGGTGCTGTCAAGTACCTTACCTCTGGCTATGCCAGCAACCCAAGTTTGGTTCCGAATTTGGGCTGCCAGGTGTCAGCAGGGCAGGGGGTGGGAGCAGGAGTCAGCTAGCCACTGGGCAGCTCTCCTATCCCGGGTAGGGGTGGCACGTCATCCCCCCTCTCGGCTGACACCTGGTGGAGGGAGGGTGGGTGACAGAGCAAGGACACTGGGAGGCAGATGTAATGTCAGGTGGGGGGCGGATGGAGAAGTGGGCCAGGAGCACATCACGTTCACCGCATGCCACAACCTCAGGCTAGAGGAGAAAACGGGGGAAAACAGGATGGTACAGCTGGGAAAATGACACATGCACACCAAATCTCCACATCACAGGAGCCTGAAACACTACTACTGGATTGGTACCTTGGGGATTGGGGGGTGGGACAGCCCCCGACTCCTGCCACAGGAGGCAATCCGTGAGGGGTACTTTGCTGCCACTGCAAGCTGGGGGCAGACTGTGGGAAAGTAGTGGTGATGCCGCTGAAGGGACTGAGAAGCATACACAGTGGGAAAAAATGCTACTCCCCCATTAAGATTTTCATGGAGCCTCTGAGGAACAACTTTTTATCATCTGGCTTTTAAGAATAGGTAGGAACTGGCAAGGCGAGACGCAGCCAAATGTACGGGAAGTTGCACAACTTTGTCCCTTTTTGGGATCTGTGCCAGTGAAGCATGTATCAAGCTATAAAAAAGTTACACTGTAGTAAATTTCTGAACAAATGCCAGAAATGAAATCACACAGCCCAGAGCAGAGATGCAGGAGAAACATGGAAAGCCATGACTTTAGCATGCATCAGTTTTGAAAATTGGTGTTGCACAAGTTCAAAATTTTGAAACCCATATTCTGAAGGATGAGTATGTTTTACAAGTGACCTAACACTTTAGAGAGCATTTTTTAATTTGTTTTCTGTTCCATATTTAATAAGTATACTTTAGCTACAAAATAAAGAATAAACAAATATACTGTAAGAAGAAAGAAAATTTAAAAACTATCGTTCGAATTCCATTTGGGGATCTTTTTTCTTTTTGTTGTTACCTTATATTTTATTAGCTTCAAATAAAAACAATAGATTGTACACCCCATGTCAGACATTCAGAGGAACATACTGGATACATCCAATGTGCAGTAAACAAGTAGTCTAGACAGTCTTGCTCTCGAAATAGTCGGTAATACAACAGTTCATCTGGTCTAAAATTGATCAGTCCAAGATAGCTGCACCTTGCAGAAGTGAGAGAGCAAAACACAAAATATTACGTACCTTAAATCCAGAACCTCCCACATGAAACTGGGATTTGCTCTCAGCCCAAACACTGATACCAAACATGGGAAGCCCCCCCTGCCCTCTCCTCGTAGCTCCATACCTCAACCCGGTACTGACTTTGCCAACTTTCCGAGAAATCAAATTATATATGAAAACAATAACAGTATATGGTTAACCCTTGCTGTGCATGGATTTCCATCCCAACTAAAAAGCTGTTCTATCACAGTTCAAAGGTCACATAATGCTGTTGTACTGTTTTGTGGTACATTTAACTAGAATGGAAACTTGTGCCACCCTACTGTTTTACTTTCACTCCCCCACACACACACATTCTCTTAACACAAACTCTTCTCATTTCAACGTTTTATAAAACAGAAACCTACACCTCTCCAATGTAGGTTCTCAGCAGTTGGGTGCTTTTAGAAAGCGGAATTTTTTTATTTTATGTTTCAAACTATGCACTATGTAAAGTAACACATGGGCAACCGTGCAAGACTCGACTGTGTCTCCATCTTGGAGTTCTGATGACATCCGTGACCTCTCGAGCTTAGCTCTATCATGCCATCACAACCTCTTGATGGAAATACAGCCTGGTTGTGCCTAGCTGCCCATGCATTATTCTCTATTTGACAGTTTGTTAACCTGACATAGGCTTGAAAAATCCCAGATGCAAATTCAAAAGCCTGTGATTGCAAAAATTCTATAAACTATGTACAGGAAAAGCACACATTTTCCCCAGAGTAAAGATCACCCCTGACATACAACTATGCAGGTGAGACTACGTATTAGCTCAGTCTTACATTACCCAAAATAGACAGCATTTCATAAAGTCCCAAAGTACTCCGTCTCTTTGAAAGAGCAAGTATACCATGAGGAGTCCGTCATTTTACCCAAAGATACAGCTCATGTAAAACCCTTCTAGCAGTGTACTCCACATGGGTGTAAGAATAATCAATTACCTAAGAAAAGGAAACACTGAATATCAGGATTCATACAGTGCACAGATTTGGGTCTCTTGTTTGCACTAAATCCTCCATCAATAGACTCACACTATAAAAACAGAAGCCAGTATTCAAAGAATGAAAAACCCAAATTGAACCAACCTTTGACTCCCTTGTAGAATTCCCACTTTACAGCTTAACTCACAGATGCAGAACTTTCCTGCCTAGGAGTTTCCGGAATACCCACAGCACGGGACAACAGATTTGGCTCTGCACATTAATACATCTTGTCCTATTAAAGAGCCAGCTAGCACACTACCCGAAATTAATATTTTTTTTCAAAGCAGCCAGATGTTACTTTTTATATCTGAAGTAAGTACTACTACTTTTCCCTTTTGCTTATCAGAATATTTTCTACACAACAGTGCTAGGTGTGATGTGTGGAACAGTACTCTCCCTGGAGGCCGGCATTTTTAGTCTCTTTAAACCTCACCACTATTATGTCCTCATTTACTGGGACATCGCAATTTTATTTATTTTTAATTTACAGTTATGCTGCCTTCGTCCATCTGGACTCCAACACCCACTCTCGCCAGACACCTAGCAAAACCTGACTCACCTGCATGTCTACAGCTGCTCTTTCCATGGATTCGTGGTCCCCCACCCACCCCACCCCACCCCACACAGTGCTGGAGGCGGGGAGGTGTACACTTGAATTTATGGTCTCATCAGGCAGCAGCATGATGGACATACGGGTTCTGGATATACTGGGGGCCTTCATTTCATGTGCAGGGTTCATTTTCCTTCAATTTACTCTCTGTGGTCATCTGTATGATTGGGCCAATCATGGGAATGTACATGACGGTGCATCATATGTGCACCCAGACAACGGACTCCCTTCCCCTGCCTTTCCTGCACTGCCAACCATGGTCACCTAGGTGCAGCACTGCAGCAGAGGCAGGGAACCTCCCTCCCTGGAGGACAGCATCCTCTCTGACCCTAATGCTTTCCCTAACCAGCCCCCTATGACCCTGGCTTGTGTCCAAACCTGGGCAGTCGGCGTTGTAAGCAGTATCTCTAGCAGTGTGCAAACAGACCGGCTCAGTAACACCACAATTGTGACAAGGTATGAAGGGGACTAGTATTAAAATATGTCAGGTACCAGGTAAAGTACTGCTCTTTATAACACTCCATATAATCAGGAGAAAAAACCTAGAATGATCTAATGGAAAAAGAGAGATACTTTATAAAAAGGAATACAACCTACGAGGTTTCTAATACAGTACATGTTCAAATACTAACAAACCAACAACCCCCAAACAAACAACGCTAAAGAACAAAAACTCCTTTCTACCACTTAATAGCAAACAGGGTTACAACAAAGAATCCTCATTTAGAAGAAAGCAGGCATGTCAGGGTACAATAAACAATAACACCCACGCCTCTGCTACAACTTTTATATAAAAGAAATACACACGCTAACCCTGGTCTCTTTGAGAACTAACAGCTAAACTAAGTCATTGCCACCCGTACATACAAGATTTTTTTTTTTTTTAACCAGGAAGAAAAAGGCTAATTCTTTATTTCAAACCAGGCCAAAAAAAAAAAAAAAGCCATGTGACACAGTTGTTTAGAGCACAGCTGACACTATTATATCCTTAGGGCAGGCAACTCGTGGCAAGGAACTAACTGCCTGCCCGAGGAATTTGTTCTGCCACAATTTTTTCATGAAAGGAATCTTTAGTTATTTATCTTACTTCTTCCACAATCTCACTTCCGTGCATCCCTGAGCAAATGAGTGCACAATGCAGCACCGCCCCCAAAAAACACGTTTTAATTACACAAAGTAGGGAAGGATCTGTAAGGTTATCAACAGATCAGTCTGCAAGAAGGCAGCAACCAGGGACCACTGCCAAGCTCTGGGCAAACAGAAACACTGTTCCACTGTTTAACATTGCCTAAGGTTATCAACAGTCATATAGGGCTACTGAGGGCAGCACTGGCCTTTACATATTGTTACTTTACTTTTCTGGCAATTGCACGTTTGTTGTTTTATTTAGTTTTTGTTGACAGAGTAAGTGCACTAGACAAATTCTGCCTATTTTCAGGCACGACCCGGGGGAGGGGGATACAGATGAATGCCAACTGACTTTGAACCAGATTAAGATGTTGGTGGTATTTTAGTGAATGGGGGGGAAATTTGGCCAGGACACCAGGGAAATTCCCCTACTCTGTGTGGGGGCGCTGTTGGACCGTGGATTCGCCTGTGGGAATCAGTCACTCTGCTGGTGTACCTGCAGGACAGCAGAGCTCTGCTCCTGCAGGTCCAGCTTTGGAGCCTACTTTGCTGAGAACGTCTGAAAGTGTGCATGCTATATCTGTTGATCCCGAAGTACCTGAATTGTCTTTACCTGCCCTATCTTCATCTGCATCGTCTGACTTTTTGCCTGCTGATGAAGTCTGGTTGAAGTCTCCTTGTTACTCATCGGAATCAGATATTGGCAGTGATTTATGCCGTTAGCCCTACTGAGTCTTCCTCTCCTGGATCCCGGACTCTGGAACCTGTGTTAGACTGTGTAGCGGCGCATCCTGCATTGTCTACAGCCACAGTACCTTCAGGCTCATCGGTGGTGCCGAGTCGATGGAGTTCTCCTGTTGCACCTGACATGCTAGCGTTGCACCGTGCTGCGTTGGAGTTTGCGGCGACTCCTGCACTGGATTTGGATGCGGCTTCTCCACTTTTTACTTCGGTGGCTATTTTACCTCACACTACTGTGAGTACTGCGCTTTCTTGTCCTAGTATCTCTCCCACTAATGCACCGTTTGTTTCGCCTACTACACCTACTCCTGCACTGATACCCTGTACCAGCCCCCTACCTAGCTCTCTGGAGGCCTCCCTGCACAATGCAGGCTGGAAACCAGGCAATTCTGAGAAGTGGATACCTGACCCTGCCCCTAGCCCGATACCTGGTAGTGGCAGGCGGCAGTCTCCCTTAGTGGATTTGTCTGTGGCCATCACTGAAACCTGGTGTAATGATAACCATGACTGGGAGATGGCCATACCTGGCTACAACATATTCAGAAGAGACAGAGCAGGCAGGAAGGGAGGAGGAGTGGCACTGTATGTGAAAAATGACATAAGGGCCACACAGATCCAGAAGGAACAAAATGGGGGAGAGATACTGTGGCTAACTGGAAAGGAAAATGGGGCCAGCCATCCACAGGTGTGGTCTATAGACCACCAGCCCAGGAGGAAGAAACAGATAGGAGTTGACGCTTAGCCATCCAAAGGATGGCAGACAAGGGTGAGGTAGTACTGGTTGGAGACTTCAATATACCAGACGTGGACTGGAGCATCCCAGCAGCAGCATCAACTAGGAGCAGATTTATCCTGGACTCCCTTCAGGGTGCCTTCCTCAAGCAACTGGTCATGGAGCCAACTCGGCAGAAGGCAATACTGGACCTTGTGCTCACAAACAGGGACAGTGTGATGGGGGTAACAGTGGGGGAGCACCTGGGTAACAGTGACCACCAGTCATTGTGGTTTGAAATCACAGAAAGAGCAGAACCAAACCACACAAAAACACGATCCTGGATTTTAGGGGGCAGACTTTGGGAAAATGGGAGATACTTGAAGAGGCATTATGGAATGGGACAGGAATCAGGGGTTGAGGAACAGTGGGCAGTATTTAAAATGGGGATTATAAGAACAACAGAATTATGCATTAAGCAGGTTAGCAAGAGGAAAAGGAAGAGGAGACCATTATGGTTTTCCAAAGAGGTAGCAAAGAAAGTGAAAGCCAAAAGATTGCATTCAGGCAATACAAAAAACACAGGCAGAAGGGGATAGGGAGAAGTACCAGGAGAAACAAAGGGGCAGGGAAGTTGTAAGGGAAGCCAAAGCTCAGACAGAAGAACGATTGCAAAATCAGTGGGTAAGGGGACAAAACCTTTACAGGTACATAAGTGAAAAAGAAAGACAAAGGGAGGGATAAGTGAGACTGAAGGGGAGGATGGGAGCCGCGTGGAGGATGACAGCAGTAAAGCTGACATATTGAACAGGTATTTCTGCTCAGTCTTTACTAAGGAAGAGGGGTAATGGGTCTGAAGGAGTACAAGGGTGAGAATGGTGCAGAAATGGACACAAGTCCCTTTACAGAAAGGGTCCTGAAGGAACTGGAAGTAATAAGAGCTGATAAAGCAATGGGGCCAGATGGGTGCACCCCAGGGTCCTTAAAGAACTAAGAGAGGTGGTGGCTGAACCTCTGGCTATCCTGTTCAGCCAATCACTGGAAACAGGGAGGTACCCAAAGACTGGAGGACAGCAGATGTAGTCCCCTTATACAAAAGTGGGAACAAAGAGGAAGCAGGGAACTACAGACCAGTCAGCCTCACCTCGGTAGTGGGAAAGATCATGGAAGCACTACTGAAGGAGAGATTGGTGAACATCTGGTTGTCAATGGACTACAGGACCCAAGGCAGCATGGTTTCACCAGGGGAGGTCATGTCAGACCAACCTCATTGAATTTTTGACTGGGTGACTAGGGAGGTGGATCAGGGAGGGCAGTGGACATGGCCTATCTGGACTCAGCAAGGCCTTTGACACTGTGCCACATAGAAGACTATTACAAGCGGAGGAATGTGGGTGTGGGCAGGACAGTAGTGTGGTGGGTAGGTAACTGGCTGGGTGGCAGGACACAGAGGGTGGTGGTAAATGGCTGTCACTCCACAGAGGGAAGAGTGACCAGTGGGGTACCACAGGGATCAGTGCTGGGACCGGTCCTATTCAACATCTTCATCAGTGACATTGCGCAGGATCTTGAAGGCAGAATTTCACTGTTCGCTGATGACACAAAGCTCTGTAACAGAGTAGACACACCAGAGGGTGTAGACAGAATGAGAAGGACCTGCAGAAACTTGAAGAATGGTCAAGGGTTTGGCAGTTGAAATTCAATGCAAAGAAGTGCAAGATAATGCATATGGGGCACAAAAACCCTGGCACAATATATCAGTTGGGGGGTGAGGATATAGCATGCACCAAGCAGGAAAGGGATCTTGGGGTTGTCATCTCTGATGACCTCAAGGTAGGGAAACAGTGTGACAAGGCAGCAGGTAAAGCAAATAGGATGCTGGGATGTAGAGGCAGGGGCATCACCAGCAGGAAAAGGGAGGTCATAATTCCGCTATACAAGACACTAGTGAGGCCCCACCTGGAGTACAGTGTACAGTTCTGGAGACCATACCTACGTAAGGACATAGACAGGGTAGAGAAGGTTCAGAGGAGGCAACAAAGATGGTGCATGGGTTGCATCACAAGTCCTATGAAGACAGGTTGAAGGAACTGAACATGTACTCCTGGAGGAGAGGAGGGAGAGGGGATATGATAGAGACATACAAGTATCTTACAGGGAGGAACAGGTGCAGGAAAACACTATTTTTAAGCGAAAAAGATGTTTCAGGACTAGAGGGCATGGGATGAAGTTGGAGGAGGACGATTCAGAAGAAACATGAGGAAGAATTTCTTCACAGAACGGTGGTGGACAAGTGGAACACCCTGCCAGAGAAGTGGTGGGGGCTGAAACAATCACGGGATTTAAGAATGCATGGGATAGACATAAAGGAATTCTAGAGGTCAGGGCTAAGGGGAAAGACTTCTAGGAAAACAAACTGAACTTACAAGCTCAAATGGGCAGACTAGGTGGGCCATAGGCCCTTATCTGCCGACACTGTCTATGTATCTATGTCTATACTTCCTCCTGTTGAATTGGATTTAGATTTATGTGCTGAGGATGCTCAACATCCTGTCATGGACCCTAAACTGCTCGCTAAAATTCCTTCCTTACCTCCCTCCTCTTCGGGGTGATGAAGGCACCAGCACTCAGGGCCCTGCTTGGGGTGATCGAATGGACACAGATGTTCCGCTCTCTGACCCTTCTCCTGACTCTGGGAAAAGGCTAAATCTACTTGGGAGGAATTTTGGAAACAGGATGCATTTAGGAACCCACCCCCCACCTTCAACGTCGGAATGCGGTCCGACTTCAGTATATTGGGAGTCTAGACATTGTCCCTGACTGTCTCTGTGGGAAAGACTATTTTGAAAGGATCACTGAGATTCTTCACTGATGAGATTTTTGCACCGATTCATGTATCTGGTTCTTCCTTATATATATCAGTTTTAAGACCCTCGAGGGTTAGACAGTTTTTGGACCAAATATGACACCCTCAAATACGCCAAGTTGTGGCTTCCATTTCAGGCTATCCCACTTACCAGACCTTCTATTAAAAATGTTACTATTTTGTTTCAAAATGAGAATGTGGCGGCTTGTGACATCACACATTGGTTGAAACAGCGCTGTGATGTTTTGGGGTTACCACAGCCTATCTTTGACTCTGAACATTTGTGGATTGGGGGTTGGCGTTATAAAGTGAGGCTTAGGAATACCAATGTTGATCCAATACACTTGCCAAATAGTTTATTTTTGGGTTGAGAACTGGGTCATTGCTTCTATGTGGGGCAACCTCGTACCTGCTTTAAATGTGGCTCCCCTTCCCATCTCAGTACAGCCTGTGATAAGATTACGGTGTTCCTTTTGTCTATCTTTTGGTCATGCTAGTTCTGATTGTACCTCTGAGCTCAAGTGTAACCTGTGTGAGGAATTGGGTCATGGTTTTAGGTCCTGCCCTTGGGCTTCCCCACAATCGTGAGGATTGCCCAGACCAGGATTTGATCCTTATAAATGCTCAGAAGGCTATCGATGTTGTGAAATCCCTTATATCACCAGTACGGGTGGCTTCTGGTCCCACTTTGTTCCCTGATGTTACTGTCCCTGCACCCCAGGATGTTTCTTTTTTGTCAAGGTCTTTCCCTGAGCCTCCTTTACAGGACGTGCCTCGGCCTGTTGTTCAGGGCCCTTCCTCTGCATCCCCCCCTCCTCCTGCTGTAGCCCAAATCCCTGCTGAACCTATGCTTGTCCCTGTGATGGATCCTGATATTATAGGGTCTCCTCCCGAGCCTAGTGTTGAGGCGAAAAAGCGGGCTCAAAAACAAATTAAATGTAGGGCCAAATTGCCTAAGGCGTCTTCTCCTGGTGGCTCTGTTCCCTTAAGTAATAAATTTGAGGTCCTATCCCGACACACTCAGTCTTCTGATATGGAAGCTGATTCTGATACCTCCTCACAACCTGTAGTGTCCTCTGATTCTGAGGTTGATAACTTGAAGGAGATGCCCATTGATTGTTGGCCCTTACGACCGGGGGTGCGACCCCGCATAAGTACTAGATCGGAAAGGGTTACCCGATTGTTTCCTTTTTCCTTTTTCTAGTCCTCATTCATGGCCACAGCATTTCACCTCACTGTTGCCACCCTCAATATAAACAGTGTTAAAAATGCTCATAGGTGCTACTCACTTTTCAATTTTTACATGATCTGACATGCGATATTTGCCTTATTCAAGACACCTGTCTTAATACCCTTTCTTTGGTAACTATGGCCAAGAAACTTTGGCGCTGGGGTCCCTCTTTTTTTTTTCCTTTAGGGTTGGAAACCTGTAGTGGTGTTGGGGTGTTGTTTCGGGGTGATGGCTTTCATGTCACTAAACTAGTTGAGCTAATTATGGGACGGGCCTTAATGTTGGATTTTGTCTATTTAAATACAACTTGGAGGTTAATTGTGATTTATGCGCCAGTTACAAAGACGGGTCGGGTGGACCTGTTTCGTGCGGTGCAGCTCTTTTTGTTTACATCTTGCATTCTCATCCGGGGTGGTGATTTTAATTGTGTAGTGCATAAATCAGACAGGGAGGCACTGACTGACAAAGATTTCTACGATTCAAATTGTCTTTTTTTTTTTTTTTTTTTTTTTTTTAAAGGGCTCCTTATCCACTAGGATTGATTTTCTCTTTGCCACTGCAGCACTATGGGTACTTATGGCACGAACTGTTCCAGTAGAGACTTCGGACCACATGGTGGTCACTGTCACATTAGAGGTAGGCCCTCATACTAAACTGGGGCTGGGATACTGGAAACTGAATTCTTTACTATTACATACCACCAGGTTTCTGGCCCAAGTACATGATTTGTTGAAGGCTCATATGTCACTA
Source organism: Neoceratodus forsteri (assembly GCA_016271365.2). NCBI lineage: Eukaryota > Metazoa > Chordata > Ceratodontiformes > Ceratodontidae > Neoceratodus > Neoceratodus forsteri. Next base: position 611,187,931 of record CM028135.1, read on the forward strand.
TCTAGACTTTCAGATGACTTGTTAGGTTGGTGGCTTCTCACCCAGTCTGAAATCTCTTCCCTGGCTAAAAGAGCATCTAAATATGCTGCAGTGACTAAATATAAAAGATATTTGTCTTTACGGATGCAGTTGAAAACTGTATATTCTGCTATACACTCACAGGGTTCATCTTTGACAGCACAGGTACAGAAGGTTAAAAGGAAATGGCAGCTTTACAATATACTAGAGCTACCTCCCTTTGCATGAACATAGGGTCTGTTCTGCTAATAAACCTGGTCTAGGGGATGTGTTGGATTGTAGTCATAGGCGTTCAGCGGACCGCCTTATGACGGAAGTTGAGTACTGATGGTAAAAGTTATACTGCATTCCAGGATATTTTGCAGGCGGTCTCCTCACATTTTTTGGATTTATATTCTGCATCTTCAGTGGATAGCTCTGGTGCAGGGAATTTTCTTTCCTCTCTCAATATTGCCCCTTGTTCAGATATACTGTTACAGGCTTTAACTGCTCCTATCAGTACGGAAGAAGTTAAGATACATTTTTCGTTTACAAAATAACACGGCACCTGGTATTGATGGTTTGCCTGCAGAATTTTATAAATCCTGTAAGTCCTTTGATTTGTGAAATACTCACAGTGGTGTTTAATTGGGCCTTACAACAACGAACCCTTGATTTCCATTTCTGTACTTCGATTCAGATTTTGTTATATAAAAAAAGGCAGTAGGAATGTACTTTCTAATTGGAGACCTCCAAGTCTCCTTAATACAGATTTTAAAATATTAATGAAGATATTGAATACCAGATTACAGTCCATAGCTCCTATCTTGACTTCCCTGCACCAGGCCTGTTCACTTCCGGGTAGATCCATATATACTAACCTCCTCTTGCTTAGGGAACTCACTGAACTTGGTAAAGCTGATGTTATAAAAGGTTTTCTCTTGTTCTTGGATTAGGAACGGGCCTTTGACAGAGTACCACATTGTTATTTGTTTCAGGTTTTACAAACCTATGGTGTTCCTGATCGCTTTATAGCCTGAATCACTTTAATTTATAATCATGCTTATGCCTTGCTCTTGGTGAATGGTTACTTGGGTTCATATATCCCTATTCGTAGGGGGGTGAGACAGGGCTGCCCTCTAAGCCCTTTACTCTATGTTTTTAGTTTGGATCCACTTTTACGTACTATTGCCCAAGATGTACAGATTTTTGGTATCGTTTCCCCTCATAGTACCCTTGAGGCCAAGATTTCGGCTTATGCAGATGATGTCGGTGTTTTTGTTGCCGACATGCCCTCTGGTGATAAGGTATTGCACCATTTTTCTATTTTTTCTGTTGTTGCTGGTTCTTCCCTTAATAAGGTTAAGAGTTTTTTTTTTATATCCACTGCATACTGGAATTCCTGAGGTTATGTATTTACAAGGTATTCCTGTTTTATTGGGCCCAGTTCGAATATTAGGGATTGATTTTGGTAAAGGTGATAATCCGTTTATTAATTGGTCTGCTAAGATTGCTGCGGTGCAGTCCAGAATTACATTATGGAAATCATGGCAACAGACTGAAAAGAAGAAAGTTATTATTTCCAAAACTTTGCTTCTCACTCGTTTTTTATACCTCAGCACGGTATACCCTATTCATTCAGTTCTGGGAGCCACTTTATTAGGTCTTTTTTTTTTTTTCTCTCAACTTATATGGGGAAGTCATCTAAATCCCATTAAAAGAGATGTGTTGTATCTTCCAACTGCACAGGGTGGTTTGAATTGTGTGAATCCTGTCACTTTTTATTGCAGTTATTTTTTTTTCATTGGAATTTGATAGACCTTAGTCATCCCCAAACTGTATTATGGGTGATTTATGCATATAATTGGTTACCTCGATTATCTTCAGATTGGCCAAGACTGAGCCTGAAAAATATACACACTTCCAACTATCCAGTTTATATCAGACCTGCGATAACGAAGCTTAATAGATGGAAGTTACTTCCGGCTCAAGTGTTGTGCAAGCCTCCTAAATATATTTACAGTGTTCTGCAAACTAAGGCACATTCCATAGTCCCTGCTTTTAAAGATGTTCCGGATTGTTATGTTGATAGTATCCTTAACAGTTTGGTTGATAAACTGATTCCACCTAGATTGTGGGATGTCTTATGGCTTAGTTGTCATGGACGGCTCAATGTTAGAGGGAATTTAAAGCATAAAATGGTTAATGAAAGGACTTGTCCGAGGGATACTTGTATAAATCAGGAGGAATCAATGTCCTTTTTTTTTTTTTTTTTTTTTTTTTTAATTTCCTGTCCTTTTGTGCAAGATTTCTGGTTGACCCTTTCTGCTCGCTGGAACCAGCCTTTTTGGCGGGCTGTTACATATGCAGAAGTTGTGGTTTTTTTGGGGTTTTTTTTTTTTACGTCATTGTACTTTACTGGATGCTGGTGTATTACGGCTTTTGTTTGCCATGTTTAAGTTTCATTTATGGCAAGTAAGATGTCACCTTACGCTGCGACAGTTATATCACTCACCACTTGATGTTCTTCAACATATTGAACATGATTTTTTGTTGCAACGTGATTCTCAATGCAAATATTTGCCCAACAATGTATGGCATATGAGGTGGAAAGCAGTTCCTTTTCTGAAAGACAAGATAGGTTGATATATTTACTCTATGTTGGGTTATTGACTATTGCTGATATTTCCTTTGCTATGTTTTCTTATTTGTGTCTTTGTACCAGAATTGTATTGCTGTTCGCTGATTTACTGTTCTGTTTATTAATAAAAACCTTCCCCTACTCTTTTCGAGAAGGGCCATGGGATCTTTGACATCCACCTGAACTACCACCAAAACAAGCAGATGGGACCTCAGTTTAACGTCTCATCCGAAAGACGGCACCTCAGGAGTGCAGTGTCAGTACTGGGATATTAACCTAAGTGCCTGGTGTGGGGATAGAACCCCACAACCTTCTGATCTCCCAGCCTCAGGGGAGAGTGTGCTACCTGGTAAGCCACTGACACGGACAAGGCAGCGTTTATTGTACATGTAATAATACCGCCTTAACATTTTCAAATTCTGCAATTTGCTGTTTGTGGCAAAACCTTTTTTGTCCCTTAGCACCAGTGTTCCCACTGCAGGCACATAACAGAGGGTGCAGTGCACTCTTATCAAAGTTTTTCAGGGGTACAAAATTAATTTTGAGGGTACATCGTACTGTTTTTTTAAAAACTTAGGAGGTAAGTGCAGTTAAGAAATCTAAACACGAAAGTGGCACAGTCACAGACAGTATAATTTCTAACCAAACCAGTACAACATATCTGGAAAGCCATGTCAGCAAGCTGGTTTAGTTAATGCAAGTAGTACAACAACTAGATAAGTGACAGCAGCAGTAACAGAGTAGAAAAGAGGGAGTCAGTGCATCTGTCAGTAGCAGTCATTTTAATACTAGGGATTAGGGAAGAAGCAGATAACATGATGGCATTGCACATGCTCATTCATAGCCTATATGCTACCTTACTGCATCTTGTAATTCTTACTGGACTTTTACTACAATGCACACAGCAAACAAATCTGGCACCAAGCTTTGTAGTCATAAAAAAAAAAAACAAACAAAAAAAAAAAAAACTTATTACCACATGCCACAACTGAGCCCACAGGTGCAGTCTATGGTTATTGTATACCAGTCAACATCTGCTTTTTCTCAGCTGCTTGCAACTTCTCCCGCCTCGCAATACACGCCTCAGCAACTTTATTATATACCCTCTGATCCCGCTAGTTGGTGTTGCAGTTCTAGGGTACAATCTGTAGCCATCCCATGCCCCACCGGCTCTGCTGCCAATTCAACAAGATTATTCCCCACATCCTAGTCCCAGCTCGAATCTTGACCACAAATTGTGCGGGCGGAAAACCAGGGAAATAACAGAAACTTTTTGATATAAATAAACCCAGACCCATACAGTTCCTGGGGGCTCTGTTTTAATGACAGTAGCTGGCGGATATTTATCTGACTGCTGAAACGGTTTCCGGAGCTCAAACGACGGATCTATTCTGACCACTGATCGCAGTAGGGCAGACGGAGCGGGGCACACTCATGCAGTCTTTCTCTCCTGTACCAGCAGAGGCCTGTACTAATTAGGGACCCATACCTGCCTGCTGTCCATGGACCTTCTGTACTGCACGTCAGATACATCTCACTGCTGAGACTCTTAGCTGCTGCTGCTTCTACCTGGTGCCGAGGCTCTGAGAATCCAAATCCGGCACCTCTCTACTTTACACGAACTGCAAGTCACAACTTTCCACTTGGCGCCAGCACATGAAGCCCGCGATTCTACTGTGCACCACCCCACACAGTGCAGTCTGTCCACGCCCACCTGCTGTGACTGCTTGAAATAGATAGGGTGTAAGGCACTGAGGCAGCTAAATGTGGACCAATCGCACGGAGGCTCAAAACTAGGGAAAAAAAAAAAAAAAAACACAACATGAACCAAAAACAAACAAACAAAAAAAAAAACGCTTATCATTTCTATGAGTACAGGCTGCATAATGGAACTCAAAAAGTCGCAACGGCTTCTTTACGTACAGTGTACCCCCTTCACACACAGATGTGCGTGAATTTTGTATTTTGTACGCAATCCACGTACATTTATGCGTGAATGGGAACACTGCTTAGCACTCACCCAGCCACTCAACGGTTGCCATTCATAGAAATGCCGATTATTTTATTTAGAAGGCTAAGAATCATGAATTTGGAGTAGAAACTTGATGGGTCAATGGCCTTTTCTTACCCAAATTCATACAGTATAAATACTTACAGTGACCGTAGTTATGCATTTTAAAAACTGGTAACAGGAAGAGGCACACTGAGCCGAGGCTCATTTCCAGGTGCAACCCGGGGAAAGGGGAAAGGGAGAAGCACAATTACAAACACAATACAGCTAGTTTGGTGATGTGGTTTCAATGACATACAGAGCACAAGTTGAGTGCAGTACAGACAAAATAACAACACACTGTATATGGAGACATGGCTAGAAATAATTTTTTGTGGACGACTGTCCAAGAGAGAGGTGTAATGCTCATTTTACCTGACCCTCAGAATCTGTACCTGCCCAGTTGATTTTACTAATTTTACATATCTGTTTCCGAATCAGAGCCAATAACTAGTGTGCCACTCGAGTCAGAGCTTATAACTAGTGTGCCTCCTGGCTGGCACAATGTCTTCAAAAAGGGCTTAATAACTGAGGATGCTATTTCGAAGGTAACCCGAAAAAAGGCTACTAAATATTGCACCCTGGCTGGTACAGGACCATGAAAAGGACTTAACAGGTGTGCCCCCATTCACGGCGCTGATAAAGGCTTTTAAATGACTTCCCCTTCTGCCTCCTGCTCAGCACCAGCCCTGACAAGCAAGCAATAACCCACGACTGGGTATGGGGTTATAGGGATTTAATCCACGCCTCGGGTGTGTTGTAAGGCACGTAACTGCAGACCAAGTGCCCTCACAGCACCCGGGGTGTGGATTAAATCCCAATAACCCCATACCCTGGAGTGGGTTATTGCACTTATAGCATGGGTTATGTTTAAAAAAATAAACAAACAAACAAACCATAAAAGGTTTTTTTCCTTCTTCCTTTTTGAATACTGCAATTTTGGCTGTAGCCTGCTGAGTTGAAAAGTAGCCCCCAGAACTCATAAATGTTATTTTATGAACACACAAATGCTATAAATAAGAATCCTGAAATGATTTCTGACATTTGTATGTTCGTAAAATAAATTACAAATGCATGAATCAGTTTCTCGCTCTGTCTCTCTCCCCCTCCTCCTCCATAGTGCAGTGCACTGCTCAGTTTCTCTCTCTCTCTCTCTCTCTCTCTCTCTCTCTGACACACTCTGCTGCTTCTAGGCTCAGGGGGTAAACTGACTGAATTCTGAATTACATGTTTTGGTGTCTCTCTTGCTATCGGTCTCTCTCTCTTGGTGCAGGCAGGTGTGCTGCTCATTTTGGGTGGAAAACTCAAGAGAGAAGGGAAAATGCAGTAATTGTGAATTGAAGGTTTTGGTTCTCTCTCTCTCTCTCTCTCTCTCTCTCTGTCTCGCACGGTTGGGGAACAGCGACAGCCAGTCAGTGGGTCCATATACAGCACTCTTCATGGTGCTGCTCAATCTTGTAGCCTCTCCTATTGCACATAGGTTATAATTAATTTGATCAACAAAATGTGCAGGACAATCTGCTCTTACACAGGGAAGCACCCATGCAGTTCCGTCTCTCTCTCTTACATAAAAATATGATTTAAATTATCTACGACCCAGTTCACACGGCTGAATATGGAACGGGGGTATAGCTGGCAGTAGTGCTTCACAGGTAGCAGCTCTGATGCAACTCCAGAGCACAGTCAAGCACACAGAAGCAGCATGTCTGATCGGGAATGTTAATGGCTGTGGGATGGGGGTATCACACCTGGGGAGGCAGTCCCAGGGGACTGCTGCTCTCTTCCAATTTAAATGGCTGCCTTTCTGCTTCAGTTTCTTGACCAATTAACTAGTCCCGACTGTGCATAGGGATATTCTTCAGGGAGCGTCACAGCAATTGTGGAGATTTAATCTGCAGTCAGGTGATGCTCTTGCGCCAACTGAGTTACCTCCTTTTTCCAACTCCTGTTATAAGGACTATAAATTAACTCCCTTCTCTTCTGCCATCCTGGTGGCGCCGAGGGTCGAGGCACTGGATGCCACACCTCATGCCATGCCAGCAACCTGGGGTTGGGAGCGAGCTCAGCTGCTGGAGGGAGGAGGGTCGACCATCCCAGGGATTGCTCTCCTCTGGGGAGGGTGGGAAGGGACTACCACGGACGCACTGGCTCCTGGTGGCCGCTGGGGATCGGTGCATCATGCATGCCGTGGTTAAGCGTAGGGGTCGACATGGGCGCAACATCAGAAGTACCATGCACGAGCGCCCGTGTAATGGCGTTCTTGGCATCATGGAACGCCTGTGCGGATCAAGACAAAAAAGCTCCACGCACAGTGAAGGCATCCGCGGCGCACGCCAGGACACACTCAAGTCAGCTCCCCTGGTGTCCACTCCCTGGCCTTCCACTGTGTGCAGGGTAAGTACTCACCACAATGTAGCTGGGAGGGGCAGGACACAGGGGTTGGAGACCTCTGGCTGTGGCTGCGGCAGGGCAGAGGAGACAGCTGGATATGGGGGGGGGGACCATCGGTACAACCCCCCCCAGCCGAGAAGAAAAAATAAATAATAATAATAATAATAAAAAAAATTCCTTCTCTTCTACCTCTGCTCTCACAAGCTGATCAGCTGAGCTTTCTCTGCTCCTGAAGCAGTAAGTCCACCCTACTTAGTAACCCTTAAAAGGGCTTTTATCAGCCTCCCCTCCTCTCTTTGTAGCCCTTCCTGCATGGACAGCAGGTTTTAAGTGTCTGCTTCAACCCTTTAAGTTCCTCTCCTAATCTCTAAATACTGAATCTCCCCATCTTTTTGCCTTGACTGCCTGCCCTGAAAAGGGCTTTGAAATACAGATTTCTAGTCATTACAATGGCTTTTAATTAGTCTTACCAAGTCCCTCTCAGTTAGTATGCCACCTTGAAGAGGGTTTTTAAATTCGCAGACCCAAAACTCTGCTGCCTGTAACCAAGAGGTCATACTTGCATTGCTACTTCAAGTATAGCACACAGAGAAATAAGGTATGCAGAGCAGAAAGCAAAATGAAGACCAGCAAGTGCAACTGCACATGCATGATGACAAGGAACACAAGTGCATTCTAGTCCTTCGGAGGCTCCGTTTTCATTTCCGCTGCATGGCAAAACCATTGACCACATGACAGAGCCCATAACAGGACTTAGGGGTGAATGGACGTCCCTCAGGTTTATATATAGCACTGACTGCTGGACTGCATCTGGATGGTAGAAGGTTAAGGAGTTGCCACACCTGCCAGCGCTACTGCCCGCTAATGCTCTTTCACTTGGTGCCTGTCTCAGTGACAGATACAGAAATGGAAGCAACTGTCCCTGGGGAAAACTGGCTGTGGGGGACAGGCAGACATCTGGTTATTTCGACCCTTGTATGGAGGACAAATTAGCATGCACAGAAACATAGATTTTGTCAACAGAAAAGGACCTTTAGGCTTATCTAGTCTACCCTTTGTCCCCTGCCTATTCTGTCACCACTGACCCTAGACGATCAAAGGTGCCCCATTCCCCTACCTAATAAGCCTCTGTGCCATCCCGCGTGTCAAGCTCCCCACACTCTGCCCCCACCACCTCCTCTGGCAGGCTGTTTCAGTCATCTACCACCATTTCTGTGAAGACGTATTTCCACATATCTCTCCTAAATTTTCACACTCAACTTTATAGCATACCCTCTTGTTCTAGTGCCTTCCTTTCTTGAAAATAGACCCTCCAATTGCACCTTGTTCACTCCTTTGAGGTACTTACAGGTTTCATTCATGTCCCCTCTTGCGCTCCTCTCTTCCAGGGAGTACTTGCCGAGTTTCTACAACCTCTCCTCGTATGACTGCTTGTGCAACCCTCTCACCATTTCGGTTGCCCTCCTTTGTACCACCTCCACTCTATCAACATCCTTGAGGAGGTGCGGCCTTCACAACTGGACACAGTACTTCAGATGGGGCCTCAACAGTGAATGATACAAATGGCAACACCACCTCCCAAATTGTCTCGGCAAACTCAAAAACTACATAGCGCCAGAATGAAGGTAGGCTGAGCTGGTGCTGAAAGGAGGTTTCAAAACAAGTTGATAAACTACAACAAGGTTGATGGAACTATGAGGTTAGGGAGGAGGGAGAGGTATGAGGTGGCCAAAAGCCAGGGTAAGGAAGGGTTCAGGAAGATTATATAGCTGCCCTGTAGCATCTTCAGTCCTTCAGCCAAATCAGATTTTTGACACTGCTCAAATAAGAAGGTTCTCTTTACTTGGGAAAAAGCTACATTCTGAAATATTTAGAAAATGATTCAAACAGAAGGCCAAACTGAACTGTACTGGAAAGCACTACAGAGCTCACCCGACTCAGGCTTCATATAACATGAACGCAGGGCGTAGTAGCACATCGGGAAGTAGAAGTGATCTGGCTGCCTGTTCCATGGCACCAAAGTATGGTCCTTTTTCTTCAATAATGGACCACAACTACACTTAGAATAGTACTCTCTGTCTTGTCTTACCATATTGGCAGTTTTAGGGCTTTGAGAACGGGTGCTCTTCAGGCACTTTTACACACAGGTTTCTGTAACAGAATGACTATTACAGAAACAGTATTCCATTACCTCCCTTGTGTGTAAAGTGCATCTGTTCTGTTCCCTTGGTGAACATTCGTCTGAACCGCAATCTCTGCTTTTCGTGGTTTGCCCCGATGTGTTCCGTTTCGTAGAGCTATGTAAAACAGTCATTCCGGTAGCAGTGCAAAAACAGACAGAGCAGCAAACTTTGCGGGGGAGCCGAAACAAATGGAGGCAGTGTAAAGGGAACCAAGAATGGAACAGAGAATAACGGTGCCACACAGGTAATGCTCATTCTGTTTTTAAAACCTGTGCATAAAAGCGCCCTTTTAAGGCAGAATCACTAACAGACTTCAATAAAAGATACGTCAGATACAGAATGTTGGCATTAAGACTAAGTATCTGCATGCAACTTAAATTTAAGAAATATTTATAGTGGTCAGAGAAACCAGGCAGCATCATCTGTAAAGGGATACCGCAACCTCACTTGTTTACTGAAAAGGGTATTCTACAGTAATGGGATCCCTGCTTACCATCCAACTACTTTCATTTGCTGAAGTATGTGATAAAAAAAAAAAAATGTTGTATAGTCTAAATAAAACACAGCTGTTTTTAGTTAGCTCCAGATTTATGAAGGTTCAGCAGAGTCTGGGAAAAAACAGACACTGGAGGTCTGGATTCTTTCAAAAGCTAATTTGTTCTATATATATATATATATATATATATATATATATATATATATATATATATATAATATATAAAAAACTCATTTCTGAAAATACACAAGCTTTCCTTACAGCAGCTCAAACAAACAAAAAATAAATAATTTGGGCAAAAGACAACCATGCAACCTGATAAATACAAAACTCAACGTAACAACGGGAAATGCTAATTCTGTCTGCCATGACATAAAATGGGGCCTCTACATATGAACACACGGAAATTGCCAGCAGAAAAGGTCTTACGGTCTACCAAGTCTACTCGATTGTGCAGCTAGCAGCCCTTATTCTGCAGCTGCCCTCTCTCCCTGCCCCCCAGTTGCTTAAGTAAATGTTGGACTCCTTGATCAAGAGCATCGCTGCAACACCATTCCAAGAAAATACAAGTCCGTTATAAGAAAATGTTTGCATTTACAATACAGTAAAGATCTTGAAAACAGCTATTAAACTTAAGCTACAGTAAGCAAAAATTAAAAGTCGGGAGCATTCTGTTTTGCTCTGTGCTCTAGCTACTGAGACAGGCAGCTGGATATGCAATGTTCTGACATCTATACTGCATCCAGGGCAGTTTTTTCTTTTTTTTCCCCCCTTTGTGCCATCCACCCTACATTCTGCTCCTGCCCAGACTGCCTGCCTCATTCCCTAATCATCATGCCCCTGCAGATACCCCCTGGCTTACCTCCCTGGGTGAGGACACGACACTGAACAGGCCCATCTATGACAGGAGAAGGTGTCGGCAGACCACTGACTTTGCCTCCCTGGCTTCCCCAGGGCGAGATTAGGGGTCAGTAGTGCCGCAGGGCCGGAATTGGTCAGCAGGGAACCACAGAGATCAGACATCAGCGTGGGCTTATTCCTTGGCAGAGAGCGATTTTGTGTATGCTGCCCCAGGGGTGGGGACTTGCAATGACGTCCAGCGTCCGCCCCGCCCCCTCAACATACTGCTGCCTGGTCGCTCGCGGATCCCCCGGCCTCCGCTAGGGGTCCATCGAATGCTGGGCACTCTACCCATCCTCCAAGAGAAGGAGAGCAGTCCAGGACGCTCAATCCTCTCCCGCCCGCCCTCCGACTCCCCAGGTCCAGCCCTGAACCCCGTCATCGGCGCTGTAAGCAGAAATCCGCCGCGCCCAGTGGGCCGGCCTCCATCCAAGACTGTTTTCAAAGGGGCTATTTCAGTTCCTTGTTTCTGTTGAAGAAAGCCGACTGTAAACAGTTTTGCATCCAGTAAACTCAGGCAGTTGGTGGCTACATCGGAATAACCCATCTTTCTTTCTGTCTCTTTTTTTTGTCTTGTCTAAGAGGACTTGATCAATATCAGCAAATGCTACTAGAAGCCACAGTCAACTCGCAAAAGCAATACAGTTTTGAAAACAGGAACTGCTGTGTCCAAGAAGGTTGGTGGATGCTGCTTTTGAAAATCTCAGACAGAAAGTAAAACTTGTCTATCTGGAGTTATTTAATAAAAACAGGAAAAAAAAAAAAAAAAAAGTGATTTCAAGATTAGTACATACAAGCATAACATTATTTACTTTTATACTGAAATCCAAGTCTCACTGGATGTTTTCTGAGTCTTGCAGCTATAGCAGCAATATACACTGTAATCATTATTTTGTATAAATGTATGCATCCTTTTCTGAAATTAAAAACAGAGAAATAATGTATCTAACATGGCTTCTGGAAGGAGGCACTTTGACCTTCCCATCCATGCATTTCATCCTATAAAAGTTTTTCCTTCAGTAAAAGCCTTTAGAGAATTCCAATCAACCAGAACATGGAGGAGCCCCCGCCACTCCAGTTAGAGTGACTATTTTCAGATATCACCAAGCACAAATGATCTTACTGAAGTGGAGAGTAGGTGGCAAAAAGGAAAGGCATTTGTAATGAGCGCTGTACGTGTTTGGTACTCAGTCCAGGGAATTATACTGTTAAATGAAGATTATAATATTCACACGGTAAAAATCGTTGGTACAGACATGGGGTGGGGGTGGGAGATTCCTTTCAAAAAGCATACTGGCTACAGTTTGGAATTAACATGTAACCCCAGGTGGCGCCATCCCGAGGGATACTACCTCTGCCTGTGTGACTAAGCGTAGGTTGAGGGGCCCAAGTTCTGTGAACGGGTGCCTCCACCCAGAGGGCTGGTTTAAGGGTAGCATAGCTGCCTCTGGGTACAGTCCTCTGGGACACTGATACCCCCCTCTAACCCCTCTAGTGGCCTATACTGGTCAGCAATTAGACAGTCACAATTAACACCAGAATGCAATGTTATACCCACACTTGGCACACTTACCACCAGGGCTGGATCAGCTACACTGGCCCTGGAGATCCCCTATAAAATAAGACCTGCAATAGAGAAAGGCAATAACAATACAGTATCCCCACCACAAAGGTACACAATAGCCAGCGTAAATGCAAAAAGATTTAGATCTGATTTATTGGAGGACGTGAACAAGAGAGTGGCAGTAATCTGGTGTTTGATTCTGGATCTGATTTAATCAGGCTAAGCACGAATGCCTCTAAGAGTCCCTCTAACACAGTCACACACACTCTCTAGGTACCCAGTTGGTCTGCAGGCTAGCCAGAAGCGTTGCCCCGGGTAGGCCGGTGTTGCAGCTGTTGCTGGGGCCCTTAGAAGGAAAAAAAAAAAAAAAAAACACAACTTGTCTGATTTGTATTCCGGAGCCGGATGGCTCCGTTCATAATAATTAACCAAAACAATTAAATCAGATGACACACACCGATTTTGAGCTCTGTTGCAGGGAGCTACCCTGATGTTTACTCACGCTACCCAGACCAGGATGCAGGATGGACGAAATGAAGACCTCAGGATGAACTGGTTTGCCAGGAGAAGCAGGGCCCACATGACGTACCGTGGCGGTCGTTCCTGTTCGATGGTGTTGAGCAGGGAGCCGAATCCCCCAGCTGGTCTTTTGTTGGATGTAACTCTGCAGCATGAGTGGCAATCTAGACCGAGGTGGTGAGGCCCAGACCAGGTGAACAGTTTGGATACAGTCCGGTAAAGTGCTGGAAACAGCTTCCAGCAAGCACGACACATTCAATCAATGTGGGGAACCAAATCAAAACCCATACTTCACATTCAGCACAATTATAGTAAAGAGAAGTAAATACCACAGTTCGGATTACAGTCCGGTTGCAATCAACAGTGTCTCTGTGCAAACCGTATGCTCTGCAGTTGTCTCAAGTCCTGATGGGTCGATCGCACCGAAGCAAATCTTCAGTCCACACCAGGCGAATTTCACTTTGTCACAATTCAGGAGTCTGGTGACAATCACAACAAATTCGGATAAAGTCAGAGATATTAATGCAGACTTCTTTACTCGAGAAGATGGTAGCAGGCAGGCCAGACACAGTCTTCCCGCCGATTTCCCCCGCACTACTACGCAGGAGCAGCTGCTCAAATTACTCAAGACTGTTCACTCTCTCAACTCCAAACTACACACCGACTCACTGCTGCAGGCAGCTCTGGGACTTCCCAGTGATTCAAAACGTTCGGTTGGTTGATCCATCTGTCTGTCACAGCAAGGGCTCCCCCTCCAGGTCCATTTAGGCGCCAAACAGTAAAAACTACAATTCCTACAGATATTCACTCCCATACGACCCCTGGGGCAGACTCCATTTTAGGGTCCCCAAAGGTACTGATTGGTTCAAACTGGCAGTCCAGAACCAAGATGGTGGTGCAAAACAGAAAGTTCATGCTGCAAAGGAAGGCAGGTTAGACAAACTACTAAACAGCTCCCTCCAGGAGAACACTGCGCGCCTGCCCACACTGGGTACTTTCAAAACGAACTTGAAGCTCCTAATGATATGCGAATCTCGATGTGCCTGCCATCGCTAGCACCACCTTTCCACCCCCCCATCACCACTTCCATCCTCTGCCCCCTCAACCCTTCCTCTCCCCAAAGTAGGCCCTCCTGCTCCCCCCACACACCTAGCACCCTCTCCCTCTAATCCCTACTGCTTTACTGATATTACGCTCTCCTTTTACACATTGCACTTGGGCTCCTCCCCTTCACCCCTTTTTTCTTTTTTTTCTTTAGCACTTAGCAATCGCTCCAAACAACCTCTTGTTTGCTGACAACTGACTGGTTTCACTGTTGGACACTGTAAATTGTCCGTTTTCCTGTAACCTGTGCTGTGTTTGATATACAATCCTGTTTGTTTACCTTTGTATTTCTGCAATCTTTTGTATAATTTCACCTATCTGTTGTACTGAAATGTCCTGACATGGAACTTATGTAAAGAGCTCTGAGCTCAAATAGTTTTCAGAGTACTGAAATAAATAAATAAGTAAATCATTACTATTAAAGCAGATAATCCCTAAACAAATCACAGATTCTAGTAGGGCTTCCTCTGCGCAATTAACAATGGCAGAATGAAGCGGTTGTATTGCAGCCTGGGCGGGACTCCAGCCTGAAACCACTCGGCCCCCACCCAGAATAATTATAACCCACGAAAATGATGCCTCTTAAAGAGACAGTGCCTCTTAAAGAGACAGTCCCAGAGGCTAATAGGGCACTCACATGCAAGCACTTTTAAACTGTTAGAACACAGAACACCAGCCTGGTAGTGGGCATTAGGCAAGCCCAGAAAGATTTTTTTTTTTTTTTTTTTTTTTTTTTTTTTTTTAAGGAACCCCCATTTGTAGTGGGGTTACAAACATGAACCCTTTCTTTAAACAGCTGCTAGGCATGTACAGAAAATGAAATACTAATGAACAGTAAAGGAGTGATTCTTGTTTAATCCAGTTTTTATTTACTGTCCACCAATACACGAGGTTAATGTTTCATAGCTAACCCGCATCTTCATCAGAACAACGTGGTGGTTACTGATAACTCTTGTAGGGATATATACTGTCCTCAACTCTTCCGTGGATAATCTTATCCGCAACCGAAGCTGAGCAGGCAAGGGCCATCTTGAGACCACTTCAATTATGCCCTTAGGTCACTTAATTCAGATTCTTTGCAGATATCGAGCATGGACAGCCTCCTCATCTGGAGGCCACTCTCGACAGCTGCAAATATCTGAATTGACGGACAGCAAATAAATATACTACAGCTGCATTCAGCAACAGTCTGTCATTAACTGCTTTGCTAATGTTTATGTGAACTGCCTTATTAAGGACCCTCTGAAAGTATTTAAGATCAGAACTTCAACAAGGAGCATCCTAAGATCTGGTTTGAGTAAACGGAGAAAAGTGTCATCAGAAGAAGGCCTTACTGTTTACCCAATCTTCCCCATATCGTGCTTTTCTTTTTATTCATTTTTTTCTGCCCTGCTCAGTCCTTTGCCATCACTTCTGGAGAGCATGACACAAGCAAAAAATGTCTGTTGTTACCCCCTCTTCACCCTAAGCTTCTCTGCCTTGGTCGCCTGCTGCAAATTGTCAGCAGGCTAGAGATCAGTGGGTGTGGAACAATTACAGGAGCAGGTGACTGTTCCGATGACAGCTTTGCAGTTATTGAAAGCAAAATTAACAGAGGTTTAAAGAAAACTTTTCTTGGGAATTTTTATTTTTAACAACTAGACACATGGCACTCCCCTACCTCATTGAGAGCTCCTCCATAATGCTTGCTAAATTTTTAAATAGTCCCCAAAATTTGCCCCTGAAGGGCTGGCTGCATGACCCCTTTCCGCTTCCTGACTAGCCATGTTAGCTGAACCCTGGCATCAATCAGTACCAAAAATCGGATAAAATAAATAAATAAATAAATAAATAAATAAATCAGGAAAATCACTTTTAAAAAAAGATGCTCCATTCAAGGGAATACAGCACACCTCTGTGCTCCCCCCTATAAACACATCACAAAATGCTGGAGCGAGGTGGTGGAGGATCAGATAATCAGGCAGTGGAAGGCCAGCCCAGTGGTGCAAAGGGCTGAGGCAGCGAGCACCTTATCTCACACCACCTGCGGTCAGGAGCAAGCTCGAGTTGACCAGGGGAGAGAGGACTGAGCGTCACATCCGTGGGAGGAGTGCGGGAAGGTGCCAATACCCAAGCTGGACATCACTGCATATCCATGCCTCCAGGGGGCAGGGGATGAAGAAAACCAGGAAACACCCCAGTCGCAGGGAGGAAGACATCACTCTTGCCACCACATCCAAGCTGGATCCGCCTCTCCGGGACCTGACTGGCTCCCTCCTTCACCTTTGCCTGCCTTGGTACTGGATTAGAAGAATGGCCGCCTTGGGAGCAAGACAGAAGCAGGAAACTACAGACCTGTCAGTTTGACCTCAGTGGTAGGGAAAGTGATGGAAAAAGAATCGTTGAGTACCTAGAGGCCAGTGGTGCACAGGACCCAAGGCAGCATGGGTTCGCAGTGGGAAGGTCATGTCAGACGAATCTAATAGATTTCTTTGACTGGGTGACCAAAGTAGTAGACCAGAGAGGGGCTGTGGACATGGCCTGCCTAGACTACAGCAAGGCATTTGACACAGTCCCACACAAAAGATTAATAAACAAATTGGCCAGCCTGGCAGTGGGTCCCAGGGTGGTAGCCTGGGTAAAACATTGGCTGGACAACAGGACGCAGAGGGCAATAGAACCGAGTCCACAGTGAAGAAAGGGGGGTTACTAGTGGGGTACCCCAGGGTTCAGTACTGGGTCCGGTCCATTTTAATGTCTTTATAAGTGACACTGCAGAGGAACTGGAAGGAAAAGTATATCACTTTGCAGACAACACAAAAATATGCAACAGGGTTGATACACAAGGTAGGGTGGAAAGGATGAAGAGGGACTTGGCAAGGTTGGAGGAATGGTCAAATGTACAGCAGCTTAGATTCACCACAAAGAAGTGCAAAGTAATGCACCTGGGAAACAAAAACCCAGGGGAAGAGTACACAATGGGGGTGAGATACTGACAACAACAAAAATGGAAAGGGACCTGGGGGTAGTTATATCAAATTACCTAAAGGTGGGTAAGCAATGTGAGAAGACAGTAAGGAGGGTTGGAGGGGATACTGGGATGCATAGGGAGAGGCATCACCAGTAGAAAACAGGAAGTTGTTATCCCTCTGTACAGACAGTTGGCGAGACCACATCTCCGCAAAGACAGACAGGGTGGAGGCTGTCCAGAGGAGTACAACCAAAATGATGCAGGGTCTGCACCAGGAGACATACAAAGAGAGATTAAAGGCACTTAATATGTAAACCCTCGAGGAAAGGGGGGGGGGGGACATGATAGAAATCTTCAAGTACCTCAAGGGAAACAAAATCCAAGAGGGTAGCATCTTTCAGAAAAAGAGATGTGCAAGAACAAGGGTGTACAATTTGAAGATAGAGGAGGGACGGCTCAAAGGTAATGCGAGGAAGTATTTTTTCACGGAGAGGGTTGTGGTTGCATGGAACAGCCTTCCTGAGGAGGTCGTGGAGTCAGGAACAGTGGGAGATTTCAAGAATGCATGGGACAGACATAAGGCAATTCTAGTTGGGGGTAGGAGGAAGCAGGCTGTTGGTTAACTAGGATCTGCAGCTTATCGATTAGGTAGGGAAATGAGCAGACTAGGTGGGCCAAGAGGTCCTTATCTGCCATCAAATTCTGTGTTTCTATGTTCAGAAGGCGGCTCTGGCTCAGGAGGCAAGGGCCAAAGGGTGCCAGGCAGGTGAGTCATGGGTAGGCTGGAGGAACAGGATCTACAGCAGAGGGGATCAGAGTAGGGTGGGACAAGGTGGGGTGACCGATGGGGCCCCTGCAAGTGATGACAGGGGCAAAGAGAATGCCAAAAAAAAAAATTAAAAATAAAAAATAATCATAATAATCATCAGAAGTGGAAAGGGATTGTGAATCCAGTCTCTCAGGGGGCAAATAACGATCCTTTCCCTTCCTTTATGGGCTATTTAAAAAGCTATGACAAGCATCCTGGAAGAACTCTCAATGAGGCAAGGGAGCTCCATGTTTGTTTTTTTAATTTACATTTTTCTCTCCTTCCCCTGGCAATTGCAAGCAGCTAACTCCACCCCTGCCTGCCACCTATGTCCATCCACTGCTCCCACCGGTACTGCCAAGCCCCACTTCTCTCCCCCCCACACGGATTTTCCCCCTATGGTGGGGCCAGGCAGGGGAGAGCTGTCCTCCCACCACCCAGGACTCTCAATCCAGACTGGGGCTTCCAGTGATCCAGCGGCACAGTGAGACGCTGGTTGGCAGGCAGGGCTTCACGGAGCCTATGGTTGCCCTTTTCCCACCCATTTTTGTCCCTCCCTTTCCGCAGCCATGAGCATGCACATGGAGGCCCGCACATGCCACGTTGCCGGGCTCTTGCCTCTGTAACTCCAGTGCTGCCACCTGACCTTCACCAGGAGGCAGCCAAGGAATGGGACAACATTCCCTCCCTCACCGGGACAGGAGAGCCATCCATCAGATGCTCAATCCTCTCCATCCCCTGCCGACCCCAGCAACCCAAGCTCGCTCCCAACCCCGGGTCACCGGTGCGGCGCAAGGTGTGGTGTCCGGTGCCTCAACCCTCAGCGCCACCAGGCAAGCTGGGAACTCCTTGTTAATACTTTTTAGAACCAATAAAGGTGCTCTTTATTAACCTTTGAGTGAGGGCAGAAAAAAGATTCAGTTAAAAGGCAGAAGCATAATTGCTGCCTTAGATGTAGACAACTGAATTAAAATTCATTCTCCAATTAAAAGTTATATTAGATCCATATTTAATATTTTTATCATGTGCCAAGCACAATTTGAGTTCATACAAAATGGTGTTCCTGTGATGTTTCCTCCATTCATCATCATCATCATAATTTGGAGTAGAAGTTTTTGTAAGTATAACATATTAGTTTTTTTGTTTGTTTTTTGTTTGAGTACTACAATGACTGGTTTCTTCTCAAACTTGGCACCTACAGTATATATTATCTATTTAGATTGCATTCAGTAAAAGCAACCCAGACTTTTGTTTTAGCCCACTGGCATACTGCCAGGTCATCATCAGAGTGAATCCTGCCCCCTCCCCCAAACTATGGAACTATTTTCCCATGATTTCAGGACTAAAAATGCTGCGTATAAGAGACCCATATAGTTTTGGCTACCTGGGGTTTTACTTTGGCTTGTAAGATTTCTGACTGATATCTGAGTGAACCATGTAACAAAAACCTTATAAAGGGCTAGCCTATAGGCACAGCAGTAGAGTTACCACTTACAGGGCCAGCAACCTGGGTTTGGGTGCAAGACTGCTTTGATGAGGACTGGTTGGAGAGAAAGGGAAAGGGTTCCAGAGAATGCTCCCTTCCTCAAGGGAGGGTGGGCAACCAAACCCCACTGGAATACTGCACACCCTGGATACCTTTGGGGGGGGGGGTAGTGCAGTTGGAATCATTCAGGGAGGTGGAGGACACTGCAGTCGTCAACTCAAAAGTGCAAATGCTGGAGCAGGTGCATGTCATAACGGCTGTGCGTGTGGTGTTCTCCAGGGGCAGGATGAAAAAACCCTGGCTGGGCAGCATGAAGAGACCATGGCACTCGCAGGCCCCACACTCACTGACCAGGCTCTCCCGTTGTCAAGCAGATTGTTCTTCCTGGAGAGCTCTGGTCCTGCTCTGAAGGTCCCTCCCATGGGGAGGTGGGAACAAACCCACTGTTGTTCATGGAAGGAGGTAGCCACTTGGCAGATGGTGGGGTGCTTGGACTGGGGCACCAACACAGACAGGGGGTGGTCAAACAGCCAGCCAGTACAAGGAGTATAAAGAGAAAGTAGCAGGTTATGTCCTGTGTTTTAACAGTTTGCACAGAAATTCATACAACATGTCCAACTGCTTGTAAATACAGGTCGAACAGTCAAAGCTTCAGAAAATATACTCTCCATATTTTCTTCACTTCCCAAGTTACTCTTCTGAAACATGCTAGACAAATACCCAGTATCTTACGTGATACCAAGCAATTTATAAAAAAAGGGAAAAGCTAGCATGACCTTTGGCCTCTGTCCAGCAATCTGCTGTCCTCTTGCCCATGTGACCTCCACCGCTCACAGCAAAGTCTACCCAGCCAGGTTGCTCTAGGGCAGGCATGAGGCGGCAGTTAGATCTGGTAGCTCAGAAGGCTGCTAATCATCCCTGGAGCCACTCTGCCACTCCCTGAAATCTTGCTTACCATCGCAATGAAGAATCAATCCGTGCACTAGCTGGGGAGGGGGAGCGCAGATTTAGTAAAGTCACCTGCTACATCAAAAGTTTCTACTAATCCTGAGATGAGGTACTGCTAAAGTACAGCATGCTACAGCCTCCCTTGGAGACTGGGTGCCCTTTGTAGCACTCCCACGGCTCCACAAACCCTGGGAAGGGAGCTAGCCTTGTAATGAGAATGCAGATCTACATGGTCATGGTCATGAAAATGCAAGTGTTTAAACTCACTAGAAAAGGGAAACCTAATAATGTTCTAAAAGCAAACTGTTTGCTGGATTACAAGAAATAAAGCAGCACAGTGTGAACGCCAAAACATATACAGTGTAGTTACAATCATTCTCCAAATCTAGCCTCTGTATTCACCTACTCAGTGGCATAGAAAACCACCTTTCACAAATCTCTACGGATACATGCAGTAACTTTCAGTGGAAGCAAATGTTTAAGTGCCAGAAGGCACAGAGAGCTCCTACCTTTCTAGAATTATTCATGCCCCAAATATTTCCATATAGCACATGTTGACATGTCAATGTTCCAGTGCTTTAGTGTTTTACTAGAATGTTACAGCTAGCTTATAGCTACTACGAATTTCCACTTAGTTAGTGTTACTATCCACCCAAACATTATTTTTTGCTGTCAGTTTTACACAGACCCCTGCCAGGAGCGCAGTGTTGGGTTCTGAAGATAAAGGGGCCAGTACTATTCTCTAACTGGTTATTTTGTCTAGCGTTACTGGCATGCACTTGCACAGACCCCTTTGCCTGCTGAGTGTTCATAGGAGCAAGTTATGTAAACAAAGGTAAGAGAACAGGAAATGGTATGGGAGCCGACATATTTCCTGTGGCCCCACGCATCATTATGATTTTAGTAACAAAACCAACCCCCCACCCAAAAAAAAAAAAAAAAAAAACAAGAGAGGCAAAGGCCAGAAAACAATAAAAACATCAATGCTGAAATCATTAAACTTCCAGACAATGCAAAAATCTGAGAAGTAAAATGCTTTGCACTGCTACTTTTTTTTTTTTTTTTTTAGATAGCATTTGGTGAGGTATTTCTTACTCCTCCCCTCAGCAAATATTTTTGCTTTCACATACATTATATGTTTAGCATCGCTGTGAGCAAAATGTATCAATATGGCTACTACCAGTGAGCGTGTAGTTAATTTCAGCCGAACAATTATGTTTTTAGCTTTGAAATTAGTGGTCCACCATAGGATATTTCTGTTTGCTGTGGGACACCACATCTTACAACACTGCTGGTCTGACAGACCATAAACCACAGCAACAGTACTAAGACCAAAGGGAAGTCTACAGAGAAGGACTGGTGCCCTTTGTGCTGAATTCCTTACTAGGTTTTGAAACTTGACAACAAGAGATGTATGCATGGGGACATCTGCAACTTCAGGTACACCACAGTAACAGATCAGCCCCCATATACTAATACTTTATTTCTTTTAAGCCTGACCACAATTACAGATTTACAGGAAGCTAATCAATACATTATCTATCTGAAAATGGTGAAAATACCGGCTTATTTGAACCCCCTGCTGATCCAGTCTAAAGCAAAATGCAGATGTCTACAAGTCCTTACTACAGGGTTAAGAAGCTCTGTCACCACCACCACCTCCTCCTCCTCCTCATATACCAGCTTGATTGATAAGCCATCTTTACCAGTGGTGCCAATCCAAGGCCTGAACGTCTCAGAGAGATCAGGATGAGTGCCACTTACAGAAACAATAAACTTAGTTACAAGCTTGTCACAAGGAATATCAGGACAGCAGTGTTTCATGAGGATTTCCAGTGATGATACTGATACTGTGTCTGTGTTCTTACACGATAACCATTTTTTATGATATATTTATTTATTAGCTTTTGTTGACCGGGTAAGTGCACTAGACAAATCCTGCCTATTTTCAGGCACGACCCGGGAGGGGGATACAGATGAATGCCAACTGACCTTGAACCAGATTATATATGTGAAAAAAGTATACAACATTCAGTTTCTCAATGCACTATCCAGTCCATCCCCCACCCGACAGTTAGGGAATGGCTGGTCCCTCCCACAAAACCTAAAATAGATGCCATGATATCATGATAGCATCCCTTTTAACCCTTAGGTTGCCTGTAAATACAGAACATCCAGTAATTTCAGGACATGTATAGAAGTTAGTGGCAAAGCAAGGGTTTTTATACTGATAGTACCCTTCTAGCCCACCCTACCACCACCTCCACACTTTTTTTAGTGTTCCAACAATCCCGGACGTCAAGCAGTTAACACTTCGCAATAAGGGTTTTATCTGTTGACCTAAGCCCACTGCTTAAAAGGGTGGCATTTGGCCAATTATATAAAAAGACACAATAATAACAGGCTAAAAAAATGACAACAGGAAACATGCTAAATCCAAATGTTCTGATTACGTGGACTAAATTGTTCTGTGTTGCATTCTACGCTTGGATTACCTAGCGGACATTCCAACTAAGGTTTATTTACTAAGTGATCTTGAGAGGCAAACATTTTGGGCATTATAGTGAGGTGTTATCAGAGTGATTATAATTACCCGGTAAGATTCGGTCCATCATCCTGCATAGCCAAATAAGGCCTGCCCGATAAAAGAATGGCCCACACCATGGGCAAGAGTGCTTCAACAGTATTTAAAAGACTGCGGACAGAGATGGAACATTTTGTTCAGAGTAGCTCACGCAGTCAACCAATCAAAAGGCATGTTTCCCTGCGTCTCAATTTAGGTTCTGAGGGACAGTCCAAACCTGAAGAATCAGGTTGCTACGGGAGAACACAGCTGAGCTAAATTATTAACCAACCAACGCTATTGTATCAGCCAATGAAGCCTTACAGTTCTAAATGCAAAATACAAAGACAACAGCGGCTGGTAAATTACATCAGCACAGAACAAAGCAAATGCATTATCCCCACAGGGACAGGCACATACATATCCGACAAGCTCCAGAGCATCTGCCATTTTATCTAATCTTAGACAAACTCCAGTTGAATTCCAGCTTCCCCTACCTATAATTTTCATCCTAAAATAGTTCTTCAGGATAAAATTATAAGACCTAGATAAAATTATAACCCCCAGAATTACTGCCTAGAAATGTTTGCAACAACCTATTTTGTAGCCTGACTTTATGAATTATTATACTGGTAAGTCGCATGTACAGCCTCGAACAGTCACTGAACAAAACCTGTGGTTTACTGGGCCCCTAACCAGCACTAAAACCCAGCTCTGTCTTGAAGCCAAGTTCGAGCAGAGGAGGCTATATGGGGGAAATAATTCAGAAAACTGTAGTAGACGAGTGACATCAGCATGTATGCATAGGCGTGTTATCTATAGACAGACAGACATGTAGTTAAGTGAGAACACAGTTAAGAATGGTCTTTGAAAAATGACTGCCCAGCAAATTAAACAGACTGTGAGACATAATAAAAGTCTTCACTGTTGTAAAGAAAACCAATTACTACTAATTTTTGCAGCCTAAAAAAAAAAAAAAGATTCACTGGACTTTTTAATCTACTCTTAAAAACCTAGTAGTACCGATATAACTGACAGACAAGGTTATTATAAATTTTTGAAAGTTGCCAAGTAGGACTATTTCTGAAGTAGTTTTTCCTTTTGCCAATTAGAAGATTTTATACCAAAGAATACAATACGTGATGTGTAGAGCAGTACTTACCTAGCCAGATGTATATAGTGCAGTTCCCCATCCTTCGCTAATATTCACAATAAGTTGTTGGGGGCTTCTACTGAGTGCTGAGCATACATTACCTGGGAAATTTAAGTTTACCCGTTTTAATTAAAATTACTTCCAATTTCATAACTTAAACGCCTGTACTTCAAATACATTGAGACCTCATTCAATAAGATGTCCCAATTCAGCAAACTGGGTTGCCGTATCAGGAGGCAGGGCAGCCTGGGGAAGCTGCTGTGTGCCATGCACATTGGCTAGAGAGAGCAGGTGGTAAGTTCCGGTGCCACAGTGAGCCCTGCGGCTGGGCCAGGGAGCTTTCTCCTGCTGCAGGTCAGCTGTGTGTGTTAAAGGCCATGCTTACGTCAGGGGAGGTGAGAGGCATCAAACACGGGAGAAAACTCCTTTCATCTACACGGCCATCTGGACCTTTAGGACCCCCCTGGGTCCTAGCACCTGCGGACACGATATCCTAGACCACACAGTGGACTGCCTCAGGGGGAAGGATGGCCGTCACGGTCCCCACGGAGCCCCTGCCAGAAAGGGTGAGCTGTGGGGGTAATTGGTGGGTTACCAATTCCTGGAGCAAGTCGGAGGTTGTGAGCCCAGATGGGGTGCATCCCTTGGATCAGGGTACATCCTGGAAGCCTCAGGAGGCTGGAGAGAAAAGGAAACCCTCCGGAGGTTATTTTTGGTTTTGTATAATTGAAGTAATAAGTTTTAAGGATTTTTCTGTAGACTTACTACTACTACTACTACTACTACTACTGACAACTGGAATCAGAAAAGTTTTTGTCAAGCATCTACACTAAGTAAGAATTATATGGTTTACAATAACTGAGAAAAACAAAAGGACATGTTTCTAACTCTTGTCCACTTACTGTACTATTGGCATAAGATTGGCATAGGACAGCTGTAGTATCCGGCTACTCAGCAAGTTGCTAACATAGGGCACCTCAAAACAGAGTTCATGCTGAGACTTTAATGATGAATTAGTCCCTGCTACTACCAGCTTGGCCACGAGGGTCAGCTTTTAGTCCTTGTACATTCATACACTGAAAAAAGGTAACAATTCTGCAATTTGTTTCTGGCAGAAAAATAATTAAAAACTAATATTTCTGTTGACCAGGTAGGTACACTAGAAAAATAAATGCCTATTGTTAGGTACAACCCATGAGGTTGTTTAAAAAATTAAAAAAATAATTACTAAGAAGACAAAATGCACTATATCTTAACACATAACAGTATACGGTAGGAACAAACACAACTTTCAAATTATTACAACAGGCCAAAGAAAACATCTTCAAATATATATAAATGGCTATGTCAATTTGGAACTCTGTATAGACAGATAGAGCCCATACAATGGAAAAACAGGTACCCATTAGGGACAATACAATAGAACTTATTTGATCAAAAGGAATAGCCCTGGTAGGAACACTGCAGTAAGACTGCAATGGTGGCTCGGGTGGCAAGTAAGAAAAGCTTGTCAGTAAAACATCCTTGGGCAAACATCCAGTCGAAGGGGACGGCCACCCTAGCATTGTATAGAAGGCACAATGGTATGTTATGCAGTCAGAGGATGTGGCAAAGCGGCATTATAGAAATTTCCCATTTAGCCCCTACCATTTAAAGGGGAGTTGGCAAAAAAAAAAAAAAAAAAGAGGATACCATAATTGAGACAAGGAAGATAAATGCCTATCAATGTCAGAATGTGTTTAGACTTCTGCCTTACAAACAAAAGATTTATTTTATTTTTATTTAATTTGTTCAGACAAACACCCTTGAGCTAACCAGCTCATTTGCAAAGGTTCCACGTCTACAACATAGCATCAACTTATATCTAATTGACAAGTGCAAAAAGATTGCAATGGTTCAGCTATAGTCAGCAAAGTATGCAGGTTTACATTGCAATGTACTGGTTCCAAAATCCTTTTACAAAGGAAGCAGCATGCAATTAGCTTTGTCAGTGAGGAGAGGTGCCAGCTAGTGCAGTGGGTATTCAAAACAGGGTTGAATACCAATGATTTCCAAGTGCTGCATGTTAATTAATCCTCACCTGGGTAAAGCTGTACATTGTAAACATGGAAGGAGAAAGCCAAAGAAAAGGCCAATGTAGTTTGCAGGTATGGAGTCCACCACCTCAAGCAGGGAGCCAGCAACACAAGATAATGATAGGGTGTCATAAAACAGATCAGTCTCCTCCACAGAGTTTGCCTTCAGGGTCAAAGGACATTCTTTAGTATTAAGTTTTCACTACAAATGAGAGAGAAAAGGGTCACTCTTGACTGCTTTGCAGGGTACCAGTGTAATTAAACATTAAACAGGAATTGGGTTATTGTGAGGTATTCTAATATGGTATGTCCATGAGGAACAAGACAAAGCTGAGTGGCTTATGGCCCCAGGGGTCACATAACGATGGTAACTCAACCACAAGAGTGTCTCAATGGTAGAGTTAAACTGTATGTATTTTTTTTTTTTTTCCAAGAGTCTGATTGTTTTATTGTGCAAGACATTTCTACCAGTTAACATAATCATTTAGAATACAAGCAGGGACACTAGTTCTCCACGGCACTTCAGTCCTGATCTTTTCTTTTTAAATATTTAGTGTGCTTACTGCTCTTTGCCAGTTGGCCCCCAATCAGTCCTACCCCATTTGTCCAGCCCCACCACCCACCTTCTCTGGGACCAACCCCCGGGGGGTGGGGTCACCAGGAGGGCCAGTACCTCCCAACTGATAGACTGTGTAGGTGCCCAAGGGAGAGTGCCAGAGTCAGCAGTGTGGGGCCCGCAGAAAGGGGTGGATGTTCTCTTGTTGAAACTGGTGCTCCTTTTACCATTTTTCTTCCCCTTAATGGATGTCAAGAAGGACTCCTGTCATGTATGCATGCGTGTGCCTTTGTACGTCGATCTCAATAGCATCTACCCTCGGTTTGTGGCTCTACTTGCACTGCCACCTGTGGTCACCCAGGTGACAGCAGTACAGTGAACACAGAATGTTCCCCCCTTCCCGAGGTGCAGAGCATCCTCTGGGATGCTCAGCTCACCTCCCCTGGCTGGCCCGATGACGACACAGACTCATGTTGATTTCTGTGGCAGAATGCAGTCCTGCCATTATCCTATGATATGATGTCACAGATGACATCGCATGCTAAGCATGGAGCGCTTCAAACAAGGATGGAATTGAGCCAGGCACTTTGGCCAAAGCTGAACACTTGAATGAAAAATCCCCAAGAACAATGAATTCTGTTGTGCTACATCTATTCTGTGGCATGAGGCACGTTCCGCGGGAAATTCCATGACCGTGAAACTGCAGAGTCCCAAGGGCCTTCTATGTAAGTCAGCATTTCAGAATGCTCAATTTCTAGCCACTGTTTTGTAATTTAACAATGTACGGCTTTACCCAGGTGAGGATTCATTAACATGCAGCACTAGAAATCACTGGTATTCAACCCTGTTTTGAAAACCAGTTCTCAAGGAGGAATACCATTTTCATCATGTTGGTATTCTGACTGGAATAACACTCCCCCATGCCTCCAGTCCGCAGTCTAACCTACAGCATTGTCTTTTAGATAGAATACTAGACTTGAGACAGAATACCAAATGCTTTTTTTGTATTCCACGTCCCACACCAGATTATTTTCTTAGTTTCTGCCCCTACCTGACCATCACATCATGTAGCTCCAGGTCTCAGGATCTCAGCAATTGTTTTATAAAACACATCACAATCCGCATGTACTGCAATCATAATCATTAATCTCAGGAGTCCATTTAAAGAATTCAAGCTGAGATTATACCTTCATGTGAAATTCCATTAGTTGACAGATTGTGCACTGCATATCGCATGAATCATGTGACCAGCGCTTCTGTAAAACCCATAAACCATCACGAATGCCACTGCAAATATTAACAAAAAAAAAAAAAACGCACACACGACATGTATTCAATTTATACACACACACACACACACACACACACACACAGTCTTCCCCCACCCCCAACCTTACAGACATAACCTTTTTTCCAATTACTGCAGTCACTACAGTAGAGAGAGGACACAGTTGGCAGGGTTGGGCTCATTTTTCCAACATGAGCTCCCCCACTCTGCTTTGCCATGGCAGCATTTAATTCAGCATTACACCTGCTCTGCTGGAGCTAGCCTGGATCCGCACATCCCCCTGTGTGCACAGCAAGACCATGACGCATGATGCATACATAACAGTCAAGCTTCTCTAATGTTCTTTTTCCAATTAATTGAAGATACCGTGTGCTATGTCATTGGGTTTTTCCCACTGTCCTAAAAATATTACCCTCTGCTACACTATATAATGAAAAATGTCATTCAACTGCCCTATCTGCCTGCTGTAATCAACAATAAATGGCAACGATCCCGATTAGTGCTCGTAGGAAATGTGGAGTCATACTACGGGAACAAAATACACACCATCCAGTGCACATTTTATTCTGAGGTGTAAAAATGTTGATAAACAGCTACTGAAATGAACAGGAGGGTGCTTCCACTTATTTCACTTGGGGCAGTGTGCTGTAGATATGAGAGGCATTTGTTGCCTTGGCAACAAACACACTGCTCATTCCTGTGTGTACAGGATTTGTGAACTCAGTCCTCCCTGGATTTTCTCTCATTTCTTCTCAAAAGATGCTTTAGAAAAACCAACATAAAGAATTATTACAGTGATTCACAATCTTTTCGCCAAAGCATTTCTGCAGGTGGTGCCACCATGAAAGTATTTTGAATACACCGTTTTGAAAAAACAAACAGGCACAAAAACACAAACAATGCAAAAACAGAGTCTTGGTGCCTTATACAGCTACAAATATATTATGGGAGGACAGAGAAAAACAAATAAGGCCATAAAAGTAGACCAAGACAATAACAGAAAACAGAACTGCTCATAACAAGAAAAAGTAAGCACATTACAGAACAGGAGAATACTGAGCCGTTCATGCTCCACCTAAACCTCACATTCTTTCTATTGGGGGGGCAGTTGATTTACAGTGGTTTGTGTTAAAAACAGTTTAGGATTTACTTTGTATATCATAAATAATGGTATGATCTAAACAAATGTGGAACAAGTAAGATTTCACACATTTGAGAACAAATGTAACAGCCTTACGTCCAGAAATCTCATCCTCAATGGACCCTGGGTTTGGGAATGAGCGCTCCTCCTCTGGGGAGGGGGTTTAGTAGTATCTGCTACTATACAGCCACCTGGGTGACCACAGGTGGCGGAGCTGCTGGTAAGGGGACCAGGCTGACTTCAAAGGGTGGCAAAGCACAGTAAGCTCATGAGCCTCATGGAGTCCTTGCCGCCAGTGACCTGCAAGAAAGGAACAAAAACACACACGTTGGAAAACCCTGGGAACACGGCAGAATGACGCCAGCAGTCTCAGGACCGAATGATCTTACCTGCCTACCAGTCTCCCACACTTCAAGGACCTGCTGGGGTGGTGGGGGAGGGACCAGGGATCTGCCTCCATGCTTCCAAGGAAATGCACCATGGAGAACACTGCTCTCCATGAACACAGTGGAGACTGAGTATATGGCAGAGATGGGAAATGACAGTGATGTGGGAGGTGGCCATGCAGTGTAGGGCAGCACGGCTGACTGAATAAAGGACAGAAAATAAGAAATCACATTAATAGCACATCATACAAAAATCAAAAATGCATGATTCCATATAAACACAATAACTACTAAATAATACACTATTTATATCACAAGCAAAAAAGTTATTTTCCTACTCCTTTAATCTCACAGATTTATCAGTCAAGAAACATGCTTTATTTTATTTATTTATTTATTGAGATCTTGGATCAACACCTTTGAGCAGAAAGCTCTTTCATAGTTTCCACGTCAAGCATGACACAAGCAAGAATACAGATATGTTCCACAGATACAGCAAGAAACAAACAATTGAAACAACTGAAAACCGTCTCCAGGCATAAATTCTAACACTGGTTACTCACTCTATGCATGTACAGGGTGCAGAATCAAAACAAAGGCCACCTTTCACTAAGTAATGGTAACATAGCATGAGGACGCTTGTTTAAAAACATGCTTATATTATATATGGCGGAACAACAGTTAACATCTGGTAACAGTAAATTTCTGTACTTAAGTACAAAATCCAGAGTTAAGAACATTCTAGACATATTGATATATAATGTACACCAAATTTCCCATTTACAAATAATCTGAGTTTACTATTTTTTTTTTTTTTTTTTTTTTTTTTTTTAAAAGTTCTTCATTAGAGCAGAATTTGTGCTTTTCTCTGCAAAAAAATAATAAACCTACTGTTATCTATGGCACGCCAGTGAAGTAGTAGTGCCACCGCTTGTGTTGCCACCGATCGAGGTTCTGGATCGAGGAGACCAAGTCGGAGGGCAGGCAGGGGAACAGGTTACAGCCCTTGGCAACCACAATTCCACCTAGTGACCACAGGTGGTAGTGCAGCAGGACTCTCGAGGAGGAATAGCCATCTGTTTGGTATTGTATGATGGTGTCTACAAGGAGTGTTGGAGGAACAAGGAAAAAAGTCCAGGGATGTGCAGGATAAAGGGCACACACTTGGGCCTTGGTACCAGCAACTAGCCACTCCTCCACCTAGGGGGCTTCCGGACAGAGAGGTGTCATCAAAACTCCTGACTGTCCAGGGCAGGTGAAGACTAAGGGGTAAGCACTAGGGATGACAGACAAAAAGGCTCAGTGTAGCTCAGCAGATGGGGGCTTCCCTGGTGAGTGGGAACAAAAACAAAAACACTTTTACCGTGTATAGCTGTGAAAACATTTAAACATGCAAAACGAAAGTTTAAAAGAGCAGCCACTGCCACCAGGAGACCTTTGGGGAAAAAAAAAAAGGAAGAAAACATTTTTAGTGCCAGCCCGGTGGCGCTGAGAGTTGAGGCGTTGGACGCCTCACATCGTGCCATGCCGGCGACCCAGGTTCAGGAACGAGCTTGAGCCATCAGGGGTGAGAGAGGATCGAGCGTCCGGAGAACTGCTTTCCTCTCTCGGGGGGAGGGAGACCTGTTGTCCTGCTCACTGCCTGCCCTCTAGTGGTAGCTGGAGAGCAGTACGGGCCAGGAGACATGCTCATGTCCTCACATTGGCTGGGGGACTGGAAACGAGTCTGGCAGGTTCCGTGATGGCTCCTGTGTTTTGCGGGCGCCTCAGCCCAGTATCTGGAGTGGATCTTGGGAGGCCGTGCCTCCTCCTGGCCCGGCCACGGGGGCAATTGCAGTGGATTCTCCAGGGTTCCATGACAGGGACACAGAAAGCCGGAGAATGAGTCTCTCCTATGAAGGGACCACAGCCACCTGCCAGGGCTCCCAAAGAGGGAAAAACAGATAACAGGAAAACAAACAAAAAAAAAAAACAAACAACAACACACACACACACACACACACAAACACTTTTTCCACCACAGATGTTTTTTCTGCCCTCAGAGCTGGCCTGCCTTCAGCCCCAACCTACCACTGGCCAGCACATACCCCCCACCCTGGACTTACCAACTAGAGTCTCCATGGATTGACGTCCGTGGCAGTGTCAGGGGAGGGGGGGGTCTGTCCTACCCCTCATCCTGTATACATATCCAGAATCGACGGCAACGTGGGCCATGGAGTGAGTCAGGCTTCAGAGAGGTGGATCCAACATCTTCCCTCACCGAGCTGGAGCACAGCAATGCAGCAGCACCTGCCCATCCCTCTGGCCTGCCCAACCCAGTCCCCAAGTCTGCTCCGGAACTCTGGTCGCTGGCATGGGAACACGTAGTGCAACCCACTGGGCAATCAGACAGCCCCAGAAAACCATAATATTTGGTCATGATTCCATTCATCTCTCACATTAGTTGCATTTTCTCTCCCCGTTATTTATTACAGAGATCATGAACATGCAGACAGGAACTTTGTTCCTTGAGAGTTCATCTGCTCCTGATGGGCTGCTCATTACCCAACTAATGTCCTGATACTCTACTTAGGACATCAGTTATTCCCATGGTAACAGACTGGGACATCACAACAAAGGCTTATGACTTCAAGTGAGGAATAAGCTAAAGGGGTAGATGAACTCTAAATGGCTAAAATCCTCTTTTCTTGTAAATTCCCTCAAAAATAAATAATGGAGAGAAGAAATCTACAGCAGATATATAAAAACTATAAAGGTGAATTGTGCCCTAGTATGATTTCTAAAGTTCTGCCAGAGGCATCATCAGCTCTTTAAAGATCAGAAGCATCTACACATACCACCAATAATGTGAAGCATCATGGGAAGTATATGCAAATCACCATGAAAGAATTTCAAATGGCTCTGCTTTAAGCAGGAATGTATGGTGCCAAATTCCCTATCACACAAGCTGCAAAAGGTAAAAACAGAAGATAATAGAGACATGCTTTGTATGTCTCAGGTCTCATCAGTGTTCTTCATCTGCATCTCAGCCCAGTGGAAGGTGGAACCATCCCCATGAAGGTTTTACAGGTTTGGGTCAAGGTAAGCCCCAAACAGGAAAGCAAGCCTAAAAACAATGAACTTCAACCCCAAAGCACAGTGGCAAGAAGGGTTACCTGGGAAGGGCACTGGCAGCAAATCCAGATATCAAAGAAATACAAAATTACACATGCCCCAATCATGGGAAGCACAAGCAAATAACTATGAAAGAATTTAGACTGGTTCTGCTTTAAGTAGACGATGAAAATGAATGAATGAAAAATGTATTTTTATACAGGAAGTGCAAAATGTAAAATACATCGACATTTCATGTCACAAGGGCGTTAGCCCTGTTTACAAGACAGTCCTGTAAAAAGGTGTTACAACATACAAAATTACAAAACACTCATAAAATACTACAATAATGACAGACACAAAAATAAGTACACATTCATAAATTAGCAGTGACATTCTGTGGACAGAGTGGCTTTCAAGTTTGATTTAAATTCTGTGATAGAGAGCATAGTTCGCATGTTATATGGTAATACATTCCAGTATTGCATTATAACAGGGAGAAATAAGCATGATGCTTCACAGAACTGGGGTATTTGTAATTTAGTATTTATTTGAAACGTGGCTCTGCTGAATACAAAATATATTCCCTAGTGACCTCTGTCACCCCCCATCCTCCAGGTGCCCCCAACCCTTCACAGACCAGCAGCTGACGTAATGCTCCACTCACCTCTACAGCTGACTGCCAGCTGCCTTGCAAGTCTGTATATCATTGATAATACAGTACTTATGTAAGTGTAAGTTGCTACTACCCTTCAGGGATGTCCTGCAAGTCCTGCCAGTATACACTACCTGCATGAGTGTATTATTGATGATATATGGACTTGCGGGGCAGATGGCAGTAGAGGCGAGAGGAGTGTTGTGCTGATCGCTGACCCAGGGTGGGTGGCTGGATGGAGCGTGCCAGTAGATCCCAGGAATAGTGGGACGGAGATCAGCCAGAAGGTGAAACTACCAGTGATTTTATTTCTTAAGATACATTCAAAATGATGGGCATAGGGCACTACTAGTCATCCAAGTACTATAATAGTGGTGGCACTGGGAATGGGGGGGCATTTTCTTCAATAAAAACCTCTGTTTTTGTTTCTAGAAACTCAAGAACAAGGAGGTTTCAAGTGAAGAAAGTCGCTATCAAATGATGGAAACAGCGTACCCAGTCATGACAAAAAAGTTAAAAGGTGCATGTGTTGTAACAGAAACCAATTTTATTAATAATCTACCTACATATGTTTCAGTTAAACCATATAGCAAAAAAAGACTGTTTGCACTACTGATGAGCGACAACAAAAAAGTACATAAATTGATAAATAAAAGGTCTTAAAGATGTCTTTTCACAGTTTCAACATTCCAGAACTTTAAAACTGCTGAACCTATCGTTACAAAATGTTCCAGAGATCCTGTAATGTGCATGCCAATTTTCAGGTTATTCTCCCATGGACAGCCACAGTATTTAGGTGCAAACTGCAAACACTGGGGCTTAACATAGCCACATTTCCGCTAGCTATGGCCATATTTCCACAGACTGGAGAGTTGTTCTCCCCAGAATCCATTAAAAATGTGTAGATATCCCCCCCCCCAACATCACACCAAGCACTTGTGCCAAAAGATGATGAAACAAGACATTTTTGAAAACCACAGCAGAATAAGTAGACCATATGAAAGCATTATTAAAAAAAAGATAAAAAGGGATAATATACACACAATAATACATGGGGGTGGTGCATAAAGAGAATTTAATTCACACCCAAGATGTAGGACGCCACGCCCTCGGGGGTTTATCATAGCATCCCACACCGATGGTGTGCACTAAATTAGAGTTTTGCACTCTTCCCCAATGTATTGTTTTATGTAATTGCTGGGGGACGTTTTTTCTCCAGCTAGAGTACATTAAATAAAATAGTGTTTATGAAATAGTGTGCTGTGTGTTCTTTTTATTCAGCAGAGGGTACGACAAGAATTTGGATACACACTCAGCATTCAACAACATCCTATATGTGTCCTTTGGCGAATAAATCACTTTTGACATAAAAGAATGGTTTGCTTTCAGTGACAGACCTTTGATCCCAATGTGAAAGCGGCAACTTGTGAAATCAGTGCAGTAGCAGCATGACAACAGCTGAAAATGAAAGGCAATATGTTTAAAAATGTGAACTGGATTCAAGAAAGTTTTTAGTTTGAGTTGGAGTTGATTGTAGTTGCTGCAGATCACCGTTGCCTAGGCGATATAACAAGGTGCAGAGGTCAGAGTTCATGGCAGTTTTTGTGGAGAGACGAGAAACCAAATGACTTGTTTTGAGTTTCAGAACTAGGCGCTGTGAAGTGCCATGGTGCTGAGTTGGAAGGTTAGTGAGGGTCACATTTCATTTTTGGGGGGCTATTTTTATGCTGTACTACATTTTTCTCACTTGGTCAAGTTTCAGCAAGGTGTTTGTGTTTCTGGTGACGGGTGGCATCCCCCCCCCCCACAGCATAGTGAGTTGGGCAGAGAAGCTGGCACGATGTTACGCGTTAAAACCAGCGGGTTATAATGGCGAATTATAACCTGCTTCCACAATGAAAAAAAATGTCCCCCAGTTATTACGTACAAATAATTGGGGAAAGTACAGTTAACTGCAACTATTAAAAGAAAGTGTGGTCAAGCTGTAAGCGCAATGAACCAGATCTCAGACTGAAATCCCAGAACAACCACTGACTCACTGCGTGACCTTGAACAATGAAGGTTCTCAGAGTAACCACTGCCGTAGTTATTTGACTACAATCTGTGCCAAATTCAAATTAGAATCCCCCACACAATTTGCCTATGGATTTCCCATAGATACCACGGTTTTCAAAAGCTGTTATCCTGTGACTAATGCATCATACTGATTTTACTACAGTATACTGGCAAACGGATTAGTGTGGTTTTAAAGGTGACAGAAAATCATTTTTGTTTTTACATTTAAATTTTTTTAAAAACCAAGTTTTACTACAAAGATTACTTTTCATTTTCTCTTCTCATAGGGTTTCTGGACACTATGATGTCAGTTTATACCGTTTCACTATGTTAACTATTTAGTGCAGAACAGTAGGAACAAGGGATGTCATGATATGATGATACAATCACAATACTTTCCACTGACAATTTATCATCAACAAAAAAAAAAAAACACAACACAATATTGTGATTACTGCGCAGTTTGAATCAGTGCGTCTTTCTCAGGGCTGAATTCATGATTCCTGATTCCACGCCTTTCTCCCAGATTTATTTATTTATTTTTGTTGTTTACTATTTTTCCTTTAATTAGAAATTCTGCAAATTATCTTGCTAATCAATATATTACTTTTCTTTATTTTTAACACAAATATGATACTAAGACACTAACAAAATCGATACTGCAATGCCCATAGTTGGAAATGACATCATATAACTTCCAGGAAACTCTGAAACATTTTTGGCCCGCTGGTGCAGTGGTAGAGCTACTGCTTGCAATGCAGTCAACCTGGGTTCGCAAACTGGCCTGGGTCACTGGAGTGCTGGCCAGGAGAGGAGGAGGGCTGAACGACCTACAGGATGCTCTCCTCCTCTGGGGACGGAGGGTTGCAGCACCTGCTGTAATACTGCCACCTGGTGACCACGGGTGGCAGTGCAGTCAGGGATGCCATGTGGGAGGGGAGGGCAGCGGCTGGAGTCCAGAGCAATGGCACGTCTTTGTCTGCGCATGCCTGTTAGGGCTCCATTGCACGCTGCCGCCCCTGGGAGTGGGGATGCAACAGGGAAGCAATACCCCCCATGCGTTAGGCTCTCCTGGATTAGCAGTCACCCAAACTCCTGGCATAGCCACCGTGGGCATGCCGTGGTGGCCAGAACCGTCCCTTAGGATGGCCCCACCCCACCGTGAGGGGGCCAATCTCGTGGGGTTGATGTCCTGTAGTGGAGTGCGCTTGGGTCGAGGCAAAGCCATGGACAGGGAGAAAAAAATAGTAAATTAAAAAGTGAATAAATTTCTGAAACCTTAAACTCCTAAGTAGTGAAGGTTTAAAAGTATACCACAATCCACAACATTCTCGAGGGACTGCTCTTGTCCCATTACAGCATTCCCTGTCCCAGCACTGAAACAGTTTTTTGTAAAGTTTATCTCATACACTACACTGAAAATGGCACATTCACGAGAAGTTTAAATATTTTTAATACAATATTGATCGACCTTGGTCAGCAACATATAAACACATACAGAGATCACTCTTACAGTGTATGAGTGGCCTCACTTATAGCCTGTGTCTGTTATAACTACTCACCTTCAGGTTAGACTGTGCTTGAGACCACTCTTACGATTGTAAGAGTGGTGGCTGTGTATGTATTAACATACATAAAAATAATTTCCTGCCTCAAAAAAAAAACAAAACAAAAAAAAACAAAACACTCAATAACAACACTATTTATGGTTGATTGGAATTTGTGGCAGTGCAAAAAGCATAGCAACTCTAGGTCCATTTCCAGATTTGACCCCAGAAAGTGTGTGTGTGTGTGTGTGTGTGTGTGTGTGTGGGGGGGGGTAGGACAGATGGAGATACAGTAATACAGAAATGAAAATGGTACAAAAGCCATGGCAGGTACAGATGAGTCAATGGGAATTATAAAAAAGGTACGTGAGGTGCAAAATGACGAGCATTAGATTAAGCTATAGAAAAGAGGGGGGGGGGGGGAATCATGTACAAGACATAAAAACTATCCATACGGCAGAAAAGACCATTGGCTAGGTGGAACAAATAAGTTAGGTAAATTGTGCATAATAAAGCTTCACTAAATAAAACATATAACAAATAAAGCAATGTGTAAACAGTAATACACAATTAACAAAAACAAAATGTTGTACTGAAGGTGAGGGGGTATGGGAAGAGGGTAGAAAAAAAATTCAGTAAATCCACTTGGGCACCTGGTAAGCAGGAGGAGGAACCGGACAAGAGAGGAGGATACGTATATGCACAGTTGGCAAAGGGTCAGGATCTGGGGGAGGAGAAATAAGTGAAACTAGGTACAGAAGCAGATAAAAACATCACAGAAGAGAAAGCAACAAGTAAGCATTAATGCACGACAGAGGAGGGCTCTAGTAGGGGATTAATGCCCAGTTGGAGCACGAGGCTGAAGGTAGATGACCTCCAACCAACCGGGCATTAATTTCCTAGTAGAGCCCAACTCTGGAGTGCATTAATGCATGCGTAACATGGCAAGCACTAGAAAAATTGATTTCACACAATTGCATTTTGAAATAAAGACAGATGTATGTTTGTGCTGATCGTTTTTTTTTGTTTTTTTTAATGTGTGCACTTCCTTTTCATACATGGAACATGGTTTAACATTGTGGTTGCTACATAGTGCTGTGCCAGTAAAACACAGAAAATGTGGAACAGTAACACACGGTAATAAATGGTATATTTTACTAAAAGCTACTTGTACAGTCGGAAAAGTCATCATAACCTGCTCATTTTCTGGCTCTTTGAAGAGCAATGCATTGTTGGAGAGGTCATTAACATAATCTGCTCTAACACTGACAATCCCGCACAGAACTCAACGACTGTGACAAAAAACAGCTTCAGCGGTCACATTAAAGCCTCAGTAACTTTTCATAATTCCGTTGTCCAGCGGAGATCAGGAGTTCTTCTCGTCAGGTACTTCACTTCCTAGGCATTTTCACTATCAGGAACTACCACTATTGTAATGGTGATATTGAGGATCTGCCACAATGCAATTGTGACAGCTGGGCAGGTGGGTGGCAGGTAACCATTTCACATGCTACTCAGTTGGAGATTCCAGTGTGGACATTCACAGTACTGCAAAATGAAGCTGGCATTATTAGGGAATTAAGGCCCACTTAATTTTTGCATCGCGGGTTGCCTTTTGTCGTATTAGAATACTGTATTCAAGGATGAAACAAACTGCCATGTTACAAATATAATTGGAAAGATACAGTGCAAGAGGGGCTCTTGAAAATATTTGAACCGTTTCCGTTCACCTTTATTCATGTTTTAGTAAGTAAGTAAGTAAATAAAAAATAAATAAATAGTCAAGCTACAAATGTGCTTTGCATAAACGTCAGACTGATTTATCTGAAAACTGGTAACAGAGGGGCACACTGAGCCAAGGTTCGTTTCCAGGTGCGAACCAGGGAGAAGAGAACAGGAAGTACAATAATAAAAACATGCTCTGTATTAATGATTGGTACAAAATAAAGCATAAACAGAGTATAATTTAAAATATGTACACGCACATAAAATTAAATGGAGCCAAAATGTAACACAAGAATAAAAGGAAGGAAGGAACCTGATACATTCTGAGGCAGGGACATTGCTAACATGCACCAAAAAAGGCAAAGGCTGCATCCTGCCCAGAAATTACCCCTTTCCTTTGCCAGTGGGTCCAAACTGATGCACCTACTCTATACCAATTTCTAACGTAAAGGAACAGTAACTGCTCAGAATCTACCATAGATTATGTTTTGACCTAGTAAATTCCTCTTTAGACCCACACTTTTCACAATAGTGGGTCCAACTGGAGCGGTGTTTTACACACCCCAGCGGAGTCACTGGTGTACATAAATAAATAAGTACATAGTATAGCATTTTAAAAATAAGCAGGTTCCCAGTTCTGAAGCCATAGTGAAATGCAGTTTTTAAGATTATGACTGATAACATGCAAGTTAACAAAATTAACACCACCCCACTAACATGTTAACACTCCCATCAATCATAATGTGTACATTCAAATCCTCTTGTGTGCGTCACAGGGACAGTAAAATTACTTGGCTCTCTAAATACAAGTTATTCCAGTGTCAGCTTCTGAGGTTACAATGTTATGCATACCATCAATGCAGTAATTTTCAGACACTGGACTACAGAGATCATCCAAAAAAGAATATGAAAAAGTTTAATTACCTAGCAGTGTAGTAAATTATACCCGCTTACAGACAAAATAATACAGTATCTGCTCAACAGCTGTTACAACCACTACCTGTCATCCAAATGATACCGTATGGTCTCATTTGAGCCTCCACATGCTCTATAAAATATTATATAGAATACATGACAGGTCAGTGTGGCATGCAAGGAAATAAACACACTGAGGGGGCTAACCAGATCATAAAGCCAGGAGCCCAAAGAGCGTACAGAGGACTTACCAATGTTTTCTTTTCTATAAAACAGTTGATTTTTTTTTTTTTTTATCACGTTTTCAGTTTATTATTTTTATTGAACTGGATACTATTTTTAAAGAAGAAAACATTTTTATTCTCATGGTTTTATGTGAAAGCGCTTTGGTTTCAGAAAAGCACTTTTATATAAATAAAGAATTATTTTGATTTTAATGTGGATGGTTACTGTTAGTTCCGATTGCAATTGCATATACAGGGAACTGGTATACAGGGAAATGACTGCTAACCACTTATGTGGGGAAAAATCCCATACATGCGCACGTGCACACACACACACACACACACATTATATATATATACACATATATATACATATATATACATATACATATATATACATACATATATACACACACACACACACACACACACACACACACACACATATAAACAGGGGTCAAAAGTTTGTAGCACTAGCCAGCAGGACTGGCGACTGGAAAATCCACTAGCCCCACAGATTTTTCCACTGGCCCAGCTGGTGTACTTATTGAACTGCTACCTTCTCCAGTAGAAGCTTGCAAGGTTTGTTAAAGGAAAATCTTACTAGCCCAATACAAAATATACCAGCATTTGGCTAGTGGGCCGGTGCTGGTTTCAACACACACACACACACACACACACACACACACACACACACACACACACACACATGCTATACAAGGAAATAATACCATTGATAGGTTAAACAAGCCGTAAAGGCACAAGCTGGAAAGACAAGTGGTCCTTATGAGCTCGTTCAACCCAGAGATGTAGTAAAGTAGTAGTAGTAAAAAAACTTTATTTTTATCCAGGAAGACGTGTCACTTAGATTGTGCAACCCAGTTTTCAAGACAGCCCTGTCAGTATCAACGTTACTTAAACATATAAAAAAATAATCTCTCACAATGCATACATTCAGGACTTAATACACTGAATCGTCTGCCTCACAAAATACCATACACACGATCAAGACAAAATCCACATGGACAAATTATAAAATCCATCTAAAATACAGCTGCTGGTATTATTTCACGAGTATGCTGGAATTTGCCATCTTTTATTTTATATAATACATCAGGTTGGATACTTTTTGCTGTGTCCTATGCGTTTTCGTAGTATTGGGCTTTTCAGTAGCGTATAGCCATGTACTGTTACGAAGCTACTTCGTGTTTTTACTGTAGTGTAGTGGACTGATTTGGAACATCGCCTTTTGCGGCCCAGTAGTGTTGCTATAGTGCTGGGGCCTCCTAAAAAAAGGGGAGTGGTGGCTCTAATGCTT
Source organism: Neoceratodus forsteri (assembly GCA_016271365.2). Taxonomy (NCBI): domain Eukaryota; kingdom Metazoa; phylum Chordata; order Ceratodontiformes; family Ceratodontidae; genus Neoceratodus; species Neoceratodus forsteri. The sequence goes on from CM028135.1 coordinate 611,228,662, forward strand.
CATTCTTTAGCGTGCTATGGCACCGTTATTCTTTAATGTGTGTGGTCATTGGGGGAGGCGTGCAGTCTGGACTGGCATGTGGTCTGCTGGGGAGCAACGTGGTTTGTGGTCGGGAATGGTGTTTTGTACTGCTGCTCATTGTGAGCCACAGAAGGAGGTCGGGAGTATCATGGGTCCAGAAGAAAACAAATGGTGGTAGCAGCAGCATGGATAGCCTCAATGAGAGTTCTGCAGCTTCAAGGGAAAGCACTACTTGGTGAGGGTGTTGGGTGGGTTTTTAGTGTAGTCTATGGTAGTTTTTTTTAGGGTAGGGTTGTAGGCTTTTAGGGTGGCTGTTACATCTGCTATTAAAGGAAAATTCCACCCTCAATATCTTCTAAATGTTATTTGTTTCCAGGTCAATAGACAACTCTTTTCATGTAGCTGTTAAGGATGTATGCAAATGTTTTAGTCTGTTTTTACAGTTCATACTAGGCCCTGTGACTGCCCTGGTTGTTGAAATCTCACTGTCCCCGAGAGCTGCATCAGCATATGAGAACATGATGTGTAATCACCCTTTAAACTCCCAGTATGCCTGCCTGCTTAATTAGTCTTAAAAGAAACAAGCTGCAAAAAGGTGTGGAATACCACATTTACCTTCAGTGAGCTTTGCAAACTGTCAGAGTTATAATGCATATTTTTTCCCCGTTAAATTTTCCTCAGTTTATGAGTTTCCAGAGAGTTTTTGCAGGGTATTTGTTCTTTCAGCATAAAGATACATGGTATAAATGGGTGATCCAACATCATGTTCTTATATGCTAATGCAGCTCTCAGGGACAATGAGATTTCAACAACCATGAAGTAGAGCCTCCCAGAGCAGTCACAGGGCCTAGTCTGAACTGTAAAAACAGACTAAAACATTTGCATACATCCTTAACAGCTACATGAAGAGAGTTGTCTATTGACATGGAAACAAACAACATTTAGAAGATATGAGGGTGGAGTTTTCCTTTAAGGGGCTTGTTGCATGTGTTATTGGGGTGGTATGTAGTGTATTGGGTATGTGTTAAGGTGTTAATAATACATTAATACAGTGTAATTAGCAAACTACGATCATAATATCCTAATTGGCTACCATCATATATGAGGAAATAAATAACAGCTCTTTTAATAGGGATGAGAGCCCAACCATGTATACAGATACACAGACAGAGAGAGTGAGAATAAAGGATGACAAAGTGTGGTATTCAAGGAAATAATTGTGAGGTTGAATAAGCCATAAACTAACAAGCCCGAAGGGCAAGTGGCCTTTATGGTCTTGTTTGACCCTTAGATGGTATTATTTCACAAGTATGCCATCTTTTATTTTATATATTGCACTACAATGAACACGTTTTGTGGTGTCCTATTGTTTTACTATAGTATTGGGGAAAGGAGGGTACCTGTTACATGTGTTATTAGGGGCTCATTTCAGGGGATACTGGAGTGGTTTGCAGTGTGTTGGGTAGTAATGCACTGTTAAGCTGTTAATAACATTAATACAGTGTAACTGATTGATATACACCAACTGACTGACATCTATGGGGACAAGGACCCATTTGTAACATATAATAACATATATTACATATAAATATAGACTCTGACGGCAGATAAGGACTACTTGGCCCACCTAGTCTGCCCATTTCCCTACCTACCTATTGGAGAAGCTGCAGGTTCTAGTTAACCAACAGCCTACTTTCTCCTACTCCTCACTATTATTGCTTTATGTTTGTCCCAGGCATTTTTCAATTCCCTCACCGTTTTTTGACCCCACGACCTCCTCAGGAAGGTGGTTCCATGTGTCCACCACCCTCTAAAAAAAAAAAATACTTCCTCACGTTGCCCCTGAGCCGTCCCCCCTCCATCTTCAAATTGTGCCCCCAAATTTAACATACAAACCCTGTTCTGACAGGTCCTTGTTAGTTGAGCGGTGACTTTTTTTCCTCAAAACCGGCACATACAAGTGTTTAAAAACGAACGCCAAAATCGGCCCCATTATAGCCTATGAGGCGCAACCCTGCACTATTCTAGGACTGACATCACATAATGTGTGAGCGGAGGGCGTGCCTACTAGTCAGGAAGTATGGGCGTTTTGGCTGCAGGTCTCCGTGCTGTTTTTATGAGTGATAATACTAGAAAATGTATTAAACGAACAAATGCTGCTCATACAAGGATCTTTAAACCAGAGGGTAAGCTACAGAATCGGGGAGAGGAATTTTTTTGAAGTGAAAACCTGCTCTTTAAAAATTTATACCCAGTTACTTCATCTGCACTCATTTATATACACAGTTTCTATGTCATAGCGCACCCCCCCCCCCCATGCTGGCCAGCCGACACTGCATTCACTTTTGGTTTCCCAATTCAACACAAGCGCCCTGTACCTCCATTTGCTTGTTTTAAACACTTTAACCTCCCCCAAAATAAGTTTCCCCCTCTATATACAGTACCTTCTTTTTCCTGCAGTTTCTTCATTTTCTTGCACCCAGGAATCTCTCAGTGCTGGAGTTCCCCATTCAAAGTGACCAAGCTGCTATCCACTGCCGAGACCCATGAACATAAGTTTTTTTTTTTTTTTCTACCCCTCTTCTCCCCGGCAGCAACCTCTTTCGAACTGGATCCTCCCTCTCTGGTGGCCAAATCAGAAATAACTGCTGCCCGATCTGCCGGCACACTACAAATTACCAGTAATTCAATTATTTATTTTTATTATAAGATTTTATTAGTTTTTCCAAGTACATCCAACCAAGGTAAAGACACCCCAGCATTGAACATACAAGTAAACAGGAACACCATAGCTACGTTTGGAACATTCCATAACTGCTACTGCTAGGAGAGATTTACATATTGCCTCCCACCACTTTTATAGATCATATGGACTTACATTGTTTGAACTAGTTTTTTTACATATCCAAATATAACACTCAGTTTCTAGATTTCAACCATAAAGATCATAGATCAGAATCCTCATACCTCTTCTTATTAGTCAGTCCACCTGAATCCCTTCAAGTTAGACATCTGAGACCCAAGACACGAAGAAAGCTAGTAAAGGCAGGCTGACGATAGAGTGGACAGTGTGGGGTAAGTAGTCAATTTGTACATACACTGGGCCACAGCGGTCTGGAAAGTGAGTAAAGATAAAGGAGAAAATAGGGGGAAGGAAGAGGAGGCACCATGGTTCAGCACAGCGGTGGGTTTTAGAGGGTGGGACCGCACAAATGTGTGAGTGCAGATATGCATCCCATTTCTTGTGAAATCTGGAGAGACGGCCCTTCCCGATTGGAGAGTCTTTCAAATGTGGCCAGCCGAGCCATTGCTGCCCGCCAGTGGGAGATCGTGGGAGGGGTAGACAGCCTCCACTTCATCAATATGGATCTCTCAGCCTCCATCACTGCAACCATCACCCAGGCCTTAGTTATAAGTCCTCATATAAGGAAACACAGAAGGAGCAGGACAGAGAGCTGTACCAGTTAAGGCAGAAGGAAGCAGGGAGGGAAGTCAGAATAGCAAAGGCCCAAACTGAGGAAAAGATAGCCAACTCAGTTAAGAAGGGGGATAAAACCTTTTACAGGTACATCAGCGAGCGCAGAAAGACAAAGGGAGGGATAGTGAGACTGAACAGAATGAACGGTGGGTGGGCAGAGGGGACAGTGAAAAGCAGGGAAAACGAACGAATATTTCTGCTCAGTATTCACAAAGAGGAGGGGAAGTGCCTAATCCAATTAACAGAAGCACTTTGATGGGGCGATCCCAGTCCTTTCACAGAAGAAAGGGTTCTGCAAGAACTCCTAAAACTGAAGGTGGACAAAGCAATGGGTCCTGACTGAATTCACCCCAGAATTCTAAAAGAATTAACGGAGGAACTAGTGAAACCACTGGCTACTCTTTTTAATAAATCATGGGAGGATGGTGTGGTACCTGAGGACTGGAGGAAGGCGGATGTGATTCCCCTTCACAAAAGTGGGACCAAGACAGAGGCAGGAAACTACAGACCTGTCAGTCTGACCTCTGTGGTAGGGAAAGTGATGGTCACTTCTGAAGGAAAGAATAGTCGAGTACCTAGAGGCCAGTGGAGCACAGGACCCAAGGCAGATTGGGTTCACAGCGGGAAGGTCATGTCAGACGAATCTAATAGATTTCTTTGACTGGGTGACCAAAGTAGTAGACCAGGAAGGGGCTGTGGACATGGCCTACCTACACTTTAGCAAGGCATTTGACACAGTCCCACACAAAAGATTGATAGTCAAATTACCAGCCTGGGAGTGGGTCCCAGGGTGGTAGCCTGGGTAAAACATTGGCTGCACAACAGGACACAGAAGGTAATTGTAAATGGAGTCCACTCTGAATAAAGAGGGGTTACTAGTTGGGTACCGCAGGGTTCAGTATTGGGTCCAGTCCTTTTTAATGTCTTCATCAGTGACACTGCAGAGGGACTGGAAGGAAAAGTATGCCTTTTTGCAGATGACACAAAGATCTGCAACAGGGTTGATACACAAGGAGGTGTGGAAAGGATGAAAAGGGACTTGGCAAGGTTGGAGGAATGGTCAGAAGTATGGCAGCTAGGATTCAATGCAAAGAAGTGCAAAATAATGCACCTGGGAAACAAGAACCCAGGGGAAGAATACACAATGGGTGGGGAGGTAGTAACAACAGAAAAGGAAAGGGACCTGGGGGTAATCATATCAGATGACCTTAAGGTTAGCAAGCAATGTGAGAAGGCAGTAGGGAGGGCTGGGGGTATACTGGGATGTATAGGAGAGGCATCAGCAGCAGAAAACAGGAAGTTGTTATCCTCTGTACAGACAGTTGGTGAGACCCCATCTGAGTACTGTGTCCAGTTCTGGAGACCCCATCTCCATGAGGACATAGACAGGATAGAGGTAGTCCAGAGGAGGGCAACTAAATGGTGCAGGGTCTGCAAGAGAAGCCGATGAGGAGAGACTAAAGGAGCTTAATATGTATACCCTTGAGGAAAGAAGCGAGGGGACATGAGAGAAACTTTTAAGTACCTGAGTGGAATCAATAAAGTCCAAGAGGGTAGCATCTTTCAGAAAAAGAGACTTGCAAGAACAAGGGGACACAATTTAAAGATAGAAGGAGGGTGGTTCAGGGGCAATGTGAGGAAGTATTATTTCACAGAGAGGGTAGTGGATGCATGGAACAGCCTTCCTGAGGAGGTTGTGGGGTCTAAAACTGTGGGAGAATTCAAGAATGCATGGGACAGACATAAGGCAATTCTTGTGGGGGGGTAGGAAGAAATAGGCTGTTGGCTAACTAGGATCTGCGGCCTATCCTGTAGGTAGGGAAATGGGCAGACTAGATGGGCCTAGCTGTCCTTATTTGCCGTCAAAGTCTATGTTTCTAAGTTGATGCAGGCAATGGGCCCAGGACAGAGACATCCCCCAGCACCAGAGAGGGTTGACCAATCGACAGGGGTCTGCCGATAATCTTAGAACAGTCCTCTAAAACCTGCAGCCAAAACCCCTGAAGTACTGGACATGTCCACAAAATATGAAGTAGACGGGCAGGGGAGGTATTGCACCTCCAGCATTTGTCATGTTTCATTATGTTCAGTTTATGAAGCACTGCAGGTGTCTTGTACCACCTGAGGAGAATTTTCAACCAGTAATTCAATTAAAAAAAAAAAACATAAAAAAAGTCTATCACACACACACACACACACACACACACACACACACACACACACCTGGCAATCTGTGCTTACCTGCTTACAACAACAGCACTCGCTCTCTCCCAACCTTTCTGGCAGCAACTTCTCCCCAGTGACCAAAACACTAACTGCTGCCCAATCCACTACCCTCTCCACTGCCACACTACAATTAGTAAACGTTTTAAAACCAAAATATCCCAGAGAGACTTCTGCAGCAGTCACTCTCCCCGAACTGCCTCAAATTGCAGCAGCATTCACACTCCCCCATTCACTCACAATAGCGCTCATTTCCCCCTCAAGACCTAAACCAAGCCAGACTGTAAAATAAATAAAAAAACTATTTTTTTTAAAAAGCCCGCATATGTAAAAAGACACTTCTCGTTGACCTCCAAAGTACAGGAAACTCATTACTTTCTTACTCAAAGAGAATCCACCAGTTTTCTGTGTACATTATTCATTGTATAGCCTGCCCACCAACAGAAATACACGTCGGGGACGTGAGGATGTTAAAGTGCCCACTGCAACCACCTATCAACTGCACTGTAAAGTGGAGTTATACGTGGCAAAGCACCAAAAAGTCCTAATAAATTTCTTTTTTTTTTCCTTCAACTAAACCTTTTAAAAACACATCTGGTTGCACTATTGGAAATGGTCTCTACTGCATAAAATGAAATACGCAGAGGGACAGAAAAACTCATCCTATATTTTGACAGATATGATGGTAGTCAATCAGCGATAGGATATCAATTAGCCAATTACACTGTATTAATGTGTTATTAATACTTCAATTTTTTCAATAACATTTTTTATTCAGGGCCGGCCTGTAGGCGCAGCGGTTGTATTTCCACTTGAGACGCTGGTGACCCAGGTTCGGGAACGGACTCGGGTCACTGGAGGGCCAGCCGGTGGAGAAGGCTACAGCATCCGACGACTGCTTGCCTCCTCCAGGGGGGATGGTGATGCAGTCCGGCGCCTGCTGACCCCCGGTGGAAACAGAGGGTATAACAGTGCACTGTGCAACTAATTAGGAAGTGTCGAGGAAGTTGACGTATACCTTCATATCATGGCATGCCGCGCCCACAGGGAAGAAAAGGGAAAATTCTCCTCTGCTCTACTGGATGACAGCCATCTAGTCCCTCTGCGGCCATGAGTGCCCTGGTCAGACCCCAGAGACCACCTCAGCAGCACCCAAAAGGCCAAGTGTTGCGCTGGATTGCCCTCGCCGGCACCTTTCTCCTTGGAGAACCCATCCAGTGAAGGGTTACACCGGATTACCTCATGGGTGACAGCCATTTGAGGTGGAAGACAGTGGCAACAGGCAGGAGTGCGAGCGAGTGGTAGGGGAACAAGACCACTGATGGTCCGAAGGAGAGGCCAGCGGGGGAAGCGTGGGAGAAAAAAAAAAATAACACAATTAGGGGGGAAAAAAAAAAAAAAGTTATATCTAACATATAAATCTTCATAAAATTTAATCAATTCCAAACAGTACATCACCAATGCAATTCTGAAATACAACTAAATGTAATAAGGTAACACAGGACTCATAACAGTTAAGAAATATCTAAGTGGCTAATAACGCATTTATACCTTAAAAGCATTACGTATATATATATATATATATATATGTATGAAATAAGACATGATGAGGGGTGGTTTATGGGCTGATAAGCGCATAGCCCCCATGTGTAATGAGGCATGAGGTGCTTGTGCCGAGTGCTTTAGCAAATGGGAAGTGCTCTTATCAGCCCATAAACCACATCTTGAAGTGTCTTATTCTGCTTACAAAATGGGTCTCAAGTAACAACATTTTTAAAAAGTTATTTTACTTAAATAAAATAGGATTTGTAAAACATTTGTTTTAAGTGGTTTGCTTGGATTGGCTATCAGAGGTTGCTTGTTAGTAAGAAATGCCCTTTATATTCCTTTCAGTCGCCCACACACACACACACACACAAGGCATGATACTTTGTGCAGTGTACGTTCCAATACATTTAATTTTCTTACTTTTACTGGCTGGAATGTAATGGAGCCAAAAGCTGACAGCAGCACAGGTCACTTTCACTTACTTGAAAGCCACTGACTCCATAACAACAGAGAGCTAGCATGGAAGTAGCTCAAGTAGCTGGATTTTAACTTAAAAAAAAAAAAAAAAAAAAAAAAAAAATTTTCAGCCATTTAAATCAAACTGCAGCTTACTCCCACTTTTTGCCAAACACAGACAGTGGTTCCATCACAGCATGATTCACTTTCACTTGCTGAAAGCCTCAAGCTCTGTGACAACAGCGTGTGAGAGAATGGAAGTAGTTTTTTTCTTTTTTACTTTAAACCTTTCAGTCATTTAAATAAAACTGCTGCTTACTCCTGCTTCTGGGCAAACGGCAACAGAGGGTTCCATCAGAGTTCACTGCACAGCTGTGTGGGAGAAGGACATGAGCCATTCAAGCACCTGGCAGACTCCAGAAAGTCGGCAACCGGGGATCGCAAAGACAACAAAATAAATAAATTACACAGGTTCTACTTTTCAAGTGTGTGTTTGTGTGTGTGGAGGGGGTTTCTGCAGCCCTGGGAGAAGTGTGATAAAAAATGACCACTTAATTTGAATGCCAGAGACTGACACAATGATATTTGTTGTGGTGCATGCAGAGTGGATGAAGAGGTACTGGCTGGCACAATACGTGCTCATAAGGACACAGCAAAAGGTATCTCAGCCATTCAGGACTCAGAAAACTCTCTACCACATTATGTATGTGACACACACACACACACACACACACACACACACACACAGTACTAGTATATCAATGTGTTATCAACATCTACCTTAATAACACATTACTACTCAACACACTACAAACCACCCAATAATAGATAAGCCCATTAACACATTTAACAGCCACCTTCTACCCCCAGCTGCTGAAACCTACAAAGCACCAAAGCAGCTGTTTCGAGGCCCTCCATGCTGCTACTGTTCCAAACAGTTGGGGCAGGCCCCACGACATTGTGCCCTGCAAGTAAATGCCACTCCAGCCACAGGAAGTGCCACTCCCAGCCAACTTCTGGCTGCAAACCACACTGCATTATGGCCCCACGATGTTCCCAATGTGTGTCTGTGCTCTGTTTGGAAAACCTGCTATAAGCCACTCCAAGCCATTCCCGACCACAAACCATGCCATGTGACAGCACAACAGCATACGCTGTTCCCAAGACTGCCACACACCTTCCACCAAATCTCCTGTACTGGAAAGCCCGCTGGAGCTATGCCTCCTTTATAAGAGGCCCCTGCACTACAAACACACTACTGGGACAAAATACAACATGGAAAAACACTAAGCACCTACAGTACTTAATGGTACAAAACACTGCACTATTGAATATCTTTGTATTATGGATAAAACACTAAAACAAACCACTACACTACGGAAAATAACTACACTGCAGGAAACAAAGTGTCCACCCCAATGCATTATATAAAATAAAAGATGGCAAAAGTCCAGTATACTCATGAGATAATATCTTGTGGTCGAACAAGAGCACAAAGGCCACTCGCCCTTTGGATTTCTGACTTTATGACTTGTTCAGCCCCTCAATGGTATTGGTTCTTTGTATACCACACTTTGCCAAATACACACACACACACACACACACACACACACACACAACAACCATCAAACAAACAATAGGCGTGGGAGTAAAAATGATGAGACAAAAAAGTTACCTTGGCTGGTGACATCAATAACAGCAACACATTAAAAATACGTTGTACTGTGTAGGGAGTGTTTTTTCGGCCTGTATTTCCCTGCCAGATGAAATGTTGTAGCACCAAAGTTTAAAGTTCATTGAATGCATCTGCACCCTTCTGTGGTACAGCAACGTTCCAGCTGATAGAAAATCCTTGCAGCAGCTGGATTTTTACACAGCGCTGCCATGCACACAGCAATCAGATCAAGTTCTGAACTGAAACCGCCAGCACGTTCGCTGCTGCCACAGAGCTCTGTGAACACGCTTGTTAAAAAAATAAATAAATAAAATCAACACAACACAACACAAAACACACACACACACACACACACACACACACACAAAATTGTACACTATAAGAAATACTGATTGGGTCACCACAAGCCCAACCAGCCTGTGCTGCCACCTCGGGCTTACGATTACATCGTACCTCTCGAGCTTTGCTCCTGACGTGTGACATAATCAGAACCCCTCTGTGGCAGCACCAGCTCGTGTGCTGCCACCTCGGGCTTCTGATTACATCAGACCTCTTGAGCTTCGCTCTTGAGGTGTAACGTAATCAGAACTCCTCTGTGGTAGCACAGGTTGGTTGTGCATGGTTCCCAACCACTAATTACAGTGGATTATGACATGGCAAGAGAAAATTAAGCAATCTCATTGGCTAATAGCTCGGTGTAAAATATGTTCCATGCACTATGAAAAACAAGTCCCACCAGATAGTACCCATCACTGCCTACTGATCTGTGTAACAGAATGTTGGCAAAGTGATTGTCAGCCATTGTTTTTCTTTCCCCGCTAAAGTGAATAGCCACATCGCTTGCCATGGCAGATATCAACAGTGTTAGTTCTGACCTAACTTTCACTGAAGACAAGCCTGCGCAGAACTTCAGCGATTCTTTTAATGACCCTGAGAATACAATCCAAAGCAACACAGTGAGCACAGAAATACCAATTAATTCCGTTGCTGCCGCTCCTGCCACTGCTTTCACATGCACATCAATCAAACCCTTTCCCTTTAAAGGGAATATTTTTCCTCATGTATAAGATTATCTAGTTAAATAAATGGTTTTAAACAATAGTAAAACATTTGTATGTGTATTTTTTCATTATACAACTTAAGTGAGTCATTTCATAAGTGCAATAAGACACTCCAGGGGTGTGCAAATAACATTTTACTCACACCGAGGGGCTGAATGCACTCGGCCAAGACCTTGTGCCTTACAATGCCCCTAGGTGTGCACAAAATAAGTTCTACGTACACCCTGTCGTATCTTACTGCTTACATACTGAACCAGAGAGCAGCTTTCACAATGCTGATGGCAGCTGAAGTCAGCTATTAAAGAAAAACAGCAAAATCTTCGAACTGCAGATATAAAAGATATAACTTGCAAACTATTGTTATATCAATCGAATATACAACAGCCTGACTCAAAATAGAGAATTTATCATCACTTGTGAGATAGCAGGACTTTCATAACTCTCTACTGGCTCTGCCACTCTTGAGTTATTGTCTTGCCCTTTCACAACTGAAAATCTACTGCATATGGAGTCAACCCACTGCACATACAAATTTATACAAAAATACATACATGCACACACACATATACATACATATACACACACACACACACACATATACACATATATATATATATATATATATATATATATATATATATATACATATATATATATATATATATATATACACACACACACACACACACACACACACACACACATGCATATACACACACATATATATACATACACATATGTAATAGATATACCACTCTGAGGTGTGCGGTCGCTCTGATATCGCCGCGAGGGCGCAGGCGAGTCGTCACACAAGGCGTGCGTATATCAGGCGCGACCGCACACCTCAGAGTGGTATATCTATCTTATAAAATGGCTATAGATTTTTTTTTGGGGAGTAGTCCTTCTGTGTAGTTAGTAATTAAATGATATGTTGGCAGAGGTGACACTTTTTGGTGTGAAAAACTGTATTTGTAAATGATTTTAACTTTATGTAGTCATTTTTGGTGTGAAAAAAAGTATTTCTGTAAAGCAGTGTCACTTTAATTGCCCAAATGTAGCGTGACCGGGCGGTGCTCATTTTAGAAAGTGAGAAGCTGTTACTAGGTCAAAGTAAGGCGTGGTGTGTTTAAAAAAAAAAAAAAATCAGAAAAAGTGACTGCCTTTTATTATTTTGTGCGGTTTTCCGTAATATTAGTTCCATATCGTCACGGAAGCTTAGCGAGGACAGATCGAGTAGTCGGTAATTTTAGAAACGTGAGCGAGGCGAGGCGAGTGTTAGCAGGAGTCGCCGATTTATCCTCGCTGCTTCCTCATCAGCATATGGAGCTAATATTGGAAAACCGCACAAAATAATAAAGGCAGTCACTTTTCTGATTTTAAAACACACTACGCCTTCATTTTGACCTAGTAACAGCTTCTCACTTTCTAAAATGAGCACCGCCGGTCACGCTACATTTCCTATTGAAAGTGAAAGTACTGCAGGATCGCAGTATTGTGAGTGGAAAGGCATCTTTTTTAAATAAATGAAGAGAAGAATACAAAGGAATGCATGTTATAGTTTTTTATATAGAGTTAGGTTTCTGTTAGAGTGGTCACAGTGGTTACAGTAATAAAAGTGGTTGTACAGTGTGGCACTGTAAACATGGCAGGCAGGATTTGATTTTTAAATTAAATTTTCAGTAAACATTAATGGCAGGATGAACAGATCTGTTTCTACAGTGTGGTGCTACTACTGGTATATTTATTTATGGGTGTGGGTGTCAGTTGCACATGTGTGTTAGTGTGGGTGTCTAGCTGCACCAGGTGTGGAGTGGTCTTGCTGCTGGTGAAGAGGTTTTGAGGAGTGGAAAGTAGTTCAGGAGTGCGGTTGTAGTGGAAGGTGTGTGGTCCTTGGGAAATAATGCACGGTCATGTGATGTGTTTTGGCCAATTGTATCACTGGGATTTTTATGATTTCACCACACCGTTTTATGTGTACACACACACACACACACACACACACATATGGTGTCTATACTATTAGGCTTTTATAATCTTACTAGAGTAGTTTAAACGCATACCACAAGTACAAGTTGGTCCTGTTTTACTGGGCGGTTTACAATGCCGCGCGTTTCACTCACCAGTAAAAACGATGGTTGGGATTTAACTTAGACGTTATCCTTTCACCTACAAAAGCACACAAGGATAACACGAGCCTACGCATGATGCAGCCTAAATGCATCTTATTTTGCAACCTTTTTTTCGATTTTCGGCTCAAGAATGGCATCACACTACACTGTCGCCAGCAAGGCAAGCTGTACAAGCCGTGCTTTTTACGATCTACTGCTGTCACAGACACGGGACTGGCATTTGCAACAATGCTTCAACTAGAAATCGTTGACAGTTGCTAACGGTTACCGCGTAAGAAAAAAATAATACTGTTGACAGAGCAGTTCGGTGTCTACACAAAGGACGTTAGGAAACCATTTATATATTTATCTCGGAAAAAAAAAAAAAATGGTAGCTCGGCATCAAAATGTGTTATGACAATTTCAAGTGCTTGACAGAAGCCAGTAAATACAAAAAAAAAAAATTGCACAATAACATCTGACTATCGGACTAGCCCCCCAGGTCTACGTGTCTACACATATAACAGTGCCTGCCCAGTAACTCGCTTTTACTGCACAATCCTACACACACAAACACATTATGGAATACACGGAAAGGAAAGATGGGGGGGTTACTGAACACAAGAGTTACAAACATCTGCTGTAATCTATTGTTCAAGCCGGCGGCTGTACACACAGCATTCCCACACCAGTACTACTACTATTATCCCCTATCTCACACACACACACACACACACATATATATACCGACACTAAACAAGAAAGTATGTATACGACCCCCCCCAACACCTCTCAACCTTTTGTCCCCCAAATGTGGAACACTGCCTGTCAAAATGTGGAACACTTAATCAAATCTTTACCTAAGAAGCTCAAAACACTGCTAAAATGTTGCACTTATATTCAGAAAGTCTGTTATTAATTGAATAATTTATTTGTTCCAACATTTACAATGGATTTTTGCTTTAAAATGTTTGACTTTGAATGTGGAACAGGGATCTTTTTTGAAGTACAATGAGGAATGTTCCTCGTAATGTGGTACAGTTGAGATGTATGACACCCCCCCCCCCAATCCATAATGGTCAGTTCACACCCTCAGCTCGGCCGTGAACAGTTTCCAGCAGTACCAGGCAGCCCTGCCAATAATGCCTCCCGCTGGGCTCCCAGCACTGACAACAAGCACACTGACAGCGATTTAAGGCGAAGGAATGTGGAAATCCGTGGGAGCACTCTACAGAACGAGCACTCTCTCGCCCCATGCACAGCACACACATACGCACACGATTACTCGTGCCAGTTTGGGTTAAATCCCCTCAAGTGAAGAATGTGAGGATACTACATGTACACGCCGGCGGGCGACTCTGACAACATGGAACCAGTGCACAGTAACAGAGTCCAGCGCCAGCGGGTCCACCGCGGGCTGCACTGCATTTCTCGTGTTTTACCGCTTCCCCACGCAGCCCATGCTTTCAGAAAACCTGCCCCATGCCTTACCGCCAGATCTGGGTTCTCGATGTGCCGGTGGGATACGGCTCGAATGACCCCGACTCTCCAGTGCCAGCGCCCGATCTCCTGGAGCTCCAGCTGCTCCTCTCCGCTCACGCACAGGAACCGCTTCCCGACCAGCTCCGGCCGCGCTTCCACTGCCGCCATAGCGGGTCAAGTCTCTCGTCCCGGAGGCGAGAGAAGCGAGAAGAGAACCCGCTGCACGCGCCTCTCTCTACCTGCCGGACATGATGGGCGGGAGAGGGGAGGGCAATACAGAGGACTCGAGACGATTCCGTTCACAACACACAAAAAGAGCGCGCGCGGACGAGCAGGTTCTGCGGGGAGGCTGGGGCTTAAGCTAAAGCTGCTGCTTCTGCTGCTGCAACGGGCGAACGGCTGGAACTCCGCGAATCTGATAAACACAGAGCCTCATCACTCTCGGACCACGATCACTGCGCCAGCAGCACCACCGCCGCCAGGCGTGCGGGGCTAGACGCACAGACTGTCGCCATCCGCCAGACACTGAGAAATTACTACGAGACAGCAAAGAGTCCGCTGTCAATGCGGGGTTGTGTGTGTGTGTGTTCGTTTTATCTAGCGCCGCCTGCGTGCGCGCCAGCGTGTTGTGTTTTGTTTTTAAAGTGCATCTAGCTATAGCGAGAAGCAGCTTTGTAATGACACACGGGGCATCGTTGAGTGCAAAGCAGCTTGTCTGATTGTGAATGAAAGTCATGTTGGTGTGGTTTGAAGGGTATTAATAGTAAAACTAGCGCACGCAGAAAGAATAATTCATGGTAATTTGCTGCAGGCGTTGCCGAATAGAAAAGGACGCGACTTTACCAGATTTGCACTGGAGTGAAAAAATACAAACCCAGAGTGCAAGTAAGTGTGACCAAATGGTGAGACAAATTAACTGTTTTATTGCTGATTTTTGCTTTGCCGAGTCACCAGCTGCAAATCAGTCACGGTTAGAAACATCACAAGGAAACGCATTATTTACATAAACACAGTACAGAATGACACGGGTCTCAGCACAGGGATCTCCAACTTGTTGCGAAACTCCATAAATACCATCAATTACGTCGGTTACAAAATACATGGTAACGCAGCCAAATTCTGCGAGAGCTTCTGCTGTGGCTTTGCTTGCTAGTACTATTATGCCTTTTTATTCTGTTCTCTTTTTTTTTCAGTCCAAACTAGTGTCTGTCATGCAAGAAGGAAAAAAAGACCACGCTAATAATAACTCTGAAACCGACGATCAGTCACTTAAGGACACTGTAAGGAGATTCTCCCAAAGGTCACCACCCACCTTATTACCGTAATGAGTGTCCCTAGCTAAAAGTATAGATATTTGATGTGGTACCCATGGACGTCATATACTCATCTTTTTTTCATATATGTTTTTACCCTGCCTGCCATCTTCTCTCATTCCCTTGAAAGTGCTAGAAGGTAATTTACTCCCTCTTTGGCCTTCCCACCTAGCCCACACCTTGGTACTCCTCCTGGTAAATGGATAACTGGTGTCTGATCCCTCCTGTGTTGCTACCAGGGCCAGATCAAGCCATGGGGGGCCTGGGACACTCACAACTTGGGTGGCCATATAAAACGCCCAACTTTCCATACCAAAATGTTTTATTTTGCGCAACATTTACTGAGCACGTTGTTTATTAACCATAACAACCACCATATGGGGAGACTACCCCCATTATTCACAGGAGAAAAAAGTAACTTGAAGTACAACACCCTGTCATGTTGTCATAGTCTGTAATGTTATATTTATTGTACTGTACAAGACATGAAGGCCGCCAGGCTCCAGATGCTCTGGGGTCTAGATGCTCTGTGGTGAGTTTTGGGGCTTTTATTGAAGTCGCTCTCCTCTAGACCCTGTTCAGAAAAGCAAAGTAATCTTTAAGTAACCTCTTTAATCACAAGTTTATTTTAAGGAAATAAATGAAACAAAAATAAACAGTGCTTTACTAAGAGGTATGCATCCCTACTCCAAACAACAGTAAGTTACTGTATGTACCCATTGTACAGAAGTGTGCAGTTCCAGTACAAATGCTATGACTCCAAATAAACAGACTGATGTCATACCTTTATCTGCTCATGGGATATCAAAGGAATGATTAATTCCATTTATTTCAGAGTTAGAGGATCCATGCATGTATACACACACACCCACGTCCCTTTATCTCTTCTTTGAACAAGCTCAGATCAATCATCTCAGCATAAAAATAAAATACAGATATCAACTTTCTAAGCCACTTACTGAACTCAAGCTGCCTGCTGTTGCTTGGCGCTCCCTTTGAAACTCCTTAGTTTAGCAGCAGCAGACAGTTTAGGACAGTGCATCGATTAATCATGCTGCTAGCGATAGAGTGGCCGTGGCGTACAGATAGCGAGTACAGGTGCTGCCGCTGGCAAAGTGCATGCTGAGCCTCAAAAACCAAGAAAGAGTGGTTTAAAAAATGCTGCCCAGATGGATTGTATGCAAAGCTCCTGGTCCTGGCGCCATTCCTCGTATTATGCAGCGGCAGCCCAGGTCTGGTCGCAACTTGCACCGGTCCAGGTCCAGTCCCAGACTCAAAAAAGTGGAAAACCTGTCAGTATCCTAAGGAGGTAGATCACGGTGCTTGCATAGTTAGCCTTCTTCACTTCTTGTGCCTCACAGTGCCAGTTTGTTTTTCTAGCAAGTCACCTGACCCTAGCTGCAGGCTGCAAATAATGGAGGAGGAGGGTGGGGGGCGAGAGAAATCTTCTGCAATGTTGGCTTGCCGTGGGGCCTATCTGTAGCAGGAGGGTCCGGGGGGCTTGTGTTTTTGATTTCTTTTAATTAAAGAAATCCTCTCCGAAAGTCATTTTTGTTTGTGTTGTTTTATGGAGCAAGCTCGAGAGGTTGATTCACTCTTGACTGATGTTGGGGAGGCATGATTTATTACAAATCCTTACCAGTACTGTATCAACTGAGGAAGGAAAGCAGAGAAATCTGCAATGTAGGCTTGCCGGGGGCATATCTGTGGCAGGGGCTTCTGTGTTTTTTATTTTATTTATCAAATGTGCTTCTTCGAAGTCAGGCTGCTTTCACAGCGTTTTTAAGGAGCAAGCTGCTGGGGGCCTATGAGGGGAGGTTGACTCGCGCTTAACTCGCGCTGCGGCGAGGGGGAGGTGGCATGATTTAAAAAACACCAGTCCACCTACTAAAAGTGTCTCTTGCTTCTGACTACTGAGGGGGCCAGTCTATGGCAGGGGGCCTGGGGCATTTGCCCCATTTGTCCCCCCCTTAATCCGGCCCTGGTTGCTACTCACTTCAATGAGTTCTTTCACCACTCCTGCTCCCCCTTCCACTCAACCTCCAGCTTCACTCTTCCAGCTCACATCACCTCTCCCCTTCCTTCCAAGGGTTTCCTCATTCCCCTTGTTACTATCTGGCAAACCCTGACTGCTATTTATGCCCTTAACCTGCACAAATACAACCCTAATGGGTTAGATCTCAGGTTATCCAGGATGAGTGGCTGGGACACTGAATCAAAGACCTTGGCTAGATCAATGAAAATTGCAGCTGTGATATGTCATGATCCTTCCTTGAGAAGACAGAATCAGTTACATGCAACAGGGAGGAGATGGTGGAGTGATGCTTCCAGAGACCATAATGAAATGGGGAGAGGAAATCGGTGGAGGGTAGGAAATCAATGAGTCTGATGTAGACAAGCTTCTCTTTTAGCTTAGCAAGGGATGGGAGGAGGGAGATTGGCTGGAAGTTATCTGGGAAGAAGGTTCCTCCCTTTGTGGAGTGGAAGAACTTTGGCCAACTTCCAGGACTGAGAGACAGCACTGAGGGAGAAGTTGAGTAGGTGAGTCAGAGGAGATGCTATGGCAGGAACAGAGATATGGAGGAACAGGTTCTGCGGGTCTCTCAGCTCCTGCTGTCAACTGGTTCCATTCTTACCTCTCGGGCTGTCTGCAGCCAGTCCAGGTTGGTAGTGCCCTGTCACCTCCACTTCCCATCCAAGCAGGGGTCCCACAGGGTTCCATCCTAGGGTCCATCCTGTGCTCCATCTGCCTTCATGACCTCCCCTTGGCTTGCGCCAACTTGCATACACTCATGTATGCAGATGACGCACTCACTTACACCTCCAGTCCCTCTACCACAGCCATGGAAAGTCTACTCCAACACAACTTCCACAATGTCCTGCGCTGGTTCCAATGAAACCAGCTTAAAGTAAACACAAATAAAACTGTGTCTATGACCCATAGTACCAGCTAGAAATTGGCCAGACTCCCAACTCTGCCTGTCTTCTCCACCTAGGATGGTACCCCTCTAGAAGTGGTTCAGTCTTTCAAGTACTTTGTGTGGCTAGACAGCAAATTTGACTTGTCTGCCCACATCTATGCCATTCATGCGAGGTTCTGCCCTAATCTTGGGGTCCTGAACCGCAATAAAGATTGTCTTTTCAGGTCTGCTGTGAACATGTCACCAAAATGGTGCTCCCTTTCTTTGACTATGCAGCTCCCTGACCAGACTGCACACCCTCTGCAACACCTTCTGCCATTTAGTTTACAACCCCCCCCTTTCCTACTAATCTTTGCTCACTTTATTCCTCTTTCACCATTCTCCCTCACGTCACCAGATCCACTGTGCCTCATTCATATCGAAATACTGGTTTGGGTCCCTTTCCTCATATCTCTCATTATTCCTCTCCCTCATCCTCTCTGCCTCCTGCTCCCTCCTTTCTAGAGATCTTTGCACCTTTGCCATCCCTCATCCGAGCTCCTCTGCTGGGCAGTTATATTTTTCCTATCATCTCCTGTTACTTTGCAATCAACTGCCCTCTTCTCTGTGCTTCTCTGCCTCTCCTGGCTTCCTCAGGTATCAGCTGAAACTCCTTCCCTCCCCTTCCCTGCTCCTGTTTTCCCTCTACTTGTCTGTTCCCCTTGCAGATGCCTCCTACCCTAGTGTAAGGGTGGCTGAAATGCTGTGTTTTCTTGCATCTACCGGTACCTTGCTTGCTCATTTTGCAGTTACTCCTTTAATTAAAGGAGTACTACAGTCAAAATTTGTAAAAACATATATTGTGCAGTGTTTTGATTTGTGTGTGTAGTTGTGGAGTGTCCTTCCCTTTGTTTACCATTAACAGTTTTTTCTAAATTAGCCTGCTAGTTATATGGTAGTTTTGTGGCCCTGGGGATCTCCATCTTAACAAGGTTTATCGCTCTTCTTTTTCCTACGATGTTGCCTGTCCCATGGTGTGATGACTGGGGACCCCTACTGCATTAACCTCTGGCCACATGTGGGACCATACCACACAGTAGTAGGTGTCATCAAGGATTCTCTGTTCCTTCCCCTTTGACAACACTTTTCCAGTTGGGTACTACCTGAGTTCAGTACCTTACCTCCCTAACTGGTGTAGCTAAGAGCTGCCAAGGGTAGGGAATGCTGTACTGGACTGACCTGGAGACCTGCAGGAATGTGAGACACTGGCTCTGTAAGCAAGGACACTGACACTTGGATTGTTGGAAAAAAGGTAACCTTTTACTGAAAAGGTGAAATACATATCTGAAACAGCCACGAATGGCACAAACACTTTGTGAATAAATGGCAAACAAATACACATAAAATTAGCAGTATGAGTATATACTTCTTACCCAGCAGGGCACACCACCCCACTAACATTATTGTTTTCTCTTTCCCAGCAGGTCACACCACCCAACTAACCTTCTTGTTTCTCTTTCCCAGCAGCGGAACACCACCCCACTAACCTTCTTGTTACTCTTCCCTGGAGACAACAGGCACTCGCCACCCACCAGCCTTTCAGCAAATTCACTTTACGCTTGAAGACTGCAGACACTCACCACCCACCCACCAGCCCTCCAGAGACCACACATGCTAGTCCCAGGATAAGTGCTCTCTGGCCTTAATCTATGAGCTTGTTCACATGAAACCATAAGGACATGCAGTGACTACTAGGCCTTATCCTGCCTCATTCAGCCCACTGACCCCTTTCACCAGATACCTACCCTGGTATCTATCACACAGTTAATATACTTATTACTCTATATTTAAAACAGTTAGAAATCATTAGGCATTTCTACACATGAATTACTTTAACAATATTCAAGAATGACAGTGACATAAAACATATTGCATACTGGTACATCAAAAGCTGTAACATTATCCAACCCTCAGTCCTTGAACTGTTAAGACTTTCAGATGACAAACATCTCTTTAAATTGCAGAAGGATTGAGGTAAAATCTCTGTAAATTCAATGTCACTGGACTTTTAAAATAGTCCCGAAACTGCATCAAAAAGGTTTTGTACAATACCACAATCCTTTGGATTTTCTGAAGAAATTCTTTGTTGGAATTTGCGGAAGAATTGTTGCGAGGGTCATCATAAGTCATCAGTTTCTTGTTGGAATTGGGATAAACAATTAATTCTTCAGGTTGCATCTTTTTTTCTGTGAGGAAAACTTGGCGTAACAGGATCATCAGGCACTTGAAGCAGCAGGCTTTCTATTTTCCCCCTGCTCTGACTTAACTTCCCTATCTGACCCTACTCTGGGATTCAGGTGATCCCACTAATCCTACACTTTAATTAAATAAAGGTTGTCACTATCGGGCTCAGTCACTGCAGTGGGCCTCTTCAGACAGGGCACCTACTTGGCTTGGGTCCCTCTTGATCGCTCTCCCTGCTTGGACTCCTTGCACACTGGTTGTGCAGCTACTTTTATGCCTAAAACTAATTTGCTTATGCTAATTTGTGGTCACTAAGTGGACACTGACCTGTCCAGGAGCTCAGCACCAATCAAATTCTCCCTACAGCAGCATAAGCCACAATGGAATACTCCATTTTGAAATCCAACCGCCCTTCTCAACATTCCAAAGCTTCCTTCTTTATAAGGCTAAGGAGTATGCACAAGGACATGGTGCTAAAGAAACTACTAGACTGAATAAAACAAAAGGAGTTTCTAGCACACACTAACTCATAAGAGGGATGCCCCACCACAGATTCTAAAATAGCATTTTATTCATAACTAAACCAGGCTCCAGCTGGAGCCTGGTATGATTTTGAACAAAATGCCAATTTAGAATCTGTGGTGTGGTGTCCCTCTTATGGGTTAGAGTGTGCTAGAAACTCCTTTTGTTTTCTTCCTTTTTTATAACACAGAGTCTCATTTTTGAACAGATTTCTTTGTCACAAAAAATAAGCATGTTCTTTATGTCTAAGCATGTTTTCACTATTATGGCTGGAAAGCTGTCATTTTTAACTCTGCTGAAGTTTTTCTTTACAAAATGACCCATAGGAAAGCTATGTCACTAAGACTTACACTCTTTTGTCATTAAACTGAATAAATAATCACTTCAAGGCACTTTCCTCTTCACTTTCTCTTGAAAACAGTAGTTTCCCCTTTAGTTAAACTGTCCACAACAGTTTTTTTTTTACACAGAAATTAAATATTCATTTTCCCCACACTTAGCTCTACCTCCTGTGTTACTGACTGCATGGATTTGTATTCAGCAGGACCCACTCTCCCTTCTAAGGTTAGTGACTCCTCTGTTATGCATTTGTGTAACTTAAAACTATTTTTCTGTTGTGTAGCACATTTTAATCTATCCCCCTGCCAAGTTTGGTACAAATCTGGTAAACAAACGGGCTTGGCAGCATGATTTAGAAAAGTATATAGGTGAAGCAAGTGGTTTGTGACTGTATGCAACTTACGTCTACAGAGCCTTACTGAAAACTGCTCTGTTTTTGCTTGTGATATATCACAAAAAAAGAAATCTGTGCACTTCTATTAATTCCCCAGGACTTCCCTCAGCCTCTTCATGGCTTTATTTTGTATCTACTCCCCTGACAGCTCCCAGATTTTCTACACTCTCCCCTGATCCTTCTCTCTGTCACCCTATGTCCTCTGTGCTCACTCCCTCCCTCCCCCCGATACCACTTCACTTCCCTCCTTCAGCCCTTGGCCCAACAAAGTGTCCTTGCTGACTGCTCTGCTTTTGCCCCTTCCTCCTGCTCTCCATTCTGTTAACTTGACAAAACCAATAATCTGACTGCTCAAAAGTTGCTGCCTCATACTATTGGTGCACCAACCTGTGATTCATATTTTAAACTTGTATTTTCTACCTGTAACCCCCCCCCCCACCTGTTTCCTTGTACACATTCATGCTGTTACTTTCCTTGTTATTTATCAATTTGCACTGGGATTGGAACCCCATGCTCTTTTGACAATGTCTCCTTGCTGGTCGCTCAAGTGTCACCTAATGTTCTCATTGTCTGTGCCCTCTATTATCATCTGCACCCACTGTATCCACAACTGTATACATTGCTGTTACCCAAATGTGTATACATTCATTTTCCACATAATTCTGCCTTGTGATTCAATATCTCATTGTCTGTACTATTTTATGTACTTTGCATTCTAATCTATTGTATGCTCAGACGTGGAACTTTTGTAAATGAGTCTCTGACGCAAAGGTTTTTGTAATTCCGAGAAATAAATAAAATAATGTATTTTTAATGCATTTTTTTCCAAGTGTGAAGCCGTGGGTTCCACAGTACTAGATTGTACCCCCAGTCACAAAATGGCTCCTCCGTGAGCTTCATACAAAATGCTTGCTTCCTTAAGTGTGTGGGACTACTACAGAGTCCCTGACAGACTGTGCTCCTTTATGTATTTTTATTTTATGTGAGCCAGTCCCTAAAGTAATTTTCCCTTGCACCTGTCGCCTGCACAATTATCTGAAAGGGAAAATATCTGGTTGATCCTGCCCGTGAGAGCAGCGCCTTAGTGCATCCCCCTCTCCCTCTCTCACTTTCACACAGGATTCGTTGCTTCTTGCTGAAGCCTGACTTCCGACCGGAGTCTGAGTAGAGGAGTGGCCACTCGCAAGCTTGCCTGGGGATTCCTTACTGAGTGTGGTGCACTCTGCTGTGGGACCAACTCTCGGTCAGTCACACTCTCTGCTCTTCTTCTTTTCAGCGTCCTGGGCACCCGCAGCTGCCACTGTGCCTTTAAGTATTTACATTTAGCATAGAGCAACTTTATTTCTTACAGGAACTATCTTTTTTCTTAAAATACAGAAACACTAAACATATATGAGATAACCCAGACAGACCAAATTGTACCACTGGACCACCAGGGCATGTTTCAGTAGCCAGGGAAATCGAATTACTAGCCCACTAACCACCAATGACTAAAACTACCATTTCATAATAAGTACTAACATTTCATGTACAAAAGTTTGTCAGTCACTAAAAAATGAGCAAAACTGCATGTGGTAAGACAAGCCAGGGCCAGGAGTCTTTTCCATATTCCCCCCGGTGCTACATCCTACTATACCTATTACTAATATGCCTATGCTGATTCTGACAGTTAATTTATTTTAAAATTGCTTATGATTTATTAATTACTATTTTAGTTTCTGAATCTGCTTTTTAAATTATTACAGGGACCATCCCATATCTATCTGGCAGCTCCTACCTACCCTGGGACTCAAACCTAAGTCCTTAGTAACTTATTTTTTAAATACAATAAAACTAACTATTTTTCCATATTCTACTCAGTGGAACAGTCCTACGAGGCTATTACAATGGCACAGTGATGCAGCCAGGCCACTAATTCAGCAGGTACTAAAGAGAGGAGCCTGATGATCTGGCCTCAGCTAAATATCGCTAATTCAGTATTTTTTGTTTTCTGTGTGTGTGTCAGGCGTAGCCAGCAAGAGTAAATGTTTTGCTTTTAAAACTTTTCATGTCATCAAACTACACACAGCCATACAAAGCGCACAAATAACCCCAGGTCATCAATGCTATAATCAGTAAAGACTCTAGCTCTTTTCTTTCAGAATAACCCACTCAATTATCCCTCAAGTATTTGCTAAACTGTAAATGTAGCCATTGGTGATCACTGGATAAGGAACATTAGAAACATAGAAAAATAGAAGATGACTGCAGATAAGGGCCGCATGGCCCATCCAGTCTGCCCTTTTTTGTTGCATTGCTTACACTGTAGACCCATCCAGGTCTATGGAACTTCCTCTGTCACCTTTACTTACGCTACGTTACTTAATTTTACAGCTTTGCTGTTGTAATACTGATTCTAAACCAGTGCTTGCTGAATCCGTGGTCCCGGATACATCACTGTCACATGGGAGAGGAGGCATTGTAGGAACAAGAAGAGCAATAAACTATACTAAGATGGAGATCCCCAGGGGCCATAAAACTAGCAGGCCAATTTTGAAAAATCTCTTAATAGCAGATAAATGGAAGGACACACTAGGACTACTCACACAAATCAAAACACTTTGCTCAACATATGTTTTTGCAAATTCTGACTATAGTACTCCTTTAATTCATGTTTTCTGATTGCTGTTTATTGTAACTGCGAACTGTGGACAGGATTCACATAGCTCTTTAAATTCCTGCAGCTGCGGGAAAAATCCAGCTCAAGTGGGTTGCCACTTGCAGATCCACAGTTCTCCCACAGCTGCAGGTATTCACAAAGGTGGGGCCGGATTACGACTGGCTCCATAATGTATGGCAGTTTGTGAGTGGTGTTGCCATGGAAGTCCCCGCAGCTGCAGAGAACTGTTACAGACAGTGGGACCTGGTATAACATCTCCACAGCTGAGGGGGACTGTGAATACTAATCTCCACAGCACCAGGGATTTCGGTTCACAATTGGAGTTGCGGTGTGGGACTTAGTCCCAAAACATTTCGGGAATCCTGCCCTGTGTCTATGTTATGTATTTTGTATCTCCTATTTCCCTTCCTCAGGTTGTGCCTGGAAACGAGCCACAGCTCAGTGTGCCTTTCCCAGTCATCAATTTTCAAAGAAATAACTAAATAAAGAAATTTTGGATTCCCACATGTTATAGTTTTTTTACACAGTCGATTTGTGCATTCTCTGAGGACTGAACAGTTGGTCAGGAGGCAGAAAAGGCTACTCTGTTACCAATGTGTTCTGCTTATTGCAGTATCAGAAACAGGAGAAGAACGGCACTGTCCAGTTAATAACTGTAGCTGCTAAGAAAATCTATTAAGGGGGTGTGGCTTGGCTTTGCTAAGAATGGCAGCCTAATCCTGATTCTCCCTGGGACCTCCAGCAATCATCACTAATCTGAAAAGTTCCAGGATCCTGTTTTGTGCCGTCCTTGTGGGATCTACACTACAGATACTCCTGCAGCTGCTTGTTACAGTATTTGTTACCTTCCTTCAACTTTACAACTGAATTTCACTCTGAAAATCTCTTTTCCTCTGAGGCCAGCAATTATGGCTGACCACACCATGACTACCAGCTCTTTAAACAGAGCAGAATCTATGTTTAAACAACTGATAAATGAGATGAACGACCTTAAAGTTGCCACATAACAAAATATTTCTAATATGCAAGCCTTGAACACTCATCTTACTTCTACAGAAGCTAAATCTTCACATAATGAGAATGCAATCCATGATTTACATGGAACTATCAGGGAGCAAGACAGAGTGATCAAAACTTTACAGTTCAAAATAGATGACATAGAAAACAGAAACCGCAGGAACAATCTTCATTTCCTTGGTTTCCTTGAAGGCTCCGAACTTGGGGACATCAGTGCTTTATTATCTCATGTGCTTCCAGTCTTGCTCAAACTTCCTCCCGGACAAGATCTTATTATTGAGCATTCTCATAGATCCCTAGGCCCACGACCAGACCCAGATCAATAGCCACGGCCTATCATTGCTAGATTCTTAAACTTCTTCCATACTGAGCTAATTCTCAAGAAGGCAAGAGAAGTCGGGGAGCTAAAGTGGCAAGAACATAAAATATCTATATTTACAGACTTCTCCAAGGAAGTTTTAAATAAAAGAAAGGCCTTCAACCCTTTAAAACCAATCCTGCATCAAAGAGGTTTTAAATTTGTGTTAAGATATCCGGCTGTAATGCTCCTTTTTGTAGACAACTCTTTCAAAGACTTTGGAACCCCTGAAGCCCTTTTCATATTCCTGGGCATCAATTTCAAAGAATCAGACCCTCCCAAATTAGTTGTGCTTCTCCGATGAACATCAGCCTGAATGCTTGCTGTCCTGTAATGAGGCCTGATCAACATGGCGGTGGTGACAAAGAACCCAACGAATCCCCCACTGAATGTACTAAAGCGATCCCCCCCTTCAAGACTTTCTGCTCACATACAGGCCAAGAGTGTCTCTGGTCCACAAGTCGCTAGGAACTCTTGTTGTGAAGGTACAGAATCCACACTCTCATCTCATCCCTCTGAGTGCCACAGTAAACCTTCCTCCCCAATTCCCCTTTCCAACAAGTTTGCACTACTAGAAGAAGAAGAAGAAGAGGAAGATACTCTTCACAGGAAGACATTCAAGGGGACGAATCCAGTCAGACACTTAAATGCTCTGCAAAAAGGACCCCTGGCACCATATCCCCTGACACATCCTGGGCAGAGCTAGTTGCGAGCTCACCGATCAAACCGCTTGAACTGCCGAAAAAGAAGTGCAGGGGAAAGCTTAAAAGTAAATTCAGCTCTAGTTCTCCAACTCCTTCAAAATCCATTTCTACACAAAGTTAGAAATGTACTCACATAATTCAAGCTGTTATCCCTATTAGGATCCCAGCCCTGGTTAGCCCTTGGCTAATTAGAATACCCCTGCTCTAATCGCAATGTTTGTACCTTTTCTGACCTCGCAACTATTGCTTCCAGCTGCACTACTCGAGCACATTACTCAGTTTTAGTGCAAGTGCACCTTGTTTAATGCTTATATCTCCCACTTTAACTCATACCCTGTCTGTACTATACAATGAGTTTTATTTACGAGGTACTTTTCCATGCAGGTTCACTGTCTACTATACCCCAACGTACCTAATGGCATGGCACTCTGCACCCTGATCCTATTGAGTCCACATACAGCAGTTCGATATTACACAAAGCTGTGTATCATAGGCTTCAGCTAGCTTCCATGGCTATTATTGTGGTTGCATCTGTAGTACTTCACTCAGCACTTATGGTCGTGTGTATGAGGGGTAACCACTCAATTCTAGATCGCACCATTCTATTTATAGTAGCCATTTATGAGACACCACAGGTACTAGCTTAATGATATAACTCTCTAAGCATTCGTTGGATAAATATATAATTCCTCTTTTTTAATTTGGCAACATTTGGTCTAAAAATTTTCTAGTTAACCCTTAATGCATATCCTTCCTTCCCCCCTTATCCCCATATATATAATTCATTGGCTATAAACATACTAAAGTCTCAACTTCTCTTTTAGAATTCTTTTATTTATATATACATTGCAGGCTATTTTTGTGGCTTGCATCCCTCTTGTAACATAATTGAGCATTGGCACAATATACTCTGGGACATATCTAAGCTCAAAGCCTGAATAAATACAATTAATATACTGTACACTCCGTAGCTGGGCTCACTGGGCCTACATTAGGCTTAGTCACCCAGCTAAACATATTTATCTTAAAAACATAACCAGGCTATATTCGAGCTTTATGTCACTTACAGCCATGCTATATGCTTATAAATCAGCAACTTTAATAACCTCGAAGCCTGATCCATGAATATTATATTCATATATATATATATATATATATATATATATATATATATATATTAAATATCAATATTCTTAGATGGTAATTAATCCAGTTATATTAGGATATGTTGTTGTATTCTCTATCAAGTTAATTATCACCTTGATGCCTCATAAATGACAACAGCCATTTATTATGAACTTTTTAACTTTCTATTACCCTCTATACATATTTTATAACATCTTATCATAATGGCTGTGTGAACTCTAAATGTTGTGAATCATCTCTTTAGCCCTCACTTTTTGTCATATTGTTATCATAATTAGAAGGCTCATTTAAATCTTTAAATGTCTTTGGACACTGTTCTAGTTTGGACTATAGCAGTATTACCTGGTTGTTGTTTACAATTTTGAATTGTTCTTTCATTGGTAATGATATTGATGATTCTGGTTCTCCTTCTGGGGACCATATATGACTATGTATTTGCCTGTTATTGTATAATACCTAGTGTAGGTTTTTCACTAGATTTGTAATTTAAGGATTACAGCTTTTCATTAGCAGTTCTGCTTAAGAATTACTTATATATAATCATCCCAGTTGTGTAGTGAGAGAGTCTCTGGTATTACGTACCGACTCACATCTACCTACACATCTAAATGATACATTGTTGTATATTGTAGTAGATAAGTTTCCTTTTGTCTTAGTAAAATGTTTAATACTTTCCTCTTCTCACAGTTCTTCAGAGAGACACTTGCAATACCATTATTTTATTTTTTTAGATCCATACAAGGGTATAGTCCTGCCCACCTCTACATGTTTGTACTTTCTCCTTTTTGGGTCTGTAGCATATTTAACTCAAGGAATAAAAATATGAGTCCCTCATTTATGTGGTCATTGTTATACCTTACTCTTATTCAACATGAGTGACTTAATATTATATTCATGGAACACCAAGGGACTAAATTCTCCTTGTAAGCGTAAGCAAATTCTCTCCTACCTAAAAAAACATAAAACATATTGCTTTCCTACAAGAAACTAAACTCCTTGTTGAGGACATCTGCAGACTCAAAAGGGATTGGGTTGGCCAAATATATGCATCCTCTTTTTCCTCTAAAAAACAGGGAGTGGCTATCTTGATTCATAAAAACCTTAATTGGTCTCTCATTAAATCCTCTTTGGACTCGGAAGGCAGATGGGTAATAGTTATATTCAATACTTCTACAGGCTCAATTATGTTAGTCGATATTTATGCCCCTAACTCTGATTCACCTGAATTTTTTCATAATTTATCCCAACAAATTATGTCATATAATAATCACGATTGACCTATTTTAGTAGGCAGTGATTTTAATTTAGCTTTGGAGGCTCATTTAGATAGAAGTAACTTCTCCTTCAACTCACACCCGAGAGGTATTAATGCCCTATCAATGCTGTTAAAAGACTTTGGCCTATCTGACATCTGGAGACTTTATCATCCTAGGGATCGTGACTATTCTTTTTATTCCCCACTCCATCCTATAGTAGAATTGATTACTGGTTCACTTCTCCCTCCATAACCAATAAAACAATTGAAACCTCCATTCTCTCGATTATAATATCAGACCATTCCCCCATTAAACTTCACCTATTATGAGGTCCTCCACCCTCTAAATCTCTATCCTGGCACCTTACTCCACTTTTACTAAAAGACCCTGACTTTATACCCAGGGTTAGAAATCAAATTCAAGAATACCTCTCCTTTAATAATACCCCTGGTACATCCATGCATACTGTTTGGGAAGCATTAAAAGCTACCATCAGAGGTAAAATAATTAGCTGTGCTGCCCATAGGAAGAAATTAAGAGAGTGTCAATTAGTCGAACTAGAGAAATCACTAAGAAGCAAAGAAGATCAATACTTTAAAATCAATAAACCCAACCCCAGCTCGCAGTTTCACCTTGAAATCCTTCAATTAAGAATCAAAATCAATGAACTTATATCACACAAAGCTGAATTAGCCCTTTTTATGCTTAAACATAAATATTGGGAACAGGGAGATAGATGCGGGAAATTACTCTCCTACCAACTTAAATCTCAACAAATGGATAGGCATGTTGCAGACCTGAAAGATCAATTAGGCCAGACACACACTGATAATCCTTCTATTAACCACATCATGAAATCCTTCTATCAACGGCTATACTCACAGGAGAATTGTGCACCAAATAAACAAATTCCGTTTTTTCTAGATAAGCTGCAACTCTCACTCCTTTCTGATTTAGATACAGCAAATCTGGACAAACCATTTACCCTTCAAGAGATTCAAAACATAGAAACATAGACTTTGATGGCAGATAAAGACCGCTTGGCCCACTTAGTCTGCCCATTTCCCTACCTAGAGGATAAGCTGCAGATCCTATTTAACCAACAGCCTATTTCTTCCTACCCCCAAAAAATTGCCTTATGTCTGTCCCATGCATTCTTGAATTCTCCCACAGTTTTCAACCCCACAACCTCCTCAGGAAAGCTGTTCCATGTGTCCACCACCCTCTCTGTGAAAAAATATTTACTAACATTGCCCCTGAGCCATCCACCCTCTATCTTCAAATTGTGTCCCCTTGTTCTTGCACATCTCTTTTTCTGAAAGATGCTACCCTCTTGGACTTTGTTGATTCCACTGAGATACTTAAACATTTCTATCATGTCCCCCCCTCCTTTCCTCAAGGGTATACATATTAAGCTCCTTTAGCCCCTCCTTGTATGGCTTCTCTTGCAGACCCTACACCATTTTAGTTGCCCTCCTCTGAACTGCCTCCATCCTGTCTATGTCCTTGCAGAGATGGGATCTCCAGAACTGGACACAGTACTCAGATGGGGTTTCACCAACTGTCTGTAGGGGATAACAACTTCCTGTTTTCTGCTGGTGATGCCTCTCCTATACATCCCAGTATCCTCAGCCCTCCCTGCCGTCTTCTCACATTGCTTGCCAACCTTAAGATCATCTGATATAATTACCAGGTCCCTTTCCATTTTTGTTGTTATTACCTCCTCCCATTGTGTAATCTTCTCCTGGGTTTTTGTTTCCCAGGTGCATTACTTTGCACTTCTTTGCATTGAATCCAAGCTGCCATACTTCTGACCATTCCTCCAGCCTTGCCAAATCCCTTCTTATCCTTTCCACACCACCTTGTGTATCAACCCTGTTGCAGATCTTTGTGTCATCTGCAAAGAGTCATACTTTTCCTTCCAGTCCCTCTGCAATGTCACTTATAAAGACATTAAAAAGGACTGGACCCAGTACTGAACCCTGCGATACCCCACTAGTAACCCCTCTTTCTGCAGAGTGGACTCCATTTACAATTACCTTCTGTGTCCTGTTGTTCAGCCAATGTTTTACCCAGGCTACCACCCTGGGACCCACTCCAAGGCTGATTAATTTGACTACTAATCTTTTGTGTGGGACTGTGTCAAATGCCTTGCTAAAGTCTAGGTAGGCCATGTCCACAGCCCCTCCCTGGTCTACTACTTTGGTTACCCAGTCAAAGAAATCAATTAGATCTGCCTGACATGACCTTGCCACTGTGAACCCATGCTGCTTTGGGTCCCATGCCCCACTGGCCTCTAGGTACTCAACAATTCTTTCCTTCAGAGTGATTCATCACTTTCCCTACCACAGAGGTCAAACTGACAGGTCTGTAGTTTCCTGCCTCTGTCTTGCTCCCACTTTTGTGAAGGGGAATCACATTAGCCTTCTTCCAGTCCTCAGGTACCACATCATCCTCCCATAATTTGTTATAAAGGGTAGTCAGTGGTGTCACTAGTTCTCTGCTTAATTCTTTTAGAATTCTGGGGTGAATTCCATGGGGCCCCATTGCTTTGTCCACCTTCAGTTTTAGGAGTTCTTTCAGAACCCTTTCTTCTGTGAAAGGACTGGGATCGACCCCCCCTTTCCAGAGTGCTTCTGTTAATTGGATTAGGCACCTTCCCACTTCCTCTTTGTGAATACTGAACAGAAGTATTCATTCAGTATCCCTGCTTTTCACTGTCACTCTCGCCCACCCACCATCCATTCTGTTCAGCCTCACCATCCCTCCCTTTGTCTTTCTACGCTCCCTGATATACCTATAAAAGGTTTTATCCCCCTTCTTAACTGAGTTGGCTATCCTTTCCTCAGTTTGTGCCTTTGCTATTCTGACTACCCTCCCTGCTTCCTTCTGCCTTAACTGGTACAGTTCTCTGTCCTGCTCCTTCTGTGTTTCCTTATACTTCCTAAATGCTATCTTTTTCTCCCTAAACTTCACCACTTCTTTTGAGAACCATAGTGGCTTTTTCTTTCGTTTTGATTTGGTTATATGCTTCACACAAAGGCATGTTGCCTCTGTGATGGCAGTTTTGATATTTCCCCATTGTTGTTCCACCCCTCCTTCTAGCCTGTTTGCTAGTGCTTTTCTAAGGCACTCTCCCATCTTGCCAAAGTCAGCCCTCCTGAAGTCCAGAACCCTCACTTTTGTATGGCTTGACTCTGTAGTTGAGTTTATCATGAACCACACTGTTTGGTGGTCACTTGTTCCCAAATGGCTACCCACTTCTAGATCTGAGATCCTCTCACTGTCCCCATTTGAGAGTATGAGGTCTAAGATTGCTCCCTCACGAGTAGGTTCCAAAACTAGCTGTCTGAGGCATGCCACCTGAAGGGCATCAAAAATGGCCCTGCTTTTGGATGTGGCTGCAGCAAAGGTGCTCCAGTTAACAGCTGGCATATTAAGGTCCCCCATCAACAGTATCTCTCCTTTCTCTGCCATCCTAAGTATGCCTTCTGTCATATCCTTGTCCATTCCCTCCCCCTAACATGGGGGTCTGTATACAACCCCTGTGCATATTGTGGTGCCATTTCCAGTCTCTAAGGTGACCCTAGTGCCTCCTCTCCTCCCTGTTTACTCTTTTGTTCAGTTGCTTTTATCCCTTCCCTTACATAGAGAGCTAACCCTCTCTCTTCTGCCCTCCCTGTCTCTCCTGTAGGTTGTGTACCCAGGTATGTTAACATCCCAGTCATGGTTCTCTGTGTACCATGTTTCTGTGACTGTTACAATATCCAGGCATCCCTCTTCCATCAAGGCCACCAGTTCAGGGAGCTTGTTGCCCAGACTATGGGTGTTGGTACTCATTACCCTCCATTTCTTGATGGCCTTAACCCTTTTTGCCCCATCCCTGTCCTTACTGAATTTGTCACTTTCTCCATTTACCCCTACGCTTCTCCCTATTGACATCTCTATGTTGGTGTCTACCTCACTTAGTACCCTGATTTTTTTGGGGGGTAGGATTTCCCTGCTCCTTTCCAGTGCCTCCCCCTTGGCTAATTTAAATGCTTGCCAATGAAGTATTTAAACCTATCACCTAGGATCCTGGTTCCCCTCCTGGACAGATGCAGACCATCACACCAGTATAGACCTGCATCCATCCAGGTGGACCCCCAGTCACTATTGAAGCCAAATCCCTGAGCTCTGCACCAGTTTTTCAACCACTGATTGAATCCTATGGTGTGAAGCACTCTAGCCTCATCCGTGCCATAGACGGGCAGCACCTCCGAGAAGGTTACCGTGTGTGCACCTCCGAGAAGGTTACCGTGTGTGCTATTTGTCTAAGGCCCCTCCCCATCACCACAAACGCTTCTTGCACTGCTCTGATCCCTTTCTTAGCCAGGTCATTTGTCCCTAGGTGGACAATGACATCCAGCTCCTTCCCCTGTGCAGCTGCTCCTGTGATCCTGAGGATTCGCTCCCTGTCCCTGCAAACCATGGTGCCAGGCAGGCACCTTACCTCCCTCTCCTCTTCCTCCCCCAGTTCTACCTTCCTAACAATGGAGTCCCCCACCAGGAGTTGTTTCCTTCCCCTGTGGGGTCCCATGCCACCCTCCTGCGAGTCTCCTTTGTGGAGGTTCCCAGCATCCTCCTTGGTCTCCACTGTGGTGCCTCCCATAGAGGAACTACACTTTTCCAGAATGGCATAGAAATTGTGGAAGGTACAACTGGAGGGATGTGTCTCTGTTCACTACGCTCACCCTCCTGAGCCCACTGTGGTCCAACGCTCCTCTTTCTTAGCAGCCTCTGGGGCAGCGGCAGTGACCCTGATGGTCCCTGGGTGGAGAGGAGGTCCCAAATCCTGGCCAACTCAGCCTGGAGATGAGCACCTCCTCCTCAGCCCAGAGAGGTGCCTGCAGATGGGACAACACTGCATCCTCCAGAATGTCTCCCGGAAGACTGCTGCTCCACAGCCACTGCACTGCACCACTCCCATCATGACTTTTTTCTGGCCCCCTAACTGTTGTTTGGAATACTTACGCTTTCCTCTGTTTGTTTATTTTCTTTTTTTCTTCCCCTACTTGCTTACTGCCTCTGTGCCCTTTCAGCTCCTGATCTTCTTGTTCTAAGACAAGAAGTTCCTATATTTCTCAGTAGTCTCCTTACTTGCTCAGAGTCAGACCTCCAGCAGTTGGGGGGGATGGAGAGCTACTCTTGCCCTTCTAGGATGGTGAGTATTTGATGGCTCTGTGATCACTCACTTCCTTCTCCCAAACAGGAAGTTCCTGTTGTCAGTTAAATCCTGTGCCTATAAAAGTAGAACTGGTTTAGGGTGGGAGGGTGGAGGGGAAGGAAGGAGGGCAATATAGTCCCAGTAGAGAAGTTTTGGTTATACCAGTAGCTTCTTCCTCCTGGTGTTCTGTCTGTTCTCTGGCAGAATCTATCTAGGGCAGTGCTTAAATCTGGTTTTAACCTGGCTCCTTCTAGTTAAAGCCACTCCCCCTACTTTGCAAATCTTTCTACACTTAGTTAATTTCACAGATACCAATTCCCTTCTGACACCTGTAACAAGCACCTAGATAAGTACACAGATAACACAGATACCAGACAACAATTTACTTCAGCTACCTCTGACAAACACACTAACTCTTTTTTTTACCCTAAATTGAAGGTCCCAGTACAAGAGTTCTAGTTCTTAGTCCCAGTAGAGAAGTTTTGGTTATACCAGTAGCTCCTTCCTCCTGGTGTTCTGTCTGTTCTCTGGCAGAAACTATCTAGGGCAGTGCTTAAATCTGGTTTTAACCTGTCTCCTTCTAGCTAAGCCACTCCCCCTACTTTGCAAATATTTCTATACTTAGTTAATTTCACAGATGCCAATTCCCTTCTGACACCTGTGACAAGCACCTAGATAAGTACACAGATAACACAGATACCAGACAACAATTTACTTCAGCTACCGCTGACAAACACACTAACTCTTTTTTTTTTTACCCTAAATTGAAGGTCCCAGTACAAGAGTTCTAGTTCTTAGTCCCAGTAGAGAAGTTTTGGTCATACCAGTAGCTCCTTCCTCCTGGTGTTCTGTCTGTTCTCTGGCAGAAGCTATCTAGGGCAATGCTTACATCTGGTTTTAACCTGGCTCCTTTTAGCTAAGCCGCTCCCCCTACTTTGCAAATCTTTCTACACTTAGTTAATTTCACAGATACCAATTCCTTTCTGACACCTGTGACAAGCACCTAGATAAGTACACAGATAATAC
Source organism: Neoceratodus forsteri (assembly GCA_016271365.2). NCBI lineage: Eukaryota > Metazoa > Chordata > Ceratodontiformes > Ceratodontidae > Neoceratodus > Neoceratodus forsteri. The sequence goes on from CM028135.1 coordinate 611,263,798, forward strand.
AGATACCAGACAACAATTTACTTCAGCTACCTCTGACAAACACACTAACTCTTTTTTTGTTTACCCTAAATTGAAGGTCCCAGTATAAGAGTTCTAGTTCTTAGTCCCAGTAGAGAAGTTTTGGTTATACCAATAGCTCGTTCCTCCTGGTGTTCTGTCTGTTCTCTGGTAGAAGCTATCTAGGACAATGCTTAAACCTGGTTTTAACCTGTCTCCTTCTAGCTAAGCCACTCCCCCTACTTTGCAAATCTTTCTACACTTAGTTAATTTCACAGCATTGTCTACCCTAAATCTGGACCCCCCCCCCAAGGAGATGGGTTTTTTCATGGATTTCTACAAATCACTTTCAGATACTCTATGTCCTCTGCTATATAAAGTCTTTTTGGAATCTTCAATCAATGGTACTCTTCCTCCTACAATGACAGAAGCCATTATCACAGTCCTAACGAAAAAAGACAAGGGCCCTGCTTTCCCATCCAGCTACAGACCGATTTCACTAATTAACACTGATGGCAAAATCTTTGCAAAACTTCTAACCCTTCATCTAGAACCTTTAGTATCAAAACTAGCTCACATTTCTCAAGCAGGTTTTATTAAAAACAGATTGGGCTCTGATCATCTCCATTCCTTATTCGATTTAATTCACAAAGCAAAGTCACTCAAATCCCCTGCAGCTGTCATTGCTATCGATTTTGAAAAGGCATTTGATTCTTTAAATTGGAACTATCTCTATCTCGTACTGTCCCACTTTGGTATTCCCAATAAGTTCTGTTCCTGGATCAAGCTATTATACACTTCTCCCTCAGCATGAATTCTCACTAATTCTATGTTATCTCCTCCCTTTTCACTGGCAAGAGGTACCAGGCAAGGTTGCCCCTTGCCACTGTCATTATTCATCTTTGCCAAGGAGCCCCTCTTTGCCTTTGTCAAACCAGTAATATTAAGGGTATTCAGATCAGTAACTCCCGCTATTCCTCACTTTCTTATGCAGATGATTTTCTTATTCTTTTAGAGGATCTCAAAGAGGCAGGTTAACCATTAGTCCAATTATTTAAAGAATTCACATCTCTCTCTTTGGCCTAGCTTTGAATTATAATAAATCAGAAACTTTACCTCTAAATGAATATTGTAAATCATCTATGAATACCCCCTTGGGTTTTCATTGGGCACCCCATGGCTTCTCTTACCTTGGCATTCAAATTACCCCAAGACTAGATAAAATATGGAATATAAACTTTATCAGCTTGCTATCTAATATCAGATCTATGTCTGACAGATGGAAACTGCTTAATCTCTTATTTAATGGGAAAATATCTGCTATTAAAATGACAACCTCTCCCAAAACGTTATATCTTTTTGCTAACATTCCCTTCATTTTACCTTCCAACTTCTTAGTCAAACTTGATAAACTAATCGGCAGCTTCCTTTTGGAAGAGAAACCTCCCAGACTCAGTTGTAAAAACCTCCAATCACATTGGTTGAGAGGAGGCTTTGGGCTTCCCTGGTTCCAGGCATACTTTAGGGCCTTTCAAGCAACCCAAACCATAAAATGGTTCCTTAAAACATCGGCCAAATCACCATTATGGGTTACTATGGAATCCTCCCTATGTCCTGGGAACATTCCCACCTCTCATATTTATAATACACTCCCTCCTAAACTAAAATCCTATCCCACAATCTCTTCAACAGTATTCTACTGGAAATTATTACACAAACACCTTCAATCTAACCCTACACCTCTGGCCTATGCCCTGGTTTGGGGTAATCCAAACATCTCTCTGGATAACCACCCAGTCTTCTGCTGTAACTGGAAAAACGGGCATCTTCTTCTTAAATGATATACTAGAGCTGAATTACCTTAAACTTAAGTCATTTACTGATCTTTGTACTATCTGGAAGCTTCCAAAACAAGATTTTTGGAAATATCTTCAGCTTCATACCACTTGCAACTCCTATTTCCAATACTTATCCAAAGAAGTTTTACATGATCAATATATCTCACAATGGCTTAATACCTCATCTAATTTGAATCGTACAATCTACAAAAACACCAGAGATATGCTTCCTGATCAATCCCTCGTAGCAAAAAACAAATGGAGTCAACTTTTAAACTACAATATAACAGACTTATAATGGCATAGGTGCTGGCTTTCCTGTCACAAGACCTTTAAAGATGCGCACAGTTCGCTTATACAAACAAAAATCCTTCCCTTATGGTACAGGACCCCTGTGATATTACAGCACATAGGCCTAATGAATAATAATAACTGCTGGCGCTGTAATTCTCCCAAAGGGGACTCATTCCACATTCTATGGTTGTGCCGTCTTATAAAGAATCTCTGGCACACTACTCACAACTTTTGCAGTTAAAGTAATCGGCCAGTCCTTTACATTAGATCCTAGACATATTTTATTTTCAACTTTTATAATAATACAATCTCCCGGGCTCAAAATAGATGACTGACCATATTATTTCTCCAAGTTAAGCACCTTATACTGATACATTGGAAGTCTGTTGTAACCCCTAATTTCTCTGACATTCTCAAGAATTTATCTCAGTATGCCTCCCTGGACCGTATGTCTTATATCTCTTGTGGCCGACTTAAGGCATATAATAGATGTTGGCAGGACTATTTTAATTATCTAGAATCTTCTCATACTTCACATACTTCTAATACTTAATGTATGGACTGTTATACAGGTTATCTTTATCTAATACCTCCTGATAACTTTTACTGCTAGTGTCTCTCCTATTACTTGTTTTTCTCTCTCTTTCTTGATTTTTACGCTTTTTCTTTGTTTTCTACCCATTGGCATTATTCATATGACTTGTTACCTTCACAGTCTTTCTACCTATTCATGACATAGAGTTATGCATTATAAGAGTTTATAACAACACTGATATATGGGGTCTGTGCCTGCTCCGAGGATCTCCCAAGGCCAGCGGCGCTCTACGGCTACCACCTCAGCCACCGCCCCGACTCACAGGGGCCACTCTGCCCAAACTCCTTGTTCTCCAAGCCAGATTCCTCACTACAGGGGTCTGTTCCTGCTCTGAGGATCTCCCGAGGCCAGTGGTGCTCTATGGCCGCCACCTCAGCTGCCGCCCCAACTCACAGGAGCCACTCTGCCAGACCTCCTGGTTCTCCTAGCTGGATTCCCCACTACAGGGGTCTGTGCCGGCTCTGAGGATCTCCCGAGGCCAGCAACACTCTACGGCTGCCACCTCAGCCGCTGCCCCAACTCATGGGGACCACTCTGCCTGACCTCCTGGTTCTCCTAGCCGGATTCCCCACTATAGGTACAAGTGCTAAAACTGCCAGGTGGCCAAAAGCCCTGAGCTGCCTTCTGATTGGTGCGGCATTCTTCTGGGCGGACCGTGATTGGACCTGCCTGCTTCTTTCCTATTGGGGCGCTTCCCAGCCGCTCTCTAAGCTGGGGAAAACCGTGCTTTATTTTGACTTTCTCTACACAGTTTTGCTATTTCTGTCCACAGTATTGCTTGCTTTTTTTCTAACTGTGTAAACTGCTACTGGATACAATGGGTAGCTAGTCAGCTGAACTACAAATGTACTATGTGCTGCTAGCCGGAAAGATAGTTAAAGCTGAACTTTTAATGTAATTGTACTGTGTGTAGCCAGTCTGTTTGAAAGGCATTTCTCTTAGAAAAGTTCTGTTAGGTTAGTGATTTCTGCTGCTGCAGGTGTTACTGCAGTCCCTTGCCCACCTGACTCCTTCTCTAAATTTCTCACCCCCCCACTGGCTACAGCCTGAACGGCGATAGCTTCCCCACCACCTGTTCCTTTCTTTTCCTCAGCTATCTCCCCATGTTCCACACCATCTTTTCCCTCCCCTCATCATTCTACCCTTCCATTCTGTTCTCCGTGACTACGCACCTTAACACTCTTTGTCCTCCCCCACCCGTTCCATTACCTCCCTAGGCCATTCTTTTGTATTCATTTTCGCACCCCTGCCCCTGCTGTCGGCCTGCTGCCAGCCCCCCTTCCTTGTCTGCTGTAGAAATTCACCTCTAAATACTGTTCCCTCTCTGCTTTCTTCCAGGGGTCTGTGCCTGCTCCGAGGATCTCCCGAGGCCAGCGGCGCTCTACGGCTGCCACCTCAACCACCACCCTGACTCACAGGGTCACTCTGCCTGACCTCCTGGTTCTCCAAGCCAAATTCCCCACTACAAGTACGAGTGCTAAAACTGCCAGGTGGCCGGAAGCCCTGAGCTGCCCTTTGATTGGTGTGGTGTTCTTCTGGGTGGACTGTGATTGGACCTGCCTGCTCCTGCTCCTTTCCTATTGGAGCGATTCCCAGCTGCTCTCTAAGCTGGGGAAAACCATGCTTTATTTTGACTTTCTCTACACAATTTTTCTATTTCTGTCCACAATATTTCTTGCTTTTTTTCTCCTGCCCCTACACGTCCTCCCAGGCCACCATTAAATACACTCTCGCCCCTTCCTCTACTTTCGCCCCTCCTTCCCCGGTGCTCTATCTCCCAATTGGCCTAGCCTTCTCTGCTACAAGCCCCACCCACCTGTTTGTGCAGGTCATACTAGACATAAGAAATATAAGCGAAGATCTATTTCAACAAACATTCTCCTCTTCACTGCTGTAACGCCCTCAGCAGCTTAACCATGAGTTTTACTAAGCTGGCTTTTCAGCTGATAATAATGGGAGTGATGATATTGCACTGCCCCACTGTCCTTGTAAACACTAGCATCCATAATCCTCACCATGATGTGCCATTAAACTCCTTGCACTACACGCAAGGCATGACCACTGGGACCCATACTATCTGTACCTTGCTCCACTGCACCTCAATCTGGCACCTTGGCTACTTCTGCATTTTCAATCACGTGGCGCCTCTGAGAGCATTGCAATATTTATTGTACTCTGCAGTTTCACAGGGCAAACGTGGACCAGCACTGCCAAGAGGTCTAGATGCCCTACAACAAAACTAGTCTGCAAAATGTTTAAAGCGTACCTTCTCAGGATATTACTAATGCTACTTCTGTTATCTGGTAATGTTCATCCCAACCCAGGACCTATTAGACAGACCCCCCCAACCCCCAAAAAGGCGGGAGGGGTCCCTCACATTGGCCTCAATCAGTGTCTGTAGCCTCTTCAACAAACTTGACATTCTGCAAACCTAGGTACAGCAACATAACCCTGATGTCCTCTCAGTTGTCAAAACATGGCTTAACCCCAAGATACCAGACACTGCAGTCACCATCCCTGGTTACACTATATTCAGGCAGGACAGGGTTGCTAAACGAGGTGGGGGCTGTGCCATCTACCTGAGGGACTCCTATCTGGGTCATGTCATTCCTTTCTCAAACCCTAAACCCCCCTCACAGGTTCTCGCTATCAAAGTTCTACTCGGGGCGCACAACAAGGAGCTCACCATAGCTTCCGTTTACCTACCCCCTAAGGACCAAGCCAATGGATTTGTTTGCATCATGGAAAACCTAAGGGGAATACACCATAACTCTGAAATCATAATACTCGGCAACTTCAACATTAATTGGCTCTCACCGGAGGCCAGCACCTACAAGGATGCTGTCGCAGCACAGAATCTCACCCAGCTTGTTACCACCCCACCAGATGCAACTACAGGACAGGGTCACACACACTTCTGGACTGGATCCTTTCTAATCACCCTGAATGAATTTCCAAAGTCTTAGTACTCCCTGACACTATCAGTGACCACTCACCTGTTACCTGTATCTGGACAAACAAATTCATTAAGCCCCCTCCTAAAATAATACACACCAGGGTGTCAAAGCAGGGGCAACTTGGGCTACTAAAAACACATTTAAACCACCTGGACTGGATGCCAATTGACTCCTCCAAAGATGTTAACCAAGCCCTTGACCTTTTCATCAGCCACTTCACTGCGGCATGCAATATCTTTGCACCACTAAAAAAGTTGAAGGTCAGGGGAGGGGCTAACCTTTGGATAACCCCCAAACTAATCTCTTTACCCAAACAAAGGGGCCATCTCTGGCACTGTGCCTGTGCAACATCCACACCAGGGGATATTCATAAATATAAAACCACCAGAAATTAGTGCAACCGGGCAATTCGGAGTGCCAAAAGCAAATACTACAAGGAGGCTCTCTCTGACTCCTTGGGTGATGGCAAAACATTCTGGAGTAACTTGAAAGACCTTACAGGCAAGGATCCTAAGACACCACCCACCATGCTTAACATAAATGGAACACCAACATCCGACCTGTACACAATCACCAATACCTTCAACAATGCTTTCTCCAACTTGGAGAGTGTCCTCCCATCTGACTTCTTTGATGCCCCTTCTGGTAGTAACCCTCCTGACACTGCTTCACTTCTACACTCTGCCCCACAATTTTACTTCAAGGATATCCCAGTGCGCTTAGCCAGAACCTATATTCGGAAGGCCACCCGCAACACAGGCTATAGTGGTGACTTCCTCGACCTGAAGTTGTTAGCGCTGGTCATTGAAGAAATCCTTGTACCCCTGACAAAGATCTTCAACCTATCACTAAGGTTGTCCCATTTCCCATCTTGCTGGAAGCAGGCAACCATCACACTGGTACACAAAAGTGGAGATAAATCACTATACTCCAACTACAGGCCTATCTCCATCCTCCTTCCATTGTCTAAAGCCCTTTGCACATTGTGCATTGCATCTGACCAGCTAGTCGAGTACCTGGAAAAAATATGACATCCAATGTCCCGAGCAGCATGGTTTTCAAAGAGGGCACAGCGCCACCACTGCACTATTAGAATTCATGGGATTCATTCACACTACTCTTGATCGAGGAAACTGTGTGGGGGCAGTATTCATCGACCTTACGAAAGCCTTTGATACTGTCAGCTATCTGCTCCTACTCAAGCAGCTGTCAAACATTGGGCTCTTCAAAGAAGCGCTGCTCTGGTTTTCAAGTTCCCTTGGGGGAGGGTCCAGCAGGTTAGGATTGCTGGTGTCACCTCGGAAGAAAAGCCGGTCCTCTTCGGGGTCCCACAGGTGTCCATCCTGGGACCACTACTCTTTAGCCTCTTCCTGAATTACTTCCCCAGTGTCTGCCATCAGAAATTGCTACTCTACGCTGATGACGTAGTCATGTTCACCAGCCACCAAGATGCCGAGCTCCTTGAGAAAAAATACAGCATGAATTCATGCACATTGAAGAATGGTCCAAGACACACAAACTGGTCCTGAACTACAGCAAAACAAAGGTAATGACTTTCTACAATGCTAGGAGCAAGTACAAATCCCTTGACCTCACCATCAAAAAACAAACGGGGACCATACTTGAACATGTTCCTGAATTTAAATACCTAGGCATTACGTTGGACAGTTCCCTCTCCTACCATCGGCACATTGATTATGTCACCAAAGCCACCAATATCTGTATAGGCCTTCTCTACAGGCACAAACACTGTATGACTCCTTACACACTCCGGCTGGCTATCAACAGCTCTGTCACCTCCATCATTGATTAAGGACTAGCAATCTATGGCTCTGCCTCTGCTTCTGCCCTCCACAGAATAACGGTCACACTCAACAAAGCATGCAGGCTTCTAATGGGGGCTGACTGACTTACACACACGTGTGACCTGTACGTTTGGGCAGGATGGCTTCCTCTCCTCAGCTGGATCCAATATCAAACCTGCCTCTTACCCAAAAAAGTCCTCCTCAGGATCATGTCCTCAGGCATTGAAAAGCTCCTCATTGACCACCACAGCACTCAGCAAACTAGAAGTTCACAACAACGAACCTTCCTGGTCCCAAGATGCCAGACTACAGTGGGCCACAGGGCTTTTGCTCACAGAGTTCCAGTGGTACAATACTCTCAACAAAGAAACACTTTCAGCTGCTGCTCTTGGCCCTTTTAAAGGACAACTCCGACTACACCTCATTTCAGCTAGTCATTGTGACTGCTTCGCCTAATCTGGGGCCCTACGTTCACTGCACTCTGCTTTAGTCAGGACAGCCACCTCCCCTTGCCATGCTGTTCTTCTCCTGTCACCCCCTGCTCCCCCTTCTCCCCCACTCCCCTTCCTAACCCCGGCACTTACTGACAAGTATCCTCCCTCCCTCCCCTGGCACTTAGTGACAATCATCCCTCAACTCCCTCCCCATGTGCACTCCTACCATCACCCCTTACCTTTTGACAATGGCCATCCAGCCAGCCTACCCCCAAGTTCCCTACCCTCTCATCAGCAGCGCTTATTTCAAAGGTTGCCCTTGGATGTTGTCTCATTCTACCTAATCATTGGCTCATTTTGAGGTGCTGTAATTAACTAAGCCTCAGCCTCTTGCTTCTTTTTATTGTGTAACTGTATAATTATGTCGACCTTTGTATGCATGTTTACCTTCCATTTCCTCAAAGTGGAACCTTTGTAAAAGAACAGTTCCTGCTCAAAGGTATTTGTAATCCTAGATTTCAATAAAATAAAATAAATAATATAAGCATTCTATACTAATCCTCTCCCTCCTCTTTGGTCTTACCTTATATGTCAATATTGGACAGTTTAGCCTAGCTAAATTCATATACAATGCTATAACTTTACAACAGATTATAGACTGTATTGCTGTTAATCTATTTTAGCGATGTTGTTTAATTGCCAATAAGTCATCACATCATATCCTATCACTATGTCTATTCACATTGTCTTTTTTATATGTGGAAAATGCTGTTTTATTATATTATAATAATAATAAAAAGATTAACTGCAAAAAAAGGAAATCTACTAAGTGTGCAAAAACTTACATAAAGTGCCATGGAGACGCCACTCATGCTGAAAGTCCTAACCAGTTTTGCACATGTCTTCATGGCACTTTATGAAAGTTAAGACTGTTTTTGCACATTTAATAAATTTTCTTAGTGGCTACAGTTGCTAAGTGGATGGTATCATTCTCTTCCTGTTACTGAACAGTTAGTGCCCAGCACCTGAAAAATCTGGAGATAAAGGGGTGAAATTAAATTTGAAATAAATAAAGAGACCTGTGCAGGCACCTATTGTTCAGAACTCGACCACAAACACTTGAACGGCCTTCTTAGTAGAAACACAGAATTTGTCATCAGAAAAGGACTGCTTGGCTCACCCAGTCTGCCCATATGGTCCCTGCTTAGTTTCTGTAGATCATAACTGGTTTCAGGCAACCCTCCCTCCTCCCTGACTATTTATTAGTATTCCCCTATGTCTGTCTCATGCATGCTTGAAGCCTCATACTGGTTCGCTTCCACCACTTCTGCTGGCAGCCTGTTCCAGGCATCTATGCTACCACTGTTTCAGTGAAGCAGTACTTCCTCACATTCCTCTTAAACTCCCCCCTCCTTCCCCACCTTCATTGCATGCCCTCTAGTCCTGGTGCTCTTTACCATTTGAAAGAGATGCCTTTCCTGCACCCTGGTTGTCCCTGTGAGGTACGGGTAGGTCTCTGTTATGTCCCTCTCGCTCTTTTCTCTTCCAGAGTGTACAAGCGGAGATCCCTCTCTCCCTCTCTCTTTCTTCTTGTAGGACTTTTGATGCAACCCCTGCACCATTTTGTTGCCCTCTTCTGGACAGCCTCCCCCCTATGTTTCTTCTCAGGTGCAGCTTCCAGAAATGGACAAAATACTCCAGGTGGGGTCTCACAAGTGAGCAATAAAGTGGCAAAACCACCTCCCTCCTGCTGCTGGAGATACCTCTCCTTATGCATCCCAGCATCCCCCTGGCCCTACCCACTGCTTTGTCACACTGTCTCGCCACTTTGAGATCATCAGATAAGATAACTCCAAGGTCCTTTTCCTGCTTAGTGACTGTCAGTACCTCCCCACTCCCATCCCATACTCAGCTGCTTTGTTATTATGTTCTAGGTATCGTACATGATTTTGCACTTTTTGGCCTTGAACCCCAACTGCCATGCTCTTGACCATTCCTAGAGTTTCACAAGGTCCTTAAACATTCTCCTCACCGCCTCCTGAGTATTCACCCTATTACAGATTATGGTGTCATCTGCAAAAAGGCATACCTTCCCTTATATCTCTCTAGGAGTGTCACTTTATGAAAACATCGAACAGGACCAGTCCCAGTACTGAGCTCTGTGGGACCCCACTAGTCAGTCTCCTCTTATTAGAGTGAATGAGTGCCGTTAATTACCATCCTCTGTCACCTATCCATTTATGTAATTGTATTTTGATGTTTGTTTTATCTGTATAATTTGTAACCAATTGTAACATCTCTTGGCTATTTAAATAAGCACCGGGTCATGTATGTAAATGGGCCTTGGCTCATTACATTTACCTGGTTAACAAAAGTTTAAATAAATAAATAACCAGTTCCTTACCCAATTCACCACTTTGGCATTCACCCCTAGACTGCTCAGTTTCTTTATTAGTCTTCTGTGTTGCACAGTGTCAAAAGGCCTTGCAAATGTCCAGATAGGCCATGTCTGCTGCCCTCCCCTGATCTAGTTCCCTTGTCACCCAGTCAAAGAAACAATCAGATTCATCTGTTATGACTTATCCCCCCACCATGAATCCTTGCTGCCTTTGGTCTTGTAGCCCAGTGAGACACAAAAGACACTGCATTGCTTAACCTATGCTTAGATTGTGATAAACTTGTTAAAAAGCTTTGCATCAACTTCTGGTTCCTGGTTCAGTGGCAATGGTGGCTCCTTTCTAAGTTCTGGTCATGGCCTTAGGGGACTCTCAAGCCATCCACATAGGTCTGATTTTTTTTTTTTGTGTGTGTGGCTCCTGTTTTGATCCCTCGCAGGGGATCTCAGCTCCCGCTCGCCACCTCCCCATGCCCAGACTTACCCCCCTGGGCATGGCCACCGTGTGGGTGCCCCCTCCTCAAGGTCAACGGTAATGTGCCCTGTCTTACCCCCCAGGGTGGGGCCACGAAAGCAGGACCCCACCCAGTGGACATTGTTGGCAGTGGAGGTGGTGGGGCTTCACGCTTGGTGCTGGTATTTTTTGTGTGCTGTACGAGGGGTGGGACATGCAATGACGACCTGCATCTGCCCTGCCCCCCCTCACTAGTATGGCGCCAGCACAGCAGATACCCCCAGCCTCCGCTAAGGGTTTGTAGCATGCCGGACACACTACCCCCCACCCCCCCCGGAGAAGGAAAGCAGTCCCTAGGATGCTCAGTCCTTCTCCCCCGGCAGGCCTCCCAATGTCCCGAGTCTGTTCCTGAACCTGGGTTGTTGGCATCACAGATGGATGCTCTGCCTCTGTGCCAGTGGACCAACTCCCATCAGTCTCATTTAAAAACTCAATAAAAAGCTCTGGCAGGAGAAGGAGAGGTCCTGAGGCTCCCAAGGAAATCTTCACAAAGAGACAAACTGAAGAAATCAGGGAGCAAGAGGTGCAGTCCCAGCAGCTCCTTGACATGAGTCTCTGACTACACAGTCGACTCGAAGATGAAGATGCCAGCACATCTAAAGGGTTGGCTTTCGATAAAACCAGCACTTTCACAATACTAAAAACCTTGCAGTAAATCAGTGCAAACATGGGGCTGGCAGTATAGCCTAGAGTTTAGAGTAACGAGCTGTGAATGAGCTTGGTACATCTGGCAGACCTGGGTTTGAGTCCCACAACCTCTACTTGCACACTGTGTGACTCTGAGCAAGTCAATTAACCACTCCAGTGCTCCCGGGTTGCCTCAGAAAACAGGCTCTTGTGCCTAGTGGGTCTTACCTGGTTACCAAAAGAATAAAAGAAAAAAAAAATGTCAGAGATATGGCGTGATTATAGGAAGCTAGAGCAGCATGTGGAGGCAGTGGAACAGACAGTCTTTGAGCTCTGGGAAGAAGCAGGCTGTGTGGGCTGCACCCTGCTGTACCTGTGCAAGTGAGAGAGTGAGCAGTGGATATTGAGGCTCGGGGACCTAGGAAACATTTATGCTTTTTTGGGTTCCCCAAAAACAGTGAGCACCCCAGATTTAAATGCTTTTATCATCACCTGACTCCAACAGGAACCAAGTTTACCTCCAGATTACAGACTCGATATAGAGAAGACACACCATGCAATCAAACCCAAACCCCCTACTGAAAGGGACCAGCTCAACTGTGGTAAAATTTCTACAACTTCCCATCAATGAGGACCTCATGAGAAGAGCATGGGCCAAGAAAGATCTTGATTTCAATGGTAAAAGTGTCTGTCTATGACTGCCCCAGTGGCGCTGAGGGTTGAGGCGCTGGACGCTACACCTTGAGCACACACTGGCAACCCAAGCTTGGGAATGAGCACGGGTTGTTGAGGGTCACTGGGGATGGGAAAGGACTGAGCGTCCTAGGGACTGCTCTCCTTTCCTGGGGAAGGGGATCCACACAAGCTGCTCCGCTGGCTGCCTCTGGTGGCAGCTGGGGGTTCCGCAGCAATCAGTGGTTGCAGCAAGGGGGTGGAGCTGCAGTGTACGTCTTTCAGGTGTGTGCAAAAGTGTGCACACACTGAGCTGGATGTCATTACACATCCAAGCTCTGGGAGAAAATAAAAAAGTAGAAAACCCTCTGCCACAGCTCGCGGAGATGAAGGGGGCTCCAGTGACAGGGCCCACATTCCACTACCGGTCCAGCACTTCGGAGGACTCCACGGCTGAACCAGCACCCAGGTAAGGCCTCTCTAATTACACATAGGCCATCAGGGGAGGACGGACCCACCCTGGGGGGTGATCCAGGGGGGCAAGGCCTGCCTGGTGGTCGGGGAAGTCCATCCATTTTTGCAGGGCTCAGGCAGGGAGTAAAGGTCCCATTGAGCGAGCACCTCAGAAGGATGCCCGGGCAGAGGAGGGAGCAAAAATAAAATATACAAAATAAAAGTGTCTACATAGACCAGGACTATCTTCCTGCCATGCTTAGGAAGCACAAGCAAGTCCTGCTGGTAATCAAGCAACTGAAGGAAAAAAAATGATGTCCCAGATCAGATACCCAGAAAAGATACTGGTGCATGAAGAGTCAGGCCCTAAGATATATGATTGTTGGCGACACATGGTATTGAAGTCCCAGAGTTACTGGATAGGGGCATCCAGCAAATGGCCTGGGCCGTGACTGGCAAAGGAAAAAAACCAAAACAAGGCAGAAGCATGACAGTCAGCTCTGCTTGAGGACATTCGTACCAATCTGAAAAGGCTGTACAAAGATGTGAAACGAGCAGTTTGACGTAACAAACTGGACGTACTCTGTACCCTGGTGATATGTGGCAATCCCCAATGACTGCTTTGGCTGTACTCCCTCTTTAACTCTGATGGGCGTAACATGATGGGCATGGGCTGCATGAACATTTTTGATACACATCCCTCTCCAAGAAGGGACACAGTTTTCCACCAAGAGACTGATTTGGGAACTCTGGTAGAGGGCTGCCATGCACGGACAGGCTTGTCAATGCAGCAGGCAGAATCAGCGAGCGGCCCAAGGATGCATATGTTGGTAGACACCTACAGATATCCTGGTGAGTGGTTTCTTCTTTGAACTAATGGCTTCATGCTGAAGATCTATAATCTTGATTTAGAGACTGCTGAATTACTGTATTATGAAGCAGGTCTCTTATGGGGTAAACTATGGAGGGAGAACATACAGGTGGAGGGTGGTATTGTGAGATGAGGGTGAGTTTGTGCATGCTGTTCAGGTGAGAATGGCATTTGTCCTCTGACAGTAGTGTAGAGGGGACCTATGGACTTTACATGGGTAGTTAGCATACTGCCATTGGGGAACACTGGGATATGCATTAGCAGTTTTGTGAAACAGAGTAAGGCATGAAGATGACACTCTGCTGTGGGCATGGAATGGAGGAGGATACGGGGAGACATAGCCCCAGATTATAATATTGGACATCACTGCTGGGTCATCTTTCTCTGGACTCACCACGGCTTAGGGCCCATGTTGTCACAGGGTGCTTTTCATCTGCTAGATACTAAAAAGGGGGAGCAGAAAGAAATCCAAAGGCATAACAAAAAAAGTACATATATAAATTATATATATTATGGTGGCACAGTAGTTCCACCATAGGGTTGAGTACCCCATTTAAGGTTAAAGTGTGAAATTTTGCACCTTAGTAACTTTGCCACCATACAATGCATTTGCCTGACATTCGGCAGGCATGGAGCAATAGCAGAGATCGTGGGATCTGCCAACATTTTTACCGGTTGGATATACGGTTGTGGAGTTATTAAGCGACATTCTGTAGAGCGTTTATGCTTTTTTGCGAATTCTTTGCTCATGCCTACAGGTCACATGGTTTGCACAACCAGTCTGAAAACTTCAAGGAACATGTGGCTGGGGTCCCCGATGTGTCTTTTGAAGATTCCGCGAAAAAATATTGAGCGGTTCAAAAGTTATTCAAAACAAGTTTCCCATTATAGTCAATGGGAAAAGTTAACAAAAAGTTTGACAGTTTCGCAAATGCGGATTTAGTTTCGCAAATGACCCTAGTAGTGTCGCAAATCCACCATTTTGTTTTCAGTTACTGATCACAGAAATGCTTGGCATTTAAAATCGGGACCCTCTAGGGACACAATTCTTTTTGTGTTTACCTAGTCGAGCCTTGAGGATGCTAGGCATGTCTTTTTTGGGGGGCTACACACCCCAGAAATATGATTTTGAAATTTTTGGGAAAAGAAGTGTTGCAAAGTAGTGTCGAACCTACTACACTTTCGTGATTTATTTTGCGAAAGTGTCGTATTTTGCGACACTCCTATTCGACACTATGGTGAAAATAACAGGAATTCTTTGCCACCCTGCTGCAAAACACTGGTTTGGTCTTTTGGGCTGAACTTTGGAGGGAAGAAAGCCAACATCCCACAGATATGCCTTTCGACAGTTTGGTGACAAAATATTGCACAGATGCAAGGTTATGGTGCTCCAAAGTTGATGCTCTTTCCCATAGACTAACATTGCAGCATCCGCCGTGCCTTTCGGGGCCCGTATCTCAGAAACGCTTCGAGATATGGACTTTTTGTCGCAAAAAAGCTTTGCTAGTTGGTTAAGTACAAAACTAGGCAGGAAAGTCATAAATCATATGAAATTTTAATTTTTTTTCTACGTCATACGGTTCCTGAGGTATAAGCAATTTAGTATTCCAAGTGCTCATTTTCTGCTCCGAGGCCCATTATTATGGATACATTCTTTGTACTTAATGTGTTTCTCTATGCAGCTGTTGGGGAAAACCAGGGTGTGTGCTTCCATTACTGTTACAGTTAGCGTTTCCAGTTGCGTTTCCGTACCCGTTTGCATTCCCATGTGCGTTACCCTTTGCGTTTGCGTCTCCATTTGCGTTACTGTTTGCTTTGCTGTCACTTTGCTCTTGTGTTTATCTTACCATTTGTGTTGAAAATTACATTTGCATCACCATGTGTGTTACCGTTTGCACTTGCGTTTCTGTTGCAGGTAGCGTTACTATGTGACTAACAATCATGTGGTGGGAGCACGGGACTGAAGGCCCGTGCTCCCACCACTACATTTCATTCACTATTTATAGGGCTAATTCTCAAAAAGGAGGGAAATTCATGGTAAAAAAAACCCAGTTTCATGCATCAGTTATGGTTGTTCCACAGTGACAAACCAGCTTCAGCTAGGCAATGCCCACCCCCCCGAGCAGGTACTGCATCCAGAGTGGACAGCCACAGCAAAACTATAGTCATGGACATCAGAGGTAGACCTCCCTGGTTGCAGGCGCACATAAATTAGCACAGTTAGCCACTGTACGGCCTCAGCCAGGCAATGACAACCCCCCCTTGAGCTGGTAGTGCATCCTGAGTGGAGAGCCACAGCAAAACTATAGACATGGACATCAGTGGTAGACCTCCCTGATTGCAACTGCACACAAATTAGGACACTGAAGAGTTGCATGGACTCAACCAGGCAATGCCCCCCAGACCAGATACTGCATCCTGAGCAGAGAGCCACAGCAAAACTAAAGCCATGGACATCAACGGTACACCTCCCTGATTGCAGGTGCAGACAAGTTAGCACAGTAAGGAGTTGCATGGACTCAGCCAGGCAATGCCCCCCCAAGGCAGGTACTGCATCTTGAGTGCAGAGCCACAGCAAAACTACAGCCATGGACATCAGTGGTGCACCTCTGTGATTGCAGATGCACACAAGTTAGGTCACTGAGGAGTTGCACAGACTCAGCCAGGCAATGCCCCCCCCCCACAAGATCAGGTACTGCATCGTTAGTGGAGAGCCACAGCAAAACTAAAGCCATGAAGATCAATGGTACAGCTCCCTGATTGCAGGTGCACAGAAGTCAGCACAGTTAGGAGTTGCACGGCGTCAGCCAGGTAATGCCCCCCCAAGACCAGTTACTGCATCCTGAGTGGTGAGCCACAGCAAAACTAAAGCCATGAACATCAACGGTACACCTCCCTTGATTGCAGGTGCACACAGGTTAGCACAGTTAGGACTTCTACGGCCTCTGCCAGGCAGTCCCCCCCGATCAGGTACTGCATCCTGAGTGGAGAGCCACAGCAAAAGTAAAGGTGTGGTCATCTATGGCACACCTCCGTGATAGCAGGTGCACACACCTTAGCACAGTTAGGAGTTGAACGGCCTCAGCTAGGCAATGCCCCCCCAAAGCAGGTACTGTATCCTGAGTGGAGAGACACAGCAAAACTATAGCCATGGACATCAGTGGTAGACTTCCCTGGTTTCAGGTGCACACAAGTTAGTACACTGAGGAGTTGCATGGACTCGGACAGGAAATGTGCCCCCCTGACCAGGTAGTGCATCCTGAGTGGAGAGCCACAGCAAAACTAAAGCCATGGACATCAATGGTACACCTCTCTGACTGCAGGTGCACACATGTTAGCACAGTTAGGAGTTGCACGGCCTTGGCCAGGCAATGGCCCCCCAAGACCAGTTACTGCATCCTGAGTAAAGAGCTATAGCAAAACTAAACCCATGGAGATCGTTACACCTCCCTAATTGCAGGTGCACAGAAGTTAGCACAGTTAGGAGTTGCATGGCGTCAGCCAGGCAATGCCTGCCCCCCAGACCAGGTGCTGCATCCTGAGTGGAGAGTCAGAGCAAAACTAAAGCCATGGACGTCAATGGTACAGGTCCCTGATTGAAGGTACACACAACTTAACACAGTTAGGAGTTGTACGGTGTCAGCCAGGCAATGCCCCCCCCGAGCAGGTACTGCATCCTGAATGGAGAGCCACAGCAAAACTACAGCCATGGACATCAATGGTACACCTCCCTGGTTGCAGGTGCACACAAGTTAGGACAATGAGGAGTTGCACAGACTCAGCCAGACAATGCCCTCCCCCAGACCAGGTACTGCATCCTGAGTGGAGAGCCACAGCAAAACTACAGCCATGGACATCAACGGAAGACCTCCCTGATTGCAGGTGCACATAAGTTAGCACAGTTTGGACTTGTACGGCCACAGCCAGGCAATCCCCCCCGAGCAGGTACTGTATCCTGAGTGGAGAACCACAGCAAAAGTAAAGGTGCGGGCATCTATGGTACACCTCCGTGATTGCAGATGCACACAACTTAGCACAGTTAGGAGTTGAATGGCCTCAGCTAGGCAATGCCCCCCCAAAGCAGCTACCGCATCCTGAGTGGTGAGCCACAGCAAAACTAGTGTGATGGACATCAACGGTACACCTCCCTGATTGCAGGTGCACACAAACTAGCACAGTTGGGAGTTGCACGGCATCAGCCAGGCAATGGCCCCCCCAGACCATTTATTGCATCCTGAGTAGAGAGCCACAGCAAAAGTAAAGCTATGGATATCAATGGTACACCTCCCTGATTGCAGGTGCACACAAGTTAGCACAGTTTGGAGTTGTATGACCTCAGCCAGGCAATGCTCCCCCCGAGCAGGTACTGCATTCTGAGAGGAGAGCCACAGCAAAACTACAGCCGTGGACATCGATGGCACACCTCCCTGGTTGCAGGTGCACACAAGTAAGGACTCTGAGGAGCTGCACGGACTCGGCCAGGCAATACGCCCTCCCCCCCAGACCAGGTACTGCATCTTGAGTGGAGAGCCACAGCAAAACTAAAGCCATAGACATCAATGCTACACCTTCCTGATTGCAGGTGCACACAAGGTAGCACAGTTAGGAGTTGCACGGCCTCAGCCACGCAATGCACCCCCAAGCAGGTGCTGCATCCTGAGTGGAGAGCCACAGCAAAACTACAGCCATGGATATCAATGGTACACCTCCCTGATTGCAAATGCACACAAGTTAGGACACTGAGGAGTTGCACAGACTCAGCCAGACAATGCCCTCCCCCAGACCAGGCACTGCATCATGAGTGGAGAGCCACAGCAAAACTAAATCCATGGAGATCAGTGGTACAGCTCCCTTATTGCAGGTACACACAAGTTACACAAGTTAGCACAGTTAGGAGTTGCACAGCGTCAGCTAGGCAATGCCCCACCAAGACCAATTACTGCATCCTGAGTGGTGAGCCACAGCAAAACTAAAGCCATGGACATCAGCGGTACACCTCCCTGATTGCAGGTGCACACAAGTTAGCACAGTTAGGACCTGTATGGCCTCAGCCAGGCAATCCCCCCCCGAGCAGGTACTGCATCCTGAGTGGAGAGCCACAGCAAAAGTAAAGGTGTGGGCGTCTATGGTACACCTCCCTGATTGCAGGTGCACACAACTTAGCACAGTTAGAAGTTGTACAGCCTCAGCTAGGCAATGCCCCCCTTCCCCAAAGCAGGTACTGCATCCTGAATGGAGAGATACAGCAAAACTACTGCCATGGACATCAATGGTAGACATCCCTGATTGCAGGTGCACACAAGTTAGCACAGTTTGGAGTTGTATGGCCTCAGCCAGGCAATGTCCCTCCCCCCCGAGCAGGTACTGCATCCTGAGAGGAAAGCCACAGCAAAACTACAACCATGGACATCAATGGTACACCTCCCTGGTTTCAGGTGCACACAAGTAAGGACACTGAGGAGCTGCACGGACTCAGCCAGGCAATACACGCCCTTCCCCCAGACCAGGTACTGCATCTTGAGTGGAGAGCCACAGCAAAACTAAAACCATGGACATCAATGCTACACCTTCCTGATTGCAGGTGCACACAAGGTAGCACAGTTAGGAGTTGCACGGCCTCAGCCACGCAATGCCCCCCCAAGCAGGTGCTGCATCCTGAGTGGAGAGCCACAGCAAAACTACAGCCATGGACATCAATGGTACACCTCCCTGATTGCAAATGCACACAAGTTAGGACACTGAGGAGTTGCACAGACTCAGCCAGACAATGCCCCTCCCCCAGACCAGTTACTGCATCATGAGTGGAGAGCCACAGCAAAACTAAACCCATGGAGATCAATGGTACAGCTCCCTTATTTCAGATACACACAAGTTACACAAGTTAGCACAGTTAGGAGTTGCACAGCATCAGCCAGGCAATACCCCCCCAAGACCAATTACTGCATCCTGAGTGGTGAGCCACAGCAAAACTAAAGCCATGGACATCAGTGGTACACCTCCCTGATTGCAGGTGCACACAAGTTAGCACAGTTAGGACCTGTATGGCCTCAGCCAGGCAATCCCCCCCAAGCAGGTACTGCATCCTAAGTGGAGAGCCACAGCAAAAGTAAAGGTGTGGGCATCTATGGTAACTTCCCTGATTGCAGGTGCACACAACTTAGCACAGTTAGAAGTTGTACAGCCTCAGCTAGGCAATGCCCCCCTCCCCCAAAGCAGGTACTGCATCCTGAATGGAGAGCTACAGCAAAACTACTGCCATGGACATCAACGGTAGACGTCCCTGATTGCAGGTGCACACATGTTTGCACACTGTGGAGTTGCATGGAGTCAGCCAGGCAATGTCCCTCCCCCAGACAGGTGCTGCATCCTGAGTGGAGAGCCACATCAAAACTAAAGCCATGGATATCAATGGTACAGCTCCCTGATTGCAGGTGCACATAAGTTACCACAGTTCAGAGTTGCACGGCCTTGGTGAGGCAATGCCCCCCCCCTCCAAGAACAGTTACTGCATCCTGAGTGGAGAGCCTCAGCAAAAGTAAACCTATGGGCACCAACATCAATGTTACACCTACCTGATTGCAGGTCCACACAAGTTAGCACAGTTAGGAGTTGTACGCACTCACCTAGGCAATGCCCCCCCAGACCAGTTACTGCATCCTGAGTGTAGAGCCACAGCAAAACTACAGCCATGGACATCAACGGTACACCTCCTTGATTGCAGGTGCACACAAGTTAGGACACTGAAGAGTTGCATGGACTCAGCCTGGTAATGGCCCCCCCGTCTCCACCCCAGACCAGGTACTGCATCCTAAGTAGAGAGTCAGAGCACAAGCTGTGTGCTAACAGCTGGAGACAAATTAGGACTCTATACAAATAATCTTAGATATTTAATACTGAAAATAAACACACTTGCACTTTTAGTTAGTATAACTTTTTTTTTATAAATTTTTGCATGTATTAAAATATATAAAAATAAGTAATCATTTTTCTTTTTTTACAGATATATAAAAATACATTTTAAGAAAATAATATTTATTTGTACAACAACAAAGATTTATTTATTGCAAACATTGGGAGAGTGGAAGGTGTGGTGTCTGGTCGAGGCGGCACGGACCAGGAAACTGGACACATGTGGAGGCGCATCGGAAGTGGAAACTGCTGCACTGTGAGGAGATACCGGTTCTGTGGAGGGCCTTCAGCTTTGCTCAGGGAGACTGTATTCAGCTGCATGCGGTGGGGTGGTGCTGGCCTGGCCTGTGGCATCTGTGCCCGTGTTGACAGGCTCGAGCAGGAGGTTGACCATCCCCTGTTGTGCACACAACAGGGTCAGGATTTTCGTCCTGTCCCTGTAGCAGACGGTCAGCCTTCTGCTCCAGTCTGTCTATACGGTGAAAGAGCTCACGGACTGATTGTCTTCTGATTGGACCTGTGAACAGAAAATAGACAAATCAGTATGGTACATTGGTAAGTGTAGCCTTGTCATACATGTTATTACAAAATACGTTACCAGCGACATGTTTGTATGGTTAATAGTTTACTGTTAGTAGTTGACTATTGTCACCATGTATAGCACCGCTTCACGACACAGACGATATAAAGCCATGTCCATTATCATTATGACTATCTGGTACCAGGTGCAGACATGATAGGACACCGATGAGTTGCACGGGCTCACCCATGGAATAACCTCATTGCCCCTCCCTGCCTCACAGACTAGGTACTAGACCCTGAGTGCAGAGCCACAGCAAAAGTAAAGCCATAGACATCAATGGTACAGCTGCTTGATTGCAGCTGCACACAGCTTAGGAAACTGAGTAGTTGCACGGACTCAGCCATGCAATGCCCCCCCAGAGCAAGTACTGTATCCTGAGTGGAGAGCCACAGCAAAACTAAAGCCATGGACATCAGTGCTACACCTCCCTGATTGCAGATGCACACAAGTTAGGACATTGAGGAGTTGCACGGATTCAGCCAGGCAATGCCCTCCACCCCCTCGAACCAGGTACTGCATCCTGAGTGGAGAGCCACAGCAAAACTAAAGCCATGGAGATCAATGGTACAGCTCCCTGATTGCAGGTGCACACAAGTTAGTACAGGTAGGAGTTGCACGGTGTCAGCCAGGCAATGCCTCCCCCAAGACCAGTTACTGCATCCTGAGTGGAAAGCCACAGCAAAAGTAAAGGTGTGGGCATCTGTGGTACACATCCCTGATTGCACATGCACACAACTTAGCACAGTTAGGAGTTGTACGGCCTCAGCTAGGCAATGCCCCCCTTCCCTAAAGCAGGTACTGCATCCTGAGTGGAGAGCTACAGCAGAACTACTGCCATGGACATCAACGGTAGATGTCCCTGATTGCAGGTGCACACATGTTAGGACACTGTGGAGTTGTATGGACTCAGCTAGGCAATGCGCCCTCCAGACCAGGTGCTGCATCCTGAGTGGAGAGCCACATCAAAACTAAAGCCATGGATATCAATGGTACACCTCCCTGATTGCAGGTGCACACAAGTTACCACAGTTAGGAGTTGCACGCCCTTGGTGAGGCAATGCCCCCCCTCAAGAACAGTTACTGCATCCTGAGTGGACAGCCTCAGCAAAAATAAACCTACGGGCATCAATGGTACACCTACCTGATTGCAGGTCCACACAAGTTAGCACAGTTAGGAGTTGTATGCACTCAGCTAGGCAATGGCCCCCCCAGACCAGTTATTGCATCTTGAGTGTAGAGCCACAGCAAAACTACAGCCATGGACATCAACGGTACACCTCCTTGATTGCAGGTGCACACAAGTTAGGACACTGAAGAGTTGCATGGACTCAGCCTAGTAATGCCCCCCCCCGTCTCCAACCCAGACCAGATACTGTATCCTGAGTAGAGAGCCAGAGCACAAGCTGTGTGCTAACAGCTGGAGACAAATTAGGACTCTATACAAATAATCATAGATATCTAATACTGAAAATAAACACACTATACGCTTTTAGTTAGTATAAAAAATGTTTAATACATTTTTGCATGTATCAAAATATATAAAAATGTCATCATTTTTCTTTTTTTACAGATATATAAAAATACATTTTAAGAAAATAATATTTATTTGTGCAACAACAAAGCTTTATTTATTGCAAACATTGGGAGATTGTGAGGTGTGGTATCTGGTCGAGGCGGCACAGACCAGGAAACTGGACACATGTGGAGCCGCATCGGAAGTGGAAACTGCTGCGCTGTGAGGAGATACCGGTTCTGTGGAGGGCCTTCAGCTTTGCCCAGGGAGACTGGATTCAGCTGCATGTGGTGGGGTGGTGCTGGCCTGGCCTGTGGCATCTGTGGCCATGTTGACAGGCTCGAGCAGGAGGTTGACCATCCCCTGTTGTGCACGCAACAGGGGCAGGATTTCATCCTGTCCCTGTAGCAGATGGTCAGCCTTCTGCTCCAGTCTGTCTACATGGCGAAAGAGCTCACGGAGTGATCATCTTCTGATTGGACCTGTGAACAGAAATAGACAAATCAGTATGGTACATTGGTAAGTGTAGCCTTGTCTTACATGTTATTACAAAATACGTTACCAGCGACATGTTTGTATGCTTAATAGTTTACTGTCAGTAGTTGAATATTGTCACCATGCATAACACCGCTCACGACACAGCTGATATAAAGCCATGCACATTATCGTTATAACTGTCTGGTTCCAGGTGCAGACGTGGTAAGACACTGATGAGTTGCATGGGCTCACCCATGGAATAACCCCTCCGCCCCTCCCCGACTAGGTGCTAGACCCTGAGTGCAGAGTCACAACAAAAGTAAAGCCATAGACCTCAACGGTACAACTACCTGATTGCAGCTGCACACAACTTAGGAGACTGAGTAGTTGCACAGACTCAGCCATGCAGTGCCCCCCCCCCAGAGCAGGTACTGCATCGTGAGTGGAAAACTACAGCAAAACTAAAGCCATGGACATCAATGGTACACCTCCCTGATTTCAGGTTCACACAAGTTAGGACACGGAGCAGTTGCATGGACTCAGCCAGGCAATGCCTCCCACCCCCCTGGACCAGGTGCTGCATCCTGAGTGGAGAGCCACAGCAAAACTAAAGCCATGTACATGAACAGTATACCTCCCTGATTGCAGGTGCACACAGGTTAGCACAGTTAGGAGTTGTACAGCCTCAGCTAGGCAGTGCCCCCCCCAAAAGCAAGTACTGCATGCTGAGTGGAGCCCACAGCAAAAGTACAGCCATGGACATCAATCGCACAGCTCCCTGATTGCAAGTGCACAGAAGTTAGCACAGTTAAGAGTTGCATGGTGTCAGCCAGGCAATGCCCCCCCAAGACCAGTTACTGCATCCTGAGTGTTGAGTCACAGCAAAACTAAAGAAATGGACATCAACAATACACCTCCTTGATTGCAGGTGCACACACATTAGCACACTTAGGAGTTGTACAGCTTCAGCCAGGCAATGCCCCCCCCCGAGCAGGTGCTGCATCCTGAGTGGAGAGCCACAGCAAAACTACAGCCATGGATATCAATGGTACACCTCCCTGATTGCAGGTGCACACAAGTTAGGATACTGAGGAGTTGCACGGACTCAGTCAGGCAATGCCCCCCCAGATCAGGTACTGCATCTTGAGTGGAGAGCCACAGCAAAACTAAAGCCATGGACATCAATGGTACAACTCCCTGATTGCAGCTGTGCACAAGTTAGCACAGTTAGGAGTTGCACAGCCTTGGCCAGGCAATGCCCGCCCAGACCAGGTACTGCATCCTGAGTGGATAGCCACAGCAAAAGTAAAGCTATGTACATCGGCATATACCTTCTTGACTGCAGGTGCACACAGCTTAGCATAGTTAGGAGTTGCACGGTGTCAGCTAGGAAAAGCCCCCCTTCCCCCAGAGCAGGTAGTGCATCCTGAGTGGAGAGCAAGAGCAAAAGTAAAGCCATGGAGATCAACGGTACAGTTGCCTGAGTGCAGCTGCACACAAGTTAGGACACTGAGTTGTTGCATGCCATCAGCCAGGCAATGCTGCCCCCACTGAGCAGGTACTGCATCTTGAGTGGAGAGCCACAACAAAACTAAAGCCATGGACACCAATGGTACACCTCCCTGATTGCAGGTGCACACGTTAGGACACTGTGGAGTTGTATGGACTCATCCAGGCAATGATCCGTCACCCCAGACCAGGTACTGCATCCTGAATGGAGAGCCACAGCAAAACTAAGGCCATGGACATTAACAGTACACCTCCATGATTGCAGGAGCACATAAGTTAGCACAGTTAATGCCCCCTCCCTCCCGCGACCAGGTACTGCATCCTGAGTGAAGACGAACAGCAAAACTAAAGCCGTGGACATCAATGGTACACCTCCCTGAGAGTGACATGTAGAAGTGTTATTTCTCCTGTATATCGCAAATGCGTGTACTATGTTGCAGTACTTACACTCAGCACTGCCAGTTGGTTCTTTCTTCACCGCATGCAGTGACTGGTCTGATCCAGTCTCTCTGGCAGCTAAAAAAAAAAAGACATTTTTGATAACAGATCTTATTGCTATCTGCATGCTTATTATGAGTGGGATTGTTTTTCATGCTCTCTTCCCTGACTGTGGTACATGCTGAGTTGTAAGACATAAGTCAAGTAAACTACTGGACATTAACATCACTGTTTTGTGATAGCAGGTGAACACAAGTTACAACAGTTATTAGTTTGATGCGTTAAAGAAGGAAATGCAGATGTTTCCTCCCCAACCCCAAAAAATGCACAGATATTGCAATCTGAGTCTGAAGTGAATAAGTTTATTACATTTACATGAATATGTGCTACTGTCCGCACAGAAGTTTGGGTACTTAAGCAATAAGGCATGACCAAGGGTTATGTTAATGGTCTATTAATCACCTTCTAGGGGTGTACTGTGGCACGAGGTGTAGCCAAGTGCTACATACCCCTAGAGGGTGATTAACTGACCATTAACATAATCCCTGGGAGTGCATTATTGCTATTATAATAAAAAAATGTTTTTAAACAGTGTTAAACCTTGTTCAGAGTCCAAACACAGTTTTAGAGCGGCGCTCAGTTTGAGAGGGGGTGCTCCTACCAGAGGTTGCTAACCTCAAATACACACAATGAAAGAAAGGAGCACTCCAAATGTAGTAGATAAACGCTAAAATATCATTTTATTTGTTGCCAAAAATTTAACAGGAACCCCTGCGCTTCAGCATTCATGCCTTCAAAGGGGGTATAACTAGCTAAGGATACAAAAGACTCTTATATACAACAAATGACCTCATCAAAGTGAGACATGGGAAATACTTGTTTACTACATCTGTGCTTATACTTATTTTATTAACAGAAACAAAGTGAAACCCAATTTCTATCATAACATATACATAACGAATACATTTTGATATTTTTTATCCATTTCTTTTATATACAAAAAACAGATCCAAAAAATGACTCATTATGGTTAGAATACACCTATTTATTTACAGAGATATGGTCTGCATTAAATGTAAAATATTATTAATGGAAATATGACCTTAATCTAGTGGAAGAAAAAGAAAAAGTTTAATATTGGTGTTTACCTAACTATGAAAGATAGAGAATGTACATATGTTGATGGATAGTAAAGTGAAACGTAATTAGTCAGTTTGATATTGAGCTCCACTGTTGATCTGTTTTTTGTATATAAAAGAAATGGATAAAAAATATAAAAATGTATTTCTTATGTATATGTTATGATAGAAATTGGGTTTCACTTTGTTTCTGTTAATTAAATAAGTATAAGCACAGATGTAGTAAATAAGTATTTCCCATGTCTCACTTTGATGAGGTCATTTGTTGTATATAAGAGTCTTTTGTATCCTTAGCTAGTTATACCCTTTGAAAATACGAATGTCTGGCCATGGGGTTCCTGTTAAAATTTGGCAACAAGTAAAATGCTATTTTAGCATTTATCTACTACGTTTGGAGTGCTCCTTTCTTTCATTAAACCTTGTTCAGCATATGGCTAAGCTTTACATGTACTGTATGTTAATAAAAGATTAACATAAGGCTGTTAGAATGTTTGCAGCCAATCAGAACGCTCCATTTCTCAAACCCTTTTTATAAGGCACAATATTTCAGTTATCAAACCAATTCCATTCTCGCTCCACTCCTGCACACACTGTGGACACATTAGCTGTTTGATCTCAGGTGCTGAGCTGCACGTGGATAGTGCTCACTGCCTCAATTGAAAGTAAAAGGTATACGATGCTGAGTGCTAACACACAGATGAACTTAAACATAGAAACATAGAATTTGATGGCAGATAAGGACCGCTTGGCCCACCCAGTCTGCCCATTTCCCTACCTAATGGATAAGCTGCAGATCCTAGTTAACCAGCAGCCTACTTCTTTCTACCCCCAACCCCTAGAATTGCCTTATGACTGTCCCATGCATGCTTGAATTCAACCACTGTTTTTGACTCCACAACCTCCTCTGGAAGGATGTACCATGCATCCACAACCCTCTCTGTGAAAAAAATACTTCCTTATATTACCTCTGAGCCACCCCATCTTCAAATTGTGCCCCCTTGTTCTTGCACACCTCTTTTTTTGAAAGATGCTACCCTCTTGGACTTTGTTGATTCCCTTGAGGTACTTGAAAGTTTCTATCATGTCCCCCCTCCCTCCCTCCTTTCCTCAAGGCTATACATATTAAGCTCCTTTAGTCTCTCTTCATATGTCTTCTGGTGCAGACCCTGCACCATTTTAGATGCCCTCCTCTGGACAGCTTCCATCCTGTCTATGTCCTTGCGGAGATTGGGTCTCCAGAACTGCATGCAGTACTCCAGATGGGGTCTCACCAGCTGTCTGTACAGAGGGATAACAACTTCATGTTTTCTACTGGTGATGCCTCTCCTTATGCAGGGACCCTACAGAACATCGTAGGTGTAACTTAAGATATGCATGTCAATTATATAGGTGCCTGACACCAGCTGTACACAACTTACTGCAATATCATGTTGTATGTTGTTAGTCAACCAGTGGTCTCCCCCACCAAACCCCTCTTTCCCACGAGAAGAACATCTATTGGATCCACAGTGGTTAATAACACATCTACTGTAGTAGTGGATAGTAATGACGGATCTTATTGAGAGTACTCTTGCACAGGTTGTTAGAGTGAGGACTTGCACAGGAAGAGCTTGGCAATGGAACCTGTCACCACCCGTGAGTAGGCATTGTAAAGTAAGTGATGACACAGTTCAATTTAAGACATGTACCTTTTTATATAATATTTCACTGTAGCAGTGATGCACAAGCTATTGTGCAGAGGCATTGCCGAGTTGCCTTATCTCATTATGGAAATATTTCCCCTGTTACAGCCATCTGGCTACCTGTCATTGGTGTAGTACTAATAGATTTGTCTTACCTTCTGACTCAATGAGAATCACACTCTCGTCAGAGTCATGGCCCTCCACAGTCTCTGTTGTAGCTGGCACTACCTCGGCCTGAGGAGGGGAACACCTACGATGTTCTGTAAATGAATAATAACACATATTTACAGTGTTGTATACATCACCATGCAGTTCAATATATATTGCTTTTATTCTTGCTAATATTATCTATACATTACTATTTTTTATTTTTTTTCTTCTGTTACTTTATCGAGACCTGTGTACTAGTCTTTGTTTACTACTTAAGACTATTCTTAGGTTTCTTCACTCAGATTTAATGAAACATAATCCAGTACAAGGACTCAGCCATGCAATGCCCCCCACCCCACCCTCCAGACTAGGTACTAGTGCCTTAGTGCAGAGTCACAGCAGAACTAAAGCCATGGACATCTACGGTATACCTAAGTGATTGCAGGTGCACACAACTTAGCACAGTTAGGAGTTGTACAGTGTCAGCCAGGCAATGCCCTCCCCCCGAGCAGGTATTGGATCCTGAGTGGAGAGCAACAGCAAAACTAAAGCCATGAACATCAATGGTACAGGTCCCTGATTGAAGGTGTACACAACTTAGCACAGTTAGGAGTTGTACAGTGTCAGCCAGGCAATGCCCTCCCCAGAGCTGGTACTGCTTCCTGAGTGGAGAGCCACAGCAAAACTAGAGCCATGGATATCAACAGTACAGGTCCCTGATTGAAGGTTCACACAACTTAGCACAGTTAGGAGTTGTACAGTGTCAGCCAGGCAATGCCCCCCTCACCCCAGAGCAGGTAATGGATCCTGAGTGGAGAGCAACAGCAAAACTAAAGCCATGGACATCAATGGTACAGGTCCCTGATTGAAGGTGCACATAACTTAGCATAGTTAGGAGTTGTACGGTGTCAGCCAAGCAATGCCCCCCCAGAACAGGTAGTGCATGCTGAGTGGAGAGCAACAGGAAAACTAAAGCCATGGACATCAACGGTACAGGTCCCTGATTGAAGGTGCACACTACTTAGCACAGTTAGGAGTTGTATGGTGTCAGCCAGGCAATGCCCCTGCCCCCCCGACCAGGTACTGCATCCTGACTGGAGAGCCATAGCAAAACTAAAGCCATGGATATCAACGGTAAACCTCCATGATTGCAGGTGCACACAAGTTAGCACAGTTAGGAGTTGCATGGTGTCAGCCAGGCAATGCCCCCCCTAGACCAGGAACTGTATCCTGATTGGGCAGGCACAGCAAAACTAATGCAATGGACTTTATTGGGATACTTCTGTGATAGCAGCTGTACAGTACTTAGGACAGTGAGGAGTTGCATGGCTTGCACTAGGCAATGCCCCCCACCCCAGAAAAGATTCTGGGTACTGCATGTAATGCTGCAGCTCAAGTACAACCATTGAATCACTGACATTGCTACGAAATGTGACTGTGCAGCATTGTTGTTACTGTGTGACATTTTGTGTATAGTATTGAGTTTGCTCTATACTTATGATGCTGTAGGTGCTCCCCAGCAGCAGGCTTCCCGGCTGACTCTCACATCTTGTGGGCGAGGTAGTACCAGCCCACATCATTGTCCGGTATCTTCTCACGCTGTTTCAAGATGTAGAAACACTGGCGCAGCAGTTTCCACTTCCTTTTATACATCTCTGAGGTTTTGTTTTTAATTCTAAATCTATAACTCAGGTGTGTGTTGATGCGCCTTCACATGTGGTCCAGTTTCCTATTGGTGCTGCGAAACAGGACCTTGCTGTTTCCCTTAGTCTGTGCCGCCTCCACCAGACAGCACACCTCCCTCTTGTTCCAGATTCTCATTTTGCTACCGTTGAGTATTTGTCTTGCTGAAATAAATAGGAGAGAGATAATAGTTATTTAGTATACATGTGTATATTTGCTCTTGTCAGGCTAGGTGGATTTAGTTGTTACATTTTTCCACAGTTAGTGTGGACATAGATGATCAGAATGATTTAACTTTATGATATTAATTTTGTTACTATCACAGCACTCATGCCTACAGTAAGTCACATAGAGAATTACTTTTCACCCCCCCGCTAACCCACCCTCCCACCATGCTCTTGCTCCAGTGCACTCCCAGTATAGCAGAGATTGTATGTGTATGTGTTATGTATGCAGCTTTTCTATTTTTTGACCAAGGTTTTGTGGCTCTTAAAAGAACTGTTTTTTTAAAGGTACACATTTTAACAGTCTGATATTTTTAGGGGACTGTGAGGATTCCATCTCGAAGGTCTCCCAGGAAAAGGCAATTGCCAGCATAAGAGAAGTGCACACTGTCTGGTAGGTATAGCCAATCATTACAATACTTAATTTCAGGGTGACGTATGGTGTGCGTCCCAGACATGCGCAGATATCCAAATATTTGTATGTTCACCTTTCTTCGTGCCCTGTCAAGTAGGTACATGTGCTGTTCTGCTTGCCAGACCCTACGCTCTGTAATATCTGAAAAAATGATCCTACAGACAGGTAACATACACATAATAGAGGCAAGGTCCAATTTTGCTTCTGTCAGTAAATATACCTGTTGTTTGGTGCCTAAATCATTGCCTCCGAGATGACTCAGCAGTATGTACGGTCGAGCTTGAGTACTCAGTAGTCTGTACATTGTTGGTATGAGATGCTCCCACCTCATGCCTCCCCTGGCAAACCACTTAACAGAAAAATTTGGAAGGTGCAGGTCTTTCCCAAAATTACTCCTCTGAGCGTACTCTGAAGCTCGTCGTACTATGCTGCTGCCAACTACCCACACAGTCCGTTTGCTGTTTTCTGCCATTCTGAGGTTTTAAACTGAGAAGTTGACAGACAGCTACCAAAAAAAATCAGTGCTTGTCCTGCAGTGTCTAGTCACTACTGAATATGAAACTGAAATTTCCCTCTCTGCTTCAACATTGCTTTGGTGGGCTGTGCCAAAACACAGTGATTAATAAACTAATCAGTTAATGCTTTCTCATGGTTAACCAATACAGTGGATGCCTGCACTATGACTACACTGAATGACTGCAGCTTCTGTCAACCAGAAATGTTGCAAGCTTTCTAGGTGGGAAAATAGTACATTTTCATAGGCTAGTTCAATCACAAGTAAACAGACAGCTATGACTGGTTGTCTCTTGTATTATGATACATGTGCTGCAAGCTTTCTGCCTCCATTTGCAGCTCTGTCTGTGCTAGTAAGTATTCACTGACATTCTGACTGTAAACAGTAATAACTTCTTTTCACAGCATGACAACTTATTTATATTGCCATAGTCAAATAGTAATAAACATTTTGTTCAATGCTATTTTTGTGGTAGTATCAGTTTTTATAATACTAGAAAAATTGTATAGAAAATGTGATGTACTTACACAGAGTAAAGCAGTGTGTCTCAGTTTTTTCTAAGATGGCTGCTATCTCCTTCTTCTCCATTCTTCAGCACTTGTGATTGGTTGCCTGACATGGCCTGATCAATGTTATGTTCCATTGGTGTGAGTGTCCGTCACTTAAATACAAAGCAGTGTCTGATTGGCTTAGCCTTAAAGAGGGTGTTTTTTGAATGTAATAATTCAACACTTTCATGCTCACGACACTATTATTCAACACTTTCGTGCTCACAACACTATTATTCGACACTTTTGTACATGCGACACTATTTTGCGACACTATTCAACAGTGTCGTGCTGATGACACCAATATTTGCGACACTGTTGTGCTCACGACACCAGTATTTGCGACACTGTCATACATTCAACACTACTTTTTGAAAATATTGCTAAAAAAATGTTTTTTTACAAAAATAGTGTGGATAGTTAAAATTTTGATAATAATTTAGTTTCTGCCATATTTATACATATTTTCTCATGTTATAAATCAGCTTCTGTTCTGTGACATTTAAAAGCATTGTATGTTGCCTTCACTAGTGTTTTGTTGTGAGAAGGATTATCTGTGCAACGTTTTGTTAGCAGTGCCATTTATCCCCGTAACATAACACATGAACAGTGCGTGTGACTATGTAAACTTATTAGAAAAAGGTTTGCTCAGCACTAAATATTTTTTTCTCTATTTCTTATACAGGTGTCTGATACTTATGGAACAGTGTCCCACACTACTGTGAATTTGTAGAGAAGAAAGATGCCTTCTAAGCAGAGACGCAGTTCTATGCAGAGACAAAATAGATATCATAGTATTACACTGTTGCTTAAGAGTGGTTTGAAAACCACACATGGTACATCAAGACATAAAGTGAATCAGCATTCCACTCAAGGAGTGACTTTGCAGGTTGCACACTCCACAGAAACAGTATGTCCTTGCTCAACTGCAAGGCAAAAATGCACAGCTCAGCAACAGTTGCGGAAATCTTTTAGACAGAAGAGTAATGTTGCACAGGCAAGCATAAAGAAGTGTACTAAGCAACAGTGTAAAGCCATGGCTGCTGATGCCCATCTGAGGAAGCAAAAGTATTTCCGATTACTAGCTTCTAAAGATAGGATTGATAGACTTTTTGCTGCTGTGATGAGACGTGAGTGCAAAAAACTAAAGAGTCATCTATCTTTGATGAAATTGCGTATCAGAGTCCGTACATTTGTCAACAGAGCACTATTTGTTCTTCAATGCTTATGTCGTAAAATGGCACATGTGCTTGGGCAGTTCAGGAAAGTTGTGTACAGCATTAAGATGAGACTACAATGCTATCCTGTCTTTAACCAACACAACTTCTGTGACATTTTCACAGGTAGCTGGCTACACACACACACAGCACTCAGAGGCATATTTCTGGGAGGAGTGATATTACTCACAGAAACAGGTCAGCGAGTTCTGCATTGATGAGTCCGGTAAACTGTGTAATGTGCTGAGTGTATGTGATGACATTACAACACAGTCAGATGATGAGTCTGAGGCAACTGTTCAGCCTCGTAAGTGTCACTGTCTGTCATGGACATGTGATGTGACTTGCAACTGGAGGCAATCATCATTTGACAAAGTTGAGCACTTCATCAACCTGTTTGTCATTACTGATCATAAAGACAGACATAAACTCTTTGAGACTCTAGACCGTTATGAGATCATCCACATACTGGACTTATGGGTCATTTGCTTGCAAGCCTAGATAGTGGTGTTTGTGACAGTGTATTTCACCACATGCAGATGCTGGGAGTGCATCAATCAGGGATGTGTAACTTTGTGTATAGGGTCTTTGAGGTGCAATGAGTTGTTGTACAATATACTCATCTGAATGAGTTATTGCAGTCTGGTGACATGCATGGTGCCATGACATTTCTGAAACAGCTGCAATGTGACAACAGTGTGACAGATACTGCGATTGATCAGTCATCAATTGCTGATGGAAATTCTGTCTCTGTCTTAGAAACAGATATTCTCAAGCAGTTTGGGAAATCCACTGCCAAATTTGAATTGGCAAAGACAGAAATTTGACTCTGTGTGTCATGTGATCGGCTCTCTTACGAGAAACAAACAGTCACAGTGAACCTGGAAACCTTGTCACCATACAATGACATGTGGTTTTGACTGTCAGCCTTTCTGCTGTTAAAGTGTGACTTCCAGTTAGACCCAATCATTGTGATGTGCAAACACTGTTTCTCCAAGGTGAAGGCTAACACTCTTCCACCAAGGTTACTGTTGAACAATATGGAGGCACATGTTATGCCTGCTGAGATTGCCACATTGAATATGTTTGAACGGATTCTTATTCAGACTATGAAACTGTTTCAAACTATTCTACGTCTGAATACAAAAACATGGAACATTCCACAAAAAGAACTCATTAGGTCTTTTAAGGGTTCTGTTACGTATCTCCCACTTCCTCTGCAGTAAAATGTGGAGGCAATCTCCAGTGAGAACAGTTTGGTGATTCTTGTCAACGGTGTTCCAACACAGTCAAAGATCATTTGGCAGGATGTTGTCAATGTACAGAAGGTGAAGCTTGCTCTTACTTACTTGAAGAGCAACAATCCCTTTTATGCAGACCTTGACATTGATGTTATGGTGGTGGCGTGCTGAACACGATATGTTGATACCACAAAACCAATGATTGAGAAGGTCAGTGTAGAGACAAATGATAATGTGTATGAACAGTACATAATACACCCACTGCATGGCAGAGATCCAGTAGGGGATAACATTGATCTGTACCAAATGAAACAGGTGGAAGATGAGCCTGTCAGCATTTGGGAGGCAACATTGAAAGCACGTTGCTTTCCAGATTTATTCCCAAAAGGGTCAGAAGAATGTCTAGATGATAGAGAAGTATGTGTGCAAGGTGCTGAATACCATACTGATCATCTGCTCAGTAAGGGTGGCAAATTCAGATGCAACATACATTACCTGTTTCATCTCCTCTGGGCGAGTGAGCTTAGCATACTGACTGCATCTATTGCACATACTATACGGCTCACAACTCCACTTGATGAAATCACTGCCATAAAGTTTTTGCAGAAATTAAGGCAAAAGGATGAAAATGTGCAAGTCAATTTGTCTTCCATACTGTCAAGTCTACATGGCATCAAAGAATACTGATATCGCAGACACTCTGAGGTGATGACTATGCTGTGAGAGTATGGCACAGCCACATGGTTTGTCACACTCAGCTGTGCCGAGTATACCTGGGAGGAGGTCATTGAACTCTTGAAGTGGGCAAATTGTGATGTAGAGGGCATTTCATCAATGACTCTCAGAGAAATGTGCTCACTTGACCCAGTGTCTGTGACTAGACATTTTCACTAGCGATTCCATGATATTCTGACTTTCATTTTGTCAAAGGACAATCCACCTCTTGGTATTGTAGAGCATTACTTCTGGAGGATGGAATATCGGGCACAAGGTGCTCCTCATATTCATATGTTACTGTGGATCAAGGATGCCCTGCTCATAGGCGAACATGATCAGCAGAAGTGCTAGCATTCATTAAGCGATACATCACTTGCCGCATACAGGACAAGTATGACAGTCCTACACTGTGGAAGTTGGTGCAGAAGTTCCAACACCATATTTGTGCGAAATACTGCTGCCAGATAGTGAAGAACAAATCCAATTGGTACACAAGATGTCACTTCAGATTTCCCAGACATGTCTGTCAGGATGGTCACATGAATGAACTGTTTTCAGTGCTGTGACACCACTTGAAGGCAAATTCAACCAAGAGGGTATATGAGTTACCCAGGGATAAGAATGAGGTGTACATCAATGACTACAACCCCACTCTTCTTCTAATGAGGCAAGCAAACATAGATGTTCAGTTTGTGGCTGACAACTCGTTGGCTCTGGTTGACGCACGCATCATCGCATCACCAAACATGAACAGACTAACTACAAAGATCTTTGGGAAGATATTGCCAGTTCAAGCAAGTCATTGACATCTCAGTTGTGGTCACTAGAATGAAGACCCTATCACACAGAGGTTGTGGTGCTTATGAGGCCAGCGATCGCTTGATCGGTACACATTTGTACGACAAATCTGATGCTGTGCGATTTCTCAGAGTAAACTACAAAAAGAAGTGCAAACATGTACTTATTCCTCATGCTGAGATTGAGGAACTGGCTGTCAACAGACCCTCTTCAAGACATATCTTGAAGAATAACCTCATTGACACGTACTACCTCCGTAGACATGAAGACATGGATGGTATGTCTCTATTTGAGGTGGCTAAATGGTACGACTTCAAGAAGGATGTCTCACCTGATTGCACACATGACATTTACAAGGTCAGAGGAGTGGATGGCTGTCTCATAAAGAGACATAAGCCTTGGCTCATTGACCATTGCAAATTACATCTAGGTACATCTGAGAGCAGAGAGCATTACTACTGTGCCCTTCTATTCTTATTTAAAACCTGGAGGAATGAGTCTGAATTAAAAGGTGACTGTGATACATTTGAGGAACAATTAAATCAGAGTTACGAGTCCTTCAAAACTGAATGCGCTGACACATATATACAGAGACTAAATGCTGAGAAGGAGCAGCTTGAAAAGGCACAGAAACAACTTGAAGAGTACACTCCTGTTAGTTCGCAAGACAACCTTGATCCGGAAGGAGAAGGTATACTTGGAGTACCTCTGCCTCTGAATGCCCCAGAAGTATTCACGTCGGAAGTGGAGAGTGCTATGGAACATGGCACACACTGCACTGTTGATCCGGCAGAATTGAGAGAGAGACTCAATCAGCAGGAACATGTGGTGCACTCTGTGGTCACTGATGCTGTCCGGCATGGTATACTACATGAACAGAAAAAAATGTGACTGTTTTGACCACAAGCCACTATTGATGTTTGTTAGTGGCTCAGCAGGTACAGGAAAGAGCTTCCTTATAGAGGCCATCACGGCTGAAATATGGAAACTGACAGGTTCATCAATGTCTGTTGCTGTTAGTGCTCCCACTGGACTGGCTGCACACAACATTGGTGGAGTTACGTCACACCGTCTCTTCATGTTGCCAGTGGAACATGGCAAAGCAGGAGAGTATTGTAAGCTGTCATTTGAGGTTGCATCTCAGCTTCATTCTATGTTTATTAAGATGAAGTTACTCATCATTGATGAGATTAGCATGGTTTCTAATTTGATGCTTGCCTGTATACACCTACATCTACAGGAGATTTTGGGGACTGACTATGGAGATGCATTTGGTGGTAAAAGCATCGTTGTATTTGGAGACCTTTTACAACCTACACCAGTTAATGCGGAACATGTCTTTGCAGCTCTGACTGTCAAGCAGGCTAAGAATACACTAGGATGCATTGGAGGTTTTAACTTGTGGGAGTTATTTACCTATGTCAAGTTGTGTGAAAAGATGTGGCAGAGTGGTGATCTGGCTTACAAGGCACTGTTGGATCAAGCTCGTACAGGTTCTTTGCCACCAGAACATCTTTCAGTGTTACATGGTCAAAGAATCACAATGGGTACTATATCCATATATACAGCATGTGATGTTTTCAAGCGATGTGTACTCCAAGGGCACATGGACTGTGTGTCTCATGCCATGACTTAAGAAATGTGCTGAGTTCAACAGTGTTATGTTGCAGAGAGAGAATCAAGAGATGCTCATACTGCATGCTGTTGATACAGTTGATGGTGTCATTCTAAGTCGTAAGCTGGTAGCAAAGAAGATTGAATGACTGTCTGAACTGAAGTCGGACGTTTCACACACAGCTGGCCTGGAAGCTGTTCTTACAGTTTGTAAGAATGTATGTGTCATGCTATGGCATAATCTTGATGTTGAGCGTGGCATGGTAAATGGTGCCATGGGTCAAATCATCGACTTCATATACAAAGTTCAAAAGACGTTTATCGAGACACTTGTCCACTTTGACAACATGGAACAGCCTGTGCAGATTGATTAAATACCTGGAAATTAACACAGGTACGATCAATCAATCAATCAATCAAGTCTTTATTTATCCAGGTGAACACCATTGAGCAGGCTCATTTACAAGGTGGACCTGCATTACACAAGGTCGAGAATAACACTTTTATGTACAGATAATAAATAGACATAATTATACAGAAATAGACAAAAAAATACACAGAGCAATAACAAGTGTTTCAGGTATAGGGTTAACAAGGTTAGAGAGAATGGTATGAGAAGGGGAATTAAAACATTCTTTAAACAGAGACTACCGTGACACTTAAAAAATGCATACATGCTGATCTTGAAGAACTACTACACTCTTCATGCAACAGAGGAATAGTCACACAACATATGACATAACTTGCTGTCGATTTTGGTACACAGTGAGTTCTGGTAGATAAACATTATTTTTTTTATGCAAATCTGTGTTCAGGATTACACTGTTAACACATCCCATGGTTTACATGCATATGTTTACTCAATCTGACTTATAAGATTATTGCGTTGATCAGTGACACAGTGAAAATAGTTGCAGTTGTCTTCAATCAGCGCCGACTGTCTTGCAGTCACTAAAGAAACCACACTTACACATCTAAGAAAGAGTTTGATATGGCAAAAGAGATATACCTATCTGGTCGTCCTCTTCTGTCATTGTTTTTTCTTCCAAATACGTCGTATGCAGCCATAACAAGTACTACTTGTCACATTTGCCAACTGTGTGCCTCTACTAAGGCACAATACTTGGCCATGTGCATTTAAAAAACTGTGTAATGCATCTCTTTTTAAAGACTTGTCTGTGGCATGATATGATTTGGACCTTTTATAAGTAAAATATATCCTGCTTTTGTTTGTGCCACTTCTGTGTTAGCACAATTGAACACTGTTTTTTTTACATGATCTGCTGACCTCTACTTAAGAGTAACATAGTCTGAAATATGCATCACTCTGTAACATGTTGAGTATCTCCAGGTGTGGCTTGTGTTTTTTTTTGTTTGTTTGCGTCTTCAGTTAATACATCCATGTTGTTCTGCAACAGTGTAGTACTATGCATGTTTTCTTTTCGTACATCTGGGTTGCACATACCAGTATGTATATATGATTATTAATATTTTTTTTTATTAAAGTCAGTACTGTTAGCTTTTAATCAGTTGTATTAATTGCTATTTAACTGAATGTATTAAACAATGTTAAGTATTTTGCTGTTTAACGGTATTTGATTCACAAGTATTTAAACATATTCTTAATATATTTGTTAATATAACATAGATATTTAGTAGAACTTTTCTGGTTAGTATTAATTTCATATAGGTATCATTAACAGTAATATAGAGTGTTGTGTTACATATTTGTTTCTTAGCAAGAGGTGACATTTTCTGAATTATAGATTATTTATGTAATATTCATAGTATTGTCCGCAACCATTACTTATTATTAACTAAACGTTTTTAGTGACGTAGATACTTCATTAATTCACTATGAATGTTTATTATAGCTTTGATGATTTTCACTGCTGTATATAGTACCTGTTACCATATGCCATCTAATTTTGGTTTGTGTAAGAAGTTAATTAAATGTATGTATAGAATTGTGCACTATTGTAAATCAGACACTTTCACTGATAACAACTAATTTTTATTTTCCTGATAATATTTCTTGATCACCTTTATTGAGGGGTCGGGTGGGAATTTTCCAAATGCACCCATAGATCTATATGCCTTTACATGTATATATATGTGTATGTATATATATATATATATATATGTATGTCTACACATACATATATATATATATATATATATATGTATCTACACATACATATATTACAATTAAATGTTTTTAAATAGCTTAAAGATGTATCTTTTTCTAGACACCATTATGTATTTCTGCTGCTATTATTTAAACAGTAGGCATCTAGTTT
The DNA here is from genome assembly GCA_016271365.2 of Neoceratodus forsteri. Lineage (NCBI taxonomy): Eukaryota > Metazoa > Chordata > Ceratodontiformes > Ceratodontidae > Neoceratodus > Neoceratodus forsteri. The sequence continues at coordinate 611,302,921 of CM028135.1, forward strand.
TTTGACCACCCCAGGAACATTCACACTATCAGTCACACAATGACAATAACATCATCACTGTTTGATGCATGTAAGCAGTGTACAGAGACTATTGTGGTAGCTGTGTTCATGTGTTATGTGTCACTGTCACAACTTCCTCATGAAGTACCTGTCATACTGTTTAACATATATTTTAAACTTTGATGTTATACTTGTTAAACATTGTTTTGTGAGACTGATTTTGTGTACCAATTGGACTTTTAATTCTCCTTTTTTAAACAACTATTAATTGGGCAATAAATCTTTTTAAGCCTTATCTACTTGTGTTGTGTCTTTTATTATATGTTACGTTACAGTGCTGATATGTATATTGGTCTTGGTATATTGTTGCATAGAAAGAAAGTGCAAGAGGTTCATCTATGCATATTTTCTACATAGCAGTGTATATGTACTATTGGTCCATGTGGTGCACATATTATTCTCCTATTCTATTTATTTATGATTTCATTTAAATGTGAAAGATGTAGCACATGAACTATTGCTGGATGAATAGCATAAGACACGTACATATTCTAATATAGCTATCTATATCTCAGTCAGACTGTGGTGCAAAAAGGGAGGTATATACAGTATAGTATGAGATAATGATTTCTCAAAAAAGCCAGGAAATTCATGGCAAAAAAAACCTCCATTTAATGCATCAGTTAGGGTTGTTCCACAGTGACAAAAGCGAGGAAATTCGGTGTTAGGGTTGAAAACCCTAACTCTGCATTCCCCACCCCTACCCCCCAGCACCACACACACACACACACACACACACACACACACATGCAAGTAGAGGGGAGGACCAAGGCAACATGACCAATCACAGCCAGCCAGCAGCAGGTGACAGAAATAACGTACAACTGTCTAAACATAATACAAGACACATCCATCATCATGGGCCAACAACTGTGGTATTTGAACATGCATGGGTGTACACAGTATTGTGCACATCTTCACAGGGTCACATGACAAAACAATAGTACTCTATACAGAATTCCTATGATATGCATTATTTGGTTATGCTGTGATAATATCATGAGGTATCAACATAGAAGAAAGCATGTATAAAATGATGTGTAACATAATGTGGACATATGTTTTATCCTTTAAATGCCTCAAAGGGGGCCAAGGCATGTTTATATTTAAAAAAATGCTTTTCTGCTGACATGTTATCCAATGAAACAGAAACCCTCCCACTCCCTCCCTCTGTGCGCTGTCCCACCCTCTGTTGCCAGTACCCCCATCCTCAATGAAACAGAAGCCCTTCCACTCCATGCTACTATGTGCTGTACCACCCTCCACCCTCTTTTCCTGGTCCCCCATATAAAATAAACAGACCCCAAATGCTCCCTCCTCTGTGTACTGTCCCACTCCCCTCCCTCCACCCCTCCATTCCTGACCCTCATATAAACTAAAACAGACCCTCCCTCCCTCCTTCTATGTGCTGTCCCACCCTCCACCCTCCGTTCCTGGTCCTCTGTATAAAATAAAACAGTACTCTTCCCTCTCCCTCCTATGTGCTGTCTTACCCTCTAGCCTCCATTCCCGGTCCCCTGTATAAAATAAAACAGATTCCCTCTCCCTCCTGTGTGGAGTTTTTTTGCAAAATATATATATATATATATATATATATACACACACACACACACACACATACATATATACATTGCAAAAAACTGTATAAATGCATCAGTTAGGGTTAAAGTGACAAATGTAGGGAAATGTGGCATTAGGGTTTCCAACCCTAACACCCCACCCCGCCCAGACCAAGAGGCATGAGGGGTGGCATTGGGGTCATCTGCCCTAATGCTCACCACATTCTCCTATACTGTACTCACACAGCATATTTTCTAATGGAATGTTGTGAGCATTAGCTCAGATGACCCCAGTGCCACCCTCAATTGCTCTTGGTCTGTGCAGAGTGGGAGTGGGGTGTTGGGTTGGAAACATTAATGCCACATTTCCATACTTTTGTCACTTTAACTCTAACTGATGCAAAAAAGGTTTTTGCAATGAATTCCCTTCCTTTTTGAGATAGTCTAATTGGAGTGTTATTTGACTGTGGGAGCTCAGGGCCCATCCCTCCATAGGTGTATATATATGTATATATATATATATACACATGTGTCACTGTGGCAGAGCCCTGCACTTCCATTTATAGGACAACAGCACACAAATTGTCAGCATATCTCTCTTCTTGCCCCACCTCATGTACCCAGTACAAAAAAAATTTCAAATACTATCCAAGACATAATTGAGTGCAACTGCAATGCCATTCTGTGCCACAGGAGCGAAAACACATTTTGGCCAGGATTTGAAAAATGCCAGCTGTAACATACATGAGGTGGGGTAATAAGCTGTCTATGTTGAAAATATGGTGTCAAAATACAAAAAATTTCCAAAGTTATAAGTGTGTGTAGTGTAATTGATGAAGGGTCGAGTAATCCTATTATTTTTACATTTTGGACCCCTGATTTTCAGTATAGCCTTTCTTATGATTTAATCCCACCTAAAAAGGTGAATTTGGCAAATGACTGCAAAATCACTTTTTGGGTGGAGTTGTGTAATAACCAGTTACATTACTCATGAGGTGGGGTCCCCCAATAGCACAGTGGTCTAAGACTCTGAGCTGCAAATATGATGACATCCAGCAGACCAGACCTGGGTTTGAATCCTACAGATTCCACTTGCATACTGTGTGACCCTGAGCAGGTCACTTAACTTCCTTGTGCTCCCAGGTTGCTCCTGTAAGAAAGCTCTCAGCTTAGTGTGCTATTCCTGCTTAAACAACTAAAAAAAGGTCATGTTGGAAATTTGGAGTCAAAATGAAAAAAAAAATGGCAAAGTTATGCATTAAAGTTGAATTCCCCATTGAAATCTAACCCCGCAGTAACCTGACTGCTGCTGGGAGTTTCTTATTCTACTCTACTCAAGCTGTTCTTGAGCTCCTTTCTCTCCCTCTCCCTCTCTCTTTGTCTTGCTGTGACTTTCAAAGGTGTGATGAATTAAGAGGATAGGGTAGGATTGTTGTACCCTCTTATGTCCTGATGGCTACCAACCCCAAACTTATTCACCTGTACCCTGATGCCAATATTCCTGTATTTATTATTCCTGTATGTAAAAATGTTTGACTTCTGTTTAATTTGTACTATTCCTGTACCTTGTGATTGTAACTGTTGTTTACCAGTGTTATCTTTTATGGTCCAGGTTGTGCCTGAAAACAGTCCCCCAGATCAGTGCACCTACCTGGTAATCAAAGACGTAAATAAATAAAATAAATAAATACATTGAACTGTATTTACCTTAGTTTCTCATATTGTAGTCGCTGGTTCAGCAGCAAGTCATGCCTTTTATCGGGAGAGACAACCTGGGACCTCTTCAGCTGTGTGAGGATGTGTGTGGGGTGTCAAGGGGGGTGTGGTGAGGTGGGTGCATAGTGGAAGATCGAGTGGGGGTGCAGGTGTGATCGGCAATGGATGTTTTTTATTTTACAAATGAAAAAAAAAGACATTGAGGATTGTTTTCTTTATTTCAGGTTATCTGTCCTAAGTGGGAGGGTTGGGGGTGCTACTAGACACCAGGGAGTATTGAAAAAATAGGGGACTGCCTCCAGTCTGCTCCAGAGACTCCAGCCTGCTGAGAATTCACTGTAGTCAAGTTTGCTTTGCACCTGTCTGCCTGCTGCAGATGGTGACCACCCGGCCAGTCCAGCCAGTGAATGAATGCAGCAGTCACAATCAGGGTTTGCTTGCCAGGGCAGCAGGGTCCACTCTCAAGTCTCAACCACACCTCACTCAGTCCATGGGAGTCTCATTGGTCAGGTCGGGTAATGGGCAGGGTCCGGGTGGGTCGGGATCGGAATGGGATGGGACTACAAAGAAAAAAAAAAAACACTAGCTCACAGAAAGACACTCTCACTTACATGACTGACAGACTATGAAAAGACCCCCAACAGTGATCAATGAAGTGAATCATTCAGTCAGTATGTGGAGGAGTCTCACTGGGTCTGTTTGGGACATGGACTGTGTGAGCAGACATCAGATCATTCACTCTACTACATTTGATCTGATTCTGAGTGTACCGTATAAGTTACGATGATATATATACGCCCCGCCCCGCCATCTCCCAGGCCAGTCCTGAACACCATACTGACTTTGACAGCAGCAGCAGCTAGCCTAGAGAGACTACCAACCTTCTAGTTCTGTTTGGGCTGGCAACTGGTACTGATGAGTGGAGTTGAGATGTCAGTGCTGAGCAGAGTCACTCTTCAGTTGTCACTCTCTGACCTGGTGACTTTAGTTCCGATCTTCTTCTTCTTCTTCTTCCTCTGCTCCGAAGGAGTCCACAGCCCCTAATTCTATTCCTCCCCAGACCAGACCATTTACTTTGGCTGGCAGCAGTAAAGTCTGTGTTTTTTCAAGGCAGAGGGGGGGGGGGTGCCATTAGACACCAGGGAAATACAGGAAATCATTCTCGAATCACAAAAAAAAATCATTTTTTAGCGATGATACAAAAAAGGTCATTTTTTTGTATCACGTGGTCACTGAAAAGTATTTTTACAGTAAATAAAACGATTTCTTTTGGATATAACAATAACATTTAAAGTGCAGATTGGTAATCTAATGGGTCCCGATCAGCCAGCTACGTGTGGTGGTCTCTTTCCAGGGTGTCATTTATGTGGCTTCTGATTTTAAAAAAAATGGAAAACAAGATGGCAGCTCACAAAAAACGAATTTTCTCTCACGAAAAATGATTTAATTCTCACAAAAAAGGAATGGGTCTCATGAGACAAAATCCTTTTTCACAAGATCAAATCCTTTGTCAAACTTTCTCCCTTTATCCTGAAAAGTGATTTTCCCATTGAAAACAATGGGAAATGAAAAACGGAATAACTTTGCAACAGATTAATATTTTTTCACCAAACTAAGCATGGCGGTTCTGTTACCCAAGCTGTTTATACCATACAAAAATCACACTAAAATTCTTCACTCTCTGGGTGCAAGGCAATGAGGAAAAACCTGTAAAAAGTGCAGATTTTATGACTTTTTCAATTGTCCAGATCTAAGAATCCACAAATCCAACCAAAACAAAACTTGCCACATCAACAGATTTAGGGAAGACCTCTTGTTTCTGTACAAAGCATTGCAGAATGATGAATTGATGGTGAACGTGAGATTAAAGTACACCAACAGAACACTTAATTTAAGATCACATAATAAACAATTATTAGTGCAGCGTGCAAACACAAATAAAAGGTTATACCACTTTACCATCAGGGCAGCCCAGAATTGGAATTTACTGCCTGTATATGTAGTAAATCAAAAAACATTCATCAGATACAAGAAAGAGCTTGACAAATATGTTCTTCATTCAAGGGCAATACAATGACCTACTGCATGGTGGGAGACAATCTAGATGGGCCAATGGCCTGCTTTTGTCTCAACAATACCAAGGTACCCCACAAGACAGTGCATGCCAAGTTTTGTGCAAATTCAATGATCATTTGCAAGTTATTAAATGCAAATCTGAGATCTAACATTAAACATGTTATCAGTCCTAACTATGAGGTGCTACCTGTTCTCTATATATATATATATATATATATATATATATATATATTATAGGCAACTTGCCCTATAGTTAGGTTGAGTAGGCACTTCACCGGTTAAACTCAAAATTTTGCACTTTAATAACTCTGAATCTATTCAATGGATTTGCAAGAAATTTGGTATGCACTATCCTGTGGGGGTAGATCTCTTGATGCGGCAAGTTACATTCTGGTTGGATGTGCAGTCTCTGAGTTACAGAGAGGTAAAAAAATATGTTTTCAGTCACCCATTGACTTTGCTGGGATTCTTCTGTGAACTTGCCTACAGCCCAGAGGGTTTGTTTTCTTGGTCTGAAATCTTCAGGGCAGAAAGGGACTACCCCATAGATGTGCCTTTTGCTAGTCTGGTGAAAATACAATAAGATGTTTTTTAAGTTATTACAATTTAAAAAAATTAAAACATTTTTCTGAGCATGCTCAGTGGGCACTTCTAGATAGCTGTATGAAACAAAGTAGGAATCCTGGTTTGTATGGAAAAATTCCTACTTTGTATGGCCACCATCTTGTTTACAGTTTTGCCTGAAATTCAGATTTGGAAACCTCTGAAAATGATATTCTGGGGAGGAACTGATCACATGTAGCTTGCTTATTGTGTCCCGCTAAGTGCATTCTGCATGTTACTGCTTGGAAAAATGTCCTAAAAATTTTTTCAATTTATATTGAAGTTCTTCATTCATATCCACATAATACGAAGTAGGATCTTACATTCTTAAGCTGAGATATGAAGTAAGATTCTACTTCATATCACGAAAATGCCGAAAAGAACTGTTTATGCCGACTTGGGGGTGCCAATTCCCATGTAGGCACTAGATACCCGCACACCAGTATGGGACACTGGGGAGCTCACTCCAGTGTCCCCAACAGAACAAAACTCTCCACATGTTTACCTAATAACAGGGTGCCCCAACTTGCATCTGCAGCTCACCCCAAAGGTGGGATGATTGGGGAGCCACCAGTGTACCCAGTTATATTATACCCCTCAGCCACTAGTAATGAGTAACACTGGGGAGCCCATCCCAGTGTTACAATTTTTTTATTGTTGTATACCTGTAATTGGATCACCCATGCCAGTCTGTCATACTGTCACAAGTGGGGGCGGGGTCAGGCTGCAAGTCCAGTAGTACAATACTGGATTCTGGGATGTGTGGTTTGAAGGTGGATTAACCCTCACACAAGCGAGTCTCTCAGGCTGTGGTGCATGTGAGGTGGGGGCATCAAGCCTCAGCAGTGCCAGTCTGTAATGATGTGGCATGTGGGGCATCAAGGCTTGGCAATACCAATCTGTCATGCTGTGGCATGTGGGAGGTGGGGGCATCAAGTCTTATCAATGTCAGTGTGTCATGAAGTGGCATGCATAGGTTAGTGATGGGGTGGGGCAAGCATCAACAAAAGCAGTCTGGCATGCTGTGATATGAAGATTGTGGGGGGCATCAAGACTCTGTCAAGTAAGTCTGTCATTGTGTGACATGCAAGTTGTGGGCACCAAGCCTCAGCAATCCCAGTCTGTAAGGTGGTGGCATGCATCAGGGGTGGGGGGGATAATCAAGCCTCGCCCATGCCAGTCTGTCATACTGTCACATGGGATGGAGGGGTCTGCAATACCATACTGGATGTAGTAGCATGCAGGATGTGGGTGCATGAAACCTCGGACAGTCAAGTCTGTCATGCTGTGGCATATGTGGTGTTTGGGCATCATGCATCAGCAATGCCAGTCTGTAATGTTGTGGCATGTGTTGGGGTGGTGGGTCATCAAGCCTCCTCCATACCAGTCTGTAATGCTGTAGCATTTAGGGGGTGGGTTGGGGTGGTAGAGGCTCAGCCATAGTAATATGTCATACTGTGGTGTGTGTGGGGTTGACGTATCAAGAACAAACCATGTCAGGCTTTCAGGCAAGAATATACTTTCTGTGAATGGGGAGTGAGGAAGTGGTGCCATGGAGCATCAATTCTACAATGCCAACATGTCATTCTGCAAGATGCATCTTATACCGTACATACACTGACTTTGTAGATGGAGTGTGTGTGTGTGTGTGTGTTTATAACTACTCAAAAGCAAAGAAACACACACATATAGATAAAAACAGCAATTTATCAGATGTTATGGAACCGTAACTTACCAGACTGTATTGGTTATACGTAGTGCATTTACAGACTCACTGTCATCATGGCTGCTATCTGAATCACTAGACCACTCACTTGCAAGTGGATCTAAATAATAGGGATAATCATAAATGGTCTGTTTCTGAAGAGCTCTCATATATCCTGGTCACCTTCAGTGCTGTTATGCAAACTGTCAAAGGGTGATCCTGGCATGCTGTAATCACTACATATAGCACCAGAATAAACAGTGTTTGTTCCTGCTGTGCCCTCCATTGTAACACTGTGCAGCAGTTGCTCTGTAGCTGTGTGACACTTGCAACAATCAGTTAAGCAATAATGCACAATGGGGTGTGGGTTGTGCTGGGATATCCTCACACCTGAGGTGGTTGATCACGAGGCCAGAGACAGAGTGCATCCAACACCCCAGAAGTGCAGTTATCCCAGCGCAACCCACACTCTGGAGTGCATTATTGCTATTATACAATGGTTGTTATTTATTAATACTGTGGGGACCAAAATGAGCACATGTAGATGGCTATTAGGCACAAAACAAGTGTTGGAACATCCCTTTTATGTGTAGGGACATCTGTTTTATAATATCAGTTTTACAGTTTAATTTTTAATTTTTTTTGAGGAAACAATCCCCATGTGAAAGCACTGCATCATGGGTATGCAAATAATCACTTGCTGGTATCACTGTAGTGTATTATGCAATACTAGGCAGTTAGGTATTTGCATACCCATGATGCAGTGCAATCATCATATGTGGTGGGTTTCCTCATAAAAAGTAAAACTGCACAACTGATACTATAAAAGAGATGTTCCCACACTATAAAGGAGATGTTCTGACACTTCTTCTCTGCCTAACTATGAAATGTTTAAGCCATGACAAAAATTTGGTCCCCCCCACCACAATATAAATAAATAAATACGTTTTTTACATGAAACTAAGCTTTTGCTACTGTTCTTTATTTGCAAGGCATCAAACTCGCTTGGTAAGAGAGATTATGGTTGGTTATTCTGTTTTATAAAATGGGTAGGAAAAATTATGTCTGCACATTGGTTGCAACCCATCACATGACCATGCGTATATCAGAGTGTGACCACACACCTGTAGTTTCACCCTCCTCCAAATCAGTTTTGCCATTTTATAAGATAAATAACTCACTCTAGGGTGTGCGGTTGTGCTCTGATATACGCACGTCTTGGGTGGTTGACGTACACCAAGGCGTGCGTATATGAGAGCGCAACCGCACACTTTAGAGTGGGTTATCTATTACATATGCAATCATCTGTATGTTTGGAAATGATGCTGTGAGGTTGTTCTCAGATAACTTCACTGTAACAAGCACACACTGACCAATCAGAGTTCAGGAAATGTTCTTGCTATTGTATAATTGACTGTAGGACGTGCACCCACAGTATGCTATAACACATGCCCACTGTGTAGTGTCACTCTGTGTTTTACCACAGGTAGTGTGCTTAAAAACATAACTGCCACTCCTAGTGGTAACAGCCCTGCAGTGTAGGATTCTAAGCCTTTTCTCCTGCCCACAATTCTCCAGCTGGGTACAACCAGAATATCTAAACCTTACCTCCCCAACTGGTGTGGCTGAGGGGTGCCAAGGGAGAGAGGTGCTGCACTGTACTCACATGGAGACCTTCAGGAATGTGAGACACTGGCACTGCAAGTAAGGACACTGACACGTGGATTGGTAAAAAAATAAGGTGATCTTTACTGAAAGAATGGTAAAGCATTTTGCAGCCACAATTGGCAATCAACATGCACACTTTACAGTTAAAAATATCAGAAATGAACAACATATGCAAATTATAATACAAAATAACTCTTTCTTTTCTTTCTTTTGCAGGGCAATCCACCCCACAAAATTTCACCCTGAAGACTGCAGGCAATTACCACCCACCAGCCCTCCAGATAACACAAATGGTCCTAGGATTAAGCCCTTCCCTGGTCTAGTCACTGAACCTATTAAACACTTTAGCCTTAAGGATGTGAAGTGGCTTCTAGGCTTTGTCCCACCTCAGACAGCCCACTCACCCCTTACCCAAACACGCTTTATTGCCCCAGCATTAGGCTCTACCTCAGGCCTCAGATGCTGCACATACAGGAATTGCCTTATGGGCATGCAGTGGCTACCAGGCCTTGTGCCACCTCAGTCAGCCCACTCATCCATTTACCATCGATACCCTCCCTGGTATCCCACACTGCAGTTTTTACATTTAAATAAAACTTGAAGACTTTAACAGTTCAGCTTTTGCATTTAATTTTAGCAAATAATCAGTAGCACATACACGCAGTTTTAAAACATTAGTATGTAACATACAATTCTCAGCATTTGCACATAAACATTCAAGGACACAATTCCCCCTTCAGGAGCCAGAAGAACTGTGGGTCACCCTGGAAACAGGAAATTGGACAGCCATATGAACTGGGGTGGTCTACAGGCCTCCAGACCAAGGGGAGGACATAGACACATTACTGTTAGAAGATATACAGAACATGACAGCTAAAGGGGAGGTTCTGATAATGGGAGACTTCAACATGCCAAATAGAAATTGATCAATACCAGCAGGAAGATCCACCAGAACGAGACACATAGTAGATTCCCTGCAGGGGGAAGGCCTCAAACAATTGGTACAACAACCCACAAGAAACAGGGCTATCCTAGATCTAGTATTGACTAATGGGGAAAGGATCACAGATCTCCAGGTAGAAGGTCACCTGGGGGCCAGTGACCATCACATGGTTTGGTTCAATTTGGCCACTAGAACTAAATCATTCCATTCCAAGGAAAAATATGGGACTTCAGAGGAGCTGTCTTTGATAAGATGGCCGACAAAGTTAAGCTAGCCCTGGCAAGAAGAAATACAGGTGAGGAGGTACAGGCAAAGTGAGCAAGCATTAAGGAAGCAATACTTGAAGCAACATCCCATTGTGTTAGGGAGAAAAGCAAGAGCAAAAGAAGGAGGAAACCACTCTGTTTTTCAGAAACTGTAGCAGAAACATTCAGAGCCAAAAGGTTGGTCTTCAGGAAATATATGGGAACGCAGCATGACAAAACTAGGGAGGCATGCCAAACTTCCCTAAGGGAAGCAGGGAAGGCAGTAAGGCAGGCAAAGGCTCAAACCGAGGATTCACTAGCATGGACAGTAAAAGAAGGGGACAAGACTTTCAATAGTATCATTAGTGAAAGGAGAAAGTCCAGAGGGGGTATTGCTAAGATGAAAGGGGATAAGGGGGAGTGTGTGGAGGAGGACCAAGGAAAAGTATCTATCCTAAATAGATACTTCTGCTAGGTATTTACTGAGAAGGTAGGGCAGGGCCCACAGCTCAACAGCATGGACACAGGGGGGAGGGAGGGAGGTGTGCACAAGTCCCTTCACAAAAGAAAGGGTCCTACAAGAGCTCACTAAGCTCAGGGTGGACAAGGCAATGGGACCAGATGGCACACATCCCAGGGTACTGAAGAAGCTAAGGGTGAAACTAGCAGAGCCATTACCAGAACTGTTTAGTGAGTCTCTGAACATAGGAGAGGTCCCAGAAGACTGGAGAAGGGCTCATGTGATCCCACTCCACAAGAGTGGTAGCAGGGAGGAGGCAGGGAAATACAGACCAGTCAGTCTTACCTCAGTAGTGGGCAAGATTATGGAGGCACTCCTTAAGGAAAGGATAGTGTAACACCTGGAATCCATAGGAGCACAGGATCCAAGACAGCATGGGTTTACAACAGGAATGTCATGTCAAATTAATGTCATAGATTTCTTTGATTGGGTAACCAGAGTGGTGGACCAAGGGGGTGCAGTTGATGTTGCCTACCTTGACTTCAGCAAAGCTTTCGATACTGTTCCACATAGAAGATTGATTAATAAAGTAGGTAGGCTTGGGGTGGGTCAGAAGTTGGTCAACTGGGTGGCAAACTGGTTGGTGGGCAGAACACAGAGAGTGGTGATAAATGGTATACAGTCAGAAGAGATGCAAGTCACAAGTGGGGTACCTCAGGGATCAGACCTGGGGCCAGTCCTCTTCAGTGTCTTCATCAGTGACATTGCAGATGGACTGGTGGGTAAAGTTTGTCTGTTTGCAGACGACACCAAGATCTGCAACAGAGTAGATGATCCAGATGGGGTGGGCAGAGTGAGAAGAGATCTGGATAAACTGGCAAAATGGTCAGAAGAGTGGCAACTGGAGTTTAATGCAAAGAAGCGCAAGATCATGCACATAGGGAAGAGAAACCCTGAAGCTACCTATAGGTTGGGAGGGGAGTTGCTAGCAGTCACAAGGAAAGAAAGAAACTTGTTCATCATCATCACAGAGACCAGAAACCATCCAAGCAGACCACTAAAGCAGTAGGTGAGGCTAGGGGGATGTTGGGGTGTATTAGCAGGGGTATCACAAGTCGTAAGAGGGAGGTAATAATCCCTTTTTACAAGACAAGGGTTAGGCCCCACCTGGAGTACTGCTTGCAGTACTGGAAGCCTCACCTGTACACGGACATAAGCAAAATGGAGTCAATCCAGAGAAGGGCAACCAAAATGGTGCAAGGACTGCATCAGAAAACATATGAGGACAGATAAACAGAGCTCAATATGTATACCCTAGAACAAAGGAGGGAGAGAGGTGATATGATTGAAACACTCAAACATCTTCAGGGCATTAACAAGGTGAAAGAGTCTAACATGTTTCAATATAAGAAAAATAGCAGCACAAGAGGACACAGCATGAGATTAGAGGGAGGCTGATTAAGGGGTAATGAGAGAAAGTTATTTTTCACAGAAAGGGTGGTGGATGCATACAACGGCTTACCTCAGTAAGTGGTAGATATGAATACAGTACAGAGCTTCAAACAGGTATGGGATAGGCATAAGGGAGCAATACAGATGAGTATGAATAGATAGTCCATTGACAGAGTAAAGGCCTATGGCACATTCATAAGGTAGAAAAAATGGGCAGACTGGATGTGCCTTGCGGTCCTTATCTGCCATCAACTTCTATGTTTCTATGTTCTGTTTTTTAAAATTCAGTCCTTCAATTAGACAGTAGTCCCTTTTACGAAGAAGAATTTGAAGCAAATTAAGTTCAGTTCAGTGAAGGGTGAAGGAATTTTTGCTTACTATACCACATTCCTTTTGACTGCTGAAGAAGATTTTTGAGGGCCCTCTGGAGCAAGCAGCTGTGGAGCTGGAAAAACTGGAAAAGCAATGAATTCTTTTGTGGCAGCTTTTTTTTCTGTGAAGACAACTTGACAGCTTCTGGAGTCAACAGGTACTTGAAGCAGCAGGCTAACTATTCTTTCCCTGTTCTCACTCAGTAAGTTTGTTCTTTGTTCTTTGTATTATTAGCATGCCTGTTGGTCTTTTTTGTTCCTTGTTTATAATAAATATCTCACTTTTGCATTACTTTGGAATCGGACCTGGATTTATCCTATTAACAGACTAAGAGTGCTAATTTTTCCTTGGACTGCTTCAGTTTATGGGTTGGCTACCCTTTATATCAGCACCACCCCACTTTGGTTCCTGATCGCAGCGCGTGTGTTCGGTTCTTATGCCAGTCCAGAGGCCCAGGACCAATCAAATCCCTTTCTGCAGCAGCATAAGCCACAATAGAATAAATAGCTTTTTGAAATCTAACTGCTTTTTCTGAAGATTCTGAGGCTGCTTTTCCTGTCAGCCTGGATTCCTATTTATTTCCATGCATTTTTGTGACATAAAAAATAACCATCTTCCTAAGATTTAAGCACTTCCACACCTTCCTCACTAGAAAGCCCATATTCCAAGCTTTCTCTAGAATGTTTTCATAAAAATTCCTCCACAGAAAGCCCAAGTTGCTAAGGGTTAAACTTTTCTCTCAGTAAATTATTCAAATAACATTCTCTTGAGTGACTTTTACGTCCAATTTCCTCACAAATAGTCATTCCCCTTTAAATAAGCTGCCTCTGCAGTTTACAGTTAAAAATCTGAATATTCATTTTTCTCATGCATAGCTTCATCTTCTTTATGCCTGAACTGCATGGATCATGGCTCCCAGAACCCACTCTTCTTTTCCGGGTTAGCGACTCCTTTATTTTTAACTTTAGCCACCACAAACTATTTTTCTTAGATAAAGAGCATTTTAATCCACAGTCCTGCCAAGTTTGAGGCAAAACAAATGGAAATTGGCTTGGCAGCATGGCTTTAAGAATAGACTGCTTCTCTCTTAGCAGTTTCCTAACTGACCCATGCTTTCCCAGCACACAGAGCTCATTAAAATGGCTCTGTTTTAAAAACTAAACATTTCGGTGGCACCATTTCAATGTATGTGGTCCCCAGAACTGCTCTCTCTAGCTCCTTGTGGCCTTTTATATTAAAATTAGTGTATTTTCTTTGTGTTTTCTTCTAATGAAGGCCATGGGTCCCCTTTTTCTGAGCAACTTTACCACAGCTCTAAAATGGCTGCCAGCATGAGACTGTTTATTTACTGTTGTATTTGTTTTTGCTTCCAGGAGCTCCTCGAGTTTAAATACAGGACTGCGCCCATTTTGTTTTTATTCATTTATTTCAATGTGAGCCAGTACCTAAAAATACAACCTGGCGCTTGCTGCCCACCAACTCAATTAATTAAATATCTGCTGTCCTCTTACACTTGGACGCTAAATGTTTGACATATTGGATGTATCCGCATTTTTGATCTGCGCATAGGGTCTGTATTCCACATTTGTTTTTGTAGCCTAATGTTTAATTGACAATGCTTGTTAGCTGCTACTGTTCTATCCCCCCTTGTAAGTACTACCTGCTGTTCCCATGTCTGCTTGTCTGACGAGGATCCTTTGTAAATGAGCTTTTAGCTCAAAGGTGTAATTCCGAATTCACAGCCTTATCTGCTAAAGAAAACACTGCAGTACCGAGGTTGACCAGATTCTCTCTTAAAAAATAAACCTGCATCTCATATGGAGCAGGGGTAACTTATACATGGAGGGAACCACACTTGTACTGTGTGAGGAAGAGCCGGACCTTGTTCTCTGTGAGCAACAGCCTGTAGTGGGATGTGAAGGGAGAAGCCCCAAGTGAGTTATGACCAGGTTGGCCAGTTCACCAGCACCACTTAGGACAGCTTGGGTGGTGCTGTTGCAAATACCATAATACAAAAGGAACATTGAGGTAGTCCAGGGGGTGAAACACAGAGCCAGCAAAGTGTTCATGAGTGTGGGGAGAAAAGCTACAAGGAGAGGCCGACGGCCCTTAATCTATTCACCTTGGAGAAAAGGAGGCTAAAAGATGACATGATCTCATTCATTGGCATATTCAAGGGTATCAGCAAGATCGGACAAACAGAGATGTTTGTACTGCTGCCTCCAACAAGACATGGGGACATACCCTGAAGCTCTTGGGTAGTAAATTAGGGGTAACATTAGGAGGCACTGTTTCTCAGAAGATGGTACACCTATGAAACAGCCTACCAATGGAACCAGTGGACAAGAAAACAGTACAGACCTTGCAGGTAAGCCTGGAAAATTAGTTGATTTCCAAGGGAATCACTGACTACTCTGGGTAGTAGAATGGATAGTGAATCCCAATAAATGAGTACGTTTGCATAGCATATGTGCTGATCCCTGCTTATGAAGTGGGCGGGGTGTGTGTGGATATGATGAACCTGAAGTCACTACTAACCCTAAATTACTGTGTGACTGTGTTACTATAGTTGGCCAATGTGTATAGAATGGTTCCAGCAGACTGTTTTTTGTATGGCTGTTGTATTCGAACAAAGAAAGAGCACTGGAATAGCTTTGTTAGGTTTAATTAGGGGCATAACATAAAAAACAGAGTAACACAGTATCATCTGTTGCAAAGCATCATGAGTAATATGTCTGAATTAACTTGAAAGAACTTTGACTGACCAGGCTTCAAAAAGATTTGAGGCTGATGACAAAGTTTTTAGTCACAGAGAGCCCAAAGCATTAATTTATTTTTATTTTGTTTTCCTCCACAGTCTCTATTTAGACTAGACTCTGTCTTTCTCACCACACTCACCTGACCAAGGGGTGTATACTGAGAGTTGGTGACACCCCCTCCCCCCCCATGACTCAAACTGTTAAGTAGGGCTTGGGGACAGGTCTGGATTTGTTATAATCCTTTATAAGCACAGCACTTTTTTCCCCATTAGACTCCCATGTCTCCATCCGTGCATGTTCTGAGCCACCTTACCACACAGAAATATCTAGTCTTCCAGCCAGTGTTCTTCTTCTCCAAGCTTTATATCAGATTCACTGAGGATAGCCAGAGGGCTCACCGTTTTGCCAGGATGTTATGTCCACCCTTCTGGAGCTCAGCTATATCACCTCTTCCATGCTACTTGAACTCAACTACTGAAAGTAGGTCAGTAACCCCAGAATGCTGCGGCTACATCAGTGGTAACTTATTTTAATAAAACAAAAGCACTGGGGAAAAGGATAACAAGGCTAACATGCACTATAATGTAAACAGAAGGAAATACAGATTAGAGTACATTATATTCTACCCTGTCCTTCCCCTCTCTTGGGCATGTCACCAACTTTTTCTGGTCACCTGTGTGCATCACAATGCTTGTTCTACTCTCCCATGTGCGTCATCAGCGCATATGCTGATGCTTTTAACTGTGTGGTAGTGCTTCTATCTTTATGTGTGACAGCAGGGTCTGACCGCCCCACTTGACTTGCCTGAGCTGATATTACCAATAAAAATGTTTTCCACTCCTGCAGGAAACCCACAGAGCTCCAAGTGAGCTGTCTAGCATGTTTAGGTCAGGGGTCGAGGGAGCAGGGAAGTGAGAGTGGACACTGCATTCAAAAATTCTGTACATTACAAATAATTTATTTCTTATTCACAAAGGTGTGGTGTGCATATACATGGAGCCCAAGTAAACCAAAGAGAGAAAGAAATAAGTGCTTTAGCTGGGATTTGAACCCAGGCTGCCTGGAGTACTGTTCTGGTTGCACTATCAGCTACACTACCATGGCTACTGGAAACCTAGGACTCTCAGAAGTACCTTACTCTTTCCTTAATGTACAACCAGGTAGTTCACATATAACTACACTTTTTATTCACAAGGGTGTGACGTGCATATATTTATGGAACCCAAACAAACAGAAGAGAGAAAGAAATAAGTGCCTTAGCTGGGATTTGAACCCAGGCCATCTGGAATATAATTCTGGTTTTGCAACCAGCTGTGCGCGCAAGGCAACTGAAACCTGAGACTCCCAGAAGCACCTTACTCTTTCTCTAATGCAAAACCTTGGTGTAGCCTAGATATTTCCATTTTTATATTCACATGGGTGCAGTGTGCATTAATATAGAACCCAAACAGAAGAAAGAAGGAGATTAGTGCCTTAGCTGGAATTTGAACCCAGGCTGCGCAGAATACCATTCTGGTTGCACTATCAGCTGTACCACCAGGTTTCATGTCATAACAGCGATCTCAATATAGCGATCACTATTATGGTGAGTGTATATCACCAAAAAGCAAATCGACGATATACACTCCCAGGCAACCCAACATCTGGAAAATGAAAGAGTGTTTTTGTGGGGGGGCTGTGCCCCCCTGCGCCCCCCTTGCACCCACTGAATATAGATTATCAACTCCAGGGGGGTGCATGTCGGGGAGGGGGCAAAATCACTGCATCACTAAAAAAATAAAGTGCCATAGCTGCAGGCAGCAGTAAAATTATCACGCACCCGGTCCCGAACCCTGTACCTGCTGCACCTGAGCTAGCCATCCACACCACCACACCACATGGCTAGCTCACTGACAGCAGGCGCACCAGTCCCCCAGAACCCCTTCCCTGTCCCTCCCCTTCCCCTCACTATCCCCCTTCCTGTCACCGTCTACTACCCTCATGTTCACGTAAGGTCGCTACCCTTGTAGGGTAGCCCAGGAGGAAAGTGCTGAATATGTCGCCATTTTGACAGTTGCTCACATTCAGTCGCCCTCCTCATTGGATTCTGTACCACCAAGGCAACTGAAAACCTGAGATTCCCCAAAGTACTTTACTCTTTCTCTAATGCAGAATCCGGTGCTGTACACATAACTACTTTTTTTTTTACTAGCAACTGCTACAGTAACAACCAGAATGGTTGATGCACTTTGTAATCATTCTTTCCTTGTTATCACAATCAGCTCGAGCAATTATGGATGTCCCCAAATGAATTCAAATTACTACCTCATTCCACATGTGGCTGTGGTGGTTATGCTCCATAACAGTAAAGCCGAGCTTTAAAAAAGTACAGCACTGCACATATTTCCTTGCAATATGTCATGGGTAATACATGCAAATTACTATGAGGAAAACTTAGTCAGGCTTGGCTTTATGTAGGACTGCAGGGTGCCAAAAGGAAAGGTCTCCTAAACAGTCAGCAAAGGCTGACACAGCTGACCACAGGCATGTGCTTTGTCCTGTTCAGGACTTATCAGGACTGTTTTACAATTTTTTCCCAGCCTTTGTAGTAAAGCCAAACTACGAAAAGAGAAGTATGGAATTTCACAATGTAGCAAGCATAATGTGCACGAATCATCATCAAGGAACTACCAGGCATTAAAGCAGCAGTACTAGGAAACCAGGATGCTTTTGTCACCAACTGGACATTTACAGGATCTGATAGTTTAAAAACACGGATTTTACTCTGTGCTTTTGTCATTCTTGGCTCATCTAATTTCACTTTGAGTCCTTTTCATCATTTTTGTGTCACTGTTTAACTGATTATTAATAAAGATAAAATATTGTGTGAATCCACTGTGGGCATGACTGAAAGCCCTGAGAAATTCTGATTAAATGTTTGAATCAAGATGTAGAGATAAACATCTGACCACTACATGAAGACCAGGGAGAAAATATACAGCTGTACTGCTGTGGAGGCCAAGTTGCAGCATTTGTCTTAAAAAAATCTTCTGTCTGATAAGAAGGTATGGGCTATGAAAATGCAGAATCAGGTGGGATTCTTTCCATTTTTTTGTAGAATAGTAGTGCAAGATAAGACTCAACCCTATGTAGGCTACCTCCTGAACCTAGGAGGGACTCGGTGAATTGCTGTCATCTGACAAGGGGACTATATAGTATGATATACCATTCATTTCCCTTCTGGATCTGTTAAGATAGAGAGTACTTAAGGAACTATACCTTTGAGAAACAGTAGGAAGGTCAATCTTTGCCAAGGTGACTGTCTCCTGCCCATGCAAGTCTGCTGTTGTATGGATCCAGCTTATGTGAACAAAATCTGCAGGTTCCCTTGTGGAGCTAAGGAGCATGATGGGCCTGGTAGAAACTTGTACAAAGGTCCGCTACTTCGACTTTTGAAAAAACACAGGGAAAAATTGTATGAAATAGGCACAATTACAGCTGGACAAAGAATCTCAAACTTGTGATCTCCAAATCCACCAGGAACACAAAAACTTATTCCCAAAAGTCTTCCAAACAAATGAACAATTAGTCCTCAAGTATCAAAAGAAGAATGTCACTTCTCATAGACAGGCAGTTTTATTTCTTTTTTTTGTTCCCATTCGTACCTCTATTAATAGAGAAACCATGTGGCCCTGTAGGAATAGGCAGTTTATTTTTCCTTTCATTTTCCATTTTCAAAATGACCTCCAACCAGGGTCCGCATGACCTGTAAAAAGCACCCCAAACAAATAAGCTTTAGACCAGTGCCTTAATCATAGCTGCCACTGTCTAGTGCACTGTTAGATATAAATTATCTTTTGGAGAGAAATTCCTGGTATATGCCAAACAGTTTTAAATGTCAAAAATTCCTTTTCTTCCCCGCTATTGATTTTAGGAGATCTCGAGAGTCTAATGCATATAGACAAAGTACATCGACTCTGGATTCTAGCTGCAACGTTAACCTTTAAAGAGCTACTGACGCCTCAAAGAAAACTTTGAAAAACATAATAATTCGATACAATTCAGCTTTCATTCCATATATATTCTATATATTTCTCTTCCTCATTATTCATTACTGAATAACTGCATTAATACATGATCTTTATCCTTTAGAGTCCCCTTACAGTTCATCTGCCTCTATAGCTGACTCCCTACTTCAAGTCATAATCCTCTGTTGTGACATCAGAGTTTGTTAGCATGAGAGTAACTGTGATGTCACAAGCAGTGCATTATGACTTCAGTTAGGGAGAAAGCAACAGGAACAACCAAACTCTTCTGGAACAAAGATTTTGTTTTAGTGCAGATGACCTCAGTAGCAAATAATGTGGAGGAGGAATACAGAACTAACATGACATACAGGCTGAACTGTGTCTAAATATTATGTTTTGTTAAAGTTGTCTTGAAGGTGTCAGCTGCTTTTTTTTTTTATCATTGAATACTTTTTCCCTCCTTGGATAGAGCTGCCCCCGACCACGACTGCCAGCACCTGCACCCCTGGACCAGGTCTGTCATGCGGATTCATATGCCCACTCTCTGGGCCAGCCAATGACAGAATCCCCCCCAATAGGGACCTGCAGCACAGACACCCAGTGGCTACGTCTTCGTGGGTCCAGGGGCGCAGGGCACGGCCATCAGCTGAGTGGTCGCCCCCTGCCATTTTTCCTCCAGGATTAGATCTCTGAGGAGCCAGACATGCAATGGCATCGGTGCACATATGTGTGGAAGCCCCCGTGTGCTCCACCCCCCCTTATCATGCCTGCAGCTTGCAGTGCACCCAGCTTCCACCAGGTGCCACTGCAGTGCGGCACAGCGTGCTCACCCACCCCAGAGGAAGGATAGCAGTCGTGGGATGCTCGATCCTTCCTCTCCCCTGCCAGCCCCCAGCGGCCCGAGTCCATTCCTGAGCCCTTGTCAGCTGATTTTTAAGCATTTAATTCTAAAACACTAGAAAACACCAAAATTCCCTGCTCTGATGGAGTGGTTTGATTGGATGGACCTTACAGTCAGTAATGAAAGAACAGTTATAAGCTAGTAAATAAATCCAACCTTTTCTCTAAAATATGGGATCCATTTTTTTTCAAGAAAAGTAAACCATGAAATACAAATCATTCTGTATTTTAAATCTAGGTAGACTATCTATATATGAGTTCAGTAATTATCTAAAAGAGAAAAAAGCAAAGTTAATTCCCAAAGAAGACCTATGGTCAAAAGGTTGATTCAAAATCTATTATCTATTTTCAGCCTGCATTTATTAGTGGCATTTTGTTTTCAGACCACATGCTGACGTAGCACCTTGTTTTTTCATATTTATATAGGAGACTGTTTCTGAGTTTAATTAAGCAGTGATCAGGCTGTACCTGACAGTGTATCAGGGATTAATGTAAGGCTGTTGGAACCCTAACAGCAAATCAGATTACAGCATTTCTGAGACCCTTTTATAATGATACATATAGTATGTTTTACTATATTATTAGATAATCTCCTCTAAATACCTTATGTCTATTGTCAACTCATATCCCACTGCATTATGCACTTCACTGCATTTACTTGTGTATTGTAACTTGGTTCATGTAAAAAAATGTTAATAACTAGTTATAAGTTTAAAACATAGAATTTGATGGCAGATAAGGACCACTTGGCCCACCTAGGCTGCCCATTTCCCTACCTAATGGATAAGCTGCAGATCCTAGTTAACCAACAGCCGACTTCCTCATAGCCCACTCACTAGAATTGACTTATGTCTGTCCCATGCATTCTTGAATTCACCCACTGTTTTTGACTCCATGACCTCAGGAAGGCCGTTCCATGCATCCACAACCCTCTCTGTGAAAAAATACTTCCTCATATTACCTCTGAGCCGTTCCCCCTTCTATCTTCAAATTGTGCCCCCTTGTTCTTGCACATCTCTCTTTCTGAAAGATGCTACCCTCTTGGACTTTGTTGATTCCCTTGAGGTACTTGAAAGTTTCTATCATGTCCCCACTCTCCCTCTTTTCCTCGAGGGTATACATATTAAGCTCCTTTAGTCTCTCTTCATATGTCCTCTGGTGCAGACCCTGCACCATTTTAGTTGCCTTCCTCTGGACAACCTCCATCCTGTCTATGTCCTTGTGGAGATGAGGTCTCCAGAAGCAGCAGTACTCTAGATGGGGTCTCACCAACTGTATGTACAGAGGGATAACAACTTCCTGTTTTCTACTGGTGCGCCTCTCCTATGCATCGCAATATCCCCCCCAGCCCTCCTTACTGCCTTCTCACATTGCTTGCCCACCTTTAGATCGTCTGATATGACTACCCCCTGGTCCCTTTCCATTTTTGTTGTTGTTAGTATTTCACCCCCCATTGTGTACTCTTCCCCTGGGTTTTTGTTTCCCAGGTGCACTGCTTTGCACTTCTTTGCGTTGAATCTAAGCTGCCATACATTTGACCAGTCCTCCAACCTTGCCAAGTCCCTTCTCATCCTTTCCACCCCACCTTGTGTATCAACCCTGTTGCAGATCGTTGTGTTGTCTGCAATGTCACTTATAAAGACATTAAAGAGGACCAGTCCCAGTACTGAACCCTGCGGTACCCCGCTAGTAACCCCCCTTTCTTCAGTGTGGACTCTGTTTACTATTACCCTCTGCATCCTGTTGTCCAGCCAATTTTTTTTACCAAGGCTACCACCTTAGGACCCACTCCAAGGCTGGCTTAGTTGTATATTTATTTTTTGTGTGGGACTGCGTCAAATGCCTTGCCTTGGTAGGCCATGTCCACAGCCCCTCCCTGGTCTACTACTTTGGTCACCCAGTCGAAGAAATCTATTAGATTCGTCTGACATGACCTTCCTGCTGTGCATTCATGCTGCTTGCATGCTATGCAAAAAAAGCATATCCAAAAGGAGGAAGCCTGAGTAATCAAAGGAAGAAGCTTTGTCTCTACTGAAGCATCTGGAATCTCCCATTTCTTTGTTAGAGAGTCCTGAAAAGGAAAATATCATTTAGACCTGAATATTGGAAAACACTTCAATTTTTCAGTTTCCACCTATTCTTGGTCAGCCATTAGATCACAATGCTTAACAGCAAAGAAAACATTTTAGAACATTACCTTAAGAGGAAATTAGACAATTTACTGGCAGAAGTTCCTTGGATTGTATCTCCTAGAGCTTCAATGTCTTATGTGTTTTTTATACTCAAGGCAGACATAAAAGTTAGAATTAATTAATGGGGGGTACCAAGGAAGCCAGAGTCCCCTTGACCTACTCACTTTCTGTGTCCTATGAAACATAATCAGTACTCCCTGGAGATGCTGTGGTAATGGAATCTTCCCTAGCTGGTATATTCTGGACAGGCTGTAAAGCAAGTCAAGCTACATATTTCTTAAATGGAGAACAACTGCAGTCAGTTGAGGAGCAAAGATATTTGGGTATTACAATAATGAGGGATCTCAAATTTGACAGACACTGTGGAGAGGTAGTGAGGAAAGGGAATGGAATGATGAGCTGTATATCAAAAAATATTAAGAACAGAGATAAAAAGGTCATTGTGCCACTGTATAGTGCTTTGGTAAGGTCACATGTAGAGTACTGTGTCCAGATTTGGGCCCCGCATAAGAAACAGGCTACTGATAGAGTGGAGAGGTTGCAGAGGAGAGTGATGAGAATGGTGAGGAGTAACAAAGGTTTGGCATACCCGAAGAGACTGGGGGAATTAGACATGTTCTCTCTAATATACAGAAGACTCCGTGGGGATTTGTGTTTGGTATACAAGGCAATGTAGAATAAAGATGTGTGGGAATGTTTGGCATTAGAAAGTAAGGAGACAGAGAGAATAACTAGGGGACAGCATTTCAAACTTAAGGGAGAGAAGTTTAAGGGGAATAATAGGAGACAATGGTTTAATCAAAGGGTGGTGGAGGAATGGAATACGCTTCCTTTAGATGTAATATAAAGTGATAGTATGGGAGCACTTAAGAACAGACTAGATGCATATATGTCAAATAAAGGACACGCAGGATGTAGGGGATGTTAGGGAATGGGAGCACACTCACGCAGAAACAGACCAGAACTTGTATAAATTCAGTCCTTTATTTAAAATCTCAGCACCCACAGTGCCTCCGCCAAACCAACACAGCCAACAGGTCTCAACATTTCACACAGACGCACTGCGCTTTATCAAGAGATTAATTACTAAAAGTGGACACCACATTATTTAGCAAAGCATCAATATAACACACCTGTAAATAATTAGTGTAACATCAATTGGTGCAACATCAATTTGATACTGCCTAATGCTAACATACAATGCTATAATTACAATGTGCAAAATCACTTTTTTAAACCAATGATTTAATTATCTAACATTATTATAATATACTAATATACATGCACACTACAAATTACACTAAAATCATTTCAATGATGAACTGGGGTGCTAGCTGCACATTCGAGCAGACTTGATAGACCTCTAGGCCTTTATCTGCTGGCAAATTTCGTATGTTCGTATGTTCGTACTGTTATTTAACCTTTAATCACAAATGTGGCAATAACTCTATTTTATCATTTAACCCTGGAAAGCATGTTGTTTGCAATTTAAAAATCCAAAAGTTCTCTCTGCAAGCTAATTTATTTTCAAGGTTGCCCCTAACGAGGACCAATTATCACCCTCTCAATGCCAATAAAACTCCACTCATGTTGTCTCTTGTCTTGTGCAAAATATATATGGTGAGAAATAACATACTCCAAATTATAACTGGCAATTGTTCGCATATGCTCACTAACCCTTTCTTTTAATTTTCATTTTGTTTAGTATACAAGGCAACGCAGAATAAAGATCTGTGGGAATGTTTGGCATTAGAAAGTAAGGAGACAGAATAACTAGGGGACACCATTTCAAACTTAAGGGAGAGCAGTTTAAGGGGAATAATAGGAGACAATGGTTTAATCAAAGGGTGGTGGAGGACTGGAATAAGCTTCCTTTAGATGTAATATAAAGTGATAGTATGGGAGCATTTAAGAACAGACTAGATGCATATATGTCAAATGAAGGACATGCAGGATGTAGGGGATGTTAGGGAATGGTCAGGTCCTAAATGGCCTTTTAGGCGGTGTACTTGTAGTTTTCCTATGAATCCTATGAAAGCCCCAAGAAATTGGAAGAGGACATACAAACACAAAAGGGCAATAATGGTACAGAGGAGGCCAGAGCATCTTCAAACTATTCACCTTCCTTCTTTTAAATGTTTTCAAAACTATGTGAAGGTGCTGCTGGAGCAGAACCTCCTAGATTCAGTATACTCTGGGCAAGCTGCAAGGTCAATCAGAGTCCCATGCAATCAGAAAGGGAATAAGATTAGGAGGAGCATCTTTCTGGTGCCCTGGTAAATCTGCGCATTACTGTTGCAAGCCCCTGTAGCATGAGGAATCCCCTTGTGTATTTGTAAAATTGCTCGGAGAGCCTTGAGGCTCTTCAGCATGACCGATATCATTTAGGAATCTTAACTGGGGCCATTGTAACTCAAGGTGGCCAGTATTATTTGATCCTCCAGATGTACTGTACCTTCCCCCTCATAGAGGAGATCTGGGTGTTGGAGGCCAAAAACCTAGACTTAGGTTGACTGGTACGTAAAGGACAGAATAAGCCATATAGAGATGGTCCCAACGTTCTATGACAGGCTCTACATTCCATGAAAGTACAAGGTCTGTGGGATACCATGGTGCCAAACAATGTCTCAATATATTGATAATCACTAGTAAGCCACAGTGCTATTATAATAAATGATGCTGTGCAAAACAGTAATGCAGATATTTAACTTGTATGTCTACCAAACTGAGTTTGCATTAAAACTGGGTTTGTTGCCCAACATAAACACAACTGCATCAAGAAATTGTATAAAAAGCTTGAACTGCAGGAAAAAAAAAACATAAACCCAGTTGCAGTAAAAATGGATTCAGACTTTGCACTGTATCCACACACTTGCACACAATGCAAACAATTATGCCAGAGTGATTCACACATGGAAAAAAACGAGATATGTACAATCGTGCTGTTGGTAGCACGACAATTGGCCCCCGACCTCAGAGGCTTACAAAACTTAACATTTTTAAATTCAAAGATGTACAGCAAAAATGTTTCCCAGAGAATAAAAAGCACTCCTTCGATGAGAGGGAAAGGGACTTTACTAAATTGAAAATTCACTCAGGAGACTGAACTGCCTAGGTTACAACATACCGTCACAAAAATGTAAAAATTAAAATTGTTTTGAAAAATCGCATAAAATCTAGTAAGGATGAACATAGTACTTCCTATCAAATTCACTAGCTTTGGGAAAACCACCAAAGTGCAGCACAGCTGGAAAGGAAAGGGCAAACTGTTAAAGGAGAACTATGGGCACATATAAGCACAGATAAAGCAGCTACAGCTGCACAGATCAGGGCTTCAGTACCCCAATCTCTCGGAAGGCACAATATTCATGAAAATGTATTAATACCTGAATGCTCATAAAAACTGTAAGAAGCTTTGTACCAGCTGGCATTTTCTAATATCTTGGTACTCAGCCCCCTGAGATCGAGCTGCTGGCAACGTGATATGATGACTTACCACTCCCTCTTCCTGTACAGTGTCTTTATGTATGCACATGGCATTTAGGCAAAGTCTGTAACAATACAGCAGGGCATGGGAGATACAGAGATTATTAAATCTCTGTACATGTACCATACAGGAAGGGGTAGTGATGCATCATCCTATCGCATTGTTAGCAGCCTGATCTCAGAGGGACTCAGTCTCCAGCCCGACCTTCCCCTGCCAGACTATCCTGGTGATCCCCTATGGGTTCCCCCCTGACTGGGCCGGGTCGAGGAGTACCGGCTTCCCCCCACCCCGGAGACCACATCCAGATTCTGGATGTTGGGATGGGCACTGGCGGGGCTGTCAAGGAGCCTGCCAGCTTCATTTTTTCCTGGTTTTCTCACTCCCCCATCCCCGCCAACATCGTGCATCAGTTCGAGTTTCCTGACCCATATGTCCCTCTAGCCTTTGCTAGAGGGCGATCAACGAGTGGGACAGCTATCCCTCCCCTCCCTGACAGAGGAGAGCAGTCCTATGGACACTCGATCCTCTCTCTCTCTCTCCCCCCCCCACCGACCCCAGGTGGCCCGGGCTCGTTCCCAAACCTGGGTCGTCAACGTGGTGCAAGGTGTAGCGTTCAGTGCCTCTGCTTCCAGCAGCACCAGGCCGGCCTCTTCTTATAGTTTTTACGAGCATTCAGGTATTAATAAATTTTCATGAATATTGTGTCTGCGGGGGGATCAGGGCTCTGAAGCCTTGATCTGTGTAGCAGTCACTGCTTTATCTGTGCCCATAGATCTCCTTTAAATTTTAATCAAAAATTAATTTATGTGCCAGGTAGCATGTATCCATGTGGCCTAGGCTATTTGGGAACATTCAAAATGATAGGTCAGACTGGTTTCAAAGTTCAAACATCTAAACTCTTTATTTTACACTTGTTTGAACAGTTCAGAATGAAACAATTTATTTTCCAGTTAAAAAAAAATAGACTTTCATCAGCAATTTCCTTGCTTTTTACAGCAGGAATAAATGGCATCTCCCTAAACCTTTTTGGCCATGAACTCTTAAGTGCTCCAATTCAACCTTTAATGAACTGACTCTCTCTGTCTCTCTCTCTCTTTCTCTCATAATTCTAAGGCCACAGTTTATTTATTTATTTTTGTACTACACACAAAAGTGACTATTTTCAGGCATGACTCGGGAGGTCACAATATAGAGAGATACAGGTACAAAGCAAACAGCATCAAAAATGTACAAGACTTCAAATATAGGAAGTATAGGAGGAGCGTATGTAAGTTTAAAACAATTGTAGTACCAGGCACACTAAGTATGTTATGTATGTATATAGTAAGTGTCTGCAATTACAGTTATAGCAATATCTCATTCAAAGTGCTTCAGCCTACTGTATACTGAACTGATTCTCTCACACAGCTTTCGTCAGCTTTCTCTGCTTCCAACCAGGCCTCCAGGCAGACTTCCCTAACTCTGCCTCTCACTGGCTTGTGGGATTAATTTCCCCATACATTCAGCCACAGGTTCTTCAGAGTTCCCCTTGAGCTCTGCGCCAAGCAGTGTCACCCCTTCTGTCCCTGCAGATTCCAGCCCAAAATAAAAAAAAAATGTTCACACTGAGGTATGTTCATTTTATTCTGCCCCTCAGCTGCTACAAATTATCCAGTTAAGGGCTGCCTGCAAGTTTGCAAGTCTTTTTGTGCAGTATTCTTAAAGACCAACTTGCCAAATCCTGGCTTGGCTCCTGCCAGAGCTCCTGACAAAAACTTCCTCTAGTTCTGAAAGTGACAGGAAGGGAAAAGAGCAAACCTACCCTGCTACAATTTGCTTTAAGCACCAGGTAGAATTTTAAAACTCAGACCAACTATAGCAAAAGCCTCAATAACAGATACACACTCATATGGATCTTGAAAGAGAAGCCTTAAATAAATAAGGCAGGCCACCCACTGGATTTATTGATTTTTTTATACTGGCATAATTTAACTTAGAAGTCTGTCTGTAGGTCAAACCATCTCTACCTGCTAGAGTTACTGTAATAAGGAGAAAAAAACAATAACAACTGTGATGATACCCAGCCTTCTGAGGAGTCTCCAAAGAGAACTGCTATCCTTTTCTCACTGGCACAAAGAACTGATGGATGGAAAGCCATTTGGAATGCTCAAGCCCCAACATTCTGAGCTGCCTGGTAACAGCTCTTAAAGGGGAAGTCTCTCATAGTTTCACAACGATATTTTTCCAGATCCTTATGTGTAACTGTTGAGCGCCTCCTCCAGTTGCCAGTAACAAGGAATAGGTTACCAGGAATGCATCAGCTGCATACCTCTCAACCTTTTGTCCCCCAAATGTGGAACGTTGCTTGTCAAAATGTGGAACAAACGAGTAAAATGTGGAACACTTAATCAAATCTTTCCCTAGGAAGCTCAGAACACTGTTAAAATGTTTGCATTTATGTTCAGAAAGTCTGTTATTAATTGAATAATATATGTTTTGTAACATTTGCTATAAATTTTTGCTATAAAATATTGACACTGAATGTGGAACAAGTCCTCACAATGTGGAACAGAGAGCTTTTGTGAAGTAAAATGAGGAACGTTCCTCGTAATGTGGTACAGTTGAGAGGCATGATCAGCTGCAGCATATGGAAGAAAGGTAATCTAGTCGTTAAAACACAGGCACAAGAACTGGGAGGGCCTGGTTCAAATCCTACTAGAGTCCCTTACTCTCTAATCCTTAACAAGTTCCCCTAACCTCTTTGGGAACTGTGATGGCCCCTCAGGTCCATAACTTTAAAAGTGCCCCCATTCCCATTATAAAGCATTAGCAGTGATGTGAGAGCTACTGAGGACAAACTGTGGCAGCCCCCCTGCTTTGTAATGCCAGCATTTGAAGTAGGATGTCCCTCACAAATCAAATGCTACACTGCAGCCGTTGTAGGTAAAGAAACTAATCAGTCTCAGTGTTTGTAGTGCTCTGTATTTGCTTAGTTCATTCCTGCCATGTCATATGCATTCTGTGTCTTGGTATTTCCAGTTAGAAAGTCAGATTTAAGGAGCATTTGAAATGTAAAACAAAACACTTTATCAAGTAAATGATCTAGCTCTCCACTTTCAGGCTGCTGAAAGGGTGTGGGTATCATTTGTGCAAAGGAGGAATTCAGTCTTGAGTGATCATTTGGGGAAACTGCCCAGGCCCACCTTGTAAATTAATCTTCTCAATGGTGTTCACCTGGTTCAATACAGATTGACTGCTTGATTGACTGATTGATTCAGTCTACTACTCTCCATAACATGTTACTACTGTCTCACAGGGAGAAATGAGCAATACAAAGAAACAGATTTTGTTTCCTGTGAATGAAATACTTAAGCAATATACCACAAGAGGGTGTTGGTAATGCCAGGATTTACCCACGCCCTGGGGTGTTGTTCGGTCACCAGGCGTAGCTGAGTGACCAACAACGCCCCAGGGGTGGGTAAATCCTGGTATCACCAACACCAAGAGTGGGATATTGGTATTATACAATGTTAATATTTTGCGTTTAGTAAATTTTTTTATTTTTAGTAATTTCTTTTTATTTAAAATGGGAGAAATAGTGAAAGTGTTACTACGCCAGAGAAAATAGTCCATTTCGTGGAGATTTGGGAGTTTGTTTTTCTAAGATGTTGAGCACTTCTTCTAGCTCCAACCCCCAACATACAGTGCAGGCTCTCATATTTCCAATCACTAAGTCAGTTTTCAAAAATCATTATCTATAAGAAAAATATAGGAAAGCTGCTACTTTCTGTTTCATCATTCGTAGCGTGAACTCACTTCCCCTACAACACCTACTCGGGAATCGGCAATGGTAGCCCATTCTGACACTGTATACATACAAAAACATACTTGCAGTGCTATTGGCTCTCTCAAAGTTAAGGACGAAATCTGACTCGATAACATAGGCACGATCACTGTCCACGTTTCCCTGCATTCCACCTGTGCTGCTTTCCTTCTGGCATTACCCCACATCCATTTGTACCCCGAATCTGTGATTTAAATGTGGGAAAATAAAAATTCAGCATGCACTCTAGACTTCATTGAACAGTGCTAACACGGAGGTGCAGCTGATGAGGAAGAGATAATTGGTGGCGGAGTTAGAGAGGAGCGGTAGCTGGGAGGTGAATGTAAATGAGAAAAAAACGGTATGGAGACACAGGAAACTAAGTAAATGGAGGAATGAGGATGGAGGGGAGCAGCTTATCTATTTGTTATTTCATAGTCGAGATTTGCAAACATAAGGAATGTAAGTTGTGTGCGCGTTGAAATGACAGTTGAGGTAGTGGCATTTGGGACAGGTGTTTAGCGGGTATTCTTGTGTTTCGGAGTTACGGCTGGTGATGGTCGGAGTGATATTTAAATTAATTATTGATGTGGCTGGTATCTCTTCCCGTGGGGTGATTGTAGATTTTACAACAGGAGAGGGGTACGAGTCAGCCAATCAGGATAGAGTATTACGTTCTGTTTTCATGCCCATTGTATAATAGTAGATGTATTGTTTGCTCTACACTTACAGTATTAAGGCTACAAGTACTACTCCCTGTGCGAGCTGCATGACAGAACTGTCTTAAGCCATTGCAAACTTAAACTAAAATCAGGATAGACAACATTGATACCCTATGTTTTCTTCTGCACTGTTGCTGCAGTGACATCAATGAACGGGAGGGGCTGTATTACAAATCACTTATTTGCATGTAAATGGAGGCTCGCTTGACACTTTACTACCTTGTGTCAGAGCCTCAGGCTCTAGATATGTGTTGCAACAGAAGAAATGACTTATCTGTTATTGACATATGTATAGTACTTGATGTAATGTATTATAAATACATCAGATATACCCAGATCATAAATATACAGGAGTCTTCTCCTTTAAAGTTATAGTTGTGCCATAGAATTCCATGATCAGAGAGCATCTTACCCATGTGTAATTAATTACCCTTTGACAATGAGGAATGAAACAGAAAGTGGATACTTATGAAGTGGATAGAAAGAATGTTGGCTCCTGATTGGCCAAGAGGTACTTTCACCTGGGCTGGTATTCTAGCACAACAGCCCTATTGGGGTGTGCCTTTGGATCGTTGCCCGTAACGGTCACGACATTTCACCTCACCCTACCCTGCAGACACTGACAAGTGTCGAGGTGTGCCTTGGGGTGTTCGGGCTTTACACACCTTATTCCATAAGAATATACACTGAAATGGGTGCACTATAGGAGAATGGGGTGACCTCTGGGGCCAAAGGGTCCAAGGCGCACCTCAATGCCAGTCACTGGCTGCAGGGTGGGGGTGGGAGTGGAATGGCGTGAGCATTACTGTCGACAATCCCAAGTCACACCCCTGATGCCTGTCAGTCCCTACAGGGTAGGGCGTAATGGTTGGAAACCCTAATGCCCTGGGCATTTCTTGGTATTTTTACTCCAAGTTTTCAACATGGGCTTTTTGTGATCCCACTGCATGAACAGTGACACTATCAGTTTGTTAGCCGGAAGGTGATTTTGCACAGTGACTGCGCCATTTGGCACCACAGGTGCGAAAACACATTTTGAACACAATGTGAAAAATGGCAGCTGTATTGTTCATGAGGAGGTGTAAAAAATGTTAATGTTGAAAATCTGGAGTAAAAATATAAAAAAACTGAAGTCACATGTGTGCGTAGAAACTGCGCAATGCACACCCATAACGCAATTATTTTGGGGATTTTTTTCACCACATTTTCAATATAGGCATTTGGGGACCTCCGCTCATGAACAGTGTTACTGTGATTTTCTTAATCTGTCCCGAACACTGATTTCCCAACGCGACCGAGCTATTCTGCGCCGTAAGTGCAAAAACACATTTCAGCCAGGTTGTGAAAAATGACAGCTGTACTGTTCATAAGGAGGTATGAAAAAATGCCAATGTTGAAAATCTGGAGTGAAAATATTACAAATTTGTGAAGTTAAGAGGGTGCGTAGAAACTGTGTAATGCACACTCATCATACTGTCATTTTATGGACTTTTGTCACCAAATTTTCAACACAGGCATTTTAGAACATCTGCTCATGAACAGTGTCACTGTGCTTTCCTTAATCTGTCCTGAACATTGATTTCGCACAGCGACCGCACTATTCTGTGCCAGAAGTACGAAAACACATTTTGGCCATGATGTGAAAAATGACAGCTGTACTGTTCATAAAGAGGTGTGAAAAAAGGCCAATGTTGAAAATATTAAAAATTTTCAAAGTTATGAGCGTGCATAGGAACTGTGGAATGCACGCTCATAAAACTGTAATTTTTATGCATTTTTTCACCAAATTTTCAACATAGGGTTTTTGGGGGCCTACCTCATGAGCTGTGACACTGTTGTTTCCTTAATCGGTCCCGAAAGGTGATTCCATACAGTAACTGCGAAATCACCTTTCAGGACTAAATAACCAGATGACAGTCACTGAATTCATGAGACGGGGCCCCAAGAATCCCATGTTGAAAATTTGGTGCAAAAATTCAAAAAAATGACCGAGATATGCACCAAAGTTGAAAAAACCCTATTTATGTCGTTATACAGCTTACCAGCATTTCTTCAGTTCACGGTCGGCTTTGAAGAGTGCAGACATGTTCCCAGTCCACTGAAGATCATCATGCCAGCCTCCGGAGGTAAGTATAATGTGAGAGGGGTGTGGGAATGTGGGGTAGGCAGAGGGTGGGTGCTGGTTGAGTGAGGGGGGGGCAAGAGAGTCAATGAGGGACCATTTTCTTTTGTTACATGTTTTATTTTTTATCAAAGATGACGTGGGACTTTTGCTACGCTGGGGTGGGCTCCTAGCATGGCACCTGGAGTTTGTTTGGGGGCAGTGGAGCCAATGAGGGAACTGGGCACCCCCTTTGACCATACAGTATTGGGGGGAGCACATGAGGACGCAGGACTTTTGCCATGCTGGAGTGGGCTTCCAGTGTGGCACCTGGAAGTTTGTTTTTTGGGGGGCACTGAAGCCGACGGGAATTGGGCACCTCCGTCAGACATACAGTGTGCTTGGGGGGAGTGTGCATGAGCTGAGGAGATTGGGCACCCCCTCGGCACACAACAAATGGGGCCGCATCATGCCGACAGGAGATGCAGTGGTGTACAGTTTGACACCTACAATCAGCGGTGGTGACTGTAAGCAATGTGCATACTGCTGACGCATGGCAGTATGCAAATTGCCTACACATTATCACCGCTGATGGTAGCGGTCTTTCTCTTTCAACTGTACGCTACTGCATCTGAAATGCTGTCATACACAGCTTGGACATTCACTGGTGCGATGTGACCACGCCTGCAAAACAGATCAGGACACTGGATGCGGGGGTGCCACACCTATGAAAACTCATATGGTGGCACTATGTTTCTTGCACATGCATGCAAGCAAACATAAAAAGGATCCAGGGCAGAAATGTAAAATTACAGCCCAATAAATCTAACCTCCATACCTGGGAAGATACTGAGATACTGGCAAGTATCTTTAGTGAGGAAGTCCAACTCCACAGATACTCGGTCCAATAAAAATAGAAGCCAGATTGGGTTCAGAAAAGGCAGGTCTTGCCTAACAACTGAGCTTCTATGAAAATGTAAGCAGGGAAATGGATAGCAGTAAACCTATCAATGTAATATTTTTGAACATTAAAAAAACGCATTTACCTTGTGCCACACGCATAATAATAACATCATTACAGACCCTGGGGTGTCATCTACATTGGTGGACTGGATCTCAGCCTTGTTAAATGGGAGAACACAGAGGCTGAAACCAAATGGGTACCTATCAGGAGAGGCAAATTTGCTATCTAATGGGGTACCACAGGGATCTGTCTTGGGCCATATTTAATTTGATATTTTTATCTTGACTCTAAATATCAACTTAGCTGGTGTGAAAAATATGTGGATGATGCAAAGATTGGTGGCACATGTGAAAATTCAGATCAGGTTGAGATAATTCAAACAGACTT
Organism: Neoceratodus forsteri; assembly: GCA_016271365.2. Taxonomy (NCBI): domain Eukaryota; kingdom Metazoa; phylum Chordata; order Ceratodontiformes; family Ceratodontidae; genus Neoceratodus; species Neoceratodus forsteri. Next base: position 611,337,101 of record CM028135.1, read on the forward strand.
AGATAAAACAGGAGAGTGGGCTTCAAAATGGGAAATGAGTTTGAACCTGCAAAAGTGTGCGGTCTTGCACTTTGGAAAAAGAATAGAGATCCCACTTAAACACTAAAGGAAAACTGCTCCAGAAGGCTGAAAAGGAGAAAAACCTAGGTATAATAATGAACAGCAGGTTTGATCCAGGAGTTCATCGTACCAAAACAATATCCAAAGCAAATAGAACCTGGTGGAACATGAAGCAGGCAATTAAGAGTAGGATGGCAGGGCAGAAGTTATCGTTCCACTCAGTTGTGCTTATGTGCATCCTTTGCTAGACTATGGGGCCCAGTTCTGGTCATGGTACCTGCATCAAAATGTTAGATCACTCCAGAGGGCCCAGAGACGGGTAACAAAATCAGTCAACAGTATGAAAGCACTGAACTACAAGATAAGGTTAAAAAGAACAAGGCTAATATCACTGTGGATGAGGAGACTCAGAGGTGATCGCTTGTTCATGTATGATGTGATACAAGATTCGGAATCCATGATGAGACTAGACTCAGTTTTAAGCAAGAGCACATAGGCACCAGAGGCCACCCCTTACAAGTACAAAAGAAACTGTTGGGAGTGAGAAAAGAAAATTATTTTACACTCAGAGGGTGGTGCATATGTGGAGTGACTTGCCACTGCAAACCATCATAAGTAAAGACAGGGTAACTTTTTTTCTACATACATTTTATGCCACCTTGGCCGAGGCTGGCTTGGGCTCCCTTCAGCCCTGTCCCTGCCATCCCTCACCATTTACCACCTCCGCAGGTTTAACTGCTCAGCACAGGTACCCCATGGATTGCCTCCCATGGCAGGGTCAGGAGGGGGAAGGCTTCCCTCCCAACCCGAGTCACAAATCAAGCTCTGGCTGTCAAGGTCCCTGGTGGTGGAGCAGGCGGGGGATCAGCAGGCAGAGCATTATGTAAACCTGCCTTACTACTGTTTTTCACAATTTTCTCCCCTGAATGCCATGCTGAGGCACACCTGTTAGCGTGTGCTTGTGGAACCAGGCGCACATCACTGAGTCCCGCAGCACCCACGGTTCTTTGCTGTTCCAAGCCTGCACTGCCATCAGGCCTCCACCTGATGGCAGTCATTCAGTTCAAATAGCAGTCCCCCTCACCAGAAGAAGAAAGTAGTCCCTCAAATGCTTGAGATTCTCCCCCCAATACACCCCCCAGTAACCCAAGTCCACTTCTGAACTCAGGTTGCTGGCGTGGAGTGAGGTATACCGTCCAGCGCCTCAACTCTCAGCGTCACTGGGCCAGCACAGACAGGGTAGTATTTAAAAAGAACTTAGACTAACACTTGGCATCTATGTCCATAAGGGATTACTACCACTGAAATAATGGAGGAGCAGTTTATTTTGGCTATTAGCCTTTTTCTGCTTCATCAACTGTAGTATGAACCATAGTATAGGTTCTGTCCTGGGCACCATACTCTTCTCCATATTCCTAAATGACCTCCCCTCTGCCTGTTCCTCTGTGTCCATACACATGGAAGCAGATGGCATTGTGCTGTTTGCCTCTGGCTCCTCTGCTGCTGACTGTACTGTCCATCTCCAACAGGATTTTGACAGTGTTCAGCACTGGTTCCATTCAAACCTTCTGTTCCTCAATGCCAAGAAAACTGTCTCGATGACCTTTGGCTCCTGGCAGAGGCTCACCAGACTCTCCCCTCTCCACACCCTTAATGGTACTGTGAATGAGGATGTCTGCTCCTTTAAGTAGCTTGGTATCTGGCTAGACCAACACCTCAATTTCTCTGCACACTTTGATGGTATCCACCTCAAACTTCACCCCAAACTGGGTGCACTCTAAGGAAAGAAATCCAGTATCCCACTCCCCTGCCAGTCGAGACCTAGTCTCAAAGATGAGCCTCCCTATCTTTGATTACAGCGGCATTGTCTACAGTGCCAGTGTCAAGTTCTCCCTTACCAGACTGCCTCCCCCCCTTTGGACTGCCCCCCTTATACACACCACTGCTCTCTGTATTCCTCCCTCTCCCACCCTTCCTTCAGTACCAGACATATCACCCGCTGCACCACCATCACCTCCAAATTCTGGTTTGGTTCTCTTCCCCACCTCTCTGCCCTCCATTCTCTCACTCCTTCCACCTACCCCCTGTGGAACATTGCTTGCTCTTCCCTCTCTCTCTCTCCCCTCTCCAGGAAAACGTCCATGGGCCAGGCTGCCTTCTCATATATCATTTTCCTAAGCTCTGGTCCTCACTTCCCATCTATCTGCTTAGCTTTGTCCTTCTCCTCCCTCAAGACCCTTCACCACGACTTTACTAGCACTTCCTGCAATTGTTCCTGATCCCTAACTACTGTTCCCTCCTCCCTGCATTGTTAATGTTCCCCGTGGCTTTTCTCCTTCACTGGCTTTGCTAGCACTCACACCTCAGCATTCTCAGTGGTAGTAATCTGCTACTCTCTGGCATTGCTCCTAGTTCTGTTTTGCTTTTGTACACCCCAGTCCTGTATTGCACTTGTACCTTAATTTTGCATTTTGTCCATCTATATTATGTGTTACATGGACTATTTCTGTTATTCATGACTGTGCACTGTTATGTAGTTTGACGTTTATTTTATTGTATGTTATTTTTTATTATTACTGCACCTTCCATTATGTACTTTCACTTGCACATCCTGTTTTGTATACTCCACTTCCCCATCCCCCCAGGACGCATTTGTAAATGAGCTGTTATAAGCTCCGTATATCTTTCCTGGTGAAACTTTCAAAGTAAATAATTCTATCTTCTCTCACTTCTAACTTTTATATCTTATTTTACTGTCTCAGTTTACAAAAGTTGAGAGAGAGAGAAATGCAAGGCAAGTACAATGCAATGAGGTTGCTGGAGCTCCAGCAGCTGTGAGAGGAGACAGGCAAACCACATGCAGCTTAAAGAGGGCCAAGATGATCCAGACGATGGAATTAGCTAACCAAGGGAACCTGGGTAACCCCAGTGGCGTAAGTGAGAAGTCGAAGGTAGCCTTGCAAGCTGAGTTGGAGTTAGTTTACATTACAGAAAGGCAGAAGGACAGAGAGATAGAACCTGTCAGGTTAAAAATTGGAGCAGCTAAGCTAAGTGCAGCAGGGTAAGAAAAACAGTGCAAGGCAGAAGAAAAACAGAAAGCAACAGAGGCAGCTTAAGAGAAGGCCAAATGAGAGCAGAAAAAAAGACAGCAAGAGGCAGACTAGGAAACAGTCAGGATGGAAGCAGAAGGGAGAAAGAATGCAGACACCAGCTTGTGATGAGAGACCATGAACTCCGGTTGGCAGCACTTTGACAGAGGCAGACGCCAGACCAGGTGAGTAATGGGGCAGATGGGGGTAGCCATGGCTCAAGAATTGGATCCGGAAAGTTGCCAAGTATAACAGAGGCTCTGGATATTGATGCTTGTCTTCATTTGTTTGAGAACTTGTGTTTGCAGTATGAGTTGGCACAAGAGCACTGCCCATCTGACTCTGCTGCTTATGGAAGAGCTTGGCAAGTGTTTTCACACTGGGACCCTAATGATAGCAGGAACAATGTGAAAATAAGGCTGCTATTTCAAAATGTTATGAGTTAACCCCTGAGGCTTGCAAACTCAAATTTAAACAATTAAGAAAGCAGCAGGGGGGAGAATAATAAATAACTGAGTGCGCAATTCTGTACTTTATTGGGGAGAAGGTTAAATGGGAAGAAGGCTATAACTGCTAAAGGAATTTGTGAAGTGATGCTTATTGAACAGTTTTTAAATTATCTGCATGCTCATCTTAAAACCTGGTTAATGGATAAGAATCCTAGTACTGTGACAGAAGCTGCTGAATGGACCAATCAGTATGCAACCAGCTGCCCTGATAAGTACAAGAAGTTAAATGGGGAGGACATGGTGATAACAAAGGAGTGGGTGAGACATGTGGGGGGCCCTAAAACCCTACAGTCTTTTGAACCTAGAAGAAATATTCAGACAGAGCCTAAAGCTATGTTTACACATCTGCAGCACTCTTACATTTGCGTTACTCCCTTCCCACTGCACTGGCTGCTCCTCAATCAGTAAAGTGTTTACACAGCTCGTCCTTGCAACGCTGCAGGTTGTGCCATGAAGGGGCTGTACATTCAGTGGGCTGGGTTGTTTGGACTGACATCAGCAGTGATGCTGCTTGTGCAAAAAGCCTTACAGCCCCCCCCCCCAAACACATCTGTCCTTTTAGGAACACTGAACCCAAAATAATGCACACTGACCTCGGTTTAAGTGGGTAAATCCTTTTAATGGACCGAACACCACACGAATGCTCTCCTGCTGCTATTGTTCCGTGTTTACTCACACACCAGTTGGTCTCTCCTACTTCCTGGTTTCGGCAAAAGAGACTTATGGGACCAGTGGACGATGCTGAGAGAGAAGCTTACGCATCAGAGCGAGCGCTGCAAAGCATTCACAATGCAGGTTCATGTGCTCCCTCTCATACACATCCCCACACTTGAGTCGCAGCAAAGAAAAGGATCCAACACGCTCTTACAGCACTATCTACTATATTACAGTAAGTATCTACAAAGCCAACTTTGCAGTGCATCAACCTGTGTCATGGGGGGAGCGCTAGTGAGCGACCAACATGGTGGTTGGATTTTAAGCTAGCTCCTGATATCTGATACTGGAATTAAGTTATTATATGCATTTCTGGGTCCAGATAATCTATTTGTTTGTACTAGTCGATGATGTGGGTCATCGTGAGCAAAAATAGGCCCAAAAAAAGATAGTCGGCAAACTCCATATGGTATGGATGCCTTCCTTTTGCCCACGGCTAGCACACAGGATCACGAGCAGGGCCTACACAGCAAGGAAGCACCTTGGGATCTGACTTGCCTATGCACCAAATCCTAACAATGTTGCAGAAAATACAAGCTACCTGTGACAAAACGAACCAGCATTTAGCTACCGTAGAAATGAAACTGCTGGACTCTGAGACAGAGATAAAAGAGAACACTTTGGCTATCCAGAGGCTTACTGAGGAGTCGAGTAAGCAGGTGGAGTGGAATGTCTTATATGTGTGAGACCTGCAATTTATGCGTGCCGAGGTGGAAGCATTAGAGAACTCCCAATGGCAAGCCAATGTTCATATTGTGGGATGGCATGCGAGTCTACAGGTTGTGAGTCATCATGGTATAATTGCATGCTGCACCCCTCAGGGGAAAAAAAATAGGAATCCCTCAGTGGCAGGATGGTGCACAGACCATTGCAGGCCCTGCACCTGACTATCTGGGCTTGCTGGTCCAACTGCTGGGTCTGGTTCATGGCAGTGGATTGGGGGACCCTGCCAACCCTGCCAGGTGGGCAAGCCCTGGGGGTACTGGCTGGCAGTAAGTCTCAGTGGACGTCGAGGTGACGTGGCTGGGGGGGGGGGTCCGACAGATGAGGGCCATCCGAAGCGAGAGGAAAAACTGTAAATTGGAAAAAAGATTGTCCATCAGCAATAAGGACTAATGATGACAAGATGGAAGCCACTGTCCCACTACGGGTTCAGTGTGGTTAACTACATGCTTGCTGTGGAGGGTGAGAGCCATACCTCCAAGAAGAGCAGCATGTGGTAAACTGTATGTCAAGTGCTATTTCAAGGAATACTCAGAAGCATTGAAGGCCAGCCTGGTTAAACAACACCTTGACACAAGGACTGAGGTACACTGGGGCCAGTATCACAGTTATTCATCAGGAGCTGGTACAGCTAGGTCAGCTCCTGCATGGGAAGAGTGCCTCATTTAAAATGAGTCCTTTCCTCTAGGTCACAGTTCCAATTACTAGAGTACTCCTGAAGTGGGAAGGGGGTGAAAGTGAGAGTAAAGTCATGATTGCTTCTGGGTTACATGCAGAGATTTTGCTAGGAAATGTCTGGGATGAGGAAAGAGTCAGACAGGGTCTGTGTTGTGACTCGTAGTCAAGCACGACAACTAGGATAGGTAGCGGTTAATGGGAAAACTGAGAGGGAGGCAAGTCCTGACCCTGTTAATAACCTTGGACTGGTACCAGATGGGTGTGGCCACTAAGCTCAATGGAGCACAAAAGCCAGAGAAAATACATCTCACTTCTAATGCAAGGCACGGGGGAGATGGAGAGAGCAAAGAGCATACATCCTGCAGCATTCTTCTCTGACTCTTTTTGCCTGGGTTTCTGTGTGAGCTTGTTCCAAGGAGAGAACCAGACTGTATGTCTGTAGAGAGATTTGAAGTAAGAAAGAGTAGCATGTATAGTAAGGACAGAAGACCCTGTAACTGGTAGGGAAAATAGAAGCACGTACCTGCACAAGTGTTCATTTGTAATCCTATATGTCAACTGTTGGTTGACTTTGTGTACTAGTTGTTATTAATAAATTATTTTTCTAAAGACTGGAGTAACTGGTTGTTTGTACCAGCCTGTTGGCGCAGTGGTTGGACTTCCATTTGCGATGCCAGTGACCCGGGTTCAGGAATGGACCTGGGTCACTGGAGGGCCAGCTGGGGGGGGAGGATGGAGCATCCAGCGACAGCGCACCTTCTCTGGAGGAGGGTAGGATGTGGCTTGGTGACTGCTGGCCCCTGGCAGAGGTCGGGGGCACAGCAGAACGTCAGACCCTAGATGACTGGGGAGTGGCAGACATTGGTGCTTGCCTTGGGGAGAAAACGGGAAAATGTGCCCTGGCTGATCGGGTGACGACCTCCCCGGATCCTCAATCCTTTGCTCCCTGTGCTCCCGGACCTCCATCTGCCACCTCAGCAGCACCCAGGGTCATGAAGATATGGCTGGAAGGCTCATCCCCAACATACGTAAGGGACCTACCTGATGATGGGATACATCGGGGGTACCTGGGTTGGCTGCAATGTGGGGCGGTGGGGTCGGGAGTTGCCAGGATGAGAAGGTCCATGTGGGGGCCTGAAGGAGAGATTGGTCTGAGTGCGGGGTAGGATAAAACAGATAATACTAAAAAAAATTGGTTGTTTGTGGTGGCACGGGGTCATGTCGTTGTAAACAAAAACAGCACAGCAATGTACCGTACTGTAAATACAGCGGATACATTACTGGTGCCAAAACAGAATGACAAAAGCTAAATCGATGAAGAATGCAAACGATTTCTTTGTTTTCTGTGGCACCCCCCATTAATATAATCAGCTCTGGGTGGTAGTGTTCAACACGGTGATGAGAGAAACACCGGCGGGGGTGAACAATGTGGTTTGCAAAAGTCTGGTTTTGAGCCCTGGTTCACAGATGCATAGCTGCCCTGCACTGCCATGGCTCATCCCCAGAAGAGGTCTTGACCTCTGTGTCTCTCCTCTCCACTAGCCACGTGCGACAGGGTACAAAACCGCACTTGCTATATTTGTGCCTTGTTGGGTTTTGTACCCTGTCGCTGTAGTTCCCTGCACTGCATGTGGTGCATGGTTTTAACTTTGCCATTATATATATGGCAGATTGAACCGGTACCGTTTGTGGCTGCATCTCTGAGGGAAGGCTACCCAGACAAAAGGGTGCATAGTAAAATGCCTCTGAGAGAGTAGAGTGTGTCCTACCCATAGTGGAGACCCTCACTATAGAGAGGCTAAAGGGTAGAAGGTGGCCAGAAAGGGCTATCGGAGCACCAGGGTCTATGCTTTTGTCAAAGAGGGGGACAGATGCAATGTTGGTCCAGATAGTATCCATAACAAAGGACTGAGAGAGAAAAACAGGCCCACTGTGAACTGCGGGGTGCTATGACCTTACTAAACGGGAGAATATTAATTAGGAAGTGATGCTGCCCCAGTGCCCTGCAAATGTCTTTCCCACTTAGACACCGACTCCAGAATTGGGCTCATACAATAAACGCTCACACCTGAGTGCAGTATGGGGGGAGGGTGCTCTGCTGTTAGGGTGTACCACCTGATCCCTTCCACCCATCCCTGGTGCTGTCCTGGTGGGTGTTCAGGTAGAATCAAAAGAACCTAATGCACTTTTCTCAGGAGTAGAGGAATTTTTACTGGGGAAAATAAAGCATAAAACAGATATAATGTACATCCAAATGCAAAAATAACATAAACCACCCTGGATAATCAAAACTTGAGTCACAAAAGGAAAAGAAATCAGGAGAAAAAAACATCCTACAGATGTTAGCTGGTAAAGAAAAGGGACACAGAAATATTCATCTGTATATACAAAACTGGGTGCCTCATCCCCCTGCTCTGCCTTACCCCTGGGGCCATGTTTGGAGGAAGTCTCTCCAAAGAAGCTTAACTTCAGACACTGAAAATCTAGCCTTGTCTTTCATGAACACCCCATTCAAGGCTGTCGCAACAGAAGCTAGCACATTATTATTTCAATGGGCTTGCGCAACTGAATGAGATGGATGCTTGTGTGACTTCAACACACTGTGGCTGTTCATCTCTCTATCCATGGGATATACCACCCTGTAGGGGTATGATGCAAGGAACCCTAGAGGAGAGTCCCCCCCACAGGTGCTGTGGGAATAATTCCCTTGGCTAAAGGTAACTTAGGAAGAAGTCCAAAAAGAATACCCAAAAGGGTGTCAAGCATCAAAGAGGCGAAACATCAGAATATGTCGAGACTGGAAATTAAGCAGATAGACATAGATGGGAAGGACAGGAGAAGAACGAGATATGTTGAGAACGATGAATGAAATGAAAGCAGACAAGATGCAGAAGGGTGGACTTCCTAAGGAGAGAGGGAATAGCCAGGGCCACCATCTGACTCCATCTAACAGCGGAACTAAACTATGGAAGCTAAGGAAACTCCAACCCTATCTAATGTTTTGACCATTGGCATGGAGGAGAAGAAAAAAAACCCTCTGAGGAGGAAACCTGCGGGGATTCTTCCCTTCCCTCCAGGCTGAAGGATGTTTTGGTTAGTGATGGCTCAACTACTGCAATTTAGAGTCGAGACTGAGGGAGGAGGAAAATATTCCAATTTAGAGGAAGCTCTTGCTCTGTCCATCTAAATGGACAGCTGTTGAGGGTTGCGAGTGATGTCTCTGCAACTAGATGCTCAAAAGCAAGAGAGGAGAGAGAGGACTGCTGAGGCACTCAGCTGGCCTATGCGAGCCTACGAAACAGACTAGGTGAACCAGAGGCGGTCTTGGTGGAGAATAGCATAGAGGGTTCCTCGGAACCCACTCAGGCAGCCAAAGGGCCTCTGATGATGAGAACCCCACCCATTGCAGCTGGAAGTTGTCAATTCTACATCCAGAGGTGTCGCCAAGATGAAGGACTACTGAAGGTCCACCTGGAGTGAAGACATTCTCACTATGGGCCAGGGAGAAGGACTCCACTCTGAGCTTTGCATGCTCTAGATGTGGATTTCATGGGTACAGAGTGAAACTGTTGGCTACAGTCTAGCCCTGAGCCAAGGAGCAATGGACACGGAAGGCATGTCTCCGAATGGAGAGCAGTTTGATGAGGTAGCATAAGACTTAGTGAGAGATAAGCTCAATTAATTGATGTAAATGAGTAGACCCTGAGGTCAGATTGAGCGAAGGAAAACCAGAATCATGTCATGACGAAGCTACCTGTGATTGGTAACTATGGGAGTGCATGCCAACCAGGTCCATTGAGAGCCAAATTAGGAATGGATAGAATTGCATGAAAGTAGGAGCGAGAGCAGCTGGGTGAAGCCGGCAGCTGACGGTGAGGTAGGCAGTACCAGGAGGATATCTGAATAGGTTTGACTAGAATGAGGGAATAGGGTCAGAGGAGGAGACGAGAAGGTACAGCAATATGCAGGATGGAATATTAGGCGATGTGAATGAGTAGTGTATGGTGGTATAGTGGGATGGCAGGATAGGAAAGCCCCAAAAAGAAAGCAAAGGTCAGAGAAGGAGAGGAATGGAGGGTGGGGGGAATGGGAGGAGGGTGAGTGCCAACTATGTGGAAGCACAGTCAGGGTGAAATTTAGAAAGCGCAGCATGGTGTAACCAAGAGCAGTGAGCGACGAAGGGCCAAAGACCTCCGAGGGAAGGACCCTGTGGGTCCCGACTGACCAAATCTCTCAATGACATGGCAGTAAAATCAAAGCACAGGCTGTCAAGATCACAGTAAAGGGCCAGAACGTGTAGCACTTCATATCAGACACAAGAAAATGTCTACAGATAGTGGGTCCCAGAAAGTAGAGATAGGAATGGTTAATCAACTGAGATTGACGATGGAAGAGATTGGGTGTCCTGAAATAGCTGGAACAGTATGAGGAATGGTGGAAACCAATGCAGGGCGAGGGTAAATGTGAGTGTAAAAATCACAGCGTTATGTGAAAGTCATTGCAAAGGTGAGGTATATGACCTACAGGTAAAAATCAGAGCGTGACCAAAGTCACAGCAGTAGAGAGGTGAACCCAAAGGCAAGCAGCTGGACATACAGCAGAGTGGAAGGCAGTTGCCAGCTGCAGCTGCAAGGAAGGCCCCCAGGCGGGAGAGCAAGCGAGGCACTGAGGAAATGGGATGGAGAGAGTGCAGGGGCGGGTCAGCACGCATGAGGAGCAGGGAAAGGTTCGGGGCAAGCAGGCAGCGAGCAGCCAGAGTGGGTGGGGTCCACCCAGGGGAGGAGAAGCAGCAAGCAACAGAATCCCACAGCAGTCTCCTCCTAGCCACATCAATCAATGGTACGATAGCCAGCCCTATTGAGAGGGAGCACGCTGCTCTTCCCAGTGGACCACGCACACCCACCTGGTGCACTGAGGACATCCATTTCATGCTCCTGCCAGCCGCAAGGAAGAACAATGGACACGGCTCAGCAGGAGGGGAGAAGGAGTGCCCCAGAAAGAGGGAACAAGGAGGCAAGGCAGAAAGGTACAAGGAAGTTGGGGGGGGGAGAAAACTGAAGTGGGTAATGGGATCAGAGAGAAGGATCGAGCCAGAGTCTGGAGGTGACCGCAAATGCATGGGTGAAAGCCCACAGTAGAATAACAGGGAGAGGGAGGTGGACAGGCAGCACCTCTGACTGCAACGAAGAAAACGACTGAGGACTGGCCTGAAGGAGGACCTTTTAAGGTCTGGTTGGGGGAGTGGTTTGTTGCTCCACCCATTGAACTCCGGCCAGCCCTCAGCCATCAATAAGTGACAGCCTTTTGCTGGATTGCATATGCAGACTGTGTTTGCCAGATATAGCATTTTAATATAACAAATAACACCACCACAGTTTTGTCATCAAAATCACCTCAACCCTGAGTAAAATGCCACAAATCAAACATAGTCAAGAACTGGGAGAACTGCCACTGATTGGCCAAATGCTGCCTAAATCCCATAATGTGTTTCTAGTATAGTGGCCCAGTCAGGTCAAGGGAGTTACGCTCCTCCAGCAGTAGCATCATTTCAGAAGAATCATAGGGATTGCAAGGCTCCTCAATCCACCAAATTTTATAGAAATAAATGCCATGGACCCCTTCCTTTAAGAGTTTTTAGAGGTTGCAATGGATGTCATAGGGGTTGCAAAGAAATCATAGGGGTCTCCACTGCTACCCCTAAATGATGTCTCTGCCCTCCAGGCTCTCATGTTTGTGTGAAGTTCTCACCTGTAAGTGCTTATGCACACATAACTAGAGGACATCCCACATCTGCTGGGGCACTCTGTCATTAGGGAGCTGCTGAAGAGCGACCAATTCCTGCCCCTCCAGACAGTAGAGAAGAACAGGAGCAATCTGAAACAGCGAAAAAGCATTGAGTTCATAAATCAACTTTCCAGTTAGCGTGTCTACCCATCCAGGGGACAGTTTCCACTGTCTCAGCTTCATCAGTGCTGGTAAAACATAACTTGGGAACCTCATTCTTGGGCCTTTCCCTGGGATCTGTATCTTGTCACAATCCCATCCTGGGAGAAAAAGCACTAGCCACTCCCTAAGCAGAGTTACCCATAGTCTGTCTTCCTGGTGTAAAGCTGTCTGAATGTTAAATGAAAGGAAAAAAAAAAGCTGTAAACTAAAGTCACTGGAGCAAGTACATTTCAAGTTAACTTGGGCTGTCCTAATAGCGCAGTGGTAGCACATCATGCTACCGTTCAAGGGGGCTGGGTTTCAGAATGGACTCATATCACTAGTATCAGGGGCAGTCTGGAGCTGAGGTGTAAGCATGGCTCAGGTGGTAAACCTTCTGCCTCTTGGCCAGAAGGTTGTGGGTTCTAGTTCCACTCTGTGATTCAACTCATACTATAAATGCTGGCAACTGACTGCAGTACTAGGGGATGCTGTACTGTCAGGGTGTGCCAACCTTCAGGTGAGATAGTAATAGGAGCTCCCTTCTGCCCATCTATGGTGCTGTCCTGGTGGGTGCTCAGGTGGATGCAAAAGAATCCCAGGCACTTTTCGCAAGAGTATGGGTATTTTTTATTAAAAGAAATATCAACAAACAAAAATACAAAGTACATTAATCAATACTGACCATGCATTCTGAAACACAGTACCCTACAATTTTTAGGAAAACAATGAGTACTGAGTACTGATTTTAAAACTATCTAGTGTGCTGAAGGAGGGTGTGTGAGCACTATTGTGGGCATTTTTACACCTCAGTGTGAGGAAGGGGAACAGCAGGCATTACCCAGAGGGACCTGTATAGGCAGATCTTTCTTTGATCCTCCATCCCAGTGAGGGTCAGAGAGACTCAGCTGCTGTAGTTTGCTACAGTTAGTAGTGCCCATAGAGCACTCTGTCACATTTATGTTGCCATTTTAACCCTTAGAAGACTGTGGACGTATATATACATCCAGAATCTATATACATTCACACATATTCAGTTCTCAAAGGGTTAAAGGTAGTCTACTCACGCAGCTGCTATAAAATTGTGATTTTAATCCTTGTAAAAGTGGAAGTGTCATGCTGACGTCACTTTTGGTTCAACAATATTAAATAGAGCTGCCTCAGCCAGTGGAGGCGAGCGCATGGAGGAGGCGATGCTGGTGGAGGCAAACTGCATCTGCCTGCGTCCGCTGAGGGAGTGAGGGGCAAGAGCACATCACTATACTGGTTAGAAACCAGGTAATTATAGAGATTTACTCTAAACTCGTTAGCTAGTATATAACTTTTTCTGGTCCTGTTGGACCTAACTAGCTAAATCTAAATATATCAGTGTTTACAGGAGTATTGTGTAGGCTCTGGCATTCTAAATTACTTTGTAATGGACCCAACAGGTGATATTCTAAAATAATGTGCCAAGAAGCTTACTAGTTCAGTGTACAATGTGTAACATGTATGTTGAGAAATCCTCCCCAGCATGTCCAAATTAATTTATATGTATAAAATGCAAGTTTATGATACAATTCGATAAAAGTTAAACTTAACACAAACCGAACTAAAGAACCTATAAGAAATTAAGCAAATTGAAAAGTTTGTGGTAGCTTTGGAAGCAGACTCCTTGAATAGCAACACAACAACAACTGTTATAAACAAAAAAAGATCTAGAGAAGCTGAGCAAAATTATAGAGACACAAACACAGAGGAGAGGTGAGTAACAGTAAGAGGGGTAGGGAGAACTCAGGTGGTACCCAAGAAAATGACTGGTGTTTGGTCAGCTCAAATAAAGGACAAATACAAGAGTAGACAAGCAATTTCAACCCAAAATATTCCTCTAGCAAACAGATATAGTATTCTAGCTGGAGAAGAAAATATTTTCAACAAAGAGGACAAGAAGGTCAAACAAGAACCAAGGCAAATAATAGTGCTAGGAGACTCCATCATTAAGGAATGTGATTCAGTTATCTGTGGACCAGACAAAAGTAATAGGGCACTCTCCAGCTTCCCAGGTGCTAAAATTAGAGACATCAGAACTAGGGCACTGGGGATTATAAGAAACAGTGGAATAAATCCAGTTGTAGCCTTACATGTGGGAACTAATAATGTGGGATGGGACCATGAAAAGGATGTAAGTCTCTAACTTATTGAAACAGCCAAGGAGCTAAAAAATATAGGAGCAGAAGTAATTATTTCAAGAATCCTCCCTGTTGCAAGAGTGGTAAGAGAAAGAAACCTTACCATAATGAGAATTAACAATAGGTTTGATGAGCTTATGCAAATGGATGAGATAATATGAGATGATGCTTGTGCAACTTGATTTGTTTGTGGCTTTCTGCCTCTCTATCCATGGGATATACCACCCTGTAGGGGTACAATGCAAGGAACCCAATAGGAGGGCTCCCCCCTACAGGTGCTGCTGGAATTAATGCGTCGGCTAAAGGTAGGTTAGGAAGAAGCCAACAGGTAAGAGAGATGAGCTGCTGGAGGAGGAGGGGTGGATGGTGGGCAATGAAAAAAGAATCCTGGTGAAGCCCAGGATGTGTGACCTTTTAAGCTCGATGGGGGAGTGACGTTGTCGCTCCGCCCATCGAACCTCAGGCTTTAATCCCTCCCATTTGATGTGCTTACACAACTGGATGAGATAATATGAGATGATGCTTGTGCAACTTGATTTGTTTGTGGCTTTCCGTCTTTCTATCTGTGGGATATACCACCCTGCAGGGGTACGATGCAAGAAACCCCATAGGAAGGTCCCCCCCTTACAGGTGCTGCGGGAATGCGTTGGCTAAAGGTAGGCTAGGAAGAAGCCCAAAAAGAATACCCAATGATGTCAAGCTTCAAAGAGGAGAGGATGATGAATGAATTCTGTGAAGAGAAGGGCTAACTTCCTAAGGAGAGAGGGGAAATCCAGGGCCACCATCCACCTCCATCCAACAGCGGAACCTAACTAACTAACTAACCTGAAGAAAGCATTAACTCTAACTAATATTATGACCTTTGGCATGGAGGAGAGGAAAACCCCCCTTTGAGGAGGAAACCTCTGGGGATCCAAGGCCTAGGTTGCCTTCCTTCCAGGCTGACGATGTTTGATTTGAGGACATATGTTGGTAAAGAGAATGGTTCATTAACGTTGTTAGAGAGAAGAGTACGGTAACAAGAGGGCTATGAGTAGGGGGGAGGATGATGATGGAATAGGGAAATTCCCCAAAAGAAAGCACAGATCGAGGAGGGAACATGAGGCTGTGCACAGATCGAAGAAGGAACATGAGACAATCATGAATACTGATGGTGATCACCACAGGAGGGCGGCAGGTCGATGACGTAGCATAAGATCCAATGAGAGGTATGCTTGATTGAGTGAGGTGAGTAAGTAGACACTGAGGCCAATAAGGTATGATTATGTGATTTGAAAGATGAGACCCTGATGTTGCAGTAGACGAGACAGCATAGGATTCAATGATAGGAATGCTCGAGTAAGTGAAGGAACTACATAAACCTTGAGGTAAGGATGAGTGAATGATGACTGGAGTTATGAACCCGATACATGCTGCAGGATGGGTGCGGGTCGATGAGTTGGCATAGAAGTCATGATAGGTACATCCAAAAAGAAACATCGAGTGCAGACCTCGATTGGAGTGAATGCTTGATGGCTGGTATGGAAAGTGAAGAGGAGGAGACAGGAATGAACTTGAAAATTAACTTGTACGATGGTAGTAGGAATAATTAGGCTCCTCGAAAGGAGGTATACTCCGAGGCCAAGAAGGCATGTCCGGAACCAGAGGGTATGTGAACCAGAGGGCATGCTCAGGAGGAGCATCAGAGGAGCAACTCAGGTTGAGCTGTCGAGGAGCAAAAATGGACGATGTATGATGAGGAGGGAAGCTAAGAGTAGAGTGAAGCCATGATGGCTAAAATTGAACTTGAACGATGGCAAAGAGCAGCCAGCCAGCCTGTAGCAAAGGGCGATGGACAGGAAGGCATGGCCATGAGAGGAGATAGAGTTGAATCGAGATTACTGATACTGATTGAGCGATTGAAATAGATGAACAGGACGAGGAAAGATATAGAGGACCTGCATGTCTTTGATTGGATATTGAGTCGATTCGAGGTAGCCAAGCTACGGTTCAATGAGCTGGATATATTGATGAGTAAGGAGACTCAGAGGCTAATAATATGATGATAGAGGGAAGCTGTGAAGGCTGGAACAGGAAGGTGAGGTATGATTCAGGATAGGCGTGCCCGCAGTTCAAGGTGGTGAATGATGACCGGAGTCATGAACCTGATACATACGGCAGGAGGGCCGTGGGGCAATGAGATGGCATATGAGTCATGATAGGTATGCCCAAATGGAATATCAAGTGCAGGCCAGATGGAGCCAGCAGATGCATACTGATTGGCCTTGATTGGAGTGACTCCTCGATGGCCGGGACGGGATGAGAACTGCAGGAGCCAGAGATAGCAAATGATAGGGATGGCAGAATGAGAGAAGGCAGCTGGTAAGAACTTCAAGAGTGCAGAGGTTTGATGAGGAAGCATAGGAATAAGCACTAAAGAGATGAGTACGAGTGGGGAAGGTGATGGTAGGATAGGGAAAAACCCCCAAAAGAAGTGCACAGGTTGGTTTGAGGCGAGGACTCGAGTGATTGAGGTGAGGAGGGAGAACCCGAGGGCTGAAACCGAGCTGAAAAGGCACCAAAGTGCTCATGATAAGCATAAGAGAGAAGAAATTGTGAATGGGGAAACAGCAGCGTACCGCACAGACGGGATGCCGAAGTGCAGGGCTGGGATGCTAGACACTGCAGAACAGCTTTTGTTTTTTGTTTTTTTTTGTTTGTTAGAGAACCCTGAGCTGGTGCCAAATCAATATGCTGCACAGCATCACCCCAAGATGTGTACTGTTTCATACATGGCTGGCATTGCAAGTTAGCAGAAATCTTCAGAAACTTAAAATTACTTCAATGTGAGCACTAAAGGAAGCCGTAGGTACAGAGAGGCCGTAGGAAATGGCTAACCCAAGTCATGAACCAATGATGCAAAATCCATGCCTACTGCCAAATCCTATGAGGAGACACGAGAGCTGTAATCACGTACTACAGGTCCCCTGCGCACACCCCACTACATATGCCGAAATCCAGGAATAATAAAGAGAGATGGGAGGCAGCAATAATGAAGCAGGTAGTGAGGAACCAGAGAAAATAGAATGGATCCAGCAGGGCCACAGTAGGGAAGGAGTCTGGAAAACGAGGTGGCAAACCCCAGTAAGCGAACATGATGGGAGGGCAGAGTGGGACACTTGAAGCACTCCAGAAGCATGGACGCTAAAGACAAGAAGAACAGCCTACTGCCCGATGGTCAGGCCAGAGAAGGAAGGTGTAATGCTAAAATACACCACCACCGAAGAAAGATGCCAGGGAGAGGACGGAGGGGAGAAAGAGGCAGAGAAACCAGACATGGCTGTAGGTGGATAGAGAGAACTGGCGGCACTGGTGCGGGGAAAAGTAACTGAGCAAACCAGGGAAGACATGAGCACCGGAGTCGAGTATGAAATATGCAAATAAATCAGCAATACCTGGTGCCGGAGCTTAGGAGATGCCTGCAGGAGGATGAACAGTGGGTTGAGGGGCGAACAAAACAGCGTGCTACAGCGGTTAGGGTGCAGTTGCGCAGCTGTGGGTAGGAACTGCTCAAAGCTGAGGAAGCAAAATATCAGAGCAGGCGTGGGGGAGAGATCCAACGACCGAGGTGCCCCAAAACGACAGCATAGCAGAAGGAAAAGGAGGAGCGGCACCTCCGGCTGCAACAAAAAAAGAATCCCGGCGAAGCCCAGGATGTGTGACCTTTTAAGCTCGATGGGGGAGTGACGTTGTTGCCCCACCCATCGAACCTCAGGCTTAAAGCCCTCCCATTAAAAGACTGGTATGACAAAGAGGGAACTAGATTTATTGATATTTGGTCCCACTTTTATTAACGGGATCACTTATATAGTAAAGATGGACTCCACTTAAACAAAAATGGGGACATAAATCCTGGGAAGATTGATTAAGGCCCATTTGGAAGTAGTCCCTTTAAACTCACATCAAAGGGGGAAGGGCAAACAACAACGGTAAAACAAAAAAAGAAAGACAAGCACAGCATAGCACAGTACAGACTATTGAGAGATGGAATCGCTATATTAACTGTCTTCTAAACAGTGTGAGAAGCCTAGATAACAAGATGGGTGAACTGCAGGCAATACTGACTTCAAGTAACAATGTTGATATAGCACTGATTACAGAAATCTGGTGGGCAAATAGTGATTCTTGGGACAAAAGTATTTCAGGATTTTCAGTTACAGGGTTGGATAGAAGTAACAAAAGAGGAGGTGGTGTTGATATATTTACATAAAATGCCATTGCTGCGACTGATATATCAGAGAAAATAAAGAGACAGGATTCTAATACAGAGACAATCTGGCTAAAGGTAAATACAAATTCCACTGAGGAATTTATTATTGGTCTGTGTTATAGACCCCCAAAATACCTTAGAAGAGACAAACCAAGAACTGACAGAGGAATTAACAAAGGCCTGTGACATGGGTCGTACTGTTTCCACAGGCAACTTAAACTATAGCGATCTGAACTGGACAAGTGAGACTGCTAACAGTAAACAAAGCTCAGACTTCTTGGACACCTGTTTAGAACACAACTTACTACAGCATGTAAAAACACAAACAAGAGGAGGCAATCTGTTAGACTTAGTCATTAGCTCCGACACTGTAAATATACAAGACTGTGAGGTTACATCTCCACTAGGCGATAGTGATCATGCAAGCATACGGTTTAATATACAAAGTACATATTTCAGATCAAAGGGCTGTACTCAAATCTATCTGTATAAGACAGCTGATAAAGTCTGTATGAATTCAGATATGGCCAGAATTGACTGGTCAGTACTCTTCAAGGAAAGAACCGTTGATGAATGTTGGGATTATCTCAAGCGCAAGACTTTGTCTGTTGTTAACAATCATGTTAAGAAGGTTAAAAGGTACAACAAAAGAGGATTAAAACCAAAATGATTAAGTAAGTAAACAATGAAGCTATTAAAATTAAGAATAAATCATATGCCAAATACAAGAAACAAAATACATCAGTTAACTGGGATAATTTCAAAACCGGCTAAGAATATGCAAAATCGCAATAAATAAGGCAAAGCGTAAATTAGAGTCCAACCTCGCCACATCAGCACATAAAAACAATAGTAAGCAATTCTATAGCTACATTAATTCAGTAAGAAATTCAGACTTGGGCATAACCTCAATATTATGTAACCCCCCTGCAAATGGGGGTTCCCAAAAGACTTCCAGGAGCTTGCTTGAATGCTCCAAGCCTGAATGGTGTTTGGCGTTTAAGCCATTTATCAGTGAGTGTTTTTAGAACCTCTGGTACTGTCTCTTTAAGAGCTGTCTGCTTGCAGACATAATTAGTTTGTATGGGGGACTGTGTGCTTCTCTGTTTGAGTACCACCGAGCTGCTGCCAATTCACTCCATTTTGCAGTCACTAGGAGTGCAAAGGAAACCTATCTGAAAGATGTAACTGTTTGCCAGAAATCATTTACAGTAATAATGAAATTACAGTTTG
This sequence comes from Neoceratodus forsteri, assembly GCA_016271365.2. Taxonomy (NCBI): domain Eukaryota; kingdom Metazoa; phylum Chordata; order Ceratodontiformes; family Ceratodontidae; genus Neoceratodus; species Neoceratodus forsteri. Next base: position 611,356,449 of record CM028135.1, read on the forward strand.
TCTAACCTGCTTTCTTGCAGTCAGAACTGTGTCTGTCTAGTTCCCCATTCTGGTTTTGGAACTGCTGAACTGGACCAATCAGTGTGGGGTAAGCTAATCTAAAATGGTGCCTTGACGACTTAGAACTTGGACTTCATAATCTGAGCCAGCCACAAGAGGATTGTATGGGCAGTGACTCTGGGAGATGCTGGTTTAGACTTCAGTGCCTTTTGGACCAACAGCAGCAGTCTATTGTGAGTGATACACAATCCAGTCAAGAACTGGGAGGAACTCAAAGGAAGTGCCCGGTTTTGTCGGTTGAGTTTCAGTTGAGCTTTGCAGTGAAGGGGAAAGGAACCTGTGTTCCTTCAGTGCACAGTTTTAGTCAAAACATGTGTAAGGTCCAGAGTTCCGTCTGCAGCTTGTTAGGACTGAACTGGCCCTGTGAAGAGAATCAAAGGATATCTGAAGAGTAGAAACCAGGCTCACCCTGTAGAAGACTGAGGAATTGCTGAAAATTGCACTCGGTCCTGTCAGGAACTGAATCTCCTGTGTTCTCCCGGTATTGTGCAGTAATCATCGATGGATAGAGAAGCAGCCTGCCTGGTATAGTACTCTTTTTTTTTTCCATATAAATGTGTGAAGAGTCTCTTGAGCCTAAGAGTAGCCCTGCTGATATTGAAGGACCCTATCTTATTTGGAGGTCGTGAGTACTAATTCAGGGTCGCTCCCTGTTGAATTGCCACATTAAACAAAATGGAATTACTGTACTGCTGACTGTTTAATTTTCCTTCTCTGTGAAAGGGCCCCTACCAGCTGCCACGGTTTGACTAGCCACTAGGGCTTGGGTACCAGGGACAGTAACTGATAGGGATAGGCCTGCACAGAGCCATAGGTAGATTATTAGAGTGATAAGCTAATTAACCTGATTTCCCCTGTCCTTGTTATATCCCCTAAATAAATCAGAGCTGCTTGTTTCAGCAAAGTTATACTGCCTGAGGTATTTGTCTATGTTAAAGTACTGTACTGTGATTGTTGCACTGTATCTCATTTCACAGGAGGTCTCAGTGCCGGAACCAGTCCTGGGGGTAAGTGTATACTGTGAAGGTAATTCTGATATTTGTGTGGGCCACTAGTGGGAAGAAAGGGGGGTTGCAGTGTCCCAGAGGGCTGTGACCAAGTTAGTTTAACTATTGCAAACCCTGACCTCTGGGTGGAGGCACCCGCCATTGGATCCAGGCCCCTCAACCTGTTAGTGGCAAATCAGGCAGGGGTAGTAGCCCCTGGGATAGCGCCATCTAGGGGTTACAATTACATAATAACAAGACGGTTATAGATTCAGCAGAGATGGCAAACATCTTTTTTTTTTTATGTAATGATTTTTGCCACCTGCTGCGGCACACTACCGGCTTGGGGCATCCAGCCGCCAGCTCTGCCCGCCTGGAGAACTGGGTAGCTCAGACTGCACCCAGGAAGATCCGGGACGGCCATCTTGCCATCCAACTGGAGGGCTCCCCCTCTGCCTCGGCCTGCCAGGACAGCCCCGGACCCTCCCTGACAGGATTCCACCAAAGTCCTCCAGGCGGCTCGGAGCGCTGCCATCAAGCTGCACGGTCGCGCCCAGCCATTTTCCTCCGATTGGTCCCCTGGAACGCGGACATGTAATGACATCCGGGCACAGCGTGCCGACGTCCGCCGCGTTCCCCCTCCAGATTGCCAGCACTTGTAGTGTCCCCGAGCATCCCTAGGAGCCGCTACAGTGTGGCGAGATTCCGCCAACCCACCCCAGGACTGGGAGAGCAGTCTACGGATGCTCAATCCCAGTCCTCCCCTGCCGAACCTGACAGCCCAGGCTCGTCTCAACCCGGGTTGCCGGGCGTGATGCCGATGTGTGGCATCCAGCTGCCTCAACCCTCAGCACCACTGGGCCGGTGATGGCAAACATCTTTAGTAATTATTTTTGCTCTGTTCATTCTAAATCCAACATTACAAGTAACCAGCTTAAAAACAATAAAAATGGGAATTATACTGCTGACACTGATGTAATAATTAAAAAAGATTAAAGGACTTAAGGCTTATGGGGCACCAGGACTCGATAAAATTACACCACAAATGCTAATGAAAGAAACTGTTTGTCATCCATTGAAAATATTATTTGAAAAGCAATTAAACACCGAAGAGATCCCAAAAGACTGGAAGGTAGCAAAAATTACCCCAATACATAAGAAGGGAAACAAGCAGCATGTGCAGAACTACCGTCCTATAAGCCTGACTTCGGTCCCTTGTAAACTTTTAGAATCTGTCATAAAGGACGTACTACTGGATCAGATTACTGACAGTCCAGCCTTCGATGCCAATCAACATGGTTTCAGCAGGGGACGATCATGTATCATGAACCTTATGTGTTTTTGTGAACAGATAAGTAATCTCCTTGATGGGGAGATGCTGTGGATGTGATCCTGTTAGACTTCCGAAAGGCATTCGATACTGTCCCACATTGGGCTATAATCGAAAAACTGCTAACATTTAACATTAACATCTACATAGTGAAGTGGATAATTAACTGGCTTATTGCTACAACCCAGACAGTGTCAATTAATGGCTACATGTCAGATGAGAGGCAAGCGATGAGCGGTGTGCCCCAGGGTTCGGTACTGGGCCCCATTGTGTTTCAACTATTTATTGCAGACTTTGGAAACAACATACAAAACTATGTTATTAAGTATGCTGATGACACAAAGCTTGGGGACCCATGTAGAACTCAGGAACAAATAAAAAAAATGCAGTCAGATTTATATAAAATAACTGACAGGGCATACAAGTGGGGCATGTCCTTCAACGTGAAGAAATGCTGTGTCCTACACATAGGAAAAAACAATAATCAGCACCATTATGTGTTAAGTAACATTGTGTTAAAGTCAAGGATTAAGGAGAGGGACCTTGGTGTTATTGTGGATTGCAACCTTGACTTCAGAGAGCAATGTACTAATGCAGCTGCAAAGGCAAATAGAGTAATGGCAGCTATTAAATGAAACATAAAAAGCAGAAAAGCAGAGGGGTTGATGTCACTTTATATATCATATTTATTATTTATTTGAAAAGTTTCACCAGGAAAGGCACACTGAGCTGTAGCAGCTCGTCTCCAGGTGCGTCCCAGGGGAAAGGGAAGGGGATAACACAAATTAAGTACAACATAGGAGGAATTGATACATAATGTAAAAATGTGTAACAACTGGTAAGTACAGAAAAATACGAGAGAGCAGTTACATAACAATAAAGCTTTTGGATTTGTATAGGTACAACTAGACAATATACATGAGTAGACATAATTATTCATTTTATTTACATACCGTACGTTAGCTAAGGTAAAACCCTCAGGCTAGATTATAAACATGGGCACAAATGGAAAGAAGTTGGGCAACCAAATGAGTCAACCCTCCCTTTCCTCCCTTTCGGGGTGCAAGAACCCCGCAAAGGGAGTAGCAGGAGGGTAGTTAGGAGGAGTATAGTGCCGCACAGTAGGTGGGTAAATTGGAGATAAAATTGGAGGAGTATAAGTGACTGTAAAAGACATGATTAGAGGGGAAGGTTGGAAGATAGTGACAAGGGGTGGGGGAAGAAAATAGGGAGAGGCCACAGGGAGACAAAGAGGGAGAGAAGAGAGAGGAATTAATGAGAAGGGGGCTATGGGATGATCAGCTGCAGTTGCAAGAGGGGGATGTGAAATGATGAAGGAAACCATTATATGTGAGACCACAGCTTGATTATGGTGGTCAGGGTTACAGCACTACTCCTATGATGACAGATTAAAGACATTTAAATTACACTCCTCAGATGTAACGAGAAAGAGCGGAGATTTACTGTTACTATATATCATACTGCAAGACATTAAACTTATAACTAAATTAAATATAGACTTTAAAAACATTAATTCAACATCACGAGTACATCCACTACAACTAAAGGTCACCAGGTTTAACGTGACTAAAAGGAAACATTTCTTTACACAGAGAGTGGTGAACCTCTGGAATAGGTTGCCAGTAGAATAGTCATTTTTCCCCGGTGTCCTGGCCAAATTTCCCCTCATTCATTAAAAATACCACCAACAGCTTAATCTGGTTCCAGGTCAGTTGGCATTCATCTGTATCCCCCTTCCCTGGGTCGTGCCGGAAAATAGGCAGGATTTGTCTAGTGCACTTACCCGGTCAACAAAAACTAAATAAATAAATAAGTAAAACAAGGGATATCTTCAAGAAAAGGTTGGATAATTACATAGCAAATGGAGGGAATATGAAATATTACAGGGAATTCTAAGGAGCTCCTTATGGGCCTTTTGCCTTTTTTTTGCTCCTAAATCATTAGTGGCATTAGAATACAATCTAAATATATAAGTACATAATGTAATACTTGGTCCCCACGCCCTTACTGGATACCCACTGTGCACCGCTGACAATATATGTTATATACTATGCATAATTACTACTAACATCTAGGGAGTTGGTTCTTACCGTACAAAAGTAAGTAACTAGGGACATATCCATGATTATCACTGCTAGTAATGCATTATAAGTATCATACCGAGAATACACATATGTGCTCTCTGTTTATTCTTCTGAGAAGTCATTGTATAGCCAACGCTGCCATCACGCGGATTTATGTAACACCGCATTTATTTCCTGTTTTATGCATAATTCTTTGTTTTCATTTTAGCTGATTTCACACATTTTGTATATCGCTAGATAACACGGTAGAGCCACCTAACTTTTAGCCAATAGGGCTTGTTCTGTATATCTAACTTATTATGAATGTAATTATTACCATGGTTATTATCTAAGTATATAAGTAACTGCATTATGTTTTCCCCGAGACATTCTTCATCCCTGGGGGTATTGGGAAACTCTTGGTTCCCACAGTCTATTGGTAAGACCTGTTTTTAGGGCATCTGGCCCAGATATTCAAACTGCGCCAGGCTGTGGCACAAGCCTGGGTGCAGCTCAACTTCGCTGCGCAGGGGTGTGGACTGGGCGATATTCAATGGAGCTGTGCCATGGCTCAGCAGCATTGAATATCGCACCCTGGCCACCCGCAGTGTGCATGGCATAGTGGCACTGCGCCAGCGCCAGTTGCTAGAGTGGAGCATGGGGATGCGCTAGCGCAAGTTCCATTGCGCAAGTCGCAGCAACCGCGATATTCAAAACTTGACATGCAAATGGGGCCATAATGTATGCAAGGTGCACATGGGGCCATTTGCATGTCATTATGGCCCCATTTGCATGCAGGTGCGCCGATCCCCGACTTGCACCTGGTGCCCTGCCAGGCAGCAGCCATCGGGGACCAATGCCCCCTACAACGTGGCAATGTGCCCCACAGCCCGATCGCAGGCTTCAGTAAATAAAAGATAAACCTATATCCCTGGTGGTCCTGTGGACCGCTGCCCGCCCGATCGCGGGCTAAGTAAATAAAAGATAAACCTATACCCCTGGTGGTCCAGTGGACCGCTGCCCGCACGATCGTGAGCTAAGTTAAAAAATAAACCTCAATCTCTGGTGGTCCAGTGGACCTGTCTGCCTGATCGTGGGCTGAATTAAAATAAAAAGTAACCTCAATCCCTGGTGGTCCAGTGGACCTGTCCGCCCGATCGCGAGCTGAATTAAAATAAAAAGTAACTCTAATCCTTGGTGGTTCAGTGGACCTGTTCGTTCTATTCAGGTCAAGAGAAATTTATTATTTCCTGGTGGTCCAGTGGACCCTCTCAGTTACCACTGATTCTCTGCCCCGCCTCCCATCCCGTCATGGTCCAGCACTCCAGCCGCCTGCCCGCCGACGATTATCAGGCTGTACGCCTACCGGTCCACAGCGTGAGCCACGGGCATGCAGCCCCATACCATACTACGACAGGGAGCAGAGTGAGCGTACGCCCATTGGCTCACGCCAGGACCAATGGGCGACAGCCCACCGACGGTGTCAGTCGGCAGGCGGGGCGCAGGCGGGTGGGTGCTGCCGCCCGCCGCTGACTGGGGAGCGGGCAGTGGGATCAGTGGGCGAGTGGGGTCCACTGGACCACCAGGGATAATAGGTTTCTCTTAATTTTAATTCAGCCCGCGATCGGGTGGACAGGTCCGCTGGACCACCAGGGATAATAGTTTTCTTTTAGTTTTAATTCAGCCCGTGATTGGGTGGACAGGTCCACTGGACCACCAGGGATTGAGGTTTCTTTTTTAACTTAGCCCGCGATCGGGCGGGCAGTGGTCCACTGGACCACCAGGGATATAGGATCTTCTTTCATTTACTGAAGCCCGTGATTGGGCAGGCAGCGGTCCACTGGACCACCAGGGATATAGGATTAATTATTTCTTTACTGATGCCCGCAATCCGGCATGGGGCGCACCATGGAGGTGCAGCCGACAGGCCACCACAAGGTGGCAGCCGCCGCAGCCACGCCCCGCACGCGGCAGCTCACCTGTGGGTGGCCATCCATTGTTCCTTTTTTTTGGATCAACTTTGTGCTGGCGCGAGGTAGGGGTGCGCAGGGCTGAATATCGGGCTGTGCAGAGTATGCATGGTCACACCCCCCCCCCACCTGTGCCTGCATACATTACTGATGCGCTCCAGCGCATCGGGATTTGTGCTGCACACTTTTCCCTTTTGAATATTGTGCCGGGGCGCATCAGTAGGTTGCGCATGGCGCAACACTGTTGCACCATGCGCAATCCTATTGAATATCTGGGCCTCTGTCTATTCTGTGTAAAAAACAAGTTTATTATTGCATATGCCACTTGTCTGTTTTTTCTTTTGCTGGTTTATTACCACTGAGAACCTAAGCAGGGCTGAGCACCCTGACAATGCAGAAAAATCATAATATACATATTGAGCAGTTACTGGTCAGTTTTACCCATGCAAAACTACAATTTTAAACCATTTAACCCATATTTAATCAATCAAAACCTTTCCAAAGTCTCTGGCAAACTGCCATGTTCAGTCACTACTAATTAATTCCTGATTCTATTAGTCACTGTCATAAGAGGTACAGTTTTATTCTGGAAAACATATTTACAATGGGCCAGAGCAGGGGAGCTTCCTTGGTGTCCTGGCCAACATTCCTGTTCCCACAAAACTGGATCATGCAAATATTTAAGGCTGTGTTGGGTGCTGATGTGTGGAATGGCTGCCACTGCATGTTGACAGTCACCTAACTGCCAGTCTTTCACTGGCTGTAAAGTGTTTTGGGATACAATGTGCATGAAAAACACTAAATAATAATTCTCCCTTCTTCTTCTTCCTCTTCTTCTCCTTCTCCTCCTCACAATGTTCGAGAGATGCCTGATTTTGTAGACTCAGATGGCCTTGCACAAAGCCTGCATAGTCAGTGTAATTGATGTGTGCAGTACCATCTCTGCTAAAGCCAATGCCTTGGCAAGAATCTTATGTCTTCATGTCGACATTATTTGGGGAAATATAGGGCCACTGAGTTTCCATTTTAAAAGGGGGCAGTTCTGTTTTTTAAAACCTTAAAATTTGTTTTCATTTTTCTTCAAAATGGAGTCCAAATAAGCATGTTTTACACTACAAATGTATTACAAAATGGTGGCTTTACTCAACTATGGCACCAAGTGAGGTTGTGAGTGTGGTGCCAACAGGATTTTATATAAAAAATTGACTCTAAGTGGTACCTAAAAATGGCAAATTCTGTTTTCTTTTTCACAGCAAAAGGATAACCCTTGAAAGGGGCCTGAAATGGGCACAGTGGATACTGTCCTTCCCTTTCTTGTGCAGGTGAAATCACTGCCTGGGTGAACATTGAGGGCAGGATACCTGTATGCCAGACCTCATTAAGCACTGCTGTAAACCAAAAGGCCTGGATGTCTCTGAAGGTACTGTAGAATTTGCTGCAGGACCCATCCACCCCTGGGGACTTTTCTTTGGTGCCCTGTAATATGGGCAACTTAATTTGAGCAACTCAATTTGAGTGACATGGTACACGCTCTTTTGAAGCATTGTGATGTTGGTTTGTTATTTTAGTTTATGGGGGATGCGGGGGGCTAAGTCCCCCACAAGCATGCACACTCACTATCAGAGGTCCCTTCATATCTCATTAAATTAAATTCCAAACCTCTGCTTAGAATAGATGAGGTGGACTACTGGCTTCTGAAGACCATTGCAGACATCATTTGTTTTTCTTTATCAAAAGTTTTCAACACATCCTTTTGTTTAGGTCAGTTTCCCACAATCAGGAAGAGTGCAGTTGTTATCCCGATACTTAAACTGGGAGATCAATTGAATGTACAAAATGTTTGCCCTATTACACTCCCAGAGTGAGCTGTATTTGAACAACTGAGTATCATCTTAAGTATGATGTTCTGACACTAGCCCAGCATGGATTTTGCTCAGGTCATTGCATAGTGATGGCCTTGGTGGGGTTCATGCAGGCGGTCCACATGGCCCTTGATAAGTGCCTCTTTTCTAGGCCATCTTTGTAGCTTTTGAGTTGGTTAATCACCATCTTCTTTTTTATTTTTGCATCTCCTTCTTGCCACCACTGACCGGCCCCCTTCCACCAGCCTCCCCTGGCCCCATCACCCTGGCATCCACTGGGACTTACCTCTTAGTATGTTGAGGTGCCAGCTGGCCAGGTGCAGCGTCTGTGAGGGGTCAGTATCATTTCACCAGTTAATGAATTTTCAGCCTCCATTTTTTGTCTCCCATCCCCAAGTATGGAGCCATATGCATGCAATGATGCCAATGGCCGAGCCGCGCATGCTTCTGCATGCAGCACACTAGGAATCTGCTCTGTCTCCATCCCTTATCTTTGGAGCCAGTGTGCCAGCCATCAGCTGCCGCTAGGGGCCAGGCATGCACCGGTCTCTGGTCCTACCCCTTCCTGGGAGAGGACAGCTGTCCCCAGATGTTCAACACTTTCCCTCCCCGGCCAACCCCCAGTTACCCGCTCACACCATGAACATGGGTCACCAACATGGCAGGAGGTAAGGCAGTGATGCCTCAGCCCTCCACACCACTGGGCTGGCTAATCACCATTTTCTTTTGATGTCTCTGGGCAGACTTGGATTGTCTAGGGACATAGTGGGTTGGTGCCAGGACTATCTCCAGGGTCCTTCTCAAGGAACTAAAATCTCTACTTTGTTTTCTTCACCTGCCCATGTTACCATGTATAGACCTAAATGTTTTCATGAGATTGTTGAACTGATCTCGGGACTATGTCCGACCATGATAATTATGTTTCCTTTTATGTAACTAATCCTGGGTCGCCCCTTAAAAAGGGACCTCTTGTCTCAGTGGGCCTACTCGGTCAACAAAATTCAATAAATAAATAAACCATGGGAGTCCCCCAAGGATCAATCTTGGGTCCCTTTTATTCAGTTTACCTTGGAACATTCTTCCTTTAGTTGCAACAGCACTAATATTTTTCTTTATGGTGATGATGCAGTGATGTTCACAAGTGGGTCTAGCGTACCTGATCTATCAAAATCAATTCAAATTCATTTTGCCAATATATAGAACTGTTTTTTGCAAAATAAGCTGGTCCTGAGTGCAACTAAAACCAAATCCATGGTTTTTCACAATCCCAGAAAGATGCTATTAAGTAACCCTAGCATTATCACTCGGAACACTTCAGGGAGCATTTATTTAGCAGGTATCACACTTTAAATATTCGGGCCTCACTCTGGACAGTTCCTTCTCCTATGAGTTACACATATCTAACATGATTAAAACTTTATCAAAGATTAGGTACTCTCTACAGACTAAATTCTCTTTAATGCCCTCCACCAACAAATTGCTTTCACAGAGGTTTTCATCCCCTGTAATAGACTGTGGTATTATGTTTGATTACTCAGTGGGATCGGGTTTACTATCCAGGGTGAGGACCCTCTAAAATCAAACTGCTTGATTCACAACACAACTTCCATATCGTATTCACCATTGTCTTTTATACAGTACTTTGAATTGGCCATCTTTGGATCAGATATTTACTACAAACTGGAACACTAGCCAAAACAGTTACCTTAGGTAATGTTACCTAGTTTATTTCATACTATATTGCAAACACAAAACGGTACAGTATCCACGTGTACAGTCTTGCACAGCCACTTCCTCATTCCTACAATTACCCTTGGAAAGAGACCATTGCTTTATGAAGTCCCTCAGTTGTATAATTCTTTACCTACTACAATCACAAGCACTATGACCACTGTTTCTGGTTTTAGCAGTGCCTTAAAAAGGTTCCTCTTGGCTAATTCTCAATGTCAATGTATGTAGTATACTTACGTTTTTTCCTGTGACTGTATTCATTATATCTTGTGCTTGTATTTTTCTGTTGATTGTACTGTATTTCTTTCCTTTTTAGGTCTCTGGTCACGCATGTGCACAGGCTTTTAGCTCATGGATTTATCAGATTTGTAAATAAATAAAATCAAAAAACAGTGGTATGTTTTTTGCTGTGGAAATGTATTATTAACATAGTTTAATCATGTTACATATGTAACCCCCTTGTTCCCAGGGGTTACTAGAATCCCACTTAAAATCAGTGGCAGGCAGGGAAGGCAGCTTGTGAAATGCCAGGAAAATGGGTTTCACACTGTCACACTGTGTTTTCAGTCTCAGCTGAGCTGGAGTGATGATGTAATCATGGAACTCTTTTGGCAGCATAAGCCACAGTGTTCAGCTGGCTTTAGAGTGAATTGGAATGTTGAGTGAGTCGTAGTGTGGAGTTCTAAGAGGAGGCTGCAGCTGCTGTGTGGCTTCTCAGTTTAGCTCTGACAAAGAGCTACCCCTTTTGTTTATGTGTAGTTTGTTCTCGCCCTAGAAGAAGAACAAAGAAGACAGTTTTTCTGAAGTGTTGGAGACCTGTGTCAGTAAGGTTTCTTTGCCCCATCCCAGGACGGATGGGGCAAACCCCAGGATTCAGGGGAAATCGCCTTGATCCACTTGTTTGGTGAAGCTGCCTTAGACATCTTCATTTGTTGTAAGTACAATTTCTCTAGGTAAGCCCAGGTGCATCTGCAATACTTAGGGGTGAATTTCTCTGACAAAGGGTCCGTCACCTAGACTTTCTGTTTAAAAGTGTCTGCCTACGTTGGAGTCCAGTACATGACTGTCCAAGTACAGAACTTTTAATTTCTGACACCTTTGAGGTGTGTGAAAGTAGTATGTTAAGTGTGTTATGCATTTCAAGACAGCATCTACAGTGTTTTTACAGTTGTGTGGTGTTATTAACCAGATGAATGGCAGAGTATAAGCTTGGAAACAAAAGGTGAGAGACCCCCCACCTGGAGTAACCAGTTTACCTCTATGGGTTCTGAAGGGCACCTATTACTTTTTCTTCAGTGCAACTGGCCAATGCCTGAGAAAAGTGTTTACCCCTGTATGTGGGTTGTTTTCTTTCAGTTTACCCCAGTATAGTGGGTTCTGAAAGTTCTGAGCCTGGATGTGCTCCTTTGTGGTTGTGTGTACCACCGTCATTCCTGATGAAATATGGGAAAGTGTCCTAGTAGTGGCCGTGTGTGCCTAGTCGATGGGAAATGTACTACTTCTGGCCATGTGTGCCACTCTCCATTTTAGAACCAGAGTGTTCACTGTTTTGTGTTACTTCAGCCTATGCTAAATGGGAATTCAGGAATTAATGTACCCTGGAGAATCTGTAATACCAGTATGTGTAGCCCTGTTGGGATCCATCTTCACTTTGTGATTATTCCTACTTTGTTACATGAATAAAAGCCACACTCTAGAATCCCAACCTGGTTTGAACAGTATTGTGATAGCTTCATTGTGTCTGGAGTTACTTGGGTGCCACTATCCAGAGGTGCAAACCTAGCATAATTGTGAGCAAACGTTTTCTCCCAGGGACCTGGGTTGCTGGCCATGGTAAACGGTACCACCAGGTGTGTGTCAGGTAGTTGCCACACTTAGTTGACTGTTTTTGTATAACAGTCTGGTCCACCGAGTCTAATGGTGGCCTCTCTCTCTTTTTTATGTCTTGCATTAATTCATGTAAGCCCCCACCCCTCTCTGTTGCCCCTAGACATTTGTGGTGAGAGGAGAAGCCGTGCTGGTTAAACAAGGAGGGCCGGTGGGGGGGGGGGGGTTACACATAAAATCCTCATTTCCCCTTCAGGTAAACTCCAAATCACCCCCATCTAAAGATAATATGTAATCCTATTAAAGCTACAAACTGAGATACATGGTAGTTGATAAATGGTTGGTGGTGCTATTCTCAGTAAAAAAAATCAACACTTTGTGGAACCACTGAACAGCAAAATCATGGAAAATAAGGATACATGGGCATAGGAAAAAGAGGTGTGCTTTGAAGAAGGAAAAGGAATACATGACATTCACTCAGCCCTCGCAGTGGCTGCCTTCAAGGGAGCTCTGAAAATGTATTATTTCCAGCTTACCTACAGTGTTTAAATGTTAGTTTTATTTACTTATAATTGTATTTTGTATTTATTGCTTATTTATGATGCAATGCATCTTACTGTTTTTCTTCCTGTAATGTGCGCTGAGTCATATAGAAAGAGCACCATATAAATAAAAGTTGCCTCGCCTTGCCTTGTTTTCAAAATTCTCAGTGGCATTATTCCTCCCTACCTCTCTCATCTCGTACTGCTTCCTCTCTATCCCATACTCTCCATTCCTCCACTTCTAGACATCTTTCTATGTTCCATATATCTGTTTCAATCTCTTTTTGGTGGTTTTTCAGCATCTCTGCTCCTGTTATACGGAACAACCTACAACTCTCTCTTTGTCTCACATATTCCTCTTGTGCACAAGCACAGTGCAGTGCAAGTGGAGAGCCGCAATAGTAGTCCCTGTCCATAAGAACGGCCCAACCTGCGTGTTTTGAGAATTACTGGCCCATCTCCATCTTTTGCCCCCTAGCTAAAATCCAGGAAAAAATCATCCACGCTAAAGTTCAGTCTCATCTAGAGCTTAATAGCTCTCTCTCTCTCTCTCCATGTACCAGCATGGCTTCCGTAAATCCCATAACACTCACACTGCCCTCATTAAGGTAACATCTGATATCCTCAGCTCTATGGACAAAGGTCTTGTCACTGGTGCAATATTTATTAACCGTACCAAGGCTTTTGACCTTGTCAGTCATAACCTCCTGCTCCACACACTTCTCACCATTGGTCTCAATGTCCTATTCTTAAACCCATTTTTGAGCTACCTCACAAGCCGCACTCAATGCGTGAAATGGGCCGGCCATACTTACCCTTTTAGTGCCATAAAGGATGGGGTTCCTCAGGGGTCTATCCTTGGCCCCCTCCTGTTCTCACTCTCTATTAATGAGCTTCTAAAGCACTGCAGTGGTGCACTGGTCCAGATGTACGCTGATGACGCCATCCTGTACAGGTTCTCCTCTGTCCTGACTTCACTGAACCACCAACTGCAACAGGATTTCCAGAATCTTGAGGCATGGTTTCTCAATAATCTCCTAATGCTTAACATCAAGAAGACTAAAGCTATGTTCTTTTATCACCGGACCCCTAAGCTAACCTTTCTGCTCCCCCCCCCACCCAGGTAATTAACTTTGCCCATGGTGACCCATTAGAGCTGGTACAATCCTTTAACTATCTGGGAATCACTTTAGATTCCCACCTCACCTTTGACACCCATGTCTCAACTGTGGTCAAGATCCTTCACCAGAAGCTAGGACTGCTGTACTGCCTCCAGCCCTACCTAACTTGCTCCTCCCACCTGGCCATTGCTTCCTCCTCCCTTCTATTTCCTATGGCGCTCCTATTCTCCACTCCACACAAGTCTACCCTCTTGCCAGACTCAAACAAACCTACCATAGGATTGCTAACTTTGTCCTTGGTGCTAATGTTAGGAAGCACCACTACTCAGTCCTTGCCTCACTTGAGTAGCCTTCCATTGAAGCTAGGCTGCAATTCTTTACCCTTTGCCTGACCTTCAGCCTAGTTCACATATTCCCTCCTCCCTATTTCAAGCCCATTGTCCTATGAAAAACTACGACAAGGTCCTGAAGGTCAGCTGGCCTACCACTTCTCACAGTCCCTAAACCCCACCTTGCTGTGAGTTGGTGTGCCTTCGCCTTTTCTGGGCCCTCTCTCTGGAACTCATTACCATCTGGTGTCTTGACCTGCTCTTCTATAGAAATGCTCAAGCGTTCTCTTAAATCCCACCTTGCCTCCTCTCAGCTCTGCACCTGTCCCTGAGTCTTCCCACCCTCAGCCTCTTATTCACTCCCCTCCACTCCTTCCCTCTCCCATGTGCTTTTCTTGCTCTGCTCTCAAGTGCCAAACATACTTTGCTGTGTTGTTGAACTACTCATATTTCACTGTGATTATTGTGCTCCATTCAATTGTAAATACTTCTCCTATGCCTGTACACACTGTATCATTTGTATCTGTTGCTCATGTACCTTGTATATATCCCGTTCATTGTTGCAACCATTTTTGCTTTTTGTGTTAAGTGATTTGTAACTTAATTTGCCACTTGCTTTATTTGATTTTCTTAAAGGGGCACTGTTAGCTTTGCCTGTCCGTTTTTTACTGTATGCAAGTAGTGTGCCTCTTGGTACACACCTATCCAAGACCAAATCTTCTATGCCCTCATACCTCAGATATTTAATAAAAATTGCCAGTTTTGCTATTTTTTAAAAGAATAGTTGGTCGGTCGGGATGACTGAAACTCACCCATCACCTGGAAGCATTAGCTGGACAAGACCGCACTTCAGCCATAAGTCTTAAAGTGCAATTTTGGGACATGTAGTGAAAATCCATTTCATTAGGAGCATAGCAAGTCCCCAAATTGCTGTTGGTATGTACCAACAAAAACCGAGTACCGAGAGTGCAGTAATTTACTTTTTTAAAATAGTTCCAATATCCCGCACATGCACAAGCGTGACATGAGTCAAGATCCCGCGTATGCGCAAGAGCAAGCTGCACTTGCGCATGCACGCAATTTCGGGCCCGTTTTAAAAAAGTAAATTACTGCACGCCTGGTGCTCGGTTTTTGTTGGTACATACCAACAGCAATTCAGAGACTCGCTGTGTTCCTAATAAAATGGATTTTCTTCACTGCATGTCCTAAAACCACACTTCGGGACCGTGCTTGTGGCAGACACGCGGTCTCATCCAGCTAATGCTTCCCAGTGACGGGTAAGTTTCTGTCAGTGCAACCGACCAAATAATCTTTCGAAAACAGCAAAACTGGCAATTTTTATTAAGTATCTGAGGTATAAGTGCATAGAAGACTCGGTCTTAGATAGGTGTGTGCCAAGAAGCACACTACTTGCATACAGTAAAAAATGAATGGGCAAAGCTGACAGTGCCCCTTTAAATATACACTATTGGAAAAGTGTCATTCTACACTTATCTTATGCTATTATTTATTGTATTACTGTACCTCCCTTTGTACCCTACCTCGGGTCGCCCCTGAAAAAGGGATATTTTGTCTTAGTGGGATTACTTGGTTACCAAAATTCAAATAAATAAATAAATGCTGGACGGAAGGGAGTTCCCCAGGACAGAAGCAGCAACCCTCAAAGCTCTGTGACCTGAGAGCTTTGGACAGGAGCGAGGAACTACCAAAAGACCCGCAACAATGGAGTGGAGAGTCCTTACAGGGGTTTGAGGAAGCAGGAGCTCTTTCAGGTAGTCAGGACCCTGATAGTGTAGGGCTTTGTATGTAAGCAAGCAAGTCTTCAAGCTGCTACACCATCAAATTGGCAGCCATTGCAGACTGCGCAGCACCGACATTATGTGCTCTTTTTTTGAGGTGTTCTGGGCACTAGCCGGGCTGCAGCATTCTGGACCAATTGCAGGCAATGCATCAGACATCCAGATAACTCTAAGTAAAGTAGGTAGGCTAAAACTATAGTGGCATAGGGACCAACAGCCACTTATAAATCATTACTGGCCACTAAAATAGTACTCAGGTGGTCATATTGCCACTAGATTTTGGTTGTCTACCCTGTCCAAATGAATAAAAGGGACAACTTTTCAGGAGTTTTGGCTAGTAAAATGATTGGCCTAGTGGTTAACTGACCACAACTGTGAAGAATATTTTTACCTTACAGGCAGGGTGATATTATAGTGCGTTTATTATTGGACAGGGAGCCAGTAGAGTTGACAGAGGATAGGAGTTATCATGGTCCCATTTCTAAGACTGCATGAGCAGTTGAGCAGCTGAATTTTGAATCAGCTTGGATCATCCTGATAGCCCTGTGGTAGAACATCATGCGGCCATCCAAGGGACTTGGATTTGAGAGTGGACTCAGATTACTAGTGTCAGGGGCAGGCTGGAGCTGTGGTGTCAGTGTGGCTTAGATGGTAGCATATCTGCCACTGGACTAGAAGGTTGTGGGTTCTAGTTCCACTCTAGGATTCGTCTCATACCATAAATGCTGGACACTGAATACAACACTATGGGGATGTTGTACTGTCAGAGTGTGCCATCCTTTGGAAGAGACACTAATACAAGGTCCCTTCTGCCCATCTATGGTGCTGTCCAGGTGGAAGTAAAAGAAACCAAGGCACTTTTCACATGAGTAGAGTATTTTTCCTGGTGTCCTGGCCAACATTCCCCTCCACATGGAACCGGCTCATGCAGCTGCCTAAGGCTGTGTGTGAGTGTTGATATGTGAAATGGCTGCCAGTACAGCTTCACAATCACTTCACTACTGGTTTCTCATTGCTTCAGAAGCATTTTGGGAATACAGTGTGTGTGTGTGTGTGTGTGTGTGTGTGTGTGTGTAAGAAAAGCACTGTATAAATCCTAATTTTTCTTCTAGCTGCCAAAAGCAGTGCACCTCAGCTCAGGGAGGGACAGCAGCAGGCTATCAGTGCCCCAGCATAACCTGCACAGAGCCAGGTAGTTTGTGCCTATGCAGGGATGCTGTTCACTCATGACTCACTCATGCCATGTTGGAGGTGGGAGGATGCAGAAGGGAGAACATTGGGGGAAAAAACTATGTAGCTACAAGGAGGAGGGGTGGCAGTTCTCTCTGACCCAGTACCATGGACCCCCACCGGAGTGATGGTGAGATTAGCGGAGATCAGGATTTGGGAGGACAGCCATAGGGTACACCCCCAGACCTGAGGACAGGGTGGGTGTTAATGCTGAGAAGCAGCTATATAAACAACCTCTGGCCAGAGCCGCTAGGGCTGCAGCTGAGGAATTTGGGGTAAAAATATTGAAAATTATTTTTCTAATATTTTTACACCAAATTTTCAACATAGCCTTGAAATCAACTTTCAGGACACAAAAAGACATTTTTGAGCAAGAGTTGAAAAATGACAGCTGTTACATTCATGAGGTGCTGTAAAGAAATGGCTACGTTGAAAATTTGGGGTAAAAATATTGAATATTACCAAACTTACAAACCGGCGTTTGCAAAATTCAACATAGCTTCGTAACTTTTTTTTACAATATTTTTATACCAAATTTAGAACATAACCTTCTTATGATCCCTCCTCATGAACAAGGGAAGAGAAAATGTTCAACTCCTGTCTGAAAGGTGATTTTGTGCAGGGACCACAAAATCACCTTTCAGGATGTGAAAAAAACATTTTGGCCAGGATTTTAAAAATGACAGCTATCACATTCATGAGGTGCTATAAAGATATGGCTATGCTGTAAATTTGGGGTAAAAAATATTGAAAATTACCAAAGTCACGAGCTTACATTCACAAAATTCAACGCAGGCTCATAACTTTGTTGTTTTCAAATATTTTTACACCACATTTTCAACATAACCTTCTCATGACCCCACCTCATGAACGAGGGCAGAGAAAATGTTCAAGTCCTACCCGAAAGGTGATTTCACGCAGGGACTGCAAAAATCACCTTTTGGGATGTGAAAAAACATTTTGGCCAGTATTTATTTATTTGTTTAGTTTTTGTTGACCGAGTAAGTGCGCTAGACAAATCCTACCTATTTTCAGGCACGACCCGGGGGAGGGGGATTTGTCACATTCTGTCAACAGGTGGGGTCACGTGGGGGGGAACTATAAATTTGACAGCTATCACATTCCATGAGGTGGTGTGAAGATATGGCTATGTTGTAAATTTGGGGTACAAATATTGAAAATTACCAAAGTTATGAGCCTGCGTTTGCAAAATTCAATGTAGCCTCATAACTTTGTTGTTTTTTAATATTTTTACACCAAATTTTCAATATAGTCTTCTTATGATCCCACCTCATGAAAAAGAGCAGAGAAAATTCTCAACTCCTGCCCAAAGTGTGATTTCATGCAGGGGCTGCAGAATCACCTTTCAGGTCAGATTTACCTAATGACAGTACAATTGTTCATGAGGTGGGGTCCCAAAAAAGGCATATTGAAAATGTGGCCAAAAATATAAAAAAAAATGCCCAAGTTATGCCACTAAGTTCAAAACACCACTGAAATACATTGAACCGCATACCTGTTTCTTTAGTGTGCTGTTTGGCTTTGAAGGGTGAAGACATGTCTGTGGTTCAGAGAGGATTATGGTGTTGGATCCCCAATGGATAACTAAGGTCCTGGGGGGTGGTGGGGTGGTGGGTGTTGAGTGGGAGGGTCTGGTGGGAGCACTGCAACAGCTGCAAAAGACAACAATGGATGTTTTTTTTTTTTCAGGTTAAAAAACAAACAAACAAGGATTCCTACATTGTGAGAGTTGGCACCCCCATTGCCACTGTTAGATTTCTGAAGGGGGGAGTGGGGTGGTGGGTGCTGACAGGGAGGGTCAGGTGGGAGGGACTATAAATTTGACAGGTTGGGGAAAAAAAACGAGGATTCCTGCACTGAGGATTGGGCACCCCCAGTGCCACTGGATTTGTGATCGGGATACTGGGGGATTGGACAACCTCAGTGTCACTATTATGTTTCTGGGGGGCAGTGAGTGCTGAGTGGGAGGGTCGGGTGGGGGATGCGTATAATTTTTAACAAAAGAAAGCAGTCACAGTAGAACACAGCACAGTCCACCATGACCAACATGGCCGCCGCAATGTACTGAGCATGCGCTAGTAGTCGCACATGCATAATACAGTTTGGTGGCCACCTCAGACATGGTGGAGTGTGTCATGTTCCTCCATGATCCCTGACAGAGCAAAAAATATTACAGTGCAACTACCCAAAGAGACAGAGAGACAGTGAGTGGAGTGCTTCACGGTCGTGGAGGCAACTGTGTTGCAAATCTAAGATGTTCGGTCAGAAGGAATGCGGCTGACTGTTTTTTTGATAACAAGAAGTCTGAGGGGCCATGACCACTGCAGCCCTATAAAGTTTTAAATCAAAGGTCATTTAAGTAGGAAGCATAGAAACACAGAACGTGATAGCCGAAAAAGGTACTGATCTGTACAGCCTACCCAACCTTCCCTATTACCTGGCCCTTGGGAAGGAAGGCCCTTCTCTCAAAACATCTAGCAAAACTGTATTACTGTTTTATAATTAATACTGCATCAATCAGTACTTTCCACACAGGTTTTGAGCTATGTTCTTCTTGTCACAGCACTGTGTAGATTAGAAGACAAAGAACCTCTGTGCGCAAACACTGAGGCAAGGGTTACCCCAAAGGGCATTTGGCTGGGAAGCCAAGTTTCAAGAAAATACAAAATCACACATGCCCACACAATGCAAAGCATCATGGGCTGCATATGCAAATCACCATAGAATGTTATGCTGGTTCAACTTTAAACAAAACTGCATGGTGCCGAAAGGCCTCTCACACAGTTTGCAAAGGGTGCTAACAGATGACATAGACACATGTTTCGTCCTACCAGGACTCATCAGTATGCCTCGTCTGTTTGACACCCCAGTGGAATGAACCAGCTACCCTAAGACAGTGTGTCTTGGTTATGTTGTGGTGAACCCATTAAAATTAAAAACTGTTTAAAAGACAAAGAACCTCTGTGCGCAAACCCTGAGGCAGGGGTTACCCCAAAGGGCATTTGGCTGGGAAGCCAAGTTTCAAGAAAATACAAAATCACACATGCCCACACAATGCAAAGCATCATGGGCTGCATATGCAAATCACCACAGAATGTTATGCTGGTTCAACTTTAAGCAAAATTGCATGGTGCCAAAATGCCTCTCACACAGTTTGCAAAGGGTGCTAACAGATAACATAGACACATATTTCGTCCTACCAGGACTCATCAGTATGCCTCGTCTGTTTGACACCCCAGTGGAATGAACCAGCTACCCTAAGACAGTGTGTCTTGGTTATGTTGTGGTGAACCCATTAAAATTAAAAACTGTTTAAAAGACAAAGAACCTCTGTGCGCAAACACTGAGGCAAGGGTTACCCCAAAGAACATTTGGCTGGGAAGCCAAGTTTCAAGAAAATACAAAATCACACATGCCCACACAATGCAAAGCATCATGGGCTACATATGCAAATCACCACAGAATGTTATGCTGGTTCAACTTTAAGCAAAATTGCATGGTGCCGAAAGGCCTCTCACACTGTTTGCAAAGGGTGCTAACAGATGACATAGACAGGTGTTTCGTCCTACCAGGACTCATCAGTATGCCTCATCTGTTTGACACCCCAGTGGAATGAACCAGCTACCCTAAGACAGTGTGTCTTGGTTATGTTGTGGTGAATCCATTAAAATATAAAACTGTGTAGATTGTTATTCATCACATCTGTTGTATTTGTCTCTGTGGTTATCTGTGTGCTATGTAGGTAAACTTTTGCAAGTGGGAAGGAGACAGAGAAAAGTTTTGCATTTCCTCATTTAAAATAAACCTCTGACAAACCTGCTTCTGATCCAGCAATATGTTTCCTGGCAAGATTAGGACAGAAGGGTCTGTGTACTGTTACTCCACATCAGAACAGGGGTATGCATGCAGTGAACCATTGCAGAGCCAGTTATTCAGTGTCTTGCATTATACAGTGTGAAATGACAGGCCTAGCAAAATGTATTTGTTTATGTATTAGAAACTGGTAACCAAGAATGCACACTGAGCAAGGCCCATTTCCAGGAGTAACGGGGTGGGTGGGTGGGGTAAATGTTACCGAAAGGAAGGGAGGGCAATCAGCACAATTATGCAAAAATTAAAGAGAAAATTAAGAAAACAAAACAAATACTTCACATGCAAAAAACAAAATACAGGCTATGTGGCATATGCTTGGTTCTGATAACCAGGGCTCTGCCGATTGTAAACAGACAGGATATAACCAGCCCTGCTGACTCTGCCCCTCCCCTCAGGCCATACTTTGTAAAGCAAAGTCACTGAGAAATAAAACTGGAGTAATTGAGCATTTCTTCATGGACTCAGCTGACCTTATCTGCATCACAGAAACCTGACTGTGGAATGATACTGGTTCCATTTTGGAGGCATCGATCCCAGGCAGGATTCGGTGGTGCATTGCCCAAGATAATAGCACAGGGGGGTGGAATTGCCATCTGTGTTAGATCTGTTTTGGGACTCACAACATACCGCATGGGTGGGATTAGATCATTTGAATGTGTGGCTGTTAAGGGTGGTGTGGGTGCAGGCTGCAAGATGATTCTTATGTACCATAGCCTGTGGCACAGGTATGAGTTCTTGCAGGAGCTGGTAGACTTCATGGCTGATCTGGTATTGGACACCTCATTGAGGATTTGAATGCCTGGACTGAAGAAGAATCCTCGCAATTTGGACAACAGCTCTTCTAATTGATGCTCTCATCTGGCCTAGCACAGGCAGTTACCACTAGAACCCGTATGCATGGCCACACTTTGGATCTGGTCATCTCCTTGGGACTTGATGTGTAGAGTTTTAAGACTGATCTGGTTATTTGTTTGGATCATCAAAGCATGTCATTCCTCTTTGAGGTGCTCCATTTAATTACCCACCCCCGGTGGAAATGGACTGATACCATCCTAAACATAATCTGGAACCAAGCACACTTATGGCGATCCATCTTGGGAGCTGCTGTACTAAACTGTGGTGTGCCTCAAGGCTCGATCCTTGGCCCCAGGTTGTTCACCATGTACATACTGCCACTGGGTGAGATCACAGGCAGTATGGCTTGCAGTTTCACTGCTATGCAGATGATACTCATCTGTACCTGTCTTGTTCACCTGAAGAGATGCACGCAACCTCTGTGAGTCACTGCCTAAATGAAATCAGTGACTGGATGGCCTTCAACTGGTTGAGCCTAAACTCACTGAAGACTGAGGTGATGACTGTCAAGTCACAATCCCGTGGATCGGCTTATGATAGGTTGTGATGCTATGCTTCATCTTTAAATGGCATCACACAGAAAGCTGTGGACATGGTAAAAAATCTGAGGTCATGTATGCATAGCAAGTTGACACCTGAATTTCAGATACTGGCTGTCATCTGTAGTGACTTTTTCCATCTGCCAAACATCTCCTGGGTTGCTGCGGTGCAAATGTTGCCATGTAAACATGGCTATAGTAGAAGGACAGCAACTTAAAGAGCACAATAAAACATGACCACTCAAAAGAGTAGGCAGAAAGAAAAATAAAGTAAACTCTAAAGCAGGTGAGTGCAATAAATATGAAACTTACAAAGAGTAGCAAACCATCTTGAAGAAGCACTGGGAGTGACTAAAACAGAGGGGAAGTTGGATCAGGTGCTTTAGGGGTGAGGACAGGAGTATGCAGCAGAGAAATTGGACCTTAGCAAGGGCTTAATGGCAAGGTAAGAGGCAGCAAGCCTAAGGGATGAGGGGAGTGAGTTCCAGAGAGAAGGCAGTCATACTGAGTAAGAGGACTAACCAGTTGAGGTACAGCAACAAGAAATAGTAAATTAATGAGTATTAGAAAAGCGGAGAGAGTAGAGAGGGAAATAAGGTCAGACAGGTAGGAGGGAAGGGATGCAAGCCAGTACTCAGAGAGAAGAGAAGTGCAGTGAGACAAATGCCGGGAAGACAGGAAGGAAAGGGAGAGGAGTTGATACAGGGAACAGTGGTGAGTAAAAGGAGGATAGCCAGAAGCAAACTGTATCTAAACTAAACAGAACTAGACTGTGTCTTGCACATGGGGACCAGGATACAATAATTCATGCATTGTTCACATCCTGGCTGGATTACTGTAATGTTCTCTACTTAGGGTTATCTGGAAGTTTGATGATCTGCCTGCAGCTGGTTCAGAACATGATAGCAGGGCTAATCACTGGTACATCTCCTTGGGAATATATAACCCTGCTGCTGCATGGCTGGCACTAGCTGCCAATTTGGTGGCACATCACTTTGAAGACTGGATTGTAAACTTACAAGGCCCTGCATGATTTGGTTCCTGATTATCTCAAGGATCTCCTGTCTCCCCATGCCTCTGTTTGCCCTCTCTGCTCCTCCACTGCGGGCCTTCTGCTATTGTCTGGTCAAGGCTGATGTTGTCCAGTGACAGGACATTTGGGCGTGCTGCCACTCCTTAGGATTCCCTGCCACCTCAGATTTGCTTGGCCCACTTGATGGTGGCCTTTAAGGAGGTTTTCAAAGTTTATTTATTTCAACATTCCCAACACTGAATCAGCTATTTTTACTTATTAATATGCTGAGTTTGTATTTATATATTTATTTGCATGTACTCATTTGCATCTGTTTATTTCCTTATTGTTTCATATCTTTGTATGGCACCTTGAGCCTCTGTGAAAGGGTGACTAAACAAATACATTTGCCTTGCCTTGCGTATGGTAAACCTATACAGTATTTATGGTATACAAAAAAACAATCTGGCCACAACACAAATAGAGTGATGAGTGACATGACATAAGAACTGCAGTATTCAGAGCTTCTGTAGTGTGGCGTTTTTGGTTTTGGTCTGCCACTAAAAGACCCCTTACCTTCTCTCTGGTCTGTCAGATCCATCTGTTGCTGCTGGTGAGGACCCCTTGCTGGACCATTCGAATAACTGTATGGACACATAAAATAAAGAATTCTGATTTATGCCGTACAGCAGATGTTCTCTTCATGAGGTCTAGCCCTAGACTGACTAATTTCTCTGGCTGACAGGCATACATGGCACTGCCAAGCAGTGCAACAAATTGTTACATCCAGGTTCTAAGTGCTCTTAAAGGGGCCGCAGCTAACATTAAGCCCCATGCTTAATGTGTGCTTCACATCCCCATTGGGACAGTGAATTTGAGCACCACTCGAACAAGCAATAACTATTATAACAATTTCTAAGAAAGTTTTAAAACAAAAAAAAAATTTGTAAGCATTTCAAGGTAGTACACACTTAAAACACAACAGTACTCCACTGCAGGGAAGGGAGAGGAAAGAATCTGGACTACACTGGTGACCAGTCAGAGTAGCACCAGAGAGTAGGGAACACCATAGCCTGGAAACTTGATCATGCAACAAGTGCTAAAGTGTGAGGGAAGGGAAAGGGAAGAGAGGGAAGAGTAGCAGCAGGAGGATACCTAGTATGCAGGATCATACTTTAATGACAGTTGCATAACAGCAACAGGTGGACTGACCATGTGAAAAAAGACATTCCTAAGGGGAAAAAGCATTAAATGCAGGAATGTAGTATGATCAGAAACAGTTGCATAACATAGGTACAAGAATATTTACAGCAAAACAATTAAAGACAGAGACTATCAGCAGAAAAAGAAGATTCAGTCCCAAAATACGCTGAGTCTGGTAAAAAAAGTTCAAGACCTCAGTCGACTTTTCCAGTCAGTGGCAATGGAGGCTTGAGTGGATTGCACCAGTTCCTGACAGGATGGGGTCAGGTCGTTAAAAGCAACCCAGGAGTTCTTCCCACTGTCAAGTCCACACCACTTGACTCTGTAAGTACAAGATCTGCTAGTAAACTTCTTCCTCAAGATTTTCTCAATCTGGTACACTGGTGTGTGTAGAAGAGAGTCCTGACAAGAAGAGGAAGTCCCAGGCAAATCAGACAAATCGGAAACCATCTGGAGACTGTCAGGAGTAGGAAGATCTGTAGGAATGGGTAGCAAGTTGTCTGAAGGGATCTCAGCTTTAGAGAGAGAATGGCAGGCTCAAGGGCAGCTTCATTGTTAGGTGGGGTCATCTGGAAGGTTGTTACTCAGGTACCCATGTTTCAGTTGGTTGATCTGGACTTTGTTGTGTACCAGCTTTCCGTCGGACTTGCAGCATAGGTGAACATGCACTGGAGGAAGCTTTTCTACTATGTAGAAGGGATCAATCCAGGGGCAAAAAAGTTTCTTAGTGGTGCCTGGAACAAAGGCAGGTCAGTACAAATACACAGTGTCCCCAACAGAGGATGAAGGCTCATGCAACTTGGCTACTAACATTTCCTGCATGGCAGATTTTCTCTGGCCCACCATGGTGAATGCAACATGTCTGGCAAGTTCAAGCTGTTCCAGCATAGGGATAATGAAGGAAGAAGCTGACTTAGGAACTTCCAGCAACAAGAGATCCCTGTCCAGTGGAGCTCTTGGGTGACGTCCATGGACTAAGAAGAATGGTGTGTACTCTGTAATATCGACATAAGGGCTGATATTGTAGGCAAATTGCACAAAGGGAAAAAAACGGTACCATGTGTTGTGAGTCTCATTCAGGTACTTGGAGAGTGTGTTGAGAATGGTAGACATCATTCTTTCACTCTGTCCATTGCATTGTGGATGGTAACTTGTGGTATGTGTATTTTTCATGTCGAGAAGTTTGCATGTTTCTTGGACAATGGTAGAAAGGTAGTTAGTGCCTTTGTCTGAATGCAGGTATGATGGGGTGCCATGACGACAAATTATTGTGTTGAGGAAGGCACTTGCCACTGTGGCAGCTTTAATGTATTTTAGGGGGATTAGTTCCAAATATTTTGTTAGGCAGTCCACAAAAACAAGGATGTATTTGCCGCCAGAGTCATAGCATGTAGGTAGAGGCCCAAGAATGTCAGTGCTGACTCTTTGGAATGGTTCAGTGGCTACAGGCTTTGGAATGATGTGTGCCTTTGTCGGCTTCTCAGGAGGCTTTCTTTTGGAGAAGGGCTGGCAGGATTTTACAAACTGGACAATGTCCTTGTTCATGTGAGGCCAGAAAAAGTGAAGTCTTGTCTTTTCAAGAGTTCTGTGTATCCCCATATGACCTCTGGAAAGTGGAGAGGCATGATTGGAGAGAAGAACTTGATTGATTAGAGAGGCTGGCACAATTAGCTGTACAAGTTCTATCCATGCGATAACCCTTGCCTTCCTTGGTCCAAATGTGGAAGAGCACTCCGTCATTGAGGAAATATTGTGAAGCAAAAAAAGTACATCTTGGCGATGCTTCTTTTGTTGTGATAAGATTTCAGAATCTAAGTATGAGATCATGTCTGTGAATTGAGGGTCTGTTCTTTGTTGCATTTTGACAGTTGCCAGGGACAGATCAGAAGTAGAGGAAATGAAAAGCTCTTTGGCTGCTTGCAGTAATTGAGGATTTGTGTGTCTTTTGGTAGAAGCAGTTGGTACCAGCAAAGCAACTTGAGGTGCTGTGGGAGTGTCCACAGGAAGCACATCCATCGTGCAGAAGGGAAGAGCTTGTAAGCAGGATCATCTGCTGAGGACGATGCAGAGAGATATCATCTCTGACTTACACCATTGGCATTTGAGTGAACTGGACCTGATCTGTACTGAATTTCAAAGTTGCAGCTTTGCAGCATGGCGATCCATCAGGTGAACTTGACTACTGGATCCTTCTTTTTGAATAACTATTTAAGTGCAGAGTGATCAACGATAGCTATAAAGGAGGAGTAGCGAAGGTAGAAGTCAAATTTCTTCATGGCAAATACCATGACTAGACATTTTTCTTCTGTGATGCCATAGTTCTGCTCAGCTGAAGAAAGCGCCTGGCATAGGAAACAACTTGTTCTGTTCCATCTTGAATTTAACAGGGCACACCGTCCACTGCAAAGGAACTAGCATCTGAGTAGAGCTTGAAAGGTTGATTGAACCTGGAGTAGCTCAATACTGGAGAAGAGATTAGGTTTTCTTTCAAGGTTTCAAAGACCTGTTTGCATTTGGAAGTCCATGCATAGTCACATCCCTTTTGGTGAGGGTGTACAATGGAGCTGCAATCTTGGCATAGTTGCAAATGAACTTTTGGTAGTAGCCAGACAAGCTCAGGAAAGCTTGAAGGTCTTTGAGATTGTTAGGTTCTGGATAGTCTTTGACTGCTTGTCCGAATCTTTAGAGATGCCTTGAGAACTAACCACATGTCCCAGGTAATGAATCTGATGCTGTGCAAAACAACACTTCTCTGGGCGAAGCTTAAGCTTGACTTGTATGAGACGTTCAAACACTTCTTTGAGATGTTGGAGGTGCTCTGGCAAAGTTCTGCTAAGAACAATAACATCGTCCAGGTAGACTAGGCAAGATTTCCAAGACAACCCACATAGTACAGATTCCATAACATGTTGAAATGTGGCTGGACTGTTCCAAAGTCCCATAGGCAGATGTTTGAATTGAAAAAGTCCCAAGTGGCAGCGCCATGCTGTGTATGGACGAGAAGCTGGATCAATGGAAACTTGGTTGAACACAGTCTGAAGGTCTAGAGTGGTGAATTAAGCAGGGTTAACCACACCAAGACTCTCTAAGGTGTCTTTGGTTGTAGGTAAGGGATGAGCATCCTGCACCGTGTAGGCACTGAGTTTTCTGTAGTCTACCATGAAGCAATACCCTTTGTCCTTTGTTAACACCAGCAGGCAAGGTGCACCCTAGGGACTTGTAGACTGTTCAACAATGTCTTGTTCCAGCATGTCTTTAATTATGTCCTCTAGGACTTGTTTCTGTTTGTGTCCCAGTTTGTAGGCTCTGTGACAGATTGGTTTCTGGTTGGGCTGCACCTTGATGGTGTGTTGCAGCATATCACAGCATCCGAGCTTGTTATCTGGACCTACAAAGACATCCGGGTCATTTTCCAGGAATTTTAAAAGTTGTTGCTTTTCTGCTGGACATGCTGGAAGTTTCAAAGAGGATAGTCACTGACTGATGCGTAGCACTGTTGAAGCTGGAGTGGTCATGATAGTACTGACAGGACTAGAGCTGGTGGAACCAGGCTGAGGTTCTTGTACAAGATGGAGTTGGTCCACTGAAGACAAGCAGACAAACTTCCCAACGTTGGCACCCATTGAGATGACTATAGGCTCATCTGTGAAGTTGCAACATTTTTGGAAGACTGCACCGCCAATAAGATGTTTCCTGTAAGGAGACCTGACTAATGCAGTGCGGGGGATCCTGTGACAATGCCAACAACACCTTGTGAAAATGGTTCACCTCGAATCTTGGCAATCAAAACCATTTCTTACTGAGGTGGCACAGTGACTGAGTCTACAGCTGCGAGTTGCCTCAGAGGATCTAGTGACAGTTTGTTTGGGGCAAAGTCTAGGATGGCTTTGTGAGCTTTGAGGAAGTCCAGCCCAAGAATTATTGCAGGTTATAGGTCAGGCACTAGGTAAAACTTGACAGTAGCTTGCTGTGAGCCAAAGTGAAGCTTGAGATGGACCACGCCTGTGATAGGTAGTGTAGCTGTACTTGCTGTGATAATGTACTTTAGGTCGGCTGAAGAGACATTAGGTACGTGACGAATAGCTTGGTTGTTCAGAATACTGTTGTTGATAACTGATATTTCTGTTCCAGTGTCAACCAATGCATGCATGGACCAATCTTCGATGGTTATAAGTAGATAGTTTGCTAAGAGAGGTGATCTGATGACAGGTACCTTTGCCCCTGGAAGTGAGGGGGTGCCTGAGTTCACACTTGGAGGGTGTGCTTTGGTTGAGTTGCGAGAGTCAGAGGGGCGGTCAGTTGCTGTGTTCCCCTGATCCTGGGAGTAGTTGCGGTTATCATGCTGATTGTGCAGTGGTGGGGGCCTTTGGTTCTCTTGATTTCTGTTGCGGTACTTCAGCTTTCAGCAGAAAGCAGCAGTGTGCCCCCTGAATCCACACCACTGGTAGGTCACTGATTCTCGTGAAAGTGGGGGTGGCTCAGGTCACTGATGAAATGGTCGAAGAGCATTGACAGAGGCAGTAGAAGAAACAGTTGAGCTGTGGTGCAGACTATTGACAGTTGTGGTGAGCATCTCTATCATTGATTGCTGCTGCTGGACACATGTTGTGAGTGCGACTAACTGTGATGACTGAGGTGCTTGCACACTGGTGGCCTGGGACATTAATATGGACTGTTGTGCAAGTCATGCAGCTTGGATTGTGTCCATCCAGGTAGTTGGTTTCTGTTGGATTACATATAGATGGAGTTGAGAAAGCAGTCCCCGGACAAAGGTTGTGATTTGCTCTTTTTCAGGTTTCTGCAGATGTTTGCAGCACGACTCAATGTCCACTATGAAGGCTTCTAGAGATTCAAAGGGTTGCATGGTGCATTCCCACAGCTGTTGTTCCAAACAGCATGGCAGATGTGCTTGGACAAATTGGTCTTTGAAGATTTCATACAGAATGGCAGTATCTCTGTTGACCTGTTCTGGAAGTGCACTGAACCATGAAATGGCAGTCCCTCTCAGAAACAAACACAAGACATTGGAAATACTCAAAGGATCAGTCCAATCATGTAAGGAAATCAGGCTTGGAATTGTTCGAGCCAGTCAACAGCATCTTCTTGAGGCAAGGCTGAGAAGGGTACTGGCTGTAGGCTGGTATGGACCGTGTACTGTGGTGAAATAGCTTTAATGCAGGCCAGGTCATCTCGAATGGCTTGTATGGCTCATGCTCTATGAGCTGAGATGGAAGACTGGATATCATGCAGGATTGTGTTGATTTTGTAGCCCCATGCCCTTGAGGTGGGTGAAGGTAGAACGCCAGAAACTTCAGAGCCCATATCTGCGTCGTCGTTGGAGATTGTGTTTGGAGACAAGCTGCGTTTCATCGATCAAAGGTCGTATGGGTGAGAAGGAGTTGCTGTCATGCACGAGACGGGACATTGTGTAGTAGATGAAGTGCTGAGCAAATATATTTTTGTAGACAAAAGTACAATTATTTGTAGAAAAGTTCATCAAATGACATCTTAATAAAGAATTACCACTCAATTCTGTGTTGGCTGTTATTTAAATAAAGGTTTCATTGCAAAAATCAGCTATTTGTTGCAGTGTCCATTCATTTCAATAGATCTGACATTGATTTCAATGGAGTGAGGTCAATTTTTGCCCTTCACAAGATGGTCGCTAAACTTTGACATGCAATTCCTGTGCATTTGACTGGCCTGGCTGTAGTAAGATGGCTGTTAGCAGGGGGGTTAAGAGTCACTTCCTGTCTTGCTGTTTTGATGAACACAAGATGGAGGATCCTTGCCATGAGGCTGCCTGTGCAGCTTTACAAAGTTTAAAATGGCGATTGCCACCCTGCTGTCCTTCTTCCCCACTGAGAGAAAACAAATGGTGGGCTTTCTGACTTTTGGGTGAAGTGAGTGGCACAACTTGCTGGAGAATTACTGTATTTATTTGATCACTTTCTGTTTAGTTTGTTGAGTTTTGTACTTTATTTCATGTAGTTGTATGCCCCCTATGTTTATGTATTACACCCTGCTTTGTTTATGGAGTTGTCTCCCTGGCTTTCTTGTGTTTTATGTAAGTTGCTACCGCTGATCATTGATTGCGGTGCTTTATTGTTAATGTTGGCAGGCCACTGAATGAGCATGCCCTCACATTTTATTTGATTGTTCTGTTTGCGCTTTTGTCGTTCCTTGCCCCGTTTATATTTTTATTTATTGGTGTGCCCTGCATTGGCTTCTGCTGCTGTACAGCCTTTTGTTTTCTTTCCCTCGATTTTTTCTTTCATGTTGTGCCCTGCTTCCTTGGCTTTGTTTCTCTGCCCCCATTTGTTTGCTCCACGTGGACTTGGCTCCTAAAGTTTGTATTTGTTTATTTATGTTTTTAAGTCCTTCTGTAGTATGGCCAAGCCTTTGTGGATTGCTCCATGCAGTTGCAGGAGTACTGGGAGCAGAACTGAGCCACGGTCTGGTGTGGCAAAAAGGCCAAGTGTGGCGCAGACTGCTCCATTTTGCAGTTCCTCGTTGTTTATTGATTTTTTGTGAGCCACCTAGTAGTGTTGCTGAAGGGGAATGGAGGCTCCATTCTTCTGCAGGAAAGGTCCGTTGTGGAGCATAGCCAAGTGGAGAGCAGCAATGACAGGATCATGGTAGGGGAATGCAGGAGTCAAGTGGTAGCTGCTGCAGGAGTGGAGAAGGTCTTTGCGTTGGCAGCAGCAGTGGCTAGTGCTCCATGAGCTGGCAGTTTTTGAGGAGCGGAGCTGAGTGGGGTACCATGTGTGGCGTTTTTGGTTTTGGTCCACCACTAAAAGACCCCTTACCTTCTCTCTGGTCTGCCAAACCCATCTGTTGTTGCTGGTGAGGACCCCATACTGGACCTTTCGAATAACTGGATGGACACATAAAATAAAGAATACTGGTTTATGCTGTACAGCAGATGTTCTCTTCATGAGGACAAGCCCCAGACTGACTAATTTCTCTGACTGACAGGCATACATGGCACTGCCACACAGTGCAACAAATTGTTACATGCAGTTTCTAAGTGCTCTTAAAGAGGCAGCAGCTAGCATTAAGCCCCATGTTTAATGTGTGCTTCACAGTAGAGTGGATGAGAAACTGGATAATAGGCAAATACTAAGAGACTGACGTGGCAAATGGAAGAAAAGGTAAGGGGGAAGGGGAATACTTAGGGGGCTAGTGGTAGGAATCCATCTAGCAAATCATTATTAACCACTGTGCCACATGACAGGAATACATTATCAGAGACAACAAAGATGCTCAAGAACCCTCACTGAGATTGCCACAGTACTTGACTTTGCAAGGAATACCATTGACTTTACATCCTATAAATTTAAGATCTTCATCTGAATTACTGTGAAGCAGCACAAACTAATTCTTGTTACTGACAGCCCAGCATGAAGAATTATGTACAGTGACATGATATGATTTCACACCCTGTGATATTTTGTAGCCATTGTCACCTTAGAATGTGTTCCTTCTTGGTCAGACACATATCGGTACATGTTTCAATTTTGATTACTTTAAGGAGGCCCATCCCCCCGGACATATAGTGTGGCAACTCCTCAGTGTGCAATATCAGGCTTTAAAGTTACTCTCTGTTAGTGTTATGGTAGCGAGCACTACATTATTTCTGCATGGGTAAACATTGATAATGTTCAGCAGTGGAAGTGCTCACTTACTTGCTGCATTCATAAAGCAAGCCATTTGTACAGTTACCATCCCATCAACCAATCAACCAATCCTATGAGCCACTCTCTACATAGTGCAATTGTGTTATTAAGTAGTCTGGCCCCTAAAAACAATGAATGCGCTCTCATTTTCAATCTTCTAGTATACTCACTTCATAAAGATCAACATGCAGTTAATATGTTTCTGGTGTAATGTCATGTTTTTCTTTGTTGTTAGCAATCAAGCTCATAGATGGTAGCTTGAGAAATATACTTATTGATTATTTAATTTAAGCAGCAGATGAAAATATGAAATACCCACTGTTTTATCATGAGCAAGCCACTTGACGTCCTAGTGCTGAAGTACACCCAGCTATGGAAACTGGTAAAAGCAGGACCAGAGTGCAATGAGATACTGCATCTCAGCTGGGCTATCCTTTGGTAAATAAATTGGAAACAAAAATCACAGCATAGGACTGCAGTTATATGTTTTACAGTGCTATATGATTAGGTCTGCATTATAGGGGAGTTAAATTACCATACCATATATGAAATTACGGGGCATGAACCAAGGTATACATATCCTATGAATGACTGTTGATGCTTCAAGACATCAAAGATATTCACTCATTAAGTGTACAGACTAATGAGCATACATGATTCCAGAGCTGATGGCTCATGCTTGGAACTGAATATTATATCCAGAATTAAAATGTTGAATATTTTTTTGTCTAAAATGCTGCTTTTGCCTGGTTTATCTTGTTTTATCCATAGCTAACCATGTTCCCTTGTTTCACTTCTATTCACAAATCTGTTTCAGATGCTTTGAGCTTGTGTACTGAAGATATTCAGAGATGTTACATTGTATTAATAGGTAAATGTCAAAGTTTTCTACCTCCAGATAAAACTCAATGTTACTGGCACTTAAATGGTCAAAAGGCTTCAAGGTTAGTGACAATAAAGTCGTCACACCTTTGATATACTGTTGTGCCATTGTTTCTGTTATGAGTATTTTCTGGTAGACTGGCTTCCTGAATCTGCACAACCATTGATTTATTAAGTATAGGATATATTTAAAGAGGAATCAGCATTTATTTATGAAAGATGTCCATGTAAACAAGGAAATTAGGCCTAGTGGAATGTATCCAACATTCCTCAAGGGGCTAGCCAAGAATTATCTATACCACTGGAAACTCTATTTAACCAATCAGAACTGCATATGTGCCTGATGACTGGAGAGTGACCCATGTGGTGCCAATAATCAAGAAAGACTCCAAGACAGAACTGGGGAACTATGGACCAGTCAACTTGACGTCAGTACCAGTGAAGCTACTCGAGACTGCCATAAAACAGATTTGTTAAACATTTACAAAAAATATATATATTTTGATTCAGCAGCACAGTATGGATTCTATAAGGGATGATCATGCCAAACAAACCGCATTGCATTTTTTGATAATGTCAACAGGTAACTAGATGTTGGAAAACCTGTGCATGTTGGTTCAGTCCCTGAGGAGGCGCTTTTTGGAGCGAAACCAGTCGGGCGTTTCTTTGTTCTCTGGAGCTGTTGTTGCCTTGCATGGCGCTACTGTATTTTACATCGTTTGCTACTTTTCTTGTAAGTCAAATACAGCTTTACATTTGTGAAGTGTTGGTGCCGTGTTTTCTTTGATTTTTACATGTTGGTTCAGTATCATAGTGAAAACTTAACGGCGACTCACCTAACAGCAAGTACATTTTGCTGAGCACAAAATCGGCTCTGCAGCCACCACAGCAATTGCCAATACAGTGATGGCACTATACAGTGCAATAGGTGATGATAAAAATGTATGTTTAATGCAGGGGGCTACACCCCCTCACTGCCTTTGCAGGGGGAAAGCACCCCACACCCCCATATTATTATAATCAACTCCGGGGGGCAACACTGGGGGACAGAAGAATACACGGAAGGGGATCCACAGTATGCAGGGGGAATACCATGGTTGGGGCAACACAGTCGGGGGAACCAGAGGACGGAATAAAAAAAAAATTACAACAGACAAAACAGTTAAACAAAACATGTACCTGCAGGCAGTCCCAAACCCTGGACCATTACCACTTCGAGCGGTGACCATATCCACTACTCCAGGGGGTCAGCTTAACAGCAGCAGGCTGCAGTCCTGCATTTAGCCCACAGCACTATACAATTCCCCTCATCATTCACTGTCACTATTCCATCCCTCCGCACTTGCTAGTCCCTCCCCTTGATATACCTACACAGTCACTACTACTCCTTCAGGCATGTAAACTGAGTTGCTCAAATGTGAGTTGCTCAGTTTGCTTCACCCGTATCACAGGATATCATGCATGTCATATACCTGGACTTCAGTATAGCATTTGAGACTGTACTTCACTTGTTGATAAACTAGAGAATCTAGATATAACTGGGGGTCTGATGAGATGGGTTCAGAACTGGTTGCATGATAAAAAAAAGGTGTCATAATGAATGGTAATCTTTCAATCTAGCTAGTGACCAGCAGGGTTCCGCAAGGGTCCATCCTAGGACCTATATTGTTCAGTATATTTATAAGTAACCTAGAGGGGGACATCATGGAAAGAATAGTTTTTTTGCTGAGTTTATGTTTCATGATTAGTGAGAAATAACTGCATTACTAGAAGTTAGATAATTAAGTTTTGACTTGCTACTATGGTTCATGCTTCTATTAATAGTTTAAATAATGTTACTGGTATATTAAGCATTGGATGTTAAAATATTTTAAATAATAGTGAAGTCAGGTGTTTCTAAGACTTTAAATCTTTAAAATAAACCCTAAAAGAGAGTGAATTCCTTTCTAAAATACAAATTGATGTTTAAAATTAGGTAAAACAACAAAAAATCGGGCACTTTGCACATTGTCAGTTTTGTTTTTAAATCTAGTGTAATCCATAGTGCCAGAGGGTGTGATGTCACTGATGCCGTTTGGATGATGTCATCAGAAGGCCACAGTATTTAAACTTTCTGAACTATATTGCAAGCACCTTTAAAAAAGGATCAATAAGAGATCTGAAATGCATAAGGCATTACTTGTTAGAGCTCATCCTTGGTACTATGAATTTGAAATAAAGTAAGCACTTTTACACCTGAAATCTGAAGGAGTGGCCTTTTCTTTGAATGAGATGGTGAGTGCTTGATTTTCTTTGCCTTTTACTTTGACATGAGTTGTTCTGAGTGCCACCCATCCAGTGTGGTCTTTTCTGTGTGTACAAGCTAATCTTTAAAATGAGGGCATTAGACAAATTCTTTCCCTGCTTGCTGACTGTGGTAGCTGGAACAATCAGTCTTTTACAGATGCTTTCACAGAGACAATCCAGAAAAAATATAAGGAATTTCCAGGTCTTAAAGAACACAAATTAGATTGAAAATTCATCCTAAATCTCAGAATCATGTGCTACTTTTAACGTTGGCCTTAAGTGAAGATGTTCAACTCAGCTTTGTCCCTGTAAATGATAATACTAATATGAAACGAATTCACTACAATGTTCGCAGCCTCTTAAAGAAACTAAACTTGTTCAGAGCATGGGTTGATATTGAATCTGCAGATATAGTTGATCAGACAGAAATGTGGCTAAACATTTAAGTAACTAAAAAATTGAATGGTAGGACTAGACTACGAATGCCACCACTTTGATTGGAAACATGTGAGGAGGGGGTCCTTTTGTACTACACCAAACTAAATTGGGGCCAACTAAGAAACTATATTCTGGTGTGATAGAAAATATAGAGTGCCTATTAGTGTACCTACAAAATCTAGATGTTATCACAGGTACAATTTACTCCCCTCCTAAAGTTAAGGCAGCAAATTTTGAGGCTCTGGCTCAGGCAATATTGAAATTTACCATGAACAGGGAGCTGATATTGGTGGGCGATTTTAATGCTGCCTGAGAGTGCTCTTGGGACCTGAAACTTGAGAATAGTTTTAAATCTCTGGATTTCAGTCAAGTAATTACCATTCCAACTAGAAAGGGTAAGCTAAATTGTCAGGGAAATATCCCATATCTACTATTTATATCTGCTAAGATAAATAATTCAGAGATTTATGTTGAAGACCCAAACCTTTAGGATCACAATACTCTGAGTTGTAAATTAATTCTAGGAGCAAAGCGGCTTGAGATCCCAAATATAAAAATCAAAAGGAGGAGATATTTTTAAAAAATGAAGTAAGACAGCTTTCAAAATAAATCTTGCAAAGGTACCGTGGCATAGAATATTAGTGACTCTGGAATTAGGTCTAGCAGTAGAGGAATTTACAAAACTCTTTTTGGCTAAACGCAATAAAATAGCCCCACTTAAAAAACAAACAAAAAACAAGGCAGCGCAGAGGTCTTACCTGGTTTGAACAATTCTTATCAGGAAGGCGGTCTCATACCTTCCAAGAGTTCAGGGAGACATATCACCTTAGATGAGAAGACCATTTCAGGTTCTTGCAGGTGAGACATTTTCTGCTGCAGCAGGATCATCTGCAACAGAATGGAGAGCCACAGTCTGATTTAGAACAACTGTTTTATTGGTTAAGCACCCGAAAGGTTAAAATCAGACTGGTATCAGAATTTTATAAGCTACTTCTGTGTATTGAGGGCCCACCACTGGAACAGATTAGGGTGAGACAGGAAACAGAAAATGGCACCCCTGTTTTAGCACACCACTGGAAAAAGTATTTCCTTATGGGATGGGCCATAACCTACATGGCGAGAATTTAACTGGAGAATTGTTATTAGGTTCTTCTGAATTACCATGGTCACAAAACACATTAACACAACATATATGGGACTTCCGGTTGCGCCACGGCCTGAGCAACAGCCTAAACAGAGAGCTTCTCTACAGACGGGCATAAAAACCCTCCTTTTGCCTTAAAAGAGACCACTCCAAACAATAAAAATGCCATCAAAGGGGAGGGAACAACATAAACCAGCTAAAAATCAGTTGGATCGGACCCAGATGACTTTAAATGGCCCGCGATACAGAATCCCACCCCAGGATTTAGCTCTTCTCCACCATGAGTTCAGCAGCAGGCCCCAGGCCTTGGGGATAAAGTAAACCAGCAACCCACAATGGATCTACAGACAATTTCAACAGAAATACAAGCGTTGCGCAGAGAAAATAAAACTGAATTCCAATGGTTGCACTTGAAACTCTCAGACTTAGATTCCTCAATCAAGGAGGTCGATCATAGGGTTACGCTATTGGTAACAGACTCGGCTATGCATAAAGACACTTTGGTCACTCTCTTCGACCACACTGAAGTATTACAGGCCAAATGTATAGATCTAGAGGCTTGATCAAGAAGGGACAATCTCTGGCTATTGGGATTGCCAGAAGGGGCAGAGACCGAGAATATTATCCCTTTTTTGCAAGATACTGTATGCTCTGTGATGTCCTCTCCTTACCATCTACATTGGAGGTTTAAATTGAGCAGGCACATTGTACCCTAGGACCCCAGCCCTCTGATCCCTCTACAAGACCATGCCAGGTGCTAATGAAATTCTCCAGCTACAGTGTTAAAGAGAGGTCCTCTGACAAGCTTGGCGATAAAAAGAGATTACATATAATGGAGCCAGGCTGTTTCTGGATCAGGATTACCCTCCTGAAATACAGCAGCTATGTTTACTGTACAGACCAGTTATGAGAGCGCTACACAACAAAGAAATATGTTTCCAGACCCCCTACCCTGCTAAAATGAAAATATATTGGGATGATGGTCCACAGATGTATCTTACCCCAGAAGAAGCTGAGGAGGCCCTGAAGAACCAAGGGATTCCGTTGGAGAACAGACCGGAACAAAAAATGTCCAAAACAGATCGGAACCTTCTGCAGCTTTATAAACTGCTCCCAGGGAGACAAGATAGTCTGCAACGTGGTGTGTCCTCATTTGCCACCCTCTGGAACTGCTTCAGGAATGTGCAGGCCATGTCGCAGCAAAAGAGAGCAAGAAACTGCATAGTCAGGGACACTTGAACAAAACAGAAAATCTCTGGAGGTACTTTCCAAATTTTTCTGTCATTCCCAATGAGACTCTGCAGCATTCAGGCACAGGAATGCTGAAGGAATGAGAATTTCAACCACGAGGAGGGGGGGGATGGGGCAAAGTAGATGCGTATTCACAAGCTACCTAAACAAATCTGAACTGTATGATGCTCTGGTTCCCCTCATATGAGAGACAGCATTATTTAATCTTTTTGACTGCACTACCTGGACTGGAGGGTCCGAATCACCCCATAAACTATCTAGAAAATATGTAAGACCACGAACTGTCCACTCCTAATGTGGAGGGAAGCAGGAGGATATATACATTGAAAAGAGACTTTTTTGGCATTGCAAACTGGGGGGGGTGCACCATTTAGAAAACCGAGACTTGGGGACTATGTCAATATTTTGAAATATTAAGATGACAGGAAGGGAGTTGGAAAACAAGAGCTCTGGGTCATCATTAGAAGCTATATGACATGGAGGAAATGAAGATTATAACTGCAAATGCTTGTCTGTTGGGGGGGAAGGGGATTGAGAGAACTACAAATAAAGTGTGGCCTGGTTGGCGATGGATTTTATTTTTCACAGGACAATGGTTATATCTGTATTTTCAACAAATAAATTGCCCCTGTAGCAATCCTCATAGCGGAGAATATACACAATGCTACAGCTCTGCTGGTATCCTTAACCTGAGCAGAGAAAGGGCACTGATAGTTCAGTGCCCCTACCTTGGAGGTGCTTTTTGTATAAAATGTTTTTCAGACAATATTCATGTTGATATCTGGTTCTATACCAAGTTTATATTGTTTGTTACTGTTATAACAGTTCAGTTATATACTGGGTATAGTTTTATTTCCCAACTTCAGAGAACATGCAGGATGGAGTGGACTCTGCCTTTGGCCAAGGTACAGAATGATAGAATCTAGTAGATGAAAATGGGGACCAAAATATTGACCTATAATGTCAATGGTCTAACGAGCCCAATAAAGTGGAAAAAAAACTTACAATATGTAAAACAGATGAAACCTGATATCATTCTCTTGCAAGAGACACATTTGTCAATAGAAGAACATAGGAAACTATTAAATTTCGGATATTCTGAGGTCTGGTTTTCTTCATATAAACAGGGCAGACGATGAAGGGTTGCCATATTAATTCCAAAACAGGTACCCTTTGAGATTACAGAGCAGATAAAGGATAATGAAGGGAGATATGCCCTCTTGAAGGGCTCCCTCAATGGACATAAAATTACCCTGGCCTCAGTATATGTGCCTCCTAACTCTCCCTTCGAGATATACAAGAAAATATTATTGCTCATAGCACAGAAGGCTGAAGGAACAACTATTTGGGGCGGGGGGGGGACCGGAATATAACCCTCGACCTCTTAAATGATACTATCTCTAGGATTCCCAGGAAATCATATAAACTAATAAAACAGGTTAAGACCCTCCTGACAAGGTTGGGACTCCAGGATGTTTGGACTTTCTTAGAAGGGCAACGAAAGGGTTATACCCATTATTCAGCAACATATCACTTGTATTCCAGACTGGATTATTTTTTCGTGTCCAGAGATTGCCTTGGAAGGACACAGATATGTGAGACTGGCACCATTGTGTTATCTGATCATGCACCTTTAACCCTCACAATAGATCTCTCTATGCCACAAAGGAGGTTCTAGAACAGATCTCACAAATCATGATCCAAACTATGCACGAGAATGAAGCTAGTGGAGTGAGTAAGGGAATTTTGTGGGACACTATTAAAGCTGTAGTCCATGGTAAACTGATTGCAATCACTACTGCCAGAAAACGAAAAAGGGCAGAGAGAGACAAAAACAATGGCAATTACAAATAAAAAGTTTGGAAGAACAACAACAAATTAGATTTGACGGGGGAGGAAAAAGGAACTTAAGGAACTGAGGAACCAGCTAAACAAATGACTTGATCTCCGGATGGAGCAGAATCTCCACTTCCTGAAACAAAAGTATTATGAGGGAGGTCCCTGGTCTTTACGGCTCCTAGCCATAAGACTTAAAGCTAGATGAGCACGAGCGCAGATTACACACGTAGTCCACCCCTGAACCAAAAGAAAGGCCGCAACTCTTTCCCAAATATCAGAGACTTTTACAGAATATTACCAAAAACTATATGTCCCACGAGAGGATCCAGATCCAGATAACATTCACACCTTTTTAGCTGGGCTGGGACTGCCACAGATGTCTGAAGGGTGGAGCGCCCAACTCATGGCCCCAATCACTAGGGAAGAAATTAACAAGGTAATAACAGAAGGGAAAACATGCAAATCACCAGGTAATGATGGACTCCCTACGGAGTTCTATAAGAAGTTTCACCAGACAAATATTCCACTATTGAGACTGGCATTTCAGGAGATGATGACAGAGGGATCAGTTTTGCCTCCTTCATGGAGACAGGTGGTAATATCTGTGATACCCAAGCCATTAAAAAGCCCTATTAAAGGACAAGAAATTTCACTTCACCCTACTTACATGGGTCTTTTTAGTCCTTCTAAATCTATTAATAGCGTAGATCACTATTTGGATTATTTAACAGACTCACAAATTTTGACTGACTCCCCAGAAAAAGTGTTTAATAAACTAGATAAAGAAGTTGAAGCAATTAAATTAGATCCTGAATTCTTAAGCAATGTCCAGATACAATCTCAAGTATATGATTAAAGCATTAACACATCCAGTGATGGTGAATATAGTTTTCCTTGAAGCATACAATGAATTAAAACATCACTAGAAAAGATTGTCCGATTTCATAATAAATAAACTTACAGACATTTCAGACAAAATTAATACTAAAGATAACAAGTGCTTTACTGAGAAGGCAAACAGGCCCTCTTTTTCTTCAATTTACTATCCGAACTCTCCATTAAAGAAAAAGTGAAAAAAGAGATCACAGAAACCTGAGATAGAAAAAATCAAAATCAAATAAAAATAAGGTGAAAAAACAATGTAAAAAATAACACACAAAAAAACAGGTTATAGCAGATAATGTAAATATAAATATTACAAACCAAGTAAAAAACAAGTAATGAGGACCACAAAAGCCAGGTTAAAGAAGATAAAAAGAAAGCTCCTTAGTTCTAACGGAACAGTGCTCCTTGGGTAATAACTCTTTACAAAATATAGATTCAAATGTGGCATCTTTTGAGAATCTTAAATTACAGAGTCTTCTTTCTCTAAATCATAATCCAGAGTCCATTACTATTACAGGGAAAGAGGTAGTTTTTAAAATTGAAAATATTTATACAAAACCCTAAGAAACAACTGACTCATTATCTTCCCTAATGTCCCATCTGCTTAAAGCAGAACTAGAACTTCCACAGGCAGCTTCCAACATAAAACTGGTCTATAGAGATCAATCGATCGATAATCAGCCAGTTTACATATTATTATCTGATATGATACAGCTAAGAAAATTTGGGCTAAACAAACATATATCTAAATAAACTTGATATTTTAATCTCTTCTCCAGTTAATTGGTCTACTATATGGATGTTTGCTCATGGAATAGGAATCTTCCAATAGGTCCTATGATTCCCATTGAATCTATAACCTCAACATTAACACTGCTTAATTGGAATTTCAATAAAATACCAGATGTTTATCATCTCTCCCTATTTGGAATAGCAAAGTTTGAAGGAAACAACAGCCATAGATTACCCTCCCTTGTTAGAACTCTTCTTGAGTCATGTCTGGATATAGAAATAGCAAAAGCTGACTTGGGAGAGGTCAGGAGAGTCCATAAGGATGAAATAGATTCTCAAATTGACTTGGCAATAAAATCAGA
This sequence comes from Neoceratodus forsteri, assembly GCA_016271365.2. Taxonomy (NCBI): domain Eukaryota; kingdom Metazoa; phylum Chordata; order Ceratodontiformes; family Ceratodontidae; genus Neoceratodus; species Neoceratodus forsteri. Next base: position 611,398,321 of record CM028135.1, read on the forward strand.
AACTCTATACAGGAACTTATTACATAATGCGTATAAGTTGGATAGAATCCAAGTACTCTTAACTGATTTACAGTCGAAAGAAATTTCAGAAAGAATCACTATGGAAACTAATATCAAATCATGACTACCTAATAACTACCCCATTTTATCAAATACGGATGAGTCTTTAACAAATAAAGACTTAACATCTTCTAAATTAGATAATTTTTTGTCTTGGAACATAGCAGGCATAGGGACAAAATTGGTTGACCCGATTGGAAAAAATGGTTTCAATATGAACTATTGCTGTTTCAGGAGACATGGGCATCCACAGAAATTCATTTAAATGGTTACGAAGCATTTAGTTTGTTAGCACAGAGGGAGAAAAAGTTTGAAGGCGAGTGGTGGGTTAACCACCTTTTATAAAATTAGAGCTGGTATCAATGCAATTGATTATCTTGAGGTTAAAATGTCGCATTGATAAATATTGTCAAATGGACTTGTTTACTTATATGATTGTGAATGTGTATGTTCCTCCCAACACTCCAAATACAAATATATGGCAATCTTTGTTCAGAGCTCTCCTGATCATGGATACTTTGTATATTAAACATCACATAGATATAATATTAATAGGAGGTGATTTCAATGCTTGGATAGCCTCCTTTGATAATCTCCCAATGTTGCACTCCCATATATATGGGTAATTTAGAACAGAGGAAATCATTGGATGCCATTGTTAATTCAGCAGGCATTAAATTTAAAGAATTCATAACTGAGAATAATTTACTAATCCTTAATGGTAGGGGACCAGAAGATCTAGAGGGAGCATACACATACTTTTCTTCAGTTGGAAACAGTCTAATAGATTATGTATTAATCTCTCCTGAATCTTCTGATTTTGTACAGAATTTTCAAATAAATCTTGCCGCATGATCACTTTTAACGATAAAAAAAGGCCTCCTTTGAAATATATTTATCCTGTTTTATTGGTCTCCATGGGGAAAGCTAAACTATCCTTAAAAAATAACAAAATGAAGAATATTGAACATATCATTTTTTCTATACCAATCTATTCTGAAGATGTTTTAAAAAATGAAAATTTAACCCAAGTTACTATCAGAAACTTTGAGAATCTTTTATCTAGAATTACTAGCGAAATATATGTATACAAGGATCAAACATCATCCCTACAACATGGTTTGATTCCCAGGCCAGTATCAAAAGAAGAATTTAGGTAAAATAATTAGGGAACATCTTAAAAATCCATCAAACCATACTAAAGTAAAATTAAATTATGCCCAGAAAGCATACAAAAAATTCTTAAAGATAAAGAAACATGAATTTACACAAAAAAGATGGGAATTTATCCATCAAACAATATTGAACAATGATAGTAGGGCCTTTTGGAGTATGGTTGCAAGAGGGGTTAAATTATATCAATCTACATTACCATCTTATATTCCCAAAGAAGCATGGGTTACCTATTATACAGCTTTATTAAACAAAAACATTTTACAAAGAGATCAAATAAATTCCTTACAATGGATATCTCTGCTTCCTTACTCACCTATAATTTTCACTTCTGATGATGTTCAAATGGCAATCTTAAAATTAACAAACAATAAAGCTCCAGGCCCAGATAAAATCCCAGCCGAGATTTATAAAGAAAATCTCAATTTTTGGATTCCTTTTTTACTCAACTTATTCAATATTTGTTTAAAAGAATGTACAATACCATCGTCATGGCAAAAAAACATAATAATACCTATTCATAAAAAAGGTTCGTTATACAAACCAAGTAATTACCGCCCAATAAGTTTACTAGACATTGCAGGGAAAATATTCTCTCATATATTGTTAAACAAACTACAAATCTGGATAGATACTAATAGCCCTCTTTCAAAATTTCAAGCTGGATTTCGTCATGGATTTTCCACAACAGATAATGTTTTTGTATTATTCCATCTCCTAGAGAAATACATATTATTTAGGAAAATGAGACTTTATGTTTTATTTGTTGATTTCTCCGCTGCGTTCGATTCATTAATAAGACAGACTTTATGGGAAATTCTTAGGATTCGAGGCCTCCCTTCATCTTTACTCCTCCCTATGGTTTTACTTTATACTAATACTTATACGGCAGTGAGATTTGATCAAAGAGGAAATATCACAGAATATTTCCCAACCTCTAAAGGTATCAAACAGGGATGTTTACTAGTCTCTATTATTCAATATCTATATAGATACCTTATTAGATTATGACTTAAATGATCAGTGGACTCTTCAAAATAAAAGATCAATACATACACAACCTAGCATATGCAGATGATCTAATTCTACTATCACTGACCCCTAAAGGACTAGAATTAAAATTTAAATCTCTTGTGAATAAATGTAAAGAACTGGAACTGAGAATAAACCTAGACAAAACAAAAATAATGATCTTTGGAAATCGGTCATCAAAACCAAGGATTTTCTAGAATGATGCCCCTATTGAAATAGTGACATCTTATAAATACCTTGGTATAACATTACACTCTAGAAACTTCTGGGCACATCATATTATGGAACAGATTAATAAGGCAAAGTATGCAGCAAAAGCACTGCAAAGATTTAACCTTAAATATGGAGGTTTTACGGTAATACCTGCTATTAAAGCAGGGGAGGCAAAAATTACCCCACTACTATTATGTGGAGCGGAAATCTGGGGATATAATCATTATCCACAACTGGAAACCCCTCTTTTATATTATTATAAATATATTTTACAAGTTCCCACTTCAATGGCTGGATCAATAGTTAGAACAGAATTAGGTAGATTACCTTTGATTTCCCTTATTAACCTAAGGATAGTCACATATTGGTTGAGATCAATAAATAATGTTATGCCATTGAACTGTATAATGGAAAAGGAATCCTGGCATAAAGAAGGTTTTACCTCTCTATGGTTAAAATCCCTTTTTCAAATATTACACAGTATAGAGTCAACTCACCTATGGAATGATTGGCAAGCGGAAATAAAAATACACGAAAGCTATAAGGTTAATTTGAAAAAACTTTTTACAAAAGCCACACAAATTCAGATGAATCAAGTAAGGAGCCAAAGACAAGCCCTGTGGTTTGCTCAAAACAAAATTGATTCCAACATGGAAGAATACTTATGACTTCCTTTATCACCATACATACATGTAAAGCAATAACCTGGGCGAGATTTGAACTTATTACATCAAAATACATTTACTTTAATAAATTAAAATTAAATGAATCAACTCAGGATAAATGTCCTTGCAATAGAGGATTCACTGAATCGTTAAAGCATGTATTAATTCAATGCCCTTTATTTAATAATATTCGTTTTAAATATTTGGGGAAAATTCTTAGTAAATATGCAAATTTAACATATGATGTGATATTCATATTGATGCACCCAATGACTGTTCAAGATGCAATACTGGTAGGGAATTTTATAATGTCTGTAATAAGTGTTAAGAAAAAAGCATACCGAAAGTGGCTCAGAGATAAATGAATTGTTTTTTATACAATCTGAAGAATTTTAATCAGCATACTTTCTTATGAGTTATTCTAATGAGATAAGGAGTCTGTTTAATCATATTTTTAATTTATTTCACATTTTGTATTTTTAAATTTAAAAATTGTAATGTCCAGAAATTTTTCTAATTTTTTGGAAGACAATAAACTTGACTTGACCTTGACCTTGACCTTGATACCCAAGCCCAGCAGGGACCTAATGGCCTGTTCCTCATATAGACCAATCTCAGTTTTAAATATGGATTATACATTTTTTACCTCCATACTAGCCAAACAACTACAATCAATAATACCAAATTTGATTCATTGGGACCAGCCGGGATTTATCCCTAACAGACAGGCAGCTGACAATACACGTCGAACAATACATATCATAGACCATTTAAATAAGACTGGAGAGGGGGCATTGATAATAAGTTTAGATGCTGAAAAAGCTTTTGATTAAGTAAATTGGAAGTTTTTATATTCGGTCCTTGCCAGGTTCGGGTTCGCGGATAATTTTGTAAAGACAATAGCAAGGTTACATACAGACCCACAAGCATACATATGAACCAATGGGATGGTTTCCAAGGGGATCACACTTGGATGGGGCTCCCGTCAGGGTTGCCCTCCGTCGCCCTTCTTTTTTTTTTATATATAGAACCCCTAGCACAATGGATTAGAACCGATCAGAACATTAGGGGTATCCAGATAGCAGGGAAGGAACACAAGATCGCACTCTATGTGGATGATGTCCTTTTATATTTGACATTTCCGGACATCTATTTGCCAAGACTGATGGACATTATAGGGGAATATTCTATACTATCAGGATATACTCTTAACTCCACAAAAACTGAAATTTTACACATAAATTACACCCCTTCCCCGGGCCTAAGAGCCAAATATAAAATTAATTGGGACTTACATACCCTTAAGTATTTAGGTATTATCTTAAGGGTGGAGAATAATTATTTATATATAGATAATTACAAAATAATCTTAACACAAATAGAATCAGACATAAAAAATGGATGTTACTCCCCTTCCCGATGTACTCCAGAATTCAAAAGGTAAAAATGAATATATTATCTAGGATCTTATATTTATTTCAGTGTGTCCCTGCCATATTGTCCCAGAAATGGTTTAAAGATATTCAAGGCAAAATATTTAAGTTTATATGGGCAAACAGGAAACCCAGAATACACAGAACCCTTTTAATGGCAGATAGGAGATCAGGAGGCCAGGCCATACCAGATCTCCTGGAATATTGGCTAGCCACTCAAGTAAAGTATGCCCTCCTCTGGACACACAAACCTGCCTGGACATATCAGCAGGAAATAGAGATTACCCTTTTAAAGGGTAGCACTCAATCTGCATGCCTTTAAGAACCCCCAGATCAAAGATCTCCAGTAGTAAAGGCATATATAGTTTTACAGACTACCTTAGAGGCCTGGGATATGTTCTGCAAGTACATGTATGTTACAGCTGACCTCTGGAAATACTGTTGACTGGCAAATACCCAAGACTTCCCACCAGGTAGCCTGGACCCTTGGTACAAGCATCAAGATGCGAAATAATTTATGTATCCCATGCAGCACATGCAGGGGGGATGCCCTCTTACTTTTGAGGACTGTGTCAGTAAACTGGGATGATCTGAGAAGACAAAATGGCATTACCTATAGATGTCCACTTATATCCAAAGGAAGTTGAGATCTATGTCACAGAACCTTACAGATCCCACTAGACATATATCTTAGGAGGATCTTTCTTCCTTGACAACCCCCAAGCAAATGATCACAAAGATCTTTCAGTTTTTAAATGCTCACAAGACCAAGACAAACCAGTATATTATTACTAAATGGGAATGAGAGACAGGTGTCTGCCTCTCACCTTTAGAATGGAATAGGATTTGGGGTAACTCAATTAGGATGACTTCCTCCCCATTATGGCAGGAATTCTCTTGGAGGGTGAAGGTAAGATTTTTTCTGACCGCTGATAAAGTGACTAAGTGGGACCCAACATTGACTCCTTCTTGCTGAAGACAGTGTGGGGAGCAAAGAGCTACCCCTTTTCATATATTTTATTCTTGTCCTCTCTTGGAAAACTTTAAGACTCAAATACAGCAACACTTACAGAAAGTGTTCCAGATAGAAGAACAATTTTCTTTTTATCATCTGATATTGGGCCTCCCCATGAGCAGTATTAGGGGCTCCAACTCATTACATTTGTGGTACATTTGTACCACAGCTTATAACAAAGCAATAACACGTAAATGGTTAAAGCCCTCCCCTCCCATGTGGAAGGACTTGCGGGAGCTTATATTAAATATCCAGAGAATGGAAGCTTTAACTCTCCAAGTTCAGAATAGGCAGGAGGCATTTGTAGACAGATGGACCATATGGAATCTTCAACAAGATTAAACTCAGAAAACAACAGTTTCAGAGATTGGTTTCCATGGGGCTTGTTGGACAGAAGACTAAACAAATCAGAGAACTTAGGTCCTGGGCAGTAAAACTCCTTCCTCAGATATCAAAGTAGAAGGTCAAGTAGGCAATAATGTTTGTGTTTTTATTAATTTTACCCAGTTTTTGAATCTAGGTAACAAGAACATCTGTTATATGTAGTTGGTTTTTATTTTATTCCATTAAAGAAAAAAAAATAGGCCTAAAAGAGGCCTACTGGCACTGTTCAAAGGATAATATATGATATATTCTATTATATATGATTGTAAGATGATCAACTTATGTCATGGTGAACATACAACCAATAAAGTAAGTGTAAAATAAAATAAAAAAAACACAACATATATGGACACCTGTTGGAGACAGTGTGGAGCACGGGGAATTCATTACCATGTATTTTGGAGTTGTCCAGTTCTCCAGCCTTTCTGGGGCGAAGTACACACAGAACTGCAGCTCTTAACTTCTGTCTAGATTCCTTTCTCTTTTCAATATTTAGTACTAAGCTCACCCACTTTTCTGAGGGGTCCTAGAAGAAAATGACAGCTTATGCAAATGTTACAAATGGTAGTTCTCAAATGCATCACCCTGTGCTGGCTGGATCCCCTCCACCCAATGGTAGATTTTCGGAGGGTAAAATTTTGGAACTGGAGTCTAGGAATGGATCACAGCAACTTTGCAGCTCTGACTCCCAAAACATTTAGAATTGGGGCAACTCTGGCACAATCTGCAGTTGGGGTGGTTGGGTGCCACTGGGGAGGGAGGGTCTAGCCTGACTCTCCCTCTCACAATTAACTCAGTGGGCTCTGACAGCTGTTTCTCCTTGGACAGCCTACACAACAATAAAATATGCAACATCCAAGATGAAGGTTCTTATTATTTTTTTAGATGCCTCACTTAGTCACAATATAATCATGTGCCATATTATCGGTGTCAGTGGCTCAGTAGGTTGCACACTCGCCTCTGAGACTGGGAGATCAGTAGGCTGTGGGTTCTATCCCCACACCAGGCACTTGGGTTAATATCCCAACACTGACACTATAGTGCAGCATGAGAAGGGTGCTGCACTCCTGAGGTGCCATCTTTTGGATGAGACATTAAACCGAGGCCCCATCTGCCTGTTCGGGTGGTTGTTCAGGTGGACGTTAAAGATCCCATGGCACTTCTCGAAAAGAGTAGAATGTTTTATTAAGGCAAAAAAAAAAAAATATTACAACATTATTTCATTGTAGATATCAGAAATCAGAAAATCAGGAAATAATATACTTAAAGCATAAATTAAGAAAAATCAATAAGGAAAATTAAATTGAAACAAAACCTTTTCCATTACATCAATCATTAGTTAAGGAACCAAGTACAATTCTTCCAATATTCTTGGAAAACTCCCTTTGGTACAGTTGCTGTCTCTGAATTATATACATTCTGTAGATTTTGCACAATCTGTGAAATAATCTGTGTAGGACTATTCTGTTTTTGTTGTAGTAATAAGACACAACTGGCTTGCCACAGATAAAATCTACACAATGCGAATATTAATTGTTAAGTACTGGGATGATATTTTTTAACACTGTAGGGTAATTTCCGTATACCAAAATATTGTATGTAACAGTTGGGATGGCCTTCTCTCTCCATTTATGGAGCAAAAGGGTCCAGACTGAATGTGTGAAGGGACAATCTATAAAGAAATGTCTCATAGTTTCAGATATAGCAGTGCATGTATCCCTTGGACATAATCTCTCCTCTGATGCCTTATGCTTTAGGTTGTCTCATACCCCTAGTCTTCCATGGCATGCCAACCTAGTAACATCCCATGTCTAGGGATCCTGGGATCTGTTAGCTGCAAAAAGGCAGTAGATTGGTCAATCTCATTCCCAAAAGTATCTTTTAGTATAGGGAGATCTGAGACGTGTTTACCTAAAACTGTCTGGTACAGCTGTTTCCTAGTGGAAGAAAGGATAGTTTGTGCAGTTAAACCCCATTGTCTGACCTTTAAAAATGTGGGGATCACATAATAGGGAAGTTTGTGTTTCCTAAAATTCCTAGGAATTTCTAAGGGAGGCTTTTGCCATATTTGGCATAAAGAATTTGTGAAATAATGTAGTGAAGAATACCAGAAGGTAGGTTTAACTTGTAAGAGAAAAGGAAAACTAAATTTAAAGAACAAACAATGACAAAATACAATAGGGTTCACCATTCTGACCCCCCATGACAGTAATCAAGATATGTATAGGATCTTTTAACTGAGTTTAAATGGCTTCCCCAAAATCCTTGAAAGAAAACATTATTTACGTTTGCCTCCCGAGTGAAAGGGACTGGATAGATAGCAGCTAAATGCAAAAATAGGATAAGAATTAATGTTTTTAATAACATAACCCATTTCAGTTTAGCTATACTACGTCCTTTCCATGAAGCCACTATATTGTGTGCTTTATCAAGGGTAGTGGCCCACTTATAGGAGGCATCATCTGTATTGCCAAAGGTTAATCTTAAAATATGTATGGGAGAAGTAAGTATAGGGACCCCGGCCAATTGGGAGGCCACATCTAGTGAATCAGATAGCGAAAGTTGTATGGCAGAACTCTTCTCATAGTTCAATTTAGAGCCAGAGACAGTTTCAAAGTCCCTAAGGAGTGGTGCAAAATCTGTTTCCTTGACAAATGGAGTTGTGTGTATATATAAGTCATCCGCGTATGCAGATACCAGAGGTACAGTGTCACCTGAGGGTACTGTAATCCTTGCAATGGATATGTGTTGTAAGAATTTTCTCAACAATGGTTCAATTTGAAAAGTGTAAAGCAATGGGCTTAATAGGCAGCCTTGTCTGACTCCTTTGTGACTTAAAAAAGGCGTACCAGGAGATCCATTAATGAAAGGTTGTATCCATGCCATACTATATAATAACCCAATCCAAGTGATAAATTGTGTGGATATACCATAGTGTGCTAAGTCCATAAAAAGATATTCATGATTCACCTAATCAAAAGCTTTCTCTTGATCCAGCGAGAGTACGAGAGAAGGGGCAAGGGGGCACTATAGGCTGCAATGTCCCGTAATAAAGATAAGTTTGAGGTGATGGTTCTACCAGGGATTGCACAGGTCTGTACTTCTGAAATCACCTGTGTTGCTATGGGGAGTAGCCAATTTAACAAAATTGACAAACATTTTATAGTCCTCATTTAAAAGGCTCAAAGGCCTCCAATTCTGAATATCAGATCTGTCACCTTTCTTAAATAATAAAATCATAATGGTATCCGAAAACTGAGAAGTGATGGAATTCATGTTTAAAATGGTGTTATAAACTACTGTTAATATAGGGGAAAGAAAATCTGCAAAATGCTAATAGAATTCTGCAGTGATCCCATCCTTTCCAGGAGAGGTACATTTCCTCTGTTTTTTAATGGCCTTCTGAACTTCTTCCGATGTAACAGGCTCGGTTAAAGTAGCCTTCTGATCTCTAGAAATAGGGGAAGGGGTATAACATCTGAAAGAAATACTTGACTAGGAAAAGCTGTGGAGACAGTTCCAAAGGTATTTTCCAAATGCAATTGTACCTTGCCTTTGATGGACGTTAGGGTGTTATATTCAGTAGAGGTATCTAGCTCCTTAAGTTGATCTATGTGGGAAGTGGCTACTCTGTTTGAACACGTTTTAAAAATATCCAATGAAAATTTAGTAGGTTGTGTTCCATATTGTGCTTCAATTTTTAAAGAACATGCTCTATTGTATTGTAACTTTTCCATATTCGCCTTTAGAGATTGGATTTGTGAAGTGTATGCTATCTCTGATTCAAATGCCCTTGAGATGATATCTTGAAGCTTTTGTTGCAGGATAGGCACTTCAAATAAGCAGTCTGGGTTTTATTTCTTGCTTGTTTAATAAAAAAAGTTTTTAAATAATTTTTTGAGTCTTCCCACCAGCTTAAAGGGGAAATATATGCGTCTAATACAGAAATTCTGGCTCTTAAGAATTCTTTACAAACAGTTACATATGCTCATCAGCCAACAATGTATTATTAAGCTTCCGTCTAGAGCAAACTTTATTGGGATATGCTCCATTTGATGGAAACCAGTGAAGTGAAATGCCTAAATGCTCTAAGGTTTCGCATGGGATCGTTTCAGTTTGCTGCACTGATACATTCTGTGATACAAAGATGTAGTCTATTCACCAGGCAAAGGAACCTCTGTAGTAATTTTTGGCCCCTTTTTGATGAACCTTGGAATTACCATCTTTAAGAGAGGCAGTTCTAATTAATTTTCTCAAAGTTGTCATGTCCCTGAAATTTTTTTTGGTACTACCCGCTCTATCCTCTAGGGTGAGTCCGCAGTTGAAATCACCCCCAATAAGGTGTCTATAAAAGTACGGCTCTAATTTTTTAAACAACTCGGACCTTGCAGCAATACTTTGAGGAGCATAAACATTTATAATCCTTAAATTCAATAATCTATATTTACAATGTATAAGTAGAGCTCGGCCAGGGACAATGTCCACTAACCTAGTGACGCTATAACTGTATCCTGAAAATAAAATCCCTACACCATCGCACCTATCTTCTCCACTGGACCAAAAAGAAGGTCCTTTATTCCATCTGTTTTTTACCTGCGTGAGCTCATACTTGGTTTTCAGACGTGTGTCCAGGACTAAATAAATGTCTTGATTAAGATCGTGAAGATACTTAAGTGTGGGTAGGTATTTTCTATGAGATTTCATGCTGCACACATTCAGAGTGCAGTACCACAAGCCTGATCCTGCTAGCATTAGGGAGAAAAAAATAAAGAAGAAAAACTACCACCTGAATTAGCCAGTATTCAGGTTACTACAGATGAGGTTTCTGAAGATTTCTTAGAAGGGGAAGGGTCCAGCCTATAATCTGAAGAGTAGTCCATCCTAATTGAGGAGGCATGTGAAGAGTCAGAATCACCCTTATCCTCCACCATATACCCCACTGTTTATGTTTTGATAAGGCCTGATACCTGATTCTGGTTAGGATGGATTTATGGGGAGGAAGATCTTGTGCCTTTCTTTTCCCTTTTTTTATGGGAGAAACTGCAATAAAGGGAACAGTGTCCTGAGCTGGGAGGGGGGGAGGCATTGGAATTAAGTTTTGTTCTGCAGAGGGGTCGGGGTCTGTAGAAGTAAGAGGGCCCTGATCTTCAATCCTATTAGAAACAGTGTTAGGGGGGACTACTGAAATGGGTGCTTCTTCCTGTAAAGGTGAGGCAACAGAGGGAAGCCCTTTTTCGGCATTTTGAAGGGCTTGATTCTGAGAGTCAGTGATTATTGCCACTTGATCTTGAGGGACCCTATCAATTCTGTTGTGGTCTGCCCAAGGACATTGATGATATGAATGTCCTGGCTCATTGCAGAGATTGCATTTCAAAGGGTTAGGGCACCCTAAACTTACATGTCCATAGGTTACATAAAGACTGCATTTGGGTTTGTCACATGTATTACTTAGGTGAGTATGTGCACCACATTTGTGACAGGCACATGACTGGCCAGGATAAAAACAAAGCCCTCTGTCCCTACCTATATAAAAACTGCCAGGTAGGTGTACAATACCCCTCTTGGATTGCTTCAACTGAACCCTCACCTTCCAACCTCCTGTCCAAACATGGTCCTCATCCAATATTGGACTAGGGGCCTCGAGGATGTCGCAGCGCAGCTTTAGCCAAAATTGAACATCCACTGTGCTCACCACTTCATTGTGAAAAGGCAAAGCAATATTTTTATTTGTAGGTTTAGTCAGAGGTATGAGCATAAAGGGGGTCCAAAGCAACTGTGATTTAACTGTTTCATATTTATTCCAAAACCTTTCAAGTGTATACACTCTCTTAAAACTAATATCATAGATCGGTGCTCCTCGAACATGTATAAATGCAAAATGTTCACTTGCAACAATGTCCATGGAATCTTGTAACATGCTGTGCAGAACAGTTTTTCTGTCTGGAGCTGTAGAGATATCACCATAAAATTTCATTCGCACAGCATTCCTGTGCTGTGCAGGTTCACCCAAATTTTGAAAAAGGTCACTAAGTTTGAAGCCAGAATCCTCAGACAGCTCACCGTTTTGCTGAGTGCCTAGATTTTCAGTCTTTGTGTCTTGTACAAGTTCCTCCTCAGAGGCTGAGTAATCGGTTGTTTGCCATTGCAGTACTGTGTTGTGGCCCTTTGTTGGCTTGGAGTCCGTAGTAACTGTAGCTGGCCTGTTAGCATCAGAGCTTTCTATCGGTGCTGCAGGCTTGTGGGACTCAGAGGCTGCAGTCAGCAGATTTTGACTCTATTCCATTGTCAGAGCCCAAAATTATTTCCTTTGCACTCACTGCCCCTGGTGAAACCTATGCAGAATCAGATGTAGTACATGTCCTTCCTGCAGCACAAAATGCCACATCAGGAGACCAGAAAGGATCAACGAGCGGTATCTCTCTGTGGCTACTATGCAAATGTAGGGAAGCAGGTTGGTCCGACTCAGGAACTTTCACTGGTGTTTCGGAAACATTAAGCTGTGCTCATTTCTGTACAGTAGACATAAAGTAGGTAGCATCGGGGATATCAGATTGAGTTAAGTCATCCTCCCGCATGAATTGTTTTAAGAGGTTCCTATGCTGAGTATATACAAGCCTCAGTTGCTCTTCCAAAACATTAGAAGTCATAGTCTCACATGCTGTGGTCGCCTGAGATTCCATAGACAAATTCTTGGGAGCAGAGTCCATAGTGTCTGATTTTAAGTTCTGTGTAGATTATCTTGCTTCTGAATTCTCACTATTTATTATTGCTTTATTCCCAGGTACAATAGATGCAGTCTGAGAAACAGAGTCCTCAGTAGAGTTTGTCTGAAGAAAGAAAAGTGGTCCAGCAGCATCTCCACCACCTCCTGCCTCCGGAACGGTGGCCATCTTGGCAATCAGCCAGACTGCCAAGGGTTCCCCCTACAGAACGGTAGGGTAATTTCCCCGGTATCCTGGCCATATTTCCCCCATTCACTAGAAATACCACCAACAGCTTAATCTGGTTCAGTTTCAGTTGGTTACCATCTGTATCCCCCTCCCCCACCCCGGTCGCCCCTGAAAAAGGGACTTCTAGTCTCAGTGGGCCTACCGGGTCAACAAAATTCAATAAATAAATAATAACAGTTACAGGTTATGTTCTCCCTCTGCTTGTACAGTCTCTTCACAGGTAAGATACACGGACATTTCTTAGGTAATTTCCAGACCCAAGACTTGAAGAGTTGCCTAGAGGTTTTAGCTTTAGTTCCTTGAATGAGAGGCAGTTTCCCCTCTGGATTGTATGTATTTTCTCTACTTCAGACAACAGTCATTTACTACTGTTTGACACTTTTGCCCAGGACCTGTAAGACATGTAATAGTATTGTTCTGCATTTGGTGACTGTCGTACTGTATATTTTGTAACTATGTCTTATGTGAAAGTAACTGCATAAACTTGAAGTTTCAAAAAAACCCCACAAAAAACAGAGATCTCTACATGTCCTCCAGGTGTCATGGAAATGTTAAAAAATAAATTTGGATTAAAGATAGGATCCAGAATAAAGCAAACAAAACATTAAGCATAGAAGACTGGGGATGCTATAAAAGAGCTTGAAATAATCTAAACACAGCAGATAAGGAAAGTGAACACTGAATGGTATAAAAACAAGATGGCTGAAAACAAAGATCAAAAAAACTGGGCCTTAGCCAAATCATTTGAAAACCCTGGAAAAAAAATATAATAACAATCCAAATAGAAGAAAATGGTGAACTACAGTACATACAGAAATCTTCAGGCTTACTGAATGGGTATTTTACATGTTAAAGTGCCAAGCCTGACTAAGGGGAGAGAGAAAGCAAGGGTCTAGTATATGTGTGTGTGTGTGTGTGTGTATGTGTGGGTGTGGGGGGACTGGACAGCAGTGGAAGTGACTTAAGTGGTGTATTTAAATTTGGATTTAAAATTCTTATAGGATTTAAGTCTTTAAAGTAGTAAGGGGCTTGAATTCAAATAAGACTTTTGGAGCTGAAAGGGTAGAAACTAGATTCTTAAAAAACACAACTGAAATAATAACACGCATTCAAACCAAACAATTCAACTGGAGCCTAAAGGAGGGTAAGTTTCCAGCATCATGGAAGCTTGCTAAAGTAGTCCCTATTTTAAAGGTAGGGAAACCATGTCTTCTAAATTTACAGGCTGATTGCACTGTTGCCTGTCCTGTCTATCACAAATACTAGAAAGACTGGTTCACAGTAAAATTTATGAATACCTTGAGAAATACTCACTGTTCATGAAATTTTTCTATGAACAATGTGCTCATGTATCAAGTAGATTTGGTAATTATCCCCAGTGGACAAGGAGAGGATTGTGGGCACGGCATTCATGGACCTTTCCAAAGTGTTTGACCTAGTGGACCATGAGATTCTTTTGGAAAAACTGCATGGGATTGAAATGTCAGAGGATTTGGTCAGGGGGCTTGGATCATACCTGACATGAAAAAAGCAGGTGGTGGCTTTAGGTGGCACTCTATCCAAGCAGATGGGGGTGACTTGGTGAGTGCCACAAAGGTCAATATTGGGACCACTCTTGTTTTTGATATATGTAAACCTACTGCCAAAACAGATTGAAGCATTCAGATATCAGGCTACAAGCCGACAACACCTTTTGGTGGCATCGAGGGTTGACATCTGTGAAGTTAAGAGAAAATTGCTAGTGGACTTCTTAGAAAAGCAGAAATAGTTCCAGGAGTCTACACTTGTAATAAATTACAAAAAGCAACAGTCCATGGTGTTCTTTCCTCCAGCACTGACAGAACAGTTAACCGTAGCTTAAAATGCTAACAACTCAAGGAGAAGAACTAAATAAGGTGTCTGAGTACCAAAACCTAGGTATCTGGGTTAATTAACATATGAAATTCAATGTACATGTGGATTTGTTATGCAGAAGGATAAATTCTCGTCTAGGGGCTCTTAGGCGAATAGCCTTCTGCGTACCGAAAGATATGCGATTTAGCATAGTGAATCAACTTCTACCTATGTTGGAATATAGGAGTCACATATATGGCCTAGTGAATAAAACCATCAAATGAATGTAAATGATAGACATAATAGATTAGCATATTTCACCGTTCTGTGCAACTACAAAAAACATACTGTAAATGTATGAAGAATTGAGATGCCTGCCTTGTGATACAAGACTAGAACCAAATTGGACAGCCATGATATAAAGGGTATCACATCGCAACAGTGACGAGAATACAGTGAAGACCACCACAGCGACATTTCTGACAGTTTGCTGTGATGGTCTGTTGGGTTCCCAACACTGCTGCCTCTGGGGTGTTTGCCGCCTCCCCGGACCAACTCCAATTCAGAGTGGGTTATTTTAAGTCCATGGGGTGTGGGGGGCAGAGTCCCCCTGCATGGGGGGAGTGGGGGCAAAGCCCCCCACAGAAACCACAGTTTACTCCAGTGATGGCACAACACCAATTGGTGGTGATGTGCTGTCACTATACTGATGGTCGCTGTGCTCTGAGTCGTCGCAGCATGGTGGAATCGATATAAAGAGCAGTTAAAAAAAAAAACAGCCCATGTGGTAAAAAAATCAGACCATAAATATCAACTAAGAAACCAGGGTGACAAAGAATATCAATCAATTAATCAATCAATCAATCAAAATCTTTATTTAACCAGGCAAACACCGCTGAGCAAAGCTCATTTTCGAGGTGGACCTGGACATAGATACATAGTCAAGCATAGAAGGGTTACATACTTAACAGAATCGTAATACAAGTCATAATACAATATAAACTGAACATAGAACAATACACAAAATTCAGATGGATAACAGTACTAATTCTTGGTAAAAACATTTTTACAAAAATATGCATGAGAGTCTCTGGACTGTATGAAGGGAATAATAAATTCAAGTTACAAGGAGTATACAGGGTGCAAGACAGCAGGCTCTTAGATTAGGTATGAAGTAGAAGGATAGCTCCATAAAGTGAGGGGGAAGGGGCAGGTGCCTAAAAGGGAGAAGGAAGAGGGGTAGAAGACTAAATGGACAGTGGCAGCCATACGATGGCCACTTATTGCAGAGTGCTGCTGAGACCACCAATGGAATGAAGATGGGCCCCAGGATGCTGGTCAAAGGCAAGGGGAGGGAGGGGATAAGGGAACAGGAAGAAGAGGGGTCAGGGGAGGACGGAGAGTAGGAGGCTCAATTCAAGTAATAAGGCAGGGTCAGGTAAAGCAATTACAGGATTCCTTGAAAGAATGAGCATAAAGAGTATTGAATGTTGATAGTTTGATAGGGTAGACCAATTTCAATGATTTTTGCAGTTTGTTCCAGAGTGAGGGTAACGTGTAACTAAAGGATGTCCTACCATAGCGCAATCTGACCTTAGGTATAATAAAGGAGTTGTAGAAGGCACTCCTCAAAGCATATTTGCCTACTGAGCTTAGGGCAGGCAATCCAAGATGTATTGAGGCAACTTCTTAGTAATAGCTCTGAAGGTTCAAAAGGTGGGCATAGGGGTCATTTGCTTCATAGACACTAATCCCTTTATGCTTACTAAGCGGCGCTGTGACTAATGCCATGAGGCATCATGTCTTTGTTCTGTGGGGCTCCACCCCACCCGTTATGAAGTCTATGCCCCCAGACCTTCCCACTAAAGATTCTCAGCTCCGGGGGAGGGGGACTTGGGGAGCACACAGGACCAGGTTTCGCCATAATGCCGTACACTAATAAGTGTGCAACATTATGACCTGGTACACAAAAGGTGGCATTCCTCTGTCTCCTGCATTTGAGGGATGGCCATCCCACAGCAGCATATAGGGAGCAGTGATGCATGGTGAAAGGGAGGCCGATAATGAACCTTAAGGCTCTATGATAGAGCGTGTCCAGTTTGACCAGTGCAGAGGCAGGGCCTTGGCTGTAAATGAAATCTGCATAATCCAACAATGTTAGGAAGGTGGACTGGACCAATCTCTTCTTGGCCTCCCAAGTAAGCAGGTGATTAATCCTATAGAAGGGACCAAGCCTTTGTCTAAGCTTTTTTATAAGTTTTTCAATATGCTCATTATAAGAAAGTCTATGGTCGATCCAGACCTCCCAAGTATTTGAACTTAGTTACATATTCCAAAGGTTTGCCTAGGAGTGTGGCAATTTGAAGAAAGGTTCCTTGGACAGTGTAGTTTGTTATGTGTGCAGAGAATGAGAGGAGCATCGCCTTTGTTTTCTTAGTATTCAGTAGAAATTTCTGGTTTTGGTATATACCAACAAGCATTTGTCAATGCCGAATGTTATCGCGCTGGCATTAGCCGTGGGAGTGGCGTAGCTAGAGACGCATAGTGCTGTGATTTTGTGAATGTGTCTCAAAAGGTGATTTTGCACAGCGAGCACACCATTGTGTGCCACAGCTGCGGAAACACATTCTGGGGAGGCTGTGAAAAATGGCAGCTGGACTGTTGATAAGGAGATGTGCACAAATGCCAGTGGTGAAAATGTGGCATGAAAATATTGCAGATTGACGAAGTTACAAGGGTGCGTGGAAACTGCGCAATGCATGCTTGCAACACAGTCATTGTATGGAGGTTCGGCACCAAATGTTCAACATAGGCATTTTAGGACCTCTGCTCATGAATAGTGTCACCGTCATTTCCTCAAACTGTCCCAAAAACTGATTTCGCACAGTGGCCATGCAATTCTGTGCCGGACGTGCGAAAAAAACATTTTAGGCAGCTGGAGTGTTCATAAGGAGGTATGGAAAAATGCCAATGATGAACAGCTGGAGTGAAAGTATTACAAATTCAGAAAGTCATGAACGTGCATGCAAACTGTGCAACGCACGCTCATAAAACACTCATTTTATTGACTTTTGTTCTCAAATTTTCAACATAGGCATTTTAGGACATCTGCTAATGAACAGTGTCACTGTCATTTTCATCATGCATGTCGAACACGGACTTTCCACAGAGACCATGCTATTCTGCGCCAGAACTGCGAAAACAGATTTTGGTCATGCTGTGAAAAATGACAGCTGTACTGTTCATTAGGAGGTGCACAACAATGGCACTGTAGAAAATCTGGAATGAGAATATTAGAAGTTTGTGAACGTACGAGCGAGCTTGCAAACTGCACAATGCACGCTTGTAACACAGTCATTTTATGGAGCATTGTCACCAAATTTTCAACACAGGCATTTTAGGACCTCTGCTCATGAACAGTTTCACTGTCATTTTTGTAATGTGTCCCGAACACTGATTTCGCACAGCGAACATGCTATTGTGTGCCGAAAGTGAGAAAACACATTTCGGCAAGGATGTGAAAAATGACAGCTGCACAGTTCACAAGAAGGTGCAGTAAAATGCCAAATTTGAGAATCTGGCGTGAAAATATTGTGAATGCGCTATTACGAGCGTGCATTGTGCAGTTGCCATGCACCTCGTAAAACAGTCATTTTACGGAGTATTGTCACCAAATTTTCAACACAGGCATTTTAGGACGTCTGCTCATGAACGGTGTCACTGTCATTTTCGTAATGTGTCCTTAAACACTGATTTCACACAACAGCGCTATTCTGCGCTGGAAGTGCGAAACATATTAATGGGCAGGATGTGAAAATGACAGCTATACAGTTCACAAGAAGGTGTGGTAAAATGCCAATGTTGAGAATCTGGCATGAAAATAGTGCGAATACACTAACTTACGAGCACGCGTTGCGCAGTTGCTACGCACGCTAGTAAAACAGTCATTTTTTGGATTTTTCCCCACCAAACTTGCAACATAGGCTTTCTGAGAGCCCCTCTCATGAACAGTTGCACTGTCATTTTGTTACTTAGTCCCGGAAGGTGATTCCATGCAGTGACTACGAAATCACCTTTCAGGACCGAATAACGCCATGACAGTGCAAGAATTCATGAGAAGGGGTCCCAAAAACCCCATGTTGAAAATTTGGGTCCAAAATTCCCAAAAATGCCCGAGATATGCATTAAAGTTGAAAAAACCCTATTCATTCCATTATACTGCTTACCGGCATTTCCTCAGTTCGTGGTCGGCTTTGAAGAGTGCAGACGTGTTCCCGGTCCACAGAAGATCGTCATGCCAGACTCCAGAAGTAGTATGGGGTGAGGGAGGGTAAGGAGGCAGGGTGCGCAGTGGGCGGGGGTGGGGCATCAAGACCACGAGGGACCGTTCGCTTTACAGGTAAAAAATGAAAAAACATCGCAGGGCAGTTTTCCTTTGTAGGGCATTTGGCATGCTGGGGTGGGCCCCAGCGTGCCACCTAACTGTTTTGGGGTAAGTAGCCGGCGGGATTGGGCACCCCGTCGGCACACACGGGGAGGAGGAAGTAATGCCGGCGGGATTGAGCACCCGCCGGCACAGAAAGAAAGCGGGGGCCAGCGAGGGATTGGGCACCTCGGCATTCAACAATTGGGGGTTATGCGATGAGGAGTGGGCCCTCTTGCACACAAAAGATGGGGGGTTAACCGCAATCAGTCAGCAGACATTAGGCGGCCACCCGCTCTCCGACCATACACATAATGGCAGCGAGCACGGCAAGAAAAGAACCACTGCATCTGACGAGCTTTGCTCGGATTGCAGCGGACCTTTTCTTAGATGTGCTCACCCCATTATATATGCACGGTGTGGTGCCGGCATGCAGGCTGATTGGGCAATGCAGGATGCACCTACTGGTGCGTGCTCTGCATTTGCTGAACAGCGACTGCGCCTTCAACTACCCACAATGTAAGAAGATGTTGGCTGCGCACGCGCGCCAACATAAAAAATGAAAACTGCATATGGAAATATGACATTTGAATATAGGGCAGCTGTTACCTGGAATAATATTTCAGTAAAATGTAGGACCACTTCTGTTGATGCAAATGTATTTAACACAGCCATGAGACAAGAGCTAAACAAAAGATGTGAATGTTTTAAATAAAATGCTTAGCTTTTGCAACATAAGTATCTGACTTTAGCAAGTTATTTATTGCATATGTATGTATTTTAGTGATTTATAATTGTGAACCTTCAACTATGCTTAACATATGAACATATGAAAATGCCAGCAGAAAAGGCCTCATGGTCTATCGAGTCTGCTCGATTGTGTAGCTAGCCCCTGAACCTGCAGCTGCCCTCCCCTTTCCTCCCCCCTCACAGTCATCCCCCCTCACTCTGTCCCATCCCCTCTTGAAACAGCTCACCATCCTACAGAAAACCACCTCCTTAGGTAGAGTGTTCCACTTGCCTACCACCCCTTCAGTGAAAAAACGTCTCCTGATTTCCCTTAATGTTTGTGACCTGGTATGTTTCTTCTGTGTAGTCAAATGTTTTGTAAATTTTTGTCTAAAATGCAGGCCCAACTTGTAAACAAGGCTTTTTACCTTAATGGTGTTATTTCCTGTTTTCTAAAAATAAAGATTTTAGTTACTTACTAGTTACAGCACAGCAAGAAAAAGATGGAATGCAGAATGATCTTGACAGGCTTGGGAAGTGGGCAGCAAGATAGCAGATGAACTTCAGTGTTGAGAAATACAAGGTAGTGCATCTAGGAAAGATGAATAGGAAGGCAAAATATTACTTTAATGGCATAGAGCTTGCTGAAACCAAGCAGGAATAAAACCTAGAAGTACTGCACACCAGCAACTTTAAATGTGAGCAAAAGTGTGGCCAACAGTAAAGCAAACTCGACATGGTTCAAGAGGAACACTGTAACCACATCAAGAGATGTTACAATGTCCCCAAACAGATCCCTGGTTAGGCACCCACCTTGAATATGGTATGCAGTTCTCGTCCCGTGCCTAAGGAAAGACACTGATATAATCGAGACAGTGCAGAGCTCAGCAACCTAAGGGGCTGATGGTTTGGAAAGTAAGGGGTATAACGACTGTCTAACTGAATTGGGAATGTTTTTCATAGAAAGAAAAATAATTGGTGGAAACATAATCATGGTCTTCAAATACCTGGAAGGGACAACACCATCAGACCAAATGCTGCTCTTTAGAATACGTAAAGCTGAACAGACAAGGAGACACACAATGTCATTTAAATGAGGAAGATTTAAGGGAACTATCTGAAGGAATGTTTTCACAGAACGAGTAGTGGATTCACACTGAATAAACAGCCAGAGCAGGTGGTATCACCTAATACAGTTACAACCATCAAGCTCAGACTCAAGTACTTTAAAGAAAAAGGTGTGATGGGGCATTCCTGATGAGATGATGGGAGTGGGGATCATTATGGACTGATATTTTTCTTTCCTTTTTTGGGGGGGGGGTCCCGTCTCCCCCTTCCCCAAAGGGAGCTCAGCCCTGTCCATGCACTGTCCCCCCCATGCCCAGGCTTACCCCTCCGGGTGGGGTCGTCAGGTGGGAGCCCCCTTCCCATGGTTCTTAATAATGTGCCCTGGCTTACCCCTGAGGTTGGGGCCATGGTAGCAGGACCCCCCTGGCGGACACTGCTGGCAGTAGGGATGGCAGTAGAAGATGGCGTCATGCTCGGGGGCTGGAATTTTTAGGACTTGTGGCAGTACCTGGTGCGGGGACTTGCAATGACATCCCGCATCCGCCCTGCCCCTCCTCAGGTGATAGCACCGGCACAATGGATCCCCCCAGCCTCCGCCAGGGGTCCGTGGTGTACCAGACACTCTACTCCTTCTCCCCCAAGAGATGGAGAACAGCCTCTAGGATGCTCAGTTCTTCTCCCCCAGCTGGCTCTCTGAAGTCCTGAGTCCATTTCCAAACCTGGGTCTTTGGCGTCGCAGACGGACGCCCTGCCTCTGCATCGATGGGCTGGCAATAGTTTTCTTTCCTACCTTAATGATAAACATGTTAAAAGCTTGGATTTTGTGGAATTCATCTGAGGAAAAAGATTGACATTTTTCTGCATCTGTTTCTCAGTGTATCTCACTCAAAAACTGACATTTAAATACACAATTAAACATATTTTTAGTGTCCATGGTACTTTTTAACTGGAGATCTATACTCTGCTCTACTCCATGTAGTAAACTGCTATAGCATACTAAACATTGATCTGACACCTATGGTGAATATATCATAATTATCTGCACACTACATATATTTATCACTGAAAATTAGAAAAGACTATAGGGGGATTATTAAAAGAGTTGGACACAGATACAGATGCATGCTGTCTCTGTGCCTGCATCTGCATTCACCCACTTGCATCCAGGCAGCCCTGCTGCTTTTTCAGAAGTTGCATCTGTTTATGTCACAAAGTCACAATTTGCAGCAGAAAACTGATGTAATTATGTCTTAAATGGAGACAACAAGCAACTGCATCCCTTTTTGCATGCAACCATTGGATGCTGATAAACCATCTAATAGATGGTCTTTCGGATTTGGACACATTTCTGCTTTAAAAATAGGGTCAGATGCATCCTGGGCAGATCCCTCTGAAAATCCTGCCCCATGTCCGGAAATCCCAGGGCCTAATTATCAGTTATTATGTATCTTCAATCAATCAATCAAAATTTATTTATAAAGTGCTTTTCAGAAAATCAAAGCGCTAATACAAAACAGAGATAAAACATCAACACTAATAAGTAAAAGCATAAAACTATAATATATTCATTAAATGGACTAATCAAATGCCAGCATAAATAGATAACTTTTCAACGATCTCTTAAATGCTTCCACGGACAGGCACTCTCTAACCTGACGAGGTAGAGAATTCCACAGGGTCGGGGCCATAAAAGAAAAAGCCCTGGCCCCAGATGATTTATAGCAGACCCTGGGAATCTCTAGCAATCCCTCGCCAGTGGAGCGGAGTGGGCGGAGAGGACGATAAGAACATAGGAGATCTTGCAGGTAGCCTGGTCCCTGGCCATGTAGGGTCTTATAGGTCAACAATGCAACCTTGAAGGTGATTCTCCATCGCACTGGTAGCCAGTGCAGTTCACGCTAGCACAGGTGTGACATGACAAGTTCTGCAGCCCTGTCAACAACCTAGCTGCAACGTTCTGCACCAGCTGCAGGCGACGGAGATCTACCCCGCAACCCTAGATATAAAGCATTGCAGTAGTCAAGACGGAAGAAACAAAAGCGTGAACTAACACAGGCAGGTCATGTGTGGAATAAGGTGTTTTATCCGGTGATATTCCTCAGATGGTAAAGAAGATCTGACAGTGGCCGACACCTGCATTTTTAGTGTCAGCGCACTGTCAAAAATAACGCCCAGATTTCGCACCTGTTCAGAAGGTCTCAACTGGGTATCCCCTAATAGAAGATCAGAGGGGACCCCAGGAGTCAACTTCTTTACATAATGACCCGGGTCAACGACTAAAACCTCAGTCTTGTCCGGGTTTAACTTCAACCAGTTCGCACTCATCCAATCCTGAATTTCAGCAAGACAGTTGTTAAGAACTGAGACAGCATCATTTTGTTCGGTGCAAGGGACATATAGAGCTGAGTGTCATCTGCATAGCAGTGAAAACTCAGCCCATAATGACTATATAATGTCTCCCAATGGTAGCATGTACACCGTGAACAACATGGGAGAAAGCACAGAGCCCTTCGGCACCCCACAAGACAGAGCAAAGGGGGTAGAGGAAAAAATCCCTGAAACTACCCTTTGACTTCTGCCTGTGAGGAAAGATCGGAACCATCTAAGAACTGTCCCAGATAATCCACAACGTAGCCGCAGGCGATCCAGCAACCTCCATGATCCACGGTGTCGAATGCTGCAGAGAGATCAAGAAGAACCAAGATCGGCAGCTCTTCTGATCTCTCGCCATTAGGAGATCATTAAGTACCGAACTAATGCAGTCTCGTACTATGTCTTTTCTGAAACGGACTGGAGAGAATCATAGACTTCATGGGTGGTAAGAAAGTCATCAAGCTGTACGCGACTACTTTCTCAATAACCTCAGCCAAAAAGGCAGGTTAGAGATCGGTCTGTAGTTAGCAAGGCAGTCTGGGTCAGGGAAGATTTCTTCAAAGAGGTGTCACCACAGCCTCTTTCAGAGACTCCGAAACACCCTTGGTCCAAAGAACCCCAAACTATCCTCTGAGATTGGTCCGATCGTATCCAAGCAACCCACAAGGAGGCGCGTGGGACCAGGATCAAACTACAGCAAGTCGGTGCAGACCTTGGACAATCTTCATGATATCCATGATTGCTGGCTGGTGAAGTCCACCCAGACAGGCCAGGACATGTAACCCCATGTTGGTCACTGCAATGCTCGTTTGAGCGATATCGTGGATCTCCTGTCTGACTGATGACACCTTATCATCAAAGAACCGAGCAAACTCATCACACTGTATTTGTGAAAAGCTCTCCGATCTCGCAGACAGGCTGGATTGCACAGTCTGTCGACGGTCCGGAAGAAGCTGAGCAGGTCGTTTCTTGATGCAGTTATCTCCCTGGACAGGAATTCTGCCTTCTTATGGAGATCACTGATTGATAGTCCACATAATGGGCCATCAATCTAAGCTTATCGCCTTCAAGGCCCGATTTCCGCCAACAGCTTTCCAATCTTAGCCCTTCCTCCTCAACTCCCTCAAAGTCCCATCAAACCAAAGGGATCGAGGCGGGAGGGAAGAGCGGTGACGGACAGAGTGCAATGGAATCCAGTGCTCTCAACACCATATTATTATAGTGCACTACTAAGGCATCTGGTTCCTTGCACTCCATCGGCCAACTCGATAGGTCCAGCACCGCCATCAGACCCTCTGGGGTAACTCCCCTCAAAGGGCGGTATTGGACCATCTCCAAAGGGGTGGGTCTCATAAGGGGGGTCTCGAAATTGAACCCTACAGAGTAATGATCAGACCACCCAACTGGTTCCACCACCAGTCCAGTGATCTCAATACCCAAGGTGAACACTAAATCCAAAGAATGACCATGGATATGGGTAGCAGTGGTAACTACCTGTGTGAGCCCAATGAACTCATGAGTTGGAGAAAGTCTTGACCATCTATGAGTTCATCGTCGAACCAGGCATTAAAGTCCCCAGAACCAACCACCTGGCAGGCTCCAATACCAGATCGACAATGAAGTCCGCGACTTCTTGCAGAAAAACTTTCTTGCCACCGGTGGACGGTAAACAGCAGAATTATGCAGCCCACACCTGCTCCATAATACATTCAAAGGATTTAGGGGACACCATTGGAACCTCTACAAGGCCCAATTCGATTTAAAACAAATGCGACCCCCCACCCTCACGATCCAACCTTGTGAATGTATAGAGTACCCAGCTGGAACAGCTGACTCCAAAATGAGGCCAGTATTTTGGTCCAGCCAGGTCTCGGTAATGCATG
The DNA here is from genome assembly GCA_016271365.2 of Neoceratodus forsteri. Taxonomy (NCBI): domain Eukaryota; kingdom Metazoa; phylum Chordata; order Ceratodontiformes; family Ceratodontidae; genus Neoceratodus; species Neoceratodus forsteri. Next base: position 611,423,555 of record CM028135.1, read on the forward strand.
TCAGGTCAGATGATTCCACAAAATCAGCAATAATTGCGTTTTGTTTTTAATTGACCTGGCATTACATAATAGTGCCGGGTTGGATGAGAGGCCCTGGAGGAGCAGGCTACGTGCCCACTATTCGTGGAACCCTTGGGTATGGGAACCAGGCAACACACTCCCCTATCCTGGACCCATTTTGCCCCAGGGCGTCTCCTTGATCGCACTGTCTCAATTTGCCCACTCAGCTCACACCCCACAGCCGAGGGGCCCCCCCTCCCTCTTCGCCTCCTCCGCACAATCCCCAAGGCATGGCAACGCCTATAAATTTCAGGCTGTAACGGGGGGCAATCAAAAGGGCGCAGGTCTCTCAGCCTAGAGGGAGAGTAGTGCCTGTCCATGGATATTCGATCCCAACACATAATTATGTAAAACTACTTTAATGTAAACGTTATCACTGCCAGCAAAAGATCCAAGATAATAAAAGTAATAATACACTTTTTCATTAACCAGTTTCACAAATAAAACAATTCTGGACAAATTTTTCACAGATTCCATTAAAAAGAAGTCTTATGGCAGTTCAAAACGAAATCACAATGCTTCTAGTCCATGCTTTTATTTGAACAGTAAAAAGTCTCACAGAGCTCTCACCCCTGGGGAAACTGTCCCAATGGCCTATCTCTCACATAGGCCAAGCAGAGATAGTTAAAGTTCTGCCATACGCTCCTAAAGTAGAAGTCAGTCTGCAGAAAATTTAGGTCTGGCTATTTAGTGAGGGGATAATCTATCAGTCAAATAAAAGAAAACTCTCCCTATGGTTGTCCCCAAATATATCCTCCAGGAGAACAGCCTAAATTGGACCTATATGAGCAGGTTCACCAATCCACTCCTACAGTAATCCATACACCACAAGTGCCCTAGGCCCATCCTCCAGTAGTGCTCCACAGGCTCTTATGATAGCTGTTCACCCTGGAAAACAGCTCGGTTCAAACCAATACTTTAATAAATAGAGAGTCCTCTTGATGTCCCCAAGGTGCCACTGGAGAGATTGATTAGTGTCTGAAATTCACACAACAGGCTCTCCAGTCTGCCGGCTATGAAACAGAAAACACAAATACTCTGAGGCCGCCTCCGACAGCACCCCCGAGTCTTCCCAACCACCCCAGCGGACTACCCTGAGTTAGGATCAAAAAAGACTGACAGACTCACCCACTTATCAACAATCCATGAATCACAAAGCCAGATTTTCTTATTCCAAAGGAAAAGCCCAGTCTCCAGTTTCAGGCACACAGAAGCATAAGCAAGTCCAGGGGATAGAAATAACAAAATCAAATTTACTCCAAAACAAATTCCTCACTGAGACACCTCAAGCGAGGAAATTAACACTTTAAAATCACTATCTCTCAACAAGTCCCCGGAAAGAGAGATTCTGAATCATCCCCTTTCCAACTTGCAGGCCCAGGTCTCACAAATCCCATAACATGACAGGATGCCAAAAAATACAGAACTCCACAAATCTGGATTAACAGGCAGTCCCAGGCTACAAGCAGCTGTCCGCCAATGCCAGCACAATCCCAAAAACAATTTGAAGGTGCAGGTTCCTTGGAAAAAACACTCGTAGTCCAGAGAAAATCCAGCGAGTTTAAAACCCAAAATAGATCCTCATGCAGTCCCTCCGATACTCCGTGTCAAAGTCTAAGCTTATCTACATACAGAGGCTTAAAGCAAAGTGGCAATTCCAAATTCAGCATCCCCGAAAGTCATACTCCAACCGACGATCTATCGGCCTCTATAGTCACCGGCAATACTTCCCGAGAATCCCAAACAAGAGAGTCGCACGGATCGCAACGCCGAGTACGATACGAACAGCAGCCCGAAACTCCCAGAACACGAATAAATGAAATAAAATAAAACGGACCCACCAAACAGATTAAAAGCGCTACTGAATAACTAAAAACAACTAACAGGTTGCTACAACGGCCAACAGCACACCCAGCTCGGCTTATGGTTATATTTCTTTAAGTTTCTACTCCACAGTGGCACAAATGTAACAAGCATTTGTCAGTGCCAAATGTTGTCTCCCTAGCATTGGCATTGGTAGTGCAGGAGTCAGAGATGCATAATAGAAATGGCAGTGAAGTATTTAACTAACACCAGCCTCACCCTCACCCTGAAGAGACACATTTTTAACATAGGCATTTTGGGACTTCCCCTCATGAACAGTGGCACTGTGATTTTGTTAATCTGTCCCAAAAGTTGATTTCCCACAATGACCATGCCATTCTGCGCCACAGGTGTGAAAACACATTTTGGGCAGGATGTGAAAAATGACAGCTGTACTGCTCATAAGGAGGTGTGAAAAAATGCCAGTGTTGAAAATCTGGCATGAAAATATTGCAAATTTGAGAAGTTACAAGGGTGCGTGGAAACTGTGCAATGCATGCTTGTAACACAGTCATTTTATGGACTTTCATCACCAAATTTTCATCATTCGCATTTTAGGACCTCTGCTCATGAACAGTGTCACTGTCGTTTTCTCATACTGTCCTGAAAACTGATTTTGCACAGCGACCGCATGATTCTGCACCAGAAGTGTGAAAACACATTTCATCCAGGATATGTAAAATGACAGCTGTACTATTCATAAGGAGGTGTGGAAAAATGCCAATGTTGAAAATCTGGAGTGAAAATATTGCAAATTCATGAAGTAACGAGCGTGCGTGGAAACTGCGCAACGCACGCTCGTAAAACAGTAATTTTTTTGGATTTTTTTCACTAAATTTGCAAAATAGGCTTTTTGAGAGCCCACCTCACGAACAGTGGCACTGTCATTTCATTACTCAGTCGAAGGTGATTCGGCGCCAGTGACTGCAAAATCACCTTTTGGGACCGAACTCTTGTCATGACAGTGACTGATTTCATGAGGAGGGGCCCAATAACCCCATGTTGAAAATTTGGTGTACAAATTCCAAAAATGCCGAGATATGCACCAAAGTTGAAAAACCTATTTATGCCATTATACAGCTTACTGGCATTTCTTCAGTTCATGCTTTGAAGAAGTGCAGGCGTGTTCCCGGACCACGAAGATCATCGTGCTGGACTCTGGAGGTAACTATGGGGTAAGGGGTGTGTGGGGAGGCAGGGTGTGCAGAGGGTGGGCGTGGGTTGGGGAAGAGAGCAGGACAGACCATGAGGGACCGTTTTCTTCTTTTACAGGTTAAAAAAAAAAAAGGCAGGACTTTTTTTTTTTTACAGTGGCATTTGGCATGCTGGAGTGGGCTCCCAGTGTGTCACCTGAGTGTTTGGGAGGGCTAGTTTATGGGGGATTGGGCACCTCCTTCGGCACATACCGAAGAGGGAGCTAGAGCCGAGGGGGATTGGGCACCCCCCTCGGCACACAACAAACGAGGGGGGCATTATGCCGACTGGGAGTGGGCTTCTCCATCGGCACATGAACTGGGTCAGGGCATGCCGACAGGGGGATTGTGACCCCCAAAGTCGGCATTGTGGCAAGTGGTGGTGGCAGTCACTGCTGCCATGTTTACTAGAGTGCTTCACCAGGAAAGGCACATCGGGAGGTGCCGCTGCGTGACAAGCTTGGCTCTCATTGCTGCGGACATTTTCTTAGATGTGCTCGGCATATTACGTGTTGCTGGTGTGGTGCCTGCATGCTGCCTTATTGGGGAATGAGGGACGCACCTACTGATGCGTGCCCTGCATTCTCCCATAGTGACTACACATCCAAATCTGCTACTATTGCAATATGTTGGCTGGGGCGCAAGTGCGAGCCAACATAAAAATGACACTGTCAGCTTCCCACGGGCTGGATCTGGTCTTGTTAAACTAAAGGAAGGATTGACAGTGTTTTAAATAGAAAATGCATATCTGTGATTAATTTTTAAAAACACAGTTTCATTTTATCAAACTATCACTGGGCAAAATTTATTTATTTCAAAGGTTTTAATTGGAACCACATACTGATCTGGTACCAACTCATTTCCAGATGCATTCTGGGGAGGGGGGATGGGAAACAGTACAATGCAGTAATAAAATCAACACAACAAGGCATAGAATATCACACTTAATGGTGAAGAAAGGGGTATACAATTCTGATACAAGCACGAACCATTACACTAGAAATGGAGTGCAAAAGACTTTGCTGAACTTTTTGTTTATGACTGATGTAAAGCTGCTGCCAATTCAGTTTTCCAAGCCTGTTTACCATTTTGAAGCAGTATGGCAAACTATACATATACATATGTATGTGTGTGTGTGTGTGTGTGTATACTATAGTTAGGGTTGAATAGCCTGTTTAATGTTAAACCTCACATTTTGCACTTTAATAACTTTGCAACTGATCAATGGATTTGCACGAAATTTGGCATGCACTGTCCCATGGGGCAGATCTCTTAGAAACATACACTTTGATGGCAGATAAGGAACGCTTGGCCTGTCCAGTCTGCCCATTCCCCTACCTATTTGATAAGCTGCAGATCCTAGTTAACCAACAGCCTACTTCTTCCTAGCCCCCACCAGGATTGCCTTATGTCTGTCCTATGCATTCTTGAATTCCCCCACTGTTTTTGACCCCATGACCTCCTCAGGAAGACCATTCCATGCGTCCAACACCCTCTCCATGAAAAAATAATTCTTCACGTTGCCCTTGCGCCGTCCCCCTTCTATCTTCAAATTGTGCCCCCTTGTTCTTGCACATCTCTTTTTCTGAAAGATGCTACCCTCCTGGACTTTGTTGATTCCCTTGAGGTACTTGAAAGTTTCTATCATGTCTCCTCTCTCTCCCTCCTTTCCTTGAGGGTATACATATTAAGCTCCATTAGTCTCTCTTCATAAGTTTGTATGGCTTCTGGTGCACACCCTGCACCATTTTAGTTGCCCTCCTCTGGACTGCCTCCATCCTGTCTATGTCCTTGCAGAGATGGGGTCTCCAGAACTGCATGCAGTACTCCAGATGGGGTCTCACCAACTGTCTGTACAGAGAGATAACAATTTCCTGTTTTCTACTGGTGATGCCTCTTCCTATACAACCCAGTATCCCCCAGCCCTCCTTACTGCCTTCTCACATTGCTTGCTTGCTTACTTTAGGTGATCTGATATGACTACCCCGAGTCCTTTTCCATTTTTGTTGTTGTTAGTAACCCCCCCCCCATTGTGTACTCTTCCCATGAATTTTTGTTTCCCAGGTGCATTACTTTGCGCTTCTTTGCATTGAATCTAAACTGCCATACTTTTGACCATTCCTCCAACCTTGCCAAGTCCCTTCTCATCCTTTCCGCCCCCCACCGTGTATCAACCCTGTTGTAGAGCTTTGTGTCATCTGCTAAGAGGCATACTTTTCATTCCAGTCCCTCTGCAATGTCATTTATAAAAACATTAAAAATGACTGGACCCAGTACTGAACCTTGCAGCACCCTGCTAGTAACCCCCTTTCTTCGGAGTGGACTCTGCTTACTAGTACCCTCTGTGTCCTGTTGTCCAGCCAATTTTTTGCCCTGGCCCTGGGACCCACTCCCAGGCTGGCTAATTTGTTTATTAATCTTTTGTGTGGGACTGTGTCAAATGCCTTGCTAAAGCCTAGGTAGGCCATGTCCACAGCCCCTCCCTGGTCTACTACTTTGGTCACCCAGTCAAAAAAATTAGATTTGTTTGACGTCACCTTCCTGCGGTGAATCCACGTTGCCTTGGGTCCTGTGCCCCGCTGGCCTCTAGGTACTCAACAATTCTTTCTTTCAGAAGTGATTCCATCATTTTTCTTACCACTGAGGTCAAACTAACAGGTCTGTAGTTTCCTGCCTCTGCTTTGCTCAAACATTTGTGAAGTGGAATCACATCCACCCTCCTCCAGTCCTTAGGTACCACACCATCCTCCCATGATTTGTTAAAAAGGGTAGTCAGTGGTGTCACTAGCTCTACCCTTAGTTCTTTTAGAATTCTAGGGTGAATCCTATCAGGGCCCATTGCTCTGTTCGCCTTCAGTTTTAGGAGTTCTTTCAGAACCCTTTCTTCTGTGAATGGACTGGTATTGACCCCCCTATCCAGAGTGCTTCTATTGATTGGATTAGGTACCTCCTCCTTCTCCTCTTCTTTTGTGAATACTGAGTAGAAGTATTCATTCAGTATCTCTGCTTTTTCACTGTCACCCTCTGTCCACCCACGCTCCCTTTTATTAAGCCTCACTCTCCCTCCCTTGGTCTTTCTTCACTCCCTAATGTATCTATAAAAGGTTTTATCCCCCTTCTTAACCAGGTTGGCTATCTTTTCCTTGGTTTGGGCATTAGCTATTCTGACTGTCTTCCCTGCTTCCTTCTGCTTCAACTTGTACAGTTCTCTGTCCTGCTCCTTCTGTGTTTCCTTATACTTCATGAATGCTATCTTCTTCTCCCTAACCTTCCCCGCCACCTCTTTTAAGAACTATAGTGTTTTTTTCCTTTTTTTTGATTTGTTTATTTGCTTCACACAAGGGCTTGTTGCCTCTGTGATGGCAGTTTTGATGTTTCCCCATTGTTACTCCACCTCTCCTTCTTGCCCATTTGCTAGTGCTTTTCTGAGACACTCTCCCTTTTTGACAAAGTCAGCCCTCCTAAAGTCCAGTACCCTCACTCTTGTATGGCTTGACTCTATGGCTGTGTTTATCGTGAACCACACTGTTTGGGGGTCACTTGTTCCCAGATGGCTACCCACTTCTAAATCTGAGATCCTCTCTCCATCCCCATTTGAGAGTACCAGGTCTAAGATTGCTCCCTCCCGAGTGGGTTTCAACACTAGCTGTCTGAGGCATGCCCCCTGCAGGGTATCGAGAATGACCCTGCTCTTGGATCTGGTTGCAGTAAAGGTGCTCCAGTTAACATCTGGCATATACAGGTCCCCCTCAACAACATCTCCCCTTTTTCTGCCATCCTAAGGATGCCTTCTACCATTTCCTTGTCCATTTCCTTCCCCTGAGACAAGGGTCTGTATACAACACCCAGGCGGATTGTGGTGCCATTTCCTCTCTCCAGCGTGACCCACAGTGCCTCCTCTCCTCCCTGTCTACCCTTTAGTTCCATTGCTTTGATCCCTTCCCTTACATAGAGAGCTACTCCTCCTCCTCTTCTACCCTCCCTGTCCCTCCTGTAGACTGTGTAATCTGGTATGTTGACATCCCAGTCATGGTTCTCTGTGTACCATGTTTCTGTGACTGTCCCTGTTCCATCAAGGCCACTATTTCATGGAGCTTGTTACCCAGACTACGGACGTTGGTACTCATTGCCCTCCATTTATTGATGGCCTTACCCCTTTTAGCCCCATCCCTGTCCTTACTACCTTTGCCTATTTCTCCATTTACCCCAGCCCTTCTTCCTATCGACTTCTCTATCTTGGTGTTTACCTCACTAACTACCCTGTTTTTTTGGAGGGGGGGGCTGGGATTTCCCTTCTCCTTTTCAGTGCATCCCCTCTTGGCTAGTTTAAATGCTTGCCAATGAATCCTTTAAGCCTATCACCTAGGATCCTGGTTCCCCTCTTGGACAGATGCAGACCATCGCTCTAGTATAGGCCTGTGTCCCTCCAGGTGGACACCCTGTCCCCAATGAAGCCAAAACCCTAAGCTCTGCACCAGTTTTTCAACCATTGATTGAATTCCATGGTGTGGAGCACCCTAGCCTCACCCATGCCATAGACAGGCAGCACCTCCGAGAAGGTTACTGTGCATGCTACTTATCTAGGGCCCCTCCCCAACTCCACAAACTCCTCCTGCACTGCTCTGATCCCATTCTCAGTCAGGTAATTTGTCCCTAGGTAAACAATGATGTCCAGGAAGTGGCAAGTATTGTTCCAGTCAGATGTGTAGATTCTGAGATTCGGATAGTGCAAAAACCTTAAAAGTCATCACTTTTTGCAGATTTTTTCTCATCGCCTTGTGCCCAGACGGTGTGGAGTTTTGGTGCAAATTTTTTAAGGTAGCAACATCTTGGGTAACAGAACTGCCATGTGTTTGGTGAAAAAAAGTATTAATCTGTTGTGAAGTTATTACATTTTTAAGTTCCCATTATTTTCAATGGAAAGATCACTCTCCAGGACAGAGGTAAAAAGACTGACATAGGATTTGACCTCACGAAAATGGATTCTTTTTCATGAGGGGCTAATCCTTTTTCATCAGATATAATTCCTTTTTGTGAAACCCCATCTTGTTTTGTGTTTGTGTGGGAAAAAAGGATTTAACCCCCTGCCAAATTATGGTGTGCATAGACATCAAAGACATGTATGTTGCTCACTGTGGCCGCATTAGCTAGATTCGGCACTTGTTTGTTTTTAATATGGACTCTGAATGTGTGTTTTCTTTTTTATAGATAGTTTAAATCTGGCTTCCTGTCGGGGGGGGGGCGAAGCAGCAAGATGGCTATGGTGCTGCTACGCTCCATCCAGGACCTCCGCCCCTTTCGGGAAGTTTCTCCATGTTATTTAGCTGTCTCATTTAAATCCAAGTAGTCTTTTAAATATAGGAAATGTTCTGAAAAGTCCTTTCCAGTTTTAGTCCCTTAAATAACCATATGTTTTGGTTAGCAAGGCAGCGTTATTGAAGCTTGGCATAGTGTGAAATGTTTCTGAAATAGAAGCGTTGCATATGATTCCCAGATTTGGTACCAGATGATATATGTGCAGAGTTACAAATGCTTTTGCCCTTAAATGCTATACAGAGTGTAGCTTGTTTTATTGTTCTAGCACACAGCCCTGAGAACAGTGCTTGTAACTGTGTAACAGTGTGAATTCAAATGAATTAAAGAATATTGAGAAAAGTTGAGAGCTCTGCTGCCGGTTATCTTAGGTGTTCTCCCCCTTCCAAAGAGTGCTGAAACCAAGAAAACTGACTTTGCATTATGTGTGCCGATAAACTTATTTTGCCTTAAATAAAGGTATGACATCTTTGCCTGGGAATGGGGGGGTCTCTGTATTCCCATTAATATGAAATTTACTATGCTCAGTGGAGCTTTTGTAATTATTTCTTTTCCACAAGTATTCTTACACGTAACTATAGGATGATGAGCCATAATGGAAGAATTTCCCTGGTGTCTAGTGGCACCCCCCCACCCACCGATCGCCTTCCCTGTTGTTTCATCCCATAATCCTTGGTGTCTAGTGGCACCCCTCCCACCCTCTCAGTGAAAAACAAAATACATGAAATAAAGAAAAAGGTCTCTTGATGTTTTTTTAAAACCTGTAAAAAAAAGTGGTCCCTCACCGATCAGCCCACCCCACCTCCCCTCAGTACCCACCAACCCACACCCCCCAGTACACTCCCACACACCCTCACTCACCTGAACAGGTCCCAGGTTCATGTCCCACTCTCTGATTGAAGACATGTCTTGCTGCTGGAACCGGCAACTGCAATGTGAGAAACTAAGGAAAATGCGGTTCAATGTATTTCAATGGGGATTTCAACTTTTATGCATAACTTGCATTTTTTGAGGTTTTGACCCAAAATTCTCAACATGGCCTTTTGGGGGACCCCACCTCATGAACAATATGACTGTCATTATGCAACTCCTGCCAGAAAGGTGATTTCGCAGTTGGTTGGTGAAATCACCTTTTGGGTGGGATTTGTGTAATGACAGTCATATTGTTCATGAGGTGGGGTCATAAGAAGGCTATGTTGAAAATTTGGGGTCAAAATGATTAAAAATGGCAAAGTTATGACCATTCATTGCAATTTCACTATGGATACTTGTAACTTTGGACATTTTTAATATTTTGACCCCCAATTTTTCAACATAGCCTTCTTATTACCCCACCTCATGTATGTTATAGCTGTCATTTTCAAATCCTGGTCAAAATGTGTTTTTGCACTTGTGGCGCAGAATGGCATTGCAGTTATGCAGAATTACATTTTGGCAGGGATTTGAAAATTGTCTGTACCGGGTACATATGGTGGGGTAATAAGTGTCAGTGTCTCAGTAGGTAGCACACTCATCTCTGAGGCCGGGAGATCAGAGGGCTGTGGGTTCAGTTCCCGCATCTGGCACTTGGGTTAATATCCCAGTACTGACACTGTAGTGCAGCATGAGAGGGGTGCTGCATTTCTGAGGTGCCGTCTTTCGGATGAGATGTTAAACCGAGGTCCCATCTGCCTGGATTTGTGGTGTTCAGGTGGATGTTAAAGATCCCATGGCACTTATCGAAAAGAGTAGGGGTGTTTTTATTGACATTATTAATATAGATAACAACACTTTGTAGGAAAAAACAAATAAAAATAGAACAACAAACATTTCCTTAATAAATAATATCTAGGAAAAAGGATGATTAAACATTACATTCAGGTATGAAATATCTAAAAAAATTAAACATTAAACAACAATTATTACTGATTTAACCCTTGTAATAATAACTAAATATCTCCTTCTGAAATTCTTATATTATTTACACATCCTATTTAAACTTTATAAAATGCAGAAACCCTTTCCACCATTTATGCAGGGTTCCCAGAGCCACTCTTAAAGCATCTTGAGAATAAATTTGAACCAGCTCCTTGACAACCAGCCCGCTCACACAGAAATAAGGCATTCTTTTTTGATAAAGAACCCATTGCACCCTAGCTTGCCATAAGTAATATCTTAGACACCCCAAAAATAAGGATAAAGTTTCCACATGATACTCTGACAAATTTACCGGATAACATCCTAATATCAATAATTCATATGACATATTACATAACCATTTAAATGCCCATAGATTAGCTAAATATTCCCATAAACCAGTCGCATATGAACATTTCAAAAAAAAATGCTCCATTGACTCTTCTACATTTATACATTCCAGGTATGGACACAGGCTCTCTTGTAAAGCCTTATACTCCGCATTCCCTCTAAAATTCAGTCTTCCATAAAAAATTAGCCACTGCGTTTCCCATTGTTTCTGAGGCAACCTTTTACTATTTAGTTGTGCCAATACAGTAGGATTTAATACTGATGGACAATTTTTAAATCCAGGTTCTGAGGGATGTACTAATAACATTAAATACCGATAAAGCCCCTTCATGTTATTATTTAATATTGTTTGTTTTTGCATTTTCCATTTAAACAATTTCTGTGCCGTTGGCCTAAAATACAAAGGTATATATAAATGATGGTTTAGTTTAGGGGCAAATTGTTGCCAATCCTTAAAATATCTACCCACTGATTTTAAATTCCAAGACTCCTCTGCTCCTATTTCTGCTTTCAATCCTTCTTTAATTGAGTTTGAGATAAATAATGCATGCACAAATATCACTGGGTCTATCATTCCAAAACCACCCTTATTTTTCATTAAATACATAAAACCCCTTTTCACTGGATTTAAACGGTTGCCCCACAGCATTTGGAAAAACACACTGTATATTTTAGTCTCAAAAACCACTGGAAGCGGAAAAATCATGGCCACATACTGCGCCGTGGGGATAAGAAATTGCTTAATCACCTGCACCCTTTTTAATTTAGACAACTTCCACTGTTTCCACCTGTTTACCTTAGTCTCTGTTTTTGAAATGACATTTTCCCAATTTTCGATAGGCATATTCTGAGGACCAAACTTAATCCCCAAAATTTTAAGAGGATTCCGGGAGATGTGAATACCATCCTGCCACACCTCCTCAGTGCCTGTTGCTCCTATGAATAATCCCTTTGTTTTATTTAAATTTACTTTTGCATTTGACACCTTGGCAAAGGCCTCAAAGACTTTCATAAAATAGGTTACCGAGGTAAAGTCTTCAAAATATAATACTAAATCATCTGCATAAGCTTGTATCCTTAATTGCAGACCCCTTTGCACGTTGACTGGTATACCCCTCCATATCTGTTTTAAAGCTATAGTTTGTAAAAAGGGGTCTAGAGCAAAAGTATAAAGAAGGGGGCTAAGAGGGCACCCCTGACGCACTCCTGTAATTAACTTAAAACCTTCTGCCTTATAACCTTTTAAATATGGAAATACCATGTGGCTATCATACAATCTCTCAATTGTTCTCACCAATTGATTAGGTACCCCATAATGTGTTAGTGTAAGAAAAAGGAACGGCAAATATACTCTATCAAATGCTTTATCCAAATCAGCAGCTATTAAACATCTAGTCAACCCTACATCAGAGAGATGTTCAATAACATCCCTTATTAACTTAAGGGCAGACTGCACCCATCTGTCTGGTAAACCACAATATTGATGAGGTGAAATAACACCTTTTGCATAAATTTTTAGCCTATTGTTTAGAATGCAGGCAAAGATTTTGTAATCAGAATTCAAAAGAGTAATTGGTCTCCAGTTAGCTATATTTTGTTTATCCCCTGATTTGAATATGTAAGTTAATAAAATAAAGGGAAAATAAATTCTTTATCTAGGAAGAACCTAAATAAAATACACAAACACTGACTTAATTCCTCTGAAAAGATTTTATAAAAATTATTTGAAATTCCGTCTATTCCAGGAGAAATATTAAGTTTTAATAACCCAATAGTACTTAAAATCTCTTCTTGAGTAATAGGGCCCCACATCTCTAAACTCCCTACCAGTTTAGCTGGAATTTTAATATCTTTTAAATAGTCCGACATATCTGATTTAGAAATTGCCTCTAGGGGATCTAGAGAGCGAAAATGATTTACTATCACCTCCCGTAGTAGAGCCACAGAGGATACCAAATTTCCATCCGAATTTCTAAGTACTTCCATTCTCATAGAATCTCTAACTTGCTTACACATTTCAAATGGGTCCCCAATAGGTGATTTTTTTAATTCCATTCGTTAAAATGGCCTGCATGGTTTTCCCTCTGTCATACTGATACTCCCTCATTTTTTCTTTTAAATTAGCAATTTGGTCCGAATAGTCAAACTTTGATGTATATGCTATAGTCATAAGTCTCTGTAATTGTTGCCTTATACCCAAATAATGTAGAAATCTGTAATTTTTTGACCTAACTCCTTGTAGTTTAAACCATTTCCTTAACTCTGCTTTTGTCTCTAACCACCAATCTCCTAGATCTGTATATAAAAAGGCTACTGATAATCTAGCTTTTAAAAGGTATTTAACTCCTGATTGTATATATGGGTGTTCTAAAGAGGAATTATTAAGTTTCCATCTAATTTGCCTTTCCTCCTGCACATCTGAAAAACAAAAAGTACTGAGTAGAAATAAATGATCAGAGAATTCACTAGGAAATATTTTAAAAGACTCTAATTGCATATTAGGTGACACTAACATATGATCAATTAGGGAGAAGCTTTTCCCTTTTTTAAAAGAAAATCCACCCCCCGCCTGCAAAGTATTATGACAATTTAAAAGGCCTGCATCTTTTATGATTTTACCTAAGGCATTTGAATCACAATATATTTTATTGTTTATTTTATGAATTTGGGCCAAAATAGGACAGTTAAAGTCACCTCCCCATAGCACTCTTACTGTTGTTAATAAAAAGGGCTGAACCGCCTTTAAACACTGAACTCTACCAGCTTTTGTCTGGGGGTTATAAATATTAATAAACCTATAGCATAACCCTTGCCATTTCCCATCAACAATCAATACCCTTCCTGGTATTAAGTCTATTAACTTGTGTAGCTGGAAAGCAAATGAATTAAACACAATTCCTATACCATCTGCGAATCCTCCCAAATGACCAAAAGGAAGGGCCCCAAAACCAATCTCTTTTGAATACGTCAATTATTCAATGGAATACATCCACGTCTCCTGCAAGAAACATATAGAAAAAGGATACTCATGTACATAATGAAAGAGGGCTTGTCTCTTAACCACATTCAATAAACTGTGAGTGTTCAAAGAACCCCAAACCAACCTCATTTTTTAATGTTTAAACCATTATTATTTTTTCCTCCTTTTCTTTTTTTATCCTTACAATTATCCATCATTTGTGACCTAGTTGAGAGTGAAGATTTTTGTGAATCTGAATCTTCAATCTCAATCTCAGAATTACCCCAAGGAGAAAAGAGAGCCGCATAAGAATTACTAGTTTCAATTTGTGTCACTGGGGGGGGGGGGGTTTAAATGTAAGTTTCTCGAAGATCTCCTTTGGGGCATTACAGGCACTGGTTCACTTACTGTAGTAACCATGCCTACCTCCTCTGTAACCTTTTCCATATAACAAACTGGGGGAAAGTCTAAGCAATTAGAAGAATCCATATTGACTTTGGTTAACCTCCCTAAGTCTAACGATGTCCCTTGCTGAACCTCACTATTTGACTGAAATAGCTTTTTCCTATCCAGAACCTTGTCTTTTAACCCCCCTTCTAACTCATTTTGCTTTTTAACTAAAGGTAATTTTATCTGATTAGATGCCGCGGAAGAGGGACATGCTCCTTGAGGGGAAGCCTTGGCCATAGTTTCCTGTGCTTTTTGGATGAACACCTCAGAATTAGAAAAGGAGGATTTATTTTGAGCTGCCCAAGGACATACCTTAAACACATGCCCTTTAGTTTCACATAAGTCACAACTCGACTGATTATTGCAAAACATAGTCAAATGCCCTACCTCCCCACAATTATCATAGCGAGTTGATCACGTACACTTGATAGATGCGTCTGGCCCCACATTTGCTTAACAACACGGGGCTGCCGCGCTGTAAAACATACCCCTCTATCCTTCCCTAATAGAAAGGAATTGGGTATATGCTCAATCACTGTCTCATTTTGCCTTAGTTTTAGTTTATACTTCCATCCTCCAGTCCAGAAACCTTCAGCATCCAAAATGGGTTCTGGTTCACTCAATACTTCACATTTTTTTTTAGCCAAAATGTTATGTCCTCTACCCAAACCCCTCCATTCCTGAACATTACTGTAATGAATTTAATCAAAGGTTTAGATAAAGGAATCACAATAAAGGGGGTCCACATAGGAGAAAACTTAACTTGACCATACCTAACCCAAAACAGATCCAAAGCATGTTGTGAACGAAAACTTATGTCATAATTATCCTCCCCTGAGATATTAATGAAGGCATAAACATCCTGTGGAGTAAAATGCAATGATTCTTTTAATAAAGTTTTTCCCACATAATGCCTGTCCGGCCTAACTTCCATCCCTCCTTTATACCACAACCGTACAGCATTACATCTTGGAGCAGCTTCCCTATGAGAATTCGGAAAAAGTTCGGACATCAAAGGCTTCTGAGTAGAAGTAGTGGTGGGGGGGGTTGTACAGTAACCTCATCTAAACCCTTCTGAATAGACTCCTTCATATTTGTTTCCTCCAGTGATAATGCTGACGAATAATTAACCAGTTTATAAGATCCTGAAGAAATATGCAAAACCTCTTTTTCCATTAGATTACTCTTCTTATTTTCCACCCCTTTCTGTTTCTAATCAACTGGTAACCATTCTGGAGAATGCTGAGATAAAGTTACATCTGAGTCCCATGCTGGATCGGGCTTCCACACTCCTGAGTCAGCCTGTTTCCAACCAGCCTCACATAATGCTTTATGGGGTGACCAAGAGTCTTGCATCCCTTCTTTTTGAAAGTGTGGGGATTTTACCCTCTGCACATCTGTAGTAAGCTTTGGTTTTTGGTTTTGTTTGTTAGCAAAGAAAAAATCTGTAGCTCCTATTTGGGAACCTTTAGTAGATTGATAAATTTACAGTTGCATCAGAAAGAGATTTCTCCTGATTCTGTTGCTTAAAGACAAAGCCAGTTACTTTGTTTAGCTGTATTTCTTCATTTTTTCCAAAAGTAGGAGGCAGAGATATCTGGTCAGCCTTATGGCTTATAAACCTTACATCTCCTCGTTTTATTTCTTCAGACGCCAAAACCGGCTGCAGGCACTCGCTTTTAACTGCAGAAATAATGCCAGACTGCGAAGAATTGACAGCGCTTAAATGATTTGGGTAAATGCAGCTCGAACTCTGCTGTTCAGTGCTTTCTCCTACAAGGCTGCTAATAATCTCCGAATCAGCCTGAGGACTGCTGATGCACTCTGCACCTCTTTCAGTCACACACCTGCTGCAATCAGAGAGCTCAACGCCACTCTGCGGAGCTTTTGTGCACAGTGAAAACACTTTTTTATTACAAACGGAGGCATTCTCTCTCGTATTCCACTCCGTACTGTCTATTGTATTTTTAAAATTACACACAGTACCTTCCAGCACTTTGGGTTCCTCCTTTCGTTTCGACATCCTACTGTCCGTTTGCCAAGTTTTAATTTCAAGTTTCTTTCTTTGGTCCTGAAGTTTTATATCCACCTCACATCCCTCGGAACATCCTAAGGGAAATACACTTTTTATTTCTTCATGAAATGTATCTGCAGCACCACCGCGATTTCGTCCATCGATCTGAAGATTAGCATACACTTTTTCTGTAACCAACACAGGTTCAAATACCGCAGACTCTGATTCCGTTCCTGCTGAAGCGATTACACACTGACCAATTTCTTTTTTATTTATATCCAAACCTGATTGCTCCCAGGTTGCAAACACCTCCTGAAAATCATTTTCAGAGTCCATTTCAGCCAAAACCGTGGCTGTAGCCTCTGCAATTCCTGGAGCAAGAGACGAGGCTAGCTCTCCCACTCCACAGACGTCTTCCTCCTTCCTTGGTCCACTTGGAGTGGCCATTTTGGAAATGGCCTGTCCCCCTACTGGCAGCACCTCAGCGTCCAAGTAGGGGAATTTCCCTGGTGTCCTAGCCAAATTTCCCTCATTCACTAAAAATACCACTAACAGCTTAATCTGGTTCAAGGCTGATAGATGTCTCACTCCTCTACTACATCCCAGCATTTCTGCCACTTATAACCCCTTCCCCATTAACCCTTCTTCTCAGCCCCTGAGGCAAGCCCCCACTGACTAGAGCAGTGTCAGAGGACTAGTTGGTCCTGCTATCTCGGAACCTCCAAAGTAGGGGAAGGGGATGGCCAGTCATCAGAGCCCAGGTCCGGGTATGTTCATAATCCTCTCATTCCGTCTTTTGGATGAGACATTAAACTGAGGTCCCATCTACCTGTTCTGGTGGTAGTTCAGGTGAATGTTAAAGATCCCATGGCACTTCTCGAAAAGAGCAGGGGAATTTTTATTCATGTCAGCAAAGTAGATATAAACAAAGCAATAAAACGTTATACAGAGTCACAGAAATGAAACAGAACAAAACTCAAAAAAGTAATACTTCATACAATAAAAAACAAAACTTAAAGAAGCAAATCATACAAAAAAATTCCATAAAACCAAAGGAATATGTTAGCCATATGTAAACTCTAAACAAATACTGTACTGAAAGTATACCACCTTCCCCTTCCTACCAAAAGAGTAGGGGAGTTTTCATAGAACTTCAAAAACAAAGAAATATAAAACAGTGTTAACTCACACATAAATATTCAAATCATAAGAGAAATCAAATAAGTACTATAGGGCCGGCCCGGTGGTGCTGAGGCTCAAGGCGCTGGACGCCACCTACTGCAGCGCTGGCGGCCCGTGTTCGGGAAACAGCTACGGACCGCCAGAGGTCGGCCGGGAAGAGAAGATTGAGCACCAGTGGCTGCTCTCCTTCTCTGGGGTTAGCCTGCAAGCTCCCGCTGCTATACCGCCTCCTGGGGGAGCTCGGGAGGTAGGTGCGGTAGAGGGAGGTAGCAGTGTGGGTTCATGGGACAGACGTCGGCAGAGGGGCGGAGCAGGAGGTGCATCTTATCATGCCTCCTTGCTCATTGGCCCTCATTGGACACCGGCGCTGGAGGAAGGAAAAACACAGAGGAAAAACACCCTCTCCTCACCTAGGTGACAGCTCCTCCCTGTGAGCCGTCAGATCCTCGGGGCAGACTCCGCTGCACAAGCATCCATGAATCAATGGTCGGGGGGTGTAGGTGGCTCCCTCCACCCCACCGGGGGTAATCCGGTATCAAGGGCATATACATGGACCAAGGTGCTCTAGGGGCAGACTCCAGTGGGATGATGGGCTACGCAATAGAGGAAGTCTGATTGAGTGGTGAGAGGGGGGGCAGTAGGAGGGATAAAATACTAAGTTAAAAAAAAAAATAAGTACTATAGTCATACCGTGTCTGGTTTTCTTTCAAGTACTATTTAGAACTCAAAATAAATCATAACACTCCCCCCCCACTAAAAAAGTAGGGGAATCATGTTATGCATATCATCGAAGAACATATAAACATAGCTACTGTACTACCATACAGAGTCATAAAAGAGAAACAGAGAAAAAGAACAGAAAAGAGTATTATATCATACTGTATAACAAATTATAAAACAAATCACACAGAAAGGTAGACATCAATACAAAGGAATCGCACAGTCATATTTGGATCCTAAACAGAATACCATACTGAATTGATACTCCGTCCCCTTTCCCACCAAAAGAGTAAGGGAATTTTCATCAACACGGGAAAACAAAACAGATACACAATGGTGGTACTGCACATAAAATCAAATTACAAAACAACTTGAAACAGAAAAGTATTGCAGCATACATGCAATCTAAAATTACTTCAATTAAAGTTCCAAAACTGTATAATAATTGCTAAATCCCTGTCCCCACTTAAAAAGTAGGGGAATTATGGCAGATTCATGAATATCAAAAAAAGCCATAGAAAATCAACTAGGCGTAGCTTCACAAAAAAGAAAACAACTAACCATTCATCTAGTATCATATCCAATCTACTGAATCCCATCTAGATTGGATGAAGAAACCTTTTCATAATCTTGTACTCTTAGTCTAATGATAGAATTCTCAATCATAAAAAACAACTCTTCTGTCGTAAAATAATGTTGTTGAATGGTAAGCCGACACCACACATGCCAAATATAAAATTTAAAACAAAGCAAAAGCAACCATATTGTTGCCCTATCGTTCTTAGTCCATATAGTCAGCAAAATACCTACACATAATATTTCCAAGGACATTGGAAAGAATGGAGATGTAGGCCACTTATGTCTAATAATTTTCCAAAAGTCTAATATAAAGGGACATTCCAAAAACAAATGTTCCATTGTTTCAATTGTAGTAGAGCAAGTGTCTCTAGGACAATAATGGTCGGTGACCGGTTTATATTTGAAGTTAGCTTGTACGTTCAATTTACCATACAGAGATAACCATAAAACATCCCACATGTAAGGTAGTAACTGTATGGAGGTCAACATATTGCCAATCAAAAGTTTATGTTGTGGAGAGTAGGAATGAAAAGGGGCTGTATCTTGGAAATATTTTTGTAGTATATAGGCATATAATTCCTTCCTACTAAGATATAAAATAGTATCTCTTGAAATACCCCACAGTTTGATTTTACCAAAGCACACTTTCATTGATTGTGGAAGATAAGCTATAGATCTATGTCTCGGGATCACATCATGTTCCGGCCATAAGGAAAGTAGATCTCCCATAGAATCTAGAAGCCACGGTTTCCATCGGTCATCTTTATCTGTTAATAAGGGTCTCAAATTTGTATAAAGAAACATGGTAAAAAAGAAGACTATGGGTTGTATCATTTTCAAACCTCCATGTCTCTTTCTTGGAATAAGAGACTACGTTTTATGGGGTTCAATCTACTGCCCCAGATACAAGAAAAGAAACAACTATACATCTGTGTCTCTAGGGCCAAAGGAAGACTAAAAACTGAATTTAAATATAAAAAAGGGGTAGTAAAAATGTTTTAACCATTTGAATCCACTTCAATTTGGACATTCTCCATGTGTTCCATATATTTACTTTAGTTTGTGCTTCCTGGAGTTTATATTTCCAATTCAAATAGGCCAAATCTCCTGCCCCAAACAAAAGACCCTCAATTGTACATGTATCCTTGGCTACTGATATCCGTATGACTTGAGTAACCTGTACTTCCTCAGCCCTAAGTGGTATACAATTACATTTCTCATAATTAATCCTTGCTCTAGTATATGACATAAAATCCTGTAAAGTTTTCTCTAGGCATAATGCAGAGGACAAATCTCCAACTAAGAAGCAAACATCATCTGCATATGCTATGCATTTAATTTCTGGGTCACTGCTCGAAAAGGACAGTCCCTGTATTGCTGTCTGAACATGTACGTTCCATATTAGGAGATCTAATGTAAATAAATACAAAAGTGCACTCATTGGGCATCCCTGGTGGACACCCCTCAGTATGGGACATTTCTTACCTAACCATCCGTTACAATAGGCTTGTGCTGTAGCGTTGACATAACATGTTTGTATCCATGTAACAAAGGTTTTAGGCATCCCATATTGTGCTAAACAGTCCCACAAATACTCATGTCTCACATTATCAAAGGCTTTAGCCTGATCCAGACTAAAGATCAGTCCTGTAAGTTCTCCTGCAGCTCCTTTTTGGAAAATTTCACGAAGAAGTATCAAACTATCTATCTAGTATTGAACAGGTCTGTGTGGGATGTAAGAGGGAATTTGCATGAACCAGTAATCTATTGTTCAATATTTTAGTGAATAATTTAAAATCAGTATTTAGCAAAGTTATTGGTCTCCAATTCATCAAATTCCCTCTGCCCCCTTTCTTATACATAAAAATTACTAAACCTTCATTCATACTATCAGGTAACACACCTGAAATTAATAATTCATTAAAACTTCTGCAAATTCTTGTAATAAGAGTTGAAATATAATCCTATACAATTCATATGGGATGCCATCCATTCCAGGGGCCGTCCCTGCCTTAGTTTGGCAAAATGCAGCAGAGATTTCTAATGGCGTAATGTGTGCCACCAACATAGATTTATTTAGTGTAGACAATTAGGGTAAATTACACTGTGCTAACCAGGGTTTATGTGCATGAAGTAAAGGATCAGAGGAACCAAAAAGCATCCAGACATGGGAATCTACAGCATGTATAATATCCTTCGAATTCGTACACCAGTTCCCTATCTGATCTTTAATACCTGCCATGTATTTCTGCTGTCTTTGAAAGGCACAAAACTCAAAGGAATTCATAAAGGCCTTATCTCCCTGAGTCCTAAAACACCATTCAGTTTCTAATGATTTTAAATGATCACATTGCATCTTACTCATTTGCTCCCTGATTCTGTGTAATGTAGGGAGAACCGATACATCCCCCTTAGCCGCATGAAAATGTAGTTCCAAAAACTGACTCCTGTAATTACTATACCTGTCAGTTTTATATTTAAGCAATAAGCCACGAAGGGGTGTGGGTTATCGGGGGATTTACCACGGCCGGGGTGGTTTGCCCACGAGGTGCAGCCGAGTGGGTAAATCTGCCCCAGCCGTGGTAAATCCCCCGATAACCCACATCCCCCGAGGGTGCGATTATACCTTGGATCTAGATAACATTCAGTTTGAAATTTATTTTTATTACTGCTTAATTGTATTGGAAATACATTTTTTATGTAAATACTCTTACTCCACATAAAATAGTCCATGCAGTATATGCTACCTTATATAAGCATTTTATATGTGTAACATTTAACAAGGTTTGAAATGTAGAACTGTTTTTATTACTTTCAACATTATTTAAGCTTTAAGTTGTTTTGTTGTACTTGCTTGAGGCTTGGGGGAAGGGTTACAGATGTTCATGCCTGTTATGGATTGGACAGGCCTGGTGCATGAGTGATTTCTGCGGAGTTTGACTAGGGCAGAGCGGTGTTTCCAGAGGAAGGAATGGGAAGGAGCACGTTTGCTGTGTCAGTGCTGGGGGCCTGAGGAGCAGCAGCTGGAGCAGCGGGAGCAATAGGTAAAGCTGTTTGGGTTACTGCGACTGTTTGGGGCTCACTTGACTTGAGCAAACATAAAATTTCATCTAGTTCGCTCGGATCCATTAATTCAAAACTTGATTCCATGGCTGTTTTGTTGTGTGTAACACGGAGGTGCGGTTTAACTTCTCATAGCGGGCAGAAAACATGACGGCCGTTACGGGGCGAAAACCTTCTTGGATGGATTTACAGTTTGCGGGGCATGAGGGTACAGCTGGTTGGTGAGAGAGAGAGAGAGAGAGTGGGGCAGCAGCGAGCGGGAACGGAGTGGAGCCAGAGAGCAAGTGGGAGTAAACTGAAGAGAAAGAGAGCGAGGAGTGAGGTGGGTGCAGCCAAGTGTTTACTGGGGAACAATGTTAAAAGTACTGAAATTCCAATATGGTTTTGGGACTGTTTATTTTGAATTGTAGAGCACACAAAGACAGGAGGGGGGCACACAATTTTGTTCGGGCTGCACTGTTTAAAAAAAATCACGGTTACTGCGTCTCGTTTTGCAGGGTTTCAAGATGGCGTTTGCCGCTCCCAACTTCGGGGTTTGGATGGATTTTAGAGCTGCGGCTGACTGGCACCTTTGCCGTGGGTATATCGTAGGATTTACAACGGTGGTAAGGTGCCAGTCAGCCGTTCTGATTCGTTGTTGTCTAAGGTCCATGGTATAATTACCATTAATCTGTCCTATACTTTTAAAATAGTGTTTTATATCGAGTTTCGTATCCATCCACCATTCCTGATATGTATCATAAAGGCAAACCATGCATTTCCTTGCATTTAATAAGGCTAAAATACCTTCTTCTACCGTGGGGAGGAATAACAGTTCTAAGTTTAGTCTCCAGTACCCTGGTCCTTGGTGCATAGTTGTATGACTGGCAACTGTGGCTTCTAAAATAGCATGATCAGAAGGAGCAACTGGTAGGGTCCTAGTCCGCATTACCTTCAATCAG
The DNA here is from genome assembly GCA_016271365.2 of Neoceratodus forsteri. Lineage (NCBI taxonomy): Eukaryota > Metazoa > Chordata > Ceratodontiformes > Ceratodontidae > Neoceratodus > Neoceratodus forsteri. The sequence continues at coordinate 611,446,139 of CM028135.1, forward strand.
TCAGACATAAACCAAAAATCTACACGTGTGGCTTAAGTGCCTTGAAAAAAAGGTTTGTCAGGGTTTCCATTAATAGCCATAACATCTATGAGGCCTGTTTGAACCAATAAAACATTAAGACAATTTGCATCACAATACATCTTAGTGGTACGTAGACCTCTATCTGTTCTATATCTGCTGCAATTAATGTCTCCTCCCAGAAATACATACTTGGATGTAAATAAATATGATTGTATCAGTCTAAAAATCTAAACCCTAGCAGATTTAGTCTGAGGCGCGTACACATTTAAAAAGCGACATTGTAAACCGCTAATTACCATATCCAACATTAGAACTCGTCCTGGAAATACATCAACTAGTTGCAATAATTGAGCTGTAGGATTATTAATAGCAATGCCTACTCCACTACATGCATCTTTACCCAATGACCAATATGTAACTCCCCAACGCCAGCCTGCTGTTGCCTGTTCCATATCTACTCTAGTATTTATTTATTTTATTTATTTCGCAATTCGAAGAGTACCTTTGAGTCAAAGATTCATTTACAAAGGTTCCACGTCACATTTAGTAGAACAATACAACAGTGAACACACTACAAAGTAGTACTCAAACAGACTTATTACAGTGAATACAGTAAATAGCTAACAATCTGAATCAGAGTTATTGTACAGAGTAAAAGCTTGGTAAATAGTTCCTGTACAGTTGCCAAAGTAGGCCACATTGGGGGGGGGGAGAGGGGGAGAGCTGGCCAGAGGCCATTGTCAGGGGAGGTAAGGTAGACCAAGGATAGTCACATGGGGTGGAGGACTGGAGGTGGTCTCTGAGAGTGACTTTGAAGGGGCCAATTCTAGTTTCGTTAGTAAGAGTACTGGGCAGATAGTTCAACAAGGAAGGAGCCCTGTGACTGAAAGTTCTTTGGAATTGGGAGGTTCGACACCTGGGAACCAATAGGAAGCATCTTGCCAGTGCTATGGGTGTTTCTATGCATTGGGGCTGGTTGGATAATAGGGGTGAGGCCAGCGGGTGTGTGACCTAGGGCAATCTTTTTTGCCATGAAACATGTGTGGAACCATATTCTATTGTCAAGGCTCAGCCAGTTTGTGGCAGTGTATAGAGAGCATGTGTGTGTGAGATGATCACAGCCAAGGACTAGTTGGCAGGCTTTGTTCAGGGAAAGCCTGAGATGGTCTAGGGCAGAAGTGTTTGCAGCTCCATAGATAAGAATGCCATAGTCAAGGAGGGAGAGGGCCGAGGAGGAAACAGCAAGCCGAAGGGCTTCAGGGGTAAGATAGTGCTTGAAGCGATAGGGGAGACCGAGCCGGACGTTAAGGGTAGTAGATAGGTGATGGATATGCTGGTGGAAGTTGAGGGCTGGGTCTAGGATTATGCCCAGATATTTGAAAGTATCCACTTGCTCTAGAGGGGTTAGAGTGACGGTAAGGATATGAGGGCAGAGCACCTTCCGGGAGCTCAGGGGATGAGAGAAGTACATGACTTTGGTCTTCACGTAGTTTAAAGTAAGGCGCTGTGTGGAGATGCAATCTGGTATCTTGTTAAAATATAATATCATAATCTCTTGTCTCAAATAGTGAAAAAATTAACAATCTTTTCCTCTCAGACTGAATACTGTTAACATTCAGTGAAGCCACTGAAATTTTATATATCTCTAGCATACAAGAAATATATATAAAAATCCACAATCTGAATTGCATTTCGACATATTAGAAATATATTATAAAGTCCCATATCATATTATTTCTTCTTGTTCCATTTTCTCACCCCTAATTTTTTTTTTTCTTTTTAACCATGTCTGAGTGTTCCAAAGGTTGATCAACATCAGACATCCCTTCATGTTGTGATGAACGTACAGAGGTTGAATCAGACTCTGTATGTATTATGAACAGGAAGTTTAGTAGAATCAAGGGTGGCTTTCCCCATATTCCCAGATCGAAGGCTACTTCTCCTGGTAGATACCAGAGTAAAGGCTTCTTCCGGGGGCAAGGGTGGAGGCATTGATACCGTAGTGGCACAAGGAGCAACTACCGGGAACTCAGGTTCTGGTATTGCTGAAGCAGGCACAGATTTGTCAGTATCCAGTACTGTTACAGACTGTTCTCGTGCTGGAAACGGCCTTCTGACCAACTGTAGTGGATGTCTGGGCACTCCGAGGGGTGGGGAGGAGGAGGCCTCTGTCCTAGTGCCGCTTTAACAGCAGTATTGATGTAAAAATCCTGAATGCAGAAATCTCCATTTTTATTTTGAGCTGCCCAGGGGCAATCGACATAGGAATGTGCTTCCTCACAGAGCGAACATTTTGCAGGATGGAGACAATCTGATAAAACGTGCCCCAGTTCTCCACATTGAACACATTTTACTACCTCACACGTTCTGCTAAGGTGCCTGGGAGATCCACACTTATAGCAGTGGGCTGTCCTGGATAAAAAAATAAATCCCTTGTCATGTCCTAAATAAAAACAACTGGGCAAGTGTTGTAAACCTTCATCTGACTGTATTAAATTAACTCTGTATCTCTAGCCTCCATTCCAGAATCCCTCAGTGTCTAGTATGGGTTCTGGATTACCCTGAATTGTATATTTTCTCTCAAGCCAATACGTAATATCTTCAACATTCACTCCCTCATTCTGAAACAATACAGTTATCACTTTAAAAGATTGTTTCATGAGGGGGATAGCTTGAAAGTTTGTTTTCAGCACTGCATGTTTCATCCAGAATCTATTAAGTAAATCTGGTGTACAGAAACTAATGTCATAGGTATTATTACCAGGGGTATGTATAAGGGCATATACCTCTCTGGGTGAAAAACCCAGTAGTTGTTTTACCAGGATCTTTTCAACATAAAACCGATCTGGCATATTCTCCAAAGTTCCCAAAAATCTTAATCTGATCACATTTCTGCGTTTTGCCAGTGTTACAGGTTTTTTAAAGAGATTAGCAAATGTAGCAGGAGGATCTGTTAGTATAGGCTGGTCCTGTACAACGTCCATATTAGAGCCATCCACTCCCATATCATTTACCATATCCTGAACCTCAGGTTGATGTTCCAGCATAACAGGAGAATAAGATATACTGCCATCAGAGTTCTGCATCGAGGGATTAGCAAGAGGAGGTTCTTGGTCTTGGGGACCAATTTGTCCTATCTCAGGGGAAATCCCAAAACAATCAGGTAATGGAGTTGTCGAAAAATCAACATTAGTTGGCATTGGTAATATAACAACATCAGTTCTTTGTTCTGCCTTTAACAGATTATTCCCAACCAGCCCAGATACCCCTGGAAATGGTATTGCGGGATCTGCAGTCCAAGTACCCGGCTCTATTTGTATCCAAACCGCACACTGAAGTGCTTTTTGTGGGGACTGAGACTCGCGACTAACAGCTACCACAGGGTTAGGGGTTTGGGGCGGGAAGTGTTCGTCTCCCGAAGCAACATGAAAGAGACCTCTCAAAACTTTGCTGCCTGTACCTGGTAGGCCCGAGGGAGAGTCAACCTCGGGCTGTTTCCGGTTTTGATCCTCCTCGGCTTGTAATTGTGCCAAATGGTAGTCCTCCATCGCTGTCTCCATTAGCCTTCTCTTGCTTTCTAACAGCAATCGCACATCCTCAGACTCCTGCGACGGGGTCTCTTCAGTGTTCGATTCACCAGCGCCATCACTCGTTGTCTGGACTGTTTCTGCAGGCTCCACCCAGATTACTGAGCCATCCCTTGTTGCAAAACTTCTGATGACTTCCGCATTGATCAACGAGGTTGCCTGCCGCGGGGGTCATGGTACGTGTTGCTGGCCACCACTTGGGTGCATTCCAGCCGTACCATGTCCCCCGCAGGAAAAATCAAGGAGAGGACAAGTAGCCGACCATCCTCCACTGCTCTCAGCAGCCATCTGCAATCCAACATACTCAAACACTCCACAGCAACCCTGCCTAAGAGTAAGGGAATTTCCCCGGTGTCCTGGCCACATTTCCCCCATTCACTAAAAATACCACCAACAGCTTAATCTGGTTCAATGTCAGTTGGCATCCATGTGTATCCCCCTCCCCCGGGATGAGGATGAAAATAGACAGAACTATCCAGTCCTCCTTTCCTGGTCAAACAAACAAACAAATAAATAAATAAATAAAACTCTGGGTTTTTCCTGTTTGTGTTTACTAGGAGGTCCTGATCCCCTCCCACATGGAAGCTGGTACTCCATGAGCATCATGCCCTCGTGTGCTACTGTGCTCATCTGCACAACACATGACCAGCAACCACCTCTACTTCTCATTCCCCATTGCACTACCACCTGTGACCACCCAGGTGGCAGTGTGCTGGCAGGGACCACAACCCTTCCCCCCAAGGAAGAAGAGCATATTACAATCTGATCTAACTGCTTCTTGCTTGCACCCCCCACACACATATATACTTACCATACCAATGCACTCCTGGGTCCCTGCTTCCATTACCCTGGGGATCCCCCACCCCTGGCATGGTCCCAATGCTTGGTCTGCATGCTGCCAAGCACTGAAGGGCAGCCAATTTCTCCACAGGAGGAGGCATCAATGGTGTCCTGTGATGTCTGGGTGGGCAGACCCACTGTGTTTTCATCCATGCGGTCAATTGATTTTCTCCCCCTTTTCCTGCCCACTTTCCTCTCCAGGCTACAGTCACTGGCATCCTGCAGCATGGCCTATCTGCAGGGTTCCAGCTGGCATAGCGTGATCACCCACTGAGTCAATGTCAGTACTGCTTCCTAACAGAGAAGGCACTAAGAAAGAGGGATACTCATCACCCTTCCCCCAGGGTCAGCATATGATACTTCTGCATTGCTTTCCAGACTTCATTGACCAAGGGAGAAGGAGCTGGGTATGGGTGTCAAACCCAGGTCTTCCACCGTAGCAGTGCAGTGCACCATCAGCCAGCACCACCGGGCCAGGCTTACTGAACACATTTTTCACAAAAACAGTCTCTTTGGTACCTAGACTTCCTGCACTGAAACCATGATCCTCTGCTACTGACAACAGAATAATTCCTGTGGCAAGGGGCTGTGATGTCATAAACAGAGGATTACGACTTCATAGCAGGTATATGCAACAGGATCAGGAAATTCTAAGGAAAAAGGATCCTGTTCCAATGAAAATGTTTACAATGGTAAAAATGGAATGTCCACAAATTTACATGGGGGAGCAGTGTTGTGAAAATTTTGTGCTGGACACTTGAAAATCTCTCGAAACATTCACAAAATAAAAAATCTTTTAACTTAGCAGGCTTTAAACAATCAGAATAATCACAGGAGAAATCACAGGCAATGTTTCTTTTTTCACTCCAAACTCTACAGCTGTTTTATGTTCAACAAAACACAAAGAGAAGCTGTCTCCCTTCTCAGTGAACAGTCATCCTTATTTCCATCCTGTTTTCTCTTAACAAACCGTGTTTCCCAAACTCATTCCCTCAGGAGGTTCATGACCTCACAATAAAAATATGAACCCTTTCTGTACATCTTTTTTTCTCTAATGACTGTGTTTAACAAAACAAAAGACCGCACACTCTTAACAAACCGCACACTCTTAGCAGGAGCAGATGTAGTCAAAGGCAGAAACAATGCAGGCTGCAACAAGTAGTCTGCGATGTTCTGTACAAATAAATCCACAAAGAAGAACTGTAGACGCTCTTTTTTAAATGCTAGTTCCAAGTCTGTTATTACTGCATCCACAGAAAGGAAGAATGCATGCTCTCTGGTGGGGGGCCTGGATGTGGCAGTAGGGCAGCCGGCCCCCACAGGGAAGAACACAGAGCAAGGAGCTGCCCCACACCTAAGTAAGCCACTAGTTGTCACTGGTTTACAGTTAATCCACATCTGGCATGAAACGTTTGTTAAATGCTGACAAATTTATTGAGACAACAATGCAGGGATAAACCTCCCCATAGCCAACTTGCCGGGTGGTGGCTTACTTACATGTGTGGCACCTCCCTGTTCTGCGTTATTATTTCATGTTTATTGGCCATTTAGTAAACTCAATGGTTGTTTTTGATTTACACACTGTGTAATTTTGCTATTAATAGAAATAATTATCTTCTAAGTAAAATTTGCTCATGAAGAAAATATATCCTGCTAAATCATAATAAAGGCTCAAAATGTTTTAAAAACAACATGTTTCAGGGCATGGCCTGCCTCCCAGCATGAGCAGATATGTGTAATTGGAGCTCCTTCGCAAATCTTATAAACTTAAACCTTTTTAACAGTTATAAGTTGTTGAAAACCCTGCAATTCATACCTAGTTGGTGTGCTTCAAAGAAGGCTATGGTATGGTGAAGCCACAAAAGCCTAGAAGTGAAGGAGAATCAGGAAAAGGCAAAGGTCCGAGTTGGGGAAGAAAGGCTCTCAGGCTAGAAGTGCAGAACTTAGGGCTTAGTTGAAACATCCCTCGATTTTTTGATTATGAAGATGGAAGTACTGTGCGAATCAGTCACCTTGATCAATAAAAAAATGATTGCTTTACTAATAGACTTACCTTGATGCAGTAAGGTGGACATAATGTAGGCATCCATGGGTGAATCGGCAACAGCCTTAATATAGGCAGGCCACTTCACAGCTCATTGAGGAGTGTTCCTTTCTACGCATAAGCCTTAAGGTATTGGAGAACCAGACCCAGCAGTCTGACTTTAGAGTAGTGGGGCCTACAACAGTGGATAGAAGGTGATTCCCATTACCCATATACAATATGTCATACTGGCTGCCAGAGGTTCTTTGAGTTGATTTTGAGGGGGAGTAGCTCCGCACTGAAAAAGCTGACAGGCCAGCCTGATAGAGCAGTGACAGCAATACCGCACACTATGCTGGTGACCCATGTTTAGAAACAGACACAGGTTGCTTGGGGGCCAGCCGGGGGAAGAGCCAGCATCCCAGGGACAGTTTCCCTCCTTTGGTGAGGGGTAACTCAGTGTTTCACTGCTTGTCTGCCACCTGGTGGAGGCTAGGAGGTAGCACAGTGGGATCACAAAAAGAGGGAAGGGGCAACTGCACATCACTGCATGCCAGTACCCTTGGGCAGGAAAACCAGAAGCTGGAGGAAAAAGCTCTACCATGGCACCAGCACCCCCAGTAGGCCCACACAACTGATATGGCAGGCCACGTACCCCTATTGTGGTCGGGGCTGGGGCAGTGCAGTTGAGTGAGCTGAGGATTATGAAAAGCTTGATACAACAAAAAAAAAAAAAAAAGGAAAATATTACAGGACTGCCTCTTGCCGCAGCAACTCTGACTTAGACATCCCTAACACCGTGCTGGTGGTGATGTCCTGGGTAACAGCCAGGAATATGTAAGTGGAGTGTGCCTTGGTGAGACTATTCCCAGAACTCAGTTTCGCAATGTGACGGTGCCACAAACAACTTGATGCAGCCCGAGAGGTGTTTTGCAAACACGGGGTCGCACACACACACGCACGCACACACAGACACACACACACACTATGCTGATGCCCACAAGATTCCACAGTGTATGCAGTGTCAGATCCTTTATGTTTGCAGATCCATAAATTGCCAGTCATTGGACAAAAACCTGGACAAAAAAAGAGCAACAGGAGAAGAAAAAGAAGGGCTTCCGATATGGAAGCTAGCTGAACAATAAGTAACATTTACAGTGGGCTGGGGAAGGAAGGAGAGGATGTGGATAATTGCAGCAGGTTTGAACTGAAAACTTAATGTGCTCTGTTTAGAGGTGTGCCAAACCTTTAGGGGATGAAACCGAGCCATCCCAATCACATACAGCTTGGTTTTCATGAGAACCGAGCCGAACCTTGCTGGCTCGGCTTGGATCTTAGCTCTGTGTTCTTTTCTTTTTAACCTCCCCAGCCTCCCAGCTTGCATGCCTGTCATGTGAGCATGTGAGCTGCATGACACTATCTTTCCTACCACAGCTAGCTTGGACTTGGAGAATGGCCTCTCACTTAGTTAGCTCGCAGTTGCAGCGTGGTGGCCAGCCCGACATATTGAATTTTTTTTAGTATACTCTGACTCTTCCTCAGTGGTTGTGGTTGAAGAGGCAAGGGGACTTGCCCTAGGTAGCTCGACACTAGACTGTATAGGTTGACGCTGATAACAGAAGTAGTGCAGTGGGCCCAGCCAGCAGCAGAGCAATGGTGATGGTGGTGTGGCCTTCACAGTCTTGAGAATCAGCATGGCAGCCAAGTTACTCTCAGATCCGGTCCGTCGAGAATCGGGACCTGGGACGGTGGGTTCGTTGTTCCAGGTTGGAGTTGGCAGGCAGATTCTGGCAGACTAGTAGGCAGAAACAAGGTCGGAGAAAGGAAGCCTGATGAGTTCAGTGGCACACTGGCAGGACAGGTCGCAGAAGCCACAGCAGGTTCCAGCCAGATGCCACAGCTGGGTAAATAAAAGTAATTACATTTGGGGACAGAGATAAAATATTATGTATTCATAAAGAGGCTGAAAGATATATGTGTGTGTGTGTGTGTGGAGGTGGGAGGGTGGGCGTGGGTGTGTGTGGGGCTGGGTGGGTGGGGATACCACATGCCAGTCCCAGACATTACCTGTCAGACTCTAAAGGAAAAGTGGCCATGAATCCAAAACCAAAACCAGAACTAAAATCAGAGGTGATTTGGCAAAACCAAAACCAAAACCTCCCTGGTTTTGCGCATCTCTAGTTTTATTGCTGGGTGCTTTTTGTTGTTCAGAGTGTCTTGGGGTAACATTGACATGAAGTTTTACAACAACACCATAACAAATAGCCAACCACTGCTTATACCTTCCTGCCCCTCTTGCTCCAGCATGCTGTACAGTTGCAATTTTGTTTTTGATCAAGCTGTTTCTCACTCCCCGACTTGCCCCAAGGACACTCCTCCAACCCCATCACCAACCTTCTCATGGACGTACCGGTTATCAACCACTTGTCCAGAATCACAATAGTGGTGGATGGCCTGCCATGTCAGTCATGCGTGGGCCTGTGGGGGCTGCCAGTGCAATGGGGGCTAGGACATTTTCCCTCTGCTGTTAATTATTTTCCCTGGGTGCCGGCGTGCAATGATGCGTGGTCATGCCAGCATTCATAGGCGGCCTCTCCCTTTGCTGTAGTTTGACTCTGCTGTTTCCTGGCATTTGCTAGGTGGCAAATAGCAGAATGTTGTGTCTTCCCTCCCTGAGGTAGAAGAACTGTCCCTGAGTTTCTTGATCCTCCCTTCCCTGGTCAGTCCCTAGTGATCCGAGTCTAGACCTGAACCTGGGTTGCCAGTATTATCATAAGCAGTAGCACTACTGCTATGTTATTGGGCTGGCTATGATTTTGTTTTCAACACATGACTATATTGTGGTCACTACATCAGGTAAGGTCCCAGATTCCTTATAGCAGTCAGAGGTGTTTGTTAATATGAAGCCTAACAGACTGGATTAGTTAAGGTTTTCTTTTTACTTTCTATTTTTGCTGCCATTTCTCCTTGCTAGCTGCCATGTTGTCCACCTGCTCAAGCTCTACTGCCCACCGTAGGAGTCCTCCCATTATCTAACCCACCGCCAGCCTCTGCTTGACATCTTCTCTGGAATCCAGACTGTAACTCACATCTTGTCCCTGTGGGTGGCGCCCCAGTTTTCCAAGTAAGGAGGAGGATACTTCACTCAATGGTTGAAATCTGGGAGGAAGAGCCGGTGAAGCGTGTGAGGAATTGCTAGGGCTTTAATGTGACACAGAGGGTAGGGTGGCTTCATCTGCCTGGAGCTGCTGGGGTATTTTTCCCACTATGCTTTTCCTTATCCCTTCACAAGGCTTGGTCCTGAGGATTGACCCACTAAATGCCTATCAGAACCAATGGAAGGGTGGGTAAGCCATGCTACACTCAGTACTCTCCTGCTGGCCCCACTCTGGGCATGTGACACCTTCATGTTACTTGTCAGGTGAGTGGTGTGTGCTGACTTAAGGCCACTCCAGAGGGACGATTTCATTCCTTCCTATATGACACCCCATCTTCCTGTGCCATCAGCAAGCAGTTATGCATCGGAAAGTGGTGCCTCCTTCGCCAAGGCAGGCGGTGTCCTCGCCATTCGGCACCAGAGGAGCCAGGATTCTTGTTATTAATTCAGGTTGTAGATGTTAGATGTTCCAAGCCTGTTTCAAGGGCCTATATTTTTTGGGTTTCTAGGTTTACGGAATCCAGCCAATACGCATTGAAGCCCCCAATATTAGCACCTTGTGTGCAGTGAGATAGGGGGAGATCATCTAAAATCACTTCTGAAGAGTGTTAGTGGAAAAACCTGGATGGATGGTAGCAGCCCAGTAACAATATTGATCTATTACTGTAGCATCTTGCCTCTACTGCAAGAATTTCACAGCCACACATGGGAACCTCTAAGTCAACAGGCAATACCTTAAAGGTGTTTTTGTAATAAAATAAAATTCCTTCACCTCTCTTGGATTTATCCCTCCAGATCAAATTACAGTCATGAATAAAAATATTTAGAATTTCTATATGAGGGTGTAGCCAAGTTTCGATCAACACTAGAAAACCTTAACAGTTTTGGACTACCCATTCTCTTACAAAAATTGAATTTTCAGGACAAACTCCTCATATTTGCACAGGAAAAGGATACACCACTAACTCCTGACAAGCAAGAATTGCATATAGTGACAGCAGGGCTTGGATTAGAACGAGCATCACCACACTACATGGGCCACAAAATTATTAGTAACTTAAATAAATCAGGATTGCTCAGCATGCACTGCAAGTTCCAATTAGTTCAACAACCCTGGGTACCCAGTATGTCATGCAGGCTAGCCTGAAGCATTGCCCATGGGTGGCCAGTGTTGCAGCTGTTGTTGGGGCCCTTAAGAAAGAAAAACAGTTAAACATGCATGCAACCCAATTATTTGTAATTGAAGCCAAATGGCTCAGTTTGTTGCAAGAATCCAATGAAAAGAAACAAATAGATGGTATCACAATGATTATGCTTTTGTTGCAGGGAGCTACCCTGGTTTGTACTCACGCTACTAGAACCTGGATGTTGGACAGGTGAGCTGCAGACCTCGTGGTGATGATCTGGGAGGCCAGGGGAAGCAGGGTTGACATGGCTCACCTCCAGGTGGTCGCTACCTGCTTGATGGCATTGGGCAGGGGGCCGAATCCCCAGGCTGGTCTTTTGCCGAGAAGGGCTCTGGAACATGAGTAGCAGCCTAGGCTGAAATGGCAAGGCCCAGACAGGATGAACAGTTCTGCAAAAGTTTGTGATCTTCTGTTGGTGAAGCTTCCAGCTGGTGTAACGGATTTGTCCGTGGGGAACCAAATCACAACCCACGAAACATGTTCAGCACTTTTAATTGCTCTAAATGACAGTTCGGGTACAGTCTGGTTGCGAATGACAGCTTCACTGTGCAAACCTTCCGATCTGAGCAAAGTTCTGTCACAAGCTGGGCAGATCGCTTCTGGAGTAAGTCTTCAGTCCAAATCACAAGTTGCGACGACACTTCTTTTCCTCTGTTACAGTTCCAAAACTGGAAATCGGAACAGGTCTGACTTCTGCTAAAGGCAGTTCACTTGCAGGAGGACGTGGCAAGAAGGCCAGCTGAGCCTCTTCTCGCCAATTCCCCTACTCTCCTTCTGGGAGCAGCTGCTCGAAAGCTCGAGCTGTTTACTCTTCCACTTCCAACTCTAATTAATCCACTGCTTCAGGCAGTTCTGGGCATTTCCCTTATAATCCAAAAGGTTCGGTTGGCTGAGAGAACTGTCAGTCACAGTAAGGGCTCCCCCTCCAGGTCCATTTGGGTACCAACACATAAAACTATAAAAACTATAGAATTCCTTCCCATAAGATCCCTGGGGACAACAGGCTCCATTTTAGGTCATCAGTGGTTCAATTGGTCCAAATACTGGAAGTTCAGAACCTAACATGGTGGCTCCTATCCAAATGTTTGAGCTGCAATAAAAGCAGGTTAGATAAACTTCTCTATCTTTACTGTAACAGCAAATGAGCACTAAAGAATCACAGTTCCTAAGAGAACTCCCTCAGCGCAAGTAGCGACTGCAGAATGGGGCAAAATAGCACACTGTCTGGCTGGTCACAAGTCTTAAATCACTTGGATCCAGCCCAGACTAATTTCTAAACACAGATTCAATAGGATCTTAAAGAGGCAGGCATGGAGGCTCACTAGGGCACTCTCACACACACACAAACAGAACTACTGCAGACAGCACACCAGCCTGACAGTGGGCATTAAGGAACCATGGAAGACATTATAGTAAACCCCAATTTGTAGGGGGGTTACACATGGTATAATGAAGCCAGTAAAATCTGGCTTACTCTGATCATGAATAGCATAAAAACTACTAATAAGCATGAACTCCTGAATATAGTTTTTACTACTGAAGACACTATGTAATTTCCAAGGTAGGTGGATACCTCTGTGCTATAAAGAAGATATGGCTCAAATATTGTTAATGTGCCCTGTTTATGTAAGCAATAACCCATGACAGGGTGTGCGGTTAGTGGGGATTAATCAACACTCTGGGTGTGTTGTGAGGCACGGGGCCACAGGCCGAGTGCCCTCACAACACTCGGGGTGTTGATTAATCCCCAATAACAGCACACTCTGGAGCGAGTTTTCACACTTATAACATGGGTTATGTTTAAACAACAAAAACATATCCAGAAAGATGTTTTTTTGCTGTTTAAATAGCAACAAAGGTACTGTATCCTGCCACCTTACAAAATAGTCCCTAACAAGTAATGCTGAGTGCATTGCTGTTATGTACATAGAAATGTCAAACATAAACTAGAGACCTGATCTATGACATTTCTTGTGCATAAGACTGTATGCTACACTGTCTACCACTGTTACTGTAGCCCCCCAACCCCACAATGTCAACTGCAATACTAAACCTTGTAGCCTGTCACTCTGCCCCTCTGTGGCTGTCTCTCTGTCTGTCACTGATACCTGTATGCTGTCCAACCACTATGTGACACAGTGTCACAAACATTACCATGCAGATAAACATGGTGTGGGACAAGGAAAGCTATTGCCTTTTTCCCTGTCAGTCCCTGTCTTTCTCTCTCTCTCTCTCTCTCTCTCTCTCTGTCATGCGCTGAGTCTCACTCTTGCTTTCCCTGTATTTCTCTATTCTGCACCACAATCTGTCTTGTACCTCACAGCAAGTGCATTTTTTCCCACTGCACCTCTCTCTCTCTCTCTCTCTCTCACTTTCACTGCTCTCTCATTGTGATTTGCTGGCTCTCTTACCCCACTGTGCCACAAACACACATCTGTGTGTGTCTCTCTCTTTCTCTCTCTCTCCTCAGAGCCTGGTGCGGTGCTCGCTGCTGCTCACTCTGTGTGTCTGTCCCTGGAGCTCTCATCTAGCACCACTGTGGTGGAGTCCCTCTCACTTGGTTGAAAACCATTTGAACATTGCTGTGAACCCATCTTGTAAGTATATTTATGTATATCTGTGTCTAACGTTTTGTATTTCTTCTTTGATTGTATTGGTCTTTCTTGTACTTTTATGATTGTAATGGTCTTTTTATGACCGATCAATAAAGAATTGAATTGGAAATTGAATAAATAGGATGTAAACATACCAGACTTAAAAGATTTCAGACTAAATGGGGAGAATCTTGATTACTGCATCAAGGTAACTTCCAGTTATCCATGTCCAACTCTCCCATATTGCTATCGCGTGATGGAGGGTGGCACCTTGTAACCTCTAGGATAGTACTGTGGTCTGTTGGCATCTTGAAATGATCTGCACAGTTTGCCCTTCAACTCCTTATACAATAAATGATCCCAACAAGATCTAAGCAACTAACGGCCTTGTGGCACTGAGAGTTGAGGAACTGGATGCCACACCTTGCGCTACACCGGTGACCCATGTTTGGGAATGGGCTATGGTCATTGGGGGTCAGCAGTGGCAGGAGAGGACTGAGAATCTGGTGGACTGCTCTCCTCTCCTGGGGTGGGTGGATTGGGTCTTCCGATGCATTGTGACTCCCAGTGGAGACTGGGGGCATCGCTGCTTGTGGGAGCCACACACATCCAACCAGGCTGGTCTCTGACTCTCCTCCACTCCCCGGCTGCCCCTCTAGATTGTAGATAGAGTGCTGGAGGAGTTAAAGGTGGTCCCACTACGGGGGGCTCAGAGCCGGGGGGGCGGGGTGGTCAGTGGAGTTGGGGGAGAGTTCCGGCAGTGGAGCACTGGATCAAGAGGACCTCAGACTGTGCAGGATACAGTTGCTTTGAGCGTCCCATTGGAGAGTGGTTTAAGGGACCAGTGACAAGAGGTAAAAGAAAGTTAGAAAAAAAAAAAGATCCAAGCAATTCATTAAAGGCAGGGCACTAGAGGGGGCAGTTTTGACAATATGTAGATTAAACAGGAATCCTTTTGGATTTTTGTGTTAGTCTAGAAACAACAAAATAGCCAGGCTTAAGGAGCCCCTGATGCCACTGGAACAACTTTGAAAAAATTTAATATTTAGATCCACAACAGCTTATATAGGTTTATAGGTTCATAGGTTGTACAAGTTCGAGGGCAAAGCCCATAATGAACTCACCGCCGTGTTTTTCCTAACTGCGGAACTGAAATTTTCTGTCTCCCATATACAGATCAAGTCTGTGTTTAAATTGCTCAATATTTTTACTTGTTACAACTGCAACTGGTAGTGTGTTCCATAATGGTGGAACTCTCTGTGTAATAAAGTTTTTCCTATGAACAGTCTTACTGATTTCAACCTGTAACCTCAATTTGTGTAATCTAGTACTGTCTAGGGGAATTTGTCTTACCATACAGTTAGACTCAAATAATACTGGGGCCGGGATATTCAGACTGTGCCAGGCTGTGGCGCAAGCCTGGGTGCAGTGCAACTGGGATGTGCCAGGGCGTGATCTGGGTGATATTCAACAGTGCTGCGCCATGGCTCAGCACCGTTGAATATCCCTCATTGTGCATGGCACAGTGGCACTGCGCCAGTGCAAGTGGCAACCGAGGAGCAAGGGGATGCGCTAGCGCATGTGCGGATGTGCTAGGTGCAGGAACCATGATATTCAGTGGTGGGTATGCAAATGGAGTCATTATGCATGCAAGGCACAAATGGGTCCATTTGCATGTCATTATGGCCCCATTTGCATGCAGGTGCGCTAATCCCCGGCGACTTGCACCTGGTGCACTGCCTGGCTGCAGACATCTGGGATCGATGCCCCCTGCCCCTCGGCGGCAAAGCGCCCCAACGCCCGATCACGAGCTTTGTATATTTGTAACAGCCCTGGTGGTCCAGTGGACTGAATCCAGCCTGATCGCAGGCTTTGTAATAAAAGATTACTCCCTGGTGGTCCAGTGGACCAAATCCAGCCCGATCGCGGGCTTTGTAATAAAAGATTAATCCCTGGTGGTCCAGTGGACCCGCTCCCAAGCCTGATCGTGGGCTTTGTAATACAAGATTAATCCCTGGTGGTCCAGTGAACCCACTCCCAAGCCCGACTGCAGGCTTTGTAATAAAAGAGTAATCCTTGTTGGTCCAGTGGACCCGCTCCTAAGCCCAATCGCGGGCTTTGTAAAGGACAAACCCTGGTGGTCAGCAGTACCCCCTCCCCACCCGCCCCTCAGGCCCACCACCCCACCACCCTCCCCGGTCAGCGGTGGGTGGCAACTCCCCACCCGCAACAGCTCGGCCGCCCGCCAACTGACAGCGTGCAAATGCGGCTGTACACCCATTGGTCCACAGCATGGTCAATGGGTGTGCAGGTTAATCAGTACTACCTGATCCCAATATGGAATGGATCCATTCACATATTGGGACTTGTAATATCAGCACGATCTACCGCCCATTGGTCCATGATGTGGACCAATGGGTGTATAGCCGCACTGTACGCTGTCAGTCAGTGGGTGGCCGGGCAGCTTGAGGGTGGGGAGCTGTCGCCCGTCGCTGACCAGGGGGGAGCAGGGTGGTGGGTCTGAGTGGGAGGGTGGGAAGGGGGTACCGCTGGACCACCAGGGATTACTCTTTTAATACAAAGCCCGCGATCGGGCTTGGGAGCGGGTCCTCTGGACCAACAGGGATTAATCTTTTATTACAAAGCCCGCGATCAAGCTGGATTCGGTCCACTGGACCACCAGGGAATGGAACTATATTATAAAGCCCACGATCAGGCGTGTGGGGGGGGCCGATGCCCAGCCTGTGGCTCGAGAGGTCAGGTGGCTACTCAATAGGCAGCTGCCGTGGTTGCGCCAGCAACACAGCGGCTGGCCTGAGGTGTCCCCTGGCTTGTTCCTCTTTTTTGGGGCACATCTTGCACCCCCATGGTGGTGCAAGGTGGGCTTGTCCCTGCATATATGTCGCACATCCCAGGCTGAACATGGGATGCGCATATCCATGGGCATGCCCCCTGCACTTGCGCCGCATACATTACTGGTGCACCCCTGCGCATCAGGATTTGCGCGGCACACTTTCCCCCTTTGAATATCACCCTGGGGAGTATCGGTGGGTTGCGCATGGTGCAACACTGTTGCGCCATGTGCAACCCCTTTGAATATCCTGGCCTGGGTCTCTAAATGCTTTGTAGGCCCAGCATAGTTCACCACTTGTAGTTCTATAATCTAAAGTATATAAACCTAGATTTCTCAACCTTTCCTCATACCCCAACGAATATTGATTTATCACATTTTTTGTTAATTTTCTTTGGACTGACTCATGGGTTGCTTTGTCTCTGATGGATGTAGGAGAACAGAAAGGAGCACAATATTCCATATTAGTTCGCACTAAACTAGTGCACAGAGGAACAATGATCCCTGGGTCATGACTCTTAATATGCTTGAAAATACATCTGAGTATCCCATGACATTTTTTTGTTGTTTTGTTTATATGTGTCCCAAATTTCAAATTGTTTGTAATAGTAACCCCAAGATCTTGTTCCGATGTTGCGACTTGTAATAAAGTATTATTAATGGTATAATCGGCCTGTTTATTATTTTTCCCTAAATGCATTACTTTACATTTGGTTATATTAAATACCATCTTATTGCCAGATGCCCAAATGAATAAATTATCTAGATACTCTTGTAAGGATTTTATAGACATATCATTGTTGACAATACAACCCAACTTGCTTTCATCAGCGTATTTTTGGATCTATACTCCATTGTTTTTCTGCATGCTGGAGATCATGATATTAAACAATATTGGTCCCAGCACTGAGCCCTGTGGTACTCCACTGGTTACGTTACCCCATTTAGACTTATACCCTTTTAGGATAACCCTCTGTTGTCTATTCTTTAACCATGAGTTTATCCACATGATAATTTGTGGATGGAGTTGAAGTTTTATCAGTTGCCCAATTAGAATTTTATGGGACACAGAGTTAAAAGCTTTCTCATAATCAAGAAATATTACATCTACAGGAAGTCCCCTATCCAGGGCTTTACTAACAGGCTCAAAGAAACTAATCAGGTTACTCATACATGACTTACCCTGAGTAAACCCATGCTGTGATATATCATAATTCCATGTACTATATAGATAAATAATTATTTTTTGTTGCAATAATTTCTCCATTATCTTACCAATACAAGAAGTTAGGCTTATAGGTCTATAGTTGCTAAGATTTTGTTTTGAACCCTTTTTATATGTTGGAGTGATATTAGCTAATTTCCAGTCATCTATTGCTACTTCCTCTTTGATGGAAGTGTTAAATAGTAGTGTGAGTATTCCAACTAGCTCACGAGAGATTTTTAATAAAGATTGAAGGGATTCCATCTGTTTCTGATGCTGTACTGGAGTTAGTGTTTTGGACTGCAGTCAAAACTTCATTTTCAGTAAAAAGTATTTGCATTTCAGGGTTTTTCAATTGTTGAGGCATATATCATCTTTTGTTTTAAATACACTGAGAAAGTAATTGTTGTGCTCATCAGACATTATTTTCTCACCAGTAATAAGAGTCTGCTGTACAACAAGTGGGCCTGCTCCAACATGGTTTCCCTTAAGGGACCCAATATAATTGTAAAACTTTTTTTATTATCTTTCATATACATTACAAGTTTTACTTCTAGATTTTTTTTGAAGCCTTATCTGTTTCTTTGTTTTACGTGACATATTTTTAAAGTTTTGCCAATTTTCATTAGAGGGATTCTTTTTATATCAGCTGAAAGCTTTCTTCTTTCTTTTAATTGTCTGCTTAATTTTGGTATTCCACCACAAGGGAACCCGTTGTTTATTATTGTTGTATTCTGTGTGTTCCGGGACCAAAGACTCAATGCAAAAATATATTTTACTGCAAATAACCTTCCACATAGTATTTACATCTAGCACTTTCAATTCTGTTTTCCATTCCCAGTTATTGAGGAAGTGCTTAATATTAGCGTAATTAGATTTATTAAAATTTTTGATTTTAGTGCTTCCAAGTAACTTTGTCTTCATGCACTTAAAGTTCCATAGTACAGTATTATGGCCGCTGTCACCAAGGGGTTCTAAAATCTGAGGGTTAGAATCAGAATCTTTAATACTGGTAACTATCAAGTCTAGTATATTGTCCTTCCTAGTAGGTCTGGTTACTATCTGTTCAATGTCATTTTGTACCGAAAATTGGATCAGGTTGTTGTCCAAGCTACCATTTCCAGTCAGGGATGGCCAGCATATGTTTGGTAGGTTAAAATCTCCCAATAGGACATAGTCATCCTTAACTATCATATCTTCTAAGGCCAAAAAGAAGGCATTGTTGGCTTCAGTGTCAAGATTTGGGGCACGGTATCCTAGTCCAATCATTACAGGTTTGACCTGGCAGTTAATTTTAACCCATATTAATTCAACATTTGGGTATTTATTCCCTAACTCACAATACTTAAATATATTACTGATATACAGTGCAACACCTCCCCCTTTCTTGTTTTGGCAATTCTTACTGACTTTGGAGTAACCTGGTATATCAGTACCCCAGTCGCCATCTACAAACCAGGTCTCAGTGAAACCACAAATATCTACAGCGTCTCTGTTTAATCTGTATTGGAGTTTACCTAGCTTGTTTGTGAGACTTCTGGCATTTCATATTTTTTTGTGTAATTTCCCCCCTGATTTATTTATTGCTAAAGACAGTTGTAAAAGAACAGGATCTCTGCTGTACCAGCTCTGGCTGCTTGTCTACACCTGACATCACAGTTCTATTTATGACATCACAGTCCATTGCAGTGGAGATTATTATGATGTCATAAACAGGAGATTATGGCATGGGCTAGACAAGCAGCCAGAGCAGATCAAGTCTAAGGGGCAGCGATCATGTTCTCATATGCATGTCCTCAGTAATAAAGAAAAATGGTGGAAACAAATATGGAAAATATATGAAACAATGTAATATTTAGACCCACATCAGAGCTGATACACTTTGTGCGCTTTCGCTCTTAGCCCCTCCCATGCTCCGCATTACACTATCCCACGTCCACACACATCTGCTGTACCCCAAAGGCATACATCCCCTCACACAATCGGCCCTCTTATTCACTACACACGTGCAGTGTACTCCCCCCCATCCTCAACAACCTCCATTATGACTACTGCTGTATCTTTCTTAATGATGCTCCTCCCACTGCTCTCTCTATTAGGACACCCCCACTGTTTCAACAACTACAAACAATCACTCCACGCTAACCTGCTCTCCACCATAATAATATCCCCTCGATCTTCATCTCCGGGAACACTCACCCTCCAACCCAAACAAACCTCTTTGACCCACTATAAACCTAATGTCAGCACACAATCGCTCTCTAATAATACCGTGAGCACAAAAATAAATCAACTCAGCCTACAACAATTCAGTTACTCCCACTGGGGAACACCCCTCAAGTCCCTCCTAACCAACACTCCCACCACACCCAAAAAAACAACAACTTCCTTACCCCCATATACTTAGACAGTTAATCCTACTCCTACTTCTCCTGTCCGGCTCCGTGCACCTCAATCCTGGCTCCTCCTCTCTAGACTCTACCACTGCTCTTACCCCTCTCATCACACAAAACAAACACCATTAAGATAGCATATTTAATAACCAAAACTTCATGGCAAAATGAACCCTCTTTGAATTCTGGGTCTCAGTCAACAATTTTGATATAATTGCCTTGGTCGAAACCTGGTTGACCAACAAAATCCCCACATCCGAAATAAATATAGATGGCTACACTGTTACCAGGAAGGACAGATCAGGTAAAAGGGGAGGGAGCTGCCTCTTTTTCACCTCCAACTGCCTTACAGCCCCAGCCCAATGGGACAAACTTTGGGCATTAGCGAGATGGACCAAAGCCTCTGCACACTGGACAGCTTTCAGGACCTCGAGAAACGCTTATAAAAGACTTGTCAGAGCAGCCAAAACCAATTATTATGTGGAAGCCCTAGAGGGTGCCAAAGGTAATTCAGCTAACATTTGGTAGACAATCAAAACTGTGGAAGGACTTATTTTTTTCTTATACAGTATAATGTATCAATTCAGTACAATAGTGATGAGCCAATGTGACCTATTTATGTGATAAACAAGACCACTTGCATTTCTTTTCAAGTAATGTAAACATGAACTATGATGTACAGTACTATGTAATGATTCTGTTTATTTACATGTGATGCTTTGATTAATAAAAAATAAATACAAATATAAATGTAACCCCCTTGCAAATGGGGGTTCCGGATATGCCTGGTGCTCGGGTTAGTAACCGGCCTAAAGCCATTTAATTGGGTAGCCAGTGAGCGCTTTAAATAGCCTCCATGGGCTGTCCCTTTAAGGACTGCCTTTTGCAGTCAGAATGGGTAAAAATGGAAAGGGTTGGGGTGTTGATTATCTCGACTCCCGCCGGGCTACCAAGTAAGCGCTCCATTCTGCCATCGCTAATAGTGCAGGGGAGCCTAATAAAAGATGTAGGTGGGTGCTTGAAATAAGCTGTAAAAATAATGATAATGTAGTTGTTCTAACCTGCTTTGCTTTGCAGCATAGAGAGTTTGATTGCCTCCTCCATTTTGGTCCCGAACTGTGCAATTGGACCAATCAGTACCTTGGGATTTTACAAGTCGACTGGCCAATGGAAGAGCTGTTTGTTTTGAGAAAGGCATTATGGACTATGGTGCTTTTTCTGCACCACTGAGAGCTGGGAGAAGTGACTGGCAGGCTCAACCAGCCAATCGGATCGGGTGTGCCCGAGTGAAAGGAGTGCCCCAAGCAGTGGAGGCAAAAAATCGTGGCTAGTGAGGAGTGAGGAGCTTCTATGCTGGGAAGTGTTCATGCGGGACGCGTGAAGGCCTAAGTCGGCCGTTTTTCCTGCGAGGAGTTCGTCTTGAAATCCGTCGGCAGGCGGTCAGAGGAGGCTGTGCCCTTTACAGCTACCCACCAGGCTCAACCTGTAATAGGACTGGAGAACATTGCTGAATTGCGCTCGGTCCGTGGGAGGGGTGGGAAAAAAAAAAAGCTGCCATTGCAGAGCTGGAGTGACTGTGAAAGCTGAAGAGCCTGGGAGCAGCTGCCTGGTGTGGTACCCTTCTGCTATTGCTGTTTGCCATATGAATGTGTGAGTAGCTCAAGTAAATTCTGCTGCAATTAAAGGATTCGGCTGTTGCTGTTAACCATATAAATGTGTAAAGAGACTTGTGAGTTCAAGTTGATCCTGCTGCCAGTGAGGGATTCTGCCTGGATTGTGATAACCATATGAATGTGTATAGACACTTGTGAAGTTCAGGCTCAGCCCTGCTAGTGTTGGAAGAATCGGGATTGGCTGGAGGTTGATTGCAGCGGTTATCTGTGTTAAGGGCCCCACCCAGCTGCCACGTTTGGACTAGCCATTAGGGCTTGGGTACCCAGGAACAGTGACTTGTAGGGTTAGGCCTGTGCACAGAGCCATAGGTATATAGCATAGTGTAAGCTAATTAACCTGATCCCCCCCACCCTTGTTATCTACCCTTCTAATAAATCAGATTGCTGTGTTATAATTACCATCCTGGCTATTGTGTACATCAATGGTGAACTTCTGCCTGCTGATTGCAATATAACTGTATCTTATTTTACAGGGGTCTCTGGAGTGAGCTGAATTGTATCAGCCGTGGGGTAAGTGCATTGGTGGAAAGAAGTGTGGGCAAGCAGGGTAAGTCACTAGTGGGACAAAAGGGGGGTTGCAGTAGCCCAGAGGGCTGTAACCAAGGTAGTCTTACTGGGGCTAACCCCGACCTCAGGGTGGAGGCACCTGTCCACGGATCTGGGCCCCTCACCCTGCCTCAGAAGGGGCAGACAGGGGTAGTAGCCCTAAGGGTAGCGCCCCCTAGGGGTTACATAAAAAAAAACTGTTGAAAGCCATAGAATCCCCCCTTCAATCCCCATTAAAAAATCACAACCCAAGGTACCATCATCTCTGATCAAGGCACCATCCTAGGAAAAATAAAATGTGCACTTTGCAACAGCAGGTCTAGCATTCGACTCCTCTCCAGCTGCCAGGCTTGTTGACTGTGCCACACCTAAGGATATTCCCTTGGATACAAGGATCCATGACTCCTTCTGTCTCTCCCCAGTGTCATTCAAACAAGTTGCAGACCTCTTAAAAAAACTGGATACAAAACAGAGTGCTGGCATGGATGGAATTGAGTCCACATTTCTAAAACTAGGGTAACATCTCCTAACCACCCCAATAATGCATATTTTTAATCTACCAGTCTCCTCTGGAATAGTTCCCACTTGCTGGAAAACAGCCTTCATTTTGCCTGTGTTTAAATCAGGTGACCTGTGTGATCTTAACAATTATAGACCTATTTCAATCCTCCCGGTTTTGTCAAAACTCTTAGAAGAGCTAGGTAATAGCTAGCTAAAAGAACATCTTGAAAACTAATTTATTCATCCCATTACAACCAGGCTTCAGGAAAAATCATAACACAGTGTCAGCATTGGCCAAAGTAACAAACAACTGGTTAATAATAAACACCTCACAGAAGCCATCGTCCTAGATCTAAGTAAAGCCTTTGACACGGTTGACCACAGTCTCCTGCTTGTTAAACTTAAAGAACATGGCCTGAACAACTGCTCTGTCAGCTGGTTCTCCAGTTATCTTTCAGATTAACTCCAATGGATTAAAACCGATGGGCACCTTTCCTCTCCCTTGCTGCTCACAAGAGAGTTACCCCAAGGCTCAATTTTAGGATCGTTGTTGTTCTCAATATACATCATCTCCCTACGTAACGATATCCATAATTCTAAACACTTTTTGGGGTTGACACCGTATTATACACATCAAAGCCCTCCTTGCGGACATGGTCAATGAGCTGCAGTTAGATTTTAACCAACTGCAATGTAATCTTCTAAACTCCAAATTGTTATTGAATGCCAAGAAAACCAAGGCAATGTACTTTCTGCCCCCTTCATCCTTCAACATCTCTACATAAACAGGCCACACTGGTACCTATCACAACCCTCCTAGGAGACTCACCTGAGGTCGTGGATACATTTAAGTACTTAGGAATTTGGTTGGACAGCAAACTGTCTTTTGCTGCCCATATCGAATCCCCCACTAAAAAACTAAAAACAAGACTGTTTTTTTTTAATAGGAATAAATCCTTATTCCCTGCAGATATTATGAAATCATCAGTACAAGCCACCTTCCTTCCATTTATTGACTATGCGGACATTATTTACAATAGCAGTACAGCATCCAGCCTGCATAAGTTGGACATCCTTTACCACTGTGCTTTACACTTTATAACTAAAGCACCTTATAGAACACATCACTGTGCCCTCTACTCAGCTGTGGGCTGGACATCTCTCGCCACAAGAAGGATGCTCCACACCAGTACCTGGGCCCTGAAAATTCTACTGAACAAACTACCACCATACATCACTTCTCTTTTTCTTAGGTCGCACAACTGCTATTCTCTAAGGAAAAACACCTTCATCTTACTAGATGTGTCCAAACTGCGCTCACTTCACAGCAGAGCTGCAATCAGTTATACCATCCCAGCCACCTGGAATAAAATACAATCCTCACTCAAGCTTACAGAATTAGTCTCTGTAAACATTTTTAAATCCCTGTCCAACAATACATTAAGGAAACCTGCCATTGCAATAATGGCTACTACTTCCCCTCTATGGCTATACCAAGACAATAAGCACTACCCCCCAACTATCCTTCTTCTCTTCCCTGGCCTCAAGCTCCTATAGCATCCCTTCAGGTATAAGTATAGCTATAGTCCTGCTCTCATTGTTTTTAAATGAAGTCTCCCCGGTTTTGAATTGTGTTATGCAAATTTATTGTAATGAGTAATAATGTTGCCTGTCTCCTTATCATCTGAACTGTGCTATGCCAATTTATTGTACTGTATTTTGATATACCACATTGTCCTACCCAGGACCTCCTTGTAAATGAGTGTGCACAATGGAGTTTTCCTGCAATAAACTTGAACTTACCTCTGCTGAGTTTAACACCCATCCCAAGACTACCAGCCTTGAAAAACTGTCCACAAACATAATCCTAGGCAACAGCAAAACAATAACTCCTAACATTGCCTACCTACCCCCTGGTACCCCTAACCATGAATTGGACTCACTCCTTGAACTCAAACAAACCCTCACCTCCCACAGGGAATGGATTATCCTGGAAGATTTTAATCAGAACTGGCTCTCCAGTCAAGCAGATGAAGCCAGGGATACCATCTCAGGACTCGGATTACACCAACTGATCACAACTACCACCTGCAGCAACTACAAAACTGGGTATGAATCCACCCTTGATTGGATCATTGTCTCCAACCCTGACTATGTTCTTTCATCAGGCATCCTTCCTGACTCCATCAGCGACCACAGCGCAGTATACTGCAGGTCTGCCAAAGGACTTAAATCAGAACCCAGATACATCCACACCAGACACCTCAAGAAACTCAATAAAACAGAATTTGAGACCGCCATCTCCCATGTCGACTGGTCCTTCACCCACAACATTGACTGCATAGACAACGCTCTCGACACTTTCAGCATCACCTTTCTCACCATCTGCGACTCTCTTGTTCCCCTCAAAAAGGTGAGGGTAAGAAACAAAAAATTAGAATGGATCACTCCAGCTCTCTTACACCTCATGCGATAGAGGGACAAGGCCTGGTCAAACTACAGGAAACTCAAACTCCCCAACTTACTGCAACAATACAAGACTTTGCGCAACACCTGCAAATCTGCTGTCCATGCTGCCAAATCAAATTGCTATAGGAAAAACAACACAACACCTGGGGAAATCCGAAACTCACATGGAATCCAATTAATGAACTCATAGGAAGAAAAACAAAAGATGAGCACATTACCCTGTCCATGCATGGTTGTCTCATCACAGATCCAAAGGAGGTAGCCAACCTCTTCAACATCCACTTCTGAGACGTTGACAAGTACAAACTCTTCATCCCTACACACAATAATACCAGCCCACCCCTCACCCTCACCCAACAACACCCTGCCCCTCTTTCTATTTCCACCATCTTCACCCCTCTCAAGTAAGAAGCTACATATAAAAGAATGACCCAAGGCCCAGCCTTGGTACCGAGACAATAGACTACCGCATCCTCAAAATCGTATGCAAGCACGTGGCTATTCCCCTCATAAACATCCTTAATCATTAATTCCAGACAGGATCTTTCCTCTGTAAATGGAAACTCACCACAATAAAACCCCTCCACAAAACTGGCTCCAAAACTGAATTTAGCAACTTCAGACCCATCTCCCTGTTAGATCCCCTCTCCAAAATCCTCAAAAAAATCATGCTTGACCAATCTATGGAATTTCTAGAACAATATCATCTCCTAACAGACTTACAACATGGTTTCAGGCCAGGCCACAACACTGAGACTGCCCTAGTTAAACTCACCTGCTACACTGACAAGGCCATAGATGAAGGTCTTTACACCGGCACTGTTTTTGTAGACCACACCAAGGCTTTTGATCTCATTAACCACCACATACTCCTCCAAACTCTCTCATAACTTCACTTCTCACAGGAAGTCATACATTGGTTCCAGAACTACCTCTGTGATAGATTCCATTCCACCATAATTCATAGCTAATACTCCTATCCAGTGGCAGATCACCTTTACAGTCGGCTTGCTGACCTTTAAAGCCCTACATGGACAGGATCCAAGTTACCTGCAAGAGCTCTTGCATCCCTACTGCCCCCTCTGACCACTCCGCTCCACCAATGAGGGATTGCTAGAGGTGCCCAGGGTTTAGTTGAAGACATCTGGGGCCCGGGCTTTTGAATGTGCAGCCCTTACCCCGTGGAACTCTCTACCTCATCGGATACGAGAGTGCCTGATGGTGGAGAGCTTTAAAACCACTCTAAAAATGTACCTGTTGCTGGCCTGGTGGCGCTGAGGGTTGAGATGCTGGATGCCACACCTCACGCTATGCTGGCGACCTGGGTTTGGGAATGCGCCCAGGCCGTCAGGGGTCAGCAGGGGAGAGATAGGATTGAGCTTCCGGAGGACTGCTCTGCTATCTCAGGGAGGGATGAGGGTGACCACTGCACCATAGTGGCCCACAATGGAAGTAGGGTGCTTTGCAGGCTGTGGTGCATTGTAAGGGGTGGGAGTGCGGCAGATGTCGGCATGTAGTGCCTCCAATGGCACTGCATGCCTGCACTCCCGTTGGGGCTCACAAAAAGGGGAAAATGGCTGGGCGCGACCGAAGCAGCTTGATGGCTGCTCTCCACACTGCCCTGGAGGACTGTCGTGGAATCGCGCTGGGGGGTTCGGTCTCAGCCTGTCTCAGAGAGGCATGGGGAGGCCCTCCGGTGGGTTGGGGGGGCAGCCGCACTGGACCCCCATCATGTGAGTGAGCCTGCTGCTCTCCGGGGAATTGGGAGCAGGTGGCTGGATGCCCCCACCGGTTGTGCCACAGAAGGCGGACAAGTAGTAGTAATATAAATAAATAAATAAAAACTGTACCTGTTTGACCTTGCCTTTCCAGATTACTGATTTTTGCTGCAGGATTGATTGAGATGTTTTTATGTTTTTAAGTAAGATATTTATTGTGTTTTTATTGTATATGTGCTATGATCAGTGCAAATAGTGCTTTATAAATGAAGTCGAATTGAATTGAATTGAAAAACATCCATCATATCAAATGCGGAATTCCCGAGGGATCAATCCTCGATCCTCTGCTTTTCTCACCAGCCATTAACTCCCTCCCCTCCATCTGTACACACACCAAACTAATTCTTTACACCGACAACATAGCTCTCTACTGCAAGGATAGGTGCCCCAACTCCCTCCTCAGCAAACTACAGCACAATTTCAGCCACCTGCACTCCTAGTTCTCCACTCACAATCTTGTTCTTAATGCCAAAAAGACTAAGTCCATGGTTTTCTCTGGCCCCAGGAAAACCTCTGATTTTGATTTTACACTCAAAGATAATGATGATGGCAACCCCATTGAGAGAGACAACAAATTTAAATACCTTGGCATTTACCTGGACTGCCACCTCTTACAAACACCACATCACTCACCTTACTAATAAAATCCACCAAAGACTGGGTATGCTCTTTAGAATTAAGCAATTCCACATACCTGAAACTCGAGCACTTGTAGCTAGCAGTTTCCTCTTCCCTCTTCTCGACTATGGTTCTGTCATCTACTCCTGCACCTCATCCCTTAAAATGCTCAGCAGGGATTTATTTAACTGCAAAAATTGATTAGCGTTTTGCTCATAAAAGTGCTAAAACATTGTGAAAATGCATAGCACTTGCCTCAGTGTGTTTAACAAACATAACACTTCTAGAAAACCTATATAAATATTTTCTGTACTGTTAGCATTGTCCCAAGAAAAAAACTGCTAATCAATTATTTAAAACCCTGCTCAGTAGGCTTAACACCGCCTATCATTGCATCATCAGGTTCATCATGGCTCCCCAAAAGCACCCATCACTGCCACCTCTACTAGGTTGCTAACTGTCTCTCCCTTGAAGACAGAATAAACTCCAAAATCCTAACCTTCTTTAAAGTTCGCCATGGCCCTGCTTCCCCTCAGCATCATCTCCTGCTTCAGAAGCCAGTCAACACACGTACAACCAGATCCTTCTCGCAACAGTCTTTCCTTGTCCCATTCTACCAAACCACCCATGGACTCCACTTCCTCTCCTCCAGAGGGACCAGACTCTTCAATTCCATCCCATCCACACTCACCCACTGTACTTTACTTGGAGCCTTCCAGCGTAACATCAAGAACTACTTCCTCAAAAAGTCCAATTGTTCCTGTCTCGGACTCTCCTCATCCTCTCACCCTCCATATCCCCCCTTCCCATTATTTATTTAGATGCCATAGCTCATATATAATTTTAATTTTCAATATTATTATGTACCTGTACTCTGTCTTACCACCAGACTAATACATGCTTCTGCACCAACTGGACGCTTGCAAAAGCAGGCAGTACTGCTCACATGCCCTCCTATAAAAAATAAAAATGAAAAATGAAAATGAAATGAAACGTAAACTGAAATGTATCTAAATCTTACAATTCTTAAAGTTTTTCAGTGGTGCCAGGAGCTCTTTAAATGATGGTTTCGAGTTGGCACCTTTTTAATGTAATTGTGAAACAAAATACTTTGTGTACCTAATTTGTCAGTATTTAATAATTATCTGTATATTGAGTGCCCTTTGTTTCCGTCTCTTTTTTTTGCTCTAGAGAGGAATATTAACATAGAAACACAGAATCTGATCCAGATAAGTACTGCTTGGCCCATCCAGTCTGCCCATTTTTTCCTGCTTATCCTGTCCTGTTGCCACAGACCTCACTTGATCTCCGGCCCCCACCCCCCCTTCTTCCCAACTATGATTCCCCTGTACTTACCCCATGAATGCTTGAAGCCCACCACTGTTTTTGCTTTCACCACTTCCGCTGGAAGACAGTTCCAGGCATCCATCACTCTTTCAGTGAAGAAGTACTTCCTTACATCTCTCCAAAATTTTCCTCCTTCCAGCTTCATTCCATGTCCCCTTGTTTTTGTGCATCTTTTCCTCTGAAAAATACATCTCTCCTGTACCTTATTTACCCCTGTGAAGTATAGGTCTCTATCATGCCCTCCCTTCCAGGATGTACATATTGAAGTCCTTTAATCTCCCATTGTAGGACTTCTGATGCAGACCTTGCACCATTTTAGTTGTCCTCCTCTGGATAACCTCCACCCTATGTCCTTCCTGAGATGTGATCTCCAGAATTGGACACAGCACTCCAGATGGTGTCTAACCAGTAATCTGTACAGTGGCAATAGGTCATCAGATATGATTACTTCCAGGTCCCTTTTCTGTTTGGTGACCACCAATACCTCTTCTCCCATTTTGTACTCCATCTCTGGGTTTCTGTGGTCAAGGTGCATAATTTTGTGCTTCTTTCCACTGAAACCCATCTGCCATGCCCTTTACACATTCTTTTCACCCCATCTGGGTTGCCTACCCTATTTCACATTTTAGTGTCATCTGCAAAGAGGCATACCTTCTCTTCCAGTTCATCTGCAATGTCACTTGTACAGACATCAGAGACCACTGGTCCCAGTGCTGAGCCATGAGACACCCACTGGTCACCTTCCCTTCCCTGGAGTGAACTCCATCTACCACCACCCTCTGTCACCTATACATTAACCAATTTCTTACGCAGATTACCACCTTAGGACCCACCCCTAAGCTGCTCAGTTTCCTTATGAGTCTCCTATGTGGTATGGTGTTGAATACCTTACCTTACTATAATCTAAGTAGGCCATGTCCACCACCCCACCCTGATCTATTTCCTTAGTCATCCAGTCAAAGAAGTCTATCAGATTTGTCTGACATGATACCCCTTGCTCCGGGAATCAGTGCTGCCTTGGGTCCTGTAACCCACTGGATTCAAGATACTCCACAATCTTTTCCTTTAGCAGTGACTCCATCAACTTACCGACCACTGATATCAGACTGACCAGCACCTAGTTGCCAGTTTCCTCCCTTCTATTGTGAAGTGAGACTACATCTGCCCTCCTGTAGCCCTCTGGAACCACTCCTTTTTCCAGTGAGTTGTGAAAAGGGCTGTCAGAGGTGCAACTGGTTCCTGCCTGAGCTCCATCAGTACCCTTGGGTGTACTCCATCTGGCCCCATGGCTTTGACCACTTTCAGATTTGTGAGTTCCTGTAATAAAATTGTGGCTACCTCCCTCCCCCCCCAGTGCTCCTGCTGCTTTAATGTGTCCTACCCCCTTCCCCTTCCTCTGTATAGACTGAAAAAAGTATTTGTTCAGGACATCTGATTTTCTGATCCCCTCTTCACAGTCCCGGCCCTTCTTAACCTCACAATCCTTCCTGTTGTCTTCCTCTTTTCACTTACGTATACAGAAAAGGTATTTTCCCCTTTAATTACCCCTTGGGCTATTCTTTCCTCAGTTTGCACCCTTGTGCTCCTTACTGCTTTTCCTGCTTCCCTCTGCTTCTCAAGACAAACCTCCATATCCTCTTCCCTCTGTTTCTTTATATCTCCTGAATGCTACCCTTTTAGCCTTTCCCTTTTCAGACACATTCTTTGAGAACCTTAGGAGTCTCTTTTTTTCTCCTGCTTTTGCTTACTTCCTTTGTGCAGAGGTTTGTTGCCTTCACTAAGCCAGCACATTGTTCCTCCACCCCACCCAGGCCATACTCCCAAGGTCATCTCTGAGGCATTCGCCCATTTAAAAAAAAATCTACCTTCCTGAAGTCTAGGACCCTTTTCATTATGCGGTCTGCCATCCTTATATTGAACCACACTGTATGGTAATTGTCAGTCCCCAGGTGGCTTTCCACCTTGATATCTACAACACTGTCCCTATTTGTGAGCACCAGGTCCAGTACTGACCCAACACGAGTGGACCCCCGACTAGCTGCCTGAGAAACGCCCCCTGCAGGGAGTCTAGGATGTCCCTGCTTCTAGCTGAAACTGTGGCTGAGAGGTTCCAGTCTATATTCTATGTATTATATATAATATATATTGTTTATGATTGCTTAATTGCACCCTTATTGTGCTGTACTGTTAAGCTGTTCACCTTTCCTATTGCCGTGAGTTGTATTGTGTACTCTTCAGACCCCTGTACCTGACGTTTTGTTGTTGCTGACTCTAAATCCTTTGTAAATAGGAATGAATAAATAAATAAATATTTAGTAGAAAGAAGACCCCTACCAGCAGCATCTCCAATTTTTCTGCTGTTGTGCTAATGGCTTCCATCAGTGCCCTATTCAGTTTCTCCCCCTGTGCTGGAGGTCTATAGATCCTGCCAGTGGAAATAGTGGCTCTGGTTCATGTCCCTAGGGTGACCCACAGTAGCTACTACCCCTGGATTCCCCCCTGGATTCCCTGGCCCAGATATTCAAACTGTGCCCAAAAAGTGCGCAACAGCAGGAGCAAGCGCAAGTCCACTGCACCCATGTGCAAGAAGTGTGATATTCAAAAACTGCGCAGGCCAAGATGTGCCTATGGCCAACCACTGAATATCACACCATCTGCACCATAGCGCAACTAGGGATGTGAAGCTGAGCATATCTGATGCACCACAGCGCAACAAGGAATGCTCAGCAGAGCAGTCCAGATGCGCCATAGCGCAACCAGGGATGCTCCCTGCAGCACAGCAGCAATGCAACAGCACAACCAGGGATGCAGGGGCCCACTACCCATGCCACAGATGGGCAGAGGAACACACAGCAGAACAGACATCGTCCCCCACACCCCATGCACTGCACAACTGGGGGAGAGCTGGAATAACCACTGGTCCATGGATACCAGCAACCAACCCACATCTGGGCCATGGTGCCCCAGCACACCCCCTGGCAAGCTGTGACTGGCACACAAGGAGGGCCAACCACCCTGTACCACACCATCCCACCAATGCAGAGCACACCCTGCACCATGATCCCCATACACCCTGCCCAGGAGTAGCTCCCAACAGTGCAGGACACCCCATGCATGCCACCACCCCCACTGTGACAATGCAACCCTGTGCACCATGGAGCCATGCAAGGCAGCCCCACCATGAGCACCCTGCAGCAAGCGGCAGCAGACAGCGATGCAACAGATGCATACACAGTGCCGCCCTGCACGTCCCTCCGAGTTATAGCTGACAGACCGACCATGCGTCAGCACACGAGGTACCCCACATGTGACAGGGCATGCCCCAGACCCCACCTCCAGCGGTACAGCACCCTGCACACCCTCCCAAGGACACATCCCGTCCCAGCACTAGCCACAACAGCCAGCACAGACACGCACAGTGTAGCATGGAGGAATGCAACACACAGGATGCAACACAGTGCATGAACAAACACCCACCCATACCCAAGGCACACCAACACAGGGACACAGTAGCGGGTCCGACAAGCCACTGGCGTGTGGCCCACGGCTGGCGTGGCACACGGCCAACACGCTACGGTACTGGTGTGCCAGCCACCCTCGCAGAGCACCATGAAGCTGTATACCCGCAGTATGCTGCGGGCACAAGAGACAGACACTGGAGCACATCCCCTGCAACAGACACAAGTGACAGCATGGAGGGGGAACAACAACAGTGGAGGCCACAGTGCCACCGGAGGCAGACATGCACCATACTGGTGATGGCAGGCAACCTGGCACTGTGCCGGGTACAGTTGTTATCCAGCATGGACAGCCACCACTGACACACCAGCAGACTGTGCATATCACAGACATGCAAGGGTGTCAGCTGCACGAACCATGGGCGGTCTGACAGGGAATTGCCATGCACAATTGCGAGCCTGTGGACCACTGTACAGGCATCCAGTGCACAAGTACAACACACAAATCACGAACGGTGACTGATCCCCTGCCCACACCATGGGTGGTTCACCTCTGCACCACACACACACACACACACACACACAATACATGCCCATCGTCACCACCCCTGGCCTAATGCACACCACTGCAGCTGAGCACCTGTAGCCCGCTGCAAATCAGAACCTCCACAGTTTTCATAACAAAATGCATATATTTAAAAGATGTAAAGAAAAACTATATACAATTATTTACAAGCGGGGGGGGAAGGGACACATAACAGGTGGGGTGGGTAAGGGGCAGGGGTGAACATATGGGAGAGGGAAGAAGGGATGTGAGGGTGGGTCAAAGGGTGGCAGGTGGTAGTCAGGGCATGGGCACAGCAACGGCCACCCCGGTCCTCCTCTTCATGGCACCGATGTGTGCTTCTCTGTCTTCTCCTCACCCAGTGGCGGTGGATCCTCTGAAGGAGCTGCAAGGTCTCCCTCGCCACCTGGAGCAGCTCGCATAGAGTCTGCTGGATTTCCAGGAGTCGCCATCCACCTAGGACGAGGGAGCAGAGTCAATAGGTGTGACTGTCCCAGCCCCTGCAGCCCACCCATTGTGCACTGGCATACTGGCCATGTGCCCTGACTGTGATGGTGTCGACCACCCACAGTGACCGTGTCACAAGACCTGCCCACCCAGGCAGCCACAGCCATATGGACCACTGCACACCACTGCCCATGTCCTGCACAGCACCACCATGGCCGTACAGTGACTTGGCTATGCGGTGTGAAGGCAATTGCAACCATGTGCCCGGTCCGCATGGACCACCATTGGCACCTTCAGACACGTGCCACTGGACGGTGCTGACTGTAACAAGTTGCATGCATGGCAGTGATGTCAATGGATGGTGGGCCCACTGCCCACCCAGTTATACAGCATGCAATAGTAATCATGGATGTAAGGCACTCACAATCATCAGGCTGGTCCGCGCGCGGACCACCATCATCCCTCCTGGCCCACTGCTCCTCCATGCGCGCCTCGGTCCCAGTTCTGCCGGCGTTCTTCTGGCCCTAAGGTGCAAACATGGAGAGAGGAACATCAGTACAATCTGGTAGCAAAGTCCCCCCGCCCCCATGTGTGTGCAATCCCACACAGCCATACCCATCCACCCCACACCCTGATACCACCACCACGGCCAATACCGAAAGGCGCCCCCATGTGCTGGACACATGCAACCGTGATACTCGTATGGACGATAAAAGTGTATGGATGTTGCGCCTACCTGGCCGTGGCACTGTGCCCCTCCTGGCATGTGCCCGCAGGCGGGCAAGCAGGCCCGGGTCCCTGTGCCTCAGGTCTCCATAATGGTGGTGGCACTGCTCCGCCGTTCACCCCATACCAGTGGCCTCCTCCAGGGCGTCGGCCACCTCCTGCCAGACCGCACTCCTGGCCCTGTCCAGGGGTGCCTCTCCATATAAAGCCCCAGCATGGGGCTCAACTCTAGCCACCAGGTTGGCAAGCTCAACTTGGCTCCAAACGACTGCACACCTCCGCGCCATCTCTGCTGTCTGGTTGAATCAAAATGGTGCTCGGCAGCACGGTCCTGCCACATGCAGATGCTGCGCGGTACAGCACTGCCATTCCCTATCGCGCTGTCACCGAACAGCACGATAGTGGTGTACCCATGCCTGACGCATGGCGCCTAGGGGGCAAAGGTCGGGCACAGGGTCAAGGGTCTCTGGCGCATGGACAGCCACAGCGCAGTTGGAACCCAATGCGTGTAGCGCGATTGGGTGCCTGTGTGCCACCTCCTGTAGCGGCCTACAACGCTGTTGCCCTAGAGCACCTACGACGCCCCAGTGCCACAGCACCATATATGTGAACAGTGCTGTAGCGCCACTGGCACAATGGTGGCCGTGCCCTGCATTGCCTCTCGCGCACAGCACGTCAGCAACGCGGCAGGCGCCTGTGTCATCAACCCGGGCATGCGCAGTTAGGTGTGTACTGCGCATGTCACAGAACTGCGCCCTTGGCTCAGCACGTTCAACACAATTGCACAAAGCGCAACAGCGCGATATTCAACCGGCATATGCAAATCATCTAATCAGCCATTCAATGGCGCAATCACTGCATTTGCATCCACTTAAAGATGCGCCTTGCCTCATTTGCATGGGTTGCGCTATAAAAATGCGACATTGGGCTGCACTGGCCATAGTCGATTGCTGCAGTCTATTGCGGTGAGTTGCATGCTGTTTGGGAGTGTGGACTGTGGTGTTTGGGACTTGCATGGGACTGAACAGTCACAGGTAACACCTGTCATTCTCACAGGATGAATCATGACCGATCGTGTGGTGGAGGAAGAGGAGGCCAAACTTTACAAAGGCCGAGACAGATGCCCTGTTTGAGACCTACCTCGACCAGGAGCCGCTTCTCAGCGGACGCCAGGGAACACCACAGACCCGTGCTGCTGCATGGGAGGAGGTGGCGCGTGCTGTCAACCTGCATGAAAGCCACCAGCATTCCGTGCAGGAGTGCAAAAAGAAGATGGGCATGGATAGGAGGAGAATTAAAGAGGAGGTGGCTGCCATCAGGGCAGCACAGTCTGCGACCGGTGGAGGACAGCCGGAGGTGCAATACCCGACCCCACAGGAAGAGCGGGTTGCTGGCAGCATGCAGTGTTGTGCCATTGAGGGTGTTCCGGGTGGTGGATTCCAGATGGGTGGTAGCCCGTCACTGCATGGTACGTCATGGTCTGTCTATTGGGGGGGGCAGGGTAGGTCACATGCAGTAATGCTACTTTTTTTCCCTTACAGCTCCTGATCGTCTGCATGGGTCAGCGGTGGTGGGCTTCTCCACTGAGGCCAGTAACATGGAGATGGAGGAGGGCCCATCCACCTCCACAGGAATACGGGGGTCAGGGTGACAGTGGGCCTGCCTGGACGTCTGGACTGATGTTGGTGGAGCAGGTGCAGAGGAGGTCCTGCCCGTGTCCCAGCGTGCCAGAGTCCATAGATGCCAGCATGCTGAGACTCGGACTGGTGCCGGATCCGTCACCGATGATGATGGAGCTAACGTCATGGGCAGTGACACGTGTGTGCCACAGAATGGCCACACAGCAGGTGACATCATGGCCATGGCTGTGGGTGGTGCTGCCGTGGAGGCCTGCATGTCATCACAGTCCCAGCCTGTGCCTGTCTGCACCAGTGGGGCAGCACTGGTGTGTGTCCAGGATAGTGGGACTGTTGCGGCCACTGCGGCGGCACCATTGAGCCCTGGAGAGCGGCAGCCGGAGGGGCAGCATCAACAGTCAGCCAATGGCCATGGGGGTACAGTGTCAGGGGGTGGCATCAGTGCAGCGCCTGTGGACATGCCCAGGCCTGGCCCTGGTGTGCAGCACCCACCCTCAAGGGGTGATGACCATCAGGGCCGTGAACACCATGAGGGACAGCATGCCGATCAGGCAGATGACCTCTTAGATGAGCACATCCGCATACTGCAAGCATCAGTCAATCATCAGATGTGGCTTGTGACGGCGGTGGATGCACTGAGTGTGGCTCTGCGCCAGGCAGAGGAGAGGTGCAGCAGAGACACCGCTCTGCTCCTGGCAGGGATGGACCGGTTGTGGGAGGATGTGACTGCTGCCACTGACAGGCAAACACAGGCATTCACAGCTGTCGCATGGCCACAATGGGCACGGTTATTTGCCCATGCATCGCAGACACCACGCAGTGCAATGTCCACCCCCCATTCCCGGCATCGTGAGACACCATCCTTGTCGACACCAGGTTCAGCTGTGGGCATCCCGAGCATGCCTCGCGCAGGCATGTTTGGTGTGCTGCAGACCCCTGTGCGAGCACAGTCATGTTCACGCAGTGGAACCCCTGGGGGACTGTCGGTGCCACCCCATGAGGCCAGTGGTCAGCCTGTCACTGCTGGCGGGTCTCGGCAGGGCCGCCCACGGGCCGTGGCACTGTGGCACGTGACTGACCTGTCTCCCAGCACAGATACTGTCTGATGCTGCCCTGTGTGCATTGTGTCATTCAGCGGGCAATGCATGGGTGGGGTACCCGGCCCTGCATGCACACACACGTTCCAGCTGCACACCCTCCCGGCAGCTGTCCGCTGTGATGTGTGCATGATGATGCCTGCGTTGCGCTGTACACCACTGTGCAATGGTGCCCAGCGTCTGACACACGGACAATGACAGGCAGTGGGCATGGTGGTCTGTGGACATGTGTGTGGCTAGGGGTGGTGGTCTGGGTCAGCGTGCATCCTACCCTTTGTGCATGTCTTGTGAGGTGTGTGTGTGTATGACCGCATGCCATGTTAGACCTTGCCCATCCCTGGTGGTGTGTGCAGTTCCACGCTCAGCCACTTCCCTTGACAGCATGCACCCCTGGTGTGTGTCCATGCGTGTTTGTGGGTTGTGCCTTTGCCACTGGTGGTTGCACATGGCCCCATGACTTACATGGGTTGGCTGAAGTGCTCCTCTGTGATGGTGTCCCAGTGAAGCTGTGCCAGCCGGAGCAGTCGGGGGTCCCGTCGCCCAAGGGGGGGGGCTGCCCATCACCATCGTCACCAGCGTCCTCATCGTCCCCATCACTGTCCCCCTCTTCGACCTGTATGGCTATCCCACAGTCATTGGCCATATTGTGCAGGATGCAACAGGCCAGGAATAGCCCGCAGACCTTTGAGGGGCTGTACTGTAGGGCGCCGCTGGAGGTGTCCAGGCAATGGAAACGTGTCTTCAGCATCCCGAACACCCGCTCGATGACATTGCGTGTGGTGGCATGTGCCTCATTGTAGCATTGCTGCAATGGGGTCGCGGGCTGCCGGTATGGTGTGTGCAGCCAGGGACGGAGTCGGTATCCACTGTCATCTGTGTGTAGAGTGTGGAGGTTAGTTTGGTGATCAGCGTTGCCTTGCCTTGGGCCATGTAGGCCACTACCCATGTCACCTCTGACCATGCCCCTCCCAAGCTCTGTTTGTCCATGGTTTGCATACTCACCACTAAGTGGCCAGTGGGGATGTCCCACTCTCGAGATCTGTGGCACAGTGCCGACTGGTGCCAGATGAGGCATCATGTGCTCCCCAGGTGCGTGGCACAGACATTGATTGTCGCCCCTGGTATCGCACACCACCTGGCAGTTGATGCTTGCATAGCCCTTCCGATTGATATATCGACTCTTGGGACAGGTGGTGTGTGGATGGCCACATGGGTGCAGTCTATTGCCCTAGCATGCCGAGCATACGTGCTACCCTGTGGAACTCCTGTATGTTTGCTGTGCGCTCCACGGTGTGGGGAAATGGATGTACTCCGCGGCATGTGGCAGCAGTGCACTGAGGAATTAGGTGAGGTGGCGTGATGTGGCTGACTGGGTTATGCCTGTGGTGTCCCCTGTTGGTCTCTGGAAGGTACCCGTGGCAAGCAAGCACATGCAAGCTGTCACTTTAGTCTCCACTGACAAAGCATGGCTCTGTCGTGTGGGTGCCTGCATCACATCACTGCACAGCTCACAGAGTTGCCTCAGAATTGCCCAACTCAGGTGGTACCGGCCCACGATCTCGGTATCGCTGTACAGCTCGAAGCTGGTGCGGGCTTGGTACTGCCTGTTGGGAGTATACCGCCGATGGGCCCCCTTCCATGGCTGCGCCTGCTGCCTGCCTTCTCACCCCTCATTACTGCCTCCATCTGGATGGTGACACTGGCCATGTCCCTGGCTTGTGTCCCCCCGCAGCTGTTTCTGTGTTCCCCCGCTGTCCTGGCTGCTACTTCCCCTGCACCAGGAACATCTTCCTGTGGTGGCCTCAGTGCTGTGTGGCACTTTCCCCTTCTGCACTGGCTGTGGCTCCCCACACCTTCCCTGTGCCTGTGGGTTCAGGGTGCCCTTTCCCTGTCCTGCCCTGTGTGTCCCTCCTGCCCTGTGTGTCTGCCTAGTGGTCAGCCACATGTGCCTTCCCTGTAGCGTTCTTGCGCCTCTCCTTTGTTCCTTTTTATTTTGGCTCATTTCCACTATCGCGTAACTTCCGCTTGCTCCCCTATTGAGCATGGTGCATGTTGTTGAATATGGCACTGCGCCATTTATGCATGGTTCCTCCCCCTTCAGTTGCGCATGCATTCATTATCATTGCGCTCTTGCTCAGCATGATTTGGGGGGCGCATCTGCCTCCCGCTGAATATCGCAAAATGGCACATTTTCAGACTTGCGCTGGAGCAACCCTATTGTGCATGGTGCAACCCTTTTGAACATCTGGGCCCCTGTGTCTCCATCACCTTCATACCCTCCCTGACATACAGCACCCCCCTTTCTTCCCACCTTATCTTTCCTGAATTGATTATAGCCTGGTATGACCATGTCCCAGTCTTGGTTTCCTGTGCACTATGACTTGGCAATGACCACAATATCCAGATCTGCCTCCGCCATGATGGCCGCTAGGTTTGGAATATATCATTAATGTATCATTACCTACACACTGTAATGTTATCTGAAAATGGTATACATACACTTAATCTGCTATCAATTTTAGTTGGCTCTGTTTATGTCTTTACTTTTGGATAGTGTGTAGTTAATTATTTTTGTAATATGCTCATTTTACCAGCTTTTAATCTCTCTATGCACTTGCACTCTTGCACCATATGTATACTATTTATCACCTGCTTGCTATGTATTGCTGTGTAGTCTTTTCTCCCTTTACATTTGTACAATATAAGGAGTGAACCTGTTGGCTGGCAACACCTTGGGAAAGTGCATGAGATCTGTGGAAAGTACCTTATTTTACAACTCAAGCCCTATGTGCTACCGGCCTTTTCTTAAACAAGATTCTTAAAGTGACAGTACTTAAATTTGATTGGATCAATTCCACTTAGCATAAAAAAACTTTCTGAAAATCTGGTTACATAGAACATTAACCCAAACAGTGAACATACTTATGCACATATGTACAAAACAATAAGAAATGATGAGTAAAACAAAACAGAAAACATAACAACCCATATAAGGGCACTCAACCAAACGGGGGTCAAAAAAGCATGAAAATCATGCATATGTTTATATGGCGAATCCCTTCATAGTCAACTTAAATAATAGGGCAATAGCAGAAAGCACACAGCAAAGCAGAACTTATGATACACTTGAATAATGGGCCAGTACTAAACTGGGGTACAAATAATGTTGCACAATGTTCCAACAAATAAGAAGTAGATTGAATACAAAAGGTGTCTTCCTCAGCAAAAAATTGTTTTCCGTCATTACATCTAGGCTAAGCTTGTCCAATACAGCATGAACCACACACAGCATGCCTAATAAATTAAATTAAATTAAACAAGACATCCACGAAAACCGCAGTTCAAATACTGGGGTGTGGGATAATGCATTATTGATGAAAAAAATCAAAAATCTAATTGTATGTATCATAAATTAAGAGAATAGATCCTATATTAACATCATAAATATGTTCAAAAATATGTGCAGAAAATTACCCCATAAGATAGGTCACCAGCAAACACCGATACAAGAGATGGGGTCAACAAGCAATAATAATAAAGAGGCAGTTTCGGTGTATAGTATCAACTGCTCTAACGTCCAGAGTCCATGCAAGGGATTTATTTATGTAGCTGGACAGTAAGATATATGCCATCATTAAGGCCAGGGCTCAGAGGGGGCCAAGCATATAAATCCAAAAGGATTCTTTTTCAGCAAGTATGGCACCCACATTGCCACCCCTAGGTCCCGTGAAAGCATGATCAATCCCACAAAAAGCAAAGTTGTGGCTTGTCCATCTGTTTGTTGTAATAACTGTGTGCTTAAAGCACTCTTCCCATCCCCCAGCATAACTGAGCTTAAAAGTGCTCACAAAGTCTTGTTTTTAGTGGGTGACTAGTCATCCCCACATAAAAGGAGTTACAAAAGCAAGTGGCTAAGTAAATCATGTTTGTCATGCTGCAATTAATAGAATGTCTAACCTGAAAAGGCCCTGTGTTGTTATAAGAAGAAAATACTTTAGCTTTCACTACAGCCTTACATTCAGCATACCTCCCACACTGAAAACAGCCCTTAGGTGGTTCTGGAAACCACCCTTTTGTTCCAGATTTTGTGACAGGTATATAACTGTGCACAAGGGAATTTCTAAGGTTAGTGCCACGCTTGTATACTGTCTTTGGTGGTGCACTGGCTATTTCTGTTAGAGCAGTCTCTGTGGATAAAATATGCCAAAATGTGGTCATAGTTTCTCTGATGAGCCCACTGTCTGCCCCATATTTAGTAATGAATAGCACTTTCCCTGGTGTTATGTTGTCTTGCGCACACAACATCTTGTGGTAGTAGTAGCACAGTGAGAGGTATGTCAGTGTTGGCAAATGCAGGGCACACTTTAGTAGGTGTGTCCCTCATTCCCCAATTAGCCAGCATACTAGCACTGATACAAGAATTATGTAAAGTGCCACCAACCTGAAAGAAATGTGTCGCTGCAATCAGGGACAAGCTCGTCATGCAGCAGCAGAGATGACAAACCTCCTGTATGTGCCTTTCCTGGTGAAACATTTCAATAAACATGGTGGCAGCAGGAAAATCCCCAAACAAAGCCAACATCAGAGGTGCAATCCCCATATCAGCATGTCCTCCACCCTGGGAGCCCACCCCAGTGTGCCACCGCTCACACAAAGCCGACCGTGTTGGCATGTTCCTCCTGCCCCACCTCCATTGTGTGGCACACTGGAGCCCACCCAGTGTGCCCAACATCCTCCGAAGTCATGGGCACACTGAAGCCCACTCAGTGTGCTGCACTCACAAACCTGACCATGTCGGCATGTTCCTCCCCCATCTCCACTGCGTGGCACACCCGCGATGTCCAGTTCCAGTTTTTACCTGAAAAAAAAAACAGTCCCTCATTGTCCACAGTGCCACCCCTTCCCCAGCTCGCACCCACCCTCTGTGCACCCCACCTCCCCACACACACCCTCACCCCATACTTACCTCCGGAGGTCCTGCGCTGAGATCTTCGGTGGAGCAGGAACATGTCTGAACTCTTCAAAGCCGAACTGCAAAATGAAGAAGTGCCGGCAAGCTGTATAATGGCATCAATGGGGGGGGGGGGTTCAACTTAGATGGATATCTCAGCCATGTTTTTAAATTTTGGCTCCAAATTTTCAACATGGGGTTCTTGGGGCCCCATCTCATGAATTCAGTGACTGTCATCTTGTTATCTGGTCCCAAAAGGTGATTTCACAGTCACTGCACGGAATCACCTTTTGGGACCGATTAATGAAACAACAGTGCCAGTGTTCATGAGGTGGGGTCCCAAAAAGCCTGTTGCAAATCTGGTGAAAAAATTCCAAAAATGACTATGTTATGAACGTGCATTGCGCAGTTTCCACGCACGCGTGTAACTTCAACAATTTTTAATATTTTCACTCCAGATTGTCAACATTGCCATTTTTTCATACCTCCTTATGAACAGTACATCTGTCATTTTTCACATCCTGCTCAAAATGTGCTTTCGGACATCTGGCACACAATGGCGTGGTCGCTGTGGGAAATCAACTTTTGGGACAGATTAACAAAATCACAGTGCCACTGTTCATGAGTGGAGGTCCCAAAATGCCTATGTTGAAAATTTGGTTAACAAAATTCCCAAAGTAATTGTGTTATGGGCGTGTGTTGCACAGTTTCTATGCATGCTACTGACTCCAGATTTTCAACAGTGCCATTTTTTACACCTCCTCATGAACAGTACAGCTGTCATTTTTCACATCCTGCCCAATATGTGTTTTCGCACCTGTGGTGCCAAATGATGCAGTCACTGTGCAAAATCGCCTTTCAGCTAATGAACTGATAGTGCCACTGTTCATGAGGTGGGGTCACAAAAAGCCCATGTTGAAAATTTGGAGTGAAAATACCAACAAACACCTGGGGCATTAGGGTTTCCAACCATAACACCCCACCCTGTAAAGACTGACTGGTGTCAGGGGTTTGACTTGGGATTGTCAGCTGTAATGCTCATGCCATTCTACCCCCACCCTGCAGCCAGTGACAGGCATCGAGGTGTGCCTTGGACTCTTTGGCCCCAAAGTTCACCCCATGCTCCTATACTGCATCCATCTCAGCATATTTTCTTATGGAATGGGGGTGAGTGTAAGGCCCGAAGATTCCAAGGCACACCGCAACACTTGTCGGTGTCTGCAGGGTAGGGTGAGGTGAAATGGCATGAGTGTTATGGCTGATGACCCAAGGCACACCCCAATGCCTGTCAGTCTCTGCAGGGTTGGGGTGGGGTTAGCGTCACTTCAATACTTCACTGCCATTCCTATTATACATCTCTCTAACTCCTGCACAACCAATGCCAATACCAGCAAGCAAACATTCGGCATTGACAAATGCTTGTTTTTTCTTTGGTCCTGTATTGTAGAAGTTCCTCCCTAGGTACCTCATCAACCTGCATTTGTACTTCCTCTAAAAGTGTAGTGCTGTAACCCCTATCTAAGAAACGTTGTCTCAATTCACCACTCCTGATCTTATTAACATCTGAATCTGAACAATTTCATTTAACTCTCAAAAACTGAGATTTAGGGATGCTGATGGTGTGGTGGGGGTTGCAGCTGCTGGACAGTAACAAACTATTCCTATCAGTAGGTTTTCGATACAAATATGGATTCCCATATAAAGATATGCATGATTTTCATACTTTTTTGACCCCAGTTTGGTTAAAATGGGGCCATTGAATCCACATATACAGGGTTTGTATGTTTATTTGTTTTCACTCACCATTTCATATTATTTTGTACATATGTGCATAAGTATGATCACTGTTTGGGTTAATGTTCTACGTAACCAGTTTTTTACACTAAGTAGAATTGATCCCATCAAATTTAAGTACTGTCACTTAAAGAATCAGGTTTAAATGGAGGGTGATTACACCTGTGGGACACCTCCTGATAAAGCTTTGGCAAAACCGCTAGAAGTCTAGTGGGGTCTGCCTGTTTGTTCCCTGGTCTGTGCACTAGCACTTTAGAGGTTTGCACATTGTATTTCTGCCGTAATAAACTGCGTTAATACCAAGTATTTTCTGCTTTTGG
Source organism: Neoceratodus forsteri (assembly GCA_016271365.2). Taxonomy (NCBI): domain Eukaryota; kingdom Metazoa; phylum Chordata; order Ceratodontiformes; family Ceratodontidae; genus Neoceratodus; species Neoceratodus forsteri. The sequence continues at coordinate 611,489,923 of CM028135.1, forward strand.
TCTGTTCTGTGGTGGGTGGTGCTGGAATTCTGTGAGTTGGTTCAAGTACTTTCCTTTCCCATTTAGGGCTGTACTCATGGCAGTACTGCAGTGGAGCTTGCTACCCTTGTTCCCTGGAGGAAGAGAGTGTCCGCTGTGTTGCTCATTACTCCTCCCCGTGGCTAGCACCCAACTTCCCAGGGTTGTTCCCAAACCCAGGTTACTGGCATCACAAGCAGCGGACCTGTCACTGCGCTGAATAGCCAGCTCTTGCATTTACACTATTACTTGCAACCACAACTCCATGTATTATATTATTCCTAGGTGGAGGCATGATACACATTTTAACAGATGAGGCTAGGTTTATAAGCAGTGGTGTGAATGTGGTTCACAAATCTTTAAACTCTAACTTTTAATTTATTTTCTCATTTGACTTTGTCCACCAACCTAGTCACTCTAACATACTTTTTATGGGATGTTAATATATTTATTTTTCCATCTGCTCTTGTGCTTTGCTGTTTGTTTCTGTAACTGTTACCCTTTTTTCCCCTGTGCCCTCATTAAAAGAACTGTTCTTAAACATCTGTTTGGACTTTATCCAGTTCTTAGACTAGTACATGTAATCTATTTAACTGATTCGTCATTTAATTCATATTAATCTCAGTTTTCAACTTTGAATAATTTACCTAGTTCTGTGATTAGCTGAGCTCTTGACTTAATTGAGATAGTCGAGAAATGTTAGATCTGTATCTGCCTGTGAATGTGGCAAGGACTTTAGTATTCTCTTTTATTATCTTTTCCGTATTGTCAAGTTTATCTTCCATTTTAATTTTTAACCCTACTTGTGCATATAGTTTAGTTTTAATTTTAGCATTTTGTGTTTCTAAGATATTCTCCCTGCCAGTTTCTTTCTCTACATTCATTTAAATCTTCTACTCTTCCTTTACCAACAGTAGGGTACTGACACTGCAGAGCTTGGTATTAGCTGTTTTACTAATCTCCATCTCTTCCACACTTCCAGTTTTTCTAATTCTGCTGTCTCAGGCAAATTGCCAAGGCAACACTTTCACAAGCCTGCACCTCGATCCTTCTTTCTAGTCTTTCCTATATAAACACTGTTTCTAGTCTTTCCTGTATAAACACTGTCTCCAACCCAGCTACTCTAAATCCCCCCTTGTGTGCCTCTTTAAATGTCTGTTTCCTCTCTAATAAATCCCTCTTTGTCTTTGACCTTATTTCTAACTCTGACCTTGATGTTGAACCTCTTACTGAAACTTGGCACTCCTCCTCTGTTCTCCTTCTCATATTTGATGCTACCCCACCTGGCTATAAATTTCATGCTGTCTTGCTCAACTATTAGTGGTGGTGGTGGGGGAGTAGAATTTATTTTTTATGACCACCTTCCCTTTGTTCCTCTATTCTTTCCAACATACTCTTTAGCTGAACATCTCTTTCTCTTCATGCCTTCTCCCTTCAACCTGAAACATATCACTGTCACTCATTTTAATTGATTTTTCTGATTTCGTCTTCTTTTTGACTCCATACTTCTCTTCTTTTCTTAGTTCTGATGACTTCCATATTCATATTGACTCTGCTGCTCTCCCAGTTTTTTTGTTCCTTAAATCCCCTTATCCTTACACAATCTGTTGTTTCCTTGTCTCATATCCTAAGTCTTCTATCTGCACTTCCTTCTCTTCCTTATTGTTTGCGATGTAGCCCTCTCTGACCATTATGTAACTACAATTATATTTCCTAGTTCTGCTTCCTTTCATACCTTTAAGAATCCTAACCTCTCACTAAGGCTGTTTAGAAGGAGGTGAATTGCAGCTGAACAAGCACCTAAAAAGATCTAACATCTTTAAGCCCTTCCAGTCTTGCTTTTTCTAGCATCACAGAATGGAGACAGCCTTGTTCGGTGTGTGATAATCTCTTCCTGATGAGGAATCGGGGTGCGGTATCCGTGGGGATTTTCTTCAGTCAATCCTAGATGTATAGACTCTGTGAATATGCAGGATTGTCTAGAGCTGTGTTCGCATGGTTTCTGTCATTCCTGTCAGGTCAGCAACAGTTGGTGGCAGTGGGCCCACATCTGTCACAGCCTATTGGCCTTGACTGCAGTGTTCCTCAGAAGTCAATTTTCTCCCCTATTTGGTTTGCCATATACATATCGCCCCTGGGAGAGATCATCAGGAAACAAAGCATTGGGTATCACTGCTAGGCAGATGATACCCACCTGCACTTTTCCTTCGTACCTAAGCAGGGTCAAGGCAATACTCAGTGCTGTTGCTGGAATGGTGCTTGACTGAAATAAAGGTCTGGGTGGCCTCCAACTGACTGGCTATCTTTGTAAAAAGAAATTGCTCTTGGTGGGATCAGATTACTTGACTGCTGTTCTCAAAATTGAAGGGCTAATGCCTGTAGTTCTAAGCCCAGCTGACCACACCCCTATTCCTATAATTACTCAGCAACCCCCTGCTCTCAAGCACTAGGTGTTTTGCTCATTCTCCTCCCACCCCTCCTCCTTCTCCAGCACTCTTCACCTCCTGGTGCGCCCTCTCATGTCCTTTAGCCTGATCCCTGCAGGGCTCATCTTCAAGGGTGGAGATAACAGAGAAAAGGTCAAAGTAAGTAGTATACACAAGTACTACACAAACCAGGCAGCTGGACTTAGAAGCAACCTTAAGCCATCTTTTTTGATAGAGTTCAGCTTGTGGCTGAAAGGACAGTCAGCAACCTGGGAGTAATTCTCTATGAAAGTTGACATTTGAATCCCAGGTGTCAGCTGTAGCCAAGATCTACTTTTTAACAAAACTAAAAAATCTATTTCTTTCACCTCTGGGTCTTGAAGGAAGACCCAGAGGTGAAAGAAATAGATTTTTTAATTTCAATTCCCTCAGTGTTCCTTTCCCGAGTGGAAACCATCTGGGCATCAAAACTCAATTTCCTGCCTTTGCTCACTCCTAATTCTAGTCTACTGACAAGTGAGCTGCTTCTTGACTAACCAGGAGACCAGAGGGAGGAGCCGTTAAGGAGGAGATGGACCAGGCAGCTGAGACGGGCATGGTAGGCTGAGGGGACTTAATCTGTCCCAAGTTCATCCCTTAGTTTTTCTTGCCCCACAGGCCTACCATGGATCCCATCCACAGGTCATGCTTCCATGAAGTGACCCAACATTTAGCCTATCAGGACTGTCAGAGGAGCAGGTGAGCCCTGCCCTCCTTTGGAACTCCACCTGCTGGCCCTATTTTAATCATTTGACACCTCCTCATCACACACTAGGTGAATGGGTGGATGGCAACATAAATGAGGGGCGGTCATGCAATGGAAGAAGTACCCTCCTTCCCCAAGGCAGGATGTGTCCAAAATGGATGCTAGAACCCCTCCATGCCATTTGGTACCAGGTACCCTGGACTTGGACTGTGAACCAGGTCATCTGGATGGCAAGTGGTACCAGCTGTCAAAGAGCTGGTTTATTATCTCAGGAATATCACTAGATCGCATGCCTTTTCAGAACCTGATAATCTGAAAACAGTGGTGCAGTCATTCATCCCCTCACGCCTGGGCTACAATAGTGTACTTTAAAAGGACCTACTCTGTGGCCAAGTCTGAGCCTGCAGGTAATGCAAAACAGTTCAACTCAACTTCTGAGCTCTTTGAGGAATCTAGATCATATTACCTCAGCATCGCACGATCTGCACAGGCTGTCTGTTAGGCAAAGGATCAACAACAAAGTTATTATTTTGCTCTTTAAGGCTTTGAACAGTTTGAGTCCCATCTACCTCCACAAACTCATGACCCCCATAACAAAGGTAGAACTCTTTAATCCAGAGACCAGGCACTGCTCAGTGTTCCCACCACTAGACATAAACTGGCAGGGGATTGGGCATTCTCTGTTGTGGACTCAATCCCATTGCCCTCCCTCCCACCATCTGTTCATAAAATGTAGAATTTAGGCAACTTCAAGCATAGCTCTTGACATGACTTTTTAACCTCCTCATGTCCTGTACTCATATTATGAAATCATGCCTGACACAAGTGTACTGCTTTTTCACTCAAGATTTTATATTTATGCTAATGTATTTATTTATCTTTTATTAATATGCAATTATTCTATAAAATGTAATTGTACTGTGATCTGAGTGCTTTAGAAACAAAATCCTACCCTATCCTATCCTGTCCTGTCCTGTAGGTCCTGTCCTGTCCTACCCTATCCTATTTTATATTCTGAGATTCTAGCCATTAATCCTCCCTTTTTCTTCCATTTCTTCCAGTTCACGTTGTACTACTGCTTATAACTTTGTTTTTCTGTTGCTCTTGATGTTGTTCCTCCTTTAAAAATAGCCACTTGGTAAGGTTGGTGCAGGGAGGAAGAGTGCCAGCTCTTATAACACAGATCAAAGATAAGGAGGGGCAAAAACTCTCAGATAAAAAACAGATAAGGGACAGGTTTAGAGAGTTCTATCAAAAGCTATATGAAGTGGAATGTGAGGGAACATTGAAGAAGGCTAAAGATTTTCTTGATAAGTTGAATATACCTAAAGTAACCAGAGTACAGAGAACTATACTGGGGGCACCCATAATGAAGGAGGAGATTAAAAAAGCAGTTCAGGGGATGAAACCTGGGAAAGCCAGTGGGCCAGACGGATTCCTGTTAGAGTACTATAGACTAATGGTGGAACATCTGGGAGAGGTGCTGAGGGACGTGTTTGGGGGTGCCCTGAAGGAGGGGAGGGAGGGCTGCCTACCTCGTGCTTTGATGTAATAATCTGTTTAATGCCTAAGCTGGGTAAAGATGGGGAGGAATGTGCATCATACAGGCCTATTTCCTTATTAAACTGCAATCTGAAGATACTTGTAAAAGCATTGACCAATAGATTAGATAAGGTCTTGCTGGGGGATAGTCCACCCAGACCAGACCAGCTTTATTAGGAGGCGACACTCATACCATAATGTTCGCAGGTTGCTAAATGTGGTATGGGGGGGCCAATAAAGACTGGGAAGACACAGCCATATTTTCCATGGATGCCGAAAAGGCGTTTGGATGAAAACAAGGCAATGCATAGTATCCCAAGGGCACAAGTCTTGAAAACGGCGCATTATCGGAGCGGTTAAGATTGTTTCAGGGCATGAGGCAGGGGTGCCCATTCTTGCCATTGTTGGTTGCGCTGATGTTGGAACCACTAGCACTGGTAATACAACAGAATGGAGAGATTGAGGGGGTGACAGGAGCATTGGGATGAACCCACAAGGTTGCCCTGTATGCAGATGACATGTTGCTTTTTGTGAGATGTCCTGATGCTTCGATCCCAGTAGTCCTAAGGCTAATAGAGATGTTTGCATGTTTTTCAGGGTATAAGATAAATATCCAGAAATCAGAACTTATGTACATGGTAGAGGAAAGGGGAGAAGGAAATCGGACCAGGGAACAATGGGGCTTGTGGGGCTTTCAGACAGTTACTAGAAGTTTTACATACTTGGACATACAGGTGGGGAGAAGCTTGGGCTCCCTTTTATGAACTTAACTACTTGACAATTAAAAAAGTAGAAGCTGATTTGAAGAGGTGGGCCACCCTCCTTATCTCCTGTATGGGAAGAATTAACCTGATAAAAATGAATATATTGTCCAGACGTTTGTACCCACTACAGATGTTGCCCATGGGAATTACATGAAAGGATAATCTGCTGCTGGAGGCAGCCTTTTCAACCTTTATATGGCAGGGGAAAAAGCCCAGAACATGCCTGGCACACTTTAAGGCTGGCGTGGATAGAGGGGGGCCTCAATTTCCTAGACCTTCGCAACTATGTCCTAGAAGCTCAATTTCAGTATATTAAGGACTGGGTTAACAGACCTCCTGAAGCTAGCTGGGTGGACTTGGAACAAAGAACATGCCCTGGATGTCTGTCGGCCTATCTTGCTATGAGGAGCCAGAGAGCGTATGCGGACCTTCGTCAGGCTAATCCCATGGTTATGGGAGTACTAGATAGCTGATGATGCCTGTGGCATAAGGGGAGGGGAGGAAGCAGGGAGACAGTGCTCCTGCCAATTGCTCAGAGCCCATTCTTTTTGCCAGGCCTGGAGGACCCTGGGTTTCGAGAATGGGAATGCAGAGGGGATAGAAAGCATAGGAGATATCTGTTCCAGGGAAGGTATACACTCCTTTGCAAACCTACAGCAGGTGCTGGGTCTGGATAGAACCCATCTATTCCAATATATGCAGGTGAGGGCCTACACCAGAGAAGTACAGGGGGGATGGTAACATGCAGTTAGAACCATTGGAACAATCAGTGTATACAGCACACAAGGACTCAATGGAGTTTTATGTGGAGGGTGGCTCAGATTGGTAAGCAGCAGCTACCAGACCTCACGCAAAATACAAAAAAGCTATGGGGCAGAGACCTCGGTGTCCAAATAGAGGAGGACAACTGGAGTCTTTTAACTCTGCAAAAAGGTATATTGATTTGTAACAAATAAAAAGAGTTATATTATAAGTTTATACATAGGTTCTACTGCCCACTCCAGATAGGTAATAAATATAACCTGGCGGTCTCACCAGGATGTGGGAGATGTGGAGGGGCAGTGGGATCGTGCTACCATTGCTTCTGTAAATGCCCCATCCTACAGAAATTTTGGAAAGTGGTCTTAAAGAAGGTGAAGACTCTTATGGGAAGGGTGCTACCAGTCTCCCCTTTATTATGCCTATTTGGGGTAGAGGATGAGGGAACAGGAGAATGGGCTCCCCTCCCTTAGATGGAGTAGAGTGCTGTTCATTATAGCCCGGCATTGCATACAGAACACCTGGGTGTCTAATGGTGTGCCCACCCTAAACCAGTGGTGCACCTTAGGGCGGAGGGTGCTGGCCCTAGAATGGCTTGCAGTGGTGATGAAAGGGAAAGAAATAAGTTCTGTAGGATATGGGAGCCTTTCCTGAGTTCGTTGTCCATGGAGAAACATAGAAACATAGACTTTGACAGCAGATAAGGACCACTTGGCCCACCCAGTCTGCCCATTTCCCTACCTATTGGATAAGCTGCAGATTCTAGTTAACCAACAGCCTACTTCCTGCAACCCCCAACTATAATTGCCTTATGTCTGTCCCATGCATGTTTGAATTCCCCCACTGTTTTAGACCCCACAACCTCTCCAGGAAGGCAGTTCCATGTGTCCACCACTCTCTCCGTAAAAAATAATTTCCTCACATTACCCCTGAGCCGTCCCCCCTCTAGCTTTAAATTGTGCCCCCTTGTTCTTACACATCTCTTTTTCTGAAAGATGCTACCCTCCTGGACTTTGTTGATTCCCTTCAGGTACTTAAAAGTTTCTATCATGCCCCCCCTTTCATCAAGGGTATACATATTTAAGCTCTCTCAGTCTCTCTTCATATGGTTTCTGATGTAGACCCTGCACCATTTTAGTTGCCCTCCTCTGGACTGCTTCCATCCTGTCTACAGTATGTCCTTGCATAGATGAGGTCTCCAAAACTGCATGCAGTACTCCAGTTGGGGTCTCACCAACTGTCTGTACAGAGGGATAACCACTTCCCTTTTTCTACTTGTGATGCCCCTCCCTATGCATCCCAGTATCCCCCTGGCTCTCCTTACTGACTTCTCACATTGCTTACCCACCTTTTGGTCATCTGATATGACTACACCCAGATCCTTTTCCATTATTGTTGTGTTAGTACCTCCCCTGCTATTGTGTACTCTTCTCCTGGATTTTTATTTCCCAGGTGCATTACTTTGCATTTCTTTGCATTGCATCTAAGTTGCCATATGTCTGACCATTCCTCCAACCTTGCCAAGTCTCTTCTCATCCTTTCTACCCCTCCTTGTGTATCAACTCTGTTACAGATCTTTGTGTCATCTGCAAAGAGGCATACCTTTCCTTCCAGACCCTCTGCAATGTCACCTATAAAGATGTTAAAGAGGACTGGACCCAGTACTGAGGCCTGAGGTACTCCACTAGTAACCCCCTTTTCTTCAGAATGTGTTCCATTCACTATTACCTTCTGTGTCCTGTTGTGCAGCCAGTTTGCTACCCAGGCTACCACCCTGGGACCCACTCTCAGGCTGGCTAACTTGATTATTAATCTTTTGTGCGGGACTGTGTCAAATGCCTTGCTAAAGTCTAGGTAGGCCATATCCACAGCCCCTCCCTGGTCTATTACTTTGGTCACCCAGTCAAAGAAATCGATTAGATTCATCTGACATGACCTTCCTGCTGTGAATCCATGCTGCTTTTGGGTCCTGTGCCCCGCTGACCTCTAGGTACTGAACAATTCTTTCTTTCAGAAGTGATTCCATCATTTTCCCCACCACTAAGGTCAAACTAACAGGTCTGTAGTTTCCTGCTTCTGCCTTGCTCCCACTTTTGTGAAGGGGAATCACATCTGCCCTCCTCTAGTCCTCAGGTACCACCCCATCCTCCCATGATTTGTTAAAAAGTGTGGTCAGTGGTGGTGTCACTAGGTCCTCCCTTAGTTCTTTTAGGATTCTAGGGTGAATCCCGTCAGGCCCCATTGCTTTGTCCACCTTGAGTTTTAGGAGTTCTTTCAGGACTCTTTCTTCTGTAAATGGACTGGCATCAACCCCACTACCCAGAGTGCTTCTATTGTTTGGTTTAGGTAACTCCTCCTCTTCTTCTTTTGTGAATACTGAGCAAAAGTATTCATTCAGTATCTCTGCCTTTTCACTGTCTCCCTCTGCCCACCTCCCCTCTCCTTTATTAATCTTCACTATCCCTCCCTTAACCTTTCTATGCTCCCTAATGTACCTATAAAAGGTTTTATCCCCCTTCTTAACTGAGTTGGCTATCTTTTCCTCGGTTTGGGCCTTTGCTTTTCTGACTGCCTTTCCCACTTCTTTCTGCTTTAATTGATACAGTTCTCTGTCGTGCTCCTTCTGTGATTCCTTATACTTTTTGAATGCAACCTTTTTCTCCATAACCTTCACTGACACCTCTTTTCAGAACCATAGTGTTTTTTTTATTCTGCTTTGTTTTCTTTATTTGTTTCACACAAAGGCTTGTTGCCTCCATGATGGCAGTTTTGATTTTTCTCCATTGTTCTTCCACCCCCCTCCTTTCTGGCCATTTGCTAATGCATTCCTCAGGTATTCACCCATTATGCCAAAGTCAGCCCCTCTAAAGTCTAGTATCCTTGTCTTTGTATGGCTTGTCTCCACGGTTGTGTTTATTGTGAAGCGCACTGTGCAGTGGTTGCTTGTTCCCAGATGTCTACTGACTTCTAAATTTGTGATCCTCTCTCCATTTGAGAGTACCAGGTCTAATATTGCTCCCTCCCAAGTGGGTTCCACCACTAGCTGTCTAAGGCATGCCCCCATGTAGGGCATCGAGAATTACCCTGCTCTTGGATGTGGCTGCAGTCCATGTCATCCAGTTAACATCTGGCTTATTCAGGTCCCCCATTCTAAGAGAGGGTATGGAGGATTTGTAAAACTTATCAATGAATCGGTTTATGATCATATAAGAGACTCTGTATGGACATTAGAGGAGCCTGTACTGCACAAATAATATATATATAACATAGATTATAGATAGAGGGAGCTCTTCCGACCAATTGGAGTGCTCCTTTCCCCTGCGCGTGAGGCACTCTTATTCTGTGAAGAGCGTCTCACGCGCAGATGCTCTGGAAATGGGCATGTTCTGGGAATTTTTTTTTTTTTAAATATATTATTGATCGCTCTCGATCAATAATATATTAATATCCCATTGCCACTCATTGCTGAAAACAAGTGGTTTAATTTGCCTTCAGCTTGAGCCAGAACAGCTCGGCTTCGCTTTGTTATTCTTGCTCAGCTGAAGCAACGAGTGGCTCCGGGGGATGTATTAACACATAAAGTAAAGTAAAACCAGTATAAGATACCATTAAAGCAGATTTATATAGTGCAAATGTACACAAGCCTGGAAAATGTTTGGAAAGAAGTTGTTTCTGAACTATGAATTGAAATGATATGTATGTTGATATCACTCTTTATCTTGTAATAAAAAAGATTAAACAAAAAAAATAGTCACTATATCTTATTTTAATAAAACACCTCAGTATTATGCCTTCCTTTACATTTTAAAATTGTGTTGCAAAAATCCTTAAAGGAGATGGCAAGCTGTGAGACTTGCAGGTGACTGTAGAGCTTAGAAAGCTTATCTTCATCTGTATCACTCTTCTAGTTGATGAAATCTGAATTTTCTCTTTCATTTTATCTAAACATGTTACTCTTCAGATTCTTTACACCACTATTGACTCTGTTTCATACAAGAAATGCTTCTCCTTTTTATGTTTGCTTGTGAACATACGCAAGAAACATATTGTGGTAGCTTGCTTGTAGTAGTGAGTTGTGGTGGTGTGGCAGTGTTGTAGCTAGTGCCAGCAGTCCATTGTGGGGCTGGTCTCTGTGGTACCAATAGAGGAGCAGGCTGTCCATGACAGCAGTAGTATAACCTGCCACCAACATGAAAGAAACTTGCCACTGCAAACAGGGAGTGCCTCGTCATTAACAATCAGCAGTTTTTGCTGCTGGGGCAGTCCCTGATTGCAGCAGCGAATTACAGCTTGCCTTGTCTGGTGATCCCTTTCAATAAACATGGTGGCGGCTTTGCCATCCACCTCTCACAGTCCCCACAGAAGCCAACGGCCAACCGCTGCCTCTCATAGTCCCCATGAAAGCTGACGGGGGTGCCCAGTCCCCCTGTCAGCGTGCCCCCTTCCCAGTTCATTTGCCGACGGGGTAGCCCAATCCCCGCTGGCATAATGTCTCTGCATTTGTCTTTAATTTCACTTGATGGCGGCTATCGCTGTCTGCCTCTCACAGTCCCCATAAAAGCTGACAGGGGGTGCCCAATCCCCTTGTCAGCATGCCCCTCCTAAATTAATTTGTCTACAGGGGAGCCCAATCCCCATCGGCACAATGCCTCCCCATTTGTTGTGTGCCGACGGGGTGCCCAATCCCCCTCAGCTCATTCGCCCCCCCCCAACACTCTGTATGTGCTGACAGGGGTTCCCAATCCCCATAGGCTACAGCCCCCCCAAGAAATACTCATGTGGCATGCTGGGAGCCCACCCCAGCGTACCAAACCACCAGTAAATAAAGAAAACCTTCCCGCGTTGTTTTTTTTTTTTGACCTATAAAATAAAAAAAAGTCTCTCGTTGAGTCTGGTGCTCTCTTGCCCAACCCGCACCCACCCTCTGCACACGCCACCTCCCCACATTCCCCTCACCTCATGCTTACCTCTGGAGCCCGGCGCTATGATTTTCGGTGGACCGGGAACATGTCTGCACTCTTCAAAGCCGACTGTGAACTGAAGAAATGCTGATAAGCTGTATAATGGCATAAATGTTTTTTTTTTTTCAACTTATGTGGATATCTCAGCCATTTTCACAAATTTTGGCACCAAATTTATAACATGGGGTTCTTGGGACCCCATCTCCTGAATTCAGTGACTGTCATCTGGTTATTCGGTCCCGGAATTTGATTTCACAGTCACTGCGCGGAATCACCTTTCAGGACTGATTAATGAAACAACAGTGTCACTGTTCATGAGGTGGGCTCCCAAAAATCCTACATTGCAAATTTGGTGAAAAAATTCCAAAAAATGACTGTTACGACAAGCGCTATGCGAGTTTCCACGCACACTGTGAATTTCAAGAAATTTGTAATATTTTCACCAGATTTTCAACATTGACATTTTTTCACACCTCCTTATGAACAGTATAGCTGCCATTTTTCACATCCTGGCCAAAATGTGTTTTCGCACTTCCTGCGCAGAATAGCGCGGTCGCTGTTGGAAATCAGTGTTTGGGACCGATAAAGAAAATCACAGTGACACTGTTCATGAGCGGAGGTCCTAAAATGCCTATGTTAAAAATTTGGTGGCAAACATCTATAAAATGACTATGTTACGAGCGTACGCTGCAAAGTTTCCATGCACACTCGTAACTTTGAGAATTTGTAATATTTTCACTCAAAATTGTCAACATTGTCAGTTTTGCACACCTCCTTATGAACAGTACAGCTGTCATTTTTCACAACCTGGCTGATCTATGTTTTTGCAAATCTGGCACAGAATGGTGCGGTCACTGTGGGAAATCAACGTTTGGGACAGATTAACAAAATCCAGTGCCACTTTTCATGAGCAGAGGTCTCAAATGCTTTCATGAGGTGGGGGGGGGGGTCACAAAAAGGCCATGCTGAAAATTTGTAGTGCAAATACCAACAAACGCCCGGGGTGTTAGGGTTTCTAACGATAATGTCCCACCCTGTACAGACTGACAGGCATCAGGAGTGTGCCTTTGGATTGCCGGCTGTAATGCTCATGCCATGCCATTCCACCCCCACCCTGAAGCCAGTGACAGGCATCGTGGTGTGCCTTGGACTGTTCGGCCCCAGAATTCACTCTATTCTCCTATACTGCACCCATTTCAGCATATGTCCTTATGAAATGGGGTGACTGTAAAGCTGAACACCCCAAGGCACACCTCAACACTTGTTGGTGTCTGCAGGATAGGGTGAGGTGAAATGCCGTGAGCATTATGGGCGATGACCCAAAGGAACACCCCAATGCCTGTCCATCTCTGCAGGGTTGAGGTGGGGTTGGCGTGAGTTAAATACTTCACTGCCATTCCTATTCTGCATCTGTCTAACTCCTGCACGTCCAATGCTAATATCAGCAAGCAAACATTCGGCATTGCCAAATACTTGTTAGAAAATGGGCTTCTTACTTGCTGGACTCGGATTGGTCAGCACCCTTAACATAGGGGTACATTAATTTTAATAGATGACCAGCAAGTAAGAAGTGCCAGTCAGCTGACCACTGTACCTGGTGCATATCCCGCTGCCCAGCTGCCCACTTCTGTTAACCAGCTCACAATACAGAACCTGAGATTTACAAAAAGCAAACATGTCTGACCAGCTGCCAATTAATTTTGACCTTATAAGCATTTTAAAGCACCACAATGTACTTACAGAAGACGAGCAGCCAGCACAAGAACCAAAACGAAGTCGTCCTGTAAAAAACAAACCAGAAAAAGCAGAAGTAAGTGATCGCTCCGTTTCTGTGACAGATCAGCAGCTAGATGGTATAGAAAATGAAAGACAGAAACAGAACACATTAAAAAATACTAAATGGGCAGTCTCCATTTTTGAACAGTGGCTAACGCACACTATGCCATACATATAAATAATCAGCCAATCACATAAGCAGACTGGCACCTTAGCCCTGTTGTAAATCCTATGATAATCACTGGCAAAGGTGCCAGCCTGCCACATCCTTGTGCCACCCTGTAAAAAAATCACTCTGACCCCCCCTTCAATGTTTCAAAGCCGCCATCTTTCCTCTCGCTAACATTCACCGGTAGGCCTAATATTTAAAAAACCGAAAACAATAAAATGGATGCCTCCTTTGACCTTATCAACAAAAGTGAACTCGATGAAATTTTCAAAACCATCCAAAATAAAAGCACAGATTTAGACCGCATGAAAGGCATACCTCAGAAGCCAGAGACATCCCATTACACGGCCTCTCCACCGGCCCAAAACCCGATACTGCAGACATACAGCCGAGCACATCACCTCGACCCTCTGCAGCTGCCAGCTTGAACTCGGCTACTCTCACCACATTGCACGCAGCAAATTGGCTGCTGCATGCGACGTGTAGAGAGGCGCCGAGTTCAGCTTGCAGCTGCAGAGGGTCGAGGTGATGGGTCCGGCTGTATGTGCTACTGCAGTATCGGGGTTTTGGCTGGTGGAGAGGACCATGTATCGGATGTCTCTGGTTGACTATTTTGATGCCGGCTGTATGCGACTACAGTATCGGGTTTTGGCTGGTGGGAAGGAGCGATATGCGGGATGTCTATGGCTTCATGAGGTACATTTTACATGCGGTTAAATCTGTGCTTTCATTTTGGAGGGTTTTGCCCATACTTACCTCACAAAACTTAAATAAAGAATGCCATTAATTACCATGCACTATTTTCTTTCATGGAAGGATATTTCTTACAAAAATCATTTTTAGACACAAATAAATAAATAAAACCATTTAAACTTATATCCATCACAGAATGTATGTGTGCATAATCGCAATAAGCCACTTGGGATGTGGTTATCGGGATTTACCACGGCTGGTGAGGATTTGCCCACTTCGGTACGCCTCGTGGGCAAACCACGCCAGCCGTGGTAAATCCCCCGATAACCCACACTCCCTCATGGCTTATTGCTTAAATCAACTAACAGTTGACTGGCAAACCATAACTTTTGAGCACTCAAATGATCTCCTCAGGTGATTCTACACCTAGGTCCGAACAAGCAGTGGCACAGATTACTCTGTAGCTGGGTATTGCGCCTTGCGCGCGGGCATCAACCACCACCTTGGCAGCACAGATCTCTGTCGGCCTGTCAGCATAATTACCAACCCAGCATTTAACTCTTCAAACAACGTGCTAGCAGCAGTGCTGAAACGACTTAGAAAAGCACAAAAAGACATAGCAAGCCACTATCCACAAATAAATACTGTACAGCAGACCTAGAAAAACTAAGGAACAGCCCAGCACTAAATCCTGAAACCGCCCCTGGCTTCGTACGTAAAGTCTGGTTCGATATCCAGCTTCACATGGCCAGGCGCGGTCGGGAGGGGATCCGTGCACTAACCAGGGACAGCTTCACAATCAAACAGGACGAAAGTGGACATAAATATGTAACCCTAACACATAATCAAGGACTAAAAACCACAAAGATCCACAGGAGCGTAAGAAAGAAAACGCACAGGGCTACATTTCTGAGCAAAGAAGCGACCCGCTCTGCCCTGTTAGCTCCTTCTTAAAATACACAGAAAAATTTCCTCCAACTGCAGCAACCTTCTATCTTCATCCGAAGAGGCTGCCTCAACAGATCCTTAACCAGCAACAGTACTGGTATTCCACAGAGCCCATGGGGAAAAATTACTTGGGCTCCCTCATGCCTCGACTCAGCAAAGAAGCAGATTTGTCCCAGCGTTACACACACCACAGTATTCGTGCAACCGCAGTACAGCTGTTATCCAGAGCAGGACTTACCGACAAGGAGCTCGTAGCAGTCACAGGACATCGCTCAGAACAAAATTTGGCGTTATACTGGGCCCCTTCAACTACCGACCAAAAAATATGGAGCTCCATACTAGCAGGCAAGCAAAGCAGAAGAGAAAAAAACGTCTAATCAGGCAGCACAGCAGAACACAGATAACCAAAACCCCAGCAGCAGCTGTAACAGAAGCCTGCCACCTAGTGATCTCACACAAACTGCAACACAGAACATTTTCCAGCCTAGCAACTGTACTTTTAATTCACCAATAAACTTCATAACTTATCAGAAATAAATGCTACCCTCAACATGTTTTAAATGTTTAACAGTATTTTAAGCCATTCTGTTTACAGTATTTCAAAACATTTTAAAGCATTTCATGTTTAACAGTATTTTAAACCATTCTGTTTACAGTATTTTAAAACTTATCAGAAATAAATGCTACCCTCAAAATGTTTTAAATGTTTAACAGTATTTTAAACCATTCTATTTACAGTATTTCAAACATTTTAGAGCATTTCAAAAATGGACTATTTTTTCTCAACTTTTAAAACAAAGTTAAAAATAAAAATTATTTATCCACACAAAAACTACAATTCTGTCTATTTATTTTTCAACAGTTAATCCATTTTCTAAACGTAATAATGCCCGACAGGGTGGGCGGTATTGGGCAATACCGGACCGGCCTGCGGCATCGGGCCTCATTATGCCCCTAGCCAGTCCGGTATTGCCCAATACCGCCCACCCTGTCGGGCATTATTGCTTGCTTATTCTTAATCTGCCTCTCACTGTGAAGTTTGCATCTTTCTTCCACTCTAAAATTTCATCTGTTATAAAATTGCTTCTCTTTCTCCCTCTGCTTCATTCATTCTTTCTCTTCCTGGTTTAGTGTCTGTTCTGACCCACTCCTCTAACACTCCTGAGAATCTTTCCTTAGCTGATAAATGCTGTTTTAACCTTGACCATATCCTGCCACAGTAAATTTCCTCTTGTTTTTCAACTATTGCTCCCATCATATCGTCGGTCTTCAATCATTTCAAATTTGCTGGCATAGTTCTTGACTTTCTTAAAGATTCTGCCATTATGTCACATCTTTTTTCACTTTCTATTTATCCCCCCCCCCCAATACCTGCACAGCTCTCAGGCTGCCGGTTGCCAGTGGAAACCTTTCAGCGCTATCCCAGCTTACCTGTCTTCCCTGTTCCATCATAACCTGCCCCCAGTGTTGGAGTCCTTGTACTGGGGCATCCCATATCATGTGGAAGACCTGATCTGGTGTGGAGGCAGAGGCTAGAAGAAGCCTGAGAGTGCCAGTGCATCTGTCATCCTGATGGCATGGGAAGGGAATTGTTCTTTTAAAGGAGACCTGCATTGAACTTGAAAGTGATGTTTCCCACTAGAACTGTTTTTTGTTCTGTTATTGTTCCATCTACCTGAGCCTATTAGTAACCTCAGTTGATGTTTCTGATTTACACACTTGTGTTAAATAGCATTTTAGAGCTTTGTGATGTAGATTATCTCTCTCTCACTCTCTCTGTCACAGAGTTCTATAGCACAACATGGATGCATTGTGTCAACAATGGAAGAGGACAAAAATGACATCATACATTTCTTAAATGGTGCTTACTACTTGTGTGCAAATCAGAAACACTCACTAGGATAACATATATATATATATATATATATATATATATATATAACTGTAAGTAACTTAAATTTTATTTGTTGAGCACCCAGTCCCTTAGACTCAGGTCGCTGTGCAAAGGTCAGGAAAATACAGACATAGAAACATTTCAGATATAACAACTCCCAAGTTCTTACCAACTGATAATAAATAAAATAGATAAGATCGGATAAATTAAATTAGTCAGATAAATAATTACAGGTCTGAATAGTAGCCAGTGTGCCAGAAGCCTTACCTACGATCCATCCCCACCATCAGCACTGGAATGCAACCCCCAAAGTTTGATCGGCATTCTAGATTTCTATCCCTGACATTTGCATCAAACCCCCAAGTTTGTCTGACAGTCAGGCCCACCCTTGCTGCCTGTCCTCCCTTGCCCTCCCAAATTGTTAAATAAGTGGTAGTGAATACCTAGAGTTCCTGGTCCCTTGGCATGAATTCTCAACGTCACAAGAGTCACAATTCTTCAGTGTCCTATGGTACAGTCTCCAGCTGTCCCTTGATGCAGTTGTCTTCCAGCACATAAGAAAAAATGGGAAAAAAAAACCTAAGTCCCCAAAAAGGGACTCAGTTTTTATAAGGGAAAAAGGGGTGTCTAAAAATAGACACCCAATCAGCAAGTGTCATGTGTGCATGATGTTTTTGCTGCTTTGGGTCCTGTGCAAAGCAGGCTACAGGTCCAGTGCTGTGCAGAACAGATGCATTACTTTGCTTAGGGCCTACAGGGCTCTGTGTGAAGCAAGCTATAGTTGCAAAAGGTTGGTTTAGGTTGCTAAGCAAGTTCTAGGTCAGATATCTTGCCTGATGGGTATGCTATGGGCATAATGCAAAGCAAGCTATTGGTCTGGTAATCTGCCTAAAGGGACATTGCTTTGTATTTGGTCCACATTAAAAATAATGTAGTATCTATAAAAACATAATGATTTGTAGTGGAATTGCATATTTATCCACACACGAGTGATAAGACCTTCATAACTAGTTGTGGCTTCGCCAATTGTGAGCCATGGGTCCTGCCTCTCATTAGTGGAGATACTGTAAATGTGCTAGTACACGGCAATCCATTAAGTATCCCATATTTAAATGGATTGTGTGTCTGAGGTGGATATAAATAATTTGTTCACTAGGTCATACAAAGCTCTCAACCTAGATGCGCTTCTAAGAGACCTGGCACAAGCCAACTGGATCTTCATCTTACAGGCTTCCTCCCTCGATTCAGCTCTAAAATTCTTTAAGGATACTTTCCTAGCTGTATGGAACACCCACGCGCCCCTACGAAGAAAGAGGGTAAGGGGTGCCCACCTGCCCTGGGTCTTTCCTGAACTCATTGACCAATTCCATGCTAGGGACCGTGCCTGGAAAAAGTACAAGGCAACAGGTACCCAGGCAGCACTCCAACTATACCGTTCACTTCGTAATTTCCTGCACTAGGCAAATCCGACAAGCCAAAGCTAATTACTTCAAGGCATCTTTCAACACAAACCTAAATCACCCAACTACTTTTTGGAAAACAATCAAGTCACTCCTCTCTCTCCCTGCTCAACCTCCCACCCAACCCTAAATGTAGAAGGCTCAATTGTCTCTGAACCAGATGAAGTGGCCGCTGTCTTCGACACTTTCTTCACCAGCTGTGCATCCTCTCTTCCAGCCTCTCTACCTCACCCCCTCCAAGTATGCACCCACCGCGACACCAACAACTTCCCAGACTACTGGCTTCTCTTTCTGTCGGGTTACCCCTCTTGTTATGCTGCAAGCCCTGCAGTCTCTCAACCCCTCAAAAGGCAAGTGCCCTTCAGGGCTCGATTTTAAAATGTTACATCTATCTGTCTCTGCCATTGCCACCCCGCTGGCCACGCTGTTCAATCTCTCTTTTTCCTCTTGCCAACGTACCATCCAACTGGAAGCATGCCACTGTCATCCCCCTCCTGAAAGGGGGTGACCCCTCGTCACCGGGAAATTACCGCCCAATCTCCCTACTCCCCATCCTTGCCAAACTACAGGAGCGCCTTGTCCTAGCCCAACTTTCCTCCTTCCTTGACTCCTCCTCTTTCTTTACACCCTACCAATCGGGTTTCAGGAAATCACACTCCACCATAACCTCCCTTCTAAGGCTTACTGATGCCATCCTTACAGGCATGGATAAAGGGCACACCACCTCTGCTATCTTCGTCGACCTCGCTAAAGCCTTTGACACAATCTCCCACTCCCTACTGCTATCCAAACTCTCCAGTGCTGGACTCTCTGGTGATACCATCAGTTGGTTTCAATCATACTTGAAAGGTAGATCTCAATCAGTAAGAATTGGGCCTAACACCTCCTCCCCCCCTCCCCGTTACTACTGGGGTCCCACAAGGCTCTGTCCTCGGCCCGCTCCTCTTCTCAATTTTCCTAAATGAACTTCCATCAGTCTGCCCTCACACATCCATACATCTGTACACTGATGATACAGTACTGTACGCGACTGGCCCCTCCCCCGATGTAGAGGCATCTACACTCCAACAAGATTTTAATGCGGTACAGCATTAGTTTCATTCAAACCAACTCTTTCTCAACTCCAAGAAAACAGTCTCCCTAACATTTGGGACAAGGCAAAGGCTCTCCTAACTCCTTTCTAGCCCCACTTTCTTCACCACTGAGGGGGACTCCTCTAGAGTCCTGCATCTTCTTCAAATACCTCGGGGTCTGGCTTGATCGGCACCTTGACTTCTCCACTCACATCGACTTGATCCACAAAAAACTGCGCCCAAAACTAGGAGCCTTATATTGGAACAAGGGTAGCTTACCTCTGGTAACCCGCAAGGAAATTGTCCAGAAAATGATCCTCCCGATACTGGACTACGGGGATATAGTATACAGCACTGCTCCCAAGTCTGCCCTAGCCAGCCTTGACCCCCTCTTCCACTCCTTCTGTTGCTTTGCCCTTGACTGCCCCATTATGACTCATCACTGTGACCTCTGCAGCTCCCTCGATCTAACATCGCTCCATGCTCGTAGGCACATCCACAGCATCAGGACCACAGTGAAATTCTGGTCACAGTCCCCCCCCACACCTTGCATCTGCTCTCTCAGTCCCATCACAGCCCACCTACTCCCTCAGGAGTGGTAACTCCTGGCTTCTATATGTTCCACGCATGGCCACATCAAGGCGCCAAGCAGCGTTCAAATTCCTCATGCCTAAACTTTGGAATGCACTCCCAGCAGGCATTCATGACTTCGCTAACACATCTCACCTAAATCACCTCCTCAAGGCACACTTCTCCTCAACATGCGCCCGCACAAAGGGCCACCTAGGGGCTGTACCCCAAATGTCCCATACTCGAATTAGGCCCTCTTGCCATGCTCATAGCACACCATTCCCTGTGTACACATTATGTAGAGCAAAGTTAGGGATTACAAATGCATTCTTCTCTCAGAACTGTAGTTAACTCTTTATTTTTCCTTGTTGTTTGCTTCATAGCTAGTTCTACATATTGTTAATATTACATGCACTATTTTATTTTACTGTTTATAATATGTAACTGCATATAAGTGCGTCTACTTCGTGTTTATTACTTGTATGCTGCAGTTCTCCCCTTGTGGTCTCATAACAACTTTCGGCATTGTGTAACTGTAAACATGTACATTGTTCCTCTACTGTATATAAATGTAATTGAAATCATGTACACTCCCCTTTTGCTCATGATTTGTATGTTCCACTTGTCCCTTCCCCCAGGCGCATCTGGAATCGAGCGGCAACCCGCTCAGTATGCTTTCCGGGTAAAACTCTTAAATAAATAAATAAATTTCCTCTACAGGAACACCGTTAGTGGACATTTTGCCTGAAAAGTGGCATGCACAGAGTCGGTACCAGGATCTCTAGATCCTGTAAATTTCATAGGGATTGGTTCAGCGGGGGCAGAGTTCTACAAGGTTGAAAATACATAAATTCACCAAACTGTAAGACCTTTTTTTTGCTCCTCAGTAACTCAGAATGGTTTGGATTTGAAATCTGAAACTTTCAGGTTTGACAGTGTATGGCCAAAGCAGTGTACTTTCATAATTTTTATTTTCCTAACTTGTGCAGCTTTTGAACATACGAACATATGAAATTTGCCAGCAGATAAAGGCCTAGAGGTCTATCAAGTCTGCTCGAATGTGCAGCTAGCACCCCTTATTCTGCAGCTGCCCCTTCCTTCCACCCTTCCCCTTCATTAACCCTCCCCCTTGTCCTGTCCCATCCTCGTTTGAAGCAGTCCACTGTTCTACTGCATACCACTTCTGCAGGTAACACATTCCACCCAGCCACCACCCTCTCTGTAAAAAAGTGTCTCCTCATCTCCCTCCTGAACCTTCCTCGCTCCAGTCTCATATCATGGCCCCTGGTGGCCCTCCCCTTCCTTACTTTGAACAGCCCCTCTGTACCTGTCTTGTTTATTCCTTTCATGTATTTAAAGGTTTCAATCATGTCACCCCTGTCTCTCCTCTCCTCCAGTGAGTACATGTTCAACTCCTTCAACCGCCTCTCGTATGATAAGTCCCCGAGCCCCTTGATCATCTTTGTCACCCTGCACTGCACCCCCTCCAGTAACTTAATGTCCCTCTTCAGATACGGACGCCAGTACTGCACGCAGTACTCCAGGTGTGGTCTAACTAATGACCCATACAGTGGCAGAATCACCTCCTCCTCCTCGAGGATATACTCTGCAACACAACCCAGCATTTTGTTGGCCTTGCAGCTGCCTTCCTACATTGTGCCGAGTTGTTCATTGACCCTGTAATAGAGCACACCCAGATCCTTCTCCTCCTCTGTCTGGGCTAGCTGCACTCCCCCTAGCTGGTAACTCCTCCTTGGGTTCTTCATCCCAAAATGCAGCACCTTGCACTTTTTGGCATTAAACCCCAGTTGCCAGGTGTCTGACCAGGTTTCAAGCTTTGCCAGATCATCCTGCAACCCTTGCCATCCCCTTAGGTCATCCACCACTGTGCCAACCTTGGTATCGTCAGCAAACAGACTGATCTTGCTCTTGATGTCCTATGATATGTCTGCAATGAATATCCCAAACAACACTGGTCCCAACACCGAGCCCTGTGGGACACCGCTCGTCACTGTCCTTGGGTGTGAGAGCTCCCCACCCACCACCACCCTCTGTTGCCTTCCCTGCAGCCAGTTTCCTACCCATCTCACCAGCTTTGCACCCGCCCCTGTGCCTACTAACTTCCTTCCCAGCCTTCCATGTGGCACCGAGTCGAATGCCTTACTGAAGTCCAGATACAGGACATCCACTCCATGGCCTCTGTCCAGTTGCCTAGTTACCCAGTCATAGAACTCAACCAGGTTGGTTTGGCAGGATCTGCCACGTATGAAGCCATACTGTCTGCTGTCCTGTAGTCCTTTGGCCTCTAGGAGGGCCACCAGCCTCTCCTTCAGGATAGTCTCTATTAGCTTACCCACGATGGATGTGAGGCTCACTGGTCTGTAGTTTCCCGGTTCATCCTTGGGGCCCACTCTTGTGGAGGGGCACCACATGAGCCATCCTCCAGTCATGAGGTACACACCCAGAATGTAGTGAGGCATTAAATAGGTCTGCCAATAGTCCTGCAAGGACCTCTGCCAGTTCCTTCAGTACCCTGGGGTGGATGCCATCTGGGCCTGGCGCCTTGTCCACCCTCAGTGCCTTCAAACCCTCTCGAACTCTGCCCTCCATGATTTCCCCATCTGTCACCACTTCCCCCCCTGCTTCTGCCATTTCTCCCACCTTGGGTGTCACCCCACTCTTCTGTTTAGTAAATACTGAGCAGAAGTACTCATTTAGTGCTTCCACCTTATCGTACCCTGCTTCCACCCAGCCCCCCTCCTTCCTAATCCTTACTATGTGGTCCTTACAGCTCCTTTTCTCCCTGATGTACTTAAAGAAGTCCTTCTCCCCTTCTTAATGCCTTGTGCCAGCCTGGAGTTCTGTAGATGCTTTGGCTCCCCTTACTGCCCTTGTCACCTCCTTCGATTCTGTCAAGTACTCCTCTCTGTCCTCCCCCCTCCCTGTTTTCTTGTACTTCCTAAAGGCAGCTCTTTTCCTCCTTACCTTTTCCATGACCTCCTTGCTTAACCAGCTTGGTTTCTTAACCCTAACCTTCTTGCTTTGGGCTTTGCAGCAGGTTTTGGTTGCCTCCACTATCCCCAGCTTTATGAGCTCCCACCTCTGGTTAGTATCCATACTAGATTGAATTCTGGCCAGGTACCCTTTTACCACTTCCCCCATCATCCCAAAGTCAGCCCTCCTGAAGTCTAGCACTCTTGTGCTAGATTCCACTCCTTCCTTGCCCATATCCAATGTGAGCCATACTGAGTGGTGGTCACTCCCTGACAGAGGTTCCTCCACTGTAAGTTCTCTCACAAAGTCCCCATTTGCCAGCACAAGGTCAAGGGTATTCCCTAACCTGGTTGCCTGACCATTTGCAGCAGGAAGCTGTCCTGGAAGGCATCCAGCAGTACCTGCTCCCTTCTGTTCCTGGTTGTTGGGGTGCTCCAGTCCACTCCTGGCATGTTGAAGTCCCCCATAATCACCACACTACCCTTCTCGAAGGTCCTCCTGATCTGTCCCGCTAGTTCCCTGTCTAACTCCTCCATCTGAGATGGTGGCCTTTACACCATTCCTATTCTTGGAATCCTGGATTTGCACCCCAAAGTGACTCCATACTACCCTCCTCCCCTTCCTCCCTTACACACTTCAGTCCTTCCTTCACATATAGTGCCACCCCCCCTCCTTTCCCAATCCCCCCGTCCCTACAAAATAACCTGTACCCTGGTACAGACAGGTCCCAGTCATTATATTGGGTGGCCCATGTTTCCGTGATGGCTGCAATGTCCACCTCTCCCTCTGCCATGAGAACCTGTAACTCTGCAGTTTTCCTCCCAAGGCTTTTGCGATATTCACAAAAAAAAAAGTACAATTTTTGGAGCATGTGCCATACTGAAAATAAATTAAGGATACCTATACTTTCTGTGAAACCATTTTGGTGTTGTTTTGTATGGCAAAACTGCGTTCTTTTGGTAAAAACTATAGCCTTTGTATGAGTTTCCAATATAAATGATAAAAAAAAGTAAAATCTTTATGTGCTGAAAACAAAATAAACAGCTGCAGGGGTGGTCTGTTCTTTGGACAACATATCACAGTGAGTAATGTACCCTGTTACTTTTTTCCATGAACTATGGTGCTTTTAATGAAACTAAGATTTTTTTTTAAATCACAAGAAACAAAAGCATAAATATTTTATGGGTCCATGTGTATGCTTTTGTCATTTGTGTTTATGCTTTCATAAGAGTTATTGATATGAACACTAAAAGAACTGGTAAAATCTTTCTGCACTGAAAACACAAAAATTAGCTGGTGGAGTGGTCTGAGATTTCAATGGTTGGCACACTACTGTGAAAGGAATATGCCTTAGTACTTTTTTTTTTTTGACCAAATATTGTGTTGTTATTTTTTACTGAAAATTACATTTGTTAAAAATCACTAGTACTGAAAGCATAAATGTTTTAGGGGTCAATGACTATGCGGTCATCATTCACATTTAGTATTTGTGTGAGTTACAGATATGAACACTAAAAACAACTAACATTTTTGTGTGCTAATTTCAGACAAAATAGCTGGAGAGGTGGAATGTCCTTTGAGTTATCTTTCTTGAAATAGTTTTGGTAACCAGTCTCCACACCCAGATGGACTCTTCCCTTGGTGCAGGATCCAGAGGGCTTTGCATGGCCACTGCTAGATGGACTGTTCTGTTGGTGAAAGGCATGAGGGCCATGTGCATCTGCAGCCAGGTGGACTCTTTGCTTGCATGTTTGCACCCTGATAGTCGTTTCCCTTGGTGCCTGTGCATCCACAGCTAGATGGACTCTTTCTTTGGTGTAGGGCCCTATGCATCTGCAGCCAGATGAACTCTTCCCATTGCACTGGGTCCAGAGGGCCCTGCATGTCCACAGTCAGTCTCTTCTTTCAGTGCAAGGAGCATAGCGCCCTGTGCTTCTGCCTCCAGACAGACTATTCCCTTGGTGCAGAGGGCCCTGCATATCCTGGCATGAAGGAGGTTAGTTATTCAAGGCTTAAAATATGTCAGATATTATGTTTATTATATTTCCTGCATGTTCCAAGGAGACCTGTACAAATGAGGATGCAATTCCACTATCACAAAAAGAAAGGAAATTAATTGTAAAAACCTATCTCAATGCAGACATTAGGGTTGAAGAACATAAAGTGCACAAAGTAAGGAAATTAAAAAATGAGGGTTTAGAGTCCTAGGGGTTTTGGCAAATCAGTGGTTTCTTGGAATTTTCAACCCTAATGCCCACCTCCCTCCCCCAGCAAGGAGACGCTACAAGTCCTGGAAATGCAGTTACTGTATGATGAAAGTTATGACTGATTCTGTGCCCCATGGCAAGAGGCATAGGTGTCTAACTGCAAGCACTAGACCTAAGTGGCAGACCTGTACATTATAGTTGCCTAAGTTGCCATTACGTATTGATTATTAGGCAAGTGGCTCGGGAATGGGGTGGATATTAGAAAGATCACACTACTGATTTGCCAAGACTCCTGAGACTCCAAACCCTAATTTTTTCATTTCCTTACTTTGTGTCCTATGTGTTCACCAACCCAAATGTCTGCATAAATGTAGTTTTTTGCAATGTGTATGCGCATATAGCACACTAGCCTAGTAACCAATTTAGGTATCAGGAATGATGTTCAACCACATCTCCTGTTCCTCCCTACAAGCTCCTGTATAGCTTCAACCTCTGATTTTCTCCAGCTAGTACCTAACTTGACTTATGTATTTTATTGTCTGCCCTACTTTGTGTACTGTATCCCCATGTACCCTGCACCCACGCTCTGGCTATGTGTTGCTTTTTTCTTTGTTACCTATGTTGTGTTGCTATTACCAATGTTATTGATTGCTACTGATCACATTATGATGCTTTTGACAATGCCTGTTTAGCTGCTATTGACTCCCAAACTCATGTATTCTCCCCTCTCTTTATGACGAGGATCCTTTGTAAATGAGCTTTTAGCTCATAGGTTGTAATTCCGATTACTCAATAAATAAATAAATAATACATATATATTCTTTGTAAAAAAAAAACTTTGTTAATGCACCAGTTAGGGTAACTTAATGCCACAAAAGTAGGGAAATGTGGCATTATGGTTTCAAATCCTAACTCCTGCCCCCCCAGCAGCAAAAGGAAAAAACATTAGGTTTTGGGTCTCTGGAGTCTTGGTGAATCAGTGGTGAGGTCTTCCTTGGGGTTGTGAACCCTAATGCAGCCTGCAGCCTCCAGTCTGAAGCACAAGATATAGCTACAAGTCAGTGCATCATAGTGATACACTCTTTAAAGTTAGAGAAGTATGTCTTGCCACACGTTGCCAACATAGTTTGTTGCAGCTTTCTTCACACAGGGCCCTGCATGAAGAAAAAAGATCATGGGAGATGCTGTTTGCTCAGGGAATGGGGTGAGCATTAGTGCTGACAACCCCAAGGAAGACCTCACTGTGGATTCACCAAGACTCCGGAGACCCAAAATCCTAATTTTTTTTCCTTTTGCTGCCTGGGGAGAGGGGGTTGGGAGTTAGGGTTGGAAACCTTTTCCTACTTTTGTGGCATTATGTTATCCTAACTGGTGCATTAATTAAGTTTTTTTCTATGAATTTCCTTTCTTTTTGAGATAGTGGAATTGTGTTCTCATTCATGTAGCTCCCTTTGGGACCTGCGTGAACAGGTGCAGATATGCTGAGCCCTTTGGGCCCTGTGCCTTGGGAAGACAATATTCACCTACAGAAGTGCAGGGCCTGGCACATTCACCCTTCACACATTTACTCTTTACACATTCCCTCTTCACACAGTCACTCTTTTTTATTTAATTTCGACCCCAAATTTTCAAGATAGTCATTTTATGACTGCGCTTATAAACATGATGTGTAGTATTTATAGTATATTGGCTGAAATCACTGGGTAGGTGACCTGTAGTGGATGGTGGAGAAAGAAGTGGTCCTGGGGGTGGGCACCCTGGTCCACTTAAAGGAGGACTGCTTTGATTTCAGGGGACCTTTATGCTTGCCGCTAAGAAGAACTGGACAGGTGACCTGTAGAGGAGAGGGGAGAAAGAAGTGATACTGGGGGTGGGCACTCCAGTCCACTTAAAGGAGAACTGCTTTGATTTAAGGAGATCTATATGTTTGCGGCTAAGGAGAGCAATATCTGTGGCTATTATTAATAGTATCACAAGTTTTAACCCCTTTTTTGAGTTTAGAACTATCTGCAAAGTGCACTGACAATGTTCATTTCAGTTTCACACCACATAGGTAATAACATGCATCTTGTTCCACTGTGAAATATAGTAATTAAGAAGTGCAGTAAGCTATTATGCCTGATCCATTCATAATTTTCAGAAGCAGGAAACACAATCTTGTTTTCGTTTAGGTGAATGTCTGAGTGTTATTCATACAAGTACAATCCCTTATTCTGAACTGAGAGCTGTACAGTAAGCATTGTAATGCAGTAAATGTTAAACTGTAAGTTATCTTCCTGATTTCTCAGAATTGCGATCAGTCGTAGCAATGTTACATTTTATATTTATACTATTTCAATTAATATTTCTATTTTCATTCATAGCATATTGATGCTGTTTCATCAGTTTCGATTTTAGTGACATTCAGGGTGGTTATGCAATTGAGAATCGTATAATCAACTCACAAAGCGTGTTCTTTCAGATAAATAATGCCATAATGCAGCATGTTTTTATTTTTATAGCCATACTCTCATTTTACTATATATAGTCTTCTGCAATAATGCTAGCCTTAATGGATTGTTCATTGTATATAGGAAACTTACCATTTGAGATGAGTGTTGGTGTGCAAAATGATTTGTGTGTGTGTGTGTGTGGGGGGGTACAAATTTCTTGTTGCTGTATTATTATTGTGATCGCCACTGTTACACAGATCTTGCATTCTCAATATTTGCAGCTTATGATATGTCAAACATCTTGAGATAATTAGCAAAATGAAGATTTATTTTTTAGTGTCCTTATACCAGTAGCCGCTGACCACCTTCTGATTAATTTCAATAAAATTTAATTCAATTTAATTTCAGTTCTGAGCATGCTCAGTAGGGTATCAAACATCTATCCAACAGATCCTACTGAGCATTCTCAGGATAAAAATATGAAATCCTTGTAACATGGGAACAGATTAATATTTTTTTCACCAAACCAATGAAAGGCACCATTCTGGGACAAGCCCTTTCTACTCTGAAAATGTCAAACCAAAATTCCAAACTGTCTGGGACATAAGTGATGCCACCCCCCCCCCAACACACACACTTTTTCCTAAAAATGCACTATTCAGATCTTGGAGTCTGCACATCCGACTGGAATGAAACTTGGCCAATCAAGTGACCTTGTCCCCCAGACTGCGCATGCAAACTTTTGTGCAATTCTGCTGAACGGGGGCAAAGCTACTAAGGTGCAAAGTTAGGGGTTTAACATTAAACAGCCTGCTTAACCCTAACTATAGTGGCAGTACTGCATCACTATAATACTGTATATTTATTTATTTTATTTATTGAGATATTCAGAAAGACCTTTGAGTCAAAGACTCATTTACAAAGGTTCCACGTCATACATAGAGTACAGAAGGGACAAAACATGGTTTACCGGTTGTTTGTACATTACAAAATCTTACAATTTTTTTTTTTTCTAACATGGTTATACCTTTGTTCAGTGGGTGAGCTACCCTTCCAAGGGAACATGATTTACAAGAGCTTCGCACAGCCATAGAGTAGCAGAGAGGTTCTGAAGTGGCTGTTTGTCCAAAATAAGTTAGCTCGTGGAGCCATTGGCATGGGAGTCAGAGATGTTCAGGGTCTACGGGGGCAGTTGCAGTCACACAGGTTGGAGGCTTGTAGGTGATTCCTTAGTCTGGTTTTGAAAGGGCCAAGCCTAGTTTCTTCTGTTATTAGGCTGGGGAGCGCGTTCGTCCAGGATGGGGCTTTGTAACTGACAGTTCGCTGGAATTGGGAAGCCCGGCCACTGGGTACCCATAGCAACGGTTTGTTTGAGCTATAGATTTTTCTGCCAGGTGGTGTTGGGAGGATAAATTGGTTCAGGGTGGGGGGGTGAGGCCTAGGATAATCTTTTTGGTCATCAGGCAGGTGTGATATCTGATTCTGTTGACTAGGTTTAACCAGTTTGCAGTACTGTAGAGGGAGCATGTGTGTGTGAGACGATTACAACCTAGGAGGAGATGGCAGGCTTTGTTAAGTACAAGCTGGAGTCAGATAAGGGCTGTGGATGTTGCTGCACTGTAGACGAGAATGCCATAGTCCAGCAGAGAGAGGATAGAGGAGTTTATGGTGAGTTGTAATGCTTCAGGGGTGAGGCAGTGTTTGTATCGGTAGAGTACTCCTAGTCTGGAGCTAAGGGCAGTTGATAGAAACATAGAAACATAGATAGGTGTAGGATATGTAGATTAAAGTTGAGGGCAGGGTCTAGTGTGATCCCTAGATATTTAAAGCTGCTTACTTGTTCTAGGGGGGTCTGATTAGCAGTGATAAATTGGGGGCAGAGGTTTTTGAGGGGGTTCTGGGGATGTGAGAAAATCATGACTTTTGTCTTATTGTAGTTTATTATAAGACACTGGGTGGCAAGCCATTGTTCAGTTTCATGGAAAGAGTGTTGGAGAGTTTGGTGGAGTTTGAGGGGGTGCCAGGTCAGAGGCATACAGGACAGCATCGTCCGCGTACAGGAGCAGGTTGCCGGGGCAGGCCGATGGGAGGGAGTTTAGGTATAGACTGAAAAGTAAGGGGCCAAGTATGGAGCCTTGTGGGACACCGGAGCAGACAGGGAGGCGGGGGGACAGGACAGTGCCAGCCTTGACCATCTGCATTCCATCGGAGAGATAGCTGGTGAACCAGTTCATGTCATCATTGGAGAAGCCAATGTAGGCCAGAGTGTTTAGTAAGAGGGCATGGTTGACGGTATCAAATGCCTTAGATAGGTCCACGAAGATGGCTTCTGTGAGGTGGCCATGGTCTAAGGCTGAGTGGACATGGGAGGTAAATTCAAAGAGGGTGGTGTGGTACTAAGACCCTTTTGGAAGCCGTGTTGCTGGTTGGTTAGCAGGTGATATTTATTAAGGTGGTCAGTAAGTTGGTTGGCAACTATGCGTTTTAGTGCTTTCAATGGGGGGGATAGAATGGAGATGGGGCGATAGTTGTTTGTGGATGTGCGGTCCCCATGTTTCTGGATGGGTGTGATGTAGGCTGATTTCCAGGGGGTGGGGAATTTCCCCTGACAGAGGGAGCAGTTTAGAATGTGGGTGAGTGGGGCTAGGACTTCCAGGAGGGTGAGGCAGAGAAGTCTTAGGTCCAGGGAGTCGTGACTATAGTGATGGTGGCTAATGGCATTGGTTAGGTAGGGCGGGATGGGGGAGATTTTGGCCGGTGGGAGGGTCAAAGAAGTTTGGGGGGAGCACATGGGTGAGATCAGTGAAGGCAGAGTTTAGGGCTGAGGCTATACTGAAGGGGTCAGTAGAGAGGCTGCCCTCAATTTGCATTTGGTCAGGTGGCAGATTAGGGGTTTTGCCACAGAGCTCCTTAATATTATCCCAGAATTTGCACCCAGTGCCCCAGGTGGAGGTTAAGGTAGCTTTGTAATAGTCTGCTTTGGCAGTGCATATGGCCCAGGTGCACTTGTTTCGGGCCTCCCTATACCGTTGCCTGTCTGAAGGCTGTTGGGTCTCATTTACTAGGTGCCAGAGGTCATCACGCTGTTGCAGTAGGCCTAGGAGGTGGTCCGAGAACCAAGGCTCATGGTTTCCCTTGGACATAGTTTTGGTAAGGGGGGGCGAACTTGTCATTGGCCATATTGAAACTGGTGATAAATAGGTCAAGGGCTCGGTCTGGGTCGAGGGTGTTTGCTAGGTGTGTCCAGTCCCAGTCTCTGAGGTGGGCCTTGAGTTGAGCTAGTTTGCCAGGCCTAAGTTTGCATTGTGAAATAGTTATAGGAGGGGTTTTGAGGGGGGTGCCAGACCAGTTGCAGAGCACCGGTGAGTGGTCACTAAGAGCGTCAGGGAGGACTAGGGTGCTGGTAATTTTGTGGGGGCAGTTTGTGAAGACTAGGTCTAGTAGAGAGGATGTCCCCGTATGTGTGTTTACCCAGGTAGGGGTTTTGATGACCTGTGAGAGATCGAGGGCAGCAGCCTCGTTAATGAATGGGGTGGCTCTCTTGGCCAGCCAATTTATGTTGAAGTCCCCCAGGAGTATTTTCTCATGCTTTGGGGGTAGTGTAGCGAGATAGGACATGATGGCTTGGAAGGCTAGCTTCTGGTCTCGGGGAGGGATGTAGGCAGTGGTGAGGAGGAGGAGCGGGGCGGTGGACTTTCCTAGTGATAATTTTAGGGTGAAGGCCTGAGCCTTGGAAGTTAGTTGGGGCACAGGAAGTAGGTGGCCTGAGAGAGAGTTCTCGAGGTAGAGAGCACAGCCTCCCCCTCTCTTTCCCACTCAGTCGGAATGAAAGAGGAGATATCCAGGTAGGTTACCTGCCGAGTCGGGCACAGTGGGGGAGAGCTAGGTTTCACTCAATGCAATGATATCAGGGTGATGCTGGTATACCCACCCCCGGAAGGAGTCCCATATTTTTTGAAGGCTACAGATGTTTAGTGAGGCAATGCGTAGCCCATTGACTGGTGATGGGTGGGCTGGTGAGGAATTCAGTGGGCCAGGGTTGGGGTGGACATTGGCTGTCAGGAGCAGAAGAAGTATGAGTGATCTGAGGTGATATCTAGTCGCTCAAGTAGTTAGCCATCGGCATATTCGCTGCGGGGCCCCATGGTGGTTATTGGCAATTTCAGGGTATGGGGGGCTGATAGGAGGAATAGGTGGGGAAGGGGGGAGGTGCGGTGTGGTGTGGATGCGGTAGGAGGTTGGCAGGAGAAGGAGGAGCTCCAGAGAGTCACCCGCCGTGGGGGATGGTATCTAGGGGAGAGAGAGGAGATGTTGAAGCACCTGTTTGTGTATGTGGTGTAGTGAGGGGGGCATGCTGTTGACTAGTTATCAGCCTGAGCTTGTAAAGGCTGGTAGCTCATGTGTGGATGGGGGGTAATGTTGTGAGTGGCTGGTTGCATGAGGATAGGATGGGGCAGATTTGGTCCCTTTTGCAGCGCTGGGGGGGTGAGGTGTTAGAGGGAGCAGAAAAAGGAGAGTGATGATGGTATGTGGGAGCATGGTTCGGCTAGAGAGCTAGATGGAAGAGTCAGGTCAAAAGGAAGAAACGAAAAGGGACCTCTAGTGGTGGGAGAATATAAGCTGCAGGTGGGAAAGCTGACTGATAGGTTATTTCGTGATCATGTGATCAGAAATATACCTATATAAGGGAATGCCGACCAAGGGTGGTGGTAGGGGCGGCG
The DNA here is from genome assembly GCA_016271365.2 of Neoceratodus forsteri. Taxonomy (NCBI): domain Eukaryota; kingdom Metazoa; phylum Chordata; order Ceratodontiformes; family Ceratodontidae; genus Neoceratodus; species Neoceratodus forsteri. The sequence goes on from CM028135.1 coordinate 611,522,075, forward strand.
GGGAGCTGAACGCGTTCCTGCTGTTTCATGGAGGGAGCGGTCGCGATCAGACGAGCTGCTGCTTGTGTGTTCAAGTACCTGGAGTCAGGATTCAGCGCTCCAATTTCGGTGGGCTGGGGGAGAGCTGGCTGTAGCCCTCGCGACCTCCTGGTCTGCTCTATATAGATACATATAATGTATATAAATATATAAATAGCTTCGCCCTCGTTCAATAGTATTGCACAAAATTTTGCATGCACAGTCTGAGGGGCAAGATATCTTGATTTGCCAAGTTTCGTTCTGGTCGGATGTGTGGATTCTGGATCCAGATAGTGCATTGTTTGTAAAAATCAGGGGTTTTTGCTGTTTGTTTGTCATCACCTACAGCTCAGATGGTTTGGAATTTTGGTCTGAAATTTTCAGGGTAGAAAGGTTTTTTTTCCCTAGAATGGTGCCTTTCATAAGTTTGATGAAACAATGTTAATCTGTTTACAAGTTATAAGGATTTGAAATTTTGGTTCTGAGCATGCCCAGGAGGGTATCAAATGTCTATCCAAAAGACCCTACTGAGCATGCTCAGAACTGAATTTTCAAATCCTTATAACTTGAGAATGGATTGATATGTTTTCATCAAACCAATGAATGCCACCATTCTGGAGCAAGCGCTTTCTACCCTGAAAACCTCAGACCAAAAATCTGAGTGTAGGAGATGACAAAAAACAACACCCCCCTCGATTTTTCCTAAAAACACACTATATGGATCTCAGAATCTGCACATCTGACCAGAATGAAACTTGTCAGATTAAGAGACCATGCTCCCCAGACTGCAGGTGCACATTTTTGTGCAATTCTGTTGAATGGGGGCAACCCTATTAAGGGGCAAATTTAGGGGGGTTAACATTAAACAGTCTACTCAACCCTAACTATAATGGTGCTACTGCGCCACTATAATTTATACAACAGACTTGGACACAAAGCCATTGTATGAGTCTGTTTCTCCGAGCTACTATATATATAAATGTAATTTCTTACATTTATACATATAGTAAACTCATCACCACAGATTTATACATATAGTAAACTCATCATCATTTTGCCCACCCTTCTGCTTGACTACCAGCTGACCGGCACTATTTGCCACACTTTTATTCATCTCCTGCAGGCTTTTCTGCATCAACACTTCAGTACCCTAATCAGAAAGCAGCCATCCTTGGTTCCTTATTTTAATACCTCCATCATGTCAAAAAAGTAAGCATTTAATTTACCTATATATATTCTTTGTATTTAATATTTTTCTCATTCTTCCCTCTGGCTTTATTCCTCTGGCTCCCACCCGCTTGCTTAACCTCCCACCACCCACTTTCCCGCAAAATGAAAACACTGCTTGCTCAATAAAAACAGAAACACTACTGTCCTTGATTTCTAAGTAGAGGACATAGGCAATCAGCTGGTCTCATCCTCCTTCGGTCACCTTCTCTGCACTTTCTCGGCCTCACTAAAAGAAAATAAGCTGTCAAAGTTGTTGTTTTTTTAAATCCATTGTCCCTGAACTACAGTGCCTCTTGCTGTTTCCTTTCCATGCCACTGGCTACCAGCCATACCACTCACTGAAGTGCCCCTCACCAATCAACGAACAATTGTTTTTGTTCTTTGAAATAAATAATTTTAAAACCACAATGTGGAAGTTTTTTTCCTTTTAAAACCACTCCTGAACCATGAAACACCACCATCTTGTGCTCACAAAGTTGCTCCTCAATATCGGAATTAATCTGTCAGAAATTAAACTGTACCACGCACCACCCCTGGTATTCCTCCTAACTAAAATACCGGGCAACAATTTATATTTAGTATACTTTATCACCCCTGACTAAATGGCTCCCATTGGTCCTACCCCATAGCCAGCCCTGTCACCTGCCTTCTCCGAGATTTACCTCTACCGTTGAGTGCACCCTGGCTTACCCCTCAAGTTGGGGATGTCAAGAGGGGGCTATCCCCAAGTGGAGGACTGAAGCTGATCAATGGAAAGAGCCATGGTTGATGGTGCAGGGCCTGCAGTGAGGGGCAGACATTGCCCTGCTGTGGTTGGTGGATTTATCACTTTTTTTCCACCTGACCCTCAGCCACTGAAACTGCTACCCAGCACTTGCACTCAGTGGACGTGCACACAGGATGGACCACATTGGCATCCTCCCTCTCTCAAAATGTCGACTCCTATGCCTGCCTCCTGTGGTCATCCAGGGGGCAGTAGTGCAGCAGAACATGAACACCCTCCCTCCTCCAAGGTGAGAGATTGTCTGATGGGACACTCATTTCAACTCCCCCTCCTGGCCCTCTGATGACCGAGGCTCATTCCTGAACTTGGGTCACTGGCATTGTGGATGGTAGCACTACCATTGCACTGATGGACCGGCCAACTTGGCAAAGTTTAAAAGTTTACAAAGTGAAACAACCACCACTCCATTCAAAGCATGCAAACCAACATTCAGACTCAACACTCATACTCGCTCTTGCAAAGTGAGCCCATCATCTTTTTTTTACTTTTTCAGGAGTTCACATAGCTCCACCAATGAGAAAGGATGTTGCAGCATCAGCTCATTGTTGTGATGGAGCATTCATGGCAAAGGCTATGGCAACACATTAAGTAATGGTACTACTTTACAAAAAAACACACATTCCCCCCTCAAAAGAAACCCTAAAAACAACCCCCAACAAACACAAACATCTACCTTATTGCATAAATGGAACATGCAGGTGGAGCTTGTGTGATACCTGATTTATCTTTACTGGTGCTGTTTGACCTTTAACAACTCACTTGTAGCTTACGCCGCTCGTGAGGTTACCTGAGGTCAAATGGAACTTATATAGATAAATCAAGTATCACAAAACTGCCCGAGGCATTTATTTATTTATTTATTTTAACATCAGTTTAACAACCTTTGAGCCGGTGACTCATTTACAAAGGTACCTCGTCACAAGGAGGACAATGACATACATACATGAGACAATTGCAGATCAGCAATACAGTTCAACAAAAGGGTACAGTCAGGTAACAAGTAATTGAGGGACATAACACTGTTAATAGCAAATTCAGTTAAGGCATATCCCTTGTCTGTCTGTCTGTCTGCCTGCCTGCCTATCTATCTATTTTTTTCCTGTGTGTGAATTGTTAGTACTGCATTGACAGTACTGGAGCTTGAAGTCCTCTGCTTGTCCACATAGAAGGCGCAGCATGGGGGATCATAGTACAAGTGTCCCCACACTACCCCACCAGTATGCCTCAACCCTTCCATGGAGGGACCATCACGTAGGTGAGAACTTAGTTCAGATTCTGTGCCCATTTAGTCCTTGACCTCTCATGTGAGACTGCCAATCAGGGTGCCAATTAGTGCCAATTGTGTCGGTGTTTTTTGTAATGTGGACACCTGCTCACTGGGAACTTGAGTGAGACTACCACAACCCATTTCACATAGGCCACTGAACAGCCCTCAGGTGATAATGGCCTTTGGTCATTACCAGCCTTTGCTGGATTTGAACCATTGACCTACAGGTGAGAGACTCCTTAAGCTGCTACCAATCCACTAAGCCATCCAGTTCCATATATATATATATATATATATATATATAATTATATAAGCAGTATAATCTATCACAGTTTTGCCTCATACTGTAGTTAGGGTTGAACAGTCACTTCTATGTTAAACTCAAAATTTTGCACTTTAATAACTTTGCAACTGTTAAACCAATTTGCATGAGATTTTGCATGCTCCAGCAGGGTCCAATGATCTCTTTATGTGCCAAGTTTCATTACAGTCCAATGTGTGGGTGCAGAGATATAGATTGTGGAACACGTGAAAATTACCTTTTTTTTAATTTCTTTGTCACACTACAGTGCAAAAACGGCTTGGGATTTTGGTCTGCAATTGTTAGGGTAGAAAGGTCTTGGGTCACAGATGTACCTTTTGAAGGTTTGGTGAAAAAATATTAATCTATTTCAAAGTTATTACATTTTAAAGTTTCCCATTATTTTCAATGGGAATTCCACTGTCCAGTTAGATGTGAGCCTTGAAAAAATATCCTTTGTCAAAAATGGGTAATCCTTTTTCACAAATGCAAATACTGTGTTGCAAATGCAGAATCATTTTCCATGCTGCTGACATCTTGTTGTCTCCTAGTGAGGAGAACAAAATTAAATAACTGAAAAAATGATGTTTTCAGAAGTAACCAACACATGTTCTGCTAATCGGGACCCGTTGTATTGGATTCTGCTGTTAGTTTTTGATAAATCACCTGGAAATGTGTTTTTTTGGACATGCCAAAATCAATCAATCAATCAATCAAGTCTTTATTTAACCAGGCGTTCATCGTTGAGCAGAAGCTCATTTGCAAGATGGACCTGGGTGGAGCATGAACAATTGTACACACAGGTCAACACAGGTATTTACAAGGCAATACAGATAATACTGTTTACAGAGAGGAAGAAAAAGAAGTTCATATATACATAGAATTATACAGATATTGTACAGATTACAGGGTATTTACATACATAGAAGTGTCTATAGGAAGATAAAGCAGGTTATCTAAGGTTGCAGGAGGAAGTAATGGAAGAAAAAAATATATATACACCAGGAAGGCGAGTGAGGGAAGGGAGGGAGGTGGGGAGAAAGGCTAAGAGGGCACGGTGCACAGAAAGGAGTTGGTTAAGCAGGATGTAGAGAAGGTGGATGGAGAAAAGGAGTATGTGTGAGCTTCGGGATTGAATGCTATAAAGTACGAGGCATGGTAGGATGTCACAACCCAAGGGTAGTGAGCTCCTATCCGAGGCTGAGAAAGGATGGATAAGGGGATGGACGGGCCTAGTGTTGATAAGACAGGGGGATAAGAGAGAGAGAGAACAATTAGGCTTGTGAGGAGCAAGCTGGGGGGTCAGTACTTAAAATTGGGTCTAGGCGTGGCTATATACCAGTGCTAAAAAATCCTTTTTAGCAAATTGTGAAAACAGAAACATAAACCAGAATCCTTTTTTTTTTTTTGTAATTTGTGAAAAATGATTTTTCTTTTTTCGAAAATTGTGAAAAAGGAAATGCAAAAAAGAATCCTGTTTCACAATTTGAGAAAAAATAATTCTGTCATAGCTGTTCCTTTGTCACTGTACACTGAAGAAACAGTTTAGAATTTTAGTCTGAAATATTCAGGGTAGAAAGAGCTTACACCACAGATGTCCCTTTTGCTGGTTTGGTGAAAATAGATTACTTTGCTCTGGAGTCCTGCAGGTTTAAAGAGCAGGTGTTTAGTTATTTAACCTCTCTCCCCTCTTAACTGGCTGGCTAGCTTACCCCTTGGTTTAAAGATCTTTCTGGGAGCCGTGATTTCTGTATTAGTAAATTTTCAAAGAAAACACTCGTAAAACCCGATCCCGGGACCCGCGGCCAAAACACTTGTACTTCCTAAATTGGAGGCATGACCCCACACTGACATGTTTTATGATGTCAGTCCTGGAATAGCATGGGGGTGCGCTCCATAGGCTATAATGGGGCCAGTTTTGATGTGCTTTTTTAAATACTTTTAAGCACTGATTTTGAGAAAAGAAGGCCACCACTTAACCAACAAGGTCCTTGTTGGTTGAGTGGTTGCCTTCTTCTCAAAACCAATTTAAAAGTATTTAAAAGCATCAAACTCTGCCCGATATAGTCTACAGGCGATGCTCCCGTATTTCAGGACTGACATCTAAATATGCCAGCATGGGGTGTGCCTCCAACTAAAATACAGGTTTTTGGCCACAGGTCCAGGACTGGAATTTACCAGTGTTTTCCTTGAAAATTTACTAATACAAATATTATGGCTCCCAGAAGGATCTTTAAACTGGGAGGTATGCTATCCAGCCAGTTGAGGGGGGAGAGAGGTTAAATGACTAAACACCTGCTCTTTGAATTGTGCTTTATTTTCCATAGGATAACATTGTAATGAGAGGTGTACACAGTTGTTTCTTTATCACTCCACTCTGAAGAAATGCTTTGCAATTTTGGTTTGACATTTTCAGGGTACAAAGGGCTTGACCCACAGATGTGCCTTTTGCTGTTTTGGTGAAAATATATTAATTTGGTGTGGAGTTATACAGGTTTCAAATGTTGCTGTGTTTCCCATCAGATAACATTGCACTGTGAGGTATTTATTTGGTGCTGCACACCACGGGATGATAACGCAGGGCCCAGAGGGCCCTGCACTCCCACAGGCAGATAAGGATACGATTACATTATCTCAAAAATTAAGCATGGATGGGAGCACAGGGCCCGGAGGGCCCTGCACTCTCACATGCAAATATGGATACCATCTCTGGACCCTGTGCTCCCACAGGGAAATAAGGAAACAGTTACAATATCTCAAAAAATTATGGATATAGGCAAATAAGGATATGCTTGTAGTAGCTCAAAAAGTAAGGACATTCTTTGCAAAAACATCATTAATGCACTAGGTAGGGTTGGTTACAGCAACAAAAGTAGGGAAACTTGGGGTTAGGGTTTCCAACCCTAACACCCCCACCCCCAACCTGCAGGCAGCAACAGGGGTGGGGTGTGCCTTGGAGTTCTCAATCCTAACACTTACCCCATTCTCATGTACTGTACCCATCTTGCTTATTTACTTATGGAATGGGGTGAGCATTAGGGCTGAGAACCCCAAGTCATACCCCAACCCTGTTGCTGTTTGCAGTGTGGGGTGGGATGTTAGGGTTGGAAACCTTAACACTACATTTCCCTACTTTTGTCATTGTAACCAACCCTAACTAGTGCATTAATAATGTTTTTTTGCAAAGAATATAGAATATATGCACACATATTTATTTATTTAGTTATTGAAAATTTCAGAGAATACCTTTGAGCACAAGTGCTCCTTTACAAAAGTTCCATGTCAATAACAGAGACTACAAGAGAACATTTATTTATTTATTTATTGAAATGTTTCACCAGGAAAGCACATTGAGCAGCAGGTTGCTCATCTTCCGGTGTGACCTAGGGGGAGGGGGTACAGAGGATGAACAGAAATACATACAAGGTGCAATAAGGCATCAGTTATATTCAATGCACATACAGTTGGTAATTGAATACATCCACGGTACGTACGACAGACAGTTCCATTACAAAGAACATACAGCTGGCAATTTACAGTAGGCAATTTAGAATATTAGGGAGGGGAACAAAAGGACAACCCAGAAATTTAACACATACTCATACTAGAATGGTTATAGTAGTAGGGATTACTATGGTATGGATGGAGCAGGTTAAATTACAGCAGAGGTGGCGGTAACATAAAGGTGCTTAGGTAACTAACAAGAGCATGTAGTATACCTGAATTAATAAGTTTGGGGAGGAGGGAGGTTAGGCATTTAGGTAACAAGTGCAATGGGAAGAACAAAGGAGAGGAGAGATGTGAGAAGGGAAATGAAAGTCTGGCCCAGAGCCCCAACAGAATGTTTAGAATGCAGCATAGGTAGAGCCCACAAGACAAGGCTAGGGGAATTGGCGCAAGCCCGAAGAAGAAGATATTCCACAGGAAGGTATACAAGTGCAATGGGTGAGAGTGGGAGGAAGGTGGGAGCAGGAAGGGGAAGGGAGGGAGAGCCCAGGGGCCCAGTTAGGATACAGGAGGGAGGGTTGGGGGAGCCAAATCTTGGGGCCCCTCCAGGATGTTGAGAACCCGGCAAGGGGTAGGGAAGGCAGGAAGAGAAGGGGGGGCCTGTTAGGGTACAGGGAGGAGGGAAGGGGGAGCCAAAACCCTGGGGCCCCTTCAGGATGCTGAAAGCCCTGCGAGGGGTAGGGGAGGCTGGAAGAGATAGGGGGAGGGAGGGAGAGCCCTACCAGGATGCAGAGAGGAGGGAAAAGGGAGCCAAACTCTGGGGCCCCTCCAGGATGCTGAGAACCCTGCAAGGGGCAGGGAAGGCTAGGAGAGATAAGGGGTAGGAGGGGGAGGCTCAAGGGGAGGGAAGCAGGTAGGGTAACAAGTGCTAAGGGAGGAGAGGGGTTAGGAGAGGGGGAGAGGTAGAAGGGGAGCCATACCCAAGGGTACCCTTCAGGGTACTGACGAACCATGCAAGGGAGCTGGGGAGGCAAGAAAGAGGAAAGGGAAGGTTTAGCAAGGAGTAGGGAGGGGAGAAAAGAGAAAGGAGAGACGAGCCCTAGGGACCCCTTCAGGATGCTGGGAACCCTGCAAGGGGGCAGGGGAGGCATGGGAAAAAATGGGAGGGGGGAAGGATGAATTAGAGTAGGGAATTAGGTTAAGGTGAGCCAAGTCAAATGCAAGGATGAAGTTTAAGGAGGGTCATAGGAGGAGCAGTTGGATGAGAAATAGTTGTGAAGGGCAGAGCTCATGGAGTAGGAGGAGGAGTGGTGAACTTGAGGAGGCAGGGAATTTCACATTTTAAAAAAAAGGTAAGAGTAGCCTGACTGGCCAATGAGGGTGGAGCAACGAGGGATTGCCGAAGTGTGAGAGTCGGTAGATCTAAGGGAGTGCAAGGGAGGGGGAGGAGTGGGAAAAGAGGGGGAGAGGTAGGTTGGGAGTTCACCCAACCAGTATTTAGAGGTAAACTTAGCACAGTGAGAGAGGTGACTGTTTGTGAGAGAGGGAAAGGACAAGGCATGATAGAGACTGCAGTGATGGGTGTGAGAAGGAGCATCAAGGGCAAAACAGCAGAAAGAGTGGAAAAGGGTGTCCAATCTGGCCAGGAAGGATTTGGGAGTGACACTGTAGACTATGTCACATTAGTTAAAGATACGGAGGATCATCTTCTGGACAAGTTCACACCTGGCCGCAGGAGGGATACAATTACGGTTTCTGAACAGGGCGTCAAGCTTGGGGTGCAGTTTTTACATAACAAATACAATAAGCGAGTTCCAGTGGAACGAAGTCAAAGAAGTACAATATAGTCAAACAAGTGCAAATAAATAGGCTAGATCAATAACATACAATTTTACAATAAGGCAGGTAAACAAAAACAGTGTAAAACAAGCCTAGTAATGGTACATGCCACACCTTAGGAACTGCCCGGCCCCAGCTGTTAATCCTTTCTTCCTGTAATTGCCTACTTAATCCCCCTCTCCATTTTTCCCCGCGATACCACTCCTCCCCCGAGGACCGGGAGGAGGTCAGCGAGGCCAGCTCAGAAGCCCTCCTGCTCGCAGCAATCCCGAAAGAAAGAAAGCCCAGGTAAATCTACCTTGCTCCAGGCAGCAGTCGCGACCGTTGGGTTCCTGGTACCTTTTCCTGCAACGGCCACCAGCTCCCCTTCTCGCCGCAGGGTTTACGGCGACAGTGCTCAGACAGTTGCAGCTCAGGCTCTAGCAGATACTGAACTTTATTTTATATTAGTATTTCATAATCTTGCACAATTTCACAAACGAGCCTGCTCCAGTTTATGTGTTTGCCTGTACTGTGTTAGGAGTTTCTACAGCCAGTCGTATAGTGATTACTGTAGTGCCCCTGTGCTAATCTTATTTGGGGCTGTTAGCTAGACATTAATGTGCATTTCCATGCGTGCAGCCAACAGTAAGTACAACTATGAATCCTCTCTATAGCCACCTGATTTGGTCCTGCTAAGTTTCAAACTTTCTGCTAGCCCTGATTTGGTCTTGCTAGAAGTTTCAAATTCCCTGCTAGCCTGATTTGGTCTTGCTCAAAGTTTCAAATTTCCTGCTAGCCCTCTCCTACTCGCCACACCTTAGGAACTGCCCGCCCCCAGCTGTTAATCCTTTCTCCCTGTAATTGCCTACTTAATCCCCCCCTCTCCATTTTCCCCGCAGATACCACCCTGTCCCCGAGGAGACGGAGGAGTCGCGAGGCCAGCTCAAAGCCCTCCTGCTGCAGCAATCCCGAAAAAGAAAGCCCAGGTAAATCTACCTTGCTCCAGGCAGCAGTCACGACGTTGGGTTCCAAGCCTTTTCCTGCAAGCCACCAGCTCCCCTTCTTGCCACCACGGTTCCGTGAAAGTGCTCAGACAGTTGTAGCTCAGGCTAACCCACTCGAGCAGCTGCGCTCGCTCCCACCGCCCCACCACCACCCTTGGTCGGCTTTTCAATTTATAGCTAGATTTTGTCAGGTGACCTGCCTGAAATAACCTATCAGCCCATTCTTCCATCAGCAGGTTATACCAACTGAACACTAGTGGCCACTGTAACATACCTCTCACTCTCTTAACTTATAATGGTATCCTTCTGTTTACTTCCCTACTGATATCCAGGTTCTTACACCCTGCTCTCCAACCCTCCCCGGGGCACCTAGACCTCTACACTATAATATTAGCACTTCTTCTGCAGCTTTATTTTATTATTGCAGACCCATCTACGACAAACCCTCACACTCATACCAAATTGATCCTGATGGCCTATACCCACACACGATCACGCTAACCATCCCACTCACACATGCTATGCACTGTACCTCAGCTCTCCCACTCCGCAGACCCCAACCCCCCACCACCCATATAAGCCCCACTAACGTTCCTCTCATGACCCTTACCCCTCTTTCCAGCATCATTCCTACTCTCCCAGTCCCCACCACCAGCACTAAAAGCCCTACACCCTACCAGGCCCAGTGTCACGCATCCAAACTGTGCAGGTGCACCCTGCTGCGGAACACCCTCCTACTCCTATTATTATCTGGCAACATCCACCCAAACCCAGGACCACCCCGCTCTAAGGCCTCTCCTAAACAACTGCATGGGAGTTTGTTGCTAGCCACTCTTAACATATGCAGCCTACCTAAAAAACACACACCTCTCCAAGGCTGGATTGCCCAGCATGCCCCGGACATACTAGCCCTATCAGAGACCTGGCTCACTGATAAAATTCCCAATACTGCTGTCTCCCTCAGTAATTATACTTTCTTCCAGACTGACAGGACCAGCAAGAGAGGTGGAGGCTGTGCTATTTATGTTAAATCCTCGCTCAATGCCACCGGAGTGCACACCCCCTTTCAATTTGGAGCCCAGGCGCTAACAGTCAAACTCAGGCTGGGTACTAAAACTCTCCATATCATATCAGCCTACATCCCCCCTAGAAACCAAAAACCCGGGTTTGACTCTATCCTCCGCATTATCTCCCACCTACCTAATACTAGTGAAATCATCCTTTTGGGTGACTTCAATGTTAACTGGCTATCCCCAGCTTCTGCCAGCTACAAAGACACTACCCGTGCTCTCGATCTTACCCAAATAGTCACCTCCCCTACCAGAAGGGACCATAGATCCAGCACCTCCACACTGTTAGACCTCATTTTCACCAACAGGCCACGTAACCTCTCCTCCCACGCAACTGTGCTCTCTGACTCTATCAGTGACCACTCACCAGTAACTTGCAGGTGGTCGGGTAAATTGTCCCCTGCCCCCCAAAAAATCTCATGGCAAAGAAGGCTCAAAAGAGGAGGCCTCGAGAACCTCAAAGCCCACCTATCTCACTGCAACTGGCTCCCCATTTACAACACGCAGTCAGTTGACACTGCGCTCGCCCACTTTATAACCACCTTCAGCGAAGCATGTGATATATTCACTCCCCTCTCAAAGCAAGTTGTGAAAACCAGAACCACCCCCCTGGATCTCACCATCGCTTCTAAACCTGCTACAACATAGAGACAACCTTTGGCACAAGGCCCTCAACTCCCAAAGCACCCAGGATGGACAACTCTACCGGGAGGCACACAACAAATGTATCTGGGCCTTGCGGCAGGCTAAAGCGAACTTCTACCAGCAAACCCTCACCTCCTCCTGGGGCGATGGGAAAAAATTCTGGAACAACATAAAAGAACTCAGTGGAAAATCCTGCTCCCTACCCCTACCCAACTCAACCTTAATGGGGTTGACACACGAGATCCTGCCACCATCGCTGAGGCCCTAAACTCCTCCTTTGGACCTCTCCCATATCCTCCCCTGATGTCTCCCACCTGGCCCCACCCACCCCTCCCCGAAACCCCAAGCAGTGTCAACTCACCTCTCTTCGGCTGTGAGTCACATCTCATGCAGTGAGGCCAAACTCTACATTACCAAAGCCATAGCCAACACCCGTTACAGCAATGACTCCCTTGATCTTAAACTCATTCGGCTTACTCTGTATGTCACTCTTCCCCACCTTACAAAAATCCTCAACCTCTCGCTATGCCATGGTCAGTTCCCCTCTACCTGGAAAAGAGACATAATCACCCTCATTCTTAAGAGCGGTGACCCTACCAACACCAACAACTACAGATCTATTTCTATACTGCCACCCCTCTCCAAAGCTCTGGAAAAAATAGTCTCCGACCAGATAACTGAATACCTTACTAAATATAACCTTCTCAGCCAGGAGCAGCATGGTTTCCAGACTGGTCATAGTACCGTCACTGCACTTGCGGAGTTCACCTCATTCCTCCATGAGGCCCTCGACCAAGGCTCAATCGCAGGGGCGGTCTACGTGGATCTGACCAAGGCATTTGACACGGTCAGTCACGAGCTACTGTTCTGTGTCCTTCCACAGCTTAATGTGTCCCCTGAGGCAATGGCCTGGTTCAGGGACTACCTTTCAGGATGGTCACAACAAGTCAGGATAAACACCACCCTCTCCACCTCCAAAACAGTTTGCTCTGGGGTCCCGCAGGGGTCTATACTTGGCCCCTTGCTTTTTACTCTCTTCCTTAACTCTCTCCCGAAGGCGTGTAGTGGTCATCTACTACTCTACGCAGACAATGCGGTACTGTATTGGAAACATTCTCAACCAAGCGCCCTCCAACTGGCCTTACAGGGCTTTTTTCGTGAACTAGAGAACTGGTTCATGGACCACCGCCTGATCATCAACTATAAAAAAACAACGAAATCCATGATCTTTGCTCATCGTCAAAGCCCACATAGTCAGTTGGCCCTACTAATTAAGAACTCTCAAGGCAACCCGCTGGAACACGTATCAAGCTTCAAATACCTGGGCATCACATTAGACACCTCCCTCTCCTACCATAGTCACGCCCAACTCCTCTCCTCCGCTGTCAACTCGAGAGTGGGCATACTCTACCATTTCAAGCGCTGCCTACCCCCGCAGGCTATGCTTCTTGCAGTCAACTCCTCCATCCTCTCCCTTGTTGACTATGGGATTGTTATATACAGCTCTGCTGAACCCACCACGCTAAGCAGTATAAACGTAGCCTTGAACAAAGCATGCCGGCTAGTAACAGGCAGCGACCGACTTACCCACACCTGTGATCTTTATTCTTTGACTGGTTGGCTAAACTTCCAGCAAAGACTAAGGTGCCACACATGCATCCTCGCAAAAAAGATACAACTTCAGATAGCCCCCAAAGGCCTACTCCCCATTATCAGTGCTGCCCCCAGGCGCACCACAAGACTCACAACTATCCCTTCTTTTCGAGTCCCCCTTTGTAGAACATCCCTAGGGCAGAGATCATTCCGCCACCTTGCCCCTCTCTGGCTCAATACGTTACCACCCCCTCTCTCACAGACCCTCAGCATCTCTCTTTTCAAATCGGGTCTCAAAGCTCTACTGCTTGAGAGTGCTAAATGCACCTGTGGCTAATTTTGCAGCCCACTCTATTTGCTTCCTCGCCTCACACATCTCCTGACACAGGGCCTCTCTTGACCCTAAGTACCTGCACCCTACTAGTTTCTGTCATAGGATTTCTAGAATGTTGATTAATTGCCTCTCTGTTTTAATAAGAGCAAACCTGTACTGCATTTGACAGTACTGAAAATGTATATACTGCCTGTTTTTTGTTTGTCTTAATCTGTATATGTCCTCCTCCACCCCCTGTAACCGACATGGAGCCTTTGCAAAAGAGTCTGTGACTCAAAGGTTTGTAATTCCGATTATATTCAATAAACAATAAACAAACAATAAACAATAAACATGGCTGCAGAGCCAGAGTCTGAGACAGTTCAAAATATGTACTGGGAGGTACTTAGGATGATTAAAAGTTACAGTTGCATTGAACTGTTAGGGTTGCCCGTAGTACTCTCTTAAACTCGTCAAACTTAAGTAGATTAAGCAAGGTATCAGGCGGCTCATTTAACCTGCCAGTGGCCCTAACAGCGACTGAATGCTTGCCCAGCTGAGTATGGTGAAAAGACAGTTCAAGGGCATTCTGAGCCATGCTCCTGGTGTTGTAGAGACTGGCGACAGGGCGGAAGCAGTGAGTTAGGGCCGGGGGTGGGGGTTAGGCCCAGTAGTGCCTTCTTGGCTAGCAGTACATATCTGGAACTTAAATTTGCTAGGTAGGGGTAACCAATTTGTTTAGGTTTAGAGGGTGCAGCTATGGGTGCACTTGTCAGCCCCAAGCACACAATGCTAGACCTTATTACAGATCAGTTTTATTCTGCCGAGAATTGAGTCATAGGCGGTAGCATAGACAGGGAAGCCATAATCAACTAGTGACCATACTGAGCTTGTCCCTATGAGGCGTCTAGCGTTACTGCTGAGGTTGACCCAGTTATGGTACAAGGCTTCCAATCTGCTGTTTACCATGGACACAAGGTGGTTAACGTGGGGAGCAAAAGATAAGGTATCATCCAGGATCACCTCAAGGTATTTTAAGATTTCTACCTGTTCGAGTATATGTCCCAGGTCACTGCAGATGACAAAGAGGAGGTACGTTTTTCTTCATCTATGGGCTTGTGAAGAGGATTATCATTTTTTTTTTTTTGTTATTTAAAGCTAGTTTGTTTTGGGAAAACAGTTTCTCAAGGGCCTCAAAATTTCCCTGGAGGACGAAGGTAAGGTTGCCAAGGTTAGGGTTCTTGGAATAGATAACAGCATCATTTGCATAGAGAAGTACAGTTGCAGACTGACAGGCATCAGGCAGGTGGTTTGTGAATAAGCCAAATAGTATGGGGCTCCAGAATGAAGCCTTGGTGAACACCAGTGGATACATTTCTAACATCTAACAAGAAGCCATCTATCTCCATGCACTGGGTGCAATGTATGAGATAACTCTGGAACCAGGTGACTGTGTCTAGTGACGGCCTAAGCCACAGAGTTTGTAGAGCAGGTGCTTATGATTGACCAAGTCAGAGCCTTTTGTCAAGTTGATATAGATGGCGCCAGGCTTGTCTCCATTGACAAGGACCACAAGGACAAAACTAGAATACACAGTGTCATATTGGTGCTATGTTTTTTTTTCAAAATCCATGCTGTTGGGGACATTGTATTTCATATTGTTCAAGATATGAGATAAGTTAATCGGACACTGTTCTCTCAAGGGCTTTGGATGGGGGTAGTATGGAAATTGACCTGTAACCAGAAAGGTTAGAATGGTTGTTGCTTTTAAAAACTGGTTTAACCAGTGCAGATTTCTACTTTTCAGGGAACTGGGAGTGGCACAGAGAGACGCTGAAAATGTTGGAGAAAGGCGTAGGAGAGTTCCTCAACAACCAGGGCAAATATTTATTTGTTTATTTGGTTTTTGTTTACTGGGTAAGTACACTAGACAACAATGTTGCCTATATTCAGGCATGACCAGGGAGAGTACAGACAGGGGAGACCAGAGTCAACATTAAAGAGTATTTCATGATGCAGCATGAGGTGAGAACAAACATTTGAACAGTATACAGCCAGGTACAGTCATTATCAGTGATGACAAAGAGAAACAGATAACATTACATTAATTATTTTCATCTGATGATACATCAATGACTAAATAGCCTTATACGCATTGAATTACCCCTGATTCTGGTTTTACCAAGAACTTTTCTTATATAATTAGAGGTGTCCCTTACGGAGACAGGTTTAAAAGAGAATTTAGGATATCATGGCTCTGGGTCTAGTGGTTGTGTGTCAACAGGAGCAGGACCTCAGCTGGAGGGCAGGGTAGGCTCAGTGAGATGACAATGCTAAGGTCAATGAATGCAACATTGAATTTGTTGGCAGTTTTGGTGGGATCAAGTACCTCATGCCCATCAGCCATGAGCATTTTGGGTATATACAAATATATATTTATGTGCATTGCAAAACCTTACGTTAATGCACCAGATAGGGCTCAATGTAACACCACGAAAGGATGGAAATGTGGCATTAGGGTTTCAACAGTGGCAGCATTTTTGTAATAGATATGGAGAAGTGACAAATTTGCAGTGTGGTACGAAATGTGAAGCATTACTTTTTACCACTGTCATTTTTTTACTGTCATCAGTTTATCCTGAGTAACATAAGGGTCAACAAATTTTGAAGATATTCATTCATCATTTCTCAGCTGCAAACATGCACATTGTCATGGTTATCTCATGCTGCTGCTATGTGCTGTAGGTATACTTAAAGTACACATTTGTTTTTCTAATGATACACTTCCATTATTCACACACATGTAAATCAGGCAACATGCTACTTTGAAACAGCAAAGATTAGGGCCCGGATATTCAGACTGTGCCTGGCAGGGACGCAAGCCTGGGCACAGCGCAACTGGGATGCACCGGTGCCAGGACCAGGTGATATTCAATGGTGATGTGCCATGGCACATCACCGTTGAATATGGCATGGACTGCGCATGGTGCATTGGGACTGCGCTGACGCAAGCCACAGCTGGGGAGCACGGAGATGCACCAGCGCAAATGCAGTTGTGCTTGGCGCAGCGCCTGCGATATTCAGCAGAGGACATGCAAATGAGGCCATAATATATGCAAGGTGCAAATTGGGCCATTTGCATGTCATTACGGCCCCATTTGCATGCCTTGCACAGGGCTGCCCGGCAACTTGCACCTGGCGCCCTGCACAGAATGACGTGTGCAGTGGGGATCCCGGGGCATCCCCCACCCCATAGCCGCAATCGTGGTAAAATGCCTACAAACAATTCCCTGGTGGTCTAGTGGTACCCCCCCTTCCCCTGTGTCCCCGATTGCTGGTATGGTATGGTAATATTAATCCCTGGTAGTCTAGTGGCACCCCCTCCCTCCCATTGCCGCGATCGCTGGTTAACACCATACAACAGCCCAGGTAGTCTAGTGGTACCCCCGCTCCTAGCCCCAATCGCGGTTGCAGCCACCTGCCAATGATGGGTGGGGGAGTGGGGTGGGCAAGGAGTTCTCTGTGGGTGGGAGGGTGGGGGTGCCACTGAATCCTCAGGGATTTGGAGATTTACCATGATGCGCGACGCGGGTGGAGGAACCACTAGTCTACCAGGGAAGTTACGTGGCACTGTACCACAATCGGGCTAGGGGTGGGGGGGTACCACTGGACTACCATGGATGTTGTACGGTATTAACCGGCAAGTGTGGCAATGGGAGGGAAGGGGGTGCCACTAGACTACCAGATTACTATTACCATACTATACTGGCGATCGGGGACACGGAGGGAAGGGGGGTACCACTAGACTACCAGGGATTTAAATACAGTCAGTTACAGGTGATCAGGGCCAAGGGAGGAGGGCTACCACTGGGCTATCGGGGGTATGTGCCTGTGAACGGTGTTCTGGGTGGGTGGGTGGGTGACCACCACGGCTGGTAACTGCTGTGTTGTGCCCTGCAATATAGCAGCCTGCCTGTGGGTGGCCGGGATTTGTTCCCACATTTCATGGGCTCAACTTTGAGCGCCCCATTTGGCACAATGCAGGGATGTGCCACACATCCCGGGCTGAATATTGGGAGGTGCCGCATATGCATAGGCATGCCCCTGCATCTGCACCGCATACGATTACATTGCGCCCCGGCACATCAGGATTTGCCCTGCACTGGGCAGCCTTTCCAATATCCTACTGGGGCGCAATGCGGGGTTGTGCCAGAGCAAATTTGATGCGCCATGTGAACCCCTTTGAATATCCGGTCTTAAGTGTTTTACATATAGTCTGACATTTTATGTAGCACCCTTTGGTGCCTTGTTAGCTGAGTTGCACTGTTAAGTTTCTAAACAGCGCTGATGGAGTATGTTTTTTTAAAGTGCAGCATGCTGTATGCATATTTTCCGAGGTATCATATCAGTGCTACTGCATTTGTGTCATCTGGAAACTGTTGTTTGTTTGTCTTACCTGATGACGATTGTCTATGGTTGCTTGTGTGATGTAGTCTTCTTGCTGCTTGGGGGGGGGGAGTAAGGATTAAAAACTCTAAGACATATTTCCCTACTTTTGCGGCATTGTGCCCTAACTGGTGCATTAATGCAGATTTTTACAATGCATTTCCTTTTTTTTGAGAAATTTAATAAAATATGTATGTAGTTTTATGACCTTTTCTCCCATCGAAACAACAAATAAATGTATTTGGTTGATGTTGCTTGTGTGTCCTCTCCTGCTTCTGATATATCATCTTGCTTAATGTACACTGCACATTCTCTACTTCATCAATGTGTAAGCTCTGCACAAATTTCATGGTGCAGTATTAAGTGGGTGTAAGATTTGCGTAGGGCCCATTCGAGAGCTACACAAATACCATACAACAGCCATACACATCACTTGAATTTAAGTAGGGCCCATTACGTGCATACACAATTTGTGTACCACTCTTTGGGCCCTATACAAATCCCTTATGTACATCTTCCTGCAGTTCAGCATTATGTGCGTACCAGAATAATTGTACCATAACACATGTCCCATTTATTTCAATATTTATGTCCCAAATTCTCAAAAGTTTTAATCCAACCTTTTAAAAGGGCCTTAAAAAATAAGATTGTCAAAAATTTGGTGAAAATTAAAAAAAAGGCAGAATTCTGTGTGAAAGTTGTTTTTGGTACCAAGTCCAAATTTTTATGTTACATGCCAGTATTCTTACAACCTAAAAATTCTCAGCCCACGATATAAGAATCGGCAACCCTTGTTAAGCCCACAGCCAAAGATTGCAGGGTGCCCAAAACATGTTTTCTGGATCATTTCTTATCAAACAACCCCCAGAATAATGGGTTCCATTTAGAAAGGTTCAGTGGTTTGTTTTTTGGAAAAGCATCTTTTTTATGCTTTTCCGGTTTTTTTGACACAAATCAAAAAGAAGATGACAGTACTCATGACCAAAAATTCTTTAGGTTGCAAGAAACAGCTATCCTAAAAAGCCTACAGAGCATGGTCAGAAGCCAAATTTTTAAAACCTTATAAATCAGGGTAGCCCTACATTTGTGCTAATTGCCTAGCTGCATTAACAAACTGCTGCTGCTCCCTTTTTGGGTAGGCCTTACATTTTATTTTGTTAGCCTTAGATTCATTGCAAGCCAGTTTGGCTATATCCACTGTCTATTTAGGTAGCCCCTAAATTTGTGCTGTCTACCTACCTGGTTTAGCAAATGGTTGGAGATGCAAACCCTGACCCTGTCTCCCCTACCTAATCACCTTCTCTTCCCAAAGGACTGAGCACTTTTTACTTCAATGCTAGGAGTCAGTTACCTAAACTTGATCTGCTACGATTAGTTGCCTAGCACATGCCTTTTTTTTTCCCCTTCAACTCCACTGGCGAGCCCCTTCAGCACTCATGATTCCCCAAACCCTATTATCCGCCATCTCTGGGACTTACCTGCATGCCATGGAGTCCTCCACAGATTACCTCCTGTGGGAGGGCCATCGGGGACCCCTAAGTCCCCTTCTGTTGCCACATTTAGTCCAGTGATGCCTTCCCTCTGTAGGTGGTGAAAACTCTGCCAGGCTCTGTGGAGCAGCATCCTACCACTGGTGGAGATTTTCCATGTTCCTGGTTTCCCCTGACCCATGGATGCTCCGTGGAGGTCATGGCCGAACATGTGCATGTTGGAAAACGTGCTGATGTCTTCCGTCAGGGATTGTCCCCCACTCAGAACTACTGCTCTAACTTGCACCAGCACACATGGTCACCTAGGTGGTAGCACTGAAGTGGAGTAATCATCCTCCACTCAGCCAACCCCTGAGTGACCCAAGTTCATCTCCAAACCCGGGTCACCAGCATAGCAGAAGTTGATGCATGGATGCCTCTACCCTTTGCATCACTAGGGTGGCTGCCTAGCACATACCTGATTTTCTCTGTATTTCTGAAACCAGGCTTTACTCTAGACTCTGATGGTATCGTAGCTATTTCTGGCTATATCCTCTTAAGGTAGGACCATGGTAGACATGGAGGTGGGGTGGCCTCTCTACCCATCATTATTAGTGTTGTCTATGCCTTCCCAAAATCTTTCCTCTGTGTTAGTCAAGACTCTTTCCTCTCTGACCTGTCATTCCTCAGTGAGCAGACTTAGTCTGTTAGGGGACTTCAGTTCCAACTGGCTCTCCCCTACCACCAGGTTTAATATTCAAAAGATTGAATTGCTGAATCTCTCTTAGCTCATTATGGAGCCCACTTGACTCAGTCCCCACTCCTCTAATCATTCTGTTGGATTGGGTCCACTCCTCCCACCCTACTGCATAGTCGCATCTGTCATGCTACCTGTTTCCTTTTGTGACCACTGTATGACTTATTGCATCAGGAAAATTTGACTGTCTTTGGCACCTCCCAAATACATATGGTCCAGATCTCTACAGTCCTTAACTATTGCTGCCCTCCTCCAAGACCTTGCAGCATTTGACCAGTCTCCTATCCCTACCACTGTTGACACTGACATTGCCCTCTCCTTTTTCCACTCCAAATTTTGAAGCCTGGGACAAGCACACCCTCCTAAGAAAATCCCATGTCAAAGGTTTGCACCACCTCTCGGTCACAGCGGATCTCATTATGTTCTGTAAATCCAGTGGCAGTACCTTCAAACCCACTCCCTTCTGACTTCCTCACTTATGGGAGATTTAAGAATACCTGTACCAAGACTAAAAGGGCAGCTAAATCAAATCACTTTCACTCTGACCTCCATAAAACATTAAATCCTCTGCTAAATTCCGGAAGGTTGTTCAATCCCTTTTCAACCCTCTACCACTATCCTCCTCGCCTGTGCTGCTCTAGAATGGTTTCCCTATCTCTTCC
The DNA here is from genome assembly GCA_016271365.2 of Neoceratodus forsteri. NCBI lineage: Eukaryota > Metazoa > Chordata > Ceratodontiformes > Ceratodontidae > Neoceratodus > Neoceratodus forsteri. Next base: position 611,542,902 of record CM028135.1, read on the forward strand.
CCCTCTCTGGTTGCCTGACACTTCAACTCTTTCTTCATCACTTGTGTGTCCCCTCAGCTGTTGCAACTGTCTGCTCCTCCCTTCCTGCACCAGCCTTCCTCCCCAGATTCCTCACCTGACTTCTCCTCAATCTGCTCCCACTTGTCTCCTGTTACTCCACTGGATACCATTACTGTTTTTTTTCCTCCAGTAATCTATCTAAAGGGATTAGTCCTGATGGATCTTACTAAAATTGCTCCATATCTCTGCTCCTTTTATTTCTTTACCACTCACCCTCTAACTCAGTCTCTCTTTCTCCCTCAACACTGTCCCACAGTCCTAGAAACTTGCCAAGGTACTCCTCCTACACAAGGGCAGCAACCCTGCCTCCCCTGGTAACTATCATTACATCTCCCTCTTTCCAACTGTTGCTAAACTCTAAGAAAAACTCATCTACCTCCAACTCTCTGACTTCCTCTGCTCCACTAATTTCCTCTTGCCCTTCCAGTCTGGCTTCTGTAAACAGCTCTCCACTGTATCCTCCCTACTGGGTGTCACTGAATCCATACTTACATTGATGGATCAGGTCACATCACTGCTGCTATCTTTATTGACCTTGCTAAGGCCTTTGATTCAGTAGCCCACTCTTCGTTCTGGAGAAGCTGAGATCCTCCGGTCTCTCAGTCCCAGCAGATAACTGGTTTAGTTCCTACCTCTTGGGCCATCTCCAGTTGGTACAAGCTGGCGATGCCTTGCCACCTCCCCTTCCTATCCAGTCTGGGGTCCTATCCTTTTTTCCATCTTCCTCAACAACCTCCCTTCTGTCTATGTTGACTCACATATTTATGTATACAAATTGCAATGTGCTATATGCCTCTGGTGCCTCAGTCCCTGCCTTGTAACATCACCACAGTGAGACTTTGACCATGCCCAGTGCTAGTTCCATTTAAATCAACTCTGTGTCAACACAAAGAAAACTGTTGAGGACCTTTGGCACCGGCCAGAAATTTGCCAGGCTCTGTTCCCCTCATATTTTTACCACCCTGAATGGTACTCCACTTTTGATCAGCCCCTACTCAAATATTGTGGTGTACAGCTAGATAGTGGGCTTGACTTCTCCACCCACATTGATGACATCCACAACAGGTTCCACCCCAAACTTGGTGCCTTGTATCCCCACAGTGATAGAAGAGGTCTGGAGGGAGGTGGTGGAAGGGGTGAGAAAACAGTTAGCAAAAAGTGGAGAGGGTGAGGCAGCATGGGTTCATGGGGGGAATATTGTGTCAAGTGAGTATGACTGACTTCTTTGCCTAGGTCAGTAAGACAGTAGACAAGTGCCAAGTGGTAGACATCCTCTATCTGGATTTCAGCAAGGCCTTTGACTCTGTGCCCCATAAAAGGTTGATCAGGATGTTGGCAGATCCTGGGGTTGGGGAAAATATGACCAGGTGGATGGACAACTGGCTGAGTGACAGACTACAGAGGGTGGTTGTGGGGGGAGAGTTATGTGGCACCAGAGAGGTCTCCAGTGGGGTCCTGCAGGGCTCAGTGCTAGAGCTGGTGTTGTTCAATGTCTTCATCAATGACATTGGGGATGGGATTAAGGGCAAAATTTGCCAATTCATAGATGACACCAAGCTCTGCGGGAGAGTGGACACAGCTGAAGGGATAGAGGAACTACAGGACAATCTGGAAAAGCTGGGGAGATGGTCTGGGACCTTGCAGCTTGGCTTCAGTGCCAAGAAATGCAAAGTTATGCACATTAGAACAAAGAATCCCAGGACAGAGTACTACCTAGGGGGAGTTCAGGTATCTGCATCAGAGGAGGAGAAGGATCTGGGAGTGATGATCACTAGTGACCTGAAGCACTCCACACAGTGCAAGAAAGCAGCAGCAAGGGCAATCAAGATGCTGGGATGAATAGCTAGGGGATCAATAGTAGGCGAGAGGTTATACTGCCTTTGTACAGGTCACTGTTGAGGCCACATCTAGAATACTGAGTTCAGTACTGCTGCCCACACCACAAAAAGGACATTAATCTGCTGGAGAAGGTCCAGAAGAGAATGCTACAAAGATGATAGCAGGTCAGCAGGGTAAGGCAATTGAGGAGAGGTTTGGGGCACTGAACATGTACTCCCTGGAGGACAGGAGAGAGGGGACATGATTGAGACCTTCAAGAACTTGAAAGGGATCAATAAGGTAGATAAGAAGGGTATCTTTAAACTAAGTGGCAACCATAACATGAGAGGGCACACTCATAGTAACAGTAAATGATGGCAGAAGGTAGTTTACATCGAGTCTGCCTAAGGGTTTCTGAGACCTTCTATGGATCTCAGTACTGAGCCCCTCCCACCAAACATCTGTACCCTTGGTACCTAACTGAGTCCTTGCTCTATCCCACCCCCTCTTGAAAGCCGCCATGGTCTTTGTTCCCACCACCTCGGCAGGTAGCCTGTTCCATGGCTCAGTTACCCTTTCTGTGAAGTAGTGTTTCCTTAGATCCCTTCTGAAGCTCCCACCCTGTAGCTTCCATTCATGCCCTCTAGTGGCTGAGCCATCAATCCTATTAAAAAGTTCTGAGTAGGGCATTTTATTTATGCCTCTCAGGAACTTGAATGTCTCTATTATATCCTACGATCCCTCCGCTGGTCTGGCCACGGCTCGGCATTCCCGGCCAACCTGCTGCACACCTCCTGGCCGCCCTGACAATGAGCAAAGCTGGATTCCCCTACAACTCTAGGGCTACGAGTCCTCTGCTGGTTTGGCCATGGCTCGGCACTCCTGGCTGACCTGCTGCATGCCTTCTGGCCGCCCTGACAATGAGCAAAGGCGGATTCCCCTACAACTCTCGGGCTACGAGTCCTCCGCTGGTCCAGCTGCAACACAGCACTCCCGGCCAACCTGCTGCACACCTCCTGGCTGCCCTAACAATGAGCAAAGCCGGGTAAGACCTTTGGACACACTGGGGCTGCTGTGGGCTGCTACCATTGGCTGCTGCCAACTGCAGTGCACCCTGATTGGACCCTTTTGATTTCTCCTGAGCAGACATTGGTCTGCTGAAGCCTTCCGACCCGGGGCTGCTGCGCCCATAGACTGATAGTGGTTGCGGCCTCAATTTTATGCCCGCCCCTCCCCCACCTCCAACCTTAATTAAATAGGCCTTTCCCACTTCCCCTTTCTTGCCACTCCCCTCTACTTATCGTCTATTGGGTGCCTATAACAGGCCCTCCCCCTCCTTTGTCCTTCCCTATTACCAGCCCACTCTCAGTCCTGATATCTCAGTGCCACAGAATCTCAGTGTTCACCTCTGCAGTATACCTCACATTCTTTCTCCTACACACTAACCACTCCTGCCCTTCCTTTTTCACCTTTCCTATCACTGCGCTATCTCTCCATCGCCATCCTCTTGGATAGCTAATCATGCACCATACACATACTCTGTACTCCCTACTCCTCTTCCTTATTCTCCTCCCTCCTCTCCTACACCCTCCCAGCGCCTGCTTCCCCTCACTCTCAAACAATTACCTAATTGCTCCTATGTATACACATCTAGGTACCCTACATCAAGAATCTAGTTTCCTGCATTGGGATCAGACTTCCCATATGGAGCCACACTCTCCCAACTATGGTTTTTGGCTTCCCCCATTCTCCTCTCATACTGCTCTTACCCATAACCTTTGCTATCACCCCTTGGCTCACATCAGTGAGCAGCGTGCTCACCAGACACGAAGGTGAAAGGGCATGAATAGGGAACTACACCTGTGTACCATGAAGCTAGTGCTTTTTCTTCTGCTATTATCTGGCAACATTTACCCTAATCCTGGCCCAACACCTACTAAGGCACCAAACCTCAAAAAAGCACACAGGTGCCCTCTCTATTATGTCACTCAATATTTGTAGTCTCCTACACAAAATCAATGCCCTTCAGGCCTTTGCTAACCAACACTGTCCAGACATCCTAGGTATTGTTGAAACCTCTCCATCTGTCCCGGACCATGCCATAGCCCTCCCTGGATACAATGTTTTTCGGCTTAACCGAACAACAAAAAGAGGTGGTGGTTGCATAGTATACCTAAAGGATACCATCATGGGTCACCACGTTAGCACTGCTCTCCAAACCAGTGCTGCACAGATTCTTCCTATCAAAATCCTCCTTGGTGCTCATAACAAAGCCCTTACAGTTATCACAATCTACATTCCTCCAAAAGAACAAGGCTCTGGCCTGAATGCAGCCCTGGACTTTGTCAGGTCTCTCCCGCCGGATACTGAGTCTATCCTTATTGGGGACTTTAATATAAACTGGCCTGCTGCTGAGGCTGTGGCTCACAGGGATTCTATAGTAGTGGCAAACCTCACCCAGATGGTTGACTCCCCAACCAGGAAAAACTATTAAACGGGCACCAGCACCCTTCTGGATTGGATACTTACCAGTCACCCTACCCGGATTTCCAACACCACTGTCCTCCCTGACGTAATCAGTGACCACTCCCCTGTCAGTTGCACCTGGTCAAATAAATTCAGCAAGCCACCCCCGAGAAACATAACAAGTAGAGTCTTGCCTCGTGGCCATCTAAATTATCTCAAAACCCATCTTCTTGAACTGGATTGGTCACCAATTTTCAATGCAACTGATGTAAATACCGACCTGGACCACGTTATCAAAACCTTTAATGGAGCCTGCAACAAATTTGCACCTCTCAAAAAGTGTAAAGTAAAAGCCATCTCTAACCCATGGCTCACAGGAGACCTCCTAAGGCATCTAAAAGAAAGGGATCAACTTTGGGAACTAGCTAGAAACTCTGGGAGGCAAATTGACACCTCTAACTATAAACGCTCTCGAAATGACTGCACCAAAGCCATCCGGCAAATGAAATCTGCCTACTTCAAGAGTGCTCTCACAAATTCCTGGGGAAACGGAAGAGATTTCTGGAACAACATTAAAAAAGTCACCGGGAAGCAGTCTAAATCCCCCCCATCCATGCTCTGCATAGACAGGGTTACCACACTTGACCCGAAAATCATTGCAGATACATTCAATACTGCTTTTACTGACCTTAGTTCTGTACTTCCTCTGATTTTTTTAACAAAGAGGACACTTCAATGCTCCCAATCTCCTCTGCCCCCACTAGCCGCCCTCCTTTCTACTTTAAATTGGTCAAGATGCACCAGGTCAGCAGCTATGTTACCAAAGCTATCACCAAGTCCAGATCCAGCAGTGACTCACTTGACCTCAAACTTCTGTCCCTCACCTTTGAAGAAGTACTCAGACCACTGACTAACATCTTCAACCTCTCCCTCAGCCTCAGCCAGTTCCCGGACAAATGGAAACTGGCCACTGTGACTCCTATATACAAAAGTGGTGTCAAAACTGCCCATGAAAATTTCCGCCCAATCTCCATCCTACCTCCTCTCTCTAAAGCCCTGGAACGTATTGTGGCTGGCCAGCTCACAGAATTCCTGGACAAACAAAGCATCCTTTGCAAGCAACAACACAGCTTTAGAAAGGGTCACAGCACTTCCACAGCATTACTCAAATTCACTGGAGCCATTCACCACTCATTGGATAACGGTAATCTAACAGGGTCTGCGTTCGTCGATCTAACTAAAGCCTTTGATACCGTCAGCCACCATCTCCTGCTTGTCCAACTACGGAAAGCTGGGCTCTCATCCGATTCAGTTGACTGGTTCAATAGCTATCTAAGCAACCGGTCCTAAAGAGTAAAATTAGCTGAAACACTCTCTGATGCCAGACCAGTCCTCTCTGGTGTTCCACAAGGGCCAATCCTAGGCCCCTTCCTCTTTAGCCTATTCCTGAACACACTCCCAGACTCAAGTCCAGAACAAATTATCTCTCCGCAGACGATGCAGTTATCCTTGCCTCCCATCATGATCCTGTAGAACTGCAAGGAAACCTCCAACAGGGTTTCACATCAGTTGAAAACTGGCTCTTGCAACACAAACTGTTACTAAACCAGAAAAAAACTAAGACCATGCTTTTCAACAGCTCGTAAAACAAAAATAAACAGTACCACCTCACTGTTAATACCAAACTAGGAGCCACCCTTGATCAAGTTCATACTTTCAAATATCTTGGCATCACCCTTGACTCCAAACTCTCCTATGCCGCCCATATCAATAATGTCGCTAAGATGGCAAACACCAGGCTGGGCTTACTGTTCCGTCATCAAAAACACCTAACTTCTGAAGCATTGTCTATTGCCGTTCAAAGCTCCATTGTGAGTGTTATTGACTATGGACTCGTAGTTTATGGCTCTGCCACTGCCTCCACACTCAAACGCATTGCCACCTCCCTAAATAAAGCGTGTTGTCTCATCACCAGAGCTCACCATCTCACCCATACCTGCGACCTCTACTCTCAAACTGGGTGGCTTCAACTAAACAACCGACTTCAGTATCAAACCTGCATCAAAGCCAAGAAAATAATGATTGGCAATGCCCCCCTGGAGTCTGCTCCCTTCTTAAGACCAGAGTAAACAACTGCAACACCAGGAGCTCAAAACCACAACTACTGCAAATTCCTCATTGTCTTACTACTCAAGGACAAAGGTCTTTTTTATACAGGGCCCCCAGCTGGCTCAATAATCTTGCCAGTGACATCTCTGCCTCACCAACTCTGGGCGCCTTCAAAAAGAAGCTCCATAAATCCCTTGTAGCTTCTAGTACCTGTGATTGCCTTAGCTGAGCACCCATCATTTCTGCAGCTCCCCTACCCTCCGCTGCCCATGCTGACCCCGTTCCTAGCGCTTCTTTATTGCCTATTTTTTCCCTTGCTCAACTTTACACTCAAATACTCTTACCTGACAAAGCCCTCTAGGCTGCTATACTCTGTACCACCCCTTTCTCCCTCTTTCCCACCACTTATGTTTTAATACACCTCCTATTGTTATTGTAATATGTCGTGTAATTTGTACTTATAACCAAGTTGTTATAACCACTTGGCATCATGACGGTCTAACTCTGTAATTTCAAAAACTGTATTATTCTGTACTTGTGACGTGGAACCTTTGTAAAAGAGCCTCGGCTCAAAGGTATTATGTAATCCTAGACTTAAATAAATAAAATAAAATAAATAAATAAATATCCCCTCTCTCCTTTCTAGTTTCACGAGAGTACATATTCAGTGTCTTTAGGTGCATCTCGTACGAGAGCCCTTGGAAACCCTGTACCATTTTGGTCATCCTTCTCTGCACAACCTCCAGTCTATCCTTGTCCTTCTTTAGGTGAGGCCTTCAGAACTGGACACAGTACTCCAGGTGAGGCCTCACCAGTGATCTATACAGTGGGAGGATCATCTCCTTTTCCCTACTGTCAAATCCTCATCCTATATACCCCAGCATTTTATTTGCCTTACTGTAAGCTTTGTTACATTGGCTTGAATGCTTTAGGGTGTCACATATGATGACCTCTAGATCCCTTTCCTCATGTGAGGCACTGAGTTGGACCCCTTTCAACTTATATTCTACCCTTGGGTTCCCTTTTCCCAGATGCATTACCTTGCATTTTTTCTCATTGAACTCAGCTGCCAGATATTGGACCATTTTTCCAGCCTTGGCAGGTCTTTTTGCAGGTCCATTACTGCCTCTGCATTGCCAACCCTATCTTCTAGCTTGGTGTCATCTGCGACGAGAACAATCTTGCCTTGAATGCCTTCTCTGATGTCACTAATGAACACATTTAATAGGATCGGTCCCAAGATCGAGCCCTGGGGCACCCCACTAGTGACTTCTCTCTCACCAGCCCTCACCTCATTGACTACCACTCTCTGACATCTGTCCTTTAGCAAGTTTCCCACCCACCTGACTATGCTCTTGGCAGTGCCTAGGTCCTCCAACTTTCTTAGTAGGCTCTTATGTGGTACTGAATTAAAGGTCTTACTAAAATCAAAGTAAAGGCAATCCACTGGGTGGCCCCTATCCACTTCCTTAGCCACCCAGTCAAAGAATGCAATGAGGTTTGTCTAACATGGCCTGCTTGCTATGAACGCATGCTGTCTCCCATCCTGGAGACCATTTCTTTCCTGGTATTCAACTAGGCGCTGTTTAATTAATGTTTCAATTAATTTCCCGACTATAGATATGAGGCTCACACCAGCCTCCTCTTTATTCCCTCCCTTGTGGAGAGGTACCACATCTGCTCCTCTCCAGTCACTTGGCACAGTACCTGACTGCAACAAGTGGTTAAATAAATATGCTACAGGGTCCACCAATTCTTTGGTGAGTTCCTGCAGCACCCTCGGGTGCAGTCCATCAGGCTCTGGTGATTTATTCACGCTTAGGTGCACCAGTGCCTCTCTTACCCTGTCTGTGGTAAACATTGGTGTATCCATTTGTGGGATCTTCCTATCAGTGGCCTTGATGCTACTATCTGGAATTGATCCACCATGTTCCTTGGTGAATACCAAACAGAAGAAGTGGTTCAGAGCAGGGGCCTTCTGCCCATCATCTTCGATGATCCTCTCTCCATCTAGGACCTGAACTATCCCCCTTCCTTTCTTCCTTTTCTCCTGGATGTAACAAAAGAAGTGTTCGTCCTCAGATTTGGTCTCTTCTGCAATCCGAATCTCAGCTGATGCTTTAGCCAGTCTCACTACCCTCTTTGCTTCCTTGCTTTTCTGTGTTAGTCATCCCATTCGTTATCCACTGTTCATTTTATATTTTCAGAAGACTTCCCTTTTGTTCTTAATTGTATCCCTGACCTGGTCAGTGAACTAAATGAGTTTCATGTGTTTGTTCTGTTTCATCACTGATCTTATGCATAGTTTAGAATCTTCTAGGATGACCTGTTTAACCTGCCTCCAAATGTCTTCAACCTCCAGCTTCTCGTGGATTCTTGATAGTTTGCCCCTGATTAGCTATTTCATCTTTTCAAAGTTTGCTCCTCTGATGTTCAAGACCACAGTCCTGGATTGAGATTTTACATCCTCTAGGGATAACTCGAACCAGACAGAGTTGCGGTCACTGTTAACCAGTGGCACGCCAACCATAACAGCACTGACCACCTCTGGAGTTGGTGAGGAACACATCAAGGATGGGCCAAAGCCAAGTCGGAGTGGTGACCAGTTGGGTGAGTAGGGAGTCTTGCAAGGCCTCTACCACATCTTGACTCCTTGAAGACATAGCCAAAAGGATACCCCAGTCTACATCGGGCATGTTCAAATCACTGACCAACACTGTATCCTCTTTCTGTGTCACATCTCTGATCTCTTTCAAAAAGTATCTCATCCCTATCCTTTGCTAGCGCTGGTGGCCTGTATATGACCATAAAGAATATCTTCTTACTAGATGCTGAGCTGAGTTGCACCTACCGGGATTCTACCACTTCTTTTTTTCTGATGTGGAGTGACATGGCTCTTAACCCTTCCTGAACATGTACTATAGTGCTGCCCCTCTCCCTGGCCCCCCTTCCTATTCTGTCTATAGAGAGAATAGCCTGGAACCAAGAGGTCCCAATCTTTGTTCTTCATAGCCCATGTTTCTGTTATCACCACCAGGTCCAGTTGAGTTTCTGCCATTATTAGCAAAAAAACAGGGGCGGCTCAGGAAGAACGCCAACTGGAGGCACGCTAAACTGGAAACACAGCAGCCAAAAACAAAAGTGGACTCTGACTATTGTAAGGGAAGATGCAGTCCACTTGTTAGGACACACTCATAACGGATTCTTTAACGTTAAAAAACAGTTTAAAAATAAAACATTTTTTCAAGTACTCGACGAAGTGGCACAGGTTGGAAGAAGGGGGTGCTACTCCTTCGAGTACTTGAAAACATTTTTCATTTTTAAACTGTTTTTTAACATTAGAGAATCAGTTATGCGTGTTTCCTAAAAAGTGGACTATGTCTTCCTTTACAACTGTTTGAGCCCGCTTTTGTTTTTGGCTGCTGTGTTTCTGCCATTATCGCCTGTAGGTCGCTAATTTTATTTCCCAGGCTTCTTGCATTGAAGCACAGTCCCTTCCAAGTATCTATAGGAGCACTTTCCTTTCCTTCTTTTGTCTTTAGCTTCTTGTATTTGGGTGCTTGGTCCCCTTCATGGCCCCCTTGAGATCTCTTTTGTTTCCTATACTTGCTTGCAGATAGTAGGAGATTTTTCCATGTGTGTGGGGAAGTGTCAGGTGAGTTCCCATCTTCAATACTGTGACCGATTGGTTCCCTAGCAACAAACTCCCCCTTACCTAGTTTAAATGTCCAACATAGATGTCAAATTTTTGTCCAAGCGCACTCATCCCTTCCTTGGCTAGGTGAAGTTCGTGAAATTTCAAGAACTTCCTCTCCCAGAAGTCCCCCCAGGTCCCAGTGAAATTCTTACCTTTTTCCAGACACTAATCTTGTAACCGTGCATTGAATTCTGCAGTCTTCTTATTCCTGATCCTGTTAGTACTTCCCCCTTGTCCTATACTGGGAGGATCTCAGAAAAAGCCAGGAAGGTCGAACAAGTGTCCAACCATTCACTCAGATTAACAAATCTTTGCGTGGCTTCCTCCACAGTCTGATTCGCCAGGTCATTAGTTCTGAGATATACCAGTATTCTGAGTCCTTTCCCCTCTCTTTCCATCATCCTCCTGATGTGTTCTGTGTCTGTTTTAGCTGAGGCCCCTGGGAGGCAGTCCTAAGCTGGTGGGGGGGGGTTTAGGAGGGAGATCAGGAAGCACTTCTTCATGGAGAGGGTGGTGGACATTTGGAATGCGCTGCCGGAAGAGGTAGTCTTGTTGAAGATGGTGGGCAGCTTCAGAAGAGGCTGGATAGGCATAGAGGGAAGGTAAGCATCATGGGTAGGGAGGACGGAAAGGATGGGAGGAGTGGGAAAGGGGACAGGGTCAGTAGCTCAAGCTGTGGACCCTGCAATATGCGCAGACTAGATAGACCAAATGGCCTTCTTCTGCTGGCTTCTTCATATGTTTGTATGACAAAGACTGCCTGTCATCCCAAGTCCACCATGAACTTATCACCAAAATGGTGTTCCCGGAGTTTGACTATGAGGATGTGGTCTATGGCACTGCCCCATCCTCGTCCCCTGCCAGTTTGTACACCTTATGCCATTTTACTTTTTATGCTTCTCCTTTTTGCTTCATGTACACCTCCCTCACTATACCTCCTCTTTCCTCTCATTGCCTCCTGTACTGTGCATTCCTCATTTGTGTATTCTGGTTTGACTCTTTTCCTACCTATCTCTTCTGTCTCCTCTGTCCTATTCCCTCTGCCTCTTATACTCTTTGCTCTTGTGATTCATGTACCTTTTCTGTTCCACACTTCAACTTTTCTGCTGGGCAATCTGCTTTCTCCTGTCATCTACCCGCTATCTGGAATAATCTCTCTTCCACTTTCCACCTCTCCCATTCCCATTTTTCCCTCAAACGTCGGCATAAACCTATTGCTGCTTCCTCCTGTGCCTGCCGTGGCTTTAGCTGACTTGTATTCTCAAGGTCCCTAGCCTACTGTACCAGTTCCAGTGCCACAAGATTTGAATTTCAGCTTGTATATTGTCACAAATTTTAATTGCTGCACTTTAACATGCTGTATATTCTTTAGTTATTTGTATATCTTGTATATTGTATGCCATAAGATTTGATATCCACCTATCACCATTTGTATTTACTGCACTTTGCTACCTTATTTACATATCCTATATACAGTATCTTGTACATTTGTCCCCCCCCCGCGGTCATACCTGGAAATGAGCCTTAGCTCAGTGTGCCTTTCTCAGTTACCAGTTTTCAGTAAATAAATAAATGAATGAATAAATAAATACATAATTTCTTCACTTAATCTTTGAAAGGCACCGCCTGGGCTGAGCCACTTCTACCATGAAATTTTTGGAACAAAATTCCAAACTGTTTTCGCTCTAGATGTGAGCATAAAAAAGGCCAAACATTTCTTATTTTGATGCTCCCTGGATCTTGGCATCAGGACAGATGGCCAACACAAAAATTATCAAATGATAAGAACCTGGCAACCAGACCACGCATGCAAAATTTCATGCAATTTCATCAAACAGTGCCAAAGTTATTAAAGCTTAAATTTACAGGTTTATCATTACAGTGCCTATTCAATCCTAACTATACTTGCAATACCACATAAGTATAATGTATCCATCTATGTATTAATTGCAAAAAACTGCATTAATGCAGCCATTAGGGTTGAAGAATGCAAAGTACACAAAGTAGGGAAATGGAAAATATTAAGGTTTGGGGTCTCTGGAGTATTGGCGAATCAGTGGTGAGGTGTTCCTTGGGGTTGTCAACCCTAATGCCCACCCCCTTTCCCCGTCCCACAGCCTCCTGTTCAACGCACAAGGTACCACTCCAAGCCACTGCCTCATAGTGATATGCCCTTTGCAGGTAGAGAAGTATGGCTTGCCACATGTTACCAATAAAATCAGTCATAGCTTTCTTCATGCATTGTCCAAGAAAAAAGATGACATCTGTACCTTGTTTGCTCAGGGAAGGAGGCAGGCATTATTTATTTAATTAGTTTTTGTTTACAGGGTAAGGTGCACTGGGCAAACATTTGCCTATTTTCAGGTATGACCCAGGAGAGTATAAACCAATGACATTTATAGTACATGCCAGAACAATAACAACAACACTGGTATGCATAACATAGTATCAGCATTTGAATATAGAAACATATGGGAAGAAAATTACAACTCAATTTTGAGCGATAACTTGTGGGAGGTCCTTCAGATAAATTGTCACCTGACAGAGCAACAAGTACAAGGCAACTCAAGACAGGGAAGGATGACGGACTATTTCTCAAGTGTAGGCAAATTCAATGTGTAAAGTGCTAAAGAGGTACAGATGGCAAAATTGAATATGGGAACCAAAGTTTAGAAGCCTAGGGATGGGAACATGCATAGTCAAATAGTCATGTTGGGAGTGGTTCAGTGCAGTGGCTGTGGGGCAGCAGTCTTCCAGGAGACATTCTGAAGGCTGCGGTGCTGCCCTATCTGCATGTACCTCTCTGGGCTGAGGGCTGAGGTTGCTTGTCTCCAGGCAGATTTGGCTAGGATTCGGCGGAGACCCCCCTGAGACCACCAATTCTACCCCCATTGCCTCAAAGGATGCCAGTAAAGAGGGGAGACTGGACAACAGTGGGCTCAGGAAGGATGAAGGAGGTCGGGCAGAGGCACACACCACCTGGGTTCCACTCTACAACTCCTACACCATTCTGGCTGAGCGAGGCTACCCCATGTGGGCACCCGCAGTGGTAGACAAGGTGGATGTGGGAAACCTCTGTAATGGAGACCCCATGGGGGGGGGGCAAGGGATCCAAGAGGAGAAGGAAGCAAATCCTAGTTGGGGGATCTATTATTAGGGGGGTAGAATTGTGGGTGGGTAAGGGAGGAGGGAGGGAGAGAGGTAAGGTGCCTACCTGGCACCTCAGCTTGGAAGGATAGGAGGTGAATTCTGAGGACACGGGGGCAACAGTACAGGAGGGCAAGCTAGACATTATTGTCCACCTGGGGACAAATGACCTAGCTGACAGTGAGGTTGGGACAGTGCAGAGGAAGTTCACAGAGTTGGGGAGGGGTCTTAGACAGGTGGCACTCATAGTAACCTTCTTAGAAGTGCTACCTGTCTACGGCATGGGAGATGCCAGGATGCTCCACACCAGGGGATTCAATGAATGGCTGAAGAACTGGTGCAGAGTTGAGGGTTTTGGCTTCACTGGGGACTGGGAGCCCACCTGTAGAGATGCAGGCTTGAACACGAGGGATGGTCTGCATCTATTTGAGGGGGGAACCAGGATCCTGAGTGAAAAGTTTGAATGTTTCATTGGCAGATATGTAAACTAGCCAAGGGGGAGGTGGAATTATGCAGGAAAAACTCAACTGCTCCCCCCAAGGTCAAGGTAGACAGACAAGAGGATACTAAGGATGAGGAAGCACAAAGGACTGAAACGAGGGTAATGTCAGGGGAGACACAAGGGGAAGGGATGGGATCAGAACAAATAGGAGTGAAGCCATCAAAATATGGATGCCATGTATACAAATGCCTGCAGTTTGGTTAACAAGATCCCTAACCTAGTGCCATTGATGGCAGAGGGAGACATAGATATTGTGGCAGTCACTATAACATGGTATACAAAAAGCCATGACTGGGATGTTAATATACCTGGGTACACAGTCTACAGGAAAGACAGGGAGGGCTAAAAGAGAGCAGGGGTAGCAATCTACATCAAAGAAAGGATCAAGATGACTGAGATAAAGGGAAAGCAGGGAGGAGAGGAGGCACTGTAGGTCGCACTGGAGTCAGGAAATGGCACCACTATCCACACAGGGGTAACTGTGTTCTGTCGACTTTCTAGTTATTGTTATGTTAGATGTGCCATCTAGCCAGCCCGGTGGTGCTGAGGGTTGAGGTGCTGGACACCTTACCTTGTGGCACGCCGGCGACCGGGTTCGGGAACGCAGCCCGGGTCATCGGAGGTCAGCAGTGGGGGGAGGGCGGAGCTGGATTGAACTGCCGACAGGCAGGTTCTCCTCTCTGGGGAGGTGACGCAGCATCTCTCGGCCAATCGTGACCTCTAGTGGAGGCTAGGAGTTGCACGGGCTCAGAGGGGGCCGGGTGGAAGGCCATGGGATGGGGGAAAGGGGTCATAACTGGGGCTGTAGGAGCATGCATGCCTCCACGTGCATGCACTCCTACTCCTGGGGCTCCTGGGCAAAAACCGGAGGTTGAAAATGCCAGCAGCAAGCAGGATGATGACTGACTCCCCACAGGCTCCACTCCTGGGCTGGGTACAAGGTAAGCACCGGCAATTCTGGGTGACGGGGCTGGGAGGGGTCGGTTGGATGGGGGCAGCCGACCAGAGGAGCACAAAATAGAAATAAAAAAAAAAAAGATGTGCCATCTAAAATGGCCTGGGTCGTACCTGAAAATGGTCCCTGGGATCAGTGTATCTTACCCGGTAATTAAATAAATAAATTAATCTACAGACCCCCCCATGCAAGGGGAGGAAACAGATAGGGTAATGCTAGATAACATCTTTAAAATGGCAGAGAAAAGAGAAGTGTTGTTGGTAGGGGACCTAAATATGCCTGATGTTAACTGCAATACCTATGCTGCAGCCACATCCAGGAGCAAAGTCATCTTGGATGCCCTGCAAGGGGCATGCCTCATGCAACTTGTGGGGGAACTCACCCATGAGGGGGCGATATTGGACCTGGTGCTCACAAATGGAGAAAGAATAATGGATGTATTGGTGGGCAGCCATCTGGGGTCCAGCAACCACAATACAGTATGGTTCAGGGTAAAGACAGTAGAAGAATCAAGGCACACTAAAGCCAGAGTCCTTGACTTCAAGAGGGCCGGCTTTACTAAAATGGGTGAATGCGTCAAGAAAACACTGGCCCATGGTGAGGAAGGGGGAGTAGAGGTACAGTGGGAGAACCTCAAGAGAGCCATAACAGAGGCAACAAGCCTTTGTGTGAAGGTAGTGAACAAAGCCAGAAGAAAAAGGAAACCATTGTGGTTTTCAAAAGAAATGGCAGGGAATGTTAGGGAGGAAAAACTGGCATTCAGGAAATACAAGGAAACGCAAAGGGAGGAGGAACACAAGGAACTGTATCAGGCAAATCAGAGGGAGGCGGGCAAAAGCAGTCAGAAGTGCAAAGGCAAAATAAACAGAGGAAAGGATAGCCCAGACAGTGAAGGAGGGGGATAAAACCTTCAGGGACATAAGGGAAAGAAGAAAGGCCAAAGGAGGGATAGTGAGGCTTAGCAAAGGAGGGGGGGAGTGGGCAGAGGGGGACCTGGAGAAGACTGAGATACTGAATTAATACTTTTGCTTAGTATTCACAATAGAAGGGGAAGGGGATGGACCGATATTAGCAAGTAGACACACACAGAAAAGAGGGGTGGATACCAGTCCATTCATAGAGGAGAGAGTCCTAAAGGAACTCTTGAAACTGAAGGTGGATAAAACAATGGGGGCCGGATGGGATACATCACAGAATACTAAAAGAGCTCAGAGAGGTGATATTATCACCACTGACAGCCCTGTTCAATAAATCATTGGAGGAGGGAGCAGTACCAGAGGACTGGAGGAGGGTGAACGTGATACCCCTTCACACGAGTGGGAGCAAGGTAGAAGCAGGTAACTATAGACTGGTCAGTTTGACCTCAGTGGTGGGAAAGATGACGGAAATGCTGTTAAAGCTAGTAGACTAAAAATACCACCAACAGCTTAATCTGGTTCAAGGTCAGTTGGCATTCATCTGTATCCCCCTCCCCCGGGTCGTGCCCAAAAATAGACAAAAATTTGTCTAGTGCACTTACCCACTCAATAAAAACTAAATTAAAAAAAAATAAATAAATAAAGGAAAGGACTATAGAATATCTAGAAGCCAGTGGGGCACAGGACCCAAGGCAACATGGATTCACAATAGGAAGGTCATGTCAAATGAATCTGATAGATTTCTTTGACTGGGTGACATGGGTAGTAGATCAGGGAGGGGCAGTGGACATGGCCTATCTAGATTTTAGCAAGGCATTTGACAGTCCCACACAAGAGGTTAGTAAACAAGTTGGGCAGTCTGGGAGTAGGTCCCAAGGTGGTAAGCTAGGTCAGAAATTGGCTTAGCAACAGGACCCAGAGGGTGGTGGTAAATGGAGTTCAATCTAAAGAAAGGGGGGTAACCAGTGGGGTGCCACAGAGTTCCGATGCTGGGGCCAGTCTTCTTTAATATCTTTATAAGCGACATTGTGGATGGACTCGAAGGAAAAGTATGCTTCTTTGCAGATGACACCAAAATCTACAATAGGGTTGACACTGGGGTGGAGCATATGAGGAGAGACTTAGGCAAGTTGGAGAAGTGGTCAAGAATGTGGCAACTTGGATTCAATGCCAAGAAGTGCAAAATCATGCACTTGGGGAACAAAAATCCAAAAGAGGAATACACAATGAGGGGGTACTAACAACAACCAAAATGGAAAGGGACCTGGGGGTAGTCATAACAGATGATCTAAAAGTAGTCAAACAATGTGAGAAGGCAGTGAGGAAAACTGGTGGAATGCTGGGGTGCATAGGGAGAGACATCACCAGTAGAAAACAGGAGGTGGTGATGCCACTGTACCAGCAGTTGGTGAGGGCTCATCTAGAGTACTGCGTGCAGTCCTGGAGACCTCATCTCCAAAAGGACATCGACAGGGTGGAGGCAGTCCAGAGAAGGGCAATGAAAATGGTGCAGGGGCTACACCAGAAACCATACGAGAAGAGATTGAGAGAACTCAATATGTATACACTGGAGGAAAGGAGGGAGAAGGGGGATACGATAGAGACATTCAAATACCTTAAGGGGCTCAACAGAGTGTAAGAGGGCAGTATCTTTCAGAAAAGAAGATGTACAAGAACAAGGGGTCACAATATCAGGCTGGACGGTGAAAACTCGGGCAACGTGAGGAAGTATTTTTTCACAGAAAGGGTGGTGGATGCATGGAACAGCCTCCTGGAGGAGGTTGTGAGGGCAAAAACAGTTGTTGAACTCAAGAATGCATGGTACAGGCAGAAGGCAAAACTAGTGGTAGGAAGGAGGAGGTAGACCACAAATCAAATAGGATCTGGAGCTTATACAGTAGGTAGGGAAATCGGCAGACTAGGTAGGCCACGTGGTCCTTATCTGCCGTCAAGTTCTATGTTTCTGTATTTCTATACATCTGGAGTAGGTAAGATTGGAACTGTTTCTGGAAAGCACCAGAAGCTGTGCCATGCCTAATGGTAGCTGGGACATTATTCCACAGTTTAGGGGCAGATACAGCAAAGCCTGCATCTCCATGCTTGTTCTTCATCTGAGGGATAGTTAGCAAGTCAAAATCTACAGACCTTAGAGGGTAGGGAAATCTGTATGGAACAAAGTAGGAGGCAAGCGATGAAGGGGATTGGTTGTTTATCACACTATAAATGACACCTCCAAGACAGAGGTTGCGTTGACTAGCAGGAGGAGTTGACAACCCCAAGAAAGACCCCACCACTGATTTGCCAATACTCCAAAGACCCAAAACCCTGTTTTTCACCTCCCTACTTTCTTCGCATTGCGTTCTTCAACTCTAATGTCTGCATTAATGTAGTTTGTAGGGTGAAACGGGAAGGGGGGGCAGCAGCAGTTTGTTAAAATGGGTGCTGCACACTCGTTCAGACTTGATAGACCGTAAGGCCTTTTTCTGATGGCAGGTTCGTATGTTCATATGTTTTGCAACAAAGTGCTCTTCTTTTTCTAATGGTGGACTTGTATCCTCATTTGTGCAGGTCCCAAAGGGACCTGTGCAAAATGAAATAAATAGAATAATGGCGATAATCCTGACCCAGTGAATGGGCCCGGCCATCAGGCCTCGACGTGAATGTCAACACCCTGTGAAGAAAGGCTCCCCAGCCCACAACAAGGTGTCATGTGTGCGACAGAACACTGCTCCAGGTTGGGGCTGGTCTTGCATGCTGCAGCACCTCCGCCCCCAAGCCTTCAACCATTAAGACAGCTTCCTGAGCTCACACCTGAATTCAGGTCACTGACATGGGAAGGCAATGTGGTTCACACTGGGACAATGTATGTCCCTGCAAACAATGTAACTTCATAATTTTTTTTGACATTTTAACCCCAAAATTAAGAGAGTCTTTTTATGACGCCACCTTCTGAACATGACAGGTGTCATTTAATAACAAACCGGACAAAACATAATTTCATGCTAGAATTGCGAAATCACATGTTGGCCTGGATTTGAAAAACAACAGCTGTCATACTCATGACGGGGTGTAAAAAATGGCTATGTTGAAAATCTGGGGTTTAAATATTAAAAATTACTAAAGTTACGAGAATGCGTAGAAAAATGACATCCTATCTTCATAACTTTGTTGTTTTTGAATATTTTGACTCCAAATTTTGAATATTGTATTCTTATGGCCCCACCTCATGAACCCAGTAGGTGAAAATGTTCAAATCCCTGTTGAAACATCATTTCGCATAACGGGTGCGAAAACATACTCCAGCAAGGATTTGAACAAGCATTTGTCAATGCCAAGTGTTGCTTGCTGCCATTAGCAGTGGAAGTGCAATAGTTAGACAGATGCAGTATAGGAATGGCAGTGAAGTATTGAACTGACGCCAACTCCACCCCCACCCTGCAGAGATAGACACACATTGGGGTGTGTCTTTGGGTCGACACCCATAACGGTCACAACATTTCACCTCATCCTACCCTGCAGACACAAGTGTCGAGGTGTGCTATGAAGTGTTCAGGCTTTACACTCACCTCATTCCATAAGGAAATACACTGAAATGGGTGCAGTATAGGATAATGGGGTGAACTCTGGGGACAAAGGGTCCAAGGCGCACCTCAATGTCTGCCACTGGCTGCAGGGTGGGGGTGGAATGGCATGAGCATTACTGTCGACAGTCCCAAGTCACACCCCTGACGCCTGTCAGTCCCTACAGAGTAGGGTGTTATGGTTGAAAACCCTAACACCGTGGGCGTTTCTTGGTATTTTTTACTCAAAGTTAACATGGGCTTTTTGTGATCCCACCGCATGAACAGTGACACTATCAGTTTGTTAGTCAAAAGGTGATTTTGGACAGCGACTGCGCCATTTGGCGCCACAGGTGCGAAAACACATTTCGAACAGGATGTGAAAAATGACAGCTGTACTGTTCATGAAGAGGTGTAAAAAATGGCAATGTTGAAAATCTGGAATGAAAATATAAAAAAACTGGTGAAGTCACGAGTGTGCACAGAAACTCTGCAACGTACACCCATAATGTAATTAGTTTTGGGATTTTTTACAGCAGATTTTCAACATAGGAATTTTGAGACCTCCACTTATGAACAGTGTCACTGTGATTCTCTTACTCTATCCCAAACACTGATTTCCCACAGTGATCGTGCTATTCTGTGCTGGAAGTGCGAAAACACATTTCGGTCAGGGTGTGAAAAATGACAGCTGTACTGTTCATAAGGAGGTGTGGAAAAATGCCAATGTTGAAAATCTGGACTGAAAAGATTACGAATTCGTGAACTTACGAGGGTGCGTGGAAGTTGGACAATGCATGCTCGTAACACAGTCATTTTATGGACTTTTGTCACCACATTTTCAACATAGCCAGTTTAAGACCTCTGCTCATGAACAGTGTCACTGTGATTTTCTTAATCTGTCCCGAACATTGATTTCGCACACTGACCACGCCACTGTGCGCTACATGAGCGAAAACACAATTTGGATGAGATGTGAAAAATGACAGTTGTACTGTTCATAAGGAGGTGTGGTAAAATGGCAATGCTGAAAATCTGGAGTGAAAATATTAAAAATGCTCGAAGTTATGAGCGTGTGTAGGAACTGTACAACGCATGCTCGTAAAACAGTCATTTTGGGTTTTTTTAACCAAATTTTCAACATAGGGTTTTTGGGAGCCTACCTCATGAACAGTGTCACTGTGATATTCTTAATCTGTCCTGAACATTGATTTTGCACACCGACCACGCCATTGTGCACTACATGTGTGAAAACACATTTCAGGCAAGATGTGAAAAATGACAGCTACAGTACTGTTCATAAGAAGGTGTGGTAAAATGGCAATGTTGAAAATCTGGAGTGAAAATATTAAAAGTGCTTGAAGTTGCAAACGTGTGTAGGAACTGCGCAATGCACGCTCGTAAAACAGTCATTTTTGGGGAATTTTTTCACTAAATTTTTAACATAGGGTTTTTGGGGGCCAGCTCATGAACTGTGACACTGTCATTTCGTTACTCAGTCCTGAAAGGTGGTTCCGCACAGTGACCACAAAATCACCTTTTGGGACTGAATAACAAAATGACAGTGACTGCGTTCATGAGGTGGGGTTCGAAGAACCCCATGTTGAAAATTTGGTGAAAAAATTCCCAAAAATGGCCGAGATATGCACCAAAGTTGAAATAAAAAAACATTTATGCCATTATACAGCTTACCTGCATTTCTTCAGTTCGTGATCAGCTTTGAAGTGTGCAGACATGTTCCCGATCCACCGAGGATCATCGCGCCGGGCTCCGGAGGTAAGTATGGGGTGAGGGGGGTGTGGGGAGGTGGAGTACGTAGACAGTGGGCGTGGGTTGGGAGCGACCACCGAAGCAACGAGGGACCATTTTCTAATTTACAGGTATATTTAAAAAAAAAAACTTATGGAAGGTTTTCTTTTTGCAGGGTCATATTTAATTTTGGCATGCTGGGTGGCACCCGTTGGCACACCTGAGTGCTGGGGAAGGCAAGAGCCGTATGGGGATTGGGCACCCGCACACAAGAAATTGGGGAAGATTATGCCGACGGGGAGTGGGCCTCCGTCGGCAAAATTACCAGGAAGGGGGCATGCTGACAGAGGGATTGGGCACCCCTGTCAGCACATACAAGTGCGGGGGGGTGGCAAGAGCCGAGGGGGATTGGGCACCCCCCTTGGTACACAACAAATTTGGGAGGGGGAACATTATGCCGACGAGGCATGGGCTCTCCCGTTGGCAAATTGAACTGGAATGGGGCATGCCAACAGGGGGATTGGGCACCCTGTTGGCTTTTTTTTTTTATTGGAATGTTTCACTAGGAAGGCACACTCAAAGGCAGGTGGCTTTCCGTCGGCTTCCTGGAAACTGTGAGGGGCCAATGGAGAAGCCGTCGCCATGGGAACACAGCACAATGGAGCTGTGTAATTGGCTGCTGCTGTCAGGGATGCCCCACAGCAAAAGCAGCTGATTGCGTAGTGATGGGGCGCTCTCTGATTGCAGCGACTCAATTCCTTTGATCTAGTGGCCTGCTCATTAACTGCCAGTGATCAACAGCAAGTTACTCTATTGGCCGAGGCAGAGACCAGCCCCTGAATGGGCTGCTGCCATTCGGCACAATACTACCGTGCCTCCACAACCTGCTTGTGAAAGAAACCAGACGCAATGTGTTTCTTGCACATGCATACATGCAACACAAAAATGACAGCTATAATGTTCATGAGGTGGTGTGAAAAATTGGCTATGTTAAAAATTTGTGGTCAAAATCTTTAAAATTACCGAGGTTATGAGTGAGCATAGAAAAATTTGGCTCTACAATGTGGTCGCAATGCCGAACACAGTGACAGCTGCCACAATGACACTAGAACAGTGACCACACAGCCGACACAGAACAGCATAGTGCAAACCGTGACACCGACAGCCACCACAATGACCACTCTGTGGGGGACACACGCAATGGCTGGCAAGAGCAGCCACCCCCCACCAAAGTACCGCTGCCCGGCAGCCCCAGTACAGGAGACAGCCCCCCTGCCCCCTCGGGGCAGCACATTGTCACCCGCTACAGGCACAGCCCCCCCCAGCAGAGCACCCTCCCCAGCAGCCCCAATGCAGGAGACAGCCCCTCACTCCCTCAGGGCAGCACATCGCCACCTGCTACAGGTATGGCCCCCCTGCAGAGCACCCCTCCCAGGCAGCCCCAATGCAGGAGACAGCCCCCCACCCACCCGGGGCAGCACATCGCCACCCACTACAGGCACAGCCCTCCCCATGTAGAGCACCCCTCCCTGGCAGCCCTGATGCAGAAGACAGCCCCCGGCCCCTCACAGGACAGTGGCACTCACTACAGGCCACTGACCAACCCTCCCATAGGACATTGCAGCCCGATACCTCCTGGGAACTCCCCCATCTGGGACAAGCAGGTGGTGAATGGCCCCCCACAGACCATGGGAGAGCACCAGGGGGACAGCAAAGAAGAGATACAGCATCTGCAGTGCACATTTTTATTGTGGATGGGCCACAGCACATGGCCCAGAACAGCAGTATAGTGGCCACCCAGCACCCACTGCCCCACAACCAGATACAGTTCATCCAGGCCCCTGGCCATACTAGCCCTCGCCTCTGAGGGCAGGTCACTTGCAGCCTTCCACTAACAGGACATCCATTACAGGTGCAGCCTGATGTTGAGTGCGATGCCCATCAGGTAATCATGGTGGCATTGCTGCTTGTACTGCTCCACTATTTCCATGATGTGGTCACTGCAGTCCTTGGTCTGCCTCCTGGTGCCCCCGCCATTTATGCCACACAGCACCTGCTGTATGCAGAGCTCTGTGAGGCACTGCTGACCCTGGAGAACCTCAATGAAATGCCACACTGTAGGGTACGCTGCACCCATCAGGGAATTAAAGCCCCTGTGCCATCCTTTGATGGTGTTGTTTGTTCGGGGCAGCCCCTCCCATGCCACAGAGTAGCAATTCCAGAAATCAATGGGATATGTAGGTCTCCTGTGCACTCCACTGCAGACTGGGCGCCTCAGCCAGGAATCCTCAAAATAGTCAAGGTAGGTCACCAGCTCCTCTTCATGGGTGACGTATATCTTCCAGGTGTGCAGCTCTTAGTAGGCACTGCAGACATCCTCAGGTGGCATGAAGGGCAGCATGGCCAATATCTGGATGTGCAGGGCAAACTCATCGTTGGCTACATACAGCTGGGCGAGGGTGTCATGCTGCTGTAGCTTATGCCACAGGCACTGCGAGTAGTGGAAGAAGCACCCATGCAGGCGGGCATGGGGGAACACGGCCCTCAATGCCTTGTATGATGCCTGCTTGAAATTGATCATGATGGAGGGGAGATTTAGTCCTGGGCACAGCTCAAGCAGAAGACCACGGTATAGCACCCCATGGTCCTGCTGGACATCAAGACATAGACGTCTGGCAGCACCATCTCCAACTCCACACCGTGGATGCTATATATTTGATGGAATAGGCATGGGCAGCACCAGAAGGTCCCATCTGTGAATCATGATGTGCAATGAGCCAGGTACTCCAGGTTGCACGTGGTGCTGAATATGAGAAACCATGCACAAGCCCCCCCCCCAGAGTCATGCAGGAGGAACGGTTCCCCTCTGTCGGTGCTCCTGTAGTCCTCCGGTATGGCGAGTTGTGACAGGGACGTTGGTTCCACGGGTGTGTGCTGCACCTCCCTCCAGGCCCTCTGGATGACCTGTTTAAGGTTCCCCACAGATGGTAGGTGGCCCCTGACTGCATCAGTTAGCCCACTGCAGCATGCAGCCATAGCCTGCTGGCTGGTCTCAGTTGTGTCTGCCGCCCACTGCTTCACCGTGGCTTGGACCTGTCTGACTTCCATGCCAGCGCTGTCAGGCACATGGCTGTGTCATCCTGAGAGTGTTATGTTGTCCACATCTGACACTGTCCTGGCATGGCCGAGACACTGACTGGTATGGTACTCCACACATTTTCCAGTAGGCAATGGTACCACGGGTGTGCTCCCGCTGGTACAGGTAACCATAGTGGGCCAGGAGGTCTTTCCCATGGGCGCTCTTCATGAATTGCAAGGGCATTGCCGCTATTTCCCAGTGCAGGTTCCGCATGTGTTGCCATTTTCCCCATCTTCCTGTGCTCTGTTTTGTGGGCGCTGTCTTTGTGCATAATTCCTCTGCGACTGGTGCACCCAGGTGCTTCCGCTCACCTGTCTGCGGATACACACTGTGTCGCTGCATTGGCCCATGGGATTCAGCAGGGTGTTCCAGCCTGCTGCACCTGTCGCTGTGAGGGGTCTCATAGGGTCGCACATGCCGCTGGTTTGCTTCATGGACTGCTATGTCTGCTGTCACTGTATTGGTGCATTCCCATTGTAGATGTGCCTCTTTTCCCGATGCACTATGCGCCGTATTGTTGTCGTCCTGAAAATATGCTTTCAGTAGTCCCCACCTACTGCACTAGGGCACATTGCTGTCTGCACCTGTCACTGTACAGCCCCTGTTGCCAGGATGCCTGTCGTGGTAGGAATGTTGCTCTCCTGGTGTTGCTGTTTTGGAGTCGCTGTTCTATTGGTAAGCGAAAAAGTTCAACATAAGCTGAATAACTTGGTCATTTTATCTATTCTTTTCCCAAATCTTCAACATGGCCTTTCTGTGACCCCACCTCATGAACAAGGGTGGTGAAATTATTCAAATCCAACCCAAAAGGTGATTTCATGCAGCGCAGCAAAATCACCTTTCGGGTTGGATTTACATAATTCCACCGCACTTGTTCATGAGATGGAGTCCCAAAAAGGCCATGTTAAAAATTGGTGGTAAAAAAAAAATATATAAAAATGACCAAGTTCAAAAAACACTGAAATATATTATGTGGCACTTATCTGTTTTCCTCAGTTCCTGGTCCAGTGTTGAAGAGTGAAGATGTGTCTCTAGTCCAAAGAGGACTATGGTGTTGTACCTTGACTGCATAAGTATTGGGTAAGGGGGTTGCTGGGTGTTGAGTGGGGGGGTGTGCCAGTGGGGATGGCAGCAGACAATGAGGGACCATTTTCTTTGTTTCAGGAACAGAAAAAAAAAGATGTTACAGGATGGTTTTCTTTTTACAGGCACCTCTGACACTGGGGATTGGGCACCCTGTGTCAGCATGACACTTGGTGGCACCAGGGTGGGCACACAGGTGTTCCAGCCTGCTGGGTCAGGGGGAGGGAGGTTGTCCACTTTAACTCTGGGGATTGGGCACCCCAGTGTCAGATAGTATAAATGATGGTAATTGGGGGGATGTAACAGAAGGGAGGGTGAAGGTACCTCCAACACTGGGGACTGGGCACCCCAGTATCAGCATGGCACTTGGGGGCTTCAGGGGTAGGTGCCTCAGCGTCCCACACTGCTGGGTTGGGGAGAGGGGGTTTTGTATGCCAACACCGGGGGTTGAGCCCCCTGGTGTCTGCAGGTAGGAATTATGGGTGTTGTGGTGGAACATTACTGAGGGGGAGGAACAAACCAGCACCAGGGGTGGGCACCCCAGAGTCAGACTACATTATTAATTAAACTGGCACCAGGGATTGGGCACCCTCGTGATCAGTTCAAAAAAATAAAACTGCTTATGCAGATAATGGCAGATACAGCCAGGGAAAAAACATAGACGTGCAGCACCCTCAGCAGGGATGGGGCTACATTCTGGCACATAGCCCCATCTTTGCTGAATGAAAACAACCAGGGATGGCATACACAAACAGGGAACGAGCCCTGCCACCTGTTAAATGAAAGCATGCTCATAATAAGACTACATGACTTAATGTGGCCGTAAAAATTCAGTTACTTTTAGAACACTGATTTTTTTCAACTGCACGTGCTCAAAAATGGAATGTTTTTCTTAAAGGACAACTAAACCTCAACCTCCCCCCCACCATTTTCAAAGTTTAATTTTTTTCCTGTACAATGATCCTGCAGTTGCTCTCAGTGTGCTAAGAACCCCTATTGCTTTTTATTTTTGAAAAAAAAATCAGTGCCTTACTTGTTTTGCAATGTTTTATTCACTGCAGTGGTGTACTGGCCTGTGAGAAGCATTCCTAATGAGGCAGCCCCGCGCGCTCCCGCGGTCGACTTCCGATGATGTCATGGGAGCATCCCAGCAGTCAGAGGTCCGTAGTTTATCTTCAGTGCACATTAGCTGTTGTTCAATCCGGTCACTGTTTAGCGGTGTAAATAACAATCATGGCCGATTCTTTGCCATTACAACAGCTGGATATTGGGGACGATTTCTTTCATTATGAAGAACCTCACGTGTCTGAGCCAGAGCGTGCTCAGCCATCCACATCAGTGGATGTGGCAGATGATGGCAATGATTCAGATGAAGGCTCCAGAGTATCTTCCAGTGCTGTTACCTTGTGACATGATGCACAAGTGTCACAATGGTAATTATATTATTTCTGGGGTATATGAAGTGTGAAAATCTTCTGTTGTGTTTTCTGTTGACTGAGAGGGCAAGCCCCCCAAGTGATGGTACAGATGTGCAAGGTATGTAATGCAGTGCTGTTTGTAAATGATGTCCCCCCCGCGATGGTTCATATATGCACATTATAACATGCAGCAGTGTGTGTCAAAGAGGTTACCAACACCACAGTGATTGTCTAGATGAGCAAGGTATCCTGCATAATATTGTATGTGAATGAGAGTCCACACCTAGTGGTGGTCCAGATGGGCATGGTTTACAGGCTGTGCTAAGTTGAATGAGGCCCTCGCACCAGCGATGGTCCCAATGGAAAAGGTGTGCCTTATAGTGCTGTGTGTGAATGAAGGAATGCTGCCCCCCAGAGATGGTCTAAATGGGCAATTTATTACAGGCATTGCTGTGTGTGAATGAGGCCCCCCTCCCCGCTATGATCCCAATGGGTAAAGTATGCCATGCAGCGCAGTGTGTGAATGAGCCCCCCCTCCACCCTCCAGCGATGGTCCATATGGGCAAGTTCTGACATGCTGCACTGTGTGTGGATGAGGCCCCCCTCTCAGTGATGGTCCCATTAGGCAAAGTATGACACACAGTGCTGTGTGTGAATGTGGGCCCCCTGCCTGTGATGTTCCATATGGGTAAGGTTTCACATGCAGCACTGTGTGAGAATGAGGCCCCTATACCAATGATGTTTCCAATGGATAAGGTTTGCCATGCAACACTGTGTGTGAATGAGGGTCCCCCCTCAATGATGGTCAATATGGGCAAGGTCTGACACGCTGCACTGTGTGTAAATGAAGTCCCCCCCCCAGTAATGGTCCTGATGGGCAAGGTATGCCACGCAGTGTTGTGTGTGAATGAGAGCCCCCTCCCAGTGATGGTCCATATGAGAACGTTTGACATCTAATGCTGTGTTTGAATGTTACCCTCCTACCATCGATGTTCCCAATGGGTCAGGTATGCCACACAGCACTGTATGTGAATGATGCCCCCAACAGCGATGGTCCTTCTGATCAAGGTTTGACATGCAGTGTGTGTGATTACGAGGCCCATTTACCATCGATGTTCCCAATGGATAAGGTATGCCACACAGCACTGTGTGTGAATGAGCCCCCCCCATGATGGTCCATATGGGTAAGGTCTGACATGCCATGCTGTGTATCACTGAGGCCCCCCCCATCACAGCGATGGTCTCCATGGGCTAAGTATGCCACGCAGTGCTGTGTGTGTGAATGAGGGCCCCCTACCAATGATGGTCCATGTGGTCAAGGTTTGACGTGCAGCACTATGTGAGAATGAGGCCCCCTACCATAGATGGTTCCAATGGGTCAGGTATGCCACACAGGACTGTGTGTGAATGATGCCCCTCCCACAGTGATAGTCCATATGGGCAAGGTTTGGCACACACTGCTGTGTGTGAATGATGCTCCAGCAAACCTTGTATGCATTTTTTTATTTTTCTTTCTGGTGATGGTGCCTCCTGTGGAATGCAGTGATAGTAGGGTTTAGTAAGATCCACTGAGTTACATTACTGTTCAGACCCCCTTCCCACCCCTGAATGCACCCACTGGGTACTGTATCCCAGTGGGGGGATTGTGTCTCATGTGACTGACATGGTGGAGAACAGGTGCGGTAGTACTACTGCATTTTGCTTCCAAACTGTCACCTCTTGGATGATGCAACGGTGTTGCAGTGTCTTGCTGCATGACTGCCACATGTTGTATGCCAATGTGGGGATTTGCACTGTGCCTTGCAGCATCATCAACTGGGTGGTGGACTAGTGGGGTGGCCCTGCTCATGCTGAATGATTGTCACATATTGGAGTTGAAATGGGGTTGGTGTTGTGTGGTCTGTGTGTCACTGTATGACTGCGGACTGCTTGAGTCAAAGCAGTGTTACCTCCAGTCACGCAGCATCCCATACTATGCCATGGACATTCATGTAATGCTGATTTTGAAATTGACCAGTTCAAGGTGAAACCATTACAGGTGCAAACTGCAGTAATGTGCCACTCTGTCCCTGTTGTAATGAAATGTGCCCCGTATTCAGAAGTCATGCAGTAGTGGCAGTTGCACAGCTACATATGGTTTACATTGTATGTTGCTGGTCATTGTAGCTGTGAATTTCTGAGCATGCTTTGTCAGTGAGCATGGGCATTTGTGGGGCTGTGAGGGTGGTTGTCTTATTGTGCATCTGATACTGTGCTGTCTAGTTGTTGGTTGTGGATATGAAGAAACAGATGTTGCAGTGGGCTCCTATCATAGGCCACTGCTCCAAAGTGTCTTGCTCACATGGTTGTGTGCGATGTGAGGTGTACATACATGCACTGACATGACACTCCATGCCTTCCATTGTGAGATGTACATGAATGTACCCCGATATGCAACTGCATATATGGCATATATGGCATTACAGTGCCCGTGTCCCAAGGTTACTGATACACTGTCTGATGTTGCAGTAAAGGCCACTCAGTGATAGATTTGGTGTGGTAGTGGTGGAGCCCATAGTGCCTCCCACTGGAGATGATACCTCCATGAGTAGTTATTCATGTTGGATGCTTATAGACTAATCTTAATTGTGCGCCCCCCCCAACAACAGTGTCATCGGTCACTGCATACCTGAAATTTCCTTTTTTCCTGTTTTGACTGTACCCTCTGCGCACTGTTTGTGAGTGTCACAGACCATGATTGCGCTGCACCCCATAAATAGTGGCATCACACACCAACAGTTTTGTGAATTATCGCCTTCTATGTTCCCCTCATTCCTCCACCCCAAACTGAACTACATAATTTCAATATCATTTGTTTTTTCTTATGACACATGCTCTCATGCTGTGCCATTCACCACATTCATTCATTGCAATGATTTTGTGCCCTGTTGTCCTGCATTTAATGCCACAATGTTGTGGTGTTTTGTGAATGGACTTACTTAGAGATGTAATCCTAAACTGATGAGAATGAAGTAGATGGGCACACTGTCTGTGACTTATCGGCTTGTAACCTGTGTCATACAGCACACCATTATGGAACGAGCCCAAGACATGAGAAGCAGCTACACTGTGATCAACAGTAACTGCGAGTTGGTAGGATATCTGGTTCCATAACTTATCTATGCATTCCACACATCTGTTTACATTCTGTACTGCTTATTGCCATATCACAGTTTGGCTCAGTGATGCCTGCCTGACACTATGAGTGCTGCCATCCCAATCATTGTTCGCTGACACATGTTGTGTACTACTGTGTTTCTGAACATTGCAGGGTTTGTTACTGTGCTGATGCCATGTCAACAGTGTCAGTACTGTGCATTGACAGGTATTGATAAATGTTATTGACAGCACATATTAGTTATCATATTAGATGTTGTCTGATGAATAACAGATTCCTAATTCAAACATTTTATTTATGTCTAACAGGTGTCACTGCCAGAAATGATCTGTGATGGAGACAGACTGAGAAAACCTGTGCTATAAGAAAGTTGCCAAGGTCGTTGAGAACTTGCTGGAGGAGTGTGATTGCATTATAGAGATGGACTTCTTCCAACTAAATTGCCTCACACGTCAAGTGGTGCTTGTATCCTACTACGAATATCTTGAAACAGTGAGACCCATAGATGAAAATATACCAATACATGAGTAAACACCTTCTCTTTTTTGGGGATATTGGCACTGATCATAGCTTTGCTTCATTACTCAGGATGATGTGAGATAAGTAAATGAGTAACTTACTTGTTATTTCAGTCCTACTAACTATTGATGAAGCTGTCAACTGCCGAGCTGTGTATTGTGGTTCCCAGGCAAAACACATTAAACACAGATATGAAAATATCAACATCAGCAGCTGTAATCACTGTTGTCATGTCAATCTACGGGCAAACATGCATCATGCAGACAGGTGTATAACATGCATCAAGGAGCAGTAAGATTATGGTGCCCCTCTGCCTGTCTGTCTTCAGCTCCCCAAAAGTGATGCCATCCATTTCAAGGCTTCACTGAAGAAGCATGATAGGTCAATTTTTGTACAATGAAATTACATACTAATAGTGTGCTCCATTGTGTCAGTGCTGGCATAATTCTTGAATACATGCAAATGGTTCTGTTCATGCATTCACCTATGTCACTGCCTTGAATATTGAGATTGCATGGTGTAGATCCAGCATGCTTCTACACGTCTTATACTGTGTTATGCTGCAAAGGAGCAATGGGGACAGCAGACTATTGTCAATGTGTTCCCTGGGAGACTGCAATGACAAGTATGAAAGTTGGGTAGGAGTGCAAGATACAGACTTTTTTCTCCAAGGAGTGTGTGTGAGGCAGGTGGGTAGCTGTGCACATTAAATCCCTGCATTTTCCATTCTCTTCTTGGCCAGTCATGCTGGTTTAGGCCAATAGATCATTGTGTAACCTGTTCACCCATTCTTACTGGGACTGCAATAATATTCTTATGTCCACAGTGGCCAAATAGGATCACGTATACACACTTGTAATCTGACTACACTATTATCATCCATTCTGTGATGATACGCATGATAAAAAAATGAACATTGTAACCTGTGTGGTATCACCCTCCTTGACCCCCATACATGGATATTACAGCAATGTATGTAACTAATATTACTGACCACATGGGCACCTCAGTCAAAGCAGCGCACTTGCCCTTGGTCATGGTTTCTTCTGCCTGTGTTCAATGTCTGCACTGCTAATTCCCCATTGTTGTTTGAGTGACTGCTGTGTGTTACTTTTTCCAGTTGGCCACATATATGAATGTAACACACATACCAATGAACTATGATATCAGCTGTACCATGCATGCTGGTTTTGCTCCATACCTCATACCATAATGTAGTATGCCCTCACTGAAATTGTCATCACTCCCACCCCTCCATCACTGAACCCCAGTCCCATGATTGAGCCTTTCTGAAAACGTATTTGTTTAATTATTAGCTATCTTTACATCGTTTTTTCACCGTGTTCTTCCATGCTCAGTGGTGGACCATTATACAGGCATTGTTCCTGTTCGTAGGTGCACGCACACGCTGTGTAGGCGTCTTATCATCTTCACCCTTTGCCTGTTCCTTTCTCCAGAACTCCCTCATGTTGGACTCACTATGTGTCCACCACGTGGTGTTGGATACTGACCATTGATCCTGCAATTCATGCTACAAGGAGAGACCGGACTCGTGCCATCTGCATCTCAGTCCTGTCTGTCCATCCCCCAAGCAACACACATCAAACCGGGGCTCACTCAGTAACTCATTTCGCACCGAGATACCATTTCTGAAAACTGCACTGTTGTTTACTAATAATGGGTCAGAACAATGTCTGCTTCCACGTCTATGCAGGTAATGCCTAAACAGCGTAATGTTACACTGTAGTTTTACACACTAAATATATTCTTTTGTTTTTCCCTTTAGGTCGTTCAGACACGTAGCCTACAGATGTTTTGTCCATTGGATCTGGAGGAAACTGGGGAGAAACAATTGCAAAATTCTACCTGCGTGTGTAGTGACAGCGATGAGGGAAGCTTTTCCTTCCGAGGAGTATATGGGCTTCAAATATGCCTATGAAACAGTGGTCCATAACAATGTACAGGGATAAAAACATACCAAATCCAACATTTCATGTTCTTTTTCATGGACATATACATCTTCCTGTCTTTCTATGTGTTATGGACACTGTTATCATTGACAAAGTTCTGGTTATTTACTTGGTTGAAGACTTTATACTTGTGAAAGATGTTCTTTGATGACATACTAAATGTCTATGAAGCCTATGTTGAATTGTAACAAAAGCAGCCTGTTCACACCATTGCTCTGAGGTATGGTGACTGGCAATGGAGTGTGGTGACATGTGTAGTTCATTGTCCATCCACTGAGCTGGCAATAAAAAGGTACGCCTTGAGGTGGGGGGACCATAGCTGTTTGTGGGCAACATCCACCAGTCACTTGACAAGTGATGTATTCTGTTCGACATGTATGATTTACCGGACGGTGACCGCTGTCTCTGTGGTTTCCTGCACTTTATGGATGTGGCAGTGAATTATGTACCACAGACTGCACCTGTATATTGCATGTATGGTGTTGAAACCTAATTTGGTGGCTTTACCACCTTGGGGTTTGTCAACGTTAGTCAGCAACGCATGGGCCATTTACTTTTTTGTCCAAGGGCCACATAACTTTGTGACTTATCATTGTGTCATATGTGCACTGTCATAGTGCATCATGGACAGACTGCAATGGTTGATCATCCACTGCCTCTGTTTATAATGTTTTGCCTCTAGCATGGCATCACACAATGTGGTGTCACCATTGCTATGCATCATGGTAGACACTTGCGTTACAAACCAAAAGACATAAATTGTTGTTACACATTGTGTGCAAGTAGGGGCGTCTTGGTGTAATTGTCGTACTTACTTATGGAAAGCACACATGGCAACTGTACTCAGATTCTGTCGTTGTCTGACAGTACTGCAGAAAACAACTGAGTTATCATGTCCTTGTGACTTCACTGGCATGTTTTTGACAGCATAAGTCGCTGAGAAATTAGTTCTAATTTTTTCAATATTGATTACATGGCTTGTTGCTTGAAATGCAATAAGCGTCATTATCATGTTCCTACACTGCATAATAAAGCACAACTATAAATGAACCAACACCTGTTTTTATTTACAATGGTTAATGTTCTGCACCACAGTGTGCATCTGCATGACAAATACTGTAGTGTTTTGATAAGAGGGAAAGGAAAGCAAGGGACTTGTTATTATTGTTATACTGCTAGTATCACTGCTGTGAAGAGCATGAATGCTACCACTGTCCTTACCCAGGTTTGTCACCCAAAAACTACACACAGTACTGAAGTTAATGCCTCACTATAATTTGGCGGAATGGCATACCCAACTTCTTGCTTGTTGGTGTGAAACCAGTACCCATGCATCACATGTTGCCACTGGCAGTCAATGATGACTTTGTGTTGCTAGACACCCTTTGGTTGTCACAAAAGATAACACACACATCCCTTTCTCACTTTGTAATAGTCAGCTGCTGGTCAGCATCCTGTATTACTCACCATGTTACCATCTTCCCAGTTTCTTTTTGTTGAATGTATTTGAACTGAATGTTATTATGACCACTTCATACAATATTTCCACATCATGCGTCCATTGTGATAGTGTGTACTCCATATGGAGTATCGCCTAACAGCCACATGTTGTTGTTGTGGGAAAATAGCCAGAAATTACCCCCCATTCCAAAGGCAATGTCAGCACAGGACTGGCATCACTTTTGATACATGAGGAGAGGTACACCGCTGGTCACCGTACTATTCCTTTGTTTGCTGACCATTACCACCCCCCTCTGCTTCCTTTGTGTATTGCACTTTTGAAACCAGATTACAACCATGTAGCACATGACCAGACCAGTCATTTTCTGACCCATCTTTATCTGTGGCACCTAATTACGAAGTGGCTTTTGGGTGACCCATGGATGTTGTCCAGCACAGCTTATTTATTACATGGGACTTCATGGGGTTAAGGTGTCACAATGCTTGTGTTACTCTGGTTCACTGACCCTGTCCTTGGCTGGTACTATTGGTTCTGGTGTTGGTCAATTCCCATGTTAAGTGTGAGCAAAGCATCACCTAAATGCAAGTCATGCAAACTGTAATTCAGCGGAAAACACTTCTGTGTTTGTTTGCCTGCTGTTCTGCTGCTGTGGGTGGGGGTGGTGCCACGGCCTTGCTGTGCTAAGTTGTGAAGTAAAACACCATGTAATCAGAGACCAGAAATTTTATGACATCATTATTGAAATGCACACTGAGAAACAATGTGCGTACTAATGACGTACACGACATATAGGTGGACAACCCAGAGAATGCTCGAACCTGGCTCGAGGATACTACTTATTTGCTGTAACTGTATAAGCAATTGAGAGACAAGTTGACACATGCCTACTTATGGTTAGAGTAAGGCTTTCTGTCAGCCTGAGAGGTTAGTGTACTATCTGAAATGCTCACCTCCTTAACAGAGGACAGCATGCTATTGCACGGCACACAGAGTACAACACCACCACTGGGCAAGGGTAGAGAATAACAGCTGACCCAAGTACATTGTAACCCTTGACAGACCGTGGGTGTATCGGGTCATTAATGCACACCCCAGCTGTGTTGTGAGGCACGATGGCTTGCCCTAGTGAATTCAACCAGGTGGGAAGTGCATTAATGCCCCTGATACACCCACTGTCTGGAGTGGGTTATTGCACTTATAAAATGGTTTGCTAACTGTAAAAAGCAAAAAATCATAAGCATTTTACCGTCAGCATGCCAACTGTGCTGGTACCCATACCTGAGTTGACCACACTGTAAACACAGTGTTCAGATTTATAAAACGGTCATTAATGCATGGTCAAGTGACACTTTCTGGCCAATGACAAGACATCATTTGACCAAGCATTAATGCCCGTTTTATAAATCTGAACACTATGTTTACAGTGTGGTCAACTCAAGTACGGGTACCAGCCAGTCAATCTGCATGACAAGCGTAGTAGTGTTAATTGGGTGTCACTCCACAGAGGGATGAGTAACCAGTGTGTTACTCGATGGATTTCTGGGGCCTCAGGTAGTATTCAACAGCATCAAAAGTCCTGGTGAGCGGGACAGTGAAGGGAGGATTTACAAGTCTGCGGACAACACCAATTTCTGTAACAGACTGGATAAACCACAGTTTGAGGACAGAATGAGGATGGACGTGCAGATGATTGAGGAATGGTAAATGGTTTGTCAGTTGATATGCGATGCAGATAACCAATCCATCACACTGATTAGCTCTAAAACACACACAACAAGATATCAGGGTGGGTGGTTCACAGGTAATGCATCACAAGTCCAATGAGGACAGGCTGAGCAGTTGAAGATGCAATCCCTATGGGATATGTGGAAGACAGAAGACATGACAGACACATACAAGTACAGTACAGGGAGGAATTTGGTCCACTAGTAAAGTGGTTTACAGATGAACAGCTGTACAATGACTCCAGTGACCCACACATAGCACAATGCAAAGAATGCATTCCATACTGTGCCAGTGCACCTGACCACCCACACTGAAATTCCAGCTGTTATGGCACTGTGCTACCTCACGAGTTCGAGAACAGTAGTGACTGGGCAGTGCTTGGAAGCTCATGGCACACTTATGTGATGCAGCGGGGCCTAATTGCACAAACAAACTGTAGAGTTCACTTGAAGGTGGTGATACACAGACTATGTAGCTTCCTATGGCAATGGAACTGGTATTACCGTCGACATTTGATGCAAGAGCCTGCTGATGAGTGATCCTTAAGTATCACAACAACATGAAGGCTTGTGTTACTGTGCTTGTGTACCATACTGACCACACTAAAATCATACTGGTCATGTCACTGCACTACCTTCCCAATTTCAGACCCAGTGATGCAACAATTACAGACACATATTTGTGGCCAGAAGAATTGCAGCGGTTGAACATGTTCCATGTATTACTTTGTCATGTGATGCATTCAGTGTATGTTGTACGTAATTTCATTACAACATGAACTACTGCATAGACAAGCTGAACACGTACAGGCCTATCACATGTTGACATGTCTGTGTTGAATCAACTGTTATAGCCATTCCTTGGACAAGTTTATATCAGCTTGTGTGTCATACATGAGTGAATGTGTTATCGTTGTGTTGGAGAGACAGTAATTGTACTATATATTTCAACCCTGGCACATGCATCAAGTAAAGATGTCCATACATGCTTCTGTCAACCATACCATCTTCATTATTATTTTGCTTGGTAAAATCACAGAATGACCATTTCGACAAAGATAGCAGTGCTGGAAATCATATTTTCAATGTAGGCAGTTGCAATTGATTGATGAAATGATATTCAGATTGCTTCTGCAAAGACCACAGGGTTGCATGGTCAAAACAGTTAGGTGATTGATGCAGTCACAGATTAGTACATCCACACTATGCTGACAGCTATCTGAGTATGACTTACATTCATTTTTATAATACCTTACTACAGTGCAACAACTGTCTATATAAGATGCATCCGTTTCTGCCAGTACTGTTACATGTCCTTCCTAAGCCCTATGGTTTGAAGCTACTACAAAATCAACATTTGTTGCAGTGTCACACAGCATGCCGATGCATCCGCGAAAGTAAGGACAGCTGTATCGCAGGTCAGGTCCCACATGGAGTACCGTGCAAAGTACTGCCACCCAAACGGAAAGAGGGACATAAGATTACTAGAGGGGGGTGCATCAAAGGGCAATAAGGAAGATCAAGGGGCTCAGAACATATGAGGACAGACTGAGGCAGTTGGACATATACTCACTGGAGGAGAGGAGGGACAGGGGGCATATGATTGAGACCTTCAAGTACATGAGAATCATTATGATTGGCACAGAGGTTCTCTTCAAGGGGAGGGTGGGGAGGAAACTAGAGGGCATGACATGAGATTGGAGGACAGAAGATTCAGGAGGGAACTGAGCAGGCTGAAGAAGTGAAGATTAAGGAGGGAACTGAGGAGGCATTTCTTTACGGAAAGAGTGTTGGCAGAGTGGTACGCACTACCAGCTGAGGTGGTGGCGTGTGAAACTGTGTGTAGCTTCAAGAGGGGGTGGGACAGGGCAAGAGGGAGGGTCATCGGTGGCGGAGTAGGGAGGGAGGGGCAACTGCACAATATGGGGCGATAGCTACAAACTCTAGCAGACTGGATAGACCATGTGACCTTTTTAATGCTGGCAAATTTTGTACGCATGCTCATATGCTCACGCTTACTGGGGTACAAATACTGTGGTGTCACCTGTCTCACTTGCCTGATACATCCCATGCTTCACTACATGCTGGTTTGGGGACCAGGTTGTGGTATAATACTGAGGTATTACCGTATTACTAAACCTGGTGTAGTGCCACACAAAGGTTCTCTATGGCATATATCACATAGTATGGATGAATGTGTATGTGTTACAGGACTGGTGTTCATATCGCGCACTTGTGCCTGCACATCTACATACAGATGTGTAGCAGTGGGGATTCCAGAAAAATGAGAAACTGACCATGGCCATGGAAGCTAAGCATGCACAAATACGCTTGGCACTCTGTTGCATGGTTGCAGTCACAGCCAGGCATGTTATTGGAATGCCTTCCTGGTCCAAAAGTGGATCAGCTGCTTGTTGAGGTGTGTGTACTACTGTGTGACCACCTACCTCAGTCATCAGGACAATGTCGCACATGCAAAGGGACCCAGCCGATGATGGTGTTTACACCCCCACATGCCACAGTATGCAGAAGGTGTGCAAGCAATCAGGTACCAGGAAGTAGGCAACACAATGACATGAATTACCCAAACACATAGAGCTGTCAGGTGTACCCCATCCTTGTGTGAGTGGTCCCACCTCCCATAACCCTACGTGTTTGCCTGTGCTGTGTCCCTGTATAGCAAGCGGCAAAGTACTCAGCACAATGTCACAGCCAACACCCATCTCACATAAGGTGGCACTTAGCCACGTACGCTACACAGCTGTGGGCAGTTGCTGGATAGGCATGCATGTGTCGCTGGCAATCCTGTGATTCATCAACCTGCATTCAGTCACAGGGGAGGGTGAACACACTAGCCACAGCACCACTACCGGTGTATCTGTCCTTGGGTGGGGGATCATGTACTACATTCTTCACAGTGCAGGCTAACCTGTGGGAGGGTGGAGGAACTGCCTGTTGTTGGGAACAGGGCTGACATGTGGGGTGGGTGCATGACTTGCTGTCTGTGGTACTTGCACCACCAGTTGTGTGCTGGACCTACCACCGGGACAATGCACAGCTACCTGTGTTGTGGGTGCACTGCACACTTGCTTCATTATGGGTGGGTGGGGGAGGGTGGGCATTGTTTGTGGAGGGGCTGCACAGTGCATCTGACTGCATGTTCAGGGGTGTAACATCACAGACTGAGCCAATTTGACAGGCTTGTGATAAGTAATGGATGTGGGGTGGCAGTCTTGATGGGAACTTTATGGAAGTTATGAGGGTGCCCATATGTCAAAAGATGGGTGAACTAAGGGGCGTGATCCAGAGAATGGAGGTGGAGATATAAAGGTTGAGGAGCAAGGCTGGGTGGGAGTGGTTGGGTAGGCAAGTTGAGAGGCAGAGGATGCCAGGGAGAGAAATAATCCAGGGTTAGGGGCAAAACTGGGGGGAAGGGGTAGATTTAAGGAACAGGTACGAGACTCTGGCTATGGTGAGGGAAGGGGGAGACATGGCACTGAGTGGGGTGGGGGTACAACAGGGGTTGGAGATAAGTTCAGGAGGGAGGGTGACAGCATAAGGAAAGGAGTAGACAAGGATGAATCGGAGGGGACACCAGCACCATGGGAGGAAGGTCAGGGCAGGAGCCACGGCCATGTGGATAGTGGGTCTTGAGTGAGGGTGAAAAATGCCAGAGAGCATCAAAGTGGGGGGGGGGTGGTGGTTGTGTTAGGGGACTTCATCCTGAAAGGGATCAGATTGGAGGGGAAGGGATGAGAGACAAAGTTGGATCTGGGTGGAACTAGTACCGGGCTTGACATCAGATAGGGCAGTGCATGTTCCGGGGAAGTGTTTAAGTGGAGGAAGACAAAGGCTTCACGTGGTGGTGCGTGAGGGCACAAATGCCCTCGGGGTCTGCATGGTGGAGATGGTTCAGGAAAAGTTCGGGGAGCTGGGAAAGTTCTGTTCGGATGTTGGGAGGGCCATGACATTCTCAGAGCTGCTACCCGTCCCAAGGGTGAGCAGGGAAAGAAAGGACAGGATAGGGGAGTTCAAGTCATGGCTTAAAGGGTGCTTCAGGGCACGTGGGTATGGGGTACTGGGGTACTGGGGAGATACATGGATGAACAGGGAGCTGTACACGAGGGACGGCTTACACTTGAGTGGGGCTGGGAAGGGCATGCTAAAAAGCAAGATATGGGAGTACACAGAGGCAAGGGTGTACTTAAAGTAGAAGGGGGGGAGACCAGGGGCTGAGTTAGCAGGTGAGGTCACCATGAATGGATGCTGAACACGCTATCCACCCCTGTGGTGGAAGTTAACAAGGGGAAGGGAAAGCAGAGGGTAGGTACAGCACAAGGAACTGGGAGGGGGAAGGGGATGGACAGATGGGAATGGGTGGAGGCTGGTTTCCCTGAATGTGAGGAGCCTAGGTAAGAAGACAGCTGAGCTGGATGTGATGTTTGCTGAAGGGCGGGTGGACATTGCAGCAGTAACCGAGATACGGGCCATACAGTACCATGACTGGGATCTGGCAATCCCAGGGTATAAATGGTACATGAAAGACCGAAGGGTCGGGAGAGGGGGGCAATCAATGTGAGAGATGGGATCAAGTGTGTGAGGGATGATAATAATAATAATAAATTTTATTTTGCACAAGCGCCTTTCAAACTATCAAGGCGCTTTTCCAAAAAGATAAAAACAATCATAATAAAAACTGTAAACATAAGAATAGAATAAAACAGAGATCTAGAATTATTTTGTGCCACCAAAAGCATGGCACCATAAAAAGGTTTTCAGCGCCTGTTTAAACCCCACCACAGTCATGCACTCTTGAAGCTGATGGGGTACAGAATTCCAAAGGGTAGTGGCCATGTGCATGAATCCATGGGCCCCTGAAGATTTCCAAGACACCCTTGGAATCTCTAGCAACCCCTCGTTAGCCGAATGCAACTGTCATACCAGGCGGTAAGGCACAAGAAGCTCTTTCAAGTAGTCAGGGCCCAGTCCATGTAGGGCTTTATAAGTCAGTAAACCAACTTTAAAGGTGATCTGCCTCCTAATCGGCAGCCAGTGCAGGCCGCGCAGCACAGGAGTAATATGGGAAGTTTGAAAGGCCCCTGTCAACAATTGTGCTGCTGCGTTTTGCACAAGCTGCAGGCGGCGGATATCAACCCCAGGATGCCCTAAGTACAGAGAGTTGCAATAATCAAGGTGCGAGGTCACAAAGGGATGGACCAGTGTAGGCAAGTCCCCAGATGGAACCAGGTGCTTAATCCTGGAGATGTTTCTAAGGTGATAAAAGGAAGCCTTGACAATGGAAGGCACCTGAACTTGTAAAGTCAGCCCATCGTCAAGCACTACTCCCAGGTTTTGCACCCGTTCAGAGGATAGGATGTGAGAGCCCCCAAGGAAAAGTCCAGAGGGCTGATCAGCCCACAACCCCTATATCCAGTGACACGGGTCCACTACCATCACCTCTGTCTTTCTGGTGTTCAACTTTATCCAGCTCGAGTTCATCTAGTCCTGGATTTCAGCAAGGCAGGTATTAAAAACCGAGACAGCTCTATCCTGGTTGGGGCAAAAGACAGGTAGAGCTGGGTATCATCAGCATAGCAGTGAAACCTCAGTCCATGCCATCTTACAATGTCTCTGAGGGGCAGCATATACACTGCAAACAACATGGGGGAGAGCACTGAACCCTGAGGGACCCCACATGGAAGGGAGAATGGGGCCGAGGAAAAAAATCCCAGATACCACTCTGACTCCTGCCAGTGAGGAAGGATGTAAACCACCTGAGGACCATACCAGTCAGTCCACCGATGGACCCCAGCTGTCCAAGCAGCACCCCATGGTCAACAGTGTCAAAGGCTGAGGAGAGATCAAGGAGCACCAAGATAGAATGGCTTCTCTGCTCTCTCGCCATCAGGAGATCATTGAGCACCTGGATCAGCGCCTTCTCAGTACTGTGACTCTTTCAAAAACCAGACTGGAGAGGTTCATAGATGTTATGGATGGTCAAGTGGTCATCCAGCTACTACTTTCTCAATCACTTTCCCTATAAAGGGAAGGTTTGAGATTGGTCTGTAGTTGGCAAAAGAATCCGGGTCCAAAGAAGCTTTCTTTAGGAGGGGGGTTACCACCGCCTCCTTCAGGGAGTTTGGAAACTCACCAGATTCCAGGGAGCACCGGACTATCTGTGCCAGGACCGGGCTGATCATATCCCAATAACCCATAATCAAGGAAGTTGGGCCTGGGTCCAAACTACAGCACATAGGGTGCATACCCTGGACAATCCGCATGACACCCACAAATTTGGGCAAGGCAAAGGTACTCCAGGAAGCTTAAGGTGA
This sequence comes from Neoceratodus forsteri, assembly GCA_016271365.2. Classification (NCBI taxonomy): domain Eukaryota; kingdom Metazoa; phylum Chordata; order Ceratodontiformes; family Ceratodontidae; genus Neoceratodus; species Neoceratodus forsteri. The sequence goes on from CM028135.1 coordinate 611,584,686, forward strand.
GGTGACCAAACACCGATCATCGGCAACCCACATAGAGCGAGTCGAAAGAATTTCCGATCTGATGTCAGCCACCTTATCCGCAAAGAACCTAGCAAGTTCATCGCACTCCACTTGAGAAAAAGGTATTCTGAACTGCAGACAGGTTGAGTTGCACAACCTGTTGACAGTTCAGAAGAGCTGGGCTGGTCAGTTCTGAGTGGCAGTGATCTCTCCAGACAGGAATTCTGCCTTCTTATAGGAGATCACTGATTGGTAAGTCTGATAATGCTCAACCAATCTAAGGTGGTTGGCATCCAGAGCGGATTTCCGCCAACGCTGCTCTAACCTATGTCCAACTCGCCGCAACTCCCTCAAAGACCCATCAAACCAAGGGGCCCGAGGGTGAAGGGGGAGAGGACGAACACAGATGGGAGCAATCAAGTCCAGGGCTACAGAAATGGCCTTATTATAGGCCACAACTAAAGTCTCTGGACTCAAGCTGGCCACAGGAAACTCTGAGAGATCAATCATCGCCGCTAGGCCTCCAGGGCTCACGTCCCGTAATGGGCAGTAACTGACCATCTCCACAGAGGCAGGCCTTCGAAGGGGGGGTGCAAAAGTTGAACTTCACGATGTAGTGATCAGACCAACTGGCAGGTTCCACCTCCAAGTTGGAGGCCTCGATCTCCAGGAGGAAAACCAGATCAAGAGAGTGACCATGTTTATGGGTGGCAGAGGGAACAATCTGTGTGAGACCCAGAGATGTCATAAGCTGGAGGAAGTGTTGTCCAAATTGCAAGAGTTCGTCATCAATTCAGGCATTGAAGTCACCCAGTACCATCAATCTGGGTGACTCCAATGCCATGTCGGTGGCAAAATCTGCTACTTCCTGCAGGAATTGCGACTCGTCCCCGGGTGGACGGTAGACGAGGGCTAACCTGCAACCTACACCATCCACCACGGTACACTCAAGTGATTCAGCTTCCTCAACTGGTACACTCATGAGGTCCAACTCAGTCTTAAAAAAAGACCGCCACCGCCCCCCCCGAGATCCAATCTCGAGCGGTGTATCATCGAGTACCCGGCTGGAATTGCAGCATCCAAAGTAGGGCCAGCATTTTCATCCAGCCGGGTCTCGGTGATGCAAGCCAGATCGGTTGTTCCAACAAGATCTACAATAATTGCAGTCTTATTTTTAATAGCTCTGGCATTGCATAACACCGCTCGAGTTGGATGGGCTTCAAGGGCCGCCCCGGCTACTTGTCTGCCACAAAAGGCAGTGCCCTTCGGTATGGAGACTAGACATGGGGCACCCCATTCTAGACTCCATTTCACCCCAGGTTGTCTTCTAGGCCTAACCAGTCCAATGTGAGGAGTCACTGGCCCTCCAATCCCCACCCCCGCCTCGCGAAATACCCAGTGCATGACAGCGCTGGTAAGTTGACAACAGAAAAGGAGGGGGGGAAGGGGCGGAGGGCATGGAGAGTGGAGGACAAATGGCACACAACGGGGGGGGGGGAACTTACACATTTCACAAATGAAACCAATATCAAAGTACACAGCAATCAGGCATCCAACCTAAAAAGGACCCCCAAAACGACAATAATAAAATTAGACAATACCCACCCAACTAAAAATACAAAGCTCCCACCCTATCCAAACAAAACTATGCTACAATAAAATTATAATAAGTTAAAATTATAAAACATCAGTCCAGGCTCCAAGGTCTCTAAGTAGAAGATGTAGATCCAGGGGAGAAAGATGGTGAAATACCATAAGGAATCCAATCCAGGGAAGTCCAAGTCACAGAAAAACTGAGATTATAAATGAAATTTAAAACCAGAGAACAAAATAGAACTTAAGTACCCCTCCTCTCACTAAGGAGTACAAATTAAATGAACATAAAAACAAACAGTAATTAATGCAATTTTGACCCCCAGGTGCCCTCACTACCTGGGAGTCAAAAGGTGAAGTGGACACTCTCACTGCCCAAACAAAGTTTGCAACAAAAAAGAAAATGTATTCTGACTGCAAGTCTGAAGTTTTGGCACCTCAGGATCCTGTAGATAGGTTCTTTATGGCAGAAAACCTCCCGATATAATCCAAGTTTTCTTCAGAAATGAAAAACACCAGGTAACAGTCCAGGTATTTCTTAAAAACCGAGCCAGACACCTCAAAGCCCTATCTGCTAAAAATGTCTGCCCCACCACCTTGGTACCCCTGCCTGCACCAGCCCACTGGCTGGCCAGCGAGGGGCCTTGGAAGAACCACAGGCTCAAAGGCTGGCTCCCCAGACAGTCGAGGCCTGATCTTCCTGGGTAGAAGCAGCCTCTAGCCTGAACCACCCACAATTACTGGGTAATGCTGTCCTGGTCAGGCAGACTCCACGGCAGTCTCAAAATATAAATCCACTAAGCCGACGGCTGATGAAGCTCCCCTTTTAAAATCTCTGCTCCATGTTCTTGGCTAAATGCACCCTCTGCTGCATGGCACACTCCAAAACACAGTCCATGAGAACTCTTCTCCACAGGTTCACAACACTCCTACTGTATTCCTGTATTCACTCCATGCTCACTACCGAACGTTCCTTCCACCGCACACCTCAACACAATTGCCACACTCCGCAGCAAGCTCAATCAAAAGGTCGGGTGAACTCCATTATCGATATTGATCAAGAATGCACAGAATACACAGTCCAAAGTCCTCTTCTCCACTGACTTCACTGGCTCGCACACTTTACTCTCGTCTTCGGGCAGCAGCAGGCCCGATCACACAGCCCAATGCGCACTCCGTGGCCGGGCGAGCGACTCCGACAACACTCCAAACTAGGAAAGTTAAATATAAAACTTAATTATACAGTACAACTATATAATTTTAACGGAGAGACTAAAGGCAGTAATAAAAGTTAAATGCCAAAAACTAGCGATCAGCAAAGCTGAGCTACTTCAGCACACCCAGCGTGGCGGCCATTACAAAATAAGAATAATGAATGGAGCGTGGAACAAAGGTAATTTGGATGCAGCTCATGGACTCCAATGGAAGGAAACTGAGACTCGGGGTGGTGTATAGGCCACCATCCCAGTCAGAGCAGCTGGATCAGGAGTTAACAGAACAAATCAGGAGGGTATGTGTGAAGGGAAACTCAGGGGAACTCAGTCATCATGCGGTACTTTAACCGGCCAGGGGTTGACTGGAGCACTACGGACACATCCAGTGCCAGTGAACAGGTGATCCTGGACACCATCCAGGATGGACACATGACACAACTGGTCACTGGGCACACCAGGCTAGTAACATGGTAGACCTGGTAATGACGAATGATGAGGCAGTAAGGGAAGTAAGGGTGGAGGATCTACTAGCTGACAGTGATCACCAAATGGTGTGGTTTACCATCACGATGAGTAAGGAGCCAGTGAGCTCAGCAACAAGAGTGGTGGACGCCAGGAGGGTGGACTTTGTAGGGATGCGGAAAATACTGAAAGGGAAGCTGGTAAGCATAAGGCCATAGATGAATGCACAGCTGAAGTGGGACATAATTAAACGGTGGATAATAGAGGTGATATAAGCTTGCACCAAGGCACAGAGCAAGCGGAACAGGGCCAGAAAACCATGCTGGATGAACAACAAGGTGATGGAGGGGGTTAAGGCAAAGAGAGCTGTGTATCAGAGGTTCAGGAGGATGTGGAGGAAGGCAGACAGGGAGGGGTATGCAAGGCGGTCCAGGGAAGTGACCAAGAGGGTCAATACTGCGAAGTGTACTGAAAACACAGTGAGTTTTGTCATACCATACTAAATCAGCAGTTATCTTGCTCTTCATGTCTGTGAATGTCTTTTGCTTGTAATGCCACAAGAACTGACTGATCAATACAGCTGCAGAAACACATTCATTGGCAGGTGATGACCTCTTTGTCTACAAGAAACTGTTGAGATAAACCAACATCATTTGATGCTTTTCAAAAATACAACATTGCTTAAACTTAGTTGTTGTTCAGTTCTTTTATCGATTTAGTTATGAACCTCTGGTTACTAAATAGTTACCCAATGTTAGAATATGCATAAAAAACATCACAAAATGGAATGGCAATCACTGAAATAACAGTGTGTTTGGGTAAGGTTTAACACACCATACAGTCCTTGACAGTAGTCCTCAACACTTTGTAGACCAGTTAAGGTTGTCTGTGTGTGTTGGAACTTTTATGGAAACGGAATTGTTCATCACTGTCTATCAGCTGAGACACCACATTTATTGGCTTGAAAGCTGCAATGATTGACTTCCACAGTCATCCGTTACTTCCAAAGAGATTTTGGTGAGTGGAGGCAACAAGTCACAACAATGGTCCTCGCCATGGTTCCAAGTTAAATCTGCAGCGGTGCTTGCATATTAGTTCCTGCTTGTCTGGATGGCTGTATGCAGCCCATACTGGAGCTGGGAAGGACATCACCTGCTGTTCACGAGACTTTCTATAGGAAGGCAGTTTCTCACATAGACATTCAACCTCATGCACTATTTCATCGAGGTAAGCTACAATGTGAAACAGAAGGATCACTGCAAAGCACACGCAAATATCATTTCACTTGTATGTAAGTGGCAAAATATATAAAAGTACATACATGTATCTATGTATATAGATATATGTGTATGTATATGTATGCATAGATATGTATATATACATATGTACATATATATATATATATATATATATATATATATATACACAGTATATATACGCACATATGCATATACACAGAACACAGAAATGTGATGGCAGAGAAAGGCCCCACGGCCTATCTAGTCTGCCCAACACCCTACCTCCCCCTTCTGTTATGCGTCCACCCTCTTTTCCCAACCCCCTAAATCTATCCCAAGCCCTCATGAACCCCTCCACCATTTCAGCTGCCACTACCTCCTCTGGCAGCTTGTTCCAGGCCTCCACCACCCTCTCTGTGAAAAACTGCCCCCTGACATTACCTCTGTATTGCCCACCTTCCAGTTTGAGGCTATGTCCCCTCGTGTTCGCTCCTTTCTTCAATTTGAACAAGCTATCACCCTCCACCTTATTTATTCCCTTCAGATACTTAAAGTCTCAATCATGTCCCCCCCCCCCAGTCTTCAGAGGGTACACATTGAGCCCTCTCAATCTTCTGTCATAGGGTACATCCTGCATCCCTCATACCATTTTGATTGCTCTTCGCTGTACCCTTTCAATCAACTCAACATCTCTTCATAGGTGAGGCCGCCAGAACTGAACCCCATACTTCAGATGCGGCCTGACAATGTTTCTGTATAACAGCATTAGCACCTCCCTCTTTCTGCTATTAAAACCCCTCGCAGTGCAGGCCAACATTCCATTTGCCTTTCCCACCGCTCTGCTACACTGGCTGCCCACCTTGAGGTCACGCGATACCATAATCCCCAGGTCCCTTTCCGTTTCCTTCTCCTTAATCACCACCACCCCAAGGGAGTAAGTTTCCCTCCTATTCCTCCTCCCCAGGTGCATCAGCAAGCACTTTTGTGCTTTAAACTTCAATTTTCAGGTGTCAGACCACCTCTCCAGTCTAGGTCCCGCCCCATGGCTTGAACACCACTGGGTGACTCCCCTATTGCAGACCTTTGTATCATCTGCGAACAGGCACACCCATCCCTCCAGACCCTCCGCTAGGTCACTAACATAGATGTTAAAAAGTATTGGTCCTAGCACTGACCCCTGTGGCACCCCACTGGTCACTGCCCATTCCCTGGAATGTGTCCCATTTACCACCACTGTCTGACTCCTTCCCTTCAACCAGTTTTCCATCCACCTGGTGATCCTGAGGTCCATCCCTAGTCTGTCCAGCTTATGCATCATTCCATACATACATACATAGAAATGTACCTACACATACATGTATGTGCGTATATATATACACACACACACACACACACACACTTGTATATATATCTGTGTATTTATATTTATACATACACATATTTTGCATATATATGTATATATGTGTATATATATATATATATATATATATTGGGTGGGATATTCAAAAGGGTTGTGCCATGCGCAATAGGGTTGCGCCAGCGCAAGTCCAAAATTGCACCATTCTGCGATATTCAGCAGGAGGCAGTTGCACCACAGAAAACATGCTGAGCAACAGTGCAATGCTAATGAAGGTATGCGCAACCGAAGGGGGTAGAACCATGCATAAAGTGCGCAATGCGATATTCAAAGGCTTGCGTAATGTGCAACAGTGGATCAGGTGGAAGTTGCGCCACAGCGGAAATGAGCCAAAATAAAAAGGCTCAAGGAAGAGGCACAAGAACGCAACAGGGAAGCCACATGAGGCAGGGAGACAGAGCAGGCCAGAGCAATAAACAGTGCAGGCCAGGGAGTGCACAGGACAGAAGAGGAGCAAGAGAAGGTGTGTGGGGCCACAGAGTGCAGAGACCAATAGGTGTACCCGGTGCAGTGGAGGTAGCAGTCAGGACAGCAGGGATAACAGAGCAACAACAGCCGGGGGAACACAAGCCAGGGACATGGACAGTGCCAGCTTCCACATGGAAGCTGTAATAAGGGGGGTGAGAAGGCATGCTGCAGGGGGACGTGGCTGTGGAAGGGCCCGTCGGTGGTACGCCCCCAACAGGCAGTACCGTGCCCGCATCAGCTTTGAGCTGTATTCAGATATCGAGATTGTGGGCTGGTACCACCAGAACAGGGCAATACTGAGGCGGCTCTGTGAGCTGTGCAGTGATGTGATGCAGGCACCCACACGACGGAGTCACGCTCTGTCAGTGAAGACAAAGGTAACAGCCTGCATGTGCTTGCTCGCCATGGGTACCTTCCAGAGACCAACAGGGAACACCACAGGCATAACACAGTTGGCCACGTCATGCATCCTCACTCAATTCCTTAGCGCACTGCTGCCACATGCTGCGGAGTACATCCATTTCCCCAGCACCGCGGCAGAGCGTACAGCAAACATACAGGAGTTCCACAGGGTAGCACGTATGCCTGGCATGCTAGGGGCGATAGACTGCACCCATGTGGCCATTTGCATGCCACCTGGCCCCGATGGGGCTGCCTATTGGAATCAGAAGGGATTTTCCAGTGTCAACTGCCAGGTGGTGTGCGATGCCAGTGGGCGCATCATCAATGTCTGTGCCACACACCCTGGTGGAGCACACGATTCATTCATATGGTACCAATCAGCACTGTGCCATCGATTCGAGAGTGGGGACATCCCCACAGGACATCTAGTGGGTGAGTATGCATGTAGGATTGGCAAATCGGGGGCAAGGGTGGGTAAGCCACAGGTGCCATGGGAGTGGCACACAGTATTAGGGGCAATATGAGCCTGAACATGACACTAACCTCCACTATCTCCACACAGGTGACAGTGGATACCCACTCCGTCCCTGGCTGCTCACACCCTACCGGCGGCCCACTACCCCATCGCAGCAACGCTTCAATGAGGCACACGCCTCCACACACAACATCATCAAGCGGGTGTTTGAGATGCTGAAGGCACGCTTCTGATACCTAGACACCTCCGGCGGTGCCCTACAGTATAGCCCTTCAAAGGCCTGTGTGATATTCCTGGCCTGTTGTATCCTGCATAACATGGCCAAAGACTGTGGGATAGCCGTACAGGTCGAGGAGGAGGACAGCGATGGGGATGCTGGTGACGCCGGTGATGATGGGGATGAGCAGCCCCCCCTTGGATGGCGTGACCCCCGACTGATCCGGCTGGCCCAGCTGCACCGGGACACCATCACAGTGGAGCACTTCGCCCAACACAGGTAAGCTATGGGGCCATGTTCAACCAACAGTGGCTAGGACACAACCCACATACACACAGGGAAACACACCAGGGGTGCATGATGGCGAGGGAAGTGGCAGGGCACAGAAGCACACACACACAACCAGGGAGGGGTGAACAGTAACACGCCACATGGACAGACACACACACAACAGGCACAAAGTGCACAGGGGTCAGGTGCACAACAGAGCAGGAACACAGACATTAAATACACACACATCCACAGGCCACCACCACCACCTGTACTGTCCATGTACGTGTGTCAGATGCTGGGCACCCTTGCACATTGGTGTACAGTGCAATGCAGGCATCATCATGCACACGCACCTGTGGACAGCAGTCGGGAGGGTGTGCAGGTGGTCTGTGTGTGTCAGTGTGTAGGGCAGGGCACCCACTGGTGCACTGCCCACTGAAACATACATTGCACACGGGGCAGCACCAGACAAGGCCCGCACTGGAAGACAGCTCAGTCATGCGGCACAGTGCCACGGCCACTTCGGATGCATGGGCGGCCCCGCTAAGACCCAGCAGCACTGGCAGGCTGAGCATGGGCCACATGGGGTGGCACCGATGGACCACCAGGGGTCCCACTGCGTGAACATGACCTTGTCCGCACAGGGGTCTGCAGCATACCGAACATACCTGCACCAGGGGTGCTCGGGATGCCCACGGCTGAACCCGGCGTCGACAGGGTGGGTGTCGCATGATGCCGGGAATGGGGAGTGGATAGCATACTGCGCAGTGTGAGTGGAACTGGGGTACCTGACTGTGTGCCCAATGTGGCCACAACACCGACCACTGCCTGTGTCAGCCTGTTGATGGCGGCGGTCACATCCACCCGCAAATGGTCAATCCGGGACAGGATCCTCTCGGTGTCCCTGCTGTGCCGCTCCATAGCCACACACAGTGCCTCCACAGATGTTGCAACCCTCATCTGCTGCTGTACTGATGCCTGCAGCAGGTGGGTGTGCTCATCAAAGAGGTCGTCTGCCACATCGGCGACCTGTCCCACAGGGTCTGGAAGGGCCTGATGTACAGCACCCCTTGAGGGTGGGCACTGCTCACCAGGACCAGATATGGGCATGTCCACAGGTGGTGCACCTACATCACCGCTAAGCCCTGTACCCCCAGTCCTGGTGGGTGACTGCTGCTGCTGCTCCTCCACCTGCTGTGCCCACGGGATCAGTGGTTCCACTGCTGTGGCTGCAACAGTGCCAGTGACCTGCACAGCCACCGGTGCTGCTCCACTGGTGCTGACAGGCACAGCCTGGGAATGTGCTGACATGCTGGCACATGCGTCGGAACCAGCTAGATCCATGGGTGTGAGCTGTCCTGCTGTGTGTCCACTCTGTGACACACACAGTTCAATGCCCATAGTGATCGGTGCATCATCGATGGTGCAGGTCTGTGACACAGCCACAGCCGCAGCGTGCTGGCATGCTTGCATGCCAGACCACTGGGCCACAGGAAGGGCACTCCCCACACCTGTATCAACATCAGTGAAGGTAGCCAGGCATGCACACTGCCACAGTGCATGCAGCTGACCCCTGCAGATGCACAGGATCTGTAACAGAAAGGAAGGACACGTTAGTGCATGTGAACTACCTTCCCCCCCTGACCATGACATACCATGCAGTGATGGGCTACCACCTGTCTGAAAGCCACCTCCAAGAACACCCTCAATGGCACTGCGCTGCATGCTTGCAGCGAGCATGTCCTCCGCCGGGGTCAGCTGCACCACCTCCGGCTGTCCCCCGCCTGTTGCAGCACGTGCCGCCCTGATGGCTGCAACCTTCTCCTTCACCCTCCTCCTGTCGGTCCCCACCTTCTTTTTACACTCCTGCACAGAGCACTGGTGGCTGCCGTGCAGGTTGACGGCACATGCCACCCCCTCCCATGCAGCAGCACGGGTCTGAGGGGTGCCCCACCGTCCACTGAGAAGTGGCTCCTCAGCCAGGTAGGCCTCAAACAGTGCCTCTGTCTCCGCCTTCATAAAGTTGGGCCTCCTCTTCCGCCCACCATCATCCTCCTCACCCAGTCCTCACTCGGTCATTTCACAGCCTGTATGGGTGAGAGTGGTCACCTGTGACTGTGCAGTACACAGCAATTCTCTGGGGCCATGGTCCAGAACAGCACAATGCATGCAACTCACCTATCAACTGCAGTAACCGAATATGGCCACTGCAGAACAGTGTCGCAAATTTATAGCGCAATGCATGCAAATTAGGACTGGAGCAACTTTAATGAGATGCAAATCACGCCGCTGCACCATTGAATGGCTGATCAGATGATTTGCATATGACGGCTGAATATCGCGCTGTTGCACTTTGCGTAATACGGTTGAACCAGCTGAGCCAATGGCGCAGTTCTGTGACTGCATAGTACACCACACTGCGCATGCCCAGGTAGCTTACGCAGGCGTCTGCCACGCTGATGACGTGCTGTGCGCGATAGGCAATTCAGGACATGGCCACCACTGTGCCAGTGGCGCTACAGCGATGGTCAGTACATGGCGCTCTGGCACAACTGCGCAATAGTCCACTGTGGCAATGGCACACAGGTGACCAATCGCGCTGGACGTATAGATGTCTGATGGCGCTGTGCGTGGCCTTGCGCCAGAGACCCATGACCCTGTGCCCGACCTTTGCCCCCTTGGCGCTGTACATATGGCATGTCTGCAGCTCTATCGAGCTGTTCGGTAACAGCGCGATAGGGACTGGCGGCGCTATGCGAACAGCGCAATAGGGAATAGCGGAGTTGTATTGTGCAACAATTCCACATGGGGATGCCGCACTGCGGAGCGCCATATTGCCTACTATATACATGCAGGGATGGCACGCAGGACAGCCCCACAATGGAGTGCAGTGGAACTGGCAAACCTAGTGGCCATAGTGGAGCCTCACCATGGCCCACTGTTTGGGGATGAACCCCTGAACATGGCGAGGACTCATGTGTGGCAGCAGGTGGCCACTGCCCTGGAGGAGGCCACTGGCCAGTGGCGGTTGGCAGAGCAGTGCAGGCACTGGCACGGTGACCTGTGGAGGAGGGAGCCGGCACTACTGGCACGACTTCGTTCACGTGCCAGGAGGGGCGTGGTGCCACGGCCAGGTGGGTGAGCCATCTATGCACCTGTATTGTCCGTATGGGTAGCACTGTGTATTGTGACCAGCACATGGGGGAGGGTCGGTCTATGGTTGGCTGTGGCGGTGTTTACAGGATATGTGATGTATGGGTCTGGCTGGGTGGGCACACTCATTGGGGCAGGGGGATGTCTGCTTTGGGATTTCACTGATGTGTTTCTCACCTTTTGTTTCCCACAGGCGTGGCGGAGCAGAGGAGGGCCCAGGCTGAGGCGCAGCAAGGGGTGGCAGCGGTGGCTGTGCATGGTGTTGGTGGTAGTGGTGGTGACAAACTACGACAGCAGCAGCAGCAGCGGCAGCGGCAGCAGCAGTACGATGAGGGTGAGTGACATGACATCATGAATGCTATTGCACGCTGTGGGGGGGAGGCAGGGCATGGCCACCATCCATGGACAACACTGCCATGCACGTGACATGTGACAGTCAGCACTGTCCAGTGGCACTGCATGTCTGGGAGTGCGTCAATGGTGGTCCATGCCTGCACTGGGACATGGCTGTGGCAATGCCTTCCCACCGCGTAGCCACATCACTATACAGCCTTGGTTGTGCTGTGCTGGACATGGGTGGTGTGTGTGTGCAGTGGTACACATGGCTGTTGCTGCCTGGTTGGGCATGTCTTGTGCACGGTCACTGTGGGTGGGTGCACTCCATCACAGGAGCGGGGCACTTGGCTGTATGCCATGCATGTTGGGTGGGCTTCAGGGATATGGACAGTCACAGCCATTGATTCTGATCCCTTATCCTAGGTGTCCAGATCCTGCTGAGGCTTGAGCGGTCAGTCCACCAGCTCCTTCAGGTGGCCATGGATTCCCTTGACATCCTGAGAGACCTGCAGCGCCGTGGCATCAGGCACAGGAGGAGGCCCCAGGACCAGCAGCAGACGGATAATGAGTGGGCTGGCAGGCAGTAGCTGCCCATCACCTCCTCCCTTTACCTATCCCTCACACCCTGCCTTCCCTCTCCCAGTTGTTCACCCCTGCCCCTTACCCACCCCTACCTTGTACCCGTACCCCCACCTTTGTATTGTATATATTTGTATATAGTTCTGTTTGTTCATATTGTTATTGTTCATATATTAATTAGAAAAATATATATTTTGTTATGAATACTGTGGTGGTCTCTGATTTGCAGCTGGCTATAGGTGCTCAGTTGCAGTGGTGTGCATGGCATCTGGGGTGGTATTGTCCTGGGTATGTGTGTGTGTGCATGGGGAGGTGTCTCTGGTGTGGGAGTGGCTTTCAGTCAGCCTTGCCGTGAGCTGCCACCCACTGCTGGGTGCTCATGGTGGGTCTGGCTTGTATGGTTCTGTTTTACACGAGGTTGCAGTGTGATGGGGGGGGGATGCATGGGGATTCCTGCAATGACAGTCACTGCTCATGGGTGATGTCTTAGGGTCACAGTGCAGGGTGTGCTGTGCACAAGGAGGGGGCTGATGTGCACTGGGGTTGTCCGCCCCCTTTGTGTGGCAGTCTCAGCTTGCCAGTGGGTGTGCTGGGGCAACATGGCCCGGCTATGCTTTGTTGGCTTGTCCCCATGGGCCGGTGGATATTCTGTCCCTCCCCCACTTATGCTGTGCTTGAGGTGTGGGGGTACATTGTTAGTTCTGCAGTGTGTTCCTGTGCCCATTTGTGGCATGGGTGGTGGGCCCCTGCCTACCTCCCTGATTGTGCAGTTCCATTGCTCTGCTGCTGGGGGGCTCTCTGCTTGCGCTATGGTGCCTCTGGACTGCTCAGCTGGGCTGGCCTTGTTGCGCTATAGCGCATCATATCTGCTCAGCTTCCCCTTCCTGGTTGCGCTATGGCGCAGGTTGTGCAATATTCAGACGTTGGCTGGTTGCACAATTTGCCTTGCTCCATGTTTAAATATCACATCTATTAAGATGTGAGCAATGGACTTGTGCTTGTTCCTGCTATTGCACATTTTTGGCGCTAGTTTGAATATCCAGCCCATTATATATATATATATATATACACACACACGCAGTATATATATATATATATATATATATATATATATATATATATACACACACATACACACACACACACACATATTTTGATTTATTGTATTTTCTGTGTAGCTCGTGAACAATAAAAGCACACAGACAAGGATATACTTTACTTCTGCTACTGAGGGGTTGGGGTGGAAATGGGGTGGATGTGAAAGCTAAGGGAACGTATGTTGGAGCAGTACTGAAGAAAAACAATACTTTATATCGTAATTAGAAGAGAATTTGTCAATCACTGCAACTTACAAACAACATTACTATAGGAGTAACAGAACAGCTAAATAAGGACATTTTGCCGGTTTACCAAAATGTTACTGCAATGAACATTTCCATCCAAGATTGAAGTGGTACTATGGTATCAAATAACTATTGGGCAACCTGTGACGAACATCCTGACTGACTAAAGCCTACGACCCTGTACTCTTCACTTTTGCCGTTTGCCACTGAAACCTGGCATGGACGCACAAACACCCATGTGTCATACCACCATGGTGTTGCCGCCAACTCCTGCATTCACTTTATCTGTAAACTATATGAGCAGTTGGAGAGGAGCAGAATATGAAGATGGTCAGCAGGGGCTGAGACACCACAGCGGTCAACATGTGTCTGTCCACTGATCCTGCCTTCGTGTACCACCAAGGAGTGTGCTTTTGTACTGCAGTTGCTGCAGGACCCAGGACGTGCAATGATGCCCTGTAGGCAATGGTCACACTTCTGCACCAGTGTGTAAGGTATCCTCTGCTGCTCCACCTCTGTCAGCGTGAATTTTGCATTGCTGCATCTGCATCCGGTGATCTGATGGTGGGTGTGTGGTTGAAACATTGGATAAATCAGAATTGTTGAGCACAGTTGAGGAATTGTGAATAGGAGGCATGTCCGGTTCACAGGGCATATCCTCACAACTGTCCTCTTGGAAATCACTAGTAATCCCTGATGTGTCCATTTCATACTCTGGTTGTTCATCAGTCGTGCTTGAGGAATTCATGTCAGGCATGATAGAGTTCAATAGCTGTGAAAAGAACAGATGAATACACACACTTAGAAGAACAAAGTATTAAACAACACAGTGCAACATGTTTCAAATATAGAAGTCGACAGATACAGAACACTACAGTCAGCAGTGTAACCTTATGACATCACAAATCTGAAAAGTGTGTACATAAGCAGAAAAACATAGACATCAGTATTTTGTGATGAAAGGCAGATGGCATGCAAGCAAGCCTAAATGAAGCACACAGAGACACACACACACACACACACACACACACACACACACACACACACACACACACACACACCGACAATGGGTGGGATATATTAAGGTTCATAGTAAGGTGAGTTAAACAGCAAGGAGGCTGGAGGCCATAACAATCTTATACTAAGCCAGTGAATAATAAGAAAGATTATACCCTGCATTGATTAATTTATCAAGTCAATATTTGAAGATACTCTTAGTCTCACTAATAACAACTTTAAGTGGTAATTTGTTCCAAGAACCCACAGTTCTAAGGGTAAAAACGTATTTACGACTGGTATGATTAAATGTTTTCCTTATTAATTGTAATGGATGACCTCTGATATCATAGGAGTAGTTTTTAAACTCAAGCCCTAATTCAGACATATGGTAAGGGTCCTGAACAATGTCAAAAAGAAACATAAGGTCACCTCTAAGATGATGGGAGGATAGAGACATCAGATTTTAAAGTTTTCTGTCTGTTTTCATATATTACAGTTTTAAGCCCTGAAATATGTTTTGTAAATCTTCTTTGAATTTTTTCAAGTGTGTTGCCATTGGATTTTTTTTATAAGGGCACCATAGCTGGGAAGCGTATTCTAGGTGCAGCCTAAAGTATGACCTGTAAAAAGGCATCAACACCTCAGGATCCCTTGATCTGATATTTTGTAGAATAGACCAGACAACCCTATTAGATTTTTTGATGACTACCTGTATATGTTTGTTATGAGTCATATCATGTGGAACTGTAGTGCCCAGGTCCTTCTCATCTGATGCGCTATAAAGTGTACAGCCTGCCAATCTATACGTATAGTGTAAATTTCTGGGTCCTAAATGCATTACCTTACATTTGTTTGTATTCAATATCATCCTCCATGTATTTACCCATGTGGAAATAATGTCAAGATCATGTTGAATAATGGTGGCTTGTGATAGATTTGTACATGGGCCCCCAATTTTGACATCATCCGCATATTTAATAGTGATGGAATGGCAATCTTTGATCATATCGGCAATGAATGCCTAAAAAAGGCAAGGACCCAAGACTGAACCCTGGGGCACCCCACTAGACACTTTTCCCTTATTGGATGATGAACCATTGATGACTACTTTTTGGGTTCGAAAGCGGACGATTTGTCCCCGGACAAAATGTTGAGGAGATAATAGAACGGATAAAAAGGCGAGTGGTCAAAATAATGTTGCATTTAAAAGTCACGTCTCACATATAGTCGCGAACTAAATGTCATGACTATATGTGAGACAACTGAAAAATTGCTGTTTACTCTTTTTGTTGTTTGTTTGTTGCAACTAACTAGGAATTGATGAGATTTGATAGATTCAGAAAATGCTAATGACTGCTGGAATTTAAGAAAAAATATGTGAACAAAGAAAGGCTTTCATACTGCACAAAAATCCCCTCATGGTACACAAAAAGTGGTCAAACTATCAGCCAAAAATAAATAAGCATAGGAAATAATGAGAGATCAATATGTTGCCGCTTTACATCTCGGCAACATTAGTTTCATATCCAAATAGTCCATACTGTTAGGATCTACCCTGTAGGCATATGCCAGATTCACTGTGTTGGTGTTCAACCAATCCATAAATATGGCCCCCACCCCAGACACATAATGATATAGTTAATAAAACAAGACCTGAGTGTCTGAGGTGAGAGTTCAAAGCCACAAACACGATCTGCCCCCCCACCAAACAAAAAACAAGTTGGCATATGATGGGGCTAGTGCTGCCCCCATCGCAGTACCTTGTTATTGTAAGTACATTTACTCCCAATGCAGCAGTAGCTGTGAGTGAGGACAAAACTGAGTGACTCCAGAATGAAATCTCTGAGGGCATGTCTCATATCTGGTTTGGATTCAAGACAGAGGCAACTTGCTGATATGTCTAGATCATGTTTGATACATGTACAGAGGGATGTGATACCAACACAAAAAGTGGTCAAACTATCAGCCAAAAATAAATAAGCATAGGAAATAATGAGAGGTCAATACGTTGCCGCTTTACATCTCGGGAACATTTTCGGTGACGTTTAATCCGGCAGCGAAATGCCCATGCGACATTTAACCCGTGAGCATTTGTCCGCGATATTATAGCCGGCGACTAATCATCCTAGTGCCTTTGGGTTCTATCTTGAAGCCAATTGCTAACCCAGTTAATGATGAAACTATTTATATTAAGTTTTTGAAGTTTTTTGATTAGAGCCCAATGAGGCATGACATCAGATGCCTTACTGAAGTCAATGAATATGATGTCACAAGATGTTCTGTGGTCAAGAAAGGAGCTGATATGTTCATAAAAACAGCAGGTTTGTAAGACAACTTATTCCGCTTTTGAAGCCATATTGCTCTAGATCATAGTTATTAAGTGTAGGAGTAATAATATATTTTATTTATTTTATTTACTTATTTAGCTTTTGTTGACCGGGTAAGTGCACTAGCCAAAAAATTACTATTTTCAGGCACGACCCGGGAGAGTACAAGGGCTTACATACAAGAAACATTTCAGAAGTGCATTACAATAATACATACAGCTTAGTTTATAACCATTTAAACAAGGATACAACAGCAGATCAATAACAGGAACAACACTGAGCAGTACATGCAAACAATAACAAAACCATATACAACATAGTATAGGACAAAGGAGATACAGTCAATAAACAAATAGTAGAATGGGTCACAGCACCAACAAACAAAGTGCATGTGCATGTGTCAACACATATAGGATACAACTTAGCTCGGTGTGACACCGAAGGATTTCAAAATAGGAAATAGCAAGAGAAGGGCAACTGTGAAATAAAGTAGAGTAAAAGCATGGGGGAATTATAGAGGATAAGTATATGAGGATGGGTGGAGGGAGACCAAGACAAAGTCAAAAAGAGGACAAGGGTAGGGGTAAGATAAGAGGAAAGTGGAGAAGGGAAGGGGGTGAGAGGGTAGTTGTAAGGAGCAGGAGAGTTTTGAGAATTATGGATATTAGGGCAAGGGTATGGCGGACCCCCAGACAAATCAAGTAGGGTCAAAGCAAGTACAGGGTTCAGCCATTGATAGGTATCATCAGAGACGAAATCCGCCACTTCCTTTAGAAATAGTTTCTCGTCACCAGGTGGACGATAAACGAGCGCCATTCTATAGCCCCCACCTGCCACCACGACACATTCAAAAGATCTGGTCTCCTCCACTGGAACACTAGTGAGATCCAATTCGGTCTTGAAACAGACCGCAACCCCCCCACCCCTGTGATCCAATCTCGGGCGGTGAATCACCGAATACCCAGCTGGAATTGCAGCCTCCAAGATTGGGGCAGCATTACTATCAAGCCAGTGCAGAGAAGGGCAACAGCAATGATTTAGGGTACACAACAGGTCATAGTGGGATAGACGGAAATAACTGAACATGTATTCCCTGGAAGAGAGAACAGAGAGGGGCAACATGATCAAAACATTCTAGTACATGACACGCACATACCAGGTGTACATAGGCAATCCATTGCAATGTCTCATGGGTGGCAGAACCCGTGGACATGATGTTAGGTTGACAGGAGGGCAGTAATCCAGCAATGCAAGTAAGTATTTATATCATGGGACACCCACCCTTCCCCTTAGCTCCATGTGTCTGTCCCAAGCGGTCTTGAATCCCACTACGGTCTGGGAATTTACCACCTCCTCTGAAGCCCATTCAAGTTCTCAGCCACCCTCTCTGTGACGAATTGACCTCTCCCAATGCTGTTGAAGTGTGCCCCTGGAGTATAAGTCTGTGCACCCTCATTATGTTTTCTTCCTTCTGGTGCAACAACTTCACTGGGCCACACCTATTCATCCCTCTGATATACTTAAAGTTCTCGATCATGTCCCTCTCTCCCTTCTATTCTCCACTGTATATAGCCCCAGCACCTTGCATCTCTGTTTGTATGGTTTGCACTTCATTCCCTGCACCATCTTGGTAGTCCTTCACTGAGCACTTTTGATTGAGTCTATATCCTTGCACAGGTAAGGTCTCCAAAATGACACTGTACTCAAGGTGTGATCTCACCAGTGCTTGATACCATGGTACCAGGACTTCCATATGCTTGATGGTGAGCCCCCTGCTAATATTTGCCAGCATCCCATACACCCTCCACACACCCCTTGAGAATTGCCTCCCTATCTTGAGGTTGCTGGACACTGTTACCCCCAGATCCCTCTCATCCTCTGTCACCCTGACTCGTTCCCCTCCCAGCATGTACTTGGCACTTTGGTTCTTGTGCCCCAGTTGCATAATAGCACACCTCTTGATGTTGAATTTCACTTGCCAAGTCTCCTCCTAGTCCTTCAGTACTCTCAGGTCCCTCCATTCTTATGCCCTCGACCCCCCCCAGGGGAGTCAACTCTGTTACAGATTTTCATGTCATCTGCAAAGAGGGCCACCATCCCTTTCAGTCCATCTGCAATGTCTTGTATATAGATATTGAAGAGGAGGGGTCTCAGCACTGAACCCTGGGGAACTCCACTCCTAAACAGCCCAATCCCTGATTGCTCCCCATTCACCACCACCCTCTGATTCCTGTTTTCCAACCAGTTTTCTACACTTCTGATTATCTTGTCCCCTACACCTATGCTATCCAATTTGTTGACCAACCTCCTATGGGGTATGGTGTCAAAGGCCTTACTGAACTTCAGATAGGCCACATCCACTGCACTCCCCTGGTCCACTCCCTGCATCACCCAGTCGAAAAACTTGATTAAATTGGTCTGGCATGACTAGCCACTAGTGAACCCATGCTGTTTGTTATCAAGCAGTCTGTTCAGCTTCAGGTACTTTGTTACCCTTTCACTGATGAGTGCCTCCATGACCTTCCCCACCACAGTGGTTAGGCCGATGAGGCGGCACTTTCCCTCAACTCTCTGCTTCCTCCTTTGTGGATCAGCACCACCGTCCCCCTTTTCCAGTTCTCTGGCACTCTATCAGTGTCCAGGGACAGGTTGAACAGCCTCAGCAGGGGGAAGCCAGCTCTTCTCTTAGTTCCCAAATCACCCTTGGATGCAGTCCATCCGGGCCCATGACCTTGGCCAACTTCACCCTGGCTAATTCCTCCCTAACTATCTCCAAACTGAAGTGCTCTGATACTATCCCTATGCCCCCCCCTTCAAACTTCGGCCCTCTACTCCCCACTTCCTCCATAAATACAGAGCAGAAATACCTGTTCAGGTCTTATGCCTTCTCGCCGTCCTCCTCCAAGTGTCCCCCCTCCTTCTTTCTATCCCCTTTCCAGCCTTCCTTCTCTCCACCACATATCTGACAAATGACTTTTTCCCCTTCCTTGGGTTGTTTCACTATCCTTTCCTTTGTGTCCACCTTAGCCCTTCTAATGACCTTTCCCGCTTGTCACCTCACATCCCTGTAAACCTCTTTGTCCCCCTCTACCTGAATCCTCTTGTATCTCCTGATAGCCCTCCACCTACCCCACACCACCCTTACTAGCTCCCTACTGAACCAAATCAGCTTCCTGCATTTTGCCCTCTTCTTGACACTTTTGATGGATGCATGTGTGGCCTCTGGATCTGGTACCTGATAGCTATCCAAAGTTCATCCGCGTCACTTATATCACCTCAACCTTCCATTGCCTACCCTAACAGGCATCTCAATTTGTCGAAATGTGTCTGCCTGAAGTCCAGCACCATTGTGCTGGTTTGGGTCCCCGTCCTCCCTGCCCTCACCTTGAACCCGACAGTCCTTTGGTCACTTTTCTCTAGTTTTTCACATACCACCACCTCATCCATCTTATATGCCGGGCTACGAGCGTTCACCACCAACCCCCTCCACCAACTTTCCTTCTCCCTTGTTCCCCCCCGTCTGACAGCATCTTGCTCATCTATCTTCCCGGGGGGGGGACCTTGGGTCCCCCAACTTGTTCATGGTACGGTGTGGATTTACATCTACCCCCCCATGCTCAGTTTAAAATTACATTAAATTCTTCTTCGAAAAACTACCCCCCTCCTACACATCAGCATGGCCTCACCCTGTCTGTTGAGGTGTAACCTGTCTGCAGAGAAGAGACTTTCATACTCTCAAGTTGCCCCACAAGACCCTGTTATCTCATACCCCATCTGCTTACACCATTACTCCAGTTAATTACTCCAGCTGTTAAACTCCCATATCCTATGCTTCTTCTCTGTACTAGCTCTCGGAACTCACAATACCTGTGAGAAAGTTACAGATTCAAAGTTCAGCCTTCTGCAGAATCTAGCTAGGGCCCTAAATCTAGTTTGCACCTCCATGAGGCTATTTCCTGCCAGGTCGTTAGTCCCCAAGTGGAACACTAGATATGAATTCCTGTCCTGGTCCCCACCCCAGAGGGAATATGGTATATAACCTTCGAAAGAGTCATCCCAGGCAAGCATTCAACTCATATCCCTCTTTTTCTGCCATCCCACCTGAGTCACAAACCAGTAGCACCTTGACCCCCTCCTTGTTTTGGTTTGCCTGTGGCACTGCTCTCTTCCCCCTTGTCGCCCTTGTGGTGTCTACCCACCAGCCCCCAGCCTTGCTGCTTCCTACCCCCAGCCTTCAACTCCCTCGCAGCCCCTGTGGCACTGGTATCCTCCTCCCTTCCCTGAATGTTGCTATTATATCCCCAGTGGCTTCCCAGTGGTCCCCCCATACCTGAGTGGATCCTCCCTTCTTCCCTGCCCTTTTCCAGTAATTTACTCTTCACTGTCCCCCTTGCTCCCACACCATTTTTCATACTTAGCTCTAAAGTACTCTCTCTCTCTGTAGCCCTCCTCACACACCCTCCTGTCAAAGTCCTCTCTGGCCATGGATCACCCACCATGGTTCTGCTCCCTGTTCCCTACAATTTCCTCCTCCTGTTCCATCATCTCCATGAAGGTCCACTATGTATTTGAACCTGATGTGTATTTATCCTCCTTTCATTTTCACTCTTTTCCGCTATACCTCTGCCTCCTGTCCAGGTGCCGTCTCCCCCAGCCCACACTGTGGTCTGCCCTCTCTGTCACATCATCCTTCTGTCCACATGCCTGCTATCCTCCTCCTGAGCACCTCCAGTGGTGTTCGTCTCCATATCACTCCATGCCCAATATATTTCCTCTCTTGGCCTTGCAAGCTCAGCCTCCAGCACCCTCAGCCTCCGACAGACTGGGCACTCCCACAACATGCTCATGAATATGGCTGCTTCACAGCTATTACACCCCATGATCCTCCCCCCAGCAATTTCCCTTCTGCCTTGTTCCCCTCCAGCCTTATTTTGCCATTGCCCCTTCCCCTGTTGTGGTCTGCACCACTGACCTTCCCAACACCTGCCAATGTATCACCTCTTGACCCAATCTCCCCCGTCCGCTGTCTCCCTCGTATGCCATGTTCCCCGTTATGTAGCTTCTCAGCTCCCTAGCTAAAAAAAAACAACTCAAGGTCTGCTTAGCATAAACCATTCAGACTGGATCTGAAATCAGTGCCCTGGTAAAGGAGTACACTTAGGAGAACACTGGGGACAGAGACATACCTAGACCACAGTGGAAAAAAACCACAACTGTCATTATGCATAGGCAGCTGAAGTGTGACAAACATACGGCATGGGTATGAAATGCACAATACAGTATTTCAACTCCACCTGGATAACAACAGTACTCAAGGGACAGTAAATCATTCTGCCCCTGACCATGCATCCAACTACACAGTCAGTCTGCAAACATGGGATGTTCCCAACATAAGCAGATGTAGTGCCACCACAGAAGGTGCCAGGCAAGTCCCTCTGTTCTTCATCTATCACTAAAAGCAACAAGTAAATATCAGCACGCCAACAGTGAAACACAATTATCGGTTGTGTCAATATGACAAATATTCCATTTCATTAAAACTTTCACCTTGTCAAATCACCTATACTGCACAATTATGTACAATCTCTGCAATAGCAACCATATTCATAACAGTGACATTTACACACCACAATCATATAGTAACAGCAAGGGTATATGCTGACACAGAATTCAATGCACCTACCTCCAGACGTTGTCTTTTCAGAAATGTTCCAAGCTTCTTGGGTGATGACTTTTGCACTTCGTTTCCATTACCATTCCAAATGGTGGGCACTGCGTCAGGCTTCAGTTTAGGTAAGGCGTCATGCCAACCATACACTGCCAGTTTAACAGGGTCACGCTGATATGCACCCTTTTCAAAATGGGCAGAACAGATCCAACTATACTGTGATGGAATCAAATCTTTTGGTCTACAGAAATGGATCCATGCCCTTTTTATGGTTTTATCACATGGGAAGTGGAAAAAATGTATTCCACAGCCACGCTTACTTTTGTTATAACCAAATACAACACAGTAAGGCATCTCTGCGGTAGATGCACTATCGATCCCTCCTGTGACAATTCACAAATCAAGACTGTGTAAAAGTATCCTGAATCAGAATAAAAACTGTTCATGAACATAAAACACTATAGAAAGCCAATCTTATGTCAATATGCAGAACAAGTTGCAGTGTGCCACCACCAGGAACTATAACCACAGCCAAAAGATTATAAACGTCCCTCCAAAAAGTGCTAGTGCATTTCAAGTGATCCTGGATACAGTTCTTTCAACCAATGAGATGAGGGGGTTACAAGTAATTCTACATGGTGAAAGAAACACACATTACATGGGCAGCATAGTGTTTTATTACTGTTTTATTATGAGGCATCTCATTTTTCATCTGAATGTAAAACAATATTATACCATAGTAAAAATTATACAAAGATAAAAAATACTGAGGTCAGTCAAGCAAAAAACAGCACACAATAAAAACCCACACACACAATGGATATTGCTGTTTACACACATTTTATTTATTAATTTTTGTACAGAAACACAGATACTGCATACTGACACAATTAAACAGTGCCCATGTGCATATTATTGCATTAATCACATGGCACTTGTCATAAAACAAGGATTCCTGGTAAATAACTGCACACTATCAGGCTGATATGACTATCGTAATTAAAATTCAACTTCTGCATCATGTAAAATTTTGTTCCCTTGGATGCTATATTTTAATATATGTTCATAAAGCTCAAATTATGATCCAGAACTCCGTGCATAATTTACTACAGCTGTCACAATCAGCCTTGGAGGGGGGGACACCAGCAAACGATGGTAACCTAAACAAATGATGGGTCACGAAAACATCCCACCACCGAAACCCACTATGGACAACCACGAACTAGCGATGCCCAAAAAGAAATCTGTCAAAACTACACTGGGGATCCTGACTGCAGGAACAAGAACATGAGGTAAAGAACCGCGATTCCTGCAGCAAGAATATCCACGCTCCAGAGCCATAGGGTTGAGTGGCTCGCATTACGTCATTGCGCTAAGCGCCAGCTCTCATGAACGCATGCTACCGGGAGCAACTATGAAATATGCATACTAAGAGGAGGCGCAGATAAAACATAACATCTCAGGAGCAGCTGCATAGATTCAAATGGGATTTTCAAGGTGGGTAAAATGGGGGGTGGGATGTCAGCAAACAAATATGGTTTACTTGTCCTTTAATTTATTTTTTTTAAACTGCTACAGTTTGGGAGAGAAAAACTGCAAATGCACACACACTGGGCCAAACGCTATCAAACCTGCAAGTTTCAGGTTTCAAATCCTACTAGTTTTTAAGTTACAGTTGAGCAAGCAAGGCTTAATTTTGTTGATTTTTGTGGGGTTTTTCCCTCTGTAACTTTGTCCCCAGTGATTGATTGCCACTATATGTTCAGTATCCAGAGATCCTGGCACCATCTCTGTGCATTCCAAATTTCATGTAGATCGGTTGAATGGGAGCAAAGTTATTAAGGCGTAAAACTTGAGGTTTAACATTAAAGTGGTTACTCAACCCTAATATACAGCAAAGTCATGGAAAGGTAATAACTTTTCATGCTGTAACATAATTGCTTTAATGTTTCTGAATCATGGTGCTACTGTAAATGCTATTTAACAGTTGGCCTGCAGACTGGGTGGTGGTATGTTCTCTTACCATGTGGGAGATCTAGATTCACATCCCGTGGTCAGAACTTCTACCTTGGACCAGCATAAACAAATAAGGACCCCAGTGAGATACCACCTGTCTCAAAAGGGTGGGTGACTCCTGTTGGTGCACAACTGCCCCGTGGTGGTTCAGGGGAGGAAGTAATGCAGACAGAAACCTGTAGTCCAGAAATCCCTTTTATTGTAGATACTGTATAATGTTGGGCATTAACATAGGGATGGATGCTCACCATGTCCAGTTAGGAACTGACTGCAATATCTTGAAGTCAAGATACAGAAGAGTATGCAGCAGACCAAGCCCCCAAGGGGAAGGAGAAGACAGAAATTATGGCACAGATGGAGTACAGGATTAAGGGAACTGGATGGCTTAGAGGATTTGTAGCTGGTTAACTTGTCTTTCACCTCTAGATCATTGGTTCAAATCCAGGACAGGTCAGTAGTAGTTGAAGACTATTATCATCTGAGGGCTGTTCAGTGGCCTGTGTGAAATTAGTTTTATTGATCTCAGTCTATTTCCTACTGGGCAGGTATCCTCATCACAAAACGAACTACACATCAGAAACTAATTGGCACCTTTGTTGACTGCCTGTCTTACATGACAGATCAAAACTGAATGGGTGTAGAGTCTGAACTAACCTCTTACTAACACTGTGGCCACTCCATGGTAGGGTTGAGACACACTGACAGAGGGGTGTGGGGAAGCCTGTAATGTGATTGGCCATGCTGTCATGTGAATAAACAGTGGCGATGGCTTCAGTTTCTAGCACTGTCAACACGGCTCCTTTCACAAGCACTAATTTACACACAGAAAAAAAGAAAACTATTGGAGTATAGGTTGATTAAGCTCCCAATTCCTCCCTCACCCAGTCTGAATGCAAAAATCTCTAGGTCCTCAGCTTCTCTCCCCACCAAAATGGAATATTTTGGCCAGTTACTCACTGCTGGCTGTATCCATGAAGATGGTGAGTCCAGAAGATACAGAGAGGTGACACTGTCACTAGGGGGCCCTGGGGGCAAAATCAGTGCTCCAGCTGTGTGAGGATTTGAGTTTGTGGATGAACAGAACTAGTGTGCGACTTTACAGTACGAGAAAAAAACTAGAAAGTAAAAATTATACCATTTAAAAGTGTAACTTTCATTCATTTTCTTTCATTAAATATATAATTATCTGGTTGCACTGTGCAGGGACTATCTTTGGAAAAATATCAGTGCTGCCCAGCTCCTTAAAAGTATTATACAGAACATGAATTAATGGCATACATGACAGGGTTGCTTGCCCAGAGAAGAATCCATAGAATAAGACACCTCATTCCTGCAAATATTAAGGCACCCCAGGACATTTACGTGTATTTCATACTCATAGGTTATCACTGGAATAATACAAGCTATTTTCAGTAAAGCCAATATGGAGCGGAAATAATCAGGATTGCAGATTTGATTGCTTCTTCACATGGCTCTTGAGCATGTTCTGATGGTACGGACAGAAATAGTTCTTCCATTTAATCTTCACATAAAACTCTAAAGAGGATAAATCATGTTCTTGCAGGCTGATTGCTTCCTAATGCTAATGTCACCCTATGAAACTACTGCATATAATCAATTCTAAAATTGTTGAGCATTTACTGACTAGACAATATATCAGGTTGTTGTTAAAAATCACCGTGTGTGCAATAAAAGACCTCTGTTGTTTCTCTAAGCATGTATTCTCTTTGTCTTCATCTGCAATTGTTAGCAATTCAGTGTTGTAGCAATCTGTTTTATTAGTTATCAATGGGCTGGCAGTATAGCTTAGACTAGAGGTTAAAGAAATGAGCTATCAATGAGCTCGGTACATCCAGCAGATCTGGGTTTGGGTCCTACAATCTTCACTTGCATACTTAGCAAGTCACTATACCTCCCCAGTGCTCCTGGGTTGCCCCTGAAAACTGGCATTGGGCCTAAAGAGCCTTATTGGTTACCCCCCAAAAATTGTGTTGCAAGTTCAAAAATCCATGTAAAAATGGATTTACCTATGCCAACATGACAACAATGTTGTCGATGTTCAGCATAGCGACATCCCTGATGTCGACAGGTGAAATTTTGCCTGTCAGATATCGGTCCATATTTCTATTGGGGGCTGTGCTGCCTGAACCCCCCATGTGGGGGGCCATGCCCCCCCTTCTATGGATTGTTAACTCCGAGTTGGAGTTAACTTGAACAGGGGGCCAAAGTTGGCAAAAGGGTGAAATTTCGCTGGCAGGTCCCCCACAGTGACATTTTCAAAATTTGTTGAAAATGTTGCTGTGGCGGATTTCACTGACGGGGTTTTGCTCTTACGTCAGTACACTGTAAAAAGTACCTACATTGTTCTGAAGCTGTTGGCATTATGTTTTCTATCCACTATTTTAGTATATTGGCTGAATCTTGAAATGTTACAGTTAACTCTATAAGCACACTACGCAACCTCAAACTACAACATTTGGCTTCCCTGGATAGCTTATAAGAAAGAAGATCACACTATTGTTTGGGTATCTCAGGAATTGGGCAGTAACCTTGGCGTACACCCCTTGGAGGGCTTTGATGCTCCGGCAGAGAGATTGGCCATGTTGACTACTACTAATCCCTGGAATCGGCAGCTTTGCCAGGTTTGGAGAGCAGTTATAAGGGAAGTAGGCATTGATGGATCTCTTGCCTCTTATACCCAGATAGACAGATATGTTGAGTTTACACCCCCCCTCATATGGATGGCACCTTTCACCGATGGAAATGACTGGGCATTCATTGCGTCTCAGGAGTTTGTCAGAGAGGGAACAATTAAGACCTTTGCAGAAATGCATGGGGAATACCAGCTAAGAAAAGTTGACTTTTACTGGTATTTGCAGGTTGTGTAGTTTCTTAGGACTGGGACTTGGATGAGGGACGTACAAATGGTTCAATACCCCTTATGCTCAGTCATCGAACAAGCAGCTGATGGCTGTCTACGCAAGAAATACATTTCAAAACTTGTTCAAACTTACACTTATACTAGGGATTTGCTGCCACTTCCATATCAGCCAACCTGAGAAAGGGAATTGGGACTTAATCTTAATACCCAGGAATGGAAAAGTATATGAGTAGAGGTCTTTCACATCTCATCCTCCAATAACTGGATAGAGTTCAGATGGAAAATTTTGTGTTGCTTCTTTCTCACCCCCACTAGAACAAAACATTACACAGGGGGACTCTCTGATAGATGCTGGTGGGGAGGAGGAGGAGGGCACTCATTATCATATTTTCTGGGGTTGCCCTTTGCTACAGTCTTTCTGGGCCGACGTAGGGCAGCGCTACAACCTAATGGTGGGTATCCAAGGTAATACCAGCTTTGAACATCTGATTTTGGGGATGCTCCCCAAAGGTAAAAAAGATCAAACCACCAGCTGTCATTTGTGGGGATTCAACTGGCAGCTGCGGGTAAGGCAATCATGACAAAATGGCTAGTTCCCACCCCCCCACACACACACATTACAGGACTGGATTAGAATAGTTAAAAATGTTTACCCTATGAAAACAATCACTGCTGATCTCTCTCTCTCTTTACGAACAAAATGATGGGGGCTTGGCTGCCTTTTATGGCTCTCACAGAAGTACTCGAGGGCAGATCAATCCTGTCTAAACAATCATGGCGTTATTGACTCGCTAAGAGACTGCCACCCGGCAAAGGGTTTCTATATTAATTATGTTTTACTTATTAAGTTAGCCTAACGCAAGTTCTCTGTTACTTATTTTTTTGTTTTCCTGTTCCTCACATTGGTTTGCATTTTTATGCTACGTGGCCAGGTTGTTTACCTGGTTCCAACAGGGAGTCATACCATAACACTAAAAGTGTTTAGCATATTTTAGAGCTGGCAAGGGGTATCAATTCAGTGCTGTTTCTGCAAATCTTATTGTTTTTCTGCATGTATAAGGATTATTTTGATGTTGAATTTCTCTTTCATTTTTTCTACAATTTAATCATAGAGAAGATTTGGCTCTAAGGGTCTCACTGTCGAACTCAAAGTAAAATGTTAACCTTGATTAATCCATCTGGTCTTGTAATGTATTTTGTATGACCAGCTCAATAAAAAAGTAAAAAAAAAAACCTTCAACATTTGGGTCTGAATCCCCACAAATCAGTTAAAATAATCAAAGTCCTTTTACATCCTGACCAAAAAACTACCCCACCCAAAAAATGATCCTTTAAAGAGCTAGATTACTGCCTTAAACTAATATCAGTTTTTAAAAGCAGTCAACTACTACCTTTTATATATGAGGTGCTTTTTCTTTTCCCTTTGGTTAATTAGAAGATTTGTTACCTGATGCTAGTAGGTGTGGTGTGTGGAGCAGCACTCTGTCTAGCAGCTGACATATTTAGCTTTGTTCCTTCCATTACATCATCATCAGCATTATGACCTCATTGACTGTGACATCACAACTGATCAGGGAGAGCCACTCAGTAGCTGCCAGGTCAACCATCTGTGATGTCACTTTCAGTGAGGTCACAGTGCCAAAGATGTAGTGGGAGGGATAGAACTAGATATGTCAGCTGCCAGGCAGAGTGCTATTCCACACATCCAGCTTAATACTATCACATGCAAAACTTTCTAATGAGCAAAAAGAAAAAGGAAAAGACTTCAGAAATAAAAAGTTACAACTGACTACTTCTTAAAATGTGTCACGTTTTCCTGTCAGATATGTTAGGTTCTACTAACTTTTTTTTTTTTTAATCATGTAACTATTTTTCCGCCTTGCTGCAGCAACTTATTGGCGGGGGCTTCCAGCCTCCGGCCCTGCGTGCCTGGAGAGCACCAGGCTCACTTGCATGATGGGGGATCCAGCATGGCCATTGTCAGTCTGCCTCAGGGCCTCCCCATACCCTATTCAGCCAGACTGGCCCCGGACCCCCCAGCGCAATTCCACGAGAGTCCTCCCGGCGAGGCAGGGTGCAGCTATTAGGCTGCACGGTCGCACCCACCATTTTTCCTCCATTAAGGTCCCCCGATGTAGCGCGGATGTGCAATGATGTCCATGCACTTTTTACGTGCAGACGCCCGCTGTGCTCCCCTTCTGCTAACACCTGCATCTGCAGTACTGCCCCTGGGCATCACCAGGGGCTGCCGCAGTGCGGTGTGCTTCCCCAGCCCACCCCAGGACTAGAAGAGCTGTTGGCGAACGCTCAGTCCTAGTCCTCCCCTGCTGACCCTGGATGACCCAGGCTTGTTCCTGAACCCAGGTTGCCGGCGTGGTGCGAGGTGTGGCGTCCAGCACCTCAACCCTCAGCGCCACTGGGCCAGCAGATTCTACTAACTTTTTAAAGGGTTTTGTATTGTTTTCTTATTTTTGACAATGTTCTGTACAGTTCTCTTCATGGAACCAGGAATTTGGAGTTTTGCCTGTGTCGCTATATGGATTCAGAACTCTAAGCACTGCTTTGATAGGGCAGTGAATCATGGGCACAGTTCTGAATCCACACAGTGACATAACTAAAACTCCAAATGTCAACTGTCATAATGAGAACTTACAGAACTGTGTCCATAAAAAGAAAACAATATAAAACTAAGCTTTTACATCAGCTTTTATTCAGGTACAGTTAAGTATGGATCCTTTTTGGAATGATTATAATTTCTGGAAATAGGATAATTACAAACAGGTGCAAATTACCACACATTTCCTGTCCCCTTTTGATGACTCCACCACTTGCACACACCTATTATACTAAAAAAAAAAAGGCATGGTACTCATTTACAGACTACTACTAGTATCTTCAGATGCAGTGATCAGTATCATGTCAAGGTGATCTTTTTACACACAAAATCTGGTTAAGTTTTAGAACAATCTGCCACAAGACATTGTTAGTGCATTAAACATGGACACCTTTAAAAAAACTACTGGAAGACTAAACAGATGGGTCGGAAACTTTGGCAAGGACCACTGAGTAGTGGGGAGATAGACTCAAAGTGCCATTAGGCTCATTTCTACCTCTTTTTACCAAAGTAACTATAGTCAAGCATGGTCCCCTCAATGACACCTGCTTTTCCTATACATTGTAAAGTGCTCTCATACATTACAAGCTAGATTACTACCTGCTAGAGTGCATTGCTTTATCTCAAAACATATGACCTCACCTTTGACCGGTTTGTGAAGTATGTGCAAATTATCCATGTTTTTGATTTTTTTTGTGTGAAGGTTTTCCTACTTTTCAGCAGTTTACTAAGCTTATATTTAAGCATGAGGTGCAGTGTGTTTATAAAGATCTGACTGAGATATAAATACCTGTATCTCTACACATGGGGCACATAGTAAGCAATAACCCATGGCAGAGTATGCAGTTATTGGGTATTTATCAACACCCCAGGTGCATTGTGAGGCACAAGACCACAGTCCGAATGTCCTCACAGTGCCCGGGGTGTTGATTAATCCCCAATAACCACACACCCTGGAGTGGGTTATTGCACTTATAACATGGGCAACATCTGGAGTCACAGGCAGAAAGCACACTGTCACCACATTCAGAAAACAAGGGAACTTTATTATGTCTCATTCCACAACAGCAGGTTGCAGTACTACACTTTCTTGTGTGTACTGCCACAGCAACATATAGTTCCATTAACAGTATTTTTATACAGCATTACAGAGGAATGTATTCTGCAAGCCATACTGGTAGTAACAGAACTTTGCTATCTAGTAGGTTCCAGTACCACAACTTGCTATACAGCATGATAGAGGGATCTCTTATGGCACCGATAACAACTTCAGTGCTGTACTGGAGGATTGTTGTGACTGTGTGACACTGTGAGAGGCAGGCACCTGCACTGTGGATGTACTAGTTGTGGTCACACTGCTCTTTCTTGTTAGCTGGCTGTTGATTTTCTCTCTGTGTCTCCGTGATCCTGACAACCGCATTGTGAGCTGCCCACACAGACTGAGAGGACAGTGCTGCGCGCTCATCAAGCATGGAGCCCAGTAACACCCGCTGGGTGACTTCCACTGAATATGTCAGACCGACAGGGAGCACAGTAGCACTGGATGATGGATTACGTGGGGTACATGAGGTGCTCCGCTGGTTGTGCGACTTCTGTATGCTGCAGTTTCTCTGGACAGGTCACAGTACAGTACAGCATCCCGAGTCATCTCTTTCAGAGAGATGCAAGAAGCATTCTTCAGGGAGATTGCTGCAATTGTTTGCAAACTGAGGTGATGTGCAGCACCGGTGAATGACTACCTCTGCGGACAGTGACTGGTAGGGGGGTGGGGTTGGCATTGGCAGCATTGTCGAAATTCTTTAGGGTGACTCACTGCTGTGGGAACAGTGAGCTTCTCTGACAGGTGGGTTCATGACTAACTCTTCTGCTGTGAGTGCTGCACTGTGGTGTGTGTGTGTGAATATTGGTGGCTGTCTCTTGAGTGACTACTACACTGGAGTGGGGGGCTATCAGACACAGACTCCAGAGGCATAACATCGCTGAGGGCTCCAAGACACACCACGCAAAGCTGCATCTCATAGCACAGTAGAGGTACCTTAGCTGATTGTTCAATGTATGTCTGTCATCTCAGCCTTGGAATGGCCACATAACAATTTTGCTATGGGTGTTGAGGTCCACTGGGCAGGTGGGTGGGGAGAGACACAGCAGTCAAAGGTTGACACATGGGAAGATAACACTTTGCCTTGGTACCTGGAGGTCTGCCGAACGGGTGGGTTGGAAGACAGCATGGAACAGTACTGTATTTGTGATATACAACATGGTCATGGAGATATGGTATACTGGACACAGTGCCGTGCTGTATATGTCTGGGACACTTCACACAGTGCTATGCTGTGTATATGTCAGCCACAGAGAACCTGACGACCATTCTCTGTACTGCACTGATGGTGTCTCAACGGTGTCTCACTTACTGGGGAAATTAATGGCTGCCTTGAAAAGACTGATTGTTAGGCACAGTAACAAGATCAGGCTGCTGCTTGATCTCTTCACTGGGGACTTTTTACCACTCACTGTGTGGGTAACAGACATTACAGCAAGATCTGGCCGCTTCTTGGTCTGCTAGCTGGGACCCTTTCACCACTTGCTGTGTGGGTAACAGATTAATGAATGATCAGGTGGTAGCCATCTGCCAGTCACATCAGAGACAGCTCCCTTCCCATGTTATAAATGCATTTAAGCCGTATTCAGATAATATTGATCATGTAGACCTGATTTCAAGGTTTTGTTTAATATAATGAATTTCTTGGACCTAACAGTTACAAAGTTTGCTGTTGTCATAGCAATTATCTCTAGGGAAAGCTAACTTTCTCACCATTAGTGTTAGAAACTTATTTTTTAAAACAAAATCTTGGATTCAGCTCCACATGATAATGCCATATTGATATAGCTTACATATAGTGATATACAGTATGTCAACCCGACCTCTGAACGGGTGCATAACCTGGGGGTAATTTTTGATGAAGGGCTGAACCTGCATTCGCAGGTGTTGACTATTGTCAAATCTTCCTTTTATCATCTAAGGGATATCTCCAGGATTAAGCATCTGGTTCCGTCCGGTGACCTTCCTACCTTGGTCCACGCCTTTGTGTCCTCACACTTGGATTATTGCAACACCCTTTACCTAGAGCTTCCTGGGGTGGAAATCTGTTGCTTGCAGCTGGTGCAGAACACGGCGGCCCGGCTTTTGATGGGATCGTCTCGGTCCTGTCATATTTCGCCGGTGCTAAGCAAACTGCACTGGCTGCCAGTACAGTGGCGGATCACCTTCAAAGTCGGTTTGCTGACTTTTAAAGCCCTACATGGACTGGGCCCAGATTACCTGAAAGAGCTCCTGGTTCCCTACTGCCCTGGGTGATCGCTCCGCTCAGCTGGTGAGGGGTTGCTAGAGATTTCAAAGGTGTTTTTGAAATCTTCTGGGGCCAGAGCATTTACGTATGTGGCCCCTACCCTTTGGAATTCTCTACTCCGTCAGATACGGGAGTGCACAACTGTGGAGGTACTTAAGCAAGCCCTAAAAACTGTTTTGTGGCACCAGGCATTCAGTGACTGATTTATTGATGGTTGATATGATGACATTCTGATTTTATATGATTTATGTTTATTGATGTCTGATTTTTGATTTTCAAATTGTTAGGCGCCTTGTCACTTGAAAGGTGCCTTAAAAATAAAGTTTATTATTATTATTATTATTAAAGTTTGTTAACACATACATTTATATTAATAATATGTGAAAGCAACATTGATATATTTTCCCTTATATTGATATATGCACACTGTACAGACAAAACATGTAAAACTTGTAACACTGTGCCACTGTATTATACAGTATATTGTATTCTACCTAACATTATCTTAAGCCATGCATTATGAACTGTGACATTATTCTGCTGTTGTATTTACTGTACATGTAGTACCGGGACATGCCTGAAAAGGAGCCTTACTCCAGTGCACCTACTGATTATCAAAGTATAACTAACTAACTAACTAACTAACACTAACAAACACGTCAATTTGACTCCAAACATCAATAAAAAAATATAGTCCCTAACCTTAACTATTTCAAAGTTAACCCTTTCTAAAGATAATTTCTATGAAAATAGCCAACTTTGGAACTATTAGGGCTAAGAACTTCAATTTTATTTGCTGTGAATTCAAACCAGGATATGGTACTGTACCTCATGAATAAGGCAGCTGAGATTTTTCAAATGCATGTCAAAAGGTAATTTCACAGTCACTGTGTGAAATCACGTTTCAGGTGGGATTTGAAAATGTTCACTTATCGTCTTCATGAGGTGGTGTCATAAGAAAGCTATGTTGAAAGTTTCATGTAAGAATATGGTTAAATTACCAAGTTATGAGTGAATGTTGAAATATTTCAACATTCACTCGTAACTTCACTAATTTTCAATATTTTGATTCCAGACTTTCAACATAGCCAATTTTTCACACCACCTGATAAACTTGACAGGTATCAGATTTTAAATCCTGGATGAGACATGTTTTCACACTTGGGTTGCCAAATGATGTTTCAGTCAATATATTATAACTGACATGTCATGTTTATACGGGGAAGTCATACAATGACTATCTTGAAAATTTAGGGTCAAAATAAAAAAATAAAATTATTAAGAAACATTGTGTGCAGTGCCAGGCTTTACCCCAGCAGGTGGTGCTTTGTGATCCTGTGCTGGTGAATTGAGTTCACAGGCAAACACACTGAGCCAGCTGGATGGGGTGAGGCTGGGGGGATGGCTCTGTTATTCAACATCACTCCTCAGCCAGGGAAAGAAAGATGCAGGGTTGCTTGCATGGGTCTAGTACCATATAGTGAAGAGAACTCTTCTTTGGCATAGGGCCCTACACTGTTGCACCTGTGGGTGGCAGAGGGCCCTACGCATTGGATGACAGATGGACTCTCTGCCCTGTGTGTCTGTATCTGTGGCCACATGGAAGCACACCAGACAACCCCATGAATTCTTGACATCTGTTACTGCACTTTCGTAGACAGACAGAGTCTTTCCTTGGCGCAGGGTCCAGGGAGCCCTATGCTTCTGCATCTTTTCATGCAGGTCTCTTCAGGACCTTCTTAAATGAGGATATGATTCCAGTATCTCAAAAAGAAAGGAAATTCTTTGCAAAAAACTGTGTTAATGCACCAGTTAGGCAATACCACATAAGTAGAGAAATATGGTATTAGGGTTTCCAAACATAACTCCCTACCCCACCCACTGAGCAGCAAAAGGAAAATAAATTAGGGTTTGGGGTCTCCAGAGTCTTGACAAATCAGTGGTGGGTTCTTTCCTTGGGGTTGTCAACCCTAATGCTCACCCTCTTCCCTAAGCAAGCAACATCAGATATGATCGCTCTTCCGCACACAGGGTGCTGCATGAAGAAAGCAACAACAGATTTTGTTGGCAGTATGTGGCAAAGCATACTTCTGTCCCTTTGAAGAGTGCATCACTATGAGGCACTGGCTCAGAGCTGTACCTTGTGCTACAGACAGGGGGCTGTAAGCTAGGGGGTGGGGAGAGCAGTAGGACTGGCAACCCCAAAGAAGAACCCACCACTGATTTGCCAAGACTCAGGATGCCCAAAACCCTAATGTTTTTTCCTTTTGCTGCTTGGAGGGTGGGGTGGGGGAGTCAGGGCTGGAAACCTTAATGCCATATTTTCAGTACACCCTGGGGGGTGTACCAGTGTATTTTTTATCAGATTTTTGTAATAAAAACTCTTCTTTAACTGCAAATAATCCAAGAGTCAGGTCTCAGTTTATTACCACATCCTCTGGACACAGCGCAGGTTCCCTTTTCTTGTACTAATTCCCCATATCCCTACTTTTGTGGCATTAACATGAACCCTAACTGATGTATTAATGCAATTTTTTTTTGAGAATATTTATAGGGGATACATAATGGGCAGGAGTGGAATATGGAAAATATTCTCACTCCTGCAGAGTGAGCTCTGGATACTCATGAGTGCCGAAGGCATGAGTGAGAGTATCAAGACAATTCACTCTGCAGGAGTCAGAATATTTTCCATATTCCACGATCTGCACATCATGTGTGCAATTTCTACAATAGGGGTTCACATTTTTTGCAGGGTTTGTACACAAATATTGGTTTTGTGTGTGTTATTTTGTGTAGGTGATGCTCTCCGCTCCGCACGGGTGTGAGCCGGCTTTCTCAATGGAGCTGGTGTGTGACTGCCTATTACTGTTGTGTGTGACTTCTTATTGGCTGTTTGTTTGAAGGATGTGTGTATTTAGTGTGTGACTGGCTGTGTCTCGTCTGTTTTTCAATTATGTTTCCTGATTGATTTTTTGATATTTATGGGTGTGGTTATATTAGGAGTTCTCTTGCTTTTGTGTTAACAGGGAATGCTTTTATTTTTAGGTTACAGTACTTTTATAGTTTTGTATGTTTCTTTTCTTTCTCCTATAGTTGCAATGCTTTATTTTTTTGTTGATGAAGTGCTTTGAGTGCTGGTGCTGTTTTGGTATGAGCGGAGTGAACAATGTTTTCTTATAACTTTCAGTTTTACATCTGCATTACAGGAGGATGCCACAGGAAAAGAAAAATGTAGGTATGCTGTGACTGTTTTACCTACTTGGTGACTTCATTGCAGGTTTGTTTGCTGTGCGATTTATTTTACGGCATCCTGTAATTGATTGTCCTTCTTTCCGTTGGGGCTTACCAGCTGTCCTGCTTTCGGTTAAGGGTCACCAGTGGGCCTGTTTACTGCATTGAGTATAGTTTTGTGGGACATGTTCCCGTATTTGATCAGTTACTTTATTTATGTTGTGCAGCACTACAAAATAAGTTACTCTGTTTTTTTTTTTTATAACTTTATTTAATACTTCCAAGATCAAGGAACAATGTGCCCACTAAGTAGGAGAGTAATTTGATACAAGCAGCAGTACAGAAGCTGTCAGGTTGAGACAAATACATACTAATAAGAGTAAATAAACTGAGACTATTAATGTTAATTAACATGTTACATTTAAAAATGTGGATTGTTCAAATAATTGATGGTTATTAGACAGGGTCCATTCTTGACCCCCCCCCCACTGCTCAGTGTGCCAGTGTGCTAAGTAAACAGTAACATGAGCTCCCAGTAAAACCTTGGGGTGGGGGTTATTTAGTCATTTGGTATCATGTAAAGGTCTCATGGGTCTCTTACTACTGGACTGCACTGGGAACCAACTAAGGACCAAGAAGGGACCAACAAGCCTCCTCCCATCCTCATTTAACTTCTAAGTGTGTTGAGGGATAATAAGATGGTTGAACTGACCCTGTCAGAAGACCGGAAACTGGAAGGACTGCACCGCCTTCTCAACTGGGTCCTATATCTCCTGAAATTTATCCTCTTGGTTCCTTATTTTGTATTGGGTTCTCTAATTTCATACATTCTACCAAGTCCTTTACCCAAGCAGTAATTGGAAGGGTGCTCGGGAATCTCCAATAGAGAGCTAACTGATGCATTCCCAACACCAGTCCTAGTCTCAAAAATGAGGAGTTCCCAGCTCGCCCATCTTGCTCCCTCCCCACATGCAGACACAATAATACTGCAACCGGATCCTTGTCAATGGTTCCCCTAGTATAAGTGACAGGAGTGATAAAACGTCTATCCAATAAGCGTAAACTTTGTGACACTCCCACATTAAGTGGAAAAAGGTTCCAACATGGATTCTGCATTTTTGGCAACAGGTCAATTCTATGCACCAGGGTGGGGGTGAAATACACTCTCATTAGCACATTATATTGGATAGCCCTCAATCTATTATTCGCAGAACATTTTAAGGAGTTCTTGAGAATCACTGACCAATCTCCCCCAGTGAGTGAGTCTGGAAACACGTCCTGCTCCCACCTTCTTTTTATTCTGTCCAACTGATCCGGCATAGCTCCCACCAACAGCCAGTAACATGCCCTTAGGGGTTTGAAAGTGGGGTCTGAGTGCCTCCCCTTAAAGGTTTCCTCCAAAGGAGAGTGACCATAGCCTTCTGAACTCACCACCTCCGTCTGTCTCTCTATTCTCCACCTGAGAGCAAAATAAGAAAAATAGGAGGAGGTGCTCAGGTTGAATCTCCTCTTTAATACTGAGAAGTCCAAAATCTGCCCATCTTTGATCATCTGATCCAGGAGGTAGAGTTCCCTCCGACCCCAGTGAATCAATACCCCCTGAGTCTCCCTCTAACCTCCTGCTGCTACATACTGTAAGGGAGTGTCCGGGGATAGACCTCCCCCATGCTGTAATACATTGTGAGCCATACGCCAAGCCCTCCATGTTGCCCTAGTGCATGGGTGTTTTGGCTTACCTAATGGGCCCACTAGGCCACCCACCAGGACATCATATTACAGTGGTAAGGAGGATCTAGACTCTAGCCCCACCCAAGCTGGGAGGGCCTCCCCTTCCCCCAGTAGGTCCTGGATATGCGCTAATTGGGATGCCAAGTAATAATATTTAACACGTGGGAGTCCCAAACCCCCTTGGGAAACTGGTTTCCATAATATAACCTTCTTGATCCTGGGCATCTTCCCCTTCCACAGCAGTTGGGTGATAGCACCGTCTAGGTCTAGGGCCTTAATATACCTATTAGGGATGTAGACTGGAATTGTCTGGAAAGGGTACAGAAATTGTGGGAGGATGCTCATCTTTATAAGATTGACCCTTCCCAACAGAGTCAGGGGGAGAGCCCTCCAATTATTGCAGTCCTCCTTAATTTTGGCCACCACCCTACGCATGTTAATATCTGCCATGCTGGAGAGCTTCGCCAGGAGGTAAACCCCAGATATTTGATTTCTTGAGACAGGGGGATGATGCAGTGGTTAAGTCGGATGGGCAATCTATTTTCTCCCAAGGGCATCCACTCACATTTACCTCAGCTTATTTTGTGTCCTGAGACTGGGCCATAAGAGTCAAAGATGCTGGTCAGGGCTGGTAAAGCGACTTCGGGGTCCCTCAAAAACAACAATATGTTGTCTGCGAATAAAGCTATGACATGAGTTCTGCTAGTTCCCTTAAAACCTTGGATCGCCCCATAAGAACGAATTGTTTCAGCCAAGGCCTCAATAGTGTGGTCATATAGAAGTGGGGATAGCGGGCAGCCTTGTCTTCTACCATGCGTGAGGGGGAAGGGGACCGATAGGGTGGAGTTATTAAGAATTTGGGCTTGTGGGTAAGTGTAAAGTACCCAAATCCATTTCAACATTGTATCTCCCAACCCATACTTCTGAAGGACTGCAAACATAAAAGGCCACGGCACCCTATCAAATGCCTTTTCGGCATCTAAGACTAATAGACCTCCCCTTGTCCCCCCCCTCTGAGTCCACCCGTGAGTAATACTAACCATCCTCCTTATGTTTTGCTTAGCCTGTCTTCCCTTAATGAACCCTTCCTAATCACCTTGGGGAGGAGACACTCCATTCTCGATGCCAAATGCTTAGCAAGGATTTTATAGTTGGAATTCAGGAGTGATATGGGCCTGTAAGACTCACATTTAAAGGGGTCCTTTCCAGGTTTTGGAAGCACGACTATAGTGGCTGTACACATTGGTGAAGGCAATGATCCCTTTTGAAAGGCTGACTGCACCATTTGGAGCATAAAGGGTCCAATCTCTTCCCAGATTGCTCTGTAAAACTCCAGGGGTATCCCATCTGGGCCCAGGGCCTTTCCTTTCCTCCCCTTCCAAACTGCCCATCTCAGTTCTTCAGAGGAGACAGGGGAGTTCAAGACCCTCCTGTCCTCCTCACCAGCTGTTGGCAATGCAATACCCTGGAGAAATGCTTCTGAGTCTCTATCAGCTGGGAATTCCAAAGTGTACAATTTAGAATAAAAATCTTTACATGTGGCATTTATTTGGAGTTGGTCATAAGTGATAACCCCTCCTTCTCTTTCCAACCCCAAAATGGTCCTCTCGGCTCTTTTACTTTTCACCAAGCTCACTAACAATTTGCCTGCCTTATCCCCATCAAAATGAGCTCCAGCCTTAGTTATGAGGAGATTTCTCTCTATCCCCGGTTGGTATATAGATTCAGGGAGCATTTCAAGGCCTTAAGTTTTTGTAGTTTCTGGGAGCATATCTTTCCCATCAACTCCCCCTCCAGCTCCTGAATCTGTTTCTCAAACTCCTTCTCCTCCCTGTCCAGTTTCTTTTTAATAAAAGCCGAGTAGGATATTGCCTCCCCCCGTATATGTGCCTCTAAGGCATCCCATGTATTATGGATACTGGTATCTTCTGGGTCATTGTGCTTTAAATATTCCCTGATACTATCTTTAACTTGGGATACAAATCTCTCGTCAAAGAGCAGAGCAGGGTCCATTCTCCAGTTAGACCTCAGGTCTCCCCCCCGCCCCTGGGAACTACAATGTGACCTGCAGGGGAGCATGGTCTGACACTGTTATTGGCCCATATCCGGCTCCCTCCAGAAGCCCAGCCCACATCTTTGGGAGGAGGATACAGTCGAGCCTAGTATAGACCTGGTGGGCTGTCGAAAAAAAGAGTACTCTCTTGTATGTGGATGGCAATGTCTCCACACCTCCATTAGAGTCCTGCAAGATTCCGAAGGGCAGCTGCACTCCACGGTGGGGGTCTGGATCTCTGGCCTGAATGGTCCAGAGCGGGGTCCCAATAAGTATTGAAATCCCCCTGATTATCAAGTTACCTGGCAGTGGGGCCAGAGCTACCCCCAAATGAGTAAAGAAATCGGGAGAGTTGAAATTTGGACCATACACTGAAACCAGGGTGTATTTAGAGCCTCCCATATCCACTTCTGCCATAAGATATGTCCCTTGGGGGTCCGCATGGACCAACAGGATGTTATGGGGTATACCCTGTCTTAGCCATATTACTACCCTCCGAGCCCTCGAAGTAAAGGGAGCTGTCAAGAGGGTACCACCCCATGTGGCTGCCATTTTTGTGGCCTCCTCTGTGGTAGAGTCTATCTCCTGGAGAAAAACAATGTCCCCCCCGCATTTTTTTAATATTAACCCATACCTTTTTCTGCTTGACTACGTGTCTTAGACCATTCACATTCCAAGATACCAGCTTAAGCTTTTTCATGATACTGTGCCACAGTAAAATAATTTATTGGTCTCATTCCCTAAAGGCACTCTGTACTCATGTACATATGTTCTCAGAAGTATTTTCGTAAACTTTTTAAATTCCCCAGTATAACCCCCATCCCAAGGATGGATCCTCGAACAGTGAGGAACCTCTCCAATCAAACATCCAAACGTGGGAGAAAAAAAACTTCACAGAAATATACACATAATGTATCCCCTATGCCCACCCGTCCTCCGTCCCATAGCAAAACCCACAACAGTAACAGCCCAATGAACCCCCTCCCCAACCCCAACTCACTTAGGTTATCTACCTGCTACTTTGCGTGGATCGAGTGGGCTATCCACCATTTAACATAGAATTACCCAAACTTATCTAAGTACCCACACCAACTCTTCATTATGCAGCCTATACTGGGCACCCTGATCAAGGGACAGGGCCCAAATGAGCCCCCCCAATCAGGTTCTGCCATAACAGAAAAAAGAAGAGGCTGTAAAGGTGCAGGTCGTGCCCCAATCTGGTTGTGGCATACTTATGAATAATACTAAGGCCCTCGCCCTGACCCCCTCACGGAAGGTCAGCTATCCCTAACAGGAAAAAAAAATTGGGAACGCCGACCCATGTTGAATACTGACCTCAGGTTATACTACACTGCTCAGTTGGCCACTTAGATGAACAGAGGGTCCTCCAAGGTGCTGGGCCTCAAATGGGACCATGACCCTCCCAAATCCTAAAGAACAAAGGAGGTTTAAACAGGCCTCCAATGACAAAAATTCCAGTCTTACACACTGCAGTCCTAAATATTGCAGTTTGGTCCAGCCAATCCACTGCATTGACTATCATCAGCTTGCTGGACCCTCAGAGGATCTGCTCATAATCTCTGTAGGCCCAAAAGCTTCGAGATCAAGTTCCAAGGCCGCCAATCCAAACCTGACAGAAGTCAGTAGCCCACAGAGATAACCATCGGAGGTACAAACTGCTTTGCGCTCTTAAGGAGCTCACTGCATGGGATCTGTGGGAGGGAGGGGGAGCCCCTGCCAAACCAGCCCATATAGGCCCCATTTAGGAGCTGCGGTCTGGCCCAATGTATATGTGCCCCCCGCACTCCAACCTAATCAGCCCGCAGCCCAGACGCAGTACCTTATTCTAGACCAGTTCATATGGAGCTTGATATCTTCTAGTTCTGGTTTTGCTGTCTGCGAGCTCTTTCAAGGTCCGTCACACACTCCATGGCTGCTTCTGGGCTTGTAAAGGATCTGGGCTTTCCTCCTTGTGGCCTAATGATCAGTCAAGCTGGTTACACCAGGGGGAATTGGCATCCCAAATCGTGTAGCCTTTTCTTTACTTTGGCAAACGCTCTGCGTTGATTCTGAAGCTGCCATGAATAATCAGGGAAATGGCTGATCCATGAGTGTTGCACCTTTATTTTACCTTTCCCCCTTGCCTTTTCCAGCACAATTTGGCAGTCAGTGAAATGAAGAAATTTGATGATGACATGTCTAGGTCTTTGGTCAGAAGCGAATTTGGCACCCGGGGACCTGTGTGCCCACTGAATTTCAAGTGATACCTTGTGGGGCTTCTCCAGGGTGTCCCGTAGTCATTTTTGTAAGAAAGTAGAACAATCTCTTCCTTCTAGCCCCTCTGGGAGCCTGACTATTCACACATTGCATACTTTGTTTTAAGAAGTCAATCTCCCAGAGAGCTTTTTGTAAGTCGGACTGGGAGCTTTGCATACGATCTTCCTGGGTGCTCACCTATGCCTCTAATTCCCCCAGCCAGGACTCATGCCCTTCAACGATCTCTGACACTGAGTTTACTGTTTGTTGGAGATGCTGTATTTGTGTAGTAATGTTGTCAAAGCCAGCCTCCATCCATGTCCCCAGGTCATATTTAAGCTCCTTTATGAGCCTCCCTAAAGCATAGTATCCATCAGTGTTTGTGGACGAAGTCGCCTGGTCCATCTCAGGAGTATGTGTCTGATTCCCTTCGGACTGAAGGGTTCCAGGGCTACTGGCACCAGAGGCACCTCTCGTGAGAGACTTTGGTAGGCCTCTGGGAGATTTGGTCGATTTGGCAGCACTAAAGGCGCTGGCATCTAGATAGAATATAAGTGGCAAATTGGATCAAACTGCAGAAAAAACAATTTGGATGGTGGAGAAATGTGGTGGCTAGCCACAGAGCTCACTGATTATGCTGTCATCTTGCTCCTACACTTGGCCATGCCACCCCACCCACTCTGTGTGTTTTACTGCTTTACTAAAATACTTTGTGTTTTCCTGTGACTTGTACTGTATTGCTGGTTTGAATTATGGTGTGGTACAACTAAGAGGAAAGAAGTAGTTTGATCATGATGGTTAGTTGCCACCCACTGGCTCACGTCACCACAGTGAGGATATCACCTGCTGACGTAGGCAGAGTATGTATAAATGTCAGATATTTTCACTCTGCCTACGTCAGCAAGTTTTTTCTCACTGTGGTAAAAATAACAGGATTTATTCTACTCCTTTATCCCGCACCCCCATTGTATGTATAAATATATATATATATATTTTTATTTATTTAGTTTTTGTTGACCGGATAAGTGCACTAGACAAATCCTGCCTATTTTCAGGCACGACCCAGTGGAGGGGGATACGGATGGATGCCAACTGACTTTGAACCAGATTAAGCTGTTGGTGGTATTTTTTTTTTTTAGTAAATGAGGGAAATTTGGCCAGGACACCGGGGAAATTCCTCTACTCTTTTCAATAAGTGCCATGGGATCTTTAACATCCACCTGAACTACCACCAATCCAGGCAGATGGGACCTCAGTTTAACGTCTCATCCGAAAGACGGATTTATATATATATACATATATATATATTTTATAGTGGCGCAGTCACGCCACTATAGTTAGGGTTCAGTGGTAACTTACATACTAAAGTCAAAAGTTTGGGCGTTAATAACTTTGGACCCGTTCAACGGATTTGCCTGAAATGTGGAATGCGCGGTGGGGCATGGTAGATCTCTTGATATGCTATATTGCGTTTCTGTCGGACTTACAGTCTTTGCGTACGAAAATGCTGAAAAATGCAAAATTATCCATTTTTGGAGGCAGCTTTTGAGATTTTGGACGTGGCCCTGCACAACCATTGTGTGGCGTGCTGCTCTGCGAGATGGCTCGTTTGAAAGATCTTTGATGGCCGAACATACTGCTTTTCGTTTGGTGAAAAAAATATTAAGACATTCAAAAGTTCTGCCACTTTTAAGCCCCCATTATAAGTCAATGGGAAAATTTATATGTATGTTTTGGGAACAAAGAATGGGGTTCTGGCCATCTCATCCCTCCTGGCGGTCAAAGAATTTGTAGCCTCGTGGTTCAAGAATCTTTGTCTCTAAGGATTTTTTCAAATTCTTTGATCGCGAGGTCTGCCATCTTGTTTTCAGTTTCTGATTGGAAAAACA
This sequence comes from Neoceratodus forsteri, assembly GCA_016271365.2. Lineage (NCBI taxonomy): Eukaryota > Metazoa > Chordata > Ceratodontiformes > Ceratodontidae > Neoceratodus > Neoceratodus forsteri. Next base: position 611,628,865 of record CM028135.1, read on the forward strand.
CAAATATTTTGGCTCAGGGATCACTTCTGAAGTAAAACTTGGATGGGTTTTACTCAGGGGACCCGATCTATCGAGCCATGCCTTTGGTTCCATCCAAATCAGTCTAAAACTAGAGTTATTAGCTTTTAAAATCTTCGTTTGAGGCTCACTAATGATCTTTGATCGCGAGCCTGCAAATTCTTTGATTGCGAGATTCTTTCATCGCGATCATGCACTGTGAGTGAGGGACGAGATGGCCAGATTTTAAATGTATTTTTGTAGCTCAGGAGTGCCCTACAAAGGTATATAAGAGTGGGTTTTGCTCAGGGGGCTTTGTTCTTCCCCATCTGAATAAAAAAACTTTAGTTTTCATTATCCCTGGTAGTCTAGCAGCCCCCTTCCCATCATAATAGTGTGCATAGCTATCCCTCTATCTCTGGTAGTCTAGTGGCCCCCCCCATGAGTATTTTATTAATATGTGTGTTTTTATCCATGGTAGTCTAGTGGCCTCCCCATGTGTGTATATTAATACTTTTTTCTCATATCCCTGGCAGTCTAGTGGCTCTCCCCCCCATCTATATTTCATTATTATTAATATCCCTGGTAGTCTAGTGGTCCCCCCACCCCATCACAATTAAATAAATAAGCATCTTCAATGTCCTTGTAGTCTAGTGGCCCCCCCACGCAGCACCCTCAACCCTTCCGCAGGTGGTGACTGGCACAGCCCACCTCTCACCTCCACGTCTAGCTGCTGACTGTGTATATTACGAGCACTTATTCAAACAGGCACTCAGAAATAATTTCAGAGTGCCTGTTTGAATTAGCGCTTGTAACATACACAATCAGTGGCTGGCCGTGGAGGTGAGAGGTGAGCTGTGCCAGTAGCCAGCTGGGGAAGGGTGTGGAGGGGTGCTGGGTGGGCTGGCATGGCTGGGTGGGGGTGTGAGCGGCCACTAGACTACCAGGACATTGAAGATGCTTATTTATTTTATTGTGCTGGGGTTGGGGGACCGCTAGACTACCAGGGATATTAATAATAATGAAATACAGATGGGGGGAGGCCACTAGACTACCAGGGATATGAGAAAAAAGTATTAATATACACACATGGGGGGCCATTAGACTACCACATATTAATAAAATACTCATTGGGGAGCCACTAGACTACCAGGGATAGAGGGATCACTATGGACACTATTATGATGGGGAGGGGGCCGCTAGACTACCAGGGATAATGAAAACTAATGTTTTTTTATTCAGATGGGGCAGAACGAGGCCTCCTGACCAAAACCCACCTTTATATTACTTTGTAGGGCACCACTGGGCTACAAAAAACTTTTTTGAAATCTGGCCATCTCATCCCTTGCTCTTTGTTCGAGAGCGAGGAATTTCTTTGATCTCGAGCCTGCAAATTCTTTCACCACCAGATTCTTTGATCGCGATCGTGCATTGGGAGCGAGAGACAAGATGGCCAAATGAAAAAATCAATTTTCTCAACTCAGGGGCGTCCTAGGAAGACAAATGAGGGTGGGTTTTACTCAGGGGCATCGTTCTGATGAACCATGGTGGTGGTTTACTGCAATTGTGTAAATTTTGTAAATTACACTACTTTTTATTCTTTGGTCGTGACCATGCAAATTCTTTGATCGTGAGCCTGCAAATTCTTTGATCGCGATTCTGCATCGTGAGGGTAGGATGAGATGGCCGGATTAAAAAATAAAATTTTCTCAGCCCAGGGGTGCCCTAGGAAGTCAAATGAGGGTGAGTTTTGCTCAGGGTCTTCGTTCTGTCGAACCATGGTGGTGGTTTACTGCAATTCTTTCAATTTTTTAAATTACAAAAGTTTTTATTCTTTGTTAGTGACGCTGCAAATTCTTTGATAGTGAGATTCTTTGATTGCCATCTTTGATCGCAAGATAGGGACAAGATGGCCAGATTTTTATAATGGAATAGATAGGGAAATTTTACCAATCTTTAATACTGAATATCTCGGAAACGGTTTGGACTTTTTACTTGAAATTAGGAGGGTGTTAACGTCATGTCCTGTAGATGTAAATTATGATGTTTACATGTTGGAGAAAAGTTTTTTTGCAGAGATATTGCGTGACGCATTTTACGTGTTGCGGACTGTGTTTTGCTTGTGGTGGTGGCTTGAAATTGATAGGATATCTACCCTTAGTGTCATGGATGTAGTTTTCAGTCGTTGTGTGTGTTAAATGTCAACAGGTGCGGAACTGTGTCACTCTGACGAATGAAAATTTTAAATTTTTACATGTCGTATCTTGGACACAGTTTGGTCTTTTTACTTGAAATTTGGAGGGTGTTGACGGCATGTCCTGTAGATGTTAATAGAGGTGTTTACATGTCAGACAATATATTTTTTGCAGAGATATTCTGTGGCACAGTTTACGTTTTGTGCACAGCATTTTCTTTTGTTCTATTAGATTAACATTTGTTTGGTGGCTGGCCTTGCTGTTGTGAATGTATGTTTTAATCATTGGGTGTATAATGTGTCCTGGCACTTACAAGTTGGCATGCCCCAGGCTCCCACCAACTTGCACAACTTCTACTTTTCTTTTCTTTCTTCAAAAGTAAGGAAATTCTATGCAAAAAACTTTGTTAATGCATCAGTTAGGGTTCTTCTACAGCGAAAAAAGTAAGGAAGTTCAATTTTGGGGTTACCACCCCTTGCACCCCACTCCCAGCCCGCCCCCACCAACAGGCATCGGGGGTGTGCGTTGGGGTTGTCGGACCCAACTCTCACCCCATCCCATGTGTAAACAAGCTGAGGTGGTGCAATGTAGGAGAATGGGGTGAGAGGTAGGGCTGATGACCCCAATGCACACCCCGATGCCTGTTGGTGGGGGTGGGGTGCAAGAGGTGGGAACCCTAAAATTGAATTTCCTCACTTTTTTCGCTGTAGAAGAACCCTAACTGATGATTAACGAAGTTTTTTGCATAGATAGCTATATATATATATATATATATTTATGCAATAGGTGTGGACCCAAAAGCCATCTGATAAATCAATTTATTTTCACATATAGTATGTGTGATAAATTTTGCAACCCAAACTTTATCAAGCAAGTTTCAGCTGTTAAAAAAAAACACTCGTATAGTAGATACTGCAACAATGCCTGCAGCATCCACATCTGTCTCCCCCCCCAGTGTGCCCACAATCCAAGTTTTTTTCATGTGTCTTTTTTCTTTCTCTTCTCCTCCTCAGTGTAGCACTTCCGGCTCTGATCCCGCTCTGTCCACTGCCACCAACCCGCCTGCCTCTCATCCTACTCGCCCTTGCTCCCAAAAGCACCACCACACCTAAACAACCACTCTTCTCTTTTTCTTGGCACCACTTGTCCCATATTATCAGCCCTACTTCCCGGACCTAATGCCCCCCCCATAAACCGATCCCTGATTGGCCCTGGTTCACCCCCAAGGTGGGGCCGCTGAGATGACTCCACCTCACTCCATGGAGACAGGTTACTGCAACCGGCAGGGCTCCCTAGGCTTACCCCCCCAGGTGGGGCCATGGAGGTGGGCCATCCAGTGGAACATGGTCCCGGTCAGGGTCTGGTACATGGGGGCCACAATACCAGGAGGCTGCATCATCCCTGGGACAGGCAGCATTTTTTGTGGATGCTAATCCCCTGAGGAGGCAGGATGTGCAATGACATAAGTGGGATGAACCTGACATCTATCCCACCTCCTCACGTATCAGGCGCTGGTTGCATTGGTTCCCTCAGCCTCCGCCAAGGGTCCGCACTTTTGCACTGGTCATTCGATCACACCCCCTCACCCCCCCAGAGGAGGAGAAGAAGAGCAGTCCATGGAATGGTCAATCCTCCACCTTGGTCGGTCCTCCAATGGCCTGAGTTTGGATACGAACCCAGGCCGTCGGCGTCGCAGATGGAAATCCTACCCCTGCGCCAGTGGGCTGGTCTTTGTTCTTCTCCATTCTGATTTCTTTATCAGGGCAAACCAGATGATGAATAAAACATAATTTCTTTTTTTTAAACTAACTGTCAAGCTGTGCATTACTAATGCTGCTGACAAGGTCTCTGACCCGATAATCTCTTGGTCTCTGACCCAACACTCACACGCTTGCTCACTTGCTTAAAGATAAAAAATAGAAGCCCACTACAAAAGGCAGGATGAACCACATAAATGAAGTATAGTACATTTAATTAAAAGAACACAATCACTTGTCCCTGGATGACAAAACTCAGGGCAAGAGGGTCTCCCGATTGAAGAAAGTACACCCTCCCCATGCAGCCACTAGAAGACTGGAGCTTGGAAGCTCAGAAGTGGAGCTTGGAAGCAGAGCTTAGAAGCTCTGTAGGACTCCAGCTGGGAGCCACTCAGATTCCAGGCCATGCCTCCCTCATCTGAAGGCAGCCAATCCTGAGCGCTGCCCAGCAAGGGGGGGTTTTCCTCAGCCAGATGCTGCCACCAGATGATGAAACTCAGGACAGGAGGTTGTCCTGATTGAAAACGGTAAACCGTCCCCCTGTATCCACTAGAGGAACAAAGCCTGGAAGCAGAGCTTAGAAACTCTGTAGGGCACCAGACGGAAGCCCATCAGATTCCAGGCTGCCCTCCTCTGAAGGCAGTCAACCCCAGGTCCTGCCCAGTAAACTGGCAAGGGAACAGGGAGTTTAAAACCCTGCTGCAGTTCTCCCTACCCAGGTGCTGCCACCGGATCGCAAAACTCAGGGCAGGAGGGTCTCCTGATTGAAGAAGAGAAACCCCCCCCCCGCATCCACTAGAAGAGCAGAACTTGGAAGCAATGCTTAGAAGCTTTGTAGGGCTCCAGCCAGGAACCCATCATATTCCAGGCCATGCCTCCCTCTCCTGAAGGTAGCCAACCCTGGGCACTGCCCAGCAAGCTGGCAAGGGAGCTGGGAGTTCAAAACCCTGCCATGGTTTTCTCCAGCACAATGACACCACTGGATGGTGAAACTCAGGGCAGAAGGGACTGAAGAAGGGAAAGTCTCCCTCTGCATCCAGTAGAAGAGCTGAGCTTGGAAGCTGAGCTTAGAAGCTGTGTAGGGCTCCAGCTAAGAGTCATGCGAACATAGGAATGTGCCAGCAGAGACAGACCACCCGGTCTATCTAAGTCTGCTCGAGTGTGCAGCTAGCACCCCTAGTTTGCAACTGCCCCACCCCCTTCCCTTTGTCATTCCACTGCAACCCCACCTCCCCCACTCTCACTCTCCCCTGTTCCCTGTCCCATGCCTTTCTTAAGCTGTTCACAGATTTACATGATACCACCCATTCTGGTAGTGCATTCCATTTTGCTACCACCCTCTCTGTGAAATAGTGCCTCCTCATTTCCCTCCTAAATATTTCCCCCTCTATTCTTAGCCTGTGCCCCCTGGTGTCCCTCCCCCTCCTTGGCTTAAAGACCCCATCTGCCCCATCCTTATTAATTCCCCTCAGATACTTGAATGTCTCTATCAAGTCCCCCCTGTCCCTTCTGTCCTCCAGGGTGTACATATTCAGGTCTCCCAGACTGCTGTCATAGTCTCTCCCCTCCATTCCACATATCTTCTTTGTTGCCCTCCTCTGCACCCTCTCCAGTAGCCTGATATCACGCTTTAGGTATGGCCTCCAAAACTGCACACAGTACTCTAAGTGCGGCCTTACCAGCGACCTGTAGAGGGGCAAGATCATCTCTCTTCACCTGGATGAAAACCCCCTCACTATGCATCCCAGCATTTTGTTTGCTTTTGCAGTAGCTCTCCTGCACTGGGCAGTGTTGTTCGTGGTCCCTGTTATCATTACCCCTAGGTCCTTCTCTTCCTCAGTGATCCCCAGCTTAACCCCCCAGCCAGTATTCTCTCCCTGGGTTCTTCACCTCAAAGTGCATAACCTTACACTTCTTTGCATTGAACCCCAGCTGCCACCTCTCTGACCACTCCTCTAGCTTGCTTAGGTCCCCTGCAGCTGCTTCCATCCCTCTCCTCCGTCCACCACTGCTCCAATTTTGGTGTCATCAGTGAACAAACTTACCTTGCTCACCACCCCGTGTGCAATGTCTAATATGAAGAGCCCAAATAATTCTGACCCTAACACAGAGCCCTGTGGCACGCCACTCGTCACTGGCCTTGAAGTTGAGAGCTCCCCTCTCACCACCACCCGTTGCAGCCTCCCAGTCAGCCAGCTTGTAATCCAGTTCATCATTTTTGCCCCTAGCTCTACACCAGTTAGCTTCCCCTCAAGCCACCCATGAAGCACAGAATCGAAGGCCTTTGTGAAAGGGTGCCCCCCCCATATTTTTGAATGCAGTATGCTAAGGAAGGTAATGCTGGCATACTTGGGTTGTGAGTGTCCTGTGTTATATGTTGTACTGCGTTATATATTTTGTTTGTTGGGCCGGCCACCCACTTTGTTGTTTGTTCCTATATGTTTAATGTTCACAGCCCTGAGTTTTGCCACTGTTAGTTAGTCAACTTTCATGTGCAAGCCAAGGCATAGCGTGGAGTTACTGTCCCAGCTCCCATTTTAAAATGCCTTTGAAAAGTTTGCCCCTGAGATGCATTGATATAAGCTGTGGTTTTAAACTTGTAAATAGAAGAAATACCGGTATCCATATTATCCATATTGTTAATGTTGTTGCTGTTTAAAAGAAGCCTGGTCCAGGAAAAGCAAGGTACTGCTTCCCAGAGAAAGCTACAAGCTGTTTTCTAACTTTTCTCCTTGGCTGTACTGCTGTTTGCAGACTGTAAAATTCCCCAGTCTCTGCCCTGCAGAGCCACAACTGTGCGCATGTTCGCTCAGCTGCTTTTTGGCTGTTTGCTCTTGCTGTTATGCCGAAATGCTGCTTTTGTTTCCCTAGGTACCCTAAAGCCTGTAAACAGTAAAACAATGGCTTTAGGTACCTCTAAAAAACAAAGCAACAGCCAGACAAAGCCTATTTTCTGCACAAACAAGCAGCCTGGGCTCTAAACTAAAGAGAAGCAACCACCTGGAGCTTGAGGTTAGTTTTTAACCTTTCCTCAGTGGTGTGGCTTCTCAAGCTCTTTCTCTTTTTGTGTAAAAGTGGCAGTTTGAAGCATCACTCCTTTAAACAGTGTTTGGAGCACAGCTCCTCTAAAGTAACAAAATACACAGAAAACAGCCTACAAAAGCATTTGGGCACATATTCTGAGCTATTATGTTAAAACAGGGAACTAAAAGCAAAAGTTTACCTGTAAAATGCTGTTTCTCAGAGTGTAGCCTGGCCTGTGGATGCAGCCCCTCCTCAGCTCTATATTTCTATAGAGCAGGCCGGCCTCTCCCTTGCTAGATTTATGCAAGAAATGGCTTGGGGTGCTTAGGGTCACAGAACAAAGAAATTGTTTGGTGCTCAAAATTATTATTATGGTTTGAATGCCCTAGACCCTTTATTATGATGAAAGAATGTGTATAATGTGTTGCTTGATAAAAAATACATTGTAAATAAAGAATTTAAAGTAAAAAGAAGTACTAATGGGTGGAGCTAGCCATCACATGGGTGCAAAACCCTATATAAGACAGATCAGAACTAGCAGATAGATAGCAGCAGGTTAAACACCTAGTATAACTAGCCTAGTCGATGTATGTATGTATATAGTTTGGATTTTTGATTTGCCTCCTTTTATTTTGTCACCTAAGTTCGCTTCTTTTAGCTATTATTGTTCTGCTGTGAAGAATAAACATTGATTTTGTTTTGAACTACTATCACCTCACTGCCTTATCAGTCCATCTCTACCCACAGCCTTGCTGAAGTCCAAGTAAAGAACATCCACCGCATGACCCTCGTCCAGCTCACCTGTCACCCAGTCATAATATTGCATCAGGTTGGTTTGACAAGACTTCCCTGAAACAAACCCATGCTGCCTCACATCCTGGAGGCCACTGTCCTCCAGGTACAACACCAGTCATCCCTTTAGTATCGTTTCCATGAGTTTGCACACTATGGAGGTGAGACTTACCTGACGATAATTACCCGGTTCATCCCTTGGTCCACTCTTCTGTAATGGTACTACATGTGCCATCCTCCAGTCCAGTGGCACACATCCCGACTCCAGTGAGGTGCTATACAGATTCACCTGTGGCTCCGCCAACACCTCCGCCATCTCCCTCAGCACCCTGGGGTGGCTACCATCTGGCCCTGGTGCCTTGTCTACCTTCAGTGCCCTCAGTCTCTCTAGGACTTTACTTGCCTCAATTCTTCCATCTGTCACCTCCTCTCCCCCTGTCCCCACCCTCCCAGCCCATGGTGGTAGCAGTCCCCCCTTTTCTTCCATAAACACTGAGCAAAAGTATTCATTCAGTGCTTCTTCCTGCTCCTCCCTCTTTTCTGTCCACTCCCCACCCCTTTTTATCCTCACTATTGTGTCCTTGCACTTCCTTTTCTTCCTGAAGTATTTGAAAAAGTCTCCCCCCCACTCCCATTAATTCTCTGCGCTAATATCAGCTCCCTCTGGGCCTTGGCTTCCCTCACTTTTCTGGTCACCTCCCTGGACCATCTTGCATACTCCTCCCTGTCCACTTCCTTCCCTGTCCTCTTACACCTCTGGTGTGCCTCTCATTTTGCTCTCACCAGCTCCACTACCTCATTGTTCAACCAGCATGGTTTTCTCGCTCTGCTCCTTTTACTCTGTGTCTTGGGGCAGGCTTCTGTTGCCTCTGTAATCCCCATTTAATAATATCTAATTTCTGCTCTGCATCCATCTCCTGCCTTATGCCCTCCAGTTTCCCTTTCAGTACTTCCTGCATGCTCCCAAAGTCCACCTCCCTGAAATTTACCACCCAAATAACTGATTTCTCTGGTTTCCCGCACATCGTGATACTAAACCACACTGTTTGGTGATCACTGTCAGCTAGTGGGTCCTCCACCTTTATTTCCCTTACTGCCTCCCCATTCAATAATACCAGATCTAAAGTGTTCTTTAGCCTAGTAGATACACTAACCAACTGTATCAGGAGACCCTCCTGGATCACATCCAGGAACACTTGCTCCCTAGCACTGGAGCTGACCAGAATGCTCCAGTCAACATCCGGCAAGTTGAAATCCCCACAATGCCCACCTTCCCTTTTCTACATACCTTTCTGATTTGTCCCACTAATTGCTTGTCAAGCGCCTCAGACTGGGACAGCAGCCTGTATACCACCCCAAACCTCAGTTTCCTACCCCTTGAGTCAATCAGATTCCAGGCCACACCTCCCTCTCCTGAAGACAGCCAATCCTGGGCACTGCCTGGCATGCTGGCTTGCCTCCTACTGTTTTATAAGAAATAGGCCATCAAGCTGCCCCTCCATGTGAAGGACCAATGTGCACAGGACATTGGAGTCTGTCCACTGGAGTCAGCCCAACAAGACAGCCAGCAGTTGGCCAGTTTGCTCCCCAGCTGACCCATGTGGAGTAACAAAGTACTGTGCCTCAAGACTTTTAAGTCAGCTTTGTTTCTCTCTGAGAGTAGGGCTGCTAAACAAATGACAAAAACACCTGTTTAATAGGACCCAGCTAGCTCACCATTTAGGGTAAAGGCCTACTGCTGTCCAGTCAGCCTGTGGTTGTGTGGACCCTACCTAACTTTCTACATGCCCTAGCTAAATCTCTATACAGGGTCAGCCAACATCTGCCTAGCTAGACTACCCTTATTATACTTTAAATATACTCAGATGACTGTCCCGACTAGCAGTGGTTTTCTGTTTTTTAAGTGCCATCTCTAAGCTTCCATCGATCCTAGCTAACTCCCTATTTGGGGTAGGCCAATAACCACATATTTGTATGTGTATGTGTGTATATATATATATATATATACTGTATATATATATATATATATATATGTGGCAAAAACTCTGTTAATGCACTATTTAGAGTTTAGACTACAGCAACAAAAGTAGGGAAATGTGATTTTAGGGTTTCCAACCCTAAACCCACTCCCACGCCTTAAACAGATCAGAGATGCAGTCCTCCTTGGGGTTGTCACCCTTAAACCTTACCCCATTCTATACACTTCAGAAACATACAAACCTAATGGGTTGAGCTTTAGGGTTGACAATCCCAAGAAAGACTCCACCCTTCATTTGTTTTAGGTGTAGGGGGTGGGTTTAAGGTTGGAAACCCTAAAAATAAAGGTTACTCACCTGTAACAGGAGTTCTAGGAATGGTATATGTTGTTCATCCACACTTACTGGCAGGTTCCTTGCCGCTTTAAATCTTGCCGGAAGGTCTTCAAGTTGGCTCCTCCCACCCACCCGGGTGGTAAAACTCACGGCTCCACCCCATGATGCCAGATCTAGCCCACTGGAAACCAGGTTGTGCATCAAAGCCGGAGAGGTTGGGTGGGTTGTGTGGATGAACAACATATACCATTCCTAGAACTCCTGTTACAGGTGAGTAACCTGTATTTCTAGGGACATGGATATGTTGTTCTATCCACACTTACTGGCAGACTCCTAGCAGTTCTCCAGGAGGAGGGAGGGAGGCAAGGGCACACCCCCTACTTTGGAAATAAGGACTGGAGAACCGAGGTCCCAAAACCAGCATCCCGGCGTGACTCAAGGTCAATGTGGTAGTGGGTAATGAAGGTGTGTGCTGACTTCCAGGTAGCAGCCCTGCAAATTTCCTGGATAGGGACCCCCCTGGAAGCAGCCACTGAAGCAGCGGTATGGTGGGTAGAATGAGCTCTTATCCCTCTGGGAGGCTCCATGCCCACCAACCTATAGCAGAGATCTATGCAGGAGGTGACCCACCTGCCTATTATCCGCTTGGCTGCAGGGTGCAGCTTCAGCATAGGTGACAAACAGCTGGTGAACCTCTCCCCGAACTTCAGCCATCCGCTCTTTATAATAAGAGAGCGCTCTTCTAGGGTCCAGAGTATGGAGCTTATATTCGGCCTCCGAGGTGTGATTTGGGTAGAACACCGGCAGAGTCAACACCTGGTTAAGTTGAAACTCCGTAACCACCTTCAGAAGGAATTTTGGGTGGGGGCACAGGACAACCTTGTCCCTGTGGAAGACCAGATAAGGAGACTCGATGGAAAGCACCTGGAGCTCTCCCATCCTTCTGGCTGATGTGATAGCCACCAAGAAGGCAGTCTTCCATGACAGGTGAGAGATATCACACCTGTGCATTGGTTCGAATGGCTTGCTCATGAGCTTAGCCAATACCAGCAGTAGATCCCACAGAGGTGGAGGTTCTCACACCGGAGGGGATATGTGATCAAGACCTTTGAAAAAGCACCCCACCACCTTCTCCTGTGCCACTGACTGCTTTCCGGCCCACGCCCGGTAAGCAGAGATGGCTGCCAGGTGCACCTTAAGGGTCGTCGAACGAAGCCCTTGCTGAGAAAGGGACCATAGGCAGTCCAGAATGCTGGACAAGGAGCAGGAGGAAGGGTCCAACCCCTTATCCTGACACCAAATGGAGAATCTCTTCCATTTGAAGGCATAGCATTTTCTGGTCGACTTCTTACGGGATGCCTCAACAATGCTGAGGACCTCGTCGGAAAGACCCAAGCCCTGGAACTCTAGCCGCTCAGGAACCAGGCCATCCGGTGCAGAGATTGAAGGTCCGGGTGGAGTACCTTCCCCTGGTTGACTGAGATCAGGTCTGGGCTGGCTGGAAGCTGTCTCGGGAGCCTGGAGCTGAGGCTGAGGAGATCTGGATACCAGAACTGGTGGGTCCAGTCTGGGGCTACCAGAATCACCTGCGCCTTGTCCCTTCTTGCCTTGAGAAGCACCTTTTGGATCAAGGGAAATGGGGGAAAGGTGTAGAAGAGGCCCGGGGTCCACAGCCTCGAGAAGACACCCCCCTGCAGCGAGTCCTGCTGAGGGGGGTGGGCATGAAATAGCCTCAGCTTTGCATTCTCCCTGGAGGCAAACAGGTCTACCTGAGGTGTGCCCCAGTGGGAGAACAGATTGTGTACTGCCTCCGACAGGAGAGACCACTCGTGAGATGCAGCACCTATCCGGCTTAGGGCATCGGCCAGAGTGTTGGAGGCTCCTGACACATGGATGGCTAGGAGATCTGCCTCCAGTCTGCTCATGAGGGACCAAGTGTGGAAAGCTTCCTTACATAGGGGCAAGGAGTGCATCCCGCCCTGGTGGTTTAGGTAGTACATGGTCATGGTATTGTCCGTCTGGACCTGGACCACTTGACCCTGCACAAACGGAGCGAAGGTGGTAAGGGCTAGTCGGACTGCTCAAAGCTCCAGCAGGTTGATGTGGCATCGAGACTCCTGAGGGGACCAGAGGCCATGTGCTCTGTCCTCCCCCAGATGGGCACCCCAACCCATCAGAGAGGCATCGGTCTTTAGAATGACCGTTGACTCAGGGTGGACAAACGGGATGCCCTCCTGCAGATAAGCTGGAATGATCCACTACTGGAGAGCATTCCACATCTCCTGGGTCACCGCCACTGGCTGGTCCAGAGGACTGGAGCGCTGAGACCATCGGCGGGCCAGCTCCCATTGAAGAGGACGCATGTGCCAGCGGGCCCAATGGACCATGCTGGTGCAGGCTGCCATGAGGCCCAGGAGGCACAGGAAGTCCTGGGCAGGGTGCAGTTGCCCAACCAGAAATGATTGGACAAAGGAGGAGAGAACCTCGGCCCTGTCCACCGGGAGCCATGTTCTGGCTCAAAGAGAGTCGAGCTCTGCCCCCATGAATTGAATCACCTGCATTGGCACGAGTTACAATTTGGCCTCATTGATGAGGAGGCCAATCTGAGAGCAGACCTGGAGGGCCAGATCCCTGGACCACTCCACCTCCAGCTTGGAGGGGGCTGCAATCAGCCAGTCATCCAGGTAAGGGTACACCCAGACCCTTCGGCACTGCAAGAATGCTGTCACCACTGCCATGCATTTGGTGAAGACTCTGGGAGCTGGAGAGAGGCCGAAGGGCATGGCCCAGAACTCATAAAGGGGCTCCTCCGCTCTGAAGCGAAGGAATTGCTGGTGGGACGGACAGATTGGAACGTGAAGGAACACGTCCTGGAGGTCCAGAGAACAGAACCACATGCCTCGTTCCAAGGATGGAATGATCTGTGCCAGAGTGACCATCCTGAAAGTTTGGGACCTTAGGAACTTGTTCAGGTCATGTAGGTCTAGAATGGGGCACCAGCCCCCGTCCGTTTTGGGACCAGGAAATACCTGGACACAAACTCTGGGTCTAGTGGAGGATCCGCTACCTCCCTGCTCACCTTCTTTTGGAGGAGCAGAGCAATGTTGGCTCAATGAGCTGACAGAGAGGCTGCGGACCCCATATCCCCTCATGGGGCAACGGCCTGATAGGGTGGGGTCTGCTCTAATTCCAGAGGCAGACCTTTCCCTACCACTTCCAACACCCAGCGGTCTGCAGTGATAGTGGACCAGGTGGAAAGGAAGTGGCAGAGCTGTCCCCCCACGGGAGGAACCCAGGGGGGAGTGACGAGGCTGGGGGTGACACCCCTCAACCCGTCACTGGGCAGGCTTGGAGGAAAAACTGGCTAAGGGACCTCCTGGGCCTTTTCCTCCCGGCTTCCTGCTGGAGGAAGCTGCAGGCTTGGCTTTGGGGTGCCAAGTGCGAGCCTGCTGGCCTTGATGCTCTTGTTGCTGGGCCGGACGTGCCACAGGGGCAGAAGGCCGAAAGGGCTTACGCTGCTGCTGGCGGCCTTTGTCCTTCTGGGCAGACGTGACTGAGTCCAAGGTGGCATTGGACTTCTTGATCCTCTGCAAGTGACCCTCCACCCCGAGACCGAACAAGTCGGTACCCAGGAAGGGAACGTCTGCCAATTTGTGCTGGGTATCCGCCATGAAGGTGGAGATCCGCAGCCAAGCTCTGTGGCGCCTGGCCACTGCGGCCACTACTGACCAGGCACAAGAGTCTCCAATATCGAGAGAAGTTTGGAGCTATTGCTTTGCCACTGGCCTTCCCTGATCCCACACCTGCTTGACCGTAGTCTGGAGGTCAGCCGGGAGATAAGGAATCACCTCATCCAGGGAGCCCAAAAGGGCATGGGAAAAGTGTGCCATCTGTATGGCCGAACTGGCCTGATGAAGGCCTAAGGAGGACGCAGCATAAACTTTGCGCCCGGAGTAGTCCAGTTTCTTGGACTCTTTATCCGGTGGCTTGTCCACGTCCTGAGCATTTCTGGAGCCCTGGAAAACACTGTTGGTCACCAACCCCTCAGCAGAGGGGTACTCCGAGAATCTGGAGAGTCAGCTGGTGGGAATGGCATACTTCCTGGCCATTCTGGCTGAGGGAGCTGGACAAGAAGCCGGCCGCTGCCATAGCTCCAGAGCCAGGCCAACAATGGCTTCAGCCACAGGAAAGGCCTCCGTAGGAGAATCCCCTCGGTCCAGTATCTCCATGAGGGGCTACTTGGCCTGCTTTGACACGGGTTCAAGCTTCATCCCAGTAGATTCTGAGATGAGCTGAAGTAATCCCATGAACAAGGATGGGCTCTCATCCACCGACTGTCCCCCAGAGGTCTCCAGGTCGTGAGGTCTGGAGAACATGGAAGAGTCATCGTCAGACTCCGAGGAGTCTGCAAACAGCTGCCGAGGGCCTGAGCCACCCTCCACCTGGTGAGGGCGATCAGGAGTGAGGGTGATCGACAACCGATGGGGCAACCAATGACCTGACTGAAAATCCTTGGTCAGAGCCCCAGTTTTTGGTTGTGGAGGTGGGGGTTCCACCATGATGGGTGGTGCAGCTGGTTTTGGCCGAACAACCGGCACCGGCTTTGGCTCCTTGATGACCACAAGGGATTGTTTCGGCCACTCAGGTGACAGCCACTTAATGGCAGGGGAAGGCGACGGAGTCAGCTTGCTCCCAGACAAAAGGAGCTGCTGCCACATCAGATCCTCGTAGCACCGACGCAACTTGCACTGGAGCCTATCCTCTGAGGAGGACAATGACGAGGATGAGCAGCGCCGCCGCTTCCCTCGGTGCCGAGACTGAGTCCGCCAATGTCGGCAGGATTGGCTGAACCGAGAGGAGGTCCGAGACCGAGACTGAGATCCTTGGTGTTTCCGAGGGTGGGTCTGGGAGGGAGTGGGGGAAACCTGTTCCTCCATTGGCTCTGGAACCTTAACCGGGGACTCCGGCACAGGAGACACAGGCAAGTCCTCGGTTTCCACCGGGGGAACCGCTGAAGATGGGTTGTCAGCTTCTCCAGTCGACAGCCCGTCCGACGGGTTGAGAAAAATCTCGACTGCATCAACAGGTGTCTCGGCCGGCTGACCTGACAGGGACACCGTGAAGCCAGCAGCCTTAGCCGCAACCTCGACTGAAGTCGAGTGTCGACTATCCGGGGAAGGGAACCTCTCCCGCTCCCACGAACGTCGATGGTGGGACTTACCTTTTGAGTCCTTTTTCTCGGACCAAGAGGAGTGTCCCGATGGCCCCTCTCTTTTAGTAGAGAGGGACTGACAAAGCTCCTTAAATGAAGCCGAGTAGGAGGAGCCCAAGGAGAGTGGGATAAATGCCGCGACCGAGGAAGAAGAAGATGCAGCCTGGGCCACCTCCTCTTCGAGGGCGATCATTTGCTCAAGTTGCTCAGCCGAGCCCGCCACCGCAGACACCACCCAATGGGCCTCCTTCGACTTAAACGGAAGAATACCTCTCTTGGGGTGCCCAAGTTGAAGTCTGGCAGCACGGTCTTGGAGAATGTTGACCGGAAAGGACTTGCACAATTCGCAGGCCTGCGGATCGTGTTCAAGCCCAAGGCAATAAACGCACATGGAGTGCAGATCGGTCCGAGACATCTTCTGCCCACAAGGGTACTGCTGAAATCCGGGAGTCAATTTGTCCATCGCAGCCGCAAAGGAAGAAAAAGACAGAAGTCTAGAAAATTTAAGAATGAGTTTCAGTTTAACCGATGAGTTAGGATCCAGGCCTAAAACGCAGAGCGCTAAGGAGGGAACCTGAGCTTCCAAGCGGTAAGGAAGATCTGGCGTCATGGGGCGGAACCGAGAGTTTTACCACCTGGGTGGGTGGGAGGAGCCAGCTTGAAGACCTTCCGGCAAGATTTAAAGCGGCAAGGAACTTGCCAGTAAGTGTGGATAGAACAACATATCCATGTCCCTAGAATCACATTTCCCTGTGTTTGTTGCTGTAGTCTTTACCCTAAGTGATGCATTAACAGTTATTTGCAATGAATCTCCTTACTTTTTGAGATAGTATAATCGTATCCTCATGTGCCAGTGGGAGTGCAGGGCCCGGAGGGCTCTATGCTCCCATCCCTTCTTAGATGCAGACATGTATGTTGCTGTGGAAGTGCAGGGCTCAGAGGGCCCTGCTTTTGCATTTGTAGCAAAACAGCAAACAAATTGTCAGCACAGATTTCTTATTGCCTCACCTCATGAACCCAGTACTGAAAATTTTCAAATCTCTGCCGAAACATTATTCCGGGCCACTGGAATGTTATTACATGCCACAAGTGTGAAAACACAGTTTGGGCAGGATTTAAAAAATGACAGCTGTCACATTCAAGAGGTGGTTTAAAAAATGGCTATGTGGAAAGTATGGGGTAAAAAAATATTTAAAATGACCAATGTTACCAGTGAGCGTAGCAAAATTTAAATGGATGTGCATAACTTTGCCATGTTTATATATTTTGACCCCAAATTTTCAACACAGCTTTCTTATGACCCCACCTCATGAACAAGGGCAATAAATGTTTTCAAATCCTACCTGAAAGGTGATTTCACCAAGTGACCAAGAAATCGCCTTTTTGGCTGGATTTGTGTAATTCTACTGACATTGTTCATGAAGTGGGGTCCCAAAAGATCATGTTAAAAATTTGGGCTTATAATGTGCAAAAATGGCAAAGTTATGCCACAAAGTTATAAACCCCATTGAAATACATTGAACTGCACTTATCTTATTTTCTCAACTAGCAGTCGGCGATTCCAGCAGCAAGACGTACCTTCGGTCAGAGACTGGATCATCACCTTGGGATCTGTTCAGGTGAGTGAGGGTGTGTGGGGTGGGTGAGTGGGGGTACTGAGTGGGAAGGTGGTGTGGGGGGGTCAGATGAGCGAGGTAAAAAAAAGATAACAAAAAGACATTGAGGGACCGATTTCTTTATTATAGGCAGTACGACAACCGGTGGGTGGGTGGAGGATGTCACTAGACACCAGGGAAAGAAACAATTGAAGCAGGGACAGCCAGTGGAGAGTGGGGGTGCCACTGGACTCAAAGAGAATAAACCATAAGGGGATAGCAGTTGGTGGATGAGGGGCACCACTAGGTACCAGGGAAAAACAATAATTATGGGGATGGGATCGGAGGGTATGGTACCACTAGACACCAGGGAAA
Organism: Neoceratodus forsteri; assembly: GCA_016271365.2. Lineage (NCBI taxonomy): Eukaryota > Metazoa > Chordata > Ceratodontiformes > Ceratodontidae > Neoceratodus > Neoceratodus forsteri. Next base: position 611,646,124 of record CM028135.1, read on the forward strand.
AGAGACCTTATGGGGATGGTGATTGGTGGTGGGGTGGGGGTGCCACTAGACACCAGGGACAAAATATAGGATTTTTCCCTCATGAAAAGGATTGGCCCTGAACAAAAAGGATTCTTTTTTCATTTCATACAGCTGGAAAGGAGTTAAAATGTAACAGAAAACACATTTGGGGGTCATTTTTCCTACAGTTAAGTGCAGAAATCACCTAGCGGGGTCCCATTGAGCCATATAGATACATTGGTCTCTTCTCCAGGATGTTATTTTTGTGGCTTTTGAAATATTTTTATTTTAGGAAACAGATGGCAACAAATGAAAAATTACTTTTTCCTCACACAAAAGGATTGGTCCCATACGAAAAAGGATTCCTTTTTCATTTCATACAGCTATCTTGGAAGTGCTTACTGAGCATGCTCAGAATCAATTTTTAAAAATTTCAAAATTAAATTTGAAATGAATTAATATTTTTTTCACTAAACAAGCAAAAGGCACTTCTGTGGGCCAATCCCTTTCTACCCTGAAAATTTCAGACCAAAATTCCAAACCGTTTGAGCTGTATTCAAGTTCAAAGTAAAACAGCAGCACCAATGGGGAAACACACCCAAAAATTCAGTTTTTGTACTATCCAGAACTCAGAATCTGCACATCCTACCAAAATGAAACTTGGCACATCCACAGATCTACCATGCGAGAGTGCGCATGCAAAGTGTTATGCACATCTGTTGAACTGTTGCAAAGTTATTAAAGTACAAAATTTGAGGTTTAACGTTAAACTGCCTACTCAGCTCTACATATAGTGGTGTGACTGGGCCACTATTATATGGTTCTACTATAGTGCAGTGATGTCTACTTTGCCAACATCCCCGACAGCAACAGATACAATGCCGAGTGTCGGTACTGTACTGTCGGGATGTTAGTGTGTTTTCTTTGGGGGGGCTGTGCCCCTGAACCCCCAATGTGGGTGGCCCTGCCCCCACATCCCCTGGTCTCTAAATATACAACTCCAAGTTGGAGTTGTCTCAGGGAGGGGGAAAAACACCAGGAGATGCACTCCTGGTGTCAGCGGGGACCATCACAGCGACCCGACGCTTTCAGGTGAATTCTGTCACTGTGATGTTCTTCACTGTGGCGGTGTCATTCTACAGTCAGTACACCCTAATATATATATATATATATAGATATATATATATATCTATATATATATAGATATATATATATTATAGAGGCGTAGTCACGTCTCTATAGTTAGTGTTGAGTAGGCATTTTAATGTTAAACCCCAAATGTTGCACCTTAATAACTTTACAACTGTTTAATGGATTTGCATGAAATTTGGTATGCTCTGTTCCATGCAGTAGATCTCCTGACATGCCAAGTTTTGTTTTGATCAGATGTGCGGTTTTGGTGCAGTGTATAGTGAAAAAAGTGTGTTTTTCGTTTTTTTCGCCAATTTTTCATGAATTTTCCTCATCGTCCTGCACCCACACTGTTTTGGATTTTAGCCTGACATTTTCAGGGTAGAAAGAGCTTGCCCTAAGGAACAATCAAGTGTTGGTTTGGTGAAAAATTATTAATCCAATCCAAAGTTATTCAATTTTGAGAATTTATTTATTTTATTTATTTAGTTAGTTTTTGTTCACCAGGTAAGTACACTAGACAAATCCTGCCTATTTTCAGGCACGGCCCGGGGGAGGGAGATACAGATAAATGCCAACTGACCTTGAACCAGATTAAGCTGTTGGTGGTATTTTTAGTGAATGAGGGAAATTTGGCCAGGACACCAGGGAAATTCCCCTACTCTTTTTGATAAGTGCCATGGGATCTTTAACATCCACCTGAACTACCACCAATCCAGGCAGATGGGACCTTGGTTTAACATCTCATCTGAAAGATGGCACCTCAGAAGAGCAGCACCCCTCTCATGATGCACTACAGTGTCAGTACTGGAATATTAACCCACGTGCCAGATGTGGGAACTGAACCCACAGCCCTCTGATCTCCTGGCCTCAGAGGCGAGTGTGCTACCTACTAAGTCACTGACACTGCAATTTGGGTTCTGAGCATGCTCAGTTCAGTCTTCTGGATAGATGCACAGCTGCAAACAAGGATTTCAGGTCACAAACTGGGATTTTGACAGCTCATGAATAGGGATGCATTAAATCCCCCTTCCTGAGAAAATAATCACTGTTCGTGAGCCGCCATCTTGTTTTCACTTTTTGCCCAAAACAAAATGTTGATACTTGCCCCATGGATGTATTCTGTGGAAACCAGTGTATGGGTTTTGTTCAGGGCGATGTCCTCTACAAATCTATGTGTTTGATTTTAATTGTCACAAATGCACTCCACAGGTCAGGCCCATTGCTCCCACAGTGCCAAACCTCGAAGTGCAATATGTGAACAGGAGACAAACAGGGTAACCCTCCTGTCTGTTTTGGGTCCGAGACACCTACTAGTCTCGAGTCTTGAGGTAAAAATATGAACCCTTTTTTGCTAGCATGCCCAGTTAACAGAATCAAATATCACACCCTCTTCGGGGATGCAGTGCAATACTTAACCCAGTGAGCATCCAGCCTGGTTCACAATTCTCCCCTTTTTGACTCAATTGAGACCCAGGTATTTTCTTACCTTAGCATGATAGTAACACACTTTAAGCCCTTAACAGTTCTGTCAGCTATATCAACACTGTCTCAGTATTCACATGCTAAAATGAGAAAAGACGCAGGCAGAATTAAGGAAATCAAAATGTTTACTAAAATTAAAAAACAAGTGTAAATAATTACAAAACATATATACATAAGTATTTACAGTTTAAAGGAAATGGAAATCTCAGAAACAAAAACACCTTGTACTTGAATTTCTAGTTGTACCTCAGTTTCAGTTTAGTGTTACCTATTTTGACAGAGGTACCTTTTAGTCCAGCACACCGTGTGTGTGTGTGTTATCTTAGGAGTCCAGAGATAGAAGACAAAACTCCTTCCAGGCAGATTGATAATAAGCCAAAATGTCCCTCCTATCCTGTGAGGTCACAGCTCATGAGGTCACTGTTAGTCCTGTAATTAATTTGTAACCTGACCAAGAATAACCAAAAGGGTGTCATTTTACAGCTAGCAATATTAATTTATACAGTCTCTTTCCTCCTCAGAGCATTCATTCTCTTTGATGTTCAGAAGCACATCCTGACAAACATTTCTCTTACAGGTGTGAATTGTCACTGGCATTCAGCAAACCTGGCTTCCCTCCTGATGTTGTAAACTTCATCCTGGTTCCTGGACCTCAGAGTAAATGAATGGTTTACAATGTGTGATAACCTGGTGTCGTTATAGTCCCAGTAAGTCTTGCAACTATGTGTCAACACTGAAAAGGAAACTAGCTATTTAGTTATAGTAAGCAACTACTTTGGGGTCAAAAGGTCAGGCCCCTTTAAAAGCTAGTCTTCCAGATGAACCTGCTGACTGTCATTTCTTATAAGCAGACATTCAAATAAACATATTATATCACAAATATGATACAATATAATAACGAGTAGATGCTATCCATCACATCCATCAGTGTATTAAAAAAGGCAGTTTTTTTTGCTGTGGGAAATCCCTGTTCATCTCTCACTTCCGATTCCTGTTTGTGAGGTGTCAGAATCCCCATTCTTCAGCCAATCCCTGTTCGATGAGCTGTCAAAATCCCTGTTTGTGAGATATGAACCAGATGGCGCTATCTCACGAATGGGGGTCAGCTGACAAATGGGGATTTTGACGCTTTATGAATGGGGATTCGGCTGACGAATGGGGATTTTGACACTTCACGAATGGGGATTATACAAATGAAATTCCTGTTCGTGAGGTGTCAAAATCCCTGTTCATCAGCCAATCCCCATTTGTGAGGTGTCAAAATCTCCATTCGTGAGATGAAGGTCAGATGGTCAGATATGGCCATCTGGTCATGAAATGAAGACCAGATGGTCAGATAGGGCCATCTGACCCTCATCCCACCTCACGAACAGGGATCAGGTGATGAATGGGGATCCACAATGGTGGATTTCCCCTTGCACAATATGGCCCCAGTACTTATTATTTAAATGCTGATACTGGGGTGCTCAATTCTCGTGTTGGCATATATCTCTCTCCACACTAATATGGCACACTGGGAGCCCACCCCAGTGTACCAAATATATATATATATATATATATTTATTTATTTAAATGTTAATGCTGTGACACCGAGATGCCCACTCCTGGTGTAGGATGACGCCCCCTCTCCAAAGCCCGTCGTTTTCAATTCCCGACACGGGGTGCCAAATCCCTGTGTCAGCATGTATGCACCACCCCACTAATATGGCACACTGGGTGCCCACCCCAGTGTGCCCAAAAATGTATTATTTGAAAAATACCTGTAAATAAAGAAAACCAACCTAACCAACAAATGTCTTTAATTTTTTTTTTAACCTGCAAAAAAGAAAATGGTCCTTTGTTGTCTCCCCAGTCCCCGCTCCCCCATCCCCACCCTCTCACTGAGCACCCACCTCCCTGCACCCTTCTTTCCCATACTTACCTCTGGAGGCCAGGAGCAGTGATCTTCTCTGGACCAGGACACGTCTGCACTCTTCAAAGCCGAACCACAAACTGAAGAATCAAAGGTAAGTGTCATATAATGGCAGTCAGTGGGGGTTTCAACTTAGGCTGATATCTCAGCCATTTTTAAGAATTTTGACCCCAAATTTTCAACATGGGGTTCTTGGGACCCCATCTCATGAACATTGTCACTGTCATTTCCTTACTCAGTCCCAAAAGGTGATTTCACGGTCGCTGTGCGGAATCACCTTTCAGGACTGATTAATGAAATGACAGTGCCACTGTTCGGGAGGTAGAGTCCCAAAAAGCCCATGTCGCAAATTTGGTGCAAAAATTTCCATAAAATGACTGTGTTGTGAGTGTGCGTTGCGCAGTTTCTATGCACAAGCATAACTTCGTCAATTTTTAATATTTTCACTCCAGATTTTCAACATTGCAATTTTTTAGCATCTCCTTATGAACAGTACCACTGTCATTTTTCACATCCTGCCCGAAACCTGTTTTCACACCTGTGACGCAGAATGGTACGGTCACTGTGCGAAATCAACTTTCGGGATGGATTAACAAAATCACAGTGCCACTGTTCATGAGGAGAGGTCCCAGAAAGCCCATGTTGAAAATCTGATAAAAAAAATCCAAAAAATGACCGCATTACGAGTGTGCGCTGCGCAGTTTCTATGCACGCTTATAACGTCACAAAATTTTCATATTTTCACTTCAGATTTTCAATTTTGACATCTTTTCACACCTCCTCATAAAGAGTACAGCTTTCATTTTTAACTTCCAGCCCAAAATGTGTATTCACACCTGTGCTGCAGAATGGCGTGGCCGCTGTGCAGAATCAACTTTCGGGATGGATTAATGAAAACACAGTGCCACTATTCTTGAGGGGAGGTCCCAAAAAGCTCCTGATGAAGATTAGGTAAAAAAAATTTCAACAAATGATTGTGTTACAAGTGTGCATTGCGCAGCTTCTACACACGCTCATAACTTCGCCAATTTTTCATGTTTTCCCTCCAGATTTTCAACATTACCATTTTTTCACACCACCTCATGAATAGTACAGCTGTAATTTTACAAATCCTGCCAAAAATGTTTTCCCACACCTGTGGCACAAAACCGCGTTACAATTGCGCAGAATTACATTTCGACAGGGATTTGAAAGTTTTCTGTATTGGGTACATGTGGTGAGGAGATAAGAAGGTTATGTTGAACATGTGAGGTGAAAATTATCTAAGATGGCACAGTTATGACTATTTGTTGCTATTTTGCTATGCCTGCTCATAACTGAAAGTGTGGAAAAGCAGTAGCCAGAGACCCCTGTGTTTCCACAGCTACATACATATGTGCATCTGTGGATGAATAGAAGTGCAGGGTCCAAAGAACCCTGTGCTCCCACAGTAAAATAAAGATACGATTATACTATCTCAAAAAGTGAGGAAATAAATTGCAAAAAAAACTTTGTTAATGCATCAGGGTTGAAGTGACAAAAGTATGGAAATGAGGCATTAGAGTTGACCCCCTAACCCCCCACGCTACCACCCCACCCACACACCACCAGGCATCGGGGTGTGCCATGGTATTGTTAGGTCTAACTCTCACCCCATTCTCCTATACTGTACAATGTCAGCCTGTTTACACTAGAATGGGGTGAGAGTTAAACCTAATGACCCCATGGCACACCCGATGCCTGTTGGTGTGTAGAGGATGAGGGGTGGGGTGGTAGGGTGGAGGGGGTTAGGGGCTCAACCCTAATGCCTCATTTCCATACTTTTGCTGCTTCAACCCTAACCGACGCATTAATGAAGTTTTTTGCAATATATATCTATATCTCTATATATATATGTGTGTGTGTGTGTGTGTGTACATATGTTTTATGGAGCGCAGTAACACTCCTATATTTAGGATTCAGCAGGGTTTCTACGTTAAACCTCAGATTTTGAACTTTAATATCTTCCCAACTGTTAAACAGATTTGCATGAAAGTTTGCACATGCGGTCTCATGGGGGTAGATCTCTTGATGTGCCAAGTTTCGTTCCAGTTGTATGTGTGAACTTTGAGATGCGCATACCGCAAAACTTAAAGATTCACAGTTTTTGTGGGTTTTTTTGTCATCACCTTGCACCCAGATGGTTTGGAATTTTGGTCTGAAATTTTCAGGGTAGAAAGGGCTTGGCCCACGGATGTGCCTTTCACTGGTGTGGTGGAAAAAATATTAATATGTTCCAAAGTTTTTAAATTTTAAAGTTTTGGTTTCTGAGCATGCTCAGTATGGTCTTTTGGATAGATGTTTGGAACAAAAAAGGAATTTAGTCCATAAGAAAAAGGATTATTTTTCATTTTGGGCAATCCTTTTTCATGAGAAAAAAATCCTTTTCCATTTGCCACCATCTTGTTTTTCATTTTCAGTAAAAAAAAATTAAAAACACAAATATGACATCCTGCAGAGAGACCAAGACATGTATCTTGCTCATCCAAATTTTGTTAGGTGGATTCTGCAGTTAACTGTTGCAAAACTGACCCCGGAATGTGTTTTTGCTTAACTTGATAAATCCTTTTTTGTCACTCACTTCTGCTTTTTCCATATGAGCTTTTCCATTCAAACGGAAAAGGATCCCTTTGAATGGAAAACGATTTTGGACTTTTTTCCATTTTTTCATTTTTCCTTTTTCATTTGAAAGAAAAAGGATCCCTTCATATTCCATGCATATGAACAAAGATTTTGGACTTCGTATTTTCTGCTGTGTTGTGAATGAAAAATTATCCCTTCATATTCCGTTCAAACAGAAAAAGACTTTGGACTGAATTTTTTTTGCTGTTTTTTCATTTGTCTTTTTTTCATTTGAATGAAAAGGAATCCCTTCATATTCCATTCAAATGGAAAAAGACTTTGGACTTAGTTTTTTTGCTATTCTTTTTTCATTTGAAGGAATCCTTTTCCGTTTCCTTTTTTCATTTGAAACAGAAAAGGATGCCTGCAAATGAAAAAAAAAGATTTTGCAAGCCATCCCTATAGTTATGCCCTGATAGTTTAAAATGTCTCTGGTGTCTAGTGGCACCCCCACCCTTCGATTGCCATCCCTATAATTGTGTTCATTTTTCCCTGCTGTCTAGTGGGCCCCCCACCCCCACCCTCTGATCTCTGTTCCTGTCTTTTTTTTTAAATTTCCCCTGGTGTCTAGTGGCACCCCCCACCCTCCGTTCATTATCCCCTTAATTATTTAACTTATCCCTGGTGTCTAGTGGCACCCCAAATTATTTAACTTATCCCTGGTGTCTAGTGGCACCCCCACCATCTGACTGCCGTCCCTGTAATTATTTAACTTATTCCTTGTTGTCTAATGGCACCCCTACCCTCCAATCCCCATACCCATAATTATTTACTATCTCCTTGGTGTCTAGTGGTGCCCCCACCCTCCGATTGCCATCACTGTACTAATTCAATATTTCCCTGGTGTGTAGTGGCACCGCCTCCCTCCAATTGCCATCCCCATAATTGTTGTCTTTTTACCCTGGTGTCTAGTTGCAGCCTCCACCCTCCAATCACCATTCTGCTCCAGCTGCCATCCCCATAATTGTTGTCTTTTTTCCCAGGTGTTTAGTGGCACACCCCACCCTTTGATCACTGTCCCTGTTCTGATTTTTGTTTCCCTGGTGTCTAGTGGCAACCCCTCACCCTCCGATCACCATTCTGTGCAGAAATGAAGAAAACAGTCCCTTGATGCCTTTTTTTATCTGTAAAAGAAAAAAAAAGACCCATTACTGATCTGATCCTCTCACCTGACCTCCCACTGAGCACCCACCACACACCCAAACCCACACTCACCTAAACAGATCTCAGGGTGAAGATCCACTCTCTGATCAAAGACATGTCTTGCTGCTGGAACTGGCAACTGCTATATGAGGAAGTAATGTAAGTGCAGTTCAATGTATTTCAGTGGGGTTTTCAACTTTGGTGCATAACTTTGCCATTTTTGCATATTTGACACCAAATTTTCAACATGGCCTTTTTGAGACCCCACCTCATGAACAATGTCAATGGAGTTAAGCAAACTCTGCCTGAAGATGATCTTGAGGTCACTTGACGAAATCACCTTTTGGGTGGGATTTGAATATTTTCACCACCCTTGTTCATGAGGTGGGGTCATAAGAAGGCGATGTTGAAAATTTGGGGTCAGAATTTGTTAAAATGGCAAACCTATGCACATTCATTAAAATTTAGCTATGCTCACTCATAACTTTTGTAATTTTAAATATTTTAACCCCAAATTTTCAACATAGCAATTTCATTACACCACCTTATAAACATGACAGCTCTCAGTGTTTCAAAACATGACAGCTCTTAGTTTTCAAATCTTGGCCAAAATGTCTTTTCACACCTCAGGCATGGAATGGCATTGCAGTGGTGCAGAATGATGTTTCAGCATGGATTTGAAAATTTGTAGTACCGGGTTCATGAGGTGGTGTAATAAGGCTACACTGACAAATTGGTTGCTGTTGTCCCATGGAGGGATGGAAGTGCAAGGCTCAAAGGGCCCTGTGCTTCTACAGGCAAACAAGGATATGATTACATTATCTGAAAAAGTATGGATAGATCAGAGTGCAGAGCCTGGAGGGCCCTGTGCTTCCACAGGCAAATAAGGATATGATTATACTACCTCAAAAAGTAAGGAAATACTTTGCAAAAAACTGTGTTAATGGGGGGAGTTGAGTCTTCCTTGGGGTTGTGAACCCTAAAACCTACCCCATTAGGTGTGTATGTTTCTGGAGTGTACAGAATGGGGTAAGTTTTAGCATTGACAACCCCAAGGAAGACTGGACCCCAATTTGTTTTACGTGTAGTGGAGTTTTAGGGTTGAAAACTTTAAAACCACATTTCCATACTGTTTTTTTGCTTAGCCTGAACCCTAAATGTTGCATTAACTGAGTTTTTTTTTGTAAATATGTATATATATATATATATATATACTAACACACTACTTGCCAGCAGATTAGGCCTTATGGTCTATTGAGTCTGCTCGAACCTTAGATCCTTAGTTGGGTGCCGAGGCCCTCCCATCCTTTGTGCTCCAGAAACCCCTATCATCCATCCCCACCCCCATGGGACAGGCCATCATCTGATACATCCACTTTCTGTGTCTGTCCCACCCTCTCTTGAAGCCCTCCACTGTGGATCTCTGAACCAGCTCACCAGGCAGCGCATTCCAAGGGTCCACCACCCTCTCAGTGAAAAATCTCCTCCTCTTCCCCCTCACCCTTCCACCTTCCAACTTCAAACCATGCCCTCTGGTGATACCTCCCTGCTTTAGTCTAAAGATCCCCTCCATGTTTACCCTATTTATTCCCTTGAGGTACTTGAAGACCTCAATCATGTCTCCCGTCTCTCCTCTCCTCCAATGAAAACAGGCAGAGCTCCTCAAGTCTGTCCTCATAAGTCAAATCCCCTAGCCTCATATCATCTTAGTTGCCCTCCTCTGTACCCTCTCAGGCTGTATGTCCCTCTCTGCGTGTGGTCTCCAGTACTGTACACAGTACTCAAGGTGTGGTCTAACCAGTCCATTGTACAGCGGCAGAATCACTTCCTTGCTCCTAGAGGTGATCCCCTCACGATGCATCCCAACATCCTGTTTGCCTTGCTAGCCGCTCTCCTGCACTGCTCAGAGTTATTCATACATGCATCCACCATGACCCCTAGGTCTTGTTCCCCTATTGAGGCCTCCAGCGCCTCCCCTCCCAGGGTGTACCTGTGTTTAGGGTTTCCCCGACCAAGATGCAACACCTTGCACTTAGTGATACTGAAATTTAATTTCCATGTGTGAACCCAGCTTTCCAGGGTGTCCAGGTCCCCTTGCAGGTCCAACCTCCCCTCTTCTCCCTCAACTACTGCTCCCATCTTGGAGTCATCCGTGAAGAGACTCATTTCATACCCTATACCCTCCCTGATGTCTGATATGTATGCATTAAACAGGATTGGACCCAGGACCGAGCCCTGCGGTACCCCTCTACCAACCTCTCTAGGGTCCGAGAGCTCCCCACAGACCACTACTCTCTGGGTGCATCCAGCTAGCCAGTTTTCAATCCATCTGACCATCAAAGGGCCTACTGCTAACCCCATCAGTTCCTCCACCAGACCATTGTGGGGGACAGAGTCAAACGCCTTGCTGAAGTCCAAGAATAATACATCCACAGACTTTCCCCTGTCCAATTCTGATGTTACCCATTAGTAGAACTCACAAGATTGGTTTGACATGATCTACCTGGCACAAACCCATGTTGCCGACTATCCAGACCTCCCACCTCCTCCAAGTACACCCCAATCGTTCCTTTAGTATACTCTCCATTAATTTTCCCACCACCGAGGTCAAACTGATGGGTCTATAGTTACCTGATACTTCCCTCAACCCCCCTTTATGGATTGGCACCACATGTGCCTCTCGCCAATCCCTAGGTACCCTCCCTGTCTCAAGTGACCTGTTGAAGAGCTCTGCCAGGGGTGCAGCCAGTATGTCCACCAATTCCCATAGTACTCTCGGATGAATGCCATCTGGCCCAGGAGATTTATCTTTCTTTAGGGCCTTGTGGGCTAACCACACCCTTTTGGCAGAGATAGCATCATCCATCCACTCCACCTTACTGGCCTTTTTATCCTTATCCAGATGTGACACCCCTGGGGTACCTCTCCCTCCCTCTTGCTCCATTTCTGTTGCTCCCCTGATACCACTCACTGCCGCTTCTATCCCCTTCATGCCTTGCTTTGTAGATATCCCATCCCTCTCACTAGTGAACACAGAGGCAAAGTACTTGTTAAATACCTCTGCCTGGTCCCTCGCCTCTTCCACCCACCCTCCTTCTGATCTCAATCTGCTGAGATGGCCCTTAGTTTTTCTCCGCTCCCCAATGTACGGAAGAACCCTTTTCCCTCCTTGTATCCCTGTGCCAGCCGCTGTTTCATTCTGACTTTGCTCCCTCACCATACGGGTGACTTTTCTAGATGCAAGATGGTACATTTCTTATCCCTATCCCTCTTGTTGTTTTATATTTTGTAGGCCACCTTCTTTTCTCTGACTGCTACCTGTACCTCACTGGACCACCAGCATGGTTTATGTGACCTTGCTCCCTTACGTTTCAACTTAGCGCAGATCCTGACTGCCTCATGAAGTCCCCGTTTTATGACCTCCCATCTCCTTTCCACACTTGTCATTGATGTAATCCCCTTCAAGTGATCCTTGAGAATATTTCCCATGCCCTCAAAGTCTGCCCCCCTGAAGTCCACTGCCAGTGTCCTAGATCTCCCCTCCCCCATGCTTATTTGAAACCAGACAGTATTGTGGTCGCTCCCAGTCAGGGGGTCCTGTACAACCAGGTCCCTTACCAGATCCCCATCTGCCAGAACCACGATCCAGGACATGCCCCTCCCTTGTGGGCTCCATCACATGCTGTGTTAAGAACACATCCTGGAAGCCATCCAGCAGCCTCTGCTCCTTGGCCACCTTAGAGGACATGGTTCCCCAGTTTGGTACCTGGCATATTAGGTCCCCATCAACACCACTCCTTCCTTTTGGTCCACACTGGGCAATGATGTTGTCCAGCAAACCATCCTCTAGAACATCACTCATCCCGGGGGGCCTATATACTACACCCAGCTTGACCTTATCTCCTGCTAGGGATCGTAAGGTGACCCATAAGGCCTCCATGTTTCCCTCTGCCTCTTCTACCCTAGCAATTTCTATGTCATCTCTAATGAACATAGCCACTCCACCCCCTCTGCCCTCCTTTCTATCCTTCCTAAGCATAGTGTACCCCCATACATTTAGGTCCCAGTCATGGTTTTTGTTGGCCCATGTCTCCGTGACCGCCGCCACATCCACCCCACCTCAAACAGCATGGCCTGGGACTCTGGCAACTTGTTTTCCAAGCTCCTGGCATCTACTAACACCAACCTCCACCCCTTATCCCTGATTCTCTTTGTCGAACCCCACCCAGATTCCTTATACTTCCATCCTCCCTCTGCTCCTCCTGAAACCTCCACCCCCAGTCTGTTTCCCCCCTCCCCCCTTGGGCTTGAAGGCTACTCCCCTCATCTGTGGAGGGCTTCTGGTCAACCCCTCCCTTATCCCTTACCCCTTCACAAGTTTTAAACCCCACCTTTCTTGAATGTAGTCAGCCATCCCTGTTTAAGGACTTCCTTCCTAATGGGGCAAGATGAAGCCTGTCCTTGGCATATAGTCCCTTATCCTCCCAAACTCCATTCCAGTTCCCTAACACCCCCAACCCACTCTCTTCACCCACTCCTGAGCCAGTCATTAACCTCTGTGAGCTTCATTTTTTCTCCACTAAGGCCTTTGGTACTGGCAATATTCCTAAAAGGAAATGTTGCATCCATTATCCCGACAGACTCTGGCAAGTTCTTGGAACCTTGCTTGATTTCAAAGCATTTCCTCTAGATCATTAGTTCCCAAATGCCACCAGGAAATTCGGTTTCCCTCCACAATCCCTAACCATTTCATACACCATGAACTTTACTCTGTGCACTGTCAGTCCAGAGATACTCACTACCTTCACCTGGCTATGGCATCCACCCCCCTGTCCCTCCCACTGGATACCCCTAATCATTGAGTCTCCCAATAACAGAACCTTAACACCGCCATCATCCTTATGGTTACCTCCACTATGCCATCTCAGCCCCCCTTCCCCCCTTTATTCATGATCTCAATTCCATGGGAGTCTTCCTGCCTTATTAGAGACCCCCTTGTCACCCTCCCCTTTCTGCCTCCCTCGTTATTTTGCCCACTTAACTCAAACCCTCTGAATAGGTGTCCCTTTAACCTCTCTTATCTGAACCATTTATCCTGGCCTGATGGTTTCCCTTCCCACACCACCATCCTCCCCTTGTAATAGTACCCCTGCCTCCAGAGGCTGTCTGAGGGTCCCCTTTAGCTAGGGCCCCATCCTTGGTACTGACCCCCCTGCTGAAGGGGGGCTCTGCTCCCACCTCCTTGTCTCCCAGTTTCTCTCCAATCATGCTCTCCTCCCTCATGTCTGCAATATGTTGCATCTCCCCCATTCGTTTAACATTTATGTTTCCCCTTCTCCCTCTGGGACTATTTCTATCCTTTCCATTGCCGGTCTGTGATGCCCTATGGGTATCCGACTCCCTCACCCCAGCCTCTGTATAAGTTTCCTCATTTCCACCAACCCCTTCCTCCCCCTCTAGGTTGCTTAGTAGCTCAAATTTATTGTGACACTCTATGTCAGCCTCCATCAAGTAACCCGAGTTTACCCTGACTGCACCTCTAAACTGCCCCTCTTCTTCCCCTCTTGCTCTGTTCACCTTAGGAGCTCCCTTCCCACAGTCTGCTGTTTTAGGCTTACGCATAACAGCCCCTCCTGACTCTTTCCCTCCACTCTCGTTGTATCAGAATGTTCACCCCGTACGCTTTCCCCTTAGCATCAACATCCCTATCTAAGGGTCCTCTGTCCCTAATATCCCCCCTCACGCTTGCTGTAACATAATGTCCTGTAATTTCAGAGCGTTGCCCCAGCCTCCCCTCAGCCCCACCCTTCTGCTGCCCATATCCACACCCCTTATCCTTGGACACCCCCCAGCTCCCCCAGCTTACTCCTTAACCAATATACCTCACTCCTGATACAAGACAGCTGTTCACAGAGTGGCAGCCTCCCTCTCTCCAGGCCCAATTAAGAATTATTGCCATCCCACAGCCTGTGCAGCCTACAACCCTTCCAAAGATGCCTGCCATGGTGGAATATGGCCACCCTGTTTATCCCCCTCTGTTTATAATGGCACACCCCCTTTTCTCAGTCCCTTTCCCCTGGAATACAGTTTCTCTCTATACTGACTGCAGTTATTTACAAACCCAATTTCAACCCCACCAATAAAGTTCCCAAGTCTCACAAACACATACAGTCCAGTGTGTGTTCAGTCCCACTAACAGTGTGTGTATGCAGACATCAGGTACCGTATGATGTCACAGGCCCACCAGCTCCTGTTGCTTCAAATTTCAGTCCCAAACAGAAATACTCAGCCCTTCAATCCCAACCCCCAGTGGCTTTTCAGTATTTAAGAAAGCCTACAAAACAGGGTGGGTGGGAGGGCTCTTACCAACACCAGGCAAACAACACATTTAAATTTCATTCTAATTATCACTGCCAAACAACTGTTCCCAAGCCTCCAAAGTTACAATATCACAGTCCAAGTAACAGTTCTAACTCAAGGTAATAATTTTTAACACATAGAACTAATTTCATTTACAAAACTATTCAAATATTTCAGTTAAAACAGAATATAACCCCAGACCTCTGTCCTTACCAGCCTTCTGCTTATGTTCCCAAGTGAACAATGAAAGCCAAGGTAATTCCTGTTAAAGACAAGGTCATTCCAGTTAATGTCCCTCCCTAACACCAGGCAAACAACACATTTAAATTTCACTCTAATTATCACTGCCAAACAACTGTTCCCAAGCCTCCAAAGTTACAATATCACAGCCCAAGTAACAGTTCTAACTCAAGGTAATAATCTTTAACACATAGAACTAATTTCACTTACAAAACTATTCAAATATTTCAGTTAAAACAGAATATAACCCCAGACCTCTGTCCTTACCAGTCTTCTGCTTATGTTCCCAAGTGAACAATGAAAGCCAAGGTAATTCCTGTTAAAGACAAGGTAATTCCAGTTAATGTCCCTCCCCTAACACCAGGCAAACAACACATTTAAATTTCACTCTAATTATCACTGCCAAACAACTGTTCCCAAGCCTCCAAAGTTACAATATCATAGCCCAAGTAACAGTTCTAACTCAAGGTAATAATTTTTAACACATAGAACTAATTTCACTTACAAAACTATTCAAATATTTCAGTTAAAACAGAATATAACCCCAGACCTCTGTCCTTACCAGCCTTCTGCTTATGTTCCCAAGTGAACAATGAAAGCCAAGGTAATTCCTGTTAAAGACAAGGTCATTCCAGTTAATGTCCCCTCCCCCTAACACCAGGCAAACAACATATTTAAATTTCACTCTAATTATCACTGCCAAACAACTGTTCCCAAGCCTCCAAAGTTACAATATCACAGCCCAAGTAACAGTTCTAACTCAAGGTAATAATTTTTAACACATAGAACTAATTTCACTTACAAAACTATTCAAATATTTCAGTTAAAACAGAATATAACCCCAGACCTCTGTCCTTACCAGCCTTCTGCTTATGTTCCCAAGTGAACAATGAAAGCCAAGGTAATTCCTGTTAAAGACAAGGTCATTCAGTTAATGTCCCTCCCCTAACACCAGGCAAACAACACATTTAAATTTCACTCTAACTATCACTGCCAAACAACTGTTCCCAAGCCTCCAAAGTTACAATATCACAGCCCAAGTAACAGTTCTAACTCAAGGTAATAATTTTTAACACATAGAACTAATTTCACTTACAAAACTATTCAAATATTTCAGTTAAAATAGAATATAACCCCAGACCTCTGTCCTTACCAGCCTTCTGCTTATGTTCCCAAGTGAACAAATATATATATATATATATATATACACATAAAAAAATATATATATATATATATATACACACATACACACACATGATGGACAGGAGTGGGATATGGAAAATATTCTAACTCCCGAAGAGTGAGAATGTACAGCTCACTCTGCAGGACTGAGAATATTTTCCATATTCAACGATCTGCCCATCATGTGTGTGATTTATATCACAGGGGTGAGAGCTTCAGGAAAATGTTTTCTATTTCTGTGTGTTTCCTGCTTATTCTGCATGTGGTGTCAGAGTGTGTTAGTGTTTGTGTGTTCTGAATGGACTGGGAGTCAGAAACACAGGTGAGTGTGTTTTGCAAAGCTAATTGAGTAAGTCAGAGGCTCAGTGAGAAAGACAAACTGCTGCAGGTAACGCTGAGAAAGAAAAACTGCTTTATAAAAGAGTTTCATTTAGAATTCAGGTTGTTTTAAAGCTGAGATCAGCACAATAATGGGCTAGGAGTGTTAGAAACACAACAGGACACAAGCGAGAGTGTTTTTCAAAGCTAATTGAGTAAGTTACAGCTTCAGTGAGAAAGAGAAACTGCTATCTGAATTGGTTTCCTTTAGAATGCAAGTTGCAGTGCAGTTATTCTCACTCTGGTGACATCAGCAAAGTGTGGATAAATGCTGATATCCTCATTCTGCTGATGTCATCAGGATTGATCCTCACTCTAATGGAAATAACAATATATTCTACTGAGAAAGCTGTCACCCCCGTGGTATATCTATCTATATATATATATATATATACAGTATATATATTACTGTCTTTCCCTTTTTCCCATAGGGAAATCTGTGGCTAATTTGACGTAATAAAGGAGTGTTTATTATGGCAAGCACACACATTTTCCCTCACTCTGCGCATTCACCCGCCGTAGCACTTCCTGTCCCACCCCTGGCTGCCTTATCTTTCTCCCACAGACTAAACCACCACTTGGACCTGGCAGTAAGTGTTTTTAGACAGAAAATTTAGCACAATAAAAAAAACATAACTTAAGGCTACCAAACAAAACAAAGTAATACAAATTGTTAAATAAAAACTTGAGGGTGACCACATGCTGAAATTGGACCATGGTCACACAGCAACGGCCTTTTATTTTATATAACTGCTGTGGCAAAAAAGGAAAACCCAACAATTATATAAAATAAAATATGGGGTGATGTGTTTAAACTCAAAGTTTACACACACCTTCAGTGTTAGATGCTTTCACAAACCCCAAGATCGAAGCTCTTGGGGTTCATGTAGCATCTAACACCTTAGGTGTTGTAAAGTTCTTGTTACACACACACCACCCCATACACACACACACACACACACACACACACACATATATATAGTAGAGGCAAAAAACTCCATCTAATGCATTAGTTAGGGTTGTTCCACTGTTTCACAGTGACAAAAGCAAGGAAATTCAGTGTTGGGGTTGAAAGTCCCCCTTTGACCAACCCGTCCACACCCCCAACCGGCATCGGGGTGCTCGTTGGGGTTGTCGGCACTAACTCTCACCCCATCAGATGTGTGAAGAAGCAGAGGTATAGGAGAATGGGGTGAGGAGTTAGGACTGACAACCCAACATGCACCCTGATGCGGTTGGGGGTGTGTGGATGAGGTCAAGGGGGCTTTCAACTAACACTGAATTTCCTACTTTTGTTAAGCTGGAACAACCTAACTAATGCATTAAATGGAGATTTTTGCCTCTAATGTCCCTTCTTTTTGAGAATGATAATGAGAAATAGTGAATGTAATGTGGCGGCGGGAGCGTGGGGCCCAATATCTTGTCACATAGTAACACGGTGCCCACAAACGTAAATGGTAATGCGCATGGTGAGGGAAAGCAAAACAGAAAGATAAACAGTACTGTAGATACAAATGGTTAAAATAATGCAAACACAAGCTCAAATGAAAACGCAAAGGGTAACGCACATGGTGCCGTAGACGGGAACGGTAAGTGAAACAGGTCTTGGAACATAGCGGAGCAGATAAGGGTAACAGTAATGTAAGTGCACAGGCTGTTTTTTCCCAAAAGCTGCATAGAGAAAGACAGTGAGTACAAAGAGTGTATGCATAATAATGGGTCTCGGAGCAGAAAATGAGGAGTTGGAATACTAAATTGCTTATATCTCAGGAACCGTACGACGTAAAAAAAATGTAAAAGTCCTATGATGTATGACTTTCCTGGCTAGTTTTGTACTTAGCCCTATGGGGCTAAGTATTTTTCTGACAAAAAGGCCATATCTCGCACCATTTCCGAGTTACGGGCCCTGAAAGGCGCAGCGAACGTCGTAATGTTATCCTATGGGAAAAAAAGAGAAGTTCGGAGTGCGATAACTTTGACTCCCTCTAATATTTTTTCACCACTGAAAGGCACATCTGTGGGATGTTGGCTTTCTTCCCTTCAAATTTCAGCGCAAAAAAACAAACCGTTATTTTGCAGCAGGGCGACAAAGGATTCCTGTAATGTGGCGGACGCCGTAATTTTATCCTATGGGAAAAAGCGTCAACTTTGGAGTGCTGTAACTTTTCCGCCCTGTAGTATTTTTTCACTGAAACACTGAAAGGCACATCTGTGAGATGTTGCCTGCGTTCTTTCCAAATTTCAGCCCAAAAGACCAAACCGTTCTTGTGCAGCAGGGTGGCAAATAATTGCTGAAATTTTGCCATAGCCTGGAAAAGTAGTGTCGCAATTTGCCAAAGCTTTCACAAAAATTTGCAACACTTTTGTGAGTGCAACACTACTTTGCGAAAGTACTTTTTTCAGAAACTTGAAAAACATATTTCTAGGGTGTTTAACCTCAAAATAAAGACATGCCTAGCATCCTCAGGGTCCAACTAGGTAAACACAAAAAAATTGTGTTGCTAGAGGTCCCAAATTTAAATGCCAAGTATTTTCTGATCACCAACTGAAAACAAAATGGTGGATTTGCAAAGTAAAAGAGGCCATTTGCGAAAGTAAAAACTGCATTTGAAAATGTTGAACTTTTGTTAACTTGTCCCATTGACTTATAATGGGAAACTGTTTTTTGAATAACTTTTGAACCGTTTAATATTTTTTCATGAAATCTTCAAAAGGCACATCAGGGACCCTGGCCACATGTTCCCTGAAGATTTCGGACTGGTCGTGCAAACCATGTGACCTTTAGAGATGACCAAAGAATCGCAAAAAATCGTAAACTCGCATGCAGATCATGCTTAATAACTCCGCAGCCGTATATCCGAACAGTACAAAACTTGGCAGATCCCAAGATATATGGTTATTGATTGTGTATTTCAAATTTCAGGTAAATCCATTGAAGAGTTGCAAAGTTATTAAGGTGCAAAATTTTAGGTTTGACATGTAAATGGCTCCTCAACCCTAACTATGGTAGCACTACCGTGCTATCATAATATATATATATATATATACACATATGTGGTGCCCTGTTGAAGGTGAGAGTGCTCTCTACTCTAAGGTGGTGAAAAGAGATGAGCGAGGCACCAGAGGTTCGAATTATTTTCGGATAGGATAACTGCTATCCGGACAAGGAGAGGCAGGAGTCAACTTAGTATTTAGATGCCCGCAGGGGCGTTTATTTGGTACCAAAGGGTAGACAGACACAGTCACAAGAAGGAGTACAGGCTGCCCGATAAACAATAGGGAAAATTATAACAGGGAAATACTGCAATACTTTTGATCTACCACTTTTACGGTTACCACTACAAGCATAAACTTTAGGCTTACTGCCACTCTTATTTTAATATTAGTTTATACTGTACTTCTAAACTCTAAACAAGAATCCAGTCTTATTCTGATACTAGTTTATACTGTATTTCTATACTCTAAACAAGAATTCAGTTACATGGGCTACTCAGCACTACATTAGGGTGATCAGCATCACACATCTACAAAAGAGTCCAGATTTTGCAAGAGTCCAGAGATCCGGCGCCTTCATGTACACCATTGTTCTTCGTTGGTAGCTACAAGGGAAATAAAACAGAACTGTGGAACCCTAATCTCAATTCCCAGCAAGGACCTAGATAAGGCCACTAGGGTGGTAAGAGGTTTGGTAAACAGACCATATATACCTTCGGCAAAAGCCCACTCTCTCCGAGGCTGCCGGAATGTAGAACCAAAGCAACTGGTTCCTGAAATAACACACACTGAAGCAAGAGGTTCCTCAGCCAAAACCCACTTCTAGGGTTGCCAAGGATGAAGAAAGACCAAGCTCTGCGTGGCGATGAATCCAATGGAGGACTACCATGATCCGACTGATGCTGCAGCACTCCAAGGGCCAGCTGGACTCAGAAGGAAATCTGACAGGACCAGGAACCATAAGAATCTGAAGAGATGATGGTTGACTCTGCAATCCTAGGATCAGGAACTAACACAAAACAAAGAAACGGCGGACGCGTCCCGGACTGGGCTTCAACGGACTCGACTTCGGCGAAGCGACCAGGTGGGCGCAGAACAGGTTCTCAAGATGGCTCTCTCTCTTCTGTGAGGCGACCAACCTGGGACATCTGGAGCAGGAACCATACGGAACGACACTCGCACGGCTGTCGTGATGCGTTTCCGCGGATGTACTTTCAAGCTGTGAAAACAAGAAAACGACGGGTATGACTGGTACGACTGATGACAGACTTCGACTTTGGCAGACGACACAAATGGATGGGATGTGTTGATGGATGATCTTCCTGAAGTGAAGAATGTTGGAAGGATGTCTTCTTCTGAGTAGAGACTGATTCTGAGCACGTGGTATAACAGACCACACTAGGAGACTGCAGTGTGGTAGAAGATTGAGACTGTCTTCATACAGTAGTAAACATATAACTGAAGAATGCCAAAAGAACTGTGGAATAGTACAATAATTTGCCGGGGAAGGGCAAATTATAACTTCAGGGGTAATTGTTACTGATAAGAACCAATGTCCAGGTGCTTAGAGCAATAGTTCCGGTACTTAGGGCAATAGTTCAGGTACCTCGGACAATAGTTCAGGTACTTCGGATAATAGTTCAGGTACTTAGGGCAATAGTTCAGGTACTTAGGGCAATAGTTCAGGTACCTCGGACAATAGTTCAGGTACTTAAGGCAATAGTTCAGCATAAGCAGTACAGTAATCACAGTAATTTCACAGTATAGGCAAATAGAACAGTCTCAAATGAACCCCTGTTTCGATAGGTAGGGTATTCTGGGGTAGGATCCCTTACTGTACGTTGTGGCTAGGGTCTCCCTTTAGTATCACTAGGCTGGCTTGCCCTATTCTGCTAGGCTGGGGCCTCCCTATAGTACCACTAGGCTGGCTTGCCCTATTCCACTAGGCCGGGGCCTCCCTATAAACCAGGCTTTGCCTCGGGCCTAATGCCCTACTATTACCTCGGGCCTGAAGCCCTCCTACGCTTGGGCCTTTAGCTTGGGCCTGCCTTATTCTGCTAGGCCGGGCCCTCCCTTTAGTACCACTAGGCTGGCTTGCCCTATTCCGCTAGGCCGGGGCCTCCCTTTAGTACCAGTAGGCTGGCTTGCCCTATTCCGCTAGGCTGGGGCCTCCCTTTAGTACCACTAGGCTGGTTTGCCCTATTATGCTAGGCCGGGGCCTCCCTTTAGTACCACTAGGCTGGCTTGCCCTATTCCGCTAGGCCGGGGCCTCCCTTTAGTACCACTAGGCTGGCTTGCCCTATTCCGCTAGGCCAGGGCCTCCCTATAGTACCACTAGGCTGGCTTGCCCTATTCCGCTAGGCCAGGGCCTCCCTTTAGTACCACTAGGCTGGCTTGCCCTATTCTGCTAGGCCGGGGCGTCCCCTTAGACCAGGCTTTACCTCGGGCCTAATGCCCTACCTTTACCTTGGGCCTGAATTCCTACATTAGCTTGTGCCTGGTGCCCCACCTTAGATTGGGCCTGGTGCCCCAATTTACAATTGGCCTGGTGCCCCTCGAAATACTGGGCCTGGTGCCCCACTTTATACTGGGCCTGGTGCCCCTCGTTGCATTGGGCCTGGTGCCCCATCTTAGATTGGGTCTGGTGCCCCAATTTACAATGGTCCAAATGCCCCTCTAAACTTTGGGCCTGGTGCCACACTTTACAATGGGCCTAATGCCCTACTTTATAATTGGGCTGGAATTGCCCTTTTAAATGACGTTGCCCATTTAAATCTGCAGGCTCCCAGTGCCTGCTGTCATTTATGTGCAGCAAATCCCACCTCCGCTCCACACCCTTTATTAATATTCATAGGCCGCTATGCTGGCCTCGCTAGTTGGCCCCTCCTTTGGGCATTGCTAATCCCGCCTCCCTCTTAAATACTAAAATACAAGGGTCCTAGTGACCCGATGCCCCTGCGGTGCTTGGCCACCTTTATTCGCGCCTCCTGCGCTTTTAAATTAAAATAAAAAAACACAGTCTTTGCTTCAGAAGGGCGGTCAGCACAACGCAGGTGCTGCCGCCGACTCACCGCTCCGACGAGCTGCTGGGCTGTAGGGAGGCGAGAGGGATGCTGGCAGAGGGAGGGAAAATAGACAGGCAGCTGGGGGATGACTAGGGGGCCTCTGACAGCCCAAACAGGACTCGGCGATGCGGTGCTTCTCTGCCGCCAGCGTGGGACCAAAAATTAAACTGAAAATACTCTCGGGGGCCAAAATAAATAAACGAAGGGCTTTTAAGCCCATAAAACTTGGCGAACGGACGGTTTCTTTTCTTCTGGTGCCCCAATGGCACCGCGGACCGCCAAACTAAACAGGAGTAGGAGTCTTCAGGCAGGGGGAGGCAGCACAGGTCCACAGCAAGCCCAAAGGGACGGCTTCAACTCAAGGTAAGCCCTAAACTGTCCCCTGACTTCTGTGTCCTGCCTCCTCAACCACTGCCCAGGATCAACTGACTAACTGTGGAATTGTATTTGAAAGTTAAACCTGCCTGGGTTCTAGAATGGCTGGATTGGAATGCTGTGCATGAGCCACTCGCACAGCATTCCATCCAGGCCATTATGACATGGAATGCTCACAAAATCTATCTTTTGACCAGCTGTAAGTGCACAGGTGCACTTTTTCTATTATTTACAGTGTTTTGTGTGTGTAGGGAGGTTGACTTTTTTATGCCTAGGGGCCCCTTCGTACAGTACCCTGCTGCCTACCCCTGCAGCAGGTACTCTAAACACCTGTGTATTCTGTGTTTATTTATTATTTATTTTATTTTTCTGTAATGACCACCTTTGGGGCACTACATATATACTTTGCAAAAACTGCATTAATACAACATTTAGGGTTCAGACTAAAGTGAAAAAGTAGGGAAATGTGGTTTTAGGGTTTCCAACCCTAAAACCCCACAACCAAAATCCTAAAATAAATCAGGGGTACACTCTTCCTTGGGGTTATCAACCCTAAAGCTCACCATATCCTATACATTCCAGAAATGTACACCTCTAATGACGTGAGCTTTAGGGTTGACAACACGAAAGAAGTCTGCACTCCTGATTTGTTTTAGGGGTGATGGTGGGGTTTTAGGGTTGGAAACCCTAAAACCACATTTCCCCACTTTTTTTTTGCTTTAGCCTGAACCCTAAATGTTGCATTAACATTTTTTTGTGAATAATTTCCTTACTTCTTGAGATAGTATAATTGCATCCTTATTTGCCTGTGGCATCTATCCATACTTTTTGAGATAGTGTAATTGTATCCTTATTTGTCTGTGGGAGCACAGGGCCCAGAGGGCCCTGCACTCCCATCCCTCCATAGATACGCAGATGTATGTTGCTGTGGAAGTGCAGGGCCCTAAGCAGCAACCAAACTGTCAGCATAGCCTTCTTATTACCCCACCTCATGAACCCAGTACTGGAAATGTTCAAATCTCCACCGAAACATTATTCAGTGCCACAGGTGTGAAAACACATTTTGGCCAGGATTTGAAAAATGACAACTGTCACGTTCATGAGGTGGTGTGAAAAAATGGCTTTGTTGAAAATTTTGGATAAAAATACTTAAAATTGTCAAAGTTACGAGTGAGCATAGCAACATTTCAATGGATGCACAAAACTTTGCCATTTTTACATATTTTGACCCCATATTTTCAACATAGCCTTCTTATGACCCCACCTCATGAACAAGGGTGGTGAAAAATGTCAAATTCCACCCAAAAGGTGATTTCACCAAACAACTGCAAAATCACCTTTCAGGCCAGATTTATGCAATTCACCACCATTGTTCATGAGGTGGGGTCTTAAAAAGGCCATGTTGAAAAATTGGGTGTTGAAATATGCAAAAATTGAAAAAATATGCAAAAATTTAAAAGTTATGCATCAAAGTTGAAAACTCCATTGAAATGCATTGAACTGCACTTACCTTAGTTCCTCATATTGCAGTTGGCAGTTCCAGCAGCAAGACATATTTTCAATTGGAGAGTGGATCTTCACCCTGGGACCTGTTCAGGTGAGTGAGGGTGTGTGTGTGGGGGGGTGAGGTGTGTGTGTGAGGTGGTGGGTGCTCAGTGGGAGGTCACAGTGGGTGGGGGGCTGGATTGGTGAGGGACCTTTTTATTTACAGGTTTAAAAGATACATTGAGGGACTGTTTTCTTTATTTAATACAGGACAGCGATTGGAGGGTGGGTGGGTGCCACTAGACACCAGGGAAAGAAACAATATCAAGGGGGACAGTGATTGGAAGGTGTGGAGTGCCACTAGACACCAGAGAAATATAATCATTATGGTGACAGCAATCAGAGGGTGGGGGGTTCCACTAGACACCAGGAAAATATAAAATATGAACATACAAAATTGCCAGCAGATACAGGCCTATCTAGTCTGCTTGAGTGTGCAGCACTTTAGCCATTTAAACTGCAGCTGCACCCCCTTGCCCCTCTTCCACTGTATTTCCTCCTACTTCCTTCTCACCTCCCAGTCCACCCTCAGTTTGGACCTTCCCTTTGATCCTGTCCCAATCCTTCTTAAAGCTGCTCACCAACTTCAATGACATCACGTCCTCTGGCAGCGCATTCCACCCGGTAATCACCCTTTCTCTGAAATAGTGTCTCCTCATTTCCCATCTGAATTTTCCTCCTTCCAATTTCAGACTGTGTCCCCTGGTCTCCCTCCGACCTTTTAATCTAAACATACCCTCAGTGTTAACTCTGTTCATGCCCTTTAGGTACTTGAAGGTCTCAATCATATCCCCTCTCTCTCCCTTCTATCCTCCAGAGAATACATAACTAACTCCCTTAGTGTCTCCTCATATGGTTTATCTCCCAAACCAAGGATAATTTTTATCGCCATATGCTGTACCCCCTCCAGTAGATTGATGCACTTTTTTAAGTAGGGGCATCAGTACTGCACACAGTACTCCAAATGTGGCCTCACCAGGGACCTGTACAAGGGCAGGATGACGTCCCCTTTCCTAGAGATGATATCCCTTGCGATGCACCCCAGCATTCTATTAGCCTTTTCTGCTGCCCTTCTGCACTGGGCTGAGTGGTTCATTTCCCCGTTACTAGTACTCCCAGATCCTTCACCTCCATTGACATGGATAACTGCACTCCCACCAACCAGTAACTCTTCCTGGGATTTCTGGCCCCCAAATGCATGACTTTACACTTCATGGCATTGAACCATAGTTGCCATGTGTTTGACCAGCCCTCAATTCTTGCTAAATCTTCTTGGAATACTTTGCTGACTTCCCCTCCTCCCCATCCACTTCCGCACAGATCTTTGTGTCATTTGTGAAGAGGCTGATCTTACTTTTTATCCCATTCAATAAGTCAGCAATGAACATTTTAACAGCACCTGTCCCAGTACCGGTCCCTGTGGGACCCCAATTGTTACAGCTCTAGGCTCTGATAGCTCACCCCCATGACTACTCTCTGCTGCCTATCTATATAAAAAATAATTATGGGGATGGTGATTGGAGGTAGGGTGTGCCACTAGACACCAGGGAAATATTTAATCATTCCAGGGGCAGTGATCAGAGGGTGGGAGACACCACTAGACACCAGGGAAAGATTTAATAATCACAGGGATGGCAATCGGTGAGTGGGGGATGCCACTAGACAACAGGGAATGATTAAATAATTACAGGGATAGTGATCAGAGGGTGGGGGTACCAGTAGACACCAGGGAACAAATAATTACAGAGGCAGCAAAATGAAAAGTTTCTTATGATATTGTTGTTCATACAAAAATTTTTGTACTGGGAGTGAGTCAGAAAAAATGATTTATAATTAAAAAAACACATTTTGGGGTCATTGCTCCAAAAGTTAAGTGCAGAATCCACCTAATGGAGTCCCAATGAGCAAGCTAGATGTGCTGGTCTGTCTGCAGGATGTCATTTTTGTGGGTTTTGAATTTTTTTTTTTTTTTACATAAAAACAGAAAACAAGATGGTAGCAAACAAAAAAGGATGTTTCCCTCACGAAAAAGGACTGGCCCCATATGATCATTTCATACAGCTATTCTGAAGTGCTTTCTGAGCATGCTCAGAACCCTAAATCTTAAAATGTAATAACTTTGGAACAAACTGATATTTTTTCACCAAATCAGCCAAATGTACATCTGTGTGTAACCCCTTGTTACCCAGGGTTACTAGAATCCCAGTAAGACCTAGTGGTAGGCAGGGAAGGCAGCTTGTGAAACTCCAGTTAAATGGGTTTCACACTGTCTTACTCTGTTCTCAGTCTCAGCTGAGACTGAGAGATGACATCACCAATAGAACTGTTGCAGCTGCATAAGCCACATTGGAATCTGCAGCAGAGGGAGTGAGATAGAACGCTGGGAGTTTTCAAAGTCAGTCTCCTGTTTGTTTTGAAGCAAGAAGGTCAGTGTCCAGTGTTCAAGTGGTGGAGACCACTGTCCAGGTCTCCAGTGCCCCTCCCTCCGGAGGTAAAAGTATCCTCATGTAGATTCAGGGGCAATCCCTAATTTCTGCTAAAGAAAGCTGCCTTTTACAGTTTCGGTTTGTGCTTGAAAAGTGGAAAAAGTTGTACTTCGCCTGTGGGGCACCTGCAACGAAAGGGTGAGTGTTTGCTCTGATATAGAGGGCAAAAAATGTGTTTCTTCAGCTTGGGAAATGTGGGGAAATCTGGGATTTGAACTGCTATTTGGGAGGCCTATAGTCCTGGGACAAACAAGTGGAGTAGTGTCAAAGGCTAAAGTGCTGTGTGGATTCAAGTAGTGTTGTAGAGGGGGTGCGGCAGTTCATCCACCGTTTAATCTACATTTCAAAGTTTCAGTTTGTCCAGAGAAATGGCCAGGTGTGGGCTGTGGGAGCTGGAGGTGGGAACATCCCCCATCTTTGGTAACCAGGTCCACCTCTACGGATTTCTGCTGTGATTGCTGCTTGCCTCATGCACTTGGCCAGTGATGAGGGAAGTACCCAGACGTGAGTCGCAAATGGGAGGATCTCTCTAGGAGTCGCAGACTCTAAGTGGTGTGGGGAGCCACAACATGGGTAAAGAATTCTCTTTGTGAGATGGGAGTCAGAAGAGGTAAGAAGGAAATCTCTCTAGGGGTCACAGACTCTAAGTGGTGTGGGGAGCCACAACAAGTAAAATGGGTTCATTCTTCCAATGAACCGCCAGTTAAGTGGCCGGCAGGGCCGGGCCGATCGAACTGTATCGAAGCATGCAAGTCCGGGCTGTGCCTGGTGGGTCCAGAGTCTGAAACAGTAGAATTGGTCCATTTTTCAAGTGGACCGCCTTTGTAGTCTCTAATCTGCATTATCAGTAAACTAGCCCCTTGGGGTCCATCTATGCTTTGTTGTGTTCAGCTAGTTGTGAATAAAAGCCACACTGAAAAATCCCATTCCGGGTTCTGGACATTACAGTTATTGCTTCCTGTGTTCGGATTTACTTGGGTGCCCCTGTGCGGAGTAGCCAAACCTAGGTCCCCTTGTGCCAGGTAACCTCATCCTCCCCGAACCCAGGTCCCCACCAGGTATTGCTGCCAGTGCCAACAGCATGCCACCTGTCATTTTGGTAAAAAGGCAGGGGTGAGGGGTTACATGTGGGCTAAGCCCTTTCTACTCTGAAAATGTCAGATGTAAATTCCAAACCATCTGGGCGCAATGTGATGACAAAAAAATAGCAATTTTTTTTTTAATGTTTCTGTTTTTACTACTCACGTCTCGGAATCTGCACATCCAAATGGAAGGAAACTTGGCATATCCAGTGATCTACCCCCATGAGATGGCACATGTAGAATTTCATGAAAATCCATTGAATTGTTGCAAAGATATTAAAGTGCAAAATTTGAGGTTTAACATAGAAACCCCTGCTCAACCCTAAATATAGGGTAGCTACCGAGCCACTATAATATATATCCTTTGCAAAAATCTGCATTAATGCACCAGTTAGAGTTCAGACTAAAGTGACAAAAGTAGGGAAATGTGGCATTATGGTTTCCAACACTAACTCCCACCCCCCCAAGCAGGAAAAGGAAAAAACATTATGATTTTCACTGTCCTCTTTGCGAATCAGGGGTGTGGTCTTCCTTGGGGTTCTCAACCCTAACGCTCACCCCACTGTGAAATAGTCTTCAAGCATGCAGAACTGTGTCGCCCTACATGTTGCCAACAACCTGTAGGCCCTAACTGAAGAAAACATCATATCTCACCTTATTTGGTCATGGAATGGGGTGAACGTTAGGTTTGAGAACCCCAAGGAAGACCCCACTCCTGATTGCCAAGAATCAGGACAGTGAAAATTGTAATGTTTTTTCCTTTTCCTGCTTGGGGGTTGAGGGGAGTTAACCCTAATGTCATGCCACATTTCCCTTTTTGTCACTTTAATTTGAACTCTAACCGGTACATTAATGCAGTTTTTTGCAAAGAATGTCCTTGCTTTTGGAGAAAGTAGAATCGTATTGACATTCATCTGGCTAGGGAAGTACAGAGCCTGGAGAGCCAAGCACTTCCATCCTGCCATAGATGCACACATTCATCTGGCTGCAGAACCACAGGGCCCTCAGGGCCCTGTTCTTCCATGCCTCAAGAAAAGCAATTTATGTACTGGTTGTAATTGTTTTTTGTGCGGCTCACTTCAAAGACAAAATATATTAAATGTCTCTTTTAACTGCCAGTGGTTGATTGCATATGGGCAAAAATGTGTTTTTTTAGCTTCTTTACCCATAAGTCAGTACATTTTTGTCAGTTTCCTCTCTTGCTATGGTTGTAGTGAAAGATGAGATACAGTTTTGGTGCATTTTTGATGATGATCTGACTTTCATTGTGGATTTGGTACCATGGTGAAGATTTGAGGTAATTCTGGGTGTAGTGCATACCTCATGAATGTTTAGGGGGATTATGTGTTAGTGTTACAGCACTCATTGACACCTTTTTTCCTTTATATACATTCTCCCTTAGCTCCAGTTATTGATTGACTTACTGCTTGTTTAAGTTGCAATGTTATCCTGAGGGGAAATTTCATTTTTTAATTTATATATATCTGTTTCCAGTTGGTATTTTGTAGGGAGGTAGTCTTGTAGTAGTCAAAAGTACCTTTCTTTTGATGCATAGATTGTCCCTTAATGCCAAAGACTTATGGAGTTACAGCTTGTTAAAGTTGCAATGTTATCCTATGAGAATTTAAATTTTTTAATTTTTATGTGTTATATAGCCCCGGAGTTTTTTTGAGATATCATCTGTTAGTGTTGTAATACTCACGGAGACCTTTTTTGATATATACATTGTCCTTTAACTCCAAATATTGATAGAGTTATAGCGTGTTAAGATAGTAATATTATCCTATGGGAATTTTCATTTTTTAATTATTATGTTTTTCATCTGTATTTTGAGTTGGTATTCCTTAGGGATTTAGTCTTGGAGTATTCATTGAGACCTTTCTTTTGATAACTCCGGTGAACCGGGTGGTCCTCCTTCTTGTGCACCCTCATCTTAGTACAGATTTCCCCGAGAAACGAACGCAGGCCAAGTTTTAATCTTCCCCTGTTGCTTTGCAGGCGCCAACGTGATCGACTTGCCACAACAGACAGAGAACTGAAATCTCTGCTTTTTATTACCTTCACATTCCAGCTAACAGCTGAGACAGATAGGGGAGTGGAGAATAAGGACTGCATTTTCATTTTGAACTGGTGTTTTCTTTTGGTGCGGATTTTGAAAATCTACACCTCGGCTGATTGGATCCTTCCAGGTAGTGATGCTTCAGCCTAACACTCTTTCTAAAGTCAAACCCTGAGCTCAACAGCTCACTTCTGCAGTGACCAAGGACCTGGACTGGGAGTGGGTTTTCCCCACGGAAAGGGGGGAGCCCCCCCAATGAACCCGAAGAAAGCAAAGACCGAAAAGCAAGAGGTTGAGGTGCCAGATAACTTCGGTGAACTGGGCGGTCCTCCCTCTTGTGCACCCTCATCCCAGCACAGATTTCCTGGAGAAATGAACGCGGGCCAAGTTTTAATCTTCCCCTGCTGCTTTGCAGGCGCCAATGCAATCGACTTGCCACAACAGACAGAGAACTGAAACCTCCGCTTTTTATTACCTTCGCATTCCAGCTAACAGCTGAGCCAGATAGGGGAGTGGAGAATAAGGACTGCATTTTAGGGGAGTGGAGAATAAGGACTGCATTTTTATTTTGAACTGGTGTTTTCTTTTGGTGTGGATTTTGGAAATCTACACCTCGGCTGATTGGATCCTTCTAGGTAGTGATGCCTCAGCCTAACGCTCTTTCAAAAGCCGAACCCTGAGCTCAACGGATCACTTCTACAGTGACCAAGGACCTGGACTGGGAGTGGGTTTTCCCCACAGAAGGTGGGAGCCCCCACCCAATGAACCCGAAGAAAGCAAAAACCAAAAAGCAAGAGGTTGAGGTGCCGGATAACTCCGGTGAACCGGGCGGTCCTCCCTCTTGTGCACCCCCATCCCAGCACAGATTTCCCAGAGAAACGAACGTGGGCCAAGTTTTAATCTTCCCCTGCTGCTTTGCAGGCACCAACGCAATCGACTTGCCACAACAGACAGAGAACTGAAACCTCCGCTTTTTATTATCTTCGCATTCCAACTAACAGCTGAGCCAGATAGGAGAGTGGAGAATAAGGACTGCATTTTAGGAGAGTGGAGAATAAGGACTGCATTTTCTTCCCACCCTTGTGCCCCGTCCTGTTCGCTCCTCCCCTTAAATGGGCTGATACCACGCCCTCTAGTCCTACCTTCTTACAGTCCACCAATTCTGCTGGCTCAAAAGCTAGCCCCTTAATATTTTATTATTGTAATTTGTTGCAACCATGGATCGGTCAGACGCTGATAGGTCTGAGTAAGAAATTGTTACTTTGTACAACTATTACCTAATCATCTGCTCTGCCATGAAGTACTCTAGTCAGTTCTGATCATGTCTCTAACCAGTTCAATTCCATTAATGTGGTAACCTGAACAATATTGTATAGAGCCCTGTACTAGAATACAGATGTCAGGGAGAAACTGCTTTTACCTAAAAATTACTTATTGATCGCTTAGCGCTTGCCATCCAAATAACCTGAAGTACAGGCTTGTAATAGTATAGTGTCCTTTAAACAGGATCTTAAGCTAGAAATGCTAGAGCTAAGAGACAGCCTGATTATTAACTACTTAAGCTGCTCCACTTGAGTACAAGTATAACTTAGGTACTGCTCTGCAGGCATATTTGGAAAACAGTGCTGCGTATCGAATTGTGCTTGCCTTATATATATTCCTAAGTGCTTCTTTATTCTTGCATGCGATATTTAAGTAAGGGCAATAAGCTAGGTACTGTGTGACTATCTTGCAATTTATACGCCTTAAGCTTCACCCTTTGACACGGACAACGGAGACCCATTCCCCATCCCTTCACTTGGGCAAGGCAGTTCTGCCTGTGAAAACAGCGCCATACATATAACGGGGTGCTTCTTCTCTTGGCATCTATTCCTAACTAGTTAACTGTTTCCACCTGAAGGTAAACAGAGGTACCAACATGCCCTGGAAAACCACTCATCCAACCTAGGCAACTCGGGCCCTAAGCTCCGCTGGTCTTGTAACCCACCGGCCTCTCTCCTAAACAGGGGTGTCTTCCTGGCCCTCTTATACACTTTGTCCCTCCTCTTGGTGGACATGTGCTTGAAACAAACACGCCAGGACCCCATGATTCTAAATCTCAGGGACCCTATGGGCTGTGGCCATTACTGGACCACTCTCACATTCAGAATAGATGATGCCTCATAACACCACGAGTTGGCCAGCGGTTCCTACTCCCTGCATTCTGCTGAAGTACGCAGATGGCTCCACAGCCACTCAAAACCTTCTCTCAGACAAAGGCTAGTACACTTACTTGCTCTACTACTGCTACTTGGTGGAGATGTTCAGCCTAACCCGGGGCACCCTTTGGACAATTTCCTTGTCTCCTCCCCCCAGGATCCCCTTTGGACATCACCAAAAAGACTAAGGATAGCGCACATGAATGTGTGTAGCTTTAGATCCCAAATCTATGAGGTCCAAGCCTGGCTAAACCTCTACAAGCCAGATGTCCTTGCAATATCGGAGACCTGGCTTAAGGACCACATCCTGGACCATGAGATCATGGTCCCTGGGTATTTAACCTACAGACAGGATAGGGCAGCTAAGAGAGGGGGAGGGGTCCTAATTTATTTGAAAGACACTCTAAATGTGAGACAACTAAAGATCAACCCAGTTAGTTGCCAGGATGGGGAGTCAATCTTCATACATCTTACCCTTGGTAATGCCAAGCATCTCACTATCGGTTGTGTCTATAACCCTCCTAAGAATGCCCAAACTGCTCTTGAGAGCCTCATCAAACTGGTTGGGAGCGAACTAATGAATGAACTCCTAATATCGGGAGACTTCAATCTGAGCTGGGCCTCTGACCCCAACAAAGCCCTCAAGGGAGTTATCCATGATGCAAACCTGGAACAGGTCATCTCTCTTCCTACCAGACTCAATTACAAAATGGGGAACCATACCACTCTTGACTGGGCCCTGGTTTCTAACCCCCTCAACATACAGAAAGCAGAGATACTAGCTGACACTATTAGTGACCACTCTCCTATTTTCTGTATATGGAAGAACATCGCAACTAAGAGCCCTCTGATGGGTTCAAGCTGGGGCTTCCTACACCCAGGCCTGTACAGACCTCCATCAAATCCCCCAGTCTGAACCGACCCCAATTTCACCTTAGATTAGTCAAAATGTGCGAGGTCCTGCACCTCCTGAAGACCCTCAAACACAAAGGGTCCGGTGGCCCTGATGGAATCAGCCCTAGGCTACTCCAGGAAGGAGCCCAGTCACTAGCCAAACCATTGACCTAGATCATCAATAGGTCATTACTCGAAGGCTACGTCCCATCCCAGTCGAAGGTGGCCAATGTGGTCCCCATCCTTAAGGGAGGCTCTCGTGAACAAATTGGCAACTACAGGCCCATCTCCCTCCTGTGTACACTGGCCAAACTGCAAGAAAGGCTAGTTTATGGGCAACTGAGAGACTACCTGGAGCTCCATCAAATTCTAGCCCCCCTCGCAGCATGGCTTTCAGGTAAATCATGGCACAGATACAGCGCTCATCCAACTCTCGGTGGACCTATTCAGGGCAATGGACGATGGGAAGCCGACAGCCACTATCGTCATAGACCTGTCCAAGGCATTTGACCTTGTGAACCATAACATTCTTCTTACACAGCTGCAATGCATTGGTCTTGATGCCCATGCCCTAAGCTGGTTCAAGGGCTACCTTACAGGTAGCTCCCAGAGGGTCATCTGGAAAGGAGAGCTATCAGCCCCCCTTCCCATAAAGGAGGGCGTTCCTCAGGGCTCTATTCTAGGCCCCCTCCTGTTCTCTCTCTTCACAAATTACCTAAATTGTCACTGTGGGGATAATTCAGTAGTTCAATATGCAGATGATACTGTCATCTACCATTCCATGTGTTCACCACATGACCTGGGCCCTGTCCTACAAGGGGATCTAAACACACTTGAGGCCTGGCTCACATCCAACAGAATGATCCTCAACACAGCTAAAACAAAAGCCATGCTGTTTGGCCCTAGATCCCTCAGCCTGGACAGAGCCAATTCCCTTAAATTGTCTTCCCTTGACGGGCAATGTATAGAAGTAGTTGACAAAATAAAATACCTCAGGCTAACAATTGACCAAGGTCTCACTTTTAAGCCCCACGTAGACCAGGTAACAAGGACTATCCATGTCAAACTCGGCACCTTGTACCGGCTAAAAAAACAACTAATCCTGGAGGCTAGACGAGCAATTGCCACTAGTGTCCTCCTACCCACATTAACTTATGCTGCCCCGGTAATTCAGGGTATGGCAAAAGGTGAGGCTGGCAGGCTTCAAGTCCTATACAACAAGGTGGCGAGGTTTGTGGCAATGTGTCACCCAAGAAACCACCCCTGCATCTCACTAGCCCAGCTGCAATGGCCTTCCTTCGCTGCTCGGCTACGGTATCCCCTGCTCTGCCTGGCGTACAAACTGCAGAGCCCGGCGGCCCCACCAAGCCTGACAAGAATCATCATGCCCAAGCCTAACCTCCAAATGCTCAGGACCTTGGGTCAGTCCCTATTGGCGATCCCCAGAGTCAAGACCCACACGGGAGGCAAATCTTTTGCTCGTATAGCTCCCAAACTGAGGAACTCCCTCCCACCTTCAGTACAGGAAGCCCCCTCATTGTTAAACTTTGGCACAAGGCTTAAGGCCCATTTGCTCAGGACAAGTTCTTGCCACTGCGAAGGTATAGGATAATTCACCTCCGATC
Source organism: Neoceratodus forsteri (assembly GCA_016271365.2). Taxonomy (NCBI): domain Eukaryota; kingdom Metazoa; phylum Chordata; order Ceratodontiformes; family Ceratodontidae; genus Neoceratodus; species Neoceratodus forsteri. The sequence continues at coordinate 611,680,918 of CM028135.1, forward strand.
CCAATCGCAACAGTCACCCCTCTCTCCTTGTACCTAACTGCGACCTAACCTTGCCTTGATTTACTCAGGGGTTGCACTTATGGTCTGCTAATTGTATAACTGCATGTAATGTTATCCTCATAACCGTGTAAACCTTTTGTTATCCTGGATTACTTGACTGTATGTATTCTACTGTTTTCTGTTCCCCGGGTCGCCTCTGAAAAAGGGACCTTCGGGGCCTAGTGGGTCAACCCAGTCATCAAAATTCAATAAATAAATGTAGCTTCTCTCTTAACTCAAAAGATTAAGGGAGCTACAGCTTCACTTCCTAATGTTGCAATGTTATCCTATGGGAATTTTATTTTTCAGTTTTTATGTTTTTTTAATATGGCCCCCACAGTTTTGGTGAGTATTATATGTTAGTGTTGCAGTACTCATTGAGACATTTTTCTGATATATAATTTGTCCCTTAACTCCAAAGACTGACAGCATTACAGCGTGTTACAGTTGCAATGTTTCCCTATGGGAATTTTAATCTTTTCATTTTTATATTATTTTGTATGGCTCCTGAATTATTTTGGAGGGTATTATATTTTAGTGTTATAGTACTCATTGAGACCTTTCTTTCGATAAATAGATTGTTCCTTAACTCCAAATATTGACAGTTATAGCCTGTTAAAAAAAAACTATGTCCAAATTCTAGTTTCGTGTGAACCAATCCTGTGTCATGACATTGTGTCAGTCTCACAAAAGAGGATTGGTTCATACAAATCAAGCATGTGAAAAAACTAAGTTCAAAATCTTGTTTTGTATCAACCAATCCTCTTTTATGAGATTATGTCATTCTCACAAAAGAGGATTACTTCATACAAAAGAGGACAATGAAAATAAAAGTCCAATTTCTTGTTTCGTATGACCCTGTTCTTGTTTCGTATGGCCCTGTTCCTGTTTTGTGAGGCCATATGAAACAAGAAAATCATCTCACAAAAAATATTTTTTTAAACTTTTTAAAAACACGTTTCTGGGTTCTTTTTCCTAAAACTAGCAGCAGAGTCTAGCTACTGGGGTCCCGTTTAACGAGATACTTGTGGAGGCGTTTCTGTAGGATATGATTTTTATGGGGTTTCAAAACACTTTTTTAAATAATGGATACAAGATGGCCACCATACAAAAGACATTTTTTTTTCTCATGACACAGGATTACCTCCGTCAAGAAACAGAATCCTGTTTTCGTATGGTCAAATTTTTGTTTTGTATAAAACAGCTATCTAAAAGAATGTACGTAGCATGCTCAGAACCAAAATGTTAGATACATATACCTCTGGAATCGATTAATAATTTTCACCAAACAAACAAAAGACACTATTTTGGAGCAAGCCCTTTCTATCTTGAAAATTTCAGACCAAAATTCTAAACCATCTAGGTACTAGGCAATGACAAAAACACAGCACCCCCCCCCCCCAAATTTTTTCACTTTGTTTCACTATCCGGATCTCATAATTCACATGTTCAACCAGAATAAAACTTGGCACATCAAGAGACCTTGCCCCTGAGACATGCAACATTTTGTGCAAATTCATTGAATGGAGCTGAAACATAGAAACATAGACTTTGACAGCAGATAAGGACCGCTTGGCCCATCTAGTCTGCCCATTTTCCTACCTACAGGATAGGTCGCAGATCCTAGTTAACCAACAGCCTATTTCTTCCTATCCCCCACAAGAATTGCCTTATGTCAGTTTCATGTATTCTTGAATTCTCCCACAGTTTTAGACCCCCACAACCTCCTCAGGAAGGCTGTTCCATGCATCCACTACCATCTCTGTGAAAAAATACTTCCTCACATTGCCCCTGAACCGCCCACCCTCTATCTTTAAATTGTGTCCCCTTGTTCTTGCACATCTCTTTTTCTGAAAGATGCTACCCTCTTGGACTTTATTGGTTCCACTGAGGTACTTAAAAATTTCTATCATGTCCCCCCCTCTCCCTTCTTTCCTCAAGGGTATACATATTAAGCTCCTTTAGTCTCTCCTCGTATGGCTTCTCTTGCAGACCCTGCACCATTTTAGTTGCCCTCCTCTGGACTGCCTGTATCCTGTCTATGTCCTTGCGGAGATAGGATCTCCAGAACTGGATGCAGTACTCCAGATGGGGTCTCACCAACTGTCTGTACAGAGGGATAACTTCCTGTTTTCTGCTGGTGATGCCTCTCCCTATGCATCCCAGTATACCCCCAACCCTCTCTACTGCCTTCTCACATTGCTTGCTAACCTTAAGGTCATCTGATATGATTACCCCAGGTCCTTTTCCTTTTTTGTTGTTGTTACTACCTCCCCCCTCATTGTGTAATCTTCCCTTGGGTTCTTGTTTTCCAGGTGCATTATTTTGCACTTCTTTGCATTGAATCCTAGCTGCCATACTTCTGGCCATTCCTCCAACCTTGCCAAGTCCCTTCTCATCCTTTCCACGCCTCCTTGTGTACTAACCCTGTTGCAGATCTTTGTGTCTTCTGCAAAGAGGCATACTTTTCCTTCCAGTCCCTCTGCAATGTCACTTATAAAGACATTAAAAAGGACTGGACCCAGTACTGAACCCTTCGGTACCCCACTAGTAACCCCTCTTTCTTCAGAGTGGACTCCATTTACAATTACCTTCCATGTCCTGTTGTCCAGCCAATGTTTTACCCAGGCTACCACCCTGGGACCCACTCCCAGGCTGGTTAATTTGACTATTAATCTTTTGTGTGGGACCGTGTCAAATGCCTTGCTAAAGTCTAGGTAGGCCATGTCCACAGCCCCTCCCTGGTCTACTACTTTGGTCACCCAGTCAAAGAAATCTATCAGATTCATCTGACATGACCTTCCTGCTGTGAACCCATGCTGCCTTGGGTCCTATGCCCCACTGGCCTCTAAGTACTCCACAATTCTTTCCTTCAGAAGTGACTCCATCACTTTCCCTACCACAGAAGTCAAACTAACAGGTCTGTAGTTTCCTGTCTCTGTCTTGGTCCCACTTTTGTGAAAGGGAATCACATCCACCTTCCTCCAGTCCTCGGGTACCACACCATCCTCCCATGATTTATTAAAAAGAGTAGCCAGTGGTTTCACTAGTTCCCCCCCTTAATTCTTTTAGAATTCTGGGGTGAATTCCATCAGGCCCCGTTGCTTTGTCCACCTTCAGTTTTAGGAGTTCTTGCAGAACCCTTTCTTCAGTGAAAGGACTGGGATCGACCCCCCTATCAAGAGTGCTTCTGTTAATTGGATTAGGCATTTCCCCATCCTCTTTTGTGAATACTGAGCAGAAATATTCATTCAGTATCCCTGCTTTTTCACTGTCCCCCTCTGTCCACCTACCATTCATTCTATTAAGCCTTGCTATCCCTCCCTTTGTCTTTCTACGCTCTCTGATGTACCTATACAAGGTTTTATTTCCCTTCTTAACTGAGCTGGCTATCTTTTCCTCAGTTTGGACCTTTGTTATTCTGACTTCCCTCCCTGCTTCCTTCTGCCTTAACTGGTACAGCTCTCTGTCCTGCTCCTTCTGTGTTTCCTTATACTTCCAGAATGCTATCTTTTTCTCCCTAACATTCCCAGCCACCTCTTTTGAGAACCATAGTGGCTTTTTCTTTAGTTTTGATTTGTTTATTTGCTTCACACAAAGGCTTGTTGCCTCTATGATGGCAGTTTTAATGATTCCCCATTGTTGCTCCACCCCTCCTTCTAGCCTGTTTGCTAGTGCTTTTCTGAGGCACTCTCCCATCTTGCCAAAGTCAGCCCTCCTGAAGTCCAGTACCCTCACTTTTGTATGGCTTGACTCTGTAGCTGAGTTTAACGTGAACCACACTGTTTGATGGTCACTTGTTCCCAGATGGCAACCCACTTCTAGATCTGAGATCCTCTCACTGCCCCCATTTGAGAGTACAAGGTCTAAGATTGCTCCCTCATGAGTGAGTTCTGAAACTAGCTGTCTGAGGCCTGCCACCTGTAGGGCATCAAGAATGACCCTGCTCTTGGATATGGCTGCAGCAAATGTGCTCCAGTTAACATCTGGCATATTCAGGTCTCCCATCAACAGTATCTCCCCTTTCTCTGCCATCCTAAGAATGCCTTCTATCATATTCTTGTCCATTCCCTCCCCCTGACATGGGGGTCTGTACACAACCCATGTGCAGATTGTGGTGCCTTTTTCAGTCTCCAAGGTGACCCACAGTGCCTCCTCTCCTCCCTGTTTACTCTTTTGTTGAGTTGCTTTTATCTCTTCCTTTACACAGAGAGCTACTCCTCCCCCTCTTCTCCCCTGCCTGTCTCTCCTGTAGGTTATGTACCCTGGTATGTTAACATCCCAGTCATGGTTCTTTGTGTACCCTGTTTCTGTGACTGCTGTGATATCCAGTCATCCCTCTTCCATCAAGGCCACCAGCTCAGGGAGCTTGTTGCCCAGACTATGGGCATTGGTACTCATTACCCTCCATTTCCTGATGGCCTTACTTCTTTTTGCCCCATCCCTGTCCTTCTTGCCTTTGTCACTTTCCCCATTTACCCCTGCCCTTCTCCTTATCAACACCTCTATGTTGGTGTTTACCACACTTACTACCGTGATTTTTTAAGGGGGTCTAGAATTTCCCTGCTCCTTTCCAGTGCCTCCCCCCTTGGCTAGTTTAAATGCTTGCCAATGAAACATTTAAACCTATCACCTAGGATCCTGGTTCCCCTCCTGGACAGATGCAGCCCATCATGCCAGTATAGGCTTGCATCACTCCAGGTGGAACCCCAGTCCCCAATGAAGCCAAATCCCTGAGCTCTGCACCAGTTTTTCAACCACTGATTGAATCCCATGGTGCACAACACCCTAGCCTCTCATACACCATAGATGGCCAGCACCTCTGAGAAGGTTACCGTGCGTGCTACTTGTCTAAGGCCCCTCCCCAATTCCACAAACTCTTCCTGCACTTCTCTAATCCCTTTCTTAGCCAGGTCATTTGTCCCTAGGTGGACAATGACATCCAGCTCCCTCCCCTGTGCAGCTGCTCTGGCAATCATGAGGATTCGCTCCCTGTCCCTCCAAGCCATGGCGCCAGGCAGGCACCTTACCTCCCTCTCCCCTTTCTCCCCCAGTTCTACCTTCTTAACAATGGAGTCCCCCACCAGGAGTTGTTTCCTTCCCCGTGGGGTCCCATGCCACCCTCCTGTGGGTCTTCTTTTTGGAGGTTCCCAGCATCCTCCTTGGTCTCCACTGTGGGTGCCTCCATAGAGGAACCACACTTTGCCAGAATGGCATAGGAATTGTGGAGAGGTACAACTGGAGGGATGCGCCTATGTTCCACCACCCTCACCCTCCCTGAGCCCACTGTGGTCCAACCGCTCCTCTTTCTTGGCAACCTCTGAGGCAATGGCAGTGGCACTGGTGGTCCCTGGATGGAAGAGGAGGTCCCACAAATCCTGGCCAACTCAGCCTGGAGATAAGCAACCTCCTCCCTCAGCCCAGAGAGAGGAGCCTGCAGATGGGACAACACCGCATTCTCCAGAACGTCTCCCGGAAGACTGCTGCTCCACAGCCACTGCACTGCACCGGTCCCATCATGTCTTATTTCTGGCCCCTTAACTGTTTGGAATCCTTACTCTTTCCTCTGTTTTTTTGTCTCTTCTCTCTCTACTCTACTTACTTTCTGCCTGTGTGCCCTTTAAGCTCCTGATTGTCCTGTTCTGAGATAAGAATATCCTGTATTTCTCAGTAGACCCCTTACTTGCTCAGAGGCAGACTTCCAGCAGCTAGAGGGGGCCGATGAGCTACTCTTGCCCTTCTAGGATGGTGGGTCTTTGGTGGCTCTTTGATCACTCACTTCCTGCTCCCAAACATGAAGTTCCTGTTGCCAGTCAAATCCTGTGCCTATAAAAGTAGAACTAGTTTTGGGTGGAGGGGAGGAAAGGAGGGCAATATAGTCCCAGTGGAGAAGTCCAATCACACAGCAGTCCTTCCTCCTGGTGTCTTCTGCCAAGCTACTAGCAGAATGCTTCTAAGGCAGTCTTTAAATTTAGCTTCCTTCTAGCTAAGCCACTCCCCCTTCTTATTATAGCTTTCTACAAGTAATTTAAACTGCACAGCTATCAAGTCTTTTCAATCACCTGAGATTTACACCTAGATAACTGTTCAGATAACCATTCAGTTCAGTTAACTCAGACAAACACACACTTTTTTTTTGTTTTGTTTGTTAGTTTGTTTTTTTTTTACCCTAAATTAAAGGTCCAAGTACAAGAGTTCTACTTCTTTAGCCCCAATAGAGAAGTCCAGTCACACAGCAGTCCTTCCTCCTGGTGTCTTCTGCCAAGCTATTAAAGTGCAACTTTAGGGGTTTAACATTAAACAGCTTACCCAACTCTAACTATAGTGGTTCTACTGCACCACTATTATTATAGGGGTGCAGTCACGCCCCTATAGTTAGGGTTGGTTCAGCACTTCAGTGTTAAATCCCAGTTTTTGGACCTTAGTAACTTTGGCATTTACTGACAAAATAGGCCAAAATTTGGCATGCACAGTCATTCTACCAGTGTCTCAAGATTTGGAAAGTTTTGTGATGGCACCTTGTATGGTTTTTAAGATATAAAGTGGTAAGAAACAGAAAAAAAAACCTTTTCCCATAGGTTAACATGTTTTTTTTGCCATCATCTACAACCCACATGGAATAAAAGTTTTATCTGAAATATTTTGGGATGATGGGGTGTGCCTTTCGATGGTTTGGTGAAAAAATGTATTACCATATTTGAATTGTAATTATTTTTGCGATAGCCACAAGACAGGCAGATAAATGAAAACAGTTCAAACTGTAAATTTACTATTCAAACTGTATATTTACTGGTCCTGCTCAGAGAAAATACTGTTTGTGCTGTCAGCTATCTTGTTTTTCTAACAATTTACAAAATAGTGTTGTATGCAACTACTACATGGCAAGGACAGCACACCACCTGTATTTAGGCCTCAATGATATGCTTAGTTCAATCTTTGTCTTAAAATCAGTATATCTCCATGGCAAATACGTGTTTTTTCACTGAAAATCATGTCCCCCATCTGTTATTAAGTAATTACAGTTCGGTTTTTCTACTGTTTGAACTTAACCATTTGTACTTATTAATAGTTTGAACTATTTTGTTCAAACTGAAAATTGCCATTTAGAGTTTTGGTAGTCAAGTGGTCTCTCCCCCTTCCCTGTTCTATGATCTCCATCCCCGATGTTAAAATTAGACCCTGGTAATCCAGTGGTCCCTCCCCCCTCTTCCATTCTCTGATCACCATCTCTGGTGTTAAAATTAGCCCTGACAGTCTAGTAGTCCCTCACTTGTTCTCCAATCACCATCCCCGGTAATAAAAAAATTAAAGCCCTGGTTCTAGTGGTCCCTCACCCTCACCTGATCTCCAGTTGCCATCCCTGGTAATACAAAATGAAAGCCCTGGTAGTCTAGTGGTCTCTCCCCCTCCCCTGTTCTCTGACCACCATCCCTGGTAATATTAATTAATATAGTGATGGTAGTCCAGTGGTCCCTCCCCTTCCCCATTCTCCAATCGCCGTCACCATATTTTATTATGTTTTTATTATTGGTGGTTCAGTGGTCCCTCTGCCCTCCTCTTTTGTCTGATCACCATTTCCAATGCAGACTTTTATGTCCCTGGTGTCTAGTGGCACCCCCATGACTCTCTGTCCTGTCCCTGAAAAGAAGAAAACAGTCCCTTGATATGTTTTTTTTCCTGCAAATAAAAGGTACACCCTCACACACCTGAACAGGTCCCAGGTTAGAGATCCACTCTCCCAATTGAAGACATGTCTTGCTGTTGAAACCAGCAACTGTTATACGAAAAGCTAAGGTAAATGGAGTTCAACGTATTTCAATGGGTGTTTCAGCCATTTTTTGACATTTTGACCCCAAATTTTCAACATGGCCTTTTGGGGACCCCACCTCATGACCAATACGATTGTCATTATGCAACTCCTGCCTGATGGGTGATTTTGTGGTCAACTGGCGAATTCACCTTTTGGGCGGGATTTGACAATTTTTCCTGACCTTGTTCATGAGGTGGGGTCATAAGAAGGCTATGATGAACATTTGGTTTCACTTCAACACTTTCTATAGAACTTATTACACCCCAGCAAAATTAAATAAAATAAATAATACTCTATCTCCTAAATGTCCCAGATGTGCATATACAACAGGTACACTGAGTCATATGATGTATAGCTGTCCTTTATAACACATTTTTGGTCTAAAATGACTAAAATCATATCAAGAACATGTTCTATCACTATAAAAACACTGCCTGAAATGACAGTATTAATGATACCAGAAAACTTCCACCTACATAACCAATATCAAATGACTTTTATTTCAATAGCAATAACTGTAGCTAGGAAATATATCTTAATAAAATGAAAACATTCATCTGCACCTGTTTTTGAAACTTGGCTCAGTTTCTTGAAAGATATATGTTAATTGGAAAGAATTCACTAAATTAAAAACAAAACAAAACAAAAACAGTTTGACAAAATGTGGCTTCCATTCCAGATGGCTATAAACAACTAAAATTGACTTAGATAAATAAGAAAAAAAATCATGTAGGAGACAAAAAAGTTTGCACATAGAAATTTTATAGAAATAAATGTTATCCTGTATGCAAAATTAAAATAAGGACCAAAAATAAAATTGTAAGCTCTTAGACCCGCCAAAACTCCTGGGAAATGATGAATAGGTGGGCTATACTTAACTGATTTATATAATTTGATGAAAAATAGTCATAACACTTATCTGACCTGAGAAAAGAAATGTTGAAAATGTGGGGTCAAAATATACAAAAATGGCAGAGCCATGACCGTTTGCTGCAATTTTGCTACACAGGCTCATAACTGGAAATTTTAAATATTTTGACTCCAAATTCTTAACATAGACTTCTTATTACCCCATCTCATGTATGTCACTGCTGTAATTTTTCGAATCCTGTTCAAAATGTCTTTTTGTACCTCTGGCGTGGATCGGCGTTGCAGTTGTGCGGAATTACATTTTGGCGGGAATTAGACAATTTTCAGTATTGGGTACATGTGTTGGGGTAATAAGATGTTTATGCTGACAATTTGGTCACTGTTGTCCTATAAATGGAAGCGCAGGGCCCTTCCACAGCTATTTACATATATGAATTTATGGAGGGATGGGAGCACAAGGCCCAAAGGACCCTGCGCTCCCTCAGGCAAATAAGGACACAATTACTCTATCTCAAAAACTATACATAGGTGGGAACACAGGCAAATAAGGCTACTGTACAATTACACTATCTCAAAAAGTAAGGAAATTTATTGCCAAAAAAAATAATAATACATTAATGCATCAAGTTAGGATTGAAGATAAAATGACAAATGTAGGGAAATATGACATTAGGGTTTCCAACCCTAAAACACCTGCCCCACCCCTGAAGCGAATGAGGGGTGTAATCTTCCTTGGGGTTGTTAACCCTAATACTCATCCCAATGTATGCACTCATGAAACATACACACCTGTCTCCATCACATCTTAGCTTTTCTGTTACTGCAGTGGGGTGAGCATTATGGTTGAGAACCCCAGGAAGACTACTACCCTCATTCACTTCAGGGGTGGGGCAGATGTTTTATGGTTAGAAACCCTAACATCATATTTCCCTACGTTTGTTGCTTTATCTTCAGACTTAACCAATGCATTAATACAGTGCCAGTATAGTTAGAGTTGAGGGATGACTTCTATGTTATATGGTCTATGTGCTATACCTGGTTAAAATAATGAAATAAAAAAAAAAAATTAAAGACAAGTTCTTCTACTTTAATAACTTTGCAAAGGTCCAATATACTGTATTTGCATGAAATTTGGAACAAGAATAATCGGCATTTACATAGCACTTTTCATACACAGTGTATCCCATAGCGCTTTACAAGCAATGCTAAACTGGTAGTGAAGTGACTGAATGTGTAGTGGCAGCCATATCGCACATCAACACCCACACACAGCCTGGACAATTGCATGAACTGGTTTATGGGAAGAGGAATGTTGACCAGGACAGGGGGCACGCCCCCTACTCTTTACAAAGAGTGCCCTGGGTTCTTTTACTTCCACCTGGACACCCCCCAGGACAACACCAGGATGGGTAGAAGGGACCTCGGTTTAACATCTCATCTGAAGGATGGCACATCCCAGCAGTACAGCACCCCCCTAATACTGCACTCGGATGCCAGCGTTTTAGGTGCAAGTCTAATCCCAGTGTGGGACGAGAACCCACAACCTTCTGGTCCAGAGGTGGATGTGACACCAACTGAGTCACACTGACATCTTTTGCATGCATATGCTCATGGGGTAGACCTGTTGATGTAGCAAAGTTAGTTTGAATCAGTTGTGTGGTTTCTGAGATACGGAGTCTGGAAAATTGTTAAATTTACATGTTTTTGCTGTTTTTTTGCCCACCTGTATCTTAGATAACTCTTTTAAACTATGGTCTGAAATTTTCAGGGTAGAAAGCCTTTGCCTCACAGATGTGCCTTTTGCTGGTTTTGTGGAAAAAATATGAATCCATTCCAAAGTTATTAAATTTTGAAGTTCCCATTATTTTCAATGGGGAAGTATAGATGTTCAGCTCGAAAAAGGATTATTTTTCTCAGGCAGGTAATCCTTTTTTGCAGATGGGTCATTATGTGTCACATATGGAAAATTCTTTTTCAAGCTGCTGCCATTTTGTTTGAGAGTTAGCGAGAGAAAGAGAAAACACTTAAAATGAATGTATTTAAAAAAACAAACATCAGAACCTAGCTAAACGAGACCCATTTAGCTACATTCTGATGTTTGTTTTATAGAATTATGACAAGAAATACCTTTTATGTGCACCCAAAATCCAGTGTGCCCAGCTTAGCGAGAGGAGTGCTTCCTCTGTGTTCTCTGTATGAGAAGAGTAGGAATTTCTTGACTTCTGTGGCCGCAGCTGAACATGTTCTGCCAGCTACAGTATGAATTGTGAGCTGCCCTTGCACTGGTGTCTAGTGGCACCCTCTCCACCGATGGATCAGTGTATCCCTAAATGAAAAAAAAACATATATTCCCTGGTGTTTCGTGGCAGCCCCCCCACCCTCCAATTGCCGTCCCCATTATTTTATTCCCTGGTGTCTAGTGGCACCCCCCCCACCAGTCCCCATTACCATTATTAGTATTGTATTCCTTGGTGTTTAGTGGCACCCTCCACCCTCCAATCACCGTCCCCCTTATGTTGTTTGTTCCCTGGTGTCTAATGGCACACCCCCACCCTCTGATTGCCGTTCCCATTATTAGTATTTTATTCCCTGGTGTCTAGTGGCAACCCCCCATCTGCTGATCACCATCCCTATTATTTTACTGTATTCTCTGGTGTCTAGTGGCACCCCCCACCCTCCAATCACCATTACTGTTATTACTATTTTATTCCCTGGTGTCTAGTGGCACCACCACCCTCTGACCGGTGTCCCTGTTAATGTTTTTTGTTCCCTGATGTCTAGAGGCACCCACCCCACCCTTTCATTTCAGGTGCAATCCTGAAACAAAGAAAACGGTCCCTCGATGATTTTTTTTGAAAATACCTGTGAAAGAAAAAAACAGTCCCTCACTGATCAGCCACCCACCCCCACCTCCCACTCAGCACCCACCACCCCATACCCCTCAGCACACCCCCATACACCCTCACTCGCCTGAACAGGTCTCAGGTTCAAGATCCACTCTCGGATCAAGACACGTCTTGCTGCTAGAACTGGCGACTACAATATGAGAAACTAAGGTATAGTAAATGTGGTTCAATGTATTTCAAGGAGGTTTCAACTTTTATACATAACTCAGCCGTTTTTGACATTTTGACCCCAAGTTTTCAACATAACCTTTTGGGCACCCCAACTCATGAACAATATGACTGCCATTATGCAATTCCCACTGGAAAGGTGATTTCACGGTCACTTGGCGAATTCACCTTTTGGGCAGGATTGCATAATGACAGTCATCATATTCTAGTGAGGTCAAAGACTATGTTGACAATTTGGGTGAAAATATGTACAATTGGCAAAGTTATGACCATTTGTTGCAATTTTGCTATGTATGCTCGTAACTTTGGAAATGTCAAATATTTTGACCCCAAATTTTCAATGTAGATGTCTTATTATCCCACCTCAAGTATGTCACAGCTGTTATTTTTCAAAAGCTCCAAAGGTAATGCCATAAACTGCTAAAAGAAATGGTGCAAGTAAAGGGCAGCCAGCCCTGAAATTCTCAAAGTCCCAAAGAACTTGCACTCTCACCAAATAACAAACTAAGGTAAATGTCAATTAATAAAATATTTATTTGCTGCCAGTTCTCTACACGATGTAGGTGCTGCTACCCCAGCGCTTCAGCAGATAGCCTTCATCAGGGTATGTATCACCTCCCACAATGAAGGCTATCTTGCAGAAGCACTGGGAAGTAGCAGCACCTGCATTGTGTAGAGAACTGGCAGCAAATAAACAAGTATTTACTTTAATAATTGACATTTGCCTTAGTTTGTTAATTGGTGAGCATGCAAGTTCTTTGGGACTTTGTCATTTTTCAAATCCTGGCCAAAATGTGTTTACGCACCTGTGGTGTGGAATGGCATTGCAGTTGCGTGGAATTACGTTTTGGCAAAGATTTGAAAATTTTTGGTACCAGGTACATGAGGTGGGGTAATAAGATGACTATGTTGCCAAATTGGTCACTCTTGTCCTATAAATGGAAGCGCAGGGCCCTTCCAAAATGACATACACATAGGGCCCTGCGCTCTCTCAGCCATATAAGGACTATTTCAGAGTGTGGAGTGCAGGGCCATTTGGGCCCTGCACTTCCACAGCCAAATAAGGAGAATCATGGAGCATGGGAGTGCAGGGCCTGAAGAGCCTTGCGCTCTCACAGGCAAATAAGGATACAACTAAACTATCTGTAAAAGTCAGGAAATGCACTGCAAAAAACATTGTTAATGCATCATTTAGGGTTGCTGTGACAAAAGTAGGGAAATGTGGCACTAAGGTTTCGAACCCTAACACCCCACCCCACCCTGCAGGTAGCAAGAGGCGTGGGGGTTGTGCCTTGGGGTCCTCAACCCTAATGCTCACCCCATTCTGTTATACTGTAACCATCTTGGCTTACTTACACGTGGAATGGGGGAGTGTTAGAGTTGATAACTCTAAGGCATCCCCATACCTCTTGCTGCCTGCAGGGTGGGTGTCATGTTAGGTTGAAACCCTAATGCCACATTCCCATTTTTGATACGGCAATCTTAACTGATGCACTAACAACTTTTTTGATATATATATATATATATATATATATATATATATATATATATATATACTAAAAATCATACATTTTATTTTTTTTTAACTTTGCCTCCAAAAGTATCAGAAGATAATATTCAGTAAGTATCCACCTCCAACCCTCTGAATATCTAGCACTCCCCTAACATCCTAAAATTAACAAACTTTCTTTTCTTCTCTCACTGAAAATTACTCAAATAAACTGTGGTAGTGTTTGTCAAGATCCACCATAATAGCATTGTATCTGTAGTTTGTTGGATCTAAAGAAATCCCTAGTCTTAAGGTACAGTATACTTAGTGGTAGTACCACTTCATTTGTCACCTCTCTCCAGAAACATGACCTAGAATTGATTATATAGCAAGACTTTAAACAAAATTGCCTCCATTCTGGTTTAGTAATGTACAAAAAATGAAATATCCTGCTTTGCCTTATCACAAATAATCTCAACACTTACCCTTTCACGCTCCAGCTTTGATAGCCACTGCTTTCTGGGCTGGATTCTTGTCGGTAGGACTAAAAGAATCAATACCATTGGTGCCCTCCCTGATTGCTTTAGAAACAACTCTATCACCTGTTGTGTCTTGAAAATTAGGTACAAAAAGCACCTTGTTTACCTGTCATCCAGTTCTACCAATACTCAGTTATAACAATTTCCTAACAGGCCTAGACAGATGTTGCTGGGAGAAGATGGAATGGATTCAAGATACTGAGACTGCCTTGTCATTGTTCTATGAAGAGATTTCTTAGTGTTTGGATATATATGCCTTGGTCACATCATTCCTAGTGAAAAGACTTCACAATCATTTGATCAACAAGGAATTCACTGAAAAAGTCACCTTGAGTGATGCTGCTTGTGCAAAGTTAAAAAAACATGGGTTTCAGCCCACCTGATGACACAGCAGCAGCTTTGTTACATATCATGCTGGCCACTCAGGTTCTCACTACAAGCCCAGAGCATTTGATGGCTAGCACTAGGAAGATTCAGATTCAGCATGCCGTAGGATGCGCTCTTCCTCCTCCTCCTCCAGGAAGGGAGGGAGGGGTCTTCCTACTGTTGCTCTACTCCAGCCCTGGTGACCACAGGTGGTGGAGCAGCTCAGACTTCCAGGCATATTCAAGACAGGTAAACACACAGACATCGGGAGTCTGACTTGCCCACCCCTGATGATGTCACATTATGGATTTTCAAGGGTGAGCAGAAAAATAAGAAAAAGAAAGTCACTAAATGGATGGATGAAGCTCTGCCTGACCCCCATGGCCAACACCTTCATGGCCAACACAGGCTGCACTCTCCCGCATTTGGTATGCTGCCAGTGTATTTCTGCCTGCAGCTGATGGCAAGGTCAGATGGTCCTGTCTGCTGTACAGCTGAAAAAAAACAGGACTGACATCAGGGGACAGTCTCAGGGAGGTCCACGGATGCAGTGAGATGTCCCTGGGGAGGCATGGTAGAGTGGGGCTCTGTGGATGGTATAAATACACTACTGATGATAGACGAAGGATATTCGGACCAGAAGGGCTGAGGAGCACAAAATGTATGTTAAAAAAAGAAAGAAAAAAACAAACATTGAGTCTGTGACTTATAGCCAGTATCATGGGCAACCAAGAAACCAATGTCAAATCTCCACAAGAAATGCAAATGTGTAGTATTATCTCAGAATCTGGGTCAGGAATGTGGAACCTTTTTAAACAGGACTGAAATGAAATCATAAATCAAGTCATAACAACTAGAAATGAACTAAAATACTTCAAAGATCAGATACAGTCATTACAAGAAAAGTGAATAGAAATTATTTGTTTATTGCATTACTAGAATAAATTGTTCAATACAATTCAGATATGAAGCTATTAAAAACTAAGATATGGTTGTACCGGCCTGTTGTCGCAGGGGCAGGGTGCCGACCTATGACATCAGCGGCCCAGGTTTGGGAACTGACCTGAGACGCTGGAGGGCCGGCCGGGGAGGAGGAGAAGAATTGGTGTGTCTGAAGACTGCGCTCCTTCTCCAGGGGGGATGGCGGGGAGGACGTTGGTCATCATTGCACATCCCCGCCCTCGCAAACACCAAGAAAAGCCTGACACCCACCACCTGGATGATGCTCGCCCCCAGCTACAATTGGCTCACAGGCCGACTCCCACCCTATCCCATCGATTATGGCACCCTTCATAGGGGTTCAGGTGTGGCGACCCCACTCTAGGGGGTAAGCCGGGAGTACCAGGAGGGCAGCTGCTGTGGGAGTCGCAGCCGAGGGTCCATGACCAGGCAGAAGGCACCGGCAGTGGGGGGCACCAAAAAAAAAATCTAAGATAGGTTTGTATTAGATGCTATTATATTTACTGTATATGTGAAAATTCAATAAAATTAAATAAAAAAAAAATCAACAACTGCTGGGCAGCAAAGTATAACAATGATACAATAACCAAGGTAAATGAAATTAACATTCATTTTGCTAATCTGAATGCTACTTATATTTTAGTAACAATCAGCAACTGGGATCCCTGTGCAGTACAATCTAATACTGACAACCCCCCCACACACACACACACACACACACACACACACACACACACACTCCTTCTCAGCTCAGTTTGCATTTCCATCCCATATTTGACAGCAAGGCATTCAAAGTCCTGTAACAAGTCAACCAAATCAAAAGTGCAGTTGCAGACAACCTGGAACTAAAGTTAGCTTCCCCTCCATTGTCAAATCTGTCATGAAACTCATAAATGTGTCCATGGGCACTGGGGAGCTACCACAGACTGGAAGTGTATAACTTCATAAAGGCAGTATGTCCAATCTGAGCTCACAGAACTCATTCTTGGTTCTCTTGCTGTCACTGAAGATACTTGAGAGGTTTAACCATTAATGCACAGGTTTATGGTAATCAGTACCAGAAATAATAGTCTATTAGACTAACTGTTCAACACTATCACTCAGCTAATTCTGAACGGCAAGTCCCTTGGAATTGTATAATTCCATGGCTATAGAATATTCCACAGAAGTTGCATCCTACAGCAGAATATATGTAGTGCCATGGAAGTCATTGTTCTTGATGATTTTTCATTAAAATCTACAGTTTTTTAATACAGTGCGTGCTCCCTTCCCCTCCTAGTTTATCCTGATGTCCCTCCTGTATGCGTAGCATGTGATGTAGTTGATGACATCTAACATATTTTACTCAATGGCAGGACTGTATTCTGTTGCATAAATAAATGATTCATGCTGCAGGAATAAGCAAACACCACTGTAGAAGCAAAGGAGCCCTGCTGTAGGATTTATAACTGAAGGGCCACAGGAGAACTAGGGGCCCTGTTTACCAGTGAAACTAATTTGGTCATAAATTTGGGCCATTACACAGAAGCCAATTTGATAGGCTCATCTAAGGCATTGGACTTGGCTAATGACCAGTTGCTGCTAAATAAATTAAATTGGACTGAGTGGAAAGTCAGCAGAATGGTTAGTTTGCTGCCCGAGAGACAGCACACAAAAAGGAATCAACAATACTATTACTAATTTTAGACCACAGGTGTGCCTTAAGACTTCCACTATTTGTCAGTTCAGAGAATGCTTGCATAGATGCTAATATCATGCCCTAAAGGTTTATATCAACTTTAAATCTGTTGTCCCACAACCTTTGGCATATTTTGACAAGTAAGACACGTAATTTGCCTCAAGTATTTATAGCATAACCCTTAGGCTGCCAATAGAATTAGGACGTATAATAATTCTGGACTGATGTATCAGTCTGCGGCACAGTAAGGGTTAATTTGTCCAATGCAAAAACACATGACATTTAACTTACTCCCAAATTTCTCCCAAATTGTTAATTGTACAAGCCTATGCTCATTTCTGTACAGTCTATGCATGTCAAATTGTATGTGGGTCTCGGCCCCCAGGTCACATCTGGAATCGAGCATGTTTGCTCAGTATGTTTTCCTGGTAAAACGCGTAAATAAATAAAATAAATAAATAAACTTACCGTATCAAGGGCCTCACGTATTAAGCTGTGAGGCCCTTAATTGGGATCTTACCACTCCAGGTGGTGCGGCTTTGCTTCTCCAGTCACTGCCTGCCCCACTGGACCTGACCCTCGCTGCCACTCGGAAAGTGGCTGTAGTTTGAGGACTCCAGCACTCCCGGGAACCCCCGCTCTTGCTGCCACTTGGGAAGCGTCCAAAGTTTGGCTCACCAGCCCTCCTGAGAAGCCAAGTTAAGGTATAGCAGCTGCGCTACCGTTTAAAATTGGGCGCCTGCTGGACTTTGTTTCTGATTGGCAGACTAGCCTGCTAACTAGCTTGCTATTGGCTGCCTTTCTATCCTAACCTGGACTGAAGCTCTTTGCTGTTTTTTCTTACCAGAATGCCTGTTAACCATATTTAAAGTGTTTACAGCTAATTTTTGATTAATTTTAGAGAAAAGTACTTTTGGTGCTTACAGTTTCAATTTCATGGAAAGATTATCTGTACCTTAAGTGTTTGCTGAGCCATTTACCCTGGCTAATTGTATTGCTAATTTCTTTACTCTCACCTGTGCCTCTGCTGATCATTGCATCTATGCTACTGCTTTTGTTCTTCCCTGAACCCCCACTAGCCATCTGTCTCCAGCCTCCCCACCCCTGTCTGCTCCCATCTACTTAATCCTAACACTCTGCCCTCTTCTCCACAGCTGTGAGGCCCTTGATCAGGCTCTCACCACTCCAGGTGGTGCAGCTTTGATTGTCCAGCTGCTGCCCACCCCAGTGGACCAGACCCTCACCACTGGCTGGAAAGCAGCCATAGTTTGAGGATGCCAGCACTACTGGGAATCCTGCTGGCACTTTGAGCTGGCTCCCCACCCATCCACCCTAGGTGGACACTTACCTTTATAATGTGGAATAGTCACATGACCGAAGTGTCCAATTTCTAACTAGCAGGTTATACCCTTCTGCCAATAGAGGGCCCTTACTTCCTTTCACAAAGGGCTCTTCTTTCAGCTTAAGAAGATAGCTCTGTAATCAGGTGCTGCCACTTTCCACACTGCTCTAGTCACCTTGAAGGCTTTGGAGATGGATCTCCTGTGACTCATTCTCCAGACATTGATGCTGATAATTGTTTCTAACCATATTTATCCTAAAATTGCCTTGCAACAGCAAAGTTCCATCCCAAGGATATATAGCAACCTGCACTATACCCCTGGCTGTGTAACTGGTACTGTATATCTGACCCCACGTTCCCAGAATTAAGCTCTTTAGGTTGGCCCCCATTAAGACTTCAGGGATGATTGTTCACTAGCTCTTCTATGCCATATCAACACCTGTCTATCCCTCTTAACCTTAACTTTCTGCAAAAGAAAAGAAAATTACTCACTTTGCCACAACGGAAGAGCAAGCTCAGCTACAGGCTACTAAAAGCCTATCTGCTTTGACTCATCCTTATACTCCTGCTAATATCGGGCAATGTGCATCTAAACCCTGTCCCAGCTAGACTGACCACGCCAAGCACTACAAAAAAAAACTGGGAGCTGTAATGTGGCCTCTATCAATATCTGCAGCTTGAACAAAAAGCTTGATGACCTTCAAGTCTGGGTCACACAGCACAACCCAGACGTCCTCTCAGTTGTTGAGACCTGGCCTTCGCTGAAAATACCTGACACTGCAGTCATGATACCCGGATACTCCCTATTCAGGCATGACAGGATCACTAAAAGAGGGGGAGGCTGTGACAGCTACCTCAAGGACACAATTAAGGGGTATGCCCCTACCCATACCTAACCTAGACTGTGCCGCACAGATTCTTCCCATAAAAGTTTTAAAGGGAGCACACAACAAGGCACTAACAATCCTCACTGTATATATCCCACCAGGAGAGCACACCACCAGATCTGATGAGGTCATGGAGCACATAAGAAGTCTGCACCTCGGTTCTGAAACTGTCATCCTGGGGGATTTCAGTGTTAACCGGATCTTGCCTAATGTTGGTCACTTTAATATAATAATAATAATAAATAATAATAAATCTTTATTTATATGGCACCTTTCTGTAACCAAGGTGCCTTAAAATGATTAAAATCGAGTAAATCATAAAAATTGCTCAATATAAATACTTAAAAAAAATAATACAGATAAAACCAAAATATATATCAATTACCAAATGCTTTCCTCCACAAATAAGTTTTGAGAGCCTGTTTGAATCCCTCCACAGTTGCACACTCCCATAGCTGATGGGGTAGAGAATTCCAGAGGGTAGGGGCCACATGCATAAATGCCCGGGCCCCAAAAGATTTTAAACTAACCTTCAGAATCTCTAGCAATCCCTCATCAGCCAAGCGGAGAGATCACCCAGGGCAATAAGGGACCAGAAGCTCTTTCAGGTAGTCCAGACCCAGTATGCGGTCTCTGTGCTCCATCTCACCCAACTCGTTGACTCACCTACAAGAACTAACTATAAGACAGTAACAAGCACCTTGTTGGACTGGGTCCTACTAATCACTCTGAGCATATCTTTATTGTCACTGTGCTCCCAGACTCCCTAAGTGACCACTCCCCTATCACCTGTAACTGGACAAACAAATTTAACAAACCTCCTCCCATGACAGTATTCAACAAAGTGTTAAAAAGGGGTCACCTTGAGCTCCTCAAACAATGACTTCATAACCTTGATTGGGGCCTACTTGATGCCTTGACAGATGTAAACTTAGCAGTGGAGCACTTCATCAAACAATTCAATGAGGTTTGTGATATCCATGCACCCTTAAAAAAGACCAAGATTAAGGGTACTCACAACCCTTGGATAACATCTGATCTTAGGGACCATCTATGGCACAGAGCAAAAGCTACCGGTAAGCAAGCGTATCTACAGGAATACAAAAGATCAAGAAATGACTGTTTTTGGCAGAGTGGCTGGCTCGGGTGCAACCACTTTAAGGAGGCACTAAACAATTCCTGGGATCACAGTAAGAACATTTGGAGTAACTTAAAGGAAGACTATAAGGTGGTGCCTAACATGCTTAACATTAATGACGTTCCTATGCTCGACCCAGTGACCATTGCTGATACGTTTAATAAAGCATTTACTAATTTGAGTAGTGTCCTTCCACATGATTTCTTTGAGGAATCCACATTCATCAGTGGCCAAAGTCCAAAACATCTAAACACGGCACCCCCCCATTCTATTTCAAAGGGTAACCTGTGATAATAGTGATTCTAAAAACGCGACCGCAATAATAGCGAAGGCAAATCAGTGAAGCAATAATACAGCGACAGTAATGATAACGAGCAGGCATAAATAGCGCCACCACTTGCTTAATAGTTAACAACATAAGCGACTAATGCTAGCACAGCAGGTGAACAACTAGGAAGCAGTGACTCAAAGCCATTAATGATAGCACAACAACACAAAAGCAGCAGGTGAACAACTAGCACTATGATAGCGACTCACCAAAATTACTGTCTCACAGGACAGCAGCCTAGGAAGTCTCATAGGTCAGCAAAACAACACATAAGCAGCAGCACTATGATAGCGACTCACCAAAATTACTGTCTCACAGGTCAGCAGCGACTCAAAGCCACGAAAGGGTAGGACTGGTGGAAGAGGTGCTTTATTCCCCCCGCATCAAAACAGTGACATCTAGTGTTTAAAAAAAAAAAAGAAGTCTCGATGACTTGGTTTGCTTTATTTAATCCTCCACCGATAGTGCACTAGTTGTAAAACAGCCTCCTTTGCTTTCACTTAGACCTGGAACTGAAAATTGTATGCCAGCCCTCGCAGATATTCGTATCTGCTTCGATGAGAATATTCCTTCACAAAAGAAACAACTCTTTCGTCCATGTTTTCGTATTTTTTTTTATCTGGAACTTGTACTGGCTCCTGAAACCATTTGTTCCAGCTTCATCTCAATCAGCCGTTGTTCTTCTTTCAGGCACAGAATGAATCTCCAAATGGTTGGGTGACAAGCACCTAGATGGCTGTTAAACCCCCGATGCCACCCCTCCACAGCATTATTCATACGAGCCATTCCCTGTGTTGTTGCCACGTAACAATTCTACTGGTGTGGGGGGAATAAAGCACTTCTTCTACCAGTTCTGCCCCTTCGTTGTCCGATCCATGTACTTTCAAAGTACTCAATTAGTGGTGTTATCAGGCTAGTATTAATACAGAAAAACTCCCACCTCTTCAACTCCTCAGATATTGAAACCACATCTTCTGTTGGAACAAAAGCCAAAGACAACAACATGCGAAGATGTAGGGCAAAATCTGGATCTTTGGTGTACTTCTCTAGCACTAGTGGGAGCTTCTGTATCCTCCGCTAAAGTGCCTCAGCAAAATGGAAAAAACAGCCATGTATCTCTGCATTACAACACTGCTGTTACAACCTCTCCTGATTTAAGGCAATGAATAGTGTACAGCTGTTGAAATAACAAAGGGCACGATTTAAAAGTGCCATCTAACATCCAATGGCTGCACTCCTGTAGCATTTTAATATTACCTTCTGTGGCAAACACAAGGAAGCTATCCTTTTCCTTGCCACTGTCTTATAGGAGAAATTTTTTCTCCTGAACAAGTAGTTTGAAATTCTAGGGGGATATCCAGTTCTTGAACAGAAGCAGGAGTGACAGGACAGCCACGCTCCACCTGTCTGATCCACTGTATAGTTCTTTTCATCAGTGGCACTCCTGGCAAACGCCCAGTTACTGACTTAGGGGCTGTGGTTGTGCATTGCACGACCACCTGTGAAGTGGTCTCCACGCTGGACTGGGCTAGTTCGCGGACACTGGCCATGATTTTGCGAGCACCTACTTCTGCAGCATCAGGTGTGTGAGTATGCTCTTTCAGTACAGAAACAACAGAGTTCACTACCGTGTGCATACGAGCAAGACAGGAGAATTTGGGACCAACTGCACAGCGCCAATAAATCTTTTCACCCCCTTTCCTTGTCTTTTCTGTACAAGAAGCCAGCATTTATTGCCAGTGGCTTACCTTTCTGGCTCACGACCGTTTCAAATGTATCCATCTCAATCTCTCACCACCTATCTCCATGTACTGCAGTGTAATATAGCAGTACCCCTTTAAAATGAATGCTGTTGCATTGTGGGTAACAGAAAATACACAATCGTAGTACATAAAGTACACACAGTATGTGTTAGTGATTATATGGATCCTCAAAATTATTTTTGAATGGTGCACTTTTATTGCAGTCGCCGAAAATAGATAAGCGCCATTATTTACAGACGCTATTTTGCAGTTCGCCGTTATGCATTTGCGATATTGAATTTCGCTATTTTTGATTCGCTGTTTTTACATGGAACCATTTCAGAGTAGTCCATCTGCCACTGGCTAGAAAGTACCTTCACAAGGTTCTCGGAAAATCAAGGAAAAGTGGGGACTCCCTTGACCTCAAACTAATTGCCCTCAGTTTTGAAGAGATCTTGGTACCCATTATAAAAATACTGAACTTATTATTACAGCTGGAAAAATTTCCTCAAATTTAGACATCAGATGTGGTAACACCAATGTATAAAAGTGGTGACCGGGCACTATATTCCAACTATAGGCCAATCTCTATCCTCCCCCCACCCCCCGTCCAAAGTGTTGGAGCGTATTGTTGTGGATCAGTTGGTGGAATATCTTGATAAATAAAGGATCCAATGCCTGGAACAACACAGATTTCGTAAAGTGCATAGCACCACCTCTGCACTTCTGGAGTTCACCAGTCTCATACATAACTCACTTGACCAGAGTAGCCATGTTGGCGCAGCCTTTATTGATCTAACAATGGCTTTTGATACAGTCAGTTATTCACTATTACTACAACAGCTGTCATCTATTGGCCTAGCTAATGAAACAATGAACTGGTTCAAAATTACCTGACTGATCACTCCCAGCAGGTGAAGATACCCAATGTAACTTTTGAACATCTACCTTTCTGCTGTGGGTTGCCTCAAGGATCAATACTGGGACTCCTTCTATTTAGCATATTTATCAGTGACCTACCTCACTCCTGTAAACAACAGATTTTCCTTTATGCGGATGATGCTGTCATCTACACTACCCATCATGGCCCTCGCCACCTTGAAAATCACCTGCAACTTGCTTTTGAGCAAGTTGAGGACTGGTTTGGAACGCACAAACTGGTGCTTAACTACAAAAAAACAAAGTTAATGCTGTTCAGTAGTACAAGGAGCAAACACAAATCCTACCCTCTCATTATCAAAAACTGTTTGGGAGTTCCGCTAGAACAAGTCGACCACTTCAAATACCTGGGGTTAACTGTAGACAGCTCCATATCCTACTTAAGGCGCAATGATAATGTGACCAGAGCAATTAATATCAGAATAGGGCTCCTATACAGACACACGTGCAGCTTGACACCTGAAGCATTAGGAACTGCAATCTGTAGTTCAATCACCTCCATTATCGACTATGGTCTGGTCATATACAGCTCCGCCCCTGCTGCTTCCCTCCATGGGATAGCAGTGGCACTCAATAAAACTTGCAGGCTTGTTACTGGTTCCCACCGCCTCACCACACCTGTGACCTTTATGTGCAGTGTGGATGGCTACAACGAAACAATAGAATTCACTATCAAACCTGCCTATTAGCCAAAAAAACGCTACTTGGATTCACACCTCCTGGAGTTGCAAACCTACTAAGTCCCTTTTCTGGCTCACAGCACACTAGAAGCTCTGTCCATCAGTTACTCACAGTTCCAAGATGCAGAACAACCCAAGGTCAGCGATCTTACACATACAGGGCACCTCTCGGGTTCAACAACCTCTGTGTAGAAATCACATCAGCAACAAAACTGGGCCCTTTCAAAAGCCTACTACATCAACATCTTCTAGAGAACAGTAGTTGTTACTGTCCCTGAAGCACGCCTACTGTTTCCTCTGATTCTGTCATAGCACTCCCCCCCCACTTACCCACTACCCTGCCCCAACCTACCCTTTCTGACTGTCCTATATATCACACCATTCGTTCCCTTATATCCCCCTCTACATCGCCTACACCCCTTCACCCCCACCTCCTCACTTAGCTCCCCTGATCCCTTTCTCCCCCTCCCCCAACTGTGTGCTTCCTTTGACTTTCACTTGCTTTACCTAAGTCCCATCCGTATGAATGACAAAGCCATCTAAAGCTGCACCTGTACTCCTTACCGACAAGACTTTCACCAGCACAATTTTTTTATAAACTTTTTTATATTTTTAACATTAATCTCTGTTACTGTATCCTACTGTTTAATGTTTTTTTTTAATTTTTGATATCTGTATAACTGTTTAGCTAGGGACTCTTGTATTATTACCCAATGTATATTTTACCACCCTTTCTGACGTGGAACCTTTGTAAATGAGCTGTTTTCAGCTCAAATGTATTGATCTCCAAGATTTGAAATAAAATTAAAAAAAATATGCTGAAAAAAACTACTACTGTAGAGCCTATGTCAGTATTAACCTGGGGCAGGTTGTCCGCTTCAGATTCTGTATTTAGGAATTTGGCTTGAACAGTCCCTAACCTACAATTAGTATGTGAACCATATACTGTCAGTGTTAAGGGCCAGGTTAAGTGCATTATTTAGGCTGTATGGGCACTGACACCATTAAGTAGGCTGCATTAAATTTCTTTCTCCCAGTTATGGACTGTGGACATGTAGACTATCATACTGCCACTTCATTTGCTCTACAAATGCTTGATGTGATGTTCAGTAAAATGTAGCCTGTCCCTGCAGGCAGGTGGGGGCTAATATTTTCTCAGCTAGAAGTCTTTCCTCTTAGAAATGGCTCTGAGTGCAGAATGTCCTAAGCTCTGTAACAATATTAACAAGGGTCTCAGGCAGACAATGGGTCACTATGGCCCAGCAAGGGTTGCTAATGGCTCAGAAGGGATATTTAATGGTAGGATTGAGTCCAAAGAGAGAGCTGATATCCACTCTTCCACTCTTATGGTGCCGGCTGTGACTGGCCATGAAGACCTGCTGGCCTCAGGAGTGGCACTATGGGCCCTGTATCTAGGACATGGCACTGGTCTCCCATTAGGTTTAGTCCCAGGTTGCCCTCATCTATGGAAAGAGGACACCGTAAGGAGGTAGTTGTCCCATAGTGGCGGTTCCCTCTCAAGGGGTTCATTCATATGGCTGTACTGGCCACGTCATCTAGAATTCTGCATCATAGCCATTTGCCTGGTTGGTAAGTGGAGTGTGGACATTGTATTTATGGGTCAAGCATGCAGTAATGAATTAAGCACTTTCAGTAAAGATGTGAGGGGGGTCCTGACTATAACTGCTGGTACTGCACTTAATGTTTAGAGATCAAAACCCAGTGGATGGGTTACAAAAAAGGGCTGATAGAAAAGGATCTTTTCTGCAACAGGACTAGAACAGTTTCATCCTTGGCTAAATGGGACATATGCGTGGGTTGCCATGGAGATGAGTGTCCCTTATAGGTTGGCCCAGGGGGTCCAACCAAAAGCCCCATGGTGAGTGTATCTATAATAGTAATGAAAGTACTGAAAGGTCTGGTGCATCATTCCAAGGAAAGTGAGAATTCCAATGGGTCCCGGCTTTGCCTTGGAATGAGAGTTTCAAGGGCGCACTGGAGAGGGCAGCCACAGTGTTGTTTTATTTATTTATTGAAAACTTTGGAGAACATCTTTGAGCACAGATGCTCATTTACAAAAGTTACACATTAAATACATAGTCACAGAAAACATTACAAGTACAATAAGCAGTTCCAGAGGAAATGCAGTTGAGTCACGCTCAAAGCACTTAAGACAGATCAATTATGTGCAGTTTTGAAAAAAATCCATGCAGGTCGTTGCATAAAAAGTCACAGGATGTGTACAGAGAGAAACCGAATAAAACAGTTTAACAGTTACAACTGCAAAGGGCTGCAAAGCTCTATTAAACTGATTAGTCTTGGGGAGCTTCAACAGAGTGTCTGGCACATCTAGACTTTCATACTGCATGCATAGTAAACATATAGTTAAGTAGTGCAGCCTAAAACTGCAGCTACAGGAGGGACTCTGGGTTATGACTGGGCAGCAGACATTCAAACCCGAGGCCAGGATCAGTATTCTGGGTATGTAAGATGCCCATGGGGTAAATACTCAATTGCCATTGTTGCCATGTAGTAGATACAGAACGTAAGGGTAGCAAGCAGGATAAATCCCCACACATAACATCCATTCCTTGCAGGAGAGATATAGCACGAGGAAAATGAAGGTTTGAACCCCACTACTGAGAAGCAACACTAAGTGCCCTAGTGCCTAGAGAGGTGCAAAGTATAACCCCCCTGTTACCCGAGGTTACTAGAATCCCAGTAAGACCTAGTGGTAGGCAGGGAAGGCAGCTTGTGAAACTCCAGTTAAAAGTATTTCACACTGTCTCACTCTGTTCTCAGTCTCAGCTGAGACTGAGGGATGACATCATCTTAGAACTATCGCAGCTGCATAAGCCACACTGGAATGTTGCAGTTGGAGGTTAGAGAAGAATGTTGGGGAATTTGAAGCCAGTCTGTGTGCAGTCTGAGTGAGAGACTGTAGTGCGGAAGAGTGTGTGCAGGCTCTCAGAGCTTTAAGTTCTGTTTCAAAGCTACTTTTGTAGAAGGTGTGTGCTTCCACCTGAAGAGGAACACAGGAACTGGTAATTGAAGTGGTGGAGACCACTTTCAATGGTTCAAGATCCCCACCCTGAGGGGATGGGGGGAAGGTTTTTGCCTGTTTTCCAGGGGCAACCCTCCCAGGTCCGGCTAAGGGAAAGAAGCTGCCTGTTCAAGTTGTGCTGAGGCACTAGAAGCTCTGAGAGGAAGATTCCTTGTGGAGGAAATGCCTGTGGGGCACCTGCAACCAAAGGGTGAGTTAGCTCTGAAAAAGGGCCAAGTGTTTTTCACCTGAACAAAAGGAAACTAAAGGGACTGTTACTGTGGGGTCAGGAAAAGACAGCCAAGTACATTTGGAAAGTGGGGATTGGACTGCTTAATCTGTGGGAGGTCTAGAGTAATGGACAATGCCACTTAATTCAAGCATGTTCAAGTCCAGCACAAAGAGTGAAGAAAATTGGGGATTGGACTGCTTAACTCAGTGGGGGGTCTAGAGTAATGGACAATGCCACTTAAAAGTATGTTCAAGTCCAGCACAAATGGGAAGCAAGACAAGTAGATGGAATGTGAAATACATTTAGCAAGAATCTACATTGCAAAGCTTTACAGGATGAGGTGTTTATTGTCCAGAGAAATGGCCGGGTTGGAATTGTGGGAATGAGAGGTGGGAGCCCCCCCATCAGTAGTAACCAAATTCACCTCTACGGATTTGCTCTGAGACACCTTTTGCTTTCTCTCAGGTACTTGGCCAGTGCCTGAGGAAAGTACCCAGACGTGGGATTGAAAGGAAGATTCCCTGATGGAGCCAAAGTGTTCTTAGGTGGTTTAGAGAGCCACCAGAAAGTGTTTCCATGAAGTATGGAAGGTGTCCAAGTGGCTGGCAAGGGAACCGAGCCAGGGAAAACCCAGAACAGTGTACAAGTTTGGGCTGTGTAACCCAAAGCAGCATGCAAGTCTGGGCTGTGTGCCCAGTGGGTTCAGAGCCTGAGGGCTAAAGTGTTGAGGAAGTGTTCTAGTCTCTTTTAATCTGCATTACCAGGAGTGTAGCCCTGTGGGGGTCCATCTATGCTTTGTTTATTCTGTTTGGATGTGAATAAAAAGCCACACTTCAGAATCCCACTTCTGGTATTGGACATTACAGTTATTGCTTCCTGTGTTCAGAGTTACTTGGGTGCCCCTGTGCAGAGTAGCCAAACCTAGCCTTTGTGCTGAGTGACCTATTCCTCCCCGAACCCAGCCCACCTGGTATTGCTGTCAGAAACAAATGGTAGACCAGGTAGGGGTTATAAAAGAATTACATGAGAGTTCCTCTCAAGGGGCTCAGCCAAATGGCCTGCCATCATCTCCGGGGGGGAGCTTGTTAACTAGGAAGGATGGGAGTTGCCAGGTGCTAGAAGTGCCCACACAAAAGGCAATAAAAGTCAGAGATGGGTTCACAGAGATACCTGCCTGTGAGGGTGTGCAGGACAGAATAAAAGGTACAGTATCTGGGCTTTTGAAATGTGCCCTAAATCCCCTCAAACCATGGAGGTTTATGTTTGCGCCACTCACCCATTGGAGAGGGATGTATTCACCATAGTTTCCATTGCTAAGAGGTAGAGAACAGCTCTAACCAATGTGTCAGTGCTGGAGTCCCACCACAGACTTCTTGTTTCACCACTGAAGCAGGAGTTGGAAGCCCCTAACAAGGAATGGTGAGTCCCAGTTTCCTAATCTAGACTATGGAGAAGGAGGTGTGTTTACACCCAAACCGAGACAGGAGGTAGGGAGGTGCTCTGTGTGAGTGTCTTTCCTCTAGTCCCAACATGGACTTCTAGTGTTCAGCACTTAAGATGCAGGCTGTAGTTTCTAGTAGGTAATAATGGTGTTCGCAAATGTTCAAAGCAGTTTTAATGCTCCACGATGGAGAGAGGGTTACTCAGAACTACTATCATTTCACCTATGTTGCCAAGTGATTACATCCAAGGGCTGCACACTAATTTGTTAATAAACTTGTTCTTGTTGCACTGTAGTTTGAAGTCTAATTTGCCCTATTCAGATCTGCCTAATGCGGCGGCAAAGTGACTCGATAGTGCTAAGGGATGCACTAAAGATTTAAAGGTAAATTGGGGAGCAATTGCGTTTAATGATGTTTTGAGCCACTTACCATAAGTGTCTGAAGTGTCCAGCCATAAATGTAAAGATACAAAACAGACCATCCCCGGGGGATAAAAAGTGTTGCATGCTGCTATACCATCCACACAACTCCTGCTGCTTTGTACAATGGAGTTACCTCTGTTGGATGCATTGCACCATTTGTACCAAACTTTTACAACTATGACTCAGGGTCACTAGCCTGACAGGCAGACCCTCTAATACCCTTTTAGTGCATTTTGTGTCAGGGCTTAGCTGATACTTTTAGACAGGGGTTACAAAAATAAACAGGTTTATTTAATCATGTGAACTCAACATTCATTCAAGTGTTCTGCAAAGCCTGGTAAACTAGCTGACCCTCAGTGAAAGAAGGAAGAATCTCTGGCTTATACATGTTTGTTCATACA
The DNA here is from genome assembly GCA_016271365.2 of Neoceratodus forsteri. Classification (NCBI taxonomy): domain Eukaryota; kingdom Metazoa; phylum Chordata; order Ceratodontiformes; family Ceratodontidae; genus Neoceratodus; species Neoceratodus forsteri. The sequence continues at coordinate 611,710,339 of CM028135.1, forward strand.
CCAGCCTTGAACTTCTTTGGAATGCTGTTTCTCACAACCAAGCATAAATATAGCAGTTACTTTACTGACATCTTAAACTTCTGGGAAACAAGGACAATAAAGAACTTTGAAGGCTTGCCTTTGGTTTCTCAGCTGCAGGTAGCTGGAACAAGTTGCTCAAGAACTGGAAGCAGAAACCAACCTGAACAGTTTGAATAGGCATCTTATCCCTCATGCGAGACCAGCCTCTGCTTCTACAGTTTGTAAACCAAGCAAGATATTTATGTTCACATAACTCATAATTCCCTGTGTATATTAGCCCTTTGACATGTAATAAATCTGTTGTATCTGCAGGAATTGTTTAGTGTTCAATGGGACCATCAGAGAATTATGATGTTACATTTGACGAGGCTGTAAAAGTGAACAACATTTTAAACACAGGAATAAAAGCATGGGTACCACCTCTTTGGAACATGCAGGGCTTTTTACATTAAATCTGCAAGAAAACTGATACCCATGTATTTGACTGATTTATAATATGGCACATAGTATTGGAGTGCACAGCTGGAAACTGGGGAATAATGCCAAGATTTGGAATTATTAGGCAGGAGGCAAAATTAGGATGTTCTGCATGAGTCATGTCACCTAAGCATTCTTTCAAGGTAGGTGGATGTCTGTCCCCATGTGAAGAAACTCGTGACAAGTTGAAAAGCTAGTTTCAGTTATTTCTCCTCTTATTTTTTCTGTTAGAAATACAGCTCATTTGATGTATAAACATTCATAAAACTTCAACATAATATAAAAAAAACAACAACAGATGTGCTGAATATCTACCACTAGAGGTTTTCTTTAATATCTAAATTAGATGTCAGTTTTTCAAGAGGGAAGGTTAGTGCAAGATCTTGGTTTTAGGAATGTGACAGAGGCAAGGTCTTGTGGTACAGTATCCTGCTTTAATGCTCATCACATTAGCAAATAGAATTAATTCAGGAAAAATACCTACATAACCCCAATATGGAATCCTTCACCCTCCAATAGTGACATCACTTACTTAACATATGAAGTCTCCAATTCCAGGACAATGCCTCGAATCCTATACACAGTTACAATTTTTGTGCTGCAAAGTGGTCACAAGGACCACTTTGTGGTGCATTACTGTGTTGTGCCACTTTGTGCTATACATAATAGGGTCACAAGCCCTCACCTCCACTATCACACTGGTAAATATAGCACAGGAAAAGGGGTGGGGGGCCCATTTAATGAGGGTGCTCATATGCAGAGGTGCTGTACCATGCACAGCAGCTCCTTTGCACCCTCTCCCCCATTTGCAAGGTACAGTGACCTCCCAGATGTGAAGAATTGCTGATAGTAGTTCATCAAGGGGGTCACAGCTCTGCAAGCTGGAACATCAGTTCTGACATGGGGAAAAGTAAGTAACAGACAGCGCCACCAGTCAGAGTAGTAGTCTGGAATGGGGAAAATGTGAGAAACCAGGGAATTGAGCTAACAGCAGCAGTACTGTTGGGGCCACTGGGCCACCAGGGAAGACCATCAGGGGACATAATAAATATAAGTAAACGTGCCCAGGAAGTGGACAAAAGGGTGTGGTGTGACAGGATGGAGGACAACTTCTGTGGCAATGACATGTGCTCCAGGCACAGGCCATAGTGTGGCATGATGTGCCTGGTGCCATGCCATGGGTCAACCCCTGTGGCTGTCGTAATCCAGAATGTCAGTGGTTGCACAGCCTATGTGTGTCCACTCAAAGACCACCCTTTTCAGCTTAAAATGTTGCATTATTTTCTGTTATGTTTAGTTTGCCATATTGTTTTGATAACAAGAATAACATCTACCACACAGGTTCTGCAGTGGGATATCAATGCATCCATTTGGATCCAATAGGTGATAGTGTGTTTGCAGCTGGGAGACACACACAAAAAACAGACACTAAAATCCAGATTGATAATGTGTATAGTTATCTTGGGCAACAGTGCTGCAGAGGCGAATCCACTCCCTGCAGGCAGTAGTATCCTTTTGTGTATGCTGGTTTTGATGGGTGCAATATGAAATCCCTGGTGTGATTCAAAAACTGCCACCCAGTACTGCGACTGCATCAGGGTGGACACTTATGTGTTACTGGAATACCTTGAAATACTGTCCATTTTGGGTTCCTATAAAGTCACATCTGTCTTCCTAATTCAGCCTGATTCATCCCATCCATCACCATGGCCTTTGCTCAAGAGATAACAAGTCCAATGTGTGTGTGTGTGTGTGGGGGGGGGCCTTTACGTTCTCTTTTTTTTAACTAAAATGCTATTGATTTTTCTCGGACATACAGAATCATTCATATTCAGTACATAGTAATGGTACAGTAGGTGGAGGGGTATACAGCAGGATGAGCACCTCTGACATATAGATAATAGTGTAACAGTTGAGACAGCTATATATCAATATAAGGCCTTACCTTGGCCTGTCCCCTCATGGGCCCCGGGTCTAATCCCCAGGTTGTATCTCCCAGGTGTAGTCTGTGATGCCTCCCCTCATTTTCCACATCTGTAAGGGGCTAAGGTGGAATATCAGATCTAATGGGCATAATGAGTATTAGCCACAGATTCCATCTGTTCTGATGTTTCCCATACATCTGCTGAAGGTAAGATGTGAACTTTTCCATTTTACAAATATCCATATAATAGTTTACCACTGAGTAAGTGTAGGGGGTTCAGGCTTCTCTCACAGATGGGTAAGTTCCATGGCACAGGAAAGGATTGTGAATCCTCAAAATGCTGTGGTCAGTGCAAATAAAGGGCAGCCAGCCCTAAATCACACAAAGCCAGAAGTATCTGCACTCGTTAGACATGAAGAACTCCACACAAAACCACTGTAGAGTTTTAAATACTTTAATGCAAATCAAGTAGTGGAGATGGACAAGCAACTGCACGCTACCTTGGCCCGGTACTTCGAGTTGTAACTCTTCATCAGAGGACATGGTTGTTGGAGATGGTCATTATCAATTTATCTACATGGTCACATGAGTTACAATTAATGAAAGGCATTCAATTCAAATGGTGAATTAATGCAATTTTTAATTTTATTATTAATGCTGTTAGCTAACAGCATCAATAATAAAAATTGCATTAAGGATGGATTTATGCCCACGAAATGAGGAATAATACAGTGACATTTTTCTGTATCCTGTATTTTTTACTTTTTAATTTTTTCACCATTTGAAACAAATGCCTTTCATTAATTGTAACTCTTGTAATCATGCATATAAATTGATGATGATGATGATCTCCAACAACCATGTCCCCGATGAAGAGTTACCACTCAAAGCACCAGGGTAAGGTGGTGTGCAGTTGTCTGTCCGTCTCCACTTCTTGATTTGCATTAAAGTATATAAAACTCTACAGTGGTTTTGTGTGGAGTTTGTCACGTCTAATGAGTGCAGATACTTCAGGCTTTCTATCACAGATGGGTAACTGCTCTTTTACTAACTGTTAAAAAAATGCCTACTACGTATAGTGAGACTTTATTTGTAATAGGCAAAGGGCCACTCAGTATGGCTCACATTAGATATGGGCAAGGAAGGAGTGGAATCTGGCACAAGAGTGCTGGACTTCAGGCGGGCCGACTTTGGGAGGATGGGGTAAGTGGTAAAAGGGTACCTGGCCAGAATTCAGTCTAGTATGGACACTAACCAGATGTGGAAGCTCATAAAGCTGGGGATAGTGGAGGCAACCAAAACCTGCTGCAAGGCCCAGAGCAAGAAGGCTAGGGCTAGGAAACCAAGCTGGTTGAACAAGGAGGTCATGGAAAAGGTAAGGAGGAAAAGAGCTGCCTTTAGGAGGTACAAGAAAACAGGGAGGGGGAGGACAGGGAGGAGTACTTGACGGAATCGAAGGAGGTGACAAGGGCAGTAAGGGGAGCCAAGGCATCTATAGAACTCAGGCTGGCACAAGGCATTAAGAAGGGGGAGAAGGACTTCTTCAGGTACATCGGGAGAAAGGAGCCGTGGGACCACATAGTAATGATTAGGAAGGAGGGGTTGGTGGAAGCAGGAGTGCGATAAGGCAGAAGCACTAAATGATTACTTCTGCTCGGTATTTACTAAGGAGAAGAGGGTGACACCCAAGGGGAGGAATGGCAAAGCAGGGGGTGACAGATGGGAAATCATGGAGGGCAGAGTTCAGGAGGGTTTGAAGGCACTGAGGGTGGACAAGGCGCCAGGCCCAGATGGCATCCACCCCAGGGTACTGAAGGAGCAGGCAGAGGTCCTTGCAGAACCTTTGGCAGACCTATTTAATGCCTCACTACATTCAGGGTGTGTACCTCAGGACTGGAGGATGGCTCATGTGGTGCCCCTCCACAAGAGTGGCCCCAAGGAGCCGGCCCGGTGGCGCTGAGGGTTGAGACGCTAGACGCCACACCTCACGCTACGCCGGTGACCCGGGTTCGGGAACGGACTCGGGGAGCCGGGGGTCGGTGGGGGGAGGGAGGATCGAGCGTCCCAATGGATGCTCTCCTCCCCCAAGGGTGGGTGACCAAGAACGCTCGGCGTTCTGCATCCTTCCATGGCGGTGGAAGCACCGACAGCAGGAAGGGATGGGCTCGCCTGTTGGGCAGGGAGGGGCGTCGCGGCGCGTGAGGGCTGGCGTGCGTCAGCACGTAGCCACTCGGGACATGCGTCCCAAAGCGCACGGCGTCTCAGGGGTGTGGGTGTAAGGGGAGAAAATCAGGAAATACCCTTGCAGCCGCCTAGTAGACGGAGCACCAGGGCCCCGACCTTCAATGCCCCTACCTGTCCAGGGGACAGCATGCCGACAAAGACTAGAGGACATCGGGGTGGCTAGGGGGACCACCCCATACCCGTCTGGGGGGTATAGCCACGGCTCAATGGGGCATGGACTGCACTGGCTCCAGATAGGTGAGCGAAGGCTGATAAGGCCATATGGTGTCTCCCGAAGAAGAGGTGGTTGTAAGGAGGGAGGAGAATAAACAGAAATATAAAAAAAAAAAAGAGTGGCCCCAAGGATGAACCGGGAAACTACAGACCAGTTAGCCTTACATCCATCGTGGGTAAGCTAATGGAGACTATCCTTAAGGAGAGGCTGGTGGTATAATTAGTACCAATGCTCTCAACTCTTACTCTTGCACAGCTTAAAGGCTGGCATGATGGCATCACCTTTTTTTTTCCGAAAACATTTTGTACGGAGCTTCAGATGGCTGATTATACCAGCATTTCATGTTCACTTTATCCCGGCCTGACTGGACCATAAGTTTAAAGAATGGACCCACAAAGGGCTGAGATACACCTACCAATGTTAAGATAGGGGTCAGTTTAAACCTTTTATGCAACTGATGACAGAATTTGGTCTTAACAGGAGAGATCACTATAATTACCTACAGGTTAGACATTTTTTTTAATACACAGCTTTGTCTACAAGTAGATGAGTCTGAATTCTCCCACCTGAGAGAGTCTATTTTACAAATTCAAAAGGACATTTGGCTGGATCATTTTATTTCTGTCTGTCACCAGGCACTATAGCACAACCCCTTAACAGATGTCACTTTGACACAGGATACCTGAGAATATAGCTGGAAAACAGCAGTCAGGTATATTTTTGTATACCCCAGATCACAGCCAAGTTCCTATCCAGTCATGACTTCTCATGTTGGAGAGGATGTGGATGTGAGGTAGCCACTCATATCCATGTCTTATGGTCATGTCCACCAGTCCAACCTTTCTGGAAAGCAGTGGAGAGGAAAATAAATGTTATAATCATCCCACTGCCACATTAACCCACAAATTACCCTTTTACTGCACTACGAACATACGAAATTTGGCAGCAGATAAAGACCTAGAGGTCTATCAAGTCTGCTCGAATGTGCAGCTAGCACCCCTTATTCTGCAGCTGCCCCTCCCTTCCACCCTTCCCCTTCATTGACCCTCCCCCATGTCCTGTCCCTTCCCCTTTTGAAGCAGTCCACTGTTCTACTGGATACCACTTCTGCAGGTAACGCATTCAACCCAGCCACCACCCTCTCTGTAAAAAAGTGTCTCCTCATCTCCCTCCTGAACCTTCCTCCCTCCATTCTTATATCATGGCCCCTGGTGTCCCTTCCCTCCCTTACTTTGAAAAGCCCCTCTGTACCTGTCTTGTTTATTCCTTTCATGTACTTAAAGGTTTCAATCATGTCCCCCCTGCCCTCCTCTCCTCCAGCAAGTACATGTTCAACTCCCTCAGCCTCCTCTTGTATGATAAGTCCCCCAGCCCCTTGATCATCTTTGTCACCCTGCACTGCACCCCCTCCAGTAACTTAATGTCCCTCTTCAGATATGGGCGCCAGTACTGCACGTAGTACTGGCCCCCCACTTAAACAGGTATGACTGTTTAATCTGCTGCGTCAGAGAGTAATTGAGTTTCTTCAACTTCTTAGGGGGTCTACATTCCTCTCCCAGAGCGACAATTAAAGCAAAGGGATCACTGTCGTACTTTCTCTCTCTCTTACATGGTACGAGGCAAGGGTGCCCACTTTCCCCATACTTGTTTTCCCTTTGTATTGAACCATTAGCATGGGGGGAAGGGAAGTATGCCAAGGTAGCACCTCTGTTTTGTCATTATTTAATTTATATCCATTGAAAATGAGTCTAACCACTCAAAGGGCTATCCTTTTCATTGAATTTGTAAAGAATAAACTTTTACAAACAAACACACAAACAACCTGCTAGACAATGTTCTACCTGCTCAAGGCATGCTGAGAGTGAGTTCAAGGACTGCTGGGTGCATCATATACAGGAGCAGATCATCTGTGTAATATGCTACCTTATGCATACGATTGTGGATCTCCACTCCCCCGTATCCCCTCTGTTTGTTGGAGATGATGTGCTAATGGTTCAATACAAAGGGAAAACAAGTATGGGGAAAGTGGGCACCCTTGCCTCGTACCATGTGAGAGAGGGAGAAAGTACGACAGTGATCCCTTTGCTTTAATTGTCGCTCTGGGAGAGGAATGTAGACCCCCTAAGAAGTTGAAGAAAAATGAGGGGAGGGGAAGGGAAGTATGCCAAGATATGATGTTAAAAATGTCCATGAGACCCTATTGAGTGATTTTCATGCATCGAGCCAAAAAAAGCATAGGGATTTTCCTGTTATTGGCTTTATCTATGATTAGTGAAGTCCACTCGATATTATCTGCCATTTGTTGATGCCTAATGAGCTCAGCTTGGTCTGGGTCTATTACTGTAGGGAGAGTGCTGTCCAATCTATTGGTCAAAATACTGGTAAATAAGTTATAGTCCATACTGAGGACTGAAACAGGGCAGTAGGAGTCATACTGAAGTGGGTCTTTTTGTGGCTTAATAATAGCTGAGATTGTGGCATACCTCCAAATATCTGGACATAGAGTTGGGGTATGACAGTGCCTAAAAGTCTGCAGGAGTGTGTCAAGTAGACGTTCAATCATGGCTTTATAAAATGTGGCACTGTACCCATCCGGTCTAGGACTTTTATGATTTTTAAGGGCCTTTATTCCCTGAATCAAATGCTGAGAAGTGATGGGGCTATTAAGTAATTCCCAATGTGCTTCTATGATGTGTGGAAGCAGAAGGTTAGTAAGAAAGATTTTAATTTCATCCTCCAGTGGAATTTCAGATTGGATGTAGAGGAACTGGTAGTAGGTTTTGAAAATATTAAGGATCTCTGTGTTTTTTGAGGAAGTATGTCCTGTAACAGAATCAAGCAGTTTAGTTATGGTACAAGTTTTAATTTTATGATGCAGCCTATGCAATAGAATCTTCTAGCACCTCTCTCAAAAAAGATTGGCAGAGCTAGAATGGCACTAGGTCTGAACAGCACATGTATGAACAGCACTGTCAATCACAACACCATCCATACAGTGCTATTCAGAACAGCAGCAGGAACAAATGCCTCAAGTAAAGGCAGCGCCACTGGTAGCGGCTGCAAAGCACACTGATGACTGCTACCAGTCCAAACACTTATTTTAGCAGGGGACTCCAGCCCTTCCAACATGGCTGGCTCTGCCCCCCACAACTAAAATAATCAACTCTGAATTGCAGTTGGATTACGGGAGAAAAAACAGAATTTCAGAGACCAGGATTAGAACCCTGGTCTCCATCACTATTCTAGCCAAGCTACTCTATGTCTCAGTCCTCTCCACCATGGGAGCAGCTTAGCCAGCCTTCTCAATTCCACAGCTCATGTCTTCTTCCTAGTACCATGGACAGCGACCCAGGTAGCGCTTACTGCACAGCTGTGATACATAGAAACATAGAAACATAGAATTTGACGGCAGATAAGGACCGCTTGGCCCACCCAGTCTGCCCATTTCCCTACCTACTGGATAAGCTGCAGATCCTAGTTAACCAGCAGCCTACTTCTTCCTACCCCCACCCCCCAGAATTGCCTTATGACTATCCCATGCATGCTTGAATTCCACCACTGATTTTGACTCCACAACCTCCTCCGAAGGCCATTCCATGCATCCACAACCCTCTCTGTGAAAAATACTTCCTTAAATTACCTCTGAGCCCCCTCTATCTTCAAATTGTGCCTCTTGTTCTTGCACACCTCTTTTTTTGAAAGATGCTACCCTCTTGGACTTTGTTGATTCCCTTGAGGTACTTGAAAGTTTCTATCATGTCCGCCCTCTCCCTCCTTTCCTCGAGGCTATACATATTAAGCTCCTTAAGTCTCTCTTCATATGTCTTCCGGTGCAGACCCTGCACCATTTTAGTTGCCCTCCTCTGGACAGCTTCCATCCTGTCTATGTCTTTGTGGAGATTGGGTCTCCAGAACTGCACACAGTACTCCAGATGGGGTCTCACCAGCTGTCTGTACAGAGGGATAATAACTTTCTGTTTTCTACTGGTGATGCCTCTCCCTATGCATCCCAGTATCCCCCCACCCTCCTTGCTGCCCTCTCACATTGCTTGCCCACCTTTAGGTCATCTGATATGACTACCCCCAGGTCCCTTTCCATTTTTGTTGTTGTTAGTATCTCACCCCCCATTGTGTACTCTTCCCCTGGGTTTTTGTTTCCCAGGTGCATTACCTTGCAATTCTTAGCATTGAATCTAAGCTGCCATACATTTGACCATTCCTCTAACCTTGCCAAGTCCTTCTCATCCTTTCCACCCCACCCTGTGCATCAACTCTGTTGCAGATCTTAGTGTCATCTGCAAAGAGACATATTTTCATACAGGTCCTTCTGCAATGTAAACATAAAAGACATTGAAGAGGACTGGTCCCTATCTGAACCTCTTGGTGCCCGCTAGTAACCCTCCTTTCTTCTGAGTGGACTCCATTTACTATTACTCTCTGTGTCCTATTCTCCAGCCAATTCTTTACCCAGGCTGTCATCTTGGGACCCACTCCCAGGCTGGCTAACTTATATATTAATCTTTTGTGTGGGACTGTGTCAAATGCCTTGCTAAAGTCTAGGTAGGCCATGTCCACAGCCCCTCCCTGATCTACTACTTTGGTCACCCAGTCAAAGAAATCTATCAGATTCGTCTGGCATGACCTTCCCGCTGTGAATCCATGCTGCCTAGGGTCCTGTGCCCTTCTGGCCTCTAGATACGCGGCAATTCTTTCCTTTAGAAGTGATTCCATCATTTTCCTATCACTGAGGTTAAACCAACAGGTCTATAGTTTCCTGCTTCTGCCTTGCTCCCACTTTTGTGAAGGAGATCACATCTGCCCTCCTCCAGTCCTCGGGTACCACCCCATCCTCCCATGATTTGTTAAAGAGGTAGTCAGTGGTGTCACTAGTTCTACCCTTAGTTCTTTTAGAATTCTGGGATGAATCCCATCAGGCCCCATTGCTTTGTCCACCTTCAGTTTAAGAGTTCTTTCAGAACCCTTTCTTCTGTAAATGGGCTGGTATCAACTTCTGTATCCAGAGTGTTACTACTGTTTGTTTTATGTACCCCCCTCTTCCTTTGTAAATACTGAGCAAAAATATTTGTTTAGTATCTCTGCCTTTCACATTCTCCTCTGCCCACCCTCCTCCCCTTTATTAAACCTCACTATCCTCCCTTGGTCTTCCTTTGCTCCTGATGTACCTATAAAAGGTTTATTCCCCTTCTTAACTGAGTTGGCTATCTTTTCCTCAGTTTGTGCCTTTGCTGTTCTGACTGCCTTCTCAGCTTTCTTTTGCTTTAACTGATACAGTTCTCTGTCCTGCTCCTTCTGTGATTCCTTGTACTTCCTGAATGCTTTCTTTTTCTCTTGAACCTTCACTGCCACTTCCTTTGAGAACCATAGTGGTTTCTTACATCGTCTTGTTTTGTTTATTTGCTTCACACAAAGGCTTGTTACCTCTGTGATGGCAGTTTTTATTATTCCCCATTGTTCTTCCACCCCTCCTTCCCATTTGCTAGTGCATTCCTTAGGCACTCACCCATTTTGGCAAAGTCAGCCCTCCTAAAGTCTAGTACTTTTGTCTTTGTATGGCTTGACTCTATTGCTGTGTTTATTGTGAACCATACTGTTCGATGGTCGCCAGTTCCCAGATGGCTACCCACTTCTACATCTGTGATCCTCTCTCCATCTCCATTTGAGAGTATCAAGTCTAATATTGCTCCCTCTCGAGTGGGCTCCAGTACTAGTTGTCTAAGGCATGCCCCCTGTAGGGCATCTAGAATAACTGCACTCTTCGAAGTGGCAGCTGCAACTGCGCTCCAGTTAACATCTGGCATATTCAGATCACCCATCAGCAATATCTCCCCTTTTTCTGCCATTCTAAGTATACTTTCTATCATTTCCTTGTCCACTTGCTCCCCCTGAGAAGGGGGTCTGTATACAACCCCTGTGCGGATTGTGGTGCCATTGCCTGTCTCCAAATTTACCCACAGTGCTTCTTCTCCTCCCTGTTTACCCTTTTGTTCTGTTGCTTTTATTCCTTCCCTTATGTAAAGAACTACTCCTCCCCTCTTTTACCCTCCCTGTCCCTCCTGTAGATAGTGTATCCTGGTATGTTTACGTCCCAGTCATGGTTTTGTGTGTACCATGTTTCTGTGACTGCCACGATATCCAGATGTTCCTCCTCCATCAAGGCCACTAATTCAGGAAGCTTGTTACCTAGACTACGGGCATTGGTACTCATTGCTCTCCATTTTTTGATGGCCTTACCTTCTGTTGCAGCATCCCCCACTGACCGTTCTACCTTGGTCTTTTTCTCATTTAGTACCCTGTTTTGTAGGGAGAGGCTGGGATTTTTCTGCTGCTTGTCAGTGCCTCCCCCATTGACTAGTTTAAAAGCTTGCCAATGAAGCATTTAAACCGATTGCTCAAAAGACTTGTTCCCTTCCTGGACAGATGCAGACCATCCTGCCAGTATAGGCTGGTGTCCCTCCAGGTGGAACCCCAGTCCCCAATGAAGCCAAACCCCTGTGCTCCGCACCATTTTTTCAACCATTCATTAAACTGCATGGTGCCAATTACCCTCGCCTCCCCCATGCCTTTGACAGGCAGCACCTCTGAGAAGGATACTGTGTTTGCTACTTGTCTTAGGCCCCTCCCCAACTCTGCAATGTCCTCCTGCACTGCTCTAACCTCATGATGAGCCAAGTCATTTGTCCCTAGGTGGACAATTACGTCCAGCTCAGAATCCCTTGCAGCTGTTGTTGTGATCCTGAGGATGCGCTTCCTGTCCCTCCAAGCCATGGCACCAGGCAGGCACCTTACTTCAGATTTCCCAGCTCCTCCCAGTTCTATCTCCCTAATAATTGAGTCCCCCACCAGGAGCTGCTTCCTTTCCTTGTGGTGTCCTCTGCCTCCTTCCTGTGGGCCTCCTTGTGACAGTTGTCCTCAGCCTCCTTAGTCTCCTCTGTGGTGTATCCATAGGGGAGCTATGCTCCCCCAGAATGGCGTATGGATTGTGGTGTGTAACATCTGACTGGGTGTGCCTCTGTTTCACCATCCTCATCCTCCCTGAGCCCACTGTGGTCCAACTGCTGTGCTTTCTTTGCAACCTCTGAGGTAGTGGTGGTGGTTCTGGTGCTCCCTGGATGGGGGAGGTTCCCTTCCTACTGTCCATTGTGGCCTGGGGGAAGGTCCCCGTACTACTGTCCAGTGTGGCCTGAAGATGGGCAACTTCCTCCCTCAGGGCAGACAGTTGTCTGCAAATAGGGCAGCATCTCAGCCTCCAGAAAGACTCCCGGAAGACTGCTGCCCCACAGCCATTACATTGCACTACTCCCCACATTTTTTTTTTTTTTTGTGTGATTGGTTTGTAATGTAGAAATATATATTTATATTATACAATGTTTATGCTTATATTGTCAGTGCAGTGTGCTAGAGAGGATATGACAGTGACATGCACCTTGCACTCTTGAGGAAATGATGTCAGAACCCCAGGTATAAAGGAACTATTTCCAGGGGTGGGTGGGGTGAGGGGTGGGAAGGGGTTGGGCCTAAACTGTGCCTCGCAAAACAATCAGCTAGAAGCTCTGACCCACTGCTGCAATGAGTGCCTTCCTGTCAGGAAGATGCCTACACAACAATTTGATAGAGAAATACCCTGATGATCAATCAGAGAAAAATCCACACATCCAAGTCAGACACAGGTAAACCTTCCCAGCCCCAAAACAGGCCTGGTGGTTTGTGCTCTGAGAGCTGTCCGTCCCAAAATAAGTCAGCTGTGCTTTAAACTCTTCCTGCACTGAAAATCTTAAGAATTGTAACAAACAAACGTAAACCTTAATCCACCACCCTCTGTTGCTTGAAAGACCGTCTTTTCCTGTTTCACACTACAGGTTTTTCTGTGACCACTCCTTAACCCCAGTAACTCTGTTTAAAAAAGAGTTTAACTATCACAAATCCTACACACCAGTAAATTATTTAAAAATAGTTTCAGTCCCAAAAGCCTAGTAGTCAATCCAGCTACCCCCCAAGGGACAACCAGAATGAAGTATTTAAACACTTATGAGGTTACTTCCAAGATAAGCAGAGTTTGCAAGTTTCTTTTTCAACTCCTCAGCCACCTGAAATTTAAAAATAGTTTAACTGTCAGCAAATCCTAGTAGACAATCTAGCTACCTCCAAGGACCTACCCAAATGCAGTATTTAAATCCTTCTGAAGTTACTAACAAGATAAACAGAGTTTACAAGCCCTTCTTGGTTAAACCCTAAATAAATATGTGAATAAAAAGCAATTACCAAGGGTAGTTAGTTTCACCTCCCACAGAATTAAGCAAAAGTGCACGTTTGTTGCAGATATCAAGTGCAATATAGAATTTCTCACACAGCTCGCAGTTGAAGAAAGCAGATACGGCATTTGGACCTCACTGTTTTTTCTTGTGCTATATTTGTAGTGCTGCTCTAACCAGTTACCGAGCTGGAACAGCATCTGCTCTGTTTTGTATGTTAAAATAGCTTATATTTTATTTTGCATTTAATGCTTTTTAAAAGAGACTCATCATCCTGCATATGTGCTAATTGCAGGAAGCTGAGCTCCTCCTGCAGGGTTCAGAGTTGTTCTTCTCGCTGTCATTTTTTCCTGGCAGCAAAAGCTATTATATCCCCTCAGAGTACTGTTTTGACAGTGTGCCAAAGGGTTGTTGGTGGGATCTGTTGGTGTTCATTTTCTGCTAGTGTCTGTGGGATTCTCATTTCTAACAAGGATTAAAATTCTGGGTCTCTCAGATGAAGAGTTAAATCCCCAGAGAGTATGTTTTTGGTTCCATTAGAGTGGTTAAGGTAAGTGAAAGCAGGGCATGATCTGATAGTACTATAGGATAATAGAACAGTCAGCCACCCAGTCTGCATCCGCCACTGATATGAAGAAACAGTCAAGTCTGGAGTAACTGTGTTGGGAGTGAGAAAAAAATGTATAGTGATGGTCTCTGCAGTGGCTGTGATGCCAAATGTCTGCTAGCCCCAGATCTTTTAGTAGACATTTTAAATGTCTCTGCCCTGCCAAAAAAGGGGATGGTCAGGGGTTACTGGTTTCCAGGGAGTGGTTTATTAAGACATTAAAATTACCACTGAAGAGGAGAGTCCCCATATGGTGAGTCAAACTGGAGTTTACAGATTTCTGGACTGCTGAGGCATCACTCGCTGGAGGAACATTTACACTGCCCACTAACAATGGCCTACCCTAGAGAGAACCCATGACCAATGCTAGGAGCTCATCCTTGTCCACATAGTGAGAGGTTAGTTGGAATGGGGAATGCTTTGGAACTAGAATGACCATTCCTCTGCATCTCCCATGTTTATAAGCAGACTCAATGATATGTTCAAACCCAAACTTAAGTAGTTTGTGGTTTTCTGCACTACTTAAATGAGTTTCTTGCAATAAGACCAGATGTGGGCATTGTTTCTTCAAGGCTGTAGAACCCTGGCTCACTTAATGGGCTGGAAAGGCCATTCATGTTTTGTGAGATGACTTTAAAAGGACTAGTTATATTTCATTGTTGGATTGGACCCGGGGACCCCACCGAGATCCCATGGTGACAAAGTTCAGCAAATAATCACAGTACAGGAAAAAGAAGTCTTGCCCAGCTGTCTCAAAAATGCATCCTACTTCCTCCTACCCTTGAAACATAGCATAAAGGTATTCAAGGCTCTGCATAAAGGAATACAACATGATGAATTGGATCCAGTATTTGAACTGCTCTAAAAGGCACTGACTTTGTGTGACCAGCCGGGTCCACTGATAAACTGAACTGCCAACAGGGCTGAACTGACAGAGGTCAGATCCCTACAGCACAACCATAAGTCCCCATGGGAAAAGAGCTCCTCCAAAGCAAAAATACACAAGGGTGGGCAGCCAGACCCCCCCCCCCAACCAGGAGAACCCTGGAAGGGCTGCCATCCGGCATTTGTTCAGAAAAAAAAGTTTAGATTTCCAAGGTGGATGAGGGTATCAACACCCTCCCTGGTGACGCCTCTGCAGAAACATGAAGGAGGAAGCCAAAGTGTGTCCCACTTCAGGCTCCCCAAGGCACCCTAAGGGGTTCATAAGTAGGGGTTGGGGTAGACAACAGCAGTGAACAATGAAGGGGGATGGCAACAAAATATTAGGAGAGCAGAGAGGAAACAAAAACTGCCTCAGACCACATGGCTCACATAAGCTTTACCCCTCATCTTTCCCCTTGGGGTTAGGGCACTGTATAAAAAGTTTTTCAAATTATGGGATGGAAGTCCCAATAACAATCATTATGCATACAGGTAACCATCTAGAATCTATTCATCCCCCTGACCTTCCCTCTAGTCCAGCAAGTCACACCCTGTTCCCAAGCAGCCATTACTGCCTCCACCCCTAACCTTGCAACAGTCTAGAAGTTTTGCTGTGCAGTTGGGGGGGGGGGATCTACTGCAGAGCTGTTGCAATCTAAAAGTTAGGCGAGTTCTGTCCTATGTCTCTTACTGCATTTGTTATGTCCAGGTTTAGGGAGACAAGCAACCATGAACACTGATGGGCAGGCCATCATGACACACAACACGTGTCTTGGTGCCCTGACCCCCATAATACAGGTGTCTTGTCTGGCCCCTGGTAGCATGATGTGTATAGCCAGTTCAGTGTGGGGTTCTATGAGTCTGATTAGAGCAGGGTCAAAAATCTGAAGGGTAGTCAATGGTGTGAGGGGTTTGATGTTCCCACAGCATGAGTAGGGCACACCGCCAAAGAGTACAGTCTGTGTCTTAGTGTGACCCCTCAAAAGGTTCCACTCTTCATCTGAAGTAAGAGGGAATAAAGGTCTGGAGGCATGGCTCTGCCTTGAAAGGGGGGTATCTAGGGTAGCATCTCCCATGCATAACACAATTGAGGTGTGGCAGTTTCGTTAATATATGAGAGAGACAGCCAAACTGCAAGAGCACTTATGCTGATAAGATATGCTGCAATCATCATGGATAAAATGTGGCTTCACTGGTGAGAGTCCTATGGTGTCTGCACCAAAACAAAAAAAAACACCCACACTTGTCACACAGCCATTTTACGATTGCTTGGTTTCCATTTTGGTTGCTTAATCAGGAATCCAGCAAGGCTTGTGCCACAGTCATAGAAGTTCCCATGTAGGCCTTGTCCCCTCCAGCACCTCAATATTATAGTCTTTGGGAGTCACAAAATAGCAGATAGGGGCTGAGAACCCAGGATCTCCAGCAGTTTGCAGCAGTAAAGTTATGACCAGCTCTCCCCCTTCAGCTGTCCCTCCCAGCCACCTGTATGCAATCAATCCACCCCACCCCTCCAGCTCAGTCCCAACCCCATATCTGTTGTGTCCTAAAGCTAAAGAAAAAGATTCTGGTTGCTGTGTTCTTTATAGCATGCAGCTGTTGGCCATGGCCTCTGCAGGCTGTTGTTTTCTGGCAGGCATTGAAAGTTGCTGCCATGGTATCACATAGGAAGGTTGCTTCAGCTCTGCTGAAGAAGGCCTGTAGGGAGTATCTAAGCCCCAGTTAGCCATGTCCTTTTTCACTTCTTCTGCTAAATTGTACATGCTGTAGCCATCTGGATATTGAATGACCAAATGAGCAAGGTAAAGGGTTTTAAACCAGAGCTGGGCTTGTCTAAGATTTGGTAATGGGGGATATATGCTCTCCTTGGTTGCATGTTTTTTTCGAGGGATACTCATTGTCCACATATATATATGAAAGTCCTGCTACATGAGTGTTTTTGCTTGCCGTGCTATACATAAAATTTAATTATTTAAAGCATATTTGTAGGAGCTTTCCACAACTGAGGGGGCTCTCTGCAATCAGGCTCTAGATGTAGCAGTTCCCTCAGCAGGCTTTTTAAAAATGCATTGTAGTGTATATATATCTCTATGGCACACCACAATCCTTACTCATGTGTTCTAAGTTCACCTCATAGGTTGACGATACACACGTTACTTCCAAACTTTTGGAGCCCTCCTCTGCATACCTCTCAACCACCCAGCATTAAAAATCATAGCACTGGCCTTCAAAAATCATAGCAAATGACCAGAATGTGTAGCACTTTATTTTAAACAATAATATGCCTACATATAGCTGGCCCCATATCATTAGTGATAAGGGATGTTTCTGTCAACATCAGGTGTCAACCGTGGTTAAATCCTCAGTTTGCCATCTGAGGAATATCGCCTGGGTGAAACACCTGGTTCCACCAGACGACCTTCCAACACTGGTCCATGCCTTCATTACCACCCGTCTTGACTACTACGATGCCCTTTACCTAAGGCTGTCTGGGGTTGATATCCACCACTTGCAGCTAGGGCAGAATGCTGCAGCCAGGCTGTTGACTGGTACTTCAAGGACCAGCCACATTATGCCTGTGCTGCGCAGACTGCACTGGCTGCTGGTTCAGTGGCAGATCACCTATAAGGTAGGCTTGCTTACCTTTAAAGCCCTACACGAACAGGGACCCAACTACCTGAAAGATCCCCTGACTCCCTACTCCCCCAATTGTCCTCTCTGATCCACCAACGAGGGATTGCTAGAGATTCCCAGGGTTTGTTTAAAAACTTCTGGTGCTCATGCTTTTTTGAGTTCGTGAAGGCGTGCAGGCACAGACAAACTCATTGCTATAAGTAGTGCTATACTGGGGTGTGCCCAATGGAGAGCTCCATTTGTAGCGGCAGGTGAATCAGTCGGCAGGCTGCCGATGACTCACTCTCAGCCATTCAGGCTGAGCAGGACAACTTTTCAAAGCACTGGAGCCAGTGCCACACCAATAGTGGCGCTGCTCTGGTCCTTTGAACTTACATTCCTGTGTTGTGCGTTCACACTGCTGTAGCTTACAGCTGTGTGAACGCTCTGAGCCCAGGCCTTTCAATGGGGGTGCCCAATCCACCTGTCAGCATGGCCCCCTCCTCCCAGTTCATTTGCCGATGGGGGAGCCCAATTCCCATCAGAATAATGTCCCCCCCCTGCAATTTCTCCTGTGCAGCTGCACAAAGCGACAGGGGTGCCCAATCCCCCTGTCGGCATGCCACCATCCAGTTAATTTGCAGACGGGGAGCCCACTCCCCGTTGGCATAATGTCCTCCCCATTTGTTGTGTGCCAGGGGGGGTGCTCAATCCCCCTTGGTTCTTGCCCCCCCAATTTGTTGTGTGCCGACAGGGTGTCCAGTCCCCCATTGGCTACAGCCCCCCCAACACCCAGACGGCACATTGGGAGTCCACTCCAGTGTACCAAATGTCCCTGTAAAAAAAGAAAACCTTCCCACAATGTTAAGTTTATTTTTTTTAAACCTGTAAAACAGAAAACCCTCCCTTGTTGAGTCCGGTGGTCCCTCCAACAACCCATGCCCACCCTCTGTGCACCCACCTCCCCACACCTCCCCTCAAACCCATACTTACCTCTGGTGCCCCGAGCAATGATTCTTGGTGGACCGGGAACACGTCTGCACTCTTCAAAGCCGACCGTGAACTGAAGAAATGGCGGTAAGCTGTATAATGACATAAATAGGGTTTTTTCAACTTTGGTGCATATCTCACTAATTTTTTGTATTTTTTTCATCAAATTTTCAACATAGGCTTTTTGAGAGCCACCTCATGAACAGTGGCACTGTCATTTCATTAATCGGTCCCAAAGGTGATTTGCGGTCACTGCGTGAAATCACCTTTGGGACCAATACTGAAATGACAGTGCCACTGTTCATGAGGTGGGCTCTCAAAAGCTTATGTTGAAAATCTGAGTGAAAAATCCAGATAATTACTATTTTTACGAGCCTGCGTTAGCATTTTCAACATGCGCTAAGTAACTCTGCGAATTTGTAATATTTTCACTCCAGATTTTCAACATTGGTATTTTTTTACACCTCCTCATGAACAGTACAGTTGTCATTTTCAACATCCTGCCCGAAATGCATTTTCAAACTACCGAATAGCGCGGTCACTGTGGGAAATCAGTGTTCGGGACAGATTACAAAATCACAGTGACACTGTTCATGAGCAGAGGTCTCAAAATATCTATGTTGAACATTTGGTGACAAAAGTCCATATAATGACTGTGTTACAAGCATGCATTGCGCAGTTTCCATGCACACATGTAACTTTGTGAATTTGTCATATTTTCACTCCAGATTTTCAACACTGGCATTTTTTTACACCTCCTTATGAACAGCACAGCTGTCATTTTTCACATCCTGGCCAAAATGTGTTTTTGCACTTCCGGCACAGAATAGCGCAGTCGCTGTGGAAAATTGTTTGGGACAGATTAGGAAAATCACAGTGACACTGTTCATGAGCGGAGGTCCCAAAATGCCTATGTTGAAAATTTGGTGACAAAAGTCCATAAAATGACTATTTTATGAGTGTGCATTGCGCAGTTTCCAAGCACACTCGTAACGTTGAGGATCTGTAATATTTTCACGCAAGAGTTTCAACTTTGTCAGTTTTGCACACCTCCTCATGAACAGTACAGCTGTCATTGTTCACATCCTGCCCAAAATGTGTTTTCGCACAATGGCGTGGTTGCTGTGGGAAATCAACATTCAGGACAGAGTAAGAAAATCATAGTGACAGTGTTCATGAGTAGAGGTCACAAAATGCCTGTGTTGAAATTCTGGTAAAATTATTCCATTAAATGACTGTTACAAGCGTGAGCTGTGCAGTTTCCACGTATGCTTGTACGTTCGAGCATTTTTAATATTTTCACTTCAGATGTTCAACGCTGCCTTCTCTTCACACCTCCCTATGAATGGTACAGCTGTAATTTTCACATCCTGCCTGAACTGGGTTTTCGCACATCTGGTGCAGAATGGTGCAGTAGCTGTGAGAAAGCAACTTTCCGGACAGATTAACAAAATCACAGTGCCACTATTCATGAGCAGAGGTCCCAAGTGCTTTCATGAGGTGGGGATTTCAAAAGACCATGTTGAAAATCTGTAGTGCAGATACCAACAAACGCCCAGGCATTAGGGTTTCTAACCATAACATCCCCCCCAACCCAACCCATGGTGGGGCTCCAGTGCCCTCATCCTCTCTGAACCGTAGACACATCTTCACTCTTCAAAGCCAGATCATGGATTGAGGAAACAGATATGCACTTCACTGTATTGCAACGGGAATGTGAACTTGGTGGCATAAGTTGTTCTTTCTGCTGGGAACTGTAGTCCTACCAATCTGTGCGTACCAACATCAGTTCCAAACAACAAATTTTGACATTAATAAATGCTTGTCATTTGTAGCACCAACCCTGTGGAATTCTCTACCTCATCGGTTAAGAGAATGCCTGACCGTCAGTAGTTTTAAATCTACATTAAAAACATTTATTTTCATTAGTCTTCCCTGATTGTTCTTGAATAATTTATATTGTTGTTTTATCTTGCTTATTATATCTGTGTTTCACAATGTACGGTGCCTTGATATTTGAAAGGAGCTATATAAATAAAGCTTTGATTGATTGATTGCTTGATTGAGTTCAATGATTTAATACTTAGTGTGTCTAGAAATATCTCTAACATTATTAAGAACATTAGTCAACCTATGCGGAACAAGGGTAAATTTGAGTGTGAAAATCATAGTGCTATGCAAAATCTTTAGCAGTTGCGAGGTATGCTCCTCTGTCCCTGTCCTCCCAGAATCCTCAACTTTTTTTTATTTACATTTTTTGCTCCCTGCACACTGGGGGCGGGAACTCCACCCCGGGCAGCCCGCCCGCGAGCCTGACCACCACAAACCAACCCCGAGATCCCCTATGGCTTTCCCCCCATGGCAGGGCCAGGAAGGGAGCTTCCCCGCTCCCCAGAGCACAATCCAAATCTGAGGAGGTGGTGGTGGCAGACCAGTGGGACGGGGCAAGATTTCATGAAGCCCCCAGTCGCCATGTTTCATTTTCTGGTGACCCCCCTCCCGATGCACGACTGCACGTGTGTGTGTAGGGGCACGTGCATGCCATGATCGCTGGCTACCTGCCCTTCCAGCCTGTGCCACCCCCCAGGCCCCACCAGAGGGTGGCCGACAGGCAGGGTGACAATCCCTCCATCCCCAAAAGAGGAGACTAGTGCTCTGGACGCTTGATCCTCTCTCACCCCTGCTGACCCTCAACGGCCTGGGCTCATTCGTGAACCCGGGTTGCTGGCATGGCGTGAGGTGTTGTGTCCAGCGCCTCAACCTCCAGCACCACTTGGCTGGCTGAATCCTCAGCTTTTTATGTGCATTGAGTAGGCTGGCAGCACTCTCCCGAGCTCCTGCTTTATTTCAGCATTTTTGGTTTGCAAATTAACCTCTAAAGTCATTTCAGGCAAGCTTTTTACTCACAATAATCATCCTCTTTAATTTGAATCAATTACTCCTAAGTTACTTTGTCTCTACATGACTGATATTTCCCCTTTTCTGATGCTCCCTGCTTCTCTCGGATCCACAGAACCATGATGGTCATCAAGTCTGCTCCGTAGTACTGATCTGCTTTGTTTTTGGTCTAAAGTAATGCTTTCTGTTCATTAAATGTGCAGTATATGGGCATTTAAACTTTAAAATATGCACCTTACATGCCTCTAATCTTCTCACACTTGCTCCCCTCCCATAGCAGAGCCATCATGTGGAGTAAGCACACCTGTCTCCCCTACTGCAGCGGTGATGTGCATGGAGACCAGACTGGTTGTGCGGAATTTGGCATGAATGCACACAGCTGCTTCCTTGCATAGCAGGCAACTCAAGAGTACAGTACCTTGGTCCTGTTTTTGCATACACCTAGAGCCCCTCCTGCACTGCCTCTAGGTTAAGATGCATACACTAACACAGATATCACTACAGTAACTGGCATTATAATTATAGAATTGTAATACTTACAAGTGCTTTGCCTGAGATTCCACCTAACATGGAGACCAGACTGGTTGGGCAGACTTTGGCCAGAATGCACATAGCTGCCCCCTTTCATAGCAGGTCACTCAGAGTACCCGGGTCCTGTTTTGCATCCACCTAGAGCCCCTATTGCAGCAGCCCTAGGTTAAGATGCATTCATCTACACAGATATCACTAAATTAACTCTGACAATATATACAGTTCAGCACCTGTCTCGGGCAAGTATAGAATGGCGATGATACTTACAAGTGCTTATGTGGTGTTTTACTGGGGGTGCTTTGCTTGAGATTCTGCCTGCTCCCCCCATCCTTAGTCAGTTTTTGTTGTGTGGTGTCTCTTCTTCTCCCCCACACCCACTTGACCAAGTGGCTCAAGCTTGGTCACCAAATGGGAGTTCGTTAAGGGTGTTCCCTTTTTCCTTTATTTGTGTCTGCACGTGTGTGTGCATGATGATTGAAACCACCCTGGCACACGCTCACACATGGCAAGGCCATGCACTCCCCAGTTCACCCCAGCTAGGCCATCCAGAAGTAATGAGTACTTCACTTCTGGTTGCCATTTTGGAGACAGCAAATGCCATGCAGAGTTCTCACTGCTTCCTCGCTATTAAGTGAAGCTATTTGATGGGTCAACAATATGAACATACGAACATATGAAGAAGCCAGCAGAAGAAGGCCATTTGGTCTATCAAGTCTGCTCATATTGCAGGGTCCACAGCTTGAGCTAATGTCCTTTCCCTCCCCCTCCCCACTACTCCCATCCTCCCTACCTATGATTCTTACCTTCCCTATGCCTGTCCCAGCCTCTCTTAAGCTGCCCACCCGTATTCGAGATGATCTCTTCTGGCAGTGCATTCCAAGTGTCCACCACCCTCTCTGTGGAATAAATGCTTTCTGACCTCCCTCCTAAACCTTCCACCCTCCAGTTTAAGACTGTGCCCCCTTGTGATATGGTTGCCACTCAGCTTAAAGAGACTCTCCTTATCAACTTTATTTATCCCTTTCAAGTACTTGAATGTCCCAATCATGTCCCCTCTCTCTCTCCTGTCTTCCAGGGAGTACATGTTCAGTGCCCTCAACCTCTCCTTCCTGACAGTTCTCCCCTGTAATAGAATCCTAACAATTCCCCCATGTAATAGTATGTAACTTGCATTGCTGTGATAAAGTGATTATCAGGATCATACCAACAGCCTTCATTTGACCAGGCAGCCATTGAGTGGCATGCTGCAGCAGCCATTTTGAGAAGTTCAACTGTCCTCCACTGCACCATTAGAAATTATACCTAACTTGTACTGCTGTGATATAGTAACATAGAAACATAGAATTTGATGGCAGATAAGGACCGCTTGGCCCACCCAGTCTGCCCATTTCCCTACCTAATGGATAAGCTGCAGATCCTAGTTAACCAGCAGCCTACTTCTTCCTACCCCCACCCCCTAGAATTGACTTATGACTGTCCCATGCATGCTTGAATTCCACCACTGTTTTTGACTCCACAACCTCCTCCGGAAGGCCGCTCCATGCATCCACAACGCCTTCAGAAAAAAATACTTCCTTAAATTACCTCTGAGCCACCCCCCATCCTCAAATTGTGCCCCTTGTTCTTGCACACCTCTTTTTTGAAAGATGCTACCTCTTGGACTTTGTTGATTCCTTGAGGTACTTGAAAGTTTCTATCATGTTTCCCTCTCCCTCCTTTCCTCGAGGCTATACATATTAAGCTCCTTAAGTCTCTCTCTTCATGTCTTCAGTGCAGACCCTGCACCATTTGATTGCCCTCCTCTGGACAGCTTCCATCCTGTCTATGTCTTTGCAGAGATTGGGTCTCCAGAACTGCATGCAGTACTCCAGATGGGGTCTCACAAGCTGTCTGTACAGAGGGATAATAACTTCCTGTTTTCTACTGGTGATGCCTCTCCCCATGCATCCCAGTATACCCCCAGTAGGTATCAGGACCACACCAGCAGCCTTTTTTGGCTAGGCAGCCATCTTGTGGCACCTGCAGCAGCCATTTTGAGAAGGTCAGCTGCTGCAGGCATACTGACTTCTCTATCACATGGGTCATTCTGCACTCCACTGCTAGCGAAGCGCAGCATTTTCATAAGTCTGTGCCACATTAAATCCTTGGTTTACTGTTAAGTGCCAGTGAGTTTAGGGCTAGAGGCTGGCTACTCCAATCAGTGGAACCCCTCACCCTCCCTTATCTATAGTCGGTAGGACGAGGGACTGCAGGGATAAGTAAGAATGGCAGAACACAGTAGCACTATTCTGAGGGGAAAAACTATGTGTGAGACATTCTAGAGTTTCTGATCCATCCACATCCACGCAAGCACTCATATGCATGTCATTGAGCACAGAAGCCAGAACACTAGGACACATTACACACTGAGGTAACCGTAACTTGCATCATTACATTTCCCTGAGGGGACCAGAGACCACTGTGTGTTGGTGGTGATACTGCATCATGGGGTTTTGGTAGCAAATCAAAATGTACTGGTTTAGATTTCTTTACCTATCACAAATCCTGTCATTGGGATTTCTAGTGCCTCTCCCTTCCCCCTGCCTCATTTGGCCAGGGGGAGGAGAAGGCTGGCATGTACACCAAATAACTGGAATTTGGATGGCTCAGCTTGTGTACCCTTCATTGCTAAGTTAGTATGATGATGCTGATCTCATTACCGGTATAACCTGGGAGTTCTATCCCTCATTCAGCATAATAGGACTACAGATCTCCACTACTGTTTTCCCACCAAAATACACATGTATTGCATGTCCAAATACTGTTCAATATTGGCACCTTGTGAGAACACTCTCACACTCCAGCCATACCCCATATCATATGGCCACAGCGTCAGCACTCGTAGAGCCTTACTGAACAGCTGCACTATAGCGTGCACACAGATCACATTGCTCTTCTAAATTCTAGGACATCATTCTCCTGCTTCATTGGGACATCCAACATGGATGGTCTGTGCTCACTGACCCCACTAACTTCAGCCACTCTTGGCCTCTCCCGGGTGAACCATCACTCACTGCAAGTATGGAGCTAAATAACACCTAGTATTCTGGTTAAATTCGGAGCACTATATCAGATATACATAAGATAAATAATTTTGTTCTGATGATACATACAGAGCTAAGTAGCCAGCGGTCTGGCAGACACTGAAATCAATGCATCACAGGTCATGTAGCTCACACAAAAAGAAGAACAGCGGGGGGCACTAGAGAGCTGATCTCCAGGCAGGAAGCATTTCTCGAACGCTCTACACTTTAGGTTGTCTATATTATTAAAAAATATTAAGCACAGTTAATCAAACTTTGAAAATTAAGTTTGAACCTACTTTCTTAACTTGTCAGCTTTCGATTGATTCCTAACATAATATGGTGAGGCAAACGAATCCCATACCTGCAGCTGCTAAAACCAACGCTGGGAAGGGAAACAAGGCCGCTGATCCCTCGTGCTTTGCAGTCGCTACTGTGATGGAACCATCAACGAGTTCTCCGTAGCAGCAGCTACTCGCCATATTGCAATTCATGGATTCCAAACTGGAGAAAACCCTGGCGAGGCTGGAGAAATATGTCAAAGCACCTACAGTTCCACATAATGTTGTACAGGCATATGATGAGCAATCAACCACTACCCGAGTTATCGTTGCAAAACTACTGACAGAAGACACGCAGCACAGAGGCCGTATGGAGGCCTTGAGAAACAAGGCTCGTGCTGGAAACTTGCAGAAGGAGGAATTTTTAGAAGGCGATGAGGGATTAGAATTGCTTGATTCCCTAAAGGATACTATACAGACTTCACTAAACTTAGCTGAACGTCTGGAGCTTATTTCGGAAGGTCCAAGGGTGAATTTCAGGACCTGGTTGTTGGAAGCTGAAGGACTTTGTCTCCAGAGAGCAGAAAATGGTGGAGGACAATGAGGGGTGTCTGAGTCTGGGGAAGACTGATTCTATTCCCAGCAATCTCCTGGTAATTCTTGGGTATGGGGCTTGTGGCTGGACTTAGGGGACATTTAAATTATTATATGAGCTATACCTTGTATGCGACTCATGGCTGATATGATGGATGGGGATACTTTTGTGCATTACTATGGGAAGGGATCACGGTGCTGGTCATTGTGTTCCATGTGGTGGATTACACCGTCCTCTGAATAATTTTTTCCCCCATCCTGCCTAAGCTATGTAGTTACCAGTTACCCCCAAACCATAACCATAAAGCTCTGTATGTTAACTGGCTTACCTATATGCCTAACTGTTATGATATCAAGTTCATTTAAGAAATTGAGGTATTACTGGTAAAAGTTTTGACATTTGAAGTTTGATACTGTACCAATTTTCTGCTGATTATAGTACTGTTCTAGAAATAGCACATTATTCTTATTCAGTACCTTTGTTATATGGATTAATAGCAGTCTTTAGGACTGTGTCACAATGCCTAAGTGATTTCTACCTTCCAAGGTAATTCCAGGGCCATTGAGATGGCTGGCATTTTCAGGACACTTTCTTGGTAAAATGTTGGATATCCCCCATTGTAACAGATTATGGGGGGTTGCATATATCAACTATATGTATGAAAAAATGTTTTCCCTGTTATGCCTATTACCCTCTATGAGGGAATGTGTGTATGATTTTACATTAAAATAATAAACAAAAGTAAAAGAAAAAATAAGAAGAACAGCAGTATAGCCTAGTGGTTACAGTAATGAGCTGTAATTGAGCTTGGTACATCCATCAGAAAGACCTGGGTTTGATTTCCACAACCTGCGCTTGCATATTGTGTGACTCGTCACTTAACCTCCCCAGTGCTCCCAGGTCACCCTTGAAAACAGGCTTCTGTGCCTAGATGGCCTAACCTGGTTAGCAGAGAATAAAAACAACAACAAAAAATGCTGGTGATAGCTAAGACCCATGGGTACAGAGTGATATTGCAGAAATTGAAATCACTGTATCAGATTTCTGTACCTTGCACAGAGAAGAACAATAAATATGTGATGGTGGTACCACAGATCTATGGATACACATGCTCTTTATGTTTTTGGATGCAGCTTAGACAGATCAGAATGTTTTCCAATTTATAGTTTGAGGAGCAGACTTGCCCACTTGTGCCGTGCATTCACACTGCCTGGATGCCATTTGTGCCATCTTCCCTATCGTAATCACCCCAACAAGAACTCGGTCTTTCAAACTGTCCTTCCTCCTGACCACAGTGTGGGGCAACTGATGCCTTATGCCAAGATTCAAGGTGCAAGATAGAGCTTCGGACAGGCAGATGCATCACATGTTACATTTGCACTACTCAGCCCATGCTGTGTTGGTAGGGGACTAGACTCTACATGACAGCCATCGCCCAAGGCCAACCATTGAACAGGCAACCTACAAACACCAGTTTCCTTCTCTGCTAACCCAGCTGCAATGCAGAAACTAGAAGCATACTGAAAAAACAGAGACTGGGCTTATCTTACAGGTGTCGGCTAACCTGACCACCCACCAAAAGCAAATCCTTTAGACTCTTCTGCTGCCAAACCAATTCCATGGCCACAAGTCAGAGGAAGAGACTATCTGGTGTATTAAATCACTACTATAGTATCCCAGTGTAGGGGTCTTTAAATACTTTCCAGGGGCCTGCAGACATTAGTGGGCTTTCAGAGAAACTGCCAAGTCTATTCGTTCAATGCCGGCCTGTCATGCATGCCAGCAGGTGAAGATTCCTACCCATATATACATATGTGACAAAAACTCCTTTGGACTGTACCACCTTCTGGGGTGGTTTGTCTTATTTACTTCCCCAGCTACCACCACCTGGTTGTCCAAGGAAAATATCTCTGTCCTGCTCAGGGACTTGGAAGGTCAAACACAATAATTTTTGGTAGACTGCCCATCAGATGGCAGACTTTAAAAAGGGAATTTTCACTTTGCCTAGCAGAAATATTAAACCTACCCTTGAAACAAGGATGCTCAGTCACTAGTACTATAAAAATAAATCTTTACTACTATAATGCTACAAGATATTACAAACAGGACATGTACAGCAAACAAAAAGATATACACATTTACAGGAAAGGAAAATAAAGCAGTTTAAACCAATAGATGACATATAGAATAAACTCACAATCTAGTCTCACACTAGGATCTGTATTTACCTGCCAGCTAACTTGAAAGAAATATTCTCTGTGCCTTTTCTTTCCTCATCCAGATAAGCTAGCTGTGGAAGCAGGGCTCTCCTTCCTTCTGGGGGACACTCACCAAGAGGCAGAACCTTTGCCCATTGATATGCTTAATGGGCAGACTAGATGGGTCAACCGGTCCTTATCTGCCATCAAATTATATGTTTCTAACCCCAGGTGCTCTTTAAAAGTTGCAAGAAGTCAGAGAGAGCAAGTTGTGGTTCAACTCTTCTATTTATGGACTCAGGGCAGTAGGATGGGATTCTCTAGAGTGACAGCCCCCTCCAGTATTCCCCACCCATGCGAGTGCATAGGTGTGTGTGTGTGTGTGTGTGTGTGTGTGTGTGTGTGTGTGTGTGATTACAGCTGACAGGCTGAATTACCCTTTTCTACCTACCAACATCCTCTTGTCCTAGTGTCTGCCTGCAAGAACCCAGTACTTCAAAAGCTCACTCAGGTTTTGCTACCTTGTTTACTTCCTAGCTGCTTTGTTGCCTCTGTGGGAAAAGTAACAATATTAAACCTGGTAAGCGGTTTCACTTGTAGGTTTCCAAAGACAGCTGCTGGGACATGTGACCTGAACTCCATTTTGTTTGCCCCATGCCATCTCAACAACAACAACAAAAACTTATATGAAAATAAGTAGAGAAGAAAATAATTCTAATAACAAAAGGAAATTACATTAACATTGTCACATTCCTGTCATAATATACATATGACCATTCCTGCATAAGAAACATTACATCCCACTTTTACTCTAGTGCACTGTGCTGGGCTCAGACAGGCATTGTGTTGTAATGCTCACAGTGGCCATAGGTGGTAGGGACAGCTAGCGCAGAAGCATGAGTATGCCTCACCATACAATGACACATCTCTGAACCATAACCACGCAGTGCCTAACTGCAACATAATTATGCTTGGCTTTGGTGATTATAGACACCACTAATGGCCAGAACATTTCATTTTTGCATTAACTGCTCTCGACAGGGTGTAGAGAACTGTGAACCATGGAGTGCTGCTGGAGCATCTACAGTTTATCTGTGGCCTGTCAGGGATGGTTTCAGATGGTTTCAATCTTTCCTCTCTGGCAGATCTCAGAGGGTGGTGTCAGGGATATTTTTTTCTGACTCATTCTCACTGCCATGTGGGGGTTGCGCAGGGGTCTGTGCTGTGCCCCATGTTATTCACAGTGTACATGCTGCCATTTGGAGGCATTGTAAGGAGGTACAGGCTGGGTTTTCACTGTTATGCAGATGATACCCAGCTGCACCTTTCCTTTGTTCCTGAGCAGGATAGTGCGGTTTTGGTGTTTAAATGCCTCGACGAGATTCAGAACTGGATGAATGACAGCTAGATGAAGTTGAATCCTGACAAGACTGAAGTACTGGTAGTGCATCCGGGTCATTGAACTGGGGGACTGGCGGCTGGCATTGCCTCCGGGCTTTGGCTCAGGGGTAGCTAACTGCTGACCTCTGAACAGGCACGAAATCTGGGTGTAATATTTGACAACAAGCTGGCGCTTCATTCACAAGTGTTGGCTAATGTAAAATCCTCTTTTTACCATCTGAGGAATATTGCCTGGATTAAGTGCCTTGTTCCATCTGACGACCTTCCAACACTGATCCATGCCTTTGTGACTTCCCGCCTTGACTACTGTAACTCCCTTTACCTAGGGCTTCCAGGGGTTGATATCCGCCGCCTGCAGCTGGTGCAGAATGCTGCAGCCAGGTTGTTGACTGGGTCATCTTGATCCAGTTATATAACTCCTGTGCTGCGCAAACTGCACTGGCTGCCTGTTCGGTGGTGGATCACCTTCAGGGTCGATTTGCTGACCTATAAGGCCCTACACAGACAGGGACCGGGCTACCTGCAAGAGCTTCTGTTTCCTTATTGCCCCTCCCGACCACTCCACTCTGCCAACGAGGGATTGCTAGAGGTACCCAGGGTTCAGTTAAAGGCATCTGGGTCCTGGGCTTTTAAGTTCATGGCCCCCACCCTGTGGAAATCTCTACCTCATCAGATACGAGAATGCCTGACTGTGGAGAGCTTTAAAGCAGCTCTGAAAACATACTTATTTGGATGTGCTTTTGGAGATTCTGTTTAGCAATGCTATCTGGCTGGGATTATTTTTTACTGTTTTAATGTTTTTAATTGTTAAGGCACTATGATCTTTTGGAATAGCGCCTGTTTTACAAATAAAGAGAATTAAATTGAATTGCTTATCACCCACTATCACTAGACCCACACTTACCACTATCCTTCCCCCATTAACAGACTAAGGCATTGGAAATGCAATAACCCATGATTTGGGTGAATCAAACTGAACGACTCAATTTGCATTACTCAGTTTGACCGCCAGTGAAAATAGCGGCTGTGAAAGAATAGCACAGTGTGGTTTAAGCGACATTAAGAGAACAAAAACAGCAACAAAAAGCAGGGCGAATGTGAGAGGGAGCAGTAATGAAAGGGGATATAGCTGGTAGTTTGATGAGGCAGTTTGCAACTGGCCGTTTGGTCTGGTGGGTGCCTTCAGTGCATAAGGTCCTGGATTTGGAGCTCGCTAGGGTGTGGTATTTTATGTTTTGATTTGTTGGTATACTTTGTATTTTTTTTCTTTTTTCATTCTCAGTCATCCCGTTTTCTGCTGCATGCTCCCCCCCCCCGTCTGCAGGTAGCCCCTCCTGAATAGCTGCCTTCCGAATCTTTCCCTGTACCCCAGTGGCAGGCCCCCCCCCAGAGCTGATCATATTTAGATTGGGGAATGTGGGGGGTTTTGCCCCCCCGCATAAAAAATAGTTAATATTTAGTGTGGGTTTATTGGTGCGGATCGTCAACATTTTTGGATCCACTGTAGTGCAGATTGCTCTTATTGCAGTCAGCGATTTGAAGTTGTCAATGTTGCAATCACTATTTTCTCTTTGCTTTTATCACATGGTACCTGGGAAAGCTCATGTAGCCCCTGCTAGTGGCCACAGTGCAGTGCGCCAGGGTTGACTTCAATTCATACCATTTTCTTGTAGCTAACACTGTACATCCTCAAGTGGCCCCTATGTAGTAGTCATTCCACTGGGACACCCACAGTCAGCCATGGTCAATGACCTCGTGGAGACCCTATTGCAGTGGCTCCCAGAAGTGACACCGACCCTCCACCGCGTTACTTAATTATCCTGTTCACAGAGAAAGGGACAGGGGACTTTCATAACTGAAAGCCAGGATTTCCACACAGGCCAAGTACAGCAACTCATACCCTAGCACTGCTCCACATAATGTTATTGCATTGCCTCCAAAGGAGTGGGTAAGAAGACTGTAATTCTACCCCTTCTTACAGCCCAGTGTCACACTTCACCACTCTTGGACTATTGAGCAAACATCAGCAGCTCTGATCCTGGCAGGGACTTGCAAATCAAACACCAGGTGTCCTTGTTCAGTCCTATTTGGTCAGGCTACACTATATCATTACATAGCAACAACTCTACCGTAAAATACTTCAGTTCTGCCCTTAGGGCAGCAGCAGCTACACTGTTCATACACACCTGTCTAGTCAGTGGCCACAATCAATATAACTATGCAGCTACCACAAGTCGTATACTACAGTTTAAACCCTCTCACAGCGGCTGCACTGTACATACACCTCTATTACTACTGGCCCTCACCATGCTGACCTGTCAAAAGGTACACTATAGTTCTACCAGTAAAGCTCCTCAAGAATCAATGAGATGCAGATAGGCACCCTACCTCCTATACTGGTGATCTTCGGCAATGCCTCATGATCCATTGCAAAAAATTATGCCTGCACTTGGTGACAGACAGCAGCAGCCTACAGGGGAATTATTTTCTACAGGAAACCCATGAAGCACCCTTACTCACGGCACAGATGCAACATTTCCAGTGGCTGAATTAAACTAGGCCTAGAGCATATTGATCTCATACTGTGTACAGCATGGTAAGGCCTGAGTAGACACATACTGTACAGTATAGCTATTCTAGGTACCTAAGACAGACCCACAGTCTGAGAGATTGCATATTTATGACAAGTGTTGGCGATTGCTCTCTCATAGGGTAGTGTCGACGATTGCTCTCATAGAGTCAGCCAACAGCCACCTACTATACTGTAAATGGGCCAATATGACAATATTTGATATCCCAAGGACACACTGGACTCAGGCATTGATACATCCCAGGGCTCACGTGTAGGCCCAAAATTCAATCTGACAACAGTGTCCAGAGGGATCCATAACTATAACGAGTCCTAGGACCATCACACGACATTCACCCCTCAGCTGGCATATACAGAAGAGAGGAGTTAATGTAAGCTCACATCTGCGCTGCCTCTCAAGAGGCACTTACTAGCCACAGTCAGGCATAGGATGGACCAGAAATCTCTAAGCCCTTCGCACCTGATGGGATGGTGCAGTGTCTGTCCTACATGTTCTTAGCTTGATGCACATGCACATCTGCGTAAAGGTGCAGATATGCACCTCTACCCTCTCTTGATATATATCCATACAATAGGTCACCCACCATACCTACTCTGGAATAACAAAAGAATGGCACTCAACTAGCAGTCTTGCAGGGTCTGCCCCCCCTTATTCCGGTTTCACCGCTTTTAGGAACCAATGAGTAAGGATTGTGGATTGCCAAAGAGATATATGTAATACAGTGGTAATTTACTCATCTGGTAAAGTTGATTGTAGTAGTATAATCCATGCCAATCCAGACCCTATCGGCAGATCCATCATGACCGAATACATAATTGTAACACAGGTGCAGAACTGGGTCCATAACTCTGGACGGATCTCTTCTCATCAATTATGCACAGGTTCCACCAGTAGAGGGTAAGGCTATTATCCCAATCTTTTTGAATCTGTGTCACCAATTAGATATTAAAGATTAACCCAGGCATCAGGATGGCTCGCTGGTCTAAGGTACTGCATCCAAGACACAGTCTCTCACAGAGCGTGATCTGTAGTTCATTCTGATCATGGTTCATATAACTAAACTAGCTATTCTCTCTAAATGCATGAGCAAGGCTCCCTACCTGGAATCCTTCATGAATAATGAGACGGCTTTGGAAAACTTGCAGCTGAGGACTCTGAGAGGACAGGGAGCAGAGGAGGGCTCCACAAGTTTTGAAGTCACGTGTGCATCTTCAATCTATGAGGTGAACATAGAACCCATGAGTAAGGATTGTGGAGTGCCATAGAGATATACTGCTACAATAACCTTCACCAGGTGAGGAAAATACCATTTAAATCAATGCCCTGTGATGATTTCGGGATGCAGTATAGCTGGAGTTTCTTTTGTTCTTGAGCTTCGGCATCTTTCTGGAGGTTTTGTATGTCTGCCTGCACTTTGGTCAGTAGTTCCATGGCGTCTTCCAATTATCCCAGGCGGTCATTCGTATCAGTCAGTTGTTTCTCTGCCACTTTGACTCCATTTCTTTTGTTGACTTGAAGTCCTGCAAGTCTGCTTGGATATCGTGCAGCTCCCTCAGAATGAGTTTGAATTTGTGGTCTTTTTTTGGTGTGCACTTGCCTTGCCGAGGGAGAAGGCCTACTTAGCCACCATACTTGAGGTCTGGGATAGCTCGGATTTAGACTGCTCTCAGTAGGAGCTGTCTCCATCAAGTTGATACATTTTCTGGTTTCCTTTGCCCAACAGCCCCATCAGTGCTGGGACCTCTAAGTTATGGTTTCCAATGATTATGAGTGCCGTTTGTTAGTTGTTGAGGTCTTAATCGAGTGAGGTGTGAGAGCTTCACTAATGTGTGGCTGTCTAGCCTGTGACATCACTGAAAGTCTCACCACTTTACTTTCTTCTACAGCTATGATTTTACTTGAGAATTCCATTCCTGCTCAGCCCAGTAGCACACTGGTAATGCTACCACTTGTTACATCAGTGACATGGGTTTGGGAACAGACTCAGGCCACTCGGGGGCCAGCCCAGGGAAGAAGGAGCATCAGGTGTCCCATGGATAGCTCTCCTTCCTCAGGCGGGGGAACACTGTGTTCCACTACCTATGTGTTACCTAGTAGATGGCAGCAGAGTAGACACACAACAACTGGAAAGGGGTGGCCACCAGTGGCAAACAACACATGTGTGCCACTGCGTGTATGCATGTTTGACACTGCATGCCAGCAACCAGCAGAAAAACTGGAGGAAAAAAGCCCCAGTCCACCAGTGATGACACCAGTACACCCCTTAGGCCCCGCACTACTGACATGGTACTCCAGCTACCTCACATTGGTCATAGGCAAGCAGTAGCTAAGGTGAATGTCCATGAGAAGGTAGGAGACCGGTTACGGTGTGCTGTCAGGAGGGAGTGGCCGGAGGACAGAGAAACAGCTTAGTTAAAAAAAAAAAACTTCATTCTTGCACAATCACAGTATTAAATTATGATGCAGATCTGTGATAAGAATATTAGTTCAATACAGACTGCAGCTATGCATTTGAGAATGCCACGCCCAGATGTTTGAAAGGAATATACCCATTTCTACAGTTTGCAACCCAGGCGTCGAGTACCAGCGGGCTACTATCCCTACCTGGGTAGCCACAAACCAGGTTGAGGGGCCTGGGCTCTGCTTCAGATGGTAAATGAGGTTTGTTGCAAATGAAAAGTTCAGTAGCATGGTGCCTCCTACCAGAGTAATTTATAAATGGGTCTGATGTCAAGCTAATACAACCCTCTGGTATGCTGTAGCTACACACTGCCCCAACCAGTGGTCCCACACATGGATTAGCATACCACACTTAAACTTGCATAAAGCTGGACAATTATTGGCGATAGCTAATAATATGCTCATGCTGGCTACACTTACCAACAGGTTCAGGATATTGCCAATTCCCCCTGGACACCTGCCAGGAATAGTTAGTAGTACCAACAGCAGTACTCTCTACAGTTAGACACAAGAATCTAGCACTCTGTAATAATATGCTCTTGGACAGTGTTAACATTAACAATAAATCTCATTTATTAGGGATATGAACAATGGGCTAAAGGGATGAAAATTAAAGGCGGTGTCATTGCACAGGATTTTGGTTGGCAAAACAATTTAATGCAGAAATTAATAGTCAAAATGGACAGTCCCAGTTATCTTCAGTGGGTACCCAGACTGAACCACTGCAGGCCTGGTGCCCTGCAGCTGGTTGGCTGGCATTGGTGCACAAAAACAACAGATTTGAATTAACTCTTTAATCATGCAAAAGTGACTGAACATTAAAGAATAGATGGCTTGACTCTTTGGCAAACTGGTATTTGTAATCCCAGGCCTGATGGCCTTCAAAACACTTGAACAGCAACTTGAAACAACTGAACATTTGTTGCAGTGTTAGACGTGAATTTACTCATGATTCTGCAGCTCTTTAGGTCCTGAATGGCAGTCAAAATGGGTGGCTCCCTAGGGCAGCCTCAAACCTCTGGAGTCTCTGTTTCAAGCTGTAGACTTTTGGCTTCTGGAGCAAGAACCAGCAGAAAGGACTAGGGCTGGCAAGACTCACCCCCATGATTAAGCATAACCCCTGAGGTGGCTGCAAACCGACACTGACTGTTGTGTTAGTAGCTGACTCCTCACGCTGGTTCAGATGCAGATACAGCTTTAGCTCAGGATACAATCTCTGATATTTTGGATCAACAAACTGGATACGGTCTCTGCACAAACATGCTGTAACAAATTCACTCTGGACGCATTGCATAAGAGTTGCCGCTGTGGCAGAGGTAGCTCTGAACAAAACAATTCTCTGGCTAGTGGAACCGCTTGTGTCAGGCTTAGTTCCTGGCTCTCACCTCTGGCAGCTTATCTCAGGATTCACCCTTCAGCTCTGGCTGTACAGGCAGTCTCTGATGCAGTTCAGGCAAACACCAAAATTGACTCAAACAGAAAGTTTCCTCTCTCCTCGAGAGCTTAAACAACTGTTACAGATGTTGTAGTCCAAGCAGACCAGGCTGGGTTAGATTTGTGGAAACCCAGACAGGCCTCCAGACTTTCTTGCAGAGCACACAGCTCGGACCTCCTCTCTCTCTCTCTGGAGGCTCCCTCAGAACTGCACTATTCAATCGTCCCTCCTAAATGAAGAAAACACAATTCTATAATCTGATTGGTGGATGAGGCTGTCAGTTACAGTTCTGGCATTCCGATTGGCCACTCGGAGGGCACCAAACACAGTCTTTTAATTCTCCCAGCAGCCATAGCTAAGGACCCCTCAAGACCCTCTGAGTTCAGATTGGCTGAAAGCAAAGGTCAAAGTAACAAGATGGCTGCTACAGGACAGACAGCTATCAGTCCAACTTTAAAATTCATTTTCTATAAACAACAGCTTAGTTTTAAGTTTAAACATTTAAAGCATTCAATAGGGCTCCCCCTGCACTATTATCCGGTGCAAGAGTGGAGTCTATAGGAGCATTCCCCAGTCAGTTGCGAGCTCTGGAGCATTCAGACCCAGAACACGGGGCTGGAACATGGCCAGGCAGAGGGAAAAGGAGGTGCCCAGGGAGACAACATAAAGTACGCCCCACCTATTTGGGTGGGTTACATACAGTTGTGCGAATGGGAGATGGCAAGCTAATGACATCACAGAGCACACCCAGGTTTCCTGAAAATAGTGTTGCCTAGTATTAGGACAAAATACTCCAACATTGTTAAAAAAAGACCTGGCCTTCTAGTTAGGAGATTGATTAGTCTGGGCAGGTTAGAATTACGTATTGGATTTTTTTCATACAAAATTTCTCCCCTGTGTTACCTCTGCCCACCCCCTTCTGGCTACAGCCCCCAGCTCCGTCACCTACCTTCTCTGGATCTTACTCCCATTTTATCCTTGGTGCTTTGGTTGGCAGTGCAGAGCCTGTGGGGTTCCTGCCTTCAGCCTGCTTGCTGATGTTGTTTTCTGCCTGCACTTCTGCAGCCTCTGGTTTCCCCCAAGGCTGAGTTGCGTGCAATGGCACACGCCTGCTGATCCACATGCACATTATGGCAGCCTGCATCAGGTCCCCTTCCCACAGTGCCTCACCTGTAACACAACCCAGTTACTTTTAGGTGACAGCAGTGCAGTAAGGTACTGACCCCCTCCCCAAAAGAGGAGAGCAGACCATGGGATGCTCGATCCTTCCTCCCGCAACTAGCACCAGAGTGATTCTGGCCTGTTCCTGAACCTGGGTTTCCAGCGTGGTGGCAGGTGAGGTGCCAGTGCCTCAGCCCTATGCACCACTGGGTTGCTTTACATATTGGATTGTTGAAGATACTCATTATTTTTAAGACAATTTTGACATGGTTGTGTGCTTTAGTCTGCTGCCTTGAAAATGTTAGTTAGACACGCATAGACGCTGCTTTCCTAGAAGCTATGTCACAGACTGAATGGTCCTCAGACACTGATGTGTTAATCCACCCCTAATTCATAATTCCTCCTTATCACCAGGACATCCAGTTCTGAAGTGCCTTGCTTTTCTATTCTGTTCACATATACCCAGAGCAACATAAGGCTTGTACTCCCATTGCAAAGACGTCAATGCCTGTCCATTCTAGTAAACTTTAGAGACAAAGAAGGATAATGTTCAGCACCTACTACACTAACAACTGTAATGTGCACTGCAAGCATTCAGTTGACAGGATACAGGTAGGTGAGAATTATGACATATAACTGGCCACTCTTTAGGAGTACACACCAGCTCCTTCCTCTGGGGCTGGCATTTCTCAATGTGCTGTGTGCTACCGTGCCATGTCTGTGTTCTGGCATGCCACTGCTCTGTATTCTAGTGTGCAACAGCCTGTAGAGGTATTCTGCTTCATAGATATCTTGGGAGTGCTACAAAGCTGGCATAGGCTCATAAAGTTCTATATGGCATTCCAGCTCCCAAAGCTCATATCGGAACTGTATCACTGGCTACAAGTTCTGATGTTTGATATGCTGCTTTGGCTTGGGGTGTTGGCTTGCTACATAGCTTCAGATCAGACTTTTATGGTGTTCATATTCTCTTAGGAACACTGGCATGTCACTGGAAGTGTCAGTATACCATTAATGCCTGGTTTGCAAATATGCCCAATTTTCAGAGGTGCAACTGCCACTGAGCAGCCAAGTTAATTGCCTCAGTGAAAATGTTAATTTTTTTTTTAATTTTAATTGTCTTCTATACACCCACAGGCACAGTGAAACTCAAACCCATTCTACCTCTTGTACTACTGTAGGTTTTGACATCAGAGCACACAGAGTTACTCAGACTGATTTTGCCAACATCCTCCCTGCACCATCTTGTCACACAGGAGATGACCAGCTGCACAGCACACAATGGGGAAGGCAGGCCTTGATCACATTCCACTTGTTTCTGTACTCCTGGACCTGTCTGCCAGTGTGAAATCTGCTCTGTTTCACTGCCTCCCCAAGTGACCCCTATCAAGGGACTAGGATCATCACGCTGACCTGAAGTGTCACATTTGTGAGGGGAACCCACTGTCCACGTGGTGGACCTCTATATACCAGGAATGAACAGTGTGGCATCTGCTGTTGATCATAATGTAAATGTAGATAATACTGTAAACTTTCCATAATCTGTAAAAATGTCTTTGTTGTATTTACCCTTACAGAAAACTAATTTATGTCATTTTCTGTGTATAGATTATCAGATATTTTCTATATATTTTACTGTTTTGTGCAACAGAATATAGTCTTGTCACTGAGGATGCCATTGTAAATGAGACTGGCTCAACTGCCTACACCAAACTTCAATATCAAGTCTGCCAGCAGAGGAAACAGCAATTCAAGCAAATGGCTATTTTTGAAGACAAAATAAGTAGGTTACGTTGTTGGAAAACATTCTGAAATAGTGTCTGTAGAGAATATTGAGACCAGCCACAGTAGCCACATTTCAAGGGGAACAAGTGCGGTGATGGTTCCAATTTTCAGTTTGTGTGCAAAATAATTTTTTACGTATATACCACAGTATAGTAGATTGTAACAGGCTGATTCATCTAACTCCCAATCTGACATTTGCTGTAACCAGGACTCCCAGAATCTCCCTGTTTACTGGTCCCACTGTCTTCCTGGGGCTAAGTATGGTCACAGAGAACTGTAATTAGCCCCATGAGAACAGTAGGACTGGCAAACATCCGATCTGAGCTTATAAAAGCTCTAACATGCACTGCAGGCTATTGAATCGCCCACTGATGTAGTCTTGCCCTGACATCAGCTGCAGGGAATTCTGGGACTTCTGATTACAGCTAATGTCAACTTGGGAGTCAGCAGAATCAGCCTGATATGATCTACTACACTGCAGTAAGCAGTATGTGAAAAAAATATATATATTTTTGCACACGAAGTACAAATAGGGACTAGCCACTCGGGTGGTGGTTGGGGGAGCACAGGGTAGGGGTTGTGCACAGGACAGCAGATCAAAGAGTCAGGGTGGATGATGCTCTGGAGAGTGAGAGAGAGAGAGAGAGAGGAGAGAGAGAGAGAGAGAGAGAGCGAGAGAGAGAGAGAAAGTGTCAGGATCAGCAGAAATAGTGTTAATGGTGGATTCAACCTTCCAGACAGACTGGGCTATGAAAAAGGCTAGGAGTCAGAAAGGGCAATAATTTGAAGATGTCACCAAGGATTGCTTCCTTACACAGTGGATGAGTGAGGCTACAAGGAGGGGAGTCAGTATTAGATATGGTGATGTGTGTCTAATCAGGACTTTATTATGAACATTCAAGTGGAGGCCACATCTAGTCAATGAATGACCAGTGCTTGATTAAAATTCAGCATGAAGCTATAGTTACAACAAGATGGAACTGACACACATGTGCTGGACTTCAGGAAAGTGGATTTCAGGAAAATGGTGGAGAAAATGCAGGAAAGACTCAGGGACTTCCACTGGATCAGGGGGCAGAGAGGAAGTGAGCAGCATTAAGGGAGGCTATTACATGGACCACCCAAGATTATGTCAAGACTGTGAAAAAGTCCAACAGTATAGGAAACCGATACGGTTAGATGGGCAGGCAAGGTAGGCTACTAGGGACACAAAAGGACATTTGGGGCTGACAAGAAGGAACAGAATGAGGCAAACAGGATGGTATAAAGAGGACCTGGGGGTAAGTGAAAACTCATCAGGGAGGCAAAAGCAGAACTGAGGCTAGCGCAAAGGGCCAAGAAGAATGTCAATTCCTTCTTTAAAGGGGAACAGTGAACACTAAGCATCCTACTGTCAAATGTGGGGCCAGTCCTAAGTTTCACTTTGTGTGCAAACACATTTTTTCTTACTGCTTACTGCAGTAGGTTGCAGGATACTTTCATTCACCGTCCACCAGGTGATGGTAGAGAATTCCTGCAGGAGATAGCGGACTTCGTCATCGACATGGTACTGGAGTCCACCAGATAGATAGTTCTGGGGGACTTCATTGCCTGGATCGATGATGAACTCTCGCAATTTGGTCAAAATATCCTCCAGCTAATGATGATACTGGGCCTCACACAGGTGGTTACTTCCACTACCCATACAGGGGGTCACTTTTTGGATCTGGTGTTCCTCCTGGGGATGGAGATCACAGACTTGGGGGTGGAACCAGTAGTTGGTCTGACCATCACACCATAGGGTTCAGTTTCGGGGCTCCCCCCAATGGACTTGCCCACACGGAGATGGTTCAGTACTGCCCTTTAAGGGGTGTTACCTCAGATGGTCTGTCGGCGGTCCTGGACCTATCGGGATTGTTGGGTGAATGCATGAGTCTACGGGATCTTGCACTGACCTATAATAAGGTGGTAGGAGATGCTCTGGACTTGATTGCTCCTGTTCGAGTTTGGCAAACTCATCCTTTGCCCAAGGACCCCTTGGTTTGATGGTTCCTTGAAGGAGTTGAGGCGAGTTGGTTGAAGGATGGAGAGAGTATGGCGGAAGTCCAGCCTGGATGCTGACAGGCTTAGATTGATGGAACATTATAAGGCTATCAATCAGAAATCACCCATAAGAAGGCAGAATTCCTGTCCAGGGAGATTTCTGCT
This sequence comes from Neoceratodus forsteri, assembly GCA_016271365.2. Taxonomy (NCBI): domain Eukaryota; kingdom Metazoa; phylum Chordata; order Ceratodontiformes; family Ceratodontidae; genus Neoceratodus; species Neoceratodus forsteri. Next base: position 611,751,208 of record CM028135.1, read on the forward strand.
GCACAGAATCGACCGGCTCAGCTCTTCCGGACTGTCGACAGATTGTGCAATCCAATCTGTCTTCAGTCCGGGGGAGCCTTTTCTCAGGCTAAATGCGAGGAGCTTGCTCGATTTTTCACAGATAAGGTTGCCAGCGTCAGGTCTGGTATTGGCCTGGCTCTCCCTATGAGGGACTGCTGAGGTTGGCGGGAGGTGGGGAGCACTCAGTTTGTCTGGACGGACTTTAGCTAGTTGGAATTCATGGACATTGTGAAGATCATTCAGACTTTGCACCCAACCAGTTGTAGTTTGGATCCAGGCCCTACTCCCCTATTAGTGGGTTGTGTAGCTGTTACCTGCCCAATCCTAGCTAAAATTGTCTGGAGTTCCTTGGAGAGAGAGGGATCTTCCCTGATCCCCTCAAGGAGGCAGACATAGGACCACTCCTTAAAAAACCCTCCTTGGATCCCTACTGTCCAGCTAACTACCGGCCTGCCTCTAACCTGCCCTTTGTGGGTAAGGTTATTGAGACAGTGGTTGCGTTGCAACTGAATGATCACCTTGTAACCCACAATGTCTATGAAGCTCTCCAGTCTGGTTTTAGGAGGAGACATAGCACTGAGACTGCACTTGTCCGAGTATCGAATGACCTACTAATAGTGAGAGATTGAAAGGCTCATACCATCTTGGTCCTTTTTGATCTCTCCAAAGCATTCAACACTGTAGACCATGGTGTGCTTTTGGAGTCCTTGCGGCTCCTTTGTAGGCTGTCAGGCACAGTCCTCGAATGGTTTCGATCTTTCCACTCGGACAAGTCTCAGAGGGTCATCACAGGAATTTATTCCTCTGACGCCCTCCACTTGTCCTGCGGGGTGCCACAGGGCTCCATATTGGTGCCCATGTTATTTGCAGTGCATATGCTGCATTAGAAGATATCATCAGGCAATATGGTTTGAGTTTTCACTGCTACACAGTTGATACTCAACTGTATATGTCCTTTCTGTCTGGACAGGCTGATGCAGTCGCTGTGCTAAATAACTGCCTCACCGAAATCAAGGATTGGATGAGCACTAGCTGGCTGAGACTGAATCCGGACAAGACTAAAGTGTTGGTAATGGACCCAGATAGTCCAGGGGTGGGTTTGGGGGTTGGGCAGGCATCAGGCTTATGGCTTGATGGTGTTCAGCTCACTACCTCAGACCGGGTGTGTAACCTGGGCGTTATTTTTGATGACAGCCTGACCCTGAAATCTCAGATGTCGGCCGTGGTTAAATCCTCATTTTATCATCGGAGGAATATCACTTGGGTGAAACACCTGGTTCCTCCGGATGACCTTCCAACACTGGTTCATGCCTTCCGTCCCCCCCCCCGACTACTGCAATGCCCTCTACCTAGGGCTTCCTGGAGTTGATATCTGCCACTTGCAGCTAGTGCAGAATGCTACGGCCAGGCTTTTGACTGGTTCATCAAGGACCAGTCATATTACACCTGTGCTGGCCAGGCTGCACTGGCTGCCTGTTCAGTGGCGGCTCATCTTTAGGGTTAGCTTGCTAACCTTTAAAGCCCTACATGAACAGGGACCCGGCTACCTGAAAAATCTCCCTACTGCTCCCTTCGTCCTCTCCGATCTGCTGATGAGGGATTGCTAGAAATTCCCAGGGTTTGTTTAAAATCTTCTGGTGCCCATGCTTTTTCTTTTGCAGCACACTCCCTGTGGAATTCTCTACCTTGTCGATTAAGGGAGTGCCTGACCGTCGACAGTTTTAAATCTCTGCTTAAGACATATCTTTTTAATCTAGACTTCCCGGATGAATTTTAACTCATAGCAATATTTATTGTTAACATTTTTATGTTTGTATATTGTATTTTAAATGTGCAGTGCCTTGGTTCTGGAAAGGCACTATACAAATCAAATTTTACTTACTTACAGTATAGTAGATTGCATCAGACTGTTTGTGTTGACTTGCAAGCTGACATTTTCTGTAACTACAAATTCCAGAATCCCCTGCAGGTGACATTAAAAGAGGGCTGTAACAGTAGGACATTCAATAGCCTGCAGTGCATGTAACAGTTGACTCACCTTGACTGCTCCAGAGCCCTTGGGGTCCACACTGCACATAAGTCCAAGCGGGCCAGCCTGGGTTCACCAGTGAATAAAAGAAATGACATGATGCCTCCACCTGGAGTGATGGCAGGGAATACCTGTGGACAAACTGCAGGTTGCCACCCCCCAAGAAAATAGAGCACCTGCCCCCACAAACACTTCCCTACACAATAACAATTCCCCCCTTTTTGCAATAATTCACAGTAGCAGGATATAGCACAAAACAACAACAGCTTTTTATTATGAGGGGGGGCAGGGGAGAATAATGCAATGCAACAATAATTGACTGTACCCCTCACAGTATCCCACCTCCCCCCTGTGGGTGCTTCTGGATTGTCCCTGGTAGCCATTTAACAAGTGCACAGTTAGGTGCGGTGGGTACTTCACCAGGGTGATGTTCCAAGGTTAGGATGCTGGGGATTTGGACAGTCTTTAACTTGCAGACTTTCATTGGGGCCCAACTTTCGTTGGGGCCCAAAGCAAAACACACAACACACTGCAGAACTTTGTACTTTTTCTGCCTGGGTGCATCTTGGTTAGTTAGCAGTCCTGGCCAGGACTTGACCCCTTGTCTACTAACTAGCTAGCTAAAGTCAAGATTTCCTCTGAGCCACAGCTCAGAGGTACTCACAGTTTGTAGGTGGGGGTCTCCGCAGGGTAGAATCCATCAGTACTGAGCTGGTATCACAGTTGGTGGTGCACCACAGCAGCAGGATTGCAGCAAATAGCAGCTGCTCTTTACCTGTCAAGCCTTTCAAATCTTTGCCTCTGAGGCCTTTGTATGTGGTGTAAACATGACAGGCCTCTCGACATGTTCCTCTCTGGCGAGCTCCTTCTCTGTTGATCTGGGGACAGGGCAGGCTGACTGTCCCTCCAGACTTGAACTTGGCACACACTTTTTTCTGAAGCAGCAATGGAGCTGGGATTTGAATCAGTCTCTGACCTAAGCACATACTACTTTCCTGGCTAGAAGTGCTTATTCAACCTCTGTCCCTCGCCCCTCCGAGGGGGAACACAGGTTTCTCAACCTGTTTATTCTCTAGCTGCAAAATCTCTCTGTTTCCTAGCTGCAGGACTACAGTCTGTCGCACAGACAGCAATTTCTCTGTGCTGCACTCTGCCAAGCACCAGTAGCAACCTTCCAGCAGCAGATTAGAATCTCTCCCAGGGAAATCTCTCACAAGTTCAGTTCATTTCCCTGTCGCCTTTTTTTATTTTATTTATTTTATTTAAACATTTGGTAACTGGGAAAGGCACACTGAGCTGAGGCTTGTTTCCAGGTGCTACCTGGGGACAGGGGTAACAAATTTTGTACATGTGAGATATATACATATATACATATGGATACATATAAGAGCCATAATTAGTTTGCCAATACATTTGGTAATACATTTATACAGAATTTATACAGCAGCAATATTTTACATAGTGTATACAGCAGCAACATTTTACATAGTGTATACTGGTAAGGCATACACTACATAGATAAATAATAAATTAGCTGCTTCTGAGAAGAAATAGCCAGCAATTTTGCACAGTTTAACTTTTTGCGGGGAGGTTTGGATGACCTGGAGGCGAGGCCAGGGAGATGAGAAGCAGGAGCAGGTGGGGGGTGGTAGCAAGCGAAGTTGCTGTCTGAGAGAGTTAGGCGAGGGAGAGTTTCTTAGGAAAGGAGATAGCTGGTTTCATAAGAAGGGGAGCCTGTAGGAGAAGGTGGATTTGTCAGCAGATGAGGATGGTTTGGGCAGTGAGAAAGAGCAGGTGTCCCTTGATCGTAGGCTATAAGGGGATGGGTTTGCTGGGAAAACCTCTCTGAGAGTAGGGAGGTAGCAGGTTGTGCCAAAATTTGGATATTAAGGAGGCTGAGTGGATGTAGCAGTGGTAGGATGGGGTGCAATACCAAGAGTAGAGTAAAGAGAGCAGTGGTGGGTTCTGAGGGGGGAGTTTATGGCAAATCGGAAGAGGGCATTTAGAAGGGAGTCTAGTCTGGATAAAGATGAGGCAGGGGCTGTGCTGTATACTACATCAGTGTAGTTGAAAATAGGTGTGATAATTTTTGTGAGTATTTCACGCCTCACTGGCAGTGAGAGGGAGTCTCTGTTGTGGTAAAGCATACCAAGCTTGAGGTAGAGTTTCTAGGTGATAGCTTCTATGTGGGTTGAGAAATTTAAGTGGGGGTCCAGCCATATACCTAGATGCAACAGAGTCTAGTGGGGTCCCATCCAGGGAGGTGACGGCAAGGGGTAGAGGAACTCTGGCTAGTTTTTGCGCAGTCCTGAAAATCATTGATACAGTTTTGGAGGTGTTGATTTTAAGCTGATTTGCCTGGAACCAGGACTGCATATTATGTAAGTCCTGTTGTAGTTGTAATTGGACATTGTCTAAAACTAGCATTCAGCCACAGGTTCCATGCTGGGGCCAATAAAGCCGTTGGGCTGAAGTTACAGGCCCATGGGCTAGGTTGCCCACAACAGTCTAAAACTAGGAAAATAAAACAAACTTCTGCTCCATGGTGTCCTCCAGCCCTGAGAAAGTTGATAAGGCAAAAAAAAAAAACAGGCCTGGGAATGGGAGCATAATTCTAACCAGAAGAGAGATTGGGAACACTAAAAGGAGTCTCAGGAACTCCTGCGTAGCAGCTATAAGAGAAACAAAGAGAATATACTATAACACAAAGCTAGAGGCTTCTGCTGTAAATATCAAAATGTTTTGGAAAATAATAAAAGATATAAATGGTTATCAAAAACAAAAGGGATCTTTACACAATACTGAAATCTCAGGGCACGGGGGAGAGGAGTCCTTAGCCGATGTATTTAATAATTATTTTGTGTACTCAGGAAATGTTTGGGGTAACCGTGATCTCAATAATATTCAAAAGTAATTTCAGTCTAATAAAGACTCTCCTCATACATTCTTATTTAAAAAGACAGAGGAACATGAGGTTGTTGAGTCACCGTTGGGACTGAAAACTGGTAAATTCCGTGGCCTGGACGGTTTAACACCTTTCTCATTAAAATTCTCTGTTCTACAAATAGCGGCCCCTCTTACCTATTTGTTCAGTTGGTCTATTACTGAGGGAGTGATTCCAGAGGACTGGAAGCTGGCCAGGGTTGTCCCTATTTTTAAAGGGGGCAGCCCTGGCCAGCCGAACAATTATCACCCAATCTCTCTGCTGTCATAGGTATCCAAATTGCTTGAGAGACTCTTGGCAAAACAATTAAGTGATTTTTTGCATCAAAATGATTTATATGACAAATAACAGTCGGGTTTCCGCAAATCACATGGAATGGTGGTGTCCATGGTGAGGGTCTTGGATGATTTCAACAAAGCAATGTATAAAGGTCATTTAACTGGTGCCATCTTTGTTGACCTCTCCAAGGCCTTCAACATGGTGGACCACCAAATTCTTCTTCAGAGCCTGATGGAAATGGGTTGTCGGTTAATGCCTTAAAGTGGTTTGCCTCCTATCTAGAAGGGAGGATGCTGATCACTACTGTAAATAAGATGACTTCTGCTTCTTTGCCCGTTGTCCAGGGAGTCCCCCAGGGCTCAGTGCTTGGCCCCTTATTGTTCTTAATATATTTGAGAGGCTTTGGACATCATGTGAAAAGTTTGCCTTACCATCTATATGACAACGATACCATAGTTTATACTTCTGCTCCTACCTTAGATGGCATTCAGGCCAAATTGCAGTTACGTTTTAATGGTATAGCTGATTTTTTCACCAAATTAAAACTCAAAATGAATATTAGCAAAATGAAATGTATGGTCCTTGGCTCTGCTAGGAAACTTAAAAATTGTGCCGGATTATCAATAATTGATACCGATGGGACCAAGCTAGAGCAAGTGACAACTTATAAATATCTGGGCTACTGGGTGGACTCCTCGGCCATGGGTAACTCACATGTGGACAAACCTATTGGATCAGTTGGAAAAAGGGTGGGTTTATTATACCAGAACAAAAACTGCCTGAGTGGGTGTTTAATAAAAAAAATAGCTGATTCTCAAGTGTCCCCATTACTTGATTATGGTGATGTATTATATAATTATTCTAATACAGGTAAATTGCATCAACTAGACATATTGTACAATCGGCTGGCTAGACTAATATTGCAATGCCCTAGGGACACTCACCATTGCCTCATGTACAACAAAGTTAGCTGTCTTTTTCTATCTGAGAGAAGGCAACTTCACAAATTTGTCTTGGCCTACAAAAGTGTCACAGGTAAAATCCCTGATTACCCGGCTGAAAAACTTGAAGTCAGGGAAGTTAATGCTTCCCTTAGGAAAGTAGCATACTGTGAATTGTAACCCCCAGGTGGTGCTGTCCCAAGGGCTACTACCCCTGTCTGCTTGACTACTGACAGGTTGAGGGGCCTAGGTTCTATGGCGGGTGCCTCCACCCAGAGGTCAGGGTTTGTAGTGATTAGACTAGCTTGGTCACAGCCCTCTGGAACACTGAGACCCCCTATTATTCCCTCTAGTGGCTCACACAGTACACAGGAGTTACAGCCCCAATACCCTACGTATACACACTGTTCACTCACAAAGTACCACTTACCCTCGAGACTGATTCTGCAGCACGTCTCTGAGGACCCCCTGTAAAATAAGGTTAAACAACATACACAGCAAAATACAATATTGTTTCCATAAGTACCAACACCACAGACAGTACATAGTATAACAACAAATCTGATTTATTTAGGGGACAGTAACATGGGAGGGGCAATCAGGTTAATTGGCAGAATTATATCACAGTACTGTGCACACATACAGGGTCTGAAAAGTCACACTCTGGGTACCCAGGTTGGGGGGAGTACTAGCCAGGTTCATTGCCCGGGGTTGGCCGGCAGGTGCAGATGGATAGGGCCCTGTAGAAGAAAATATATGCACAACACCCAATTGTAATCCGGAGCCGGAGGGCTCAGTCCATGAAACTGAAACAACAAGAATTAGATGACACACTTGTGATTGAAAAACAAGCTGCAGGGGAGTACCCTGATTTGTACTCACAACACCCAAGCTGAGGATCGGATGGAGAAGGTCCCTCTGGATTGCCAGAAGAGCAGGGCATGAGGACAAGGTCCTTGTGACTGGACCCCACTGCAGTTGATAGCAAATGGATGTAGTCCGAATTTAGCTGGGGTTTACTTCTAGCTTCAGCACACAATTCACTGTATAGGGGATTTGAAATAGCGATTCCCCACAAGCACTACGCACATTTATATGTAAAAGGAAAGTGCCATACCAGGCAGGCTGCTCCTTGATCCCGATCGCAATTACTGCAAAATACCCGGGAGCACACACAGCAGCTTCAGTTCCTGACAGACCGAGAGCGATTCAACAATTTCTCCAATCTTCTACAGGGTAAGCCTGGTTTCCACACTTCTAGTGCTTTCTTTTCCTCACAACTCAGATTCAGTCCAAACTGGCACTCACAAAGGCTGCAGACTGAAACTCAGGGCCTCACATGCACTTCCCGCGCGAAACTATACACTGCAGAAGCACACAACTCCTTCTCTCTTCACTGCCACAACTGATCTGATCTTTCCAGTCACAGAGCAGGGCATTTCCTTTAGCTCCACACTATTCTGTTGGCTGATTCAGCTGTCACTCACAATAAGACTCCCTCTGTTGGTAGAAAAAGGCGTCAAGGTCAAAACTACATTTCCCAGAGTCACTGCCCATACAATCCCCTTGTGGCTGGCTCAAATTAAGAGTCCAAGTTCTGATTCATCCACAGGCTCCATTTTAGGGCTCCCTTAACCCAATTGGCCCAGCACAGCAGTTTAGGTCCAAAATGGAGAGGTAACACACACAGAGTCCCAGCTGCAATAAAGGCAGGTTAGACAAACTACAATTTTGCTAATGCTTTAAATGATTACAAGCAAACAGTTACAGCTTTCAGATGGGCTCCCTTTCCACCTTCAGCGACCACAAAATGGAGCGATTACTCCGCAGCTCGGGCGGGATTCGAGCATTAAATACACAGTCCCCCTATACAAACTAATTAAGCCTGCAAGCAGACAGCTCTTAAAGAGACAGTATGTGGAGGCTCAAATAACACTCACTTGCAACCACAGTTAAGCAGCTCAGACGCCGAACACCACCCAGGCTTGGAGCATTCAGGCAAGCTCCTGGAAGACTTTTGGGAACCCTCATTTGCAGGGGGGTTACGGAATTAATTGTCCCAAAGACAACAACTAAAGGATCTGAATATTTTTTTAGCCAGATGATCCCCTTGTACAGGAACAAATTTCCTCCAAAGTTTCGTCTGACCAATATTAGAGGTCCCTCTCAAAACGCTGTTAAGCAATGGTTTTTACAGACAATGACAATTAAAATCAGGGCCTGCTGTGGTTCATGTTAATTTAGTATTGTATGAGAATTCTGTATTGATAATGCATATTTTGAAATATGTTATTTGTATATGTTATGTTTATTTTATGTTAAGCAACTGTTTGGTAATTGTATTGTAAATGCCATGGGTCGCCATTTTAAATGAGTTTGCTCAATGGTCTAACCCTTTAAATAAAAATTAAAATGAATGAAATAAAGTCACTCAGTGCTCTCTCACTCAGGAGTTCTCTTGAAAAATTCCCTCTTTGGTGGGCAAAACAGTCCCTTTTATAATTTTTGCAAAGTTCTCTTCTGATTGGCTGCATGCTTCCCGGGCTCTTCAATGCCCCTTGACATTTTCCCAGTGGCCCCCTTCTGCAGAGTCCAAGTGGGTCACCATTTTTATTTACATTTTCCCCTCAATAGTGCAGCCCTTTTTATTTCTTAATAGGCCCTTCACTGGGGCAGAAAACCATCCCCACAATGCCCAGAGACATTTATCCCTTGATCCAAAGCTTCACTGCCAGCCCAGGAGCCGGGGATATATTTAAATTGTGGCCACATTGCCGAAACCCTTTTGGAGCTGCAGCTCTTTTAAAGATTTCTGGCCTGTGCATGTACACCAGTGCCTACACAGTCATCTTGTTTATTTACATTTGGCAGTCCAATTTTAGAGTTCTGTGGGACCACTGACATGCCCCCCAAAGTACCCAGAGGCATGGAAACACTCTACAGACCTCGGCCCCCTGCTTGCCATGGGGCTGAGGAACAACGATATCGGTGGCTGCAGCTGCGAAGTTCCGGATGGCACCCACACCCGAATCCCACCCAGAGCCACTGCCTAAGAGCCCGTGGGGCCATAGCCCCAATAAGGTAAGCCCCCCATCCCAAAGGGAAGTTACATGCATGTTACAGATTTCATAAGATCCGATCAGAGGTTTGCCAGTTCCGCTGTTCTCTGAGGACTAAGTACAGTCCTCTGGGACTGTACTTAGCCCAGATAGGGCAGCAGGACCAGCAAACAAAAGATAAGCGCTTAGAAAAACTCTACATGTACTGCAGGTTATTGAATCTCTTATTGCTGCAGCCCTCCTCTGACAGCATCCGCAGAGTATTCTGGGATTTACAGCTACAGTTGTAACCCCCCCTTGGGGGGTGGAATTGTTAGGAGCTAGTTTGAAGAGGTTGTCCCTCTGGAGGTCCGTGGTCTAACCCCTAAAGGGTTTCTTCCTGGGGAGGCTGTCCGCTATTTACTGGGAGCACCCCTGAAGGGTGGGACTCGCTTGGCCCATGAGGGAGAGCACAAGCTGGAGGGAGCCAATCCTTAGACAGGAGTGGGAATGATTGCCTATTTCTGCAAGAACCCTTTTGGTTGTCTGGAGGGAGAGACTGAAGACAAAGTCCAGAGAGAGGATGTGACAGTGGCAGTGGTCGTATTTTTCAAGACCCCCCAGTGGGGCAAGCTGCCTGTTGAAGGGAGATACCGAGAGGTGAGTAATTTTGCTTGGTTTCAGCAAGATTTAAACCCAGAAAGGATGGACTACCTAGTCCACAGTATGACTTCAAAGCTGGACTGCTTGTCCATGGTGGGGAAACGCTATCACTATCAGAGGGCCTCTGTGTTGACAGACACATTGGGACCCGAAATGTATTTGGGGAAGTAAAGAGGAAGCCAGCAACCAGGCATTGGGGTGTGTGATGAGAGCACCCCTGTGGGTCAATGCCACCCATTTTGTCAGGGAGCATGGAGGCTCCGAGTTGGACCGTGGGATGAAGGCAGCCAGCATTCTTGAAAGTAGACTGCAGTCAGTTGGAGAAAGTAACTGCAGTCTGGGTCTTGAGTTGGAGAGAGGATTTAGCCCTGCTGGGAGTACAGACAGCAGAGGGAAGCTGCCTGTACTGAGGGAAATGGGAAAGTGCACCAAGTGTGAGATACAGTAAAGCTGCAAGTAAAAAGTGTACTGAGTATGGGAAAACTGAATTTGCCTGCACTGGGATTATGTGTTTGGTTATTACATTACATATGTAATATAGGACTTGAGTGTTGCCACTGATGGCAATGGACTTTGTAAATACAGACTGGAAATGGACAATTCTTGGACATTGAGTCTGTGGGCCCCCCGGGTCCTGTTGCCATAGTGTTTCTCCATTTGGATGCTGTACCACCAAACTCCTTACACTCCATGGAGCAGCAAATTTCATTATTAAAGGATCCTGGTTCATTACTTGCACTGGTACTTTGTTCCTGCTTGTTGCATTTTGTTGTATGCCACTAACCAACTTGCCCCCTAGCCCAGCACTCAGTGGAGAGGCCAGCGCCCCGGTCCCGAGGAATAAATGTAAGGCATCTGTACAGTTTCTGTTGTGGTTGCCCCTTCCCCTCAGACATTCCACCTTTATGCCCCTAGACATAGGTGAGGGGGGCTACCAATGGGGGCTTGTCTGGGATTTGGGGTGCCCTCCCTGAAGACAATTAGCCCCACAGTGGTCACTGGGTGCAGCTATGGATTGTTTTGGGACCGTTATTAGTGAAACCCAGAAACTGAAATGGTGCTAGGAGCTGAGGAATTTTGTGCTATACTGGACAGTTCATGCCAGGATGTGATGGTAGAGAAGGAACGTGCAGCTAGAACATGTGAGGAGTATGCTAATGAGTGGAAGACTACTGCATCTTGAACCAGGGATTGGGCCATGGTGTAAAAAGGGGGGTGTGGTGAAAGTCTGCACATTGGTCTGTGAGATCATGCCTATTCAGAGGAGCCTGGAGTTTGTCGAAGAGAGCATCTGCCCATTTTTTTTTTTTTTTGTCCCCGGCAGTCCCATTCCTTGAAGGGAGCTCAGCCCCTACCTGCCCCCCAACCCCTCATGCCCAGGCTTACTCTCATCATCTGCCCAGTTTCAAGCTTTGTTGTTTTATGACAAGAATATGGTATTTCCCCAGTGCATTGTGCCCACTTTAGTAGCTTGAGCCCAGGCATCTGGACTTTTGAGAACTGTGTCTCTGTAAGTAATTTTAAACATTTCTGCTGATCAGAAGGTGGGAGGTCAGTAATACATTAACGCTATTGATTTTTGGTGTGCAAAGTTATATGTGGGCACAGGTGGGGAAGTGAAGCCCAAGCAACTAAAATAGGGACAGTAAAGTAACAATTTGTTATTTGATATTGTTACAGTGGGGTGATCAAACTGGGATGTATGCCTGAAATGGCAAAAAAACTCCAGAAGTGGACATCAGGGTGCCCACACAATTGTTTAGATGGCTGTGGGAGACAATGGAAAAATTGGCCACTACCATTGAATGAGCCCTCAGTAAATATAAAGGCCCAGAGGTAAAGCCTGTTCCAGGATGTGCCTGGTGACATGGGGTGGGGCTGTGTACACCTGGAATATTACCACCCCTTGCCCTTGGAGATGGCAGAGCCCCTCTGCTGCATCTGTAGACTCTGAAAAAGCCCTTGCAGATGGATAGGAGAGGCTTCTTGCAGCCCTGCCCCTGGAGAAGAATCAAAAGTTGCTGCTGTTTTTGGACAGCAAAAGCCCACCCCCCAAGCTAGTACAATGTCCCCAGCCAGTTTGGTGCAAGCAAGGAGGTCCAGCCTAAGTAATAACCACAGCTCTCCAGTCCTTAAGGTGGTGCCATCACCAAGTTAATGACCCCCAATGACTTTGTTGTTCCAGCAGAGGAAAGCAAGCTGGAACTGCAAGTGCCGCCTGAGGCCAGGACCACCCAGCAGCCTGCCCCCTCACCTGCCTTGATGGAAATACACCCAGCAAGCCACCAAGTCCCTCGCCTGTGGAATAAGCCCGACCCACCAAGTGAAACTGCCGCAGTGGGTCGAGAGGTTAAGTCGGACTTGAATTTGGAGGCATAGTGGGAAGAGGAGTCGTTTGAAGAAGTCACCATGTCTTGTTATTCGGAGGTCCTGTCAATGCATGGGGACCAGTCACCATGTGGGCACTCTAAAGTTAGGCCCCAGGTAGATACTTCAAGGTGCGAGAGGAAGTGTCAGGAGCAACAGTATAATGAGGGCATATGGCTCTCTCTGGGACAAGCCCCCCGGACAACCATAAGGAGTTTGCCAGAGTGGTCCCAGGCAGAACAAATTGTCTGGAGGCAGATTAGACTAGACTACCCTCAATATGAGTACCCCTACATGCCCAAATGGATCTGGGACATTATTGAGTCTAAGAGGAGAGCATGGGTATACAAGGCCATCTTGCAGAATATCTACAGTAAACACAGCTTGGATGCACATAGCCCCAGTATTTTGCTGCGAGAGGCCCATCAGATCATGAGGGGAATCTGTGAGAGATGCATTTATGACGGGCTTTCACTAATGAAAAACTATGTCCTGATCCAGGAATTGGAGGGAGGGAGATCCAGATATAGTGAGGAGGGACGAGATTCATATGGCCACCCTTGTACTAAGTTGGATCTCTGGTACTATCTTGATCGGTGTTAGAGTGGCCCAGCACTTAGAAAGGGGAGTCAGAGGGATCTGAACACTGTACATGTAGAGTCATCACCCATTGAAGATCTGCAGATGGGCAAGACGATTCTTTTTTTTTCCTCTTGTTGTTGCTTATGCAAACTATCCCATCGGCTGTGGGCTTACTTATGACTTTTGTAATGTGTCTTATAAAATAGATAACTACACTAAGGGTGTCCTTAGAAAAAGTGAAACAAAATTGATAGTCGATGCTGTTAAACCATGTCTGCACTATGGACCTCGTGGAATCTTTTAATATACGTGCAGCACCTTTTATCCTATGTTTTCAGTTAAGACTGTTGCATGCTAGCTAACTTTTTGCAGCAGTTATTTATTTTTTTTAACATGTTATATTTTCTTGCCCTGCTGCGGTGCGATTGGCGGGGGTATCCGGCAGCTGGCTCGACCCACCCAGAGGGCAGCAGGCTCACTCACATGAAGAGGGGTCAGTACGGCCATTCCTCAACCTGCTGGGATGCCCCCTGTGCCTTCCCATGCTGGGCCGAGACTGATCCCCCTCCAGTGCGATTCCACGACAGAACTCCAGGCAGGCTGAGTGCAGTCATTAAGCTGCTCACTCGCACCCAACCTTTTTCCTCCATGAATTTTGACCCCTCTGGAGTGCGGACATGCAATGATGTCTGGGCATTGCATGCCGATGTCTGCCACACTCCCCCCAAATAGACCAGTGCCACTAGTTCTCCCGGTCGTGACCGGGGGCCGCTACAGAGCGGTGGGATTCCAGGGATAGGAGAGCAGTCTCAACCCTCCCCAGGGATAGGAGAGCAGTCTCCAGATGCTCAATCCTAACCCTCCCCTGCTGACCCCCGATGACCCAGGCTCGTTCCTGAATCTGGGTCACCAGCATGGCGCAAGGTGTCGCGTCCAGCACCTCAACCCTCAGTGCCACCGGGCCCTGCAGCAGAGTTATTAACTATTTGTCATGTGATAAACATTAACTCTGGGTCCCAATGGTCCTGCAGTACTCTATCTTATTTGTTTAATATGGGAAAAAGGTGGCTTATTTTGGCAGACAAGCATGGCTCGAATTTTTAGGTTGGCAGCTTCAGGAGTCTTGGTGATTTCTGAGGTCCAGGGGAGTGGGCGGCCAGGGGGGAGCTTGAGCCGGTTTGGTGTGTCAAACTCTAATGGCCCCATTTGGTAGGAGAGTTAGAATAATTTGCCACCTTCATGGTGAGACAACTATGGCCCCTCTGGTACCATGGCAGGAGGGAAGTGTGCATACCCTTCACACTGTGGGACGTGAGGGGTGGCTGGTTTGACACTCTGGAATTGCTTGCTTGGGGCATCAAACTTTAAAAAGGGGGTGAGTTGTAACCCCCCTTTGTGAGTGGAATTGTTAGGAGCTGTTTGAAGAGGTTGTCCCTCTGGAGGTCCTTGGTCTAACCCTTAAAGAGTTAACATTTCCTTTCCTCCCAGGGAGGCTGTCCACCATTGACTGGGAGCACCCCTGGAGGGTGGGATTCACTTGGCCCATGACGGAGAGTGCAGGCTGGAGGGAGTCAATCCTTAGGCAGCAGTGGGGACGATTCCTTACTTTTGCAAGAGCCCTTTTGGTTTTCTGGAGGGACAGGCCAAAGACAAAGTCCAGAGAGGGGATGTGGTGGCAGCCATATTCTTTGAGACCCCCCCCCCATTGTGGCGAGCTGCTCATTGAAAGGAGAGAGCGAAAGGCAAGTAATCTTGCTTAGCTCCAGTGAAATTTGAACCCAGGAAGGATGGACTGCCTAGTCCACAGTATGACTTCAAAGTTGGACTGCTCATCCATGATGGGGAAAAGCCACCACTATCAGAGGGCCTCTGTGCTGACAGACACATTGGGGCCTGAAATGTACTTGGGGAAGTAAAGAGGGAGCAAGCAACCAGGCACTGGGGTGTGTGATAAGCACACCTCTGTGGGTCAACAGCATCCATTTTGTCAGGGAACATGGAAGCTCTGAGTTGGGCCATGTGATGAAGGCAGCCAGCATTCTAGAAAGCAGACTGCAGTCAGCTGGAGAAATTAATTGCAGTCTGGGTCTTGAGCTGGAGAGAGGATTCAGCTCCACTGGGATTAGAGGTGGGTGAAGTGGCAGAAAAATTCACTACGCATAGTATTTTGTGTAGAACCTGAATTTTGAGGTATTTTTAGCAATGCGAAGTGAATAATTTTGCATCTTATAGTAATGCGAAGTTCCTATTGTTCTCTATGGGCTTTGCCTTACTTCACCTTGTTTTTTCGCTCTTTAAGGCAAATTTTACAGTGTTTCATGGGATTTAAGGTCACATGGGCTCTATATTGTTTTGCACAGCCTCAGTTCAGTGTAGAGTGTCTAGTGGAAAGCTGGAGACAGTTTGCTCTCAGAGCTCTGAGATTCAAACCATCGAAAAACTTTAAAAAATGCATTTTTGCCACAAAATTTTGTGTCAAAATTTAGTACATCGATTGTAGGAACCCCTTATATGTTCACATCATCAAGCATTTACTGATTCTATGTGAATATTTAATGTTAATTTAGTACATTCAGTCTTGGTACTGATAGACACTGTAGAAGTGTGCTTCTGGGGAGGGGCGGATCTGTGTTGTAGAAGGGAGATTAGTGAGAAAGGCAGTTTTTCCAACTGTTGTTTAATTTTCTATTATTTGTGCTTTCAGGTACACACAGTGCAACTTTACTTAAATATTTATCATTTTATTCTGTGTGCTGGGCATTTTTTCAGTCGTTTTCAAAGACTGTCTGTATTCAGTTTGCTGAACAGTTAAAGTTTCAGTTGTTGACCTTTAATGTGTGTACATTGTGTAAACTGATATGCATTTTATTGCAGGAGCATCAGCAATAGCCATACACTGTATTTCTCAGCCTGTCTGGAATTTTTTTCCCTGCTTCTGTCTGTGTAGCTAAACCTGCTCCCTCCCCCCCCAGCAAGGTTTTTTTTTTTGACTTTTGGATTTTTGAAGACTGGTTCTGGTCTTGTGTTACTTGTGTGTGTGGCTGCACCTCTTGCGTTTTTTGCTTCCCTTCCCTCAAAAAGTACCAAAATAATAAGTTGCTGTTAATTGTCTATGTAAACTTAAAAAATGCCCATCAAGAGATGTTCATGCAAATCTGTTTCTGGCTGTGGCACTACTACCAATAAGCCTATTAGCAGTGGAAGTTGTTATGATGGGGCAGGTTCATCAAGGGCTAGTAGCAAGTGTAGCAGTGTTAAGAGTAGTGGTCATGGTGGCCGTGGTAATATGCAGCAGAAGGGAAAGGTAGCAGTTGCTGCAAGTAAAGGGATTTCTCTGACTGTTTTTCACAGTAAAATCAGTCGCTTCAATGCTTGTTGGAGATGCTGTTGTCCATGCTGGTAGTAAAGTTAGTGACGGCATGGTTGAAAGCAGTATGAGGATGGCTACAAGTGTTTAACCCGGGCAAAGTTATCAGGTGGGAAAAATGTTGTTGAATCCGCAGACTTGAGTGTAGTCGATGTTCCACTCCCCACAGTCGATGAACATGATTCTGATGATGCTAATGACTCACAGTCTCATGTTTCCACTAATCTCGAAGTTAGGCCATCCAAATATTCAGAGGTTGACGAAAAAAGTGTGGATGATAGTATTGAGGCTATGTTTGGAATATCACCACAGGAGGACAGCATCCAAAGTGAATTTGTGCATAATGATTATGATGATGATGCTAGCGACCCCATTTGGGAACTGGACAAAAAGAAAGTGAAGGTGGCTGTTTGTAAACAGTCTGTTCGTGAATACCCCCCCCCCCAAAGTTCTGATGTAGCTGTGTCTGTTGCTGACCCTGAACAGGGACCCTGGTTTTCCATTTTTACCGATAACAATCACGGAATCCTGCTTGGTTTGCGGATTTTGAATTCTCACGGAAATTGCATCTCACTGCACAGAATCCCTAAGATTTCAGCATCTTTTTACATTTTTTTATTTTCTCTTTCCATGCCCCCTTCTCACAGCATCAGTCTCCACTTTTCAGAGATCCCTAGGCTGGGTATCCCCTAGCTTCAACCCAGGTAATGCTCAGGAGCTCCTGTGAGCCTGCTCCCATCCTGCCTGGGTTGTACCCCCCAGGTGGGAAGGGAGAGGACCCCAGGTCACCCCTCCACAGTCCTTTAATGTGTGTCGGGCAGCCCAGTGGGTGTGTCATGGAACCTAGTTATGAAGTCTGGGGCAGCTGGGTCCCTTCTACCAGCAGCCGATGTGGGGTGATTGTTACTGGTTTTCTGGTCTCTGTCCCTGAGGGCAACGGCACTCAAGGGGATCCAAGGAGGTAGGGCACAGAGACATGCCGTTGCTTCAGATCCTGGCTTGCTTCCTCTCTCCCCGATTGCTCTGCAACCCCATTGCACCACCATCTGTGGTCATCCAAGTGGCAGTAAAGCAGCAGGACCTGCAGGCCACCGTTCCCAGAGGAGGAGAATGGCCCCCAGGTGCTCAATCCTACTCCACTGGCCAGACCTCTAGCATCCTGAATTCACTTTCAACCCCGAGTCCCTGGCATTGCAAGTAGTAGTGCTACCACAGGCTATTTACAGTGCTCTGTCAACTATACACTCACTTTGGTGTAAGAAAACATAAGCAGATGGCGAGGCAAATAATTCAGTTTTAGTAAAATGTAAAGTGTTTAATGTTCATCATTTGCACTGTAGGTACTGTGCACTATTACTGAAATCATATATTAAACATTATATATGGGTGTTATGGCTGGCAGTATAGCCTAGTGGTTAGAGTAACAAACAGTGATTGAACTAAGTCCATCTAGAAGACTTGGGTTTGATTCCCACAACCTCCACTTGCATACTGTGTGACTCCGAGCAAGTCACTTAACCTATGCAGTGCTCCTGAGTCACCTCTGAAAACAGGCAGTTCTGCCTAGTGGACTTACCTGGTTTACAAAAATATAAAAAAATACCAATATATGTTTACTACATCATACAGTAGCCAGGGTACCATGTAATTTACCTGAATTTTACTTGGGCTGCAATGATTTTGTATAGGTAAATATAAATGTTCAAATACATTTTATGTGTTTTATAAGCTTGTTTTTAGACTTTATGCAGGTTTTTATTGTATTCTTTGCATGTGGACATCTAGGTTGTAGATTGCTAAGCGCAGGATCATTGTTACCAACTAGCTTATTCAAGCTTATAATCAGCAGGGCCATCCAAAATCCTCAGTTGTTTGAATGAAAACTAGTCTGAATGAAAGTATGTTCACAAGGCAGAAACTGCCTTACTACTTATAAAAAAGACTTCACAGTTAGCACCCCATTTAGGTGAATGGAATCATTTGCACCATCTCTCCCACCTTCTGTTTCAGTCTCTGTGACAACAAAAAGGTTTTTCTGACAGACTGCTTTAATAAAAAGCAAATGTTAAGTGTTTAATTGTACTTATGCTTGGCCAGTGGATTTGAAAGCACATTCAGTGACACACAGAAGGTAAGACCCCAGGGGAAGTATGATGCTGGTGGGCAGAGTGGTGCTCAATTCACATCTTTGCTCAGACATGAAGACTGAGAGACACCCTTTTCATGGAGACCAAGGGAAAAAAAGGCATCCACGTGTTTGTGAGATGCATGATTTTCCATTAGAAGGTCCTCCACTAATCACTTGTGAATTTTTTCAGGTGAAGACACTTTATTTTAAAGAAGCAAATTCAGGCAGGTCTTTTTTTGCTCCTCCTTCCCCCTGGCCATCCACTCCTTCAGGCCTGCCAAGTCCCCCTACCTCCGCTGCTAAGTCCCGACCACCATCCACTGACCCTTATGGCCATGCTACCAGGTAACCCAAAGTAACCCTTCATTGGGTGGGCCCCTACCGCTGTGGGAGGCTAACAGGGGAGGACGATCACCCTAAAGAACTTCTTGTATATATCCCAGGCATGGCAGGGGTCCGAACAGATACATGTGTCTGGTGCTTCATGCTTATGGAGGGAACAGGAGCCATCCTCCGGGTTGCCAGCAGGTGTTTTCCCATTTTCATGGGAGCGTGACAGGCCACATGATGTCAAGGCACAAGCTGATGTCCATCATGCTCCTTCCCCCAGTGAGGGCCAACGTGCTGCCATTCCTCCAGCCTCCACCTGGGGCCAGCAAATACTGAGCTGTGAATACACCCTCCCTCCCAGGAGAAGATGAGAGGTCACTGGACACTAAAGCCTCCCCCCCCCAACCCGGCCAGTCCTCCAACACCCAAATCTGTTCTCAAACCCTGGTCAGTGGTGTCACAGGCAGAAATCCAGTTCAGGCAGTTAAATGGTAGGAAAAAACAAAGGTGGTCCACCTTAGTAGTGGTGATTCAGATTAATTCACATCTGAGTTCTAACAAGCAAAGAGACTAAGTAATTTATAACTTGTGCATGTGGGGTGTGGGTGTTGTAGAAAGGGGATCATAGTGCTGTCACTACTGCCATCACCCCTGAGGGATGTGGACTGCATTGTTGCTACTGTCATCACACCTGAGAGACAGGGGCTGTAGTGCTTCTGCCATAACCACTGGTGGATGGGGAATGTTGTACTGCTGCCATCCCACCTGAGGGATGGGGCCATAGTGCTGATACTGCCATCACACCTGAGGGATGGGAAATATAGTACTGCTGCCGTTACACTTGAGGGATGGGGGCCATAGTGCTGATACTGCCATCACATTTGAGGAATGCAAAATGTAGTACTGTTGCCATCACACCTAATGGATAGGGGCCACAGTGCTGCTGTTTCCATCACACCTGAGGGAGGGGGGACACAGTGCTGTTGCTGCTGCCATCACACCAGAGGGATGGGTCTGTACTGCTGTTGGTTCTGCCATTGCACCTGAAGGATGGGGGCCATAGTACTGCTTCCATCACACCTCAGGGATGGGGGCTGTAGTGCTGTTGCTGCTGTCACATCTTGCACCTAAAATAACTTTAAATTGGTACAAGGATGGAAGGATGTGCAATAGTGGAGGTCAAAACTGCTAAAATGCATGCTAGCAGAGTAAAACATTGTTAAATGCAGTACACAAAACCAAAAACCGGTAAAACCGAATTTTGACTTAGCAGACACTGGTGACAGTACCGTTTTTTATAATGTGCAAAATGTAATTTGTCCTTTTTCAATCCCGGTAAACCAGTGTTCCTGACCCTGAATTAACAGTCATTGATTGTGATGTTCTGTCAAAGTCCAAGTGTGCACAACACCAGAAATCATGCAGTACACCCCCCATTTCACTGCCACAAAAACTGTCGTTCCATAGGCATCCCCTTCCCCCAAGGCAACATATAAAGAGTAGGGCATCAAAATCACTAGTCTGGGATTTTTTTCATACAAGATGGTAGCGATGAAACAGTGGCAATCTGTCAGCTTTGCCTAGCACATGTGAAGTGTGGTAAAAAGGGTAACCACCTTGGCACTGGAGGCCAGCATTCCCATCTTAAGAGCAGACACATGGCACTGAGGACTCAGCACCAGAAGGTAGATAATGCCATAGTGGGGCGTTCATCCTCATCCACCTTAGTGAGCATGTTATCCCCTTCTTTTAGTGTAAGTCTGTAAAAGTGGTGAAATAACATCGGAGAATTACTACAGGCATGGGGAGGTGGATGATTTTGAATGTTCAAGCAGTGGTCAGAGTAGCACTGGTCCATGTAGTAATTCTAGTACATCAACCCCTGTGCTTAAAACAGGTAAAATAACCTCATTTATTGGCTTGTCACCTGTGCACCCATCATCACATGTCAAAGATACCCTATCTATGTCAATACGCAGAGGAGAGCCATTTGGCACGCCAAGTGCAAAACACCGAACAATGCAGCCCACATTGCACAGCCTTTTTGGTTAGCAGTAAATACCCACCAAATCATGCAGCTGCATGTGAACTCAATGCTGCAGTAGTGGAAATGCTGGCAATTGACCTTTTGCCATTCTCCTTTGTGGAGAATGCTTGATTCCGGCGCTTTGCGGCACGCACCTGTCCTAAATGGAAGATCCCGTCCAGGACATACTTTTCCGCCTGTGCTGTCCCTGAGTTATATCAGATGGTGACAGAGTCTGTAAGACATGCCCTTCAACATTCCACATCACCTTTCATTCACTTAAGCATGAATATGTGGACAAGTGGCAAAACGGCTGGTAGTTCCTATCTGTGAATTACCACACATTGGGTGCAGCTACCTGTGGTTGTCTGTGAAGGTAGGATGGGAGAGCAGTGTAATAAGTCAGACTGAGGTGGTAGAAACCTTCCTGGCATTAGACAGCATGCCATGCTTGCAATGCATAGTGTAGCAGGGTTGCATACAGGCGAAAACATTCTAGACTTGTTACTGACAGAAATTGATGAGTGGTTGCACCCTCGTCCCTAAATGATGGCTTCATAGCTAGTGATGTTGGATCAAACATTGTTAAATGTATCAGCAATGGTGGCTTTGTGAGGGTTCCCTGTGTGGCCCACTGTTTAAATTTTGTGGTACAGGAGTTTCTGCAGTACCCAGAAATCAAGCAAATGCTGACTGTTGCATGCCACATCTGTGCCCACTTTGCACTCTCTGGAAAGGCCGGTGACCAACTTAGGCAGCTGCAGATTCAAAACAGCCTCCCTCAGCACTGCCTGAAGCTTGAAGTTGTCACGAGATGGAACTCGACTCTTTACATGGCAGAGTGGTTTTATGGGCAGTACAAAGCCATCTCTGAGTACCTAGTTATGCTCACTAGCCATAACAGTTCAGGTGCCTCAATGTCTATGACAACTGAACAATGGAGACTCATGGACTCAATAATATTAATTTTGAGGCCATTTGAACATGTCACACAGGCAGTGAGTGGTGACACTGCATCTGTTAGTTAAGCCATTCCACTGCTGTGGGCGCTGAGGAAGACTTTATTGAATTTGCAGCCTAGCTTTGATGTGGCCAGAGATAGGTCAAGCTGTGCGTTACTGAAACACATGATTACAGTACTAGACAACAATTGACACATCACCACTATTCAGCAATCGCCAGAATTTGGAATAGCCACAATGCTGGACCTACGCTACAAACGGGCATTGCATCCATACTGGAGGGAGGGCATGATCAGGTTCAAAATCTGACTGGTCCGATTGGTTCATGGTGCACAGAAGTCACATGCAAAGTTCTGTAAACCATATCATAACAATGCTGAAGGGCACTGTGGACTGAGTACATGCAGTAAGGTGGCTAAGGGGCTACACAGTTGTCCATTAATCCACTTTGGGGTGCCTTGTCCCAAGTAGGAATGTGTGACCTAGAGGAATCTTGTGAACAGGTGGATGATTCATTAGGAATGCATGCATCACAGACCATGGTTGAGGCCTATTTGGCAGAAAACAGGCATCTGACAATATTGGACAATCCTTTGGTGTACTGGACTGGCAAGGTGAATGAATGGCCAGCGCTTTGGTGTACTGGACTGGCAAGGTGAATGAATGGCCAGCGCTGATGTCAGTAGCACTTAAGCACCTGACCTGCCCACCCTCAAGTGTAAGTGTGGAAAGGGTATTTAGTTCTGCGGGGGCCATAGTGTGTGACCATTGTACTAACCTATCATCTACAGATGTCAGCATGCTGACATTTATTAAAATGAATGAAGGTCACATGCCAAGGAGAACAAGCTTGTCTGTGTTTGTACCCCATCATTATGATGGTTGTACTGATGCCGATGCTGCAGGCCAAGTAGACCATTCTGGTGGCAGCGTCAAATAGTGTACCATTGAGGTTGATGATGCAGTCATGGAAAAAGAATTTCCGAGTGGGCATAACTCCGGCATTGAGGAGTGCGAGGACTGCTTCCTCCTTGATGATGATGATGAGGATGCTGGTGGGAGGGAGTAATGACACAATTACCAGGGTGAAGGCTGTCGCATTTCCATAATGTTACCATTTTTTTGTGTTACAAAAAGAAAAATGGTGGCCTTAATTATCATATGACAAATTCAATTGACAAATAATGGCATCGTTATATTTCGACTTCCCCTTTCTTGATTTTGAGGGTACAGTTCACAGAATGCGAGCAGTCATTATTACCCACAGTCCTCTAAACACAAATGTCAACTTGTACCCACTTAAATCCTGTTGATCTAATGACAGATATTCTCCTATCACTGAAAAATAGAAACGTACCCCGGCCAGCCACCCTGTTTCTTGAGAATGAGATAGAGAGACATTGTATCTGTGTCCAAGCTATGAACCCTCAGCCAGCCACAGCCACCCTGCTTCTTCAGAGTGAGAAAGACAGACATTGTACCTGTGCCCAAGCTATAAAACCCTCAGACAGCCACAGCCACCCTGCTTCTTGAGAGTGAGAGAGACATTGTACCTGTACCCAAGCTATGAACCCTCAGCCACCCACAGCCACCCTGCTTCTTGAGAGCAAGAGTGAGACATTGTGCCTGTTCCCAAGCTATGAAGCCTCAGCCACCCACAGCCACCCTGCTTCTTCAGCGTGAGAGAGGCATTGTACCTGTGACCAAGCTATGGACCCTCAGCCAGCCACAGTCACCCTGCTTCTTATCACTAATTTACAGTAAGTATATTCTAATATCATGTACTATGGTTTTGACTTGCATTGTGTTGTGAATCCTTCCTTTACCATTTTTTTCAACTTTTTATTTTCTCCATTTTCTTTCAGTCCACAGTCAGTACATTCATTTTGCAATAAAAAAGAACAGTTCTGTACATCAAGGTTTGTCCTCCCTGGTGATTTACAGACTAAATAGATAAAATAAATATTACTGTCACAGTATACATTAAAAGACAATGTCATTGATACTGATTTCCTTATACCTTTTTTGGGATCTGGCAGTTGTAATTGTCCTGTGGGGTAGTCTTACCATTGACATGTTACAAGTGTTATGGTGCAGGGAAAAAAAAAGTGAAAAGGAGGGGGCGAGGAAGGCAGAAGGGGACAGACTGTTCAAAAGAAGTCAAGTCCTCAGTCTATGATAATCTTATTTGCCTGGCCAGGGGTCTTTATGTTCCCGATGATCTTTGGAAGGGGGGGGGGGCTATAGAGTCCCACATCCCCCCTCCTCAGGGGGATCAGATCTGGTCTGGTCTGGGTAATTTGCAAGAACCAAGGGGTCCAGTATGAGTGGACTAGCTGTATGCTATCCTGAAGTCTGGCTGTAATGCTCTCTATCTGATAGATCTCATAAATGGTGTTCTCCCAGGAGGTTATGGTAGGGACATCTGGGGTTAGCCAGAGGCAAGTTATACATTTGTTTGCTGCAGTAAGAAGTATGCTGAGTAGATATTTTTGTGGTTTATGTTTGATCTGTTTAGGGAAAAGGAGGAGAACAGCTGCTTGTGGGGTAAGTGCCCCAAAATCCACAAATAAGTCCGAAATAACTTTACCTACTCCCTCCCAAAACTTGCTCATGACTGGACAAGTCCAGAATACATGAGCGTGTGTGGATACCTCACATCCACATAATCTCCAACAAGCAGAGTCACCTGTCTCTGAATATTTAGCCACAAGTTGTGGAGTACGAAAATATCTGATAACTACTTTCCAGGCAAATTCTCTCCAGGAGTAGGAGGTAGATATTTTATGTTGTCCTCTCCAAATCTGTTGCCATTCATTTGGAGAGAGTTCTAAGGAAAGTTCTGCCTGCCGTTGAAATTGTACTGAGTCTACTTTTAGTGGGGCCAAGCTCTGTAATGCGGTATGTGCTCGGGACACCAAATGGCTCTGTTCTCCTCCCTCGGTAATACTTATTAAAAATGATTGTAGCATGGGAACCTCTACTTGTGGGATTTCCAATCCTATTTTTCGGGCTAAATAATGTCTAACTTGCAGGTACTGGAAGAAGTCGCGATGGGGAAGGCCATATCTATCCAAGAGTTGATCGAAGCTCAGAAAGAACCCTGACTCATAGAATATATGGGCGTATGATAGTCCTAGGGAGCACCATTTGTCAAAAGTAGGATCTGTCCATGCTGGTATGAAGTCTGGGTTACGTGCCGGAATTCCCATCCAGTCTGCCAAAAATGAATTCTCTGGAAGGGCTAGAAATTTGATCCAGTTGTGCAGTATTACTTTAGTGAACATTGAGCAAGCTGTGGGTTGTTTTAATTGATTAGGCTGGAATATTAAGGATGAATTTAAGGGCACAGTTGTCATGGATTGTTCCACCGAGACCCACACTGGTGTCGTAGTGCCGGAGGATGTCCAGGCTACTAAATGTGATAATAGTATGTCTATCCAGTATCTGTATATATTAGGTAAGGCCAGTTCCCCCCCTCTTCTTAGGAAGCTGAAGTTTGTATAGGGCCACCCTAGGTCTCTGACCTGCCCAGATATATTTCCTGAATATTAAATCCGACTGTTTTAAGTCTTTCAGAGTGGAAGGAAGAGGAATAGTTTGCATTAAATAAAGAAGTTTTGGAAGAGTATTCATTTGTAGGGACTGGATTCTAGAGATGAATGGTAAAGGTAGAGGGAACCATCTATTTAAGTCTGACTGGATCTGTTTAGTTATCGCCTGGTAGTTTATTGTGTATATTGCTTCAAGTTTAGAGGGTATTTGAAATCCAAGATAAGTAATCGAAGATTTATTCCATCTATAGTTATATGATTGTAACGTTAGAGGGGAAAGGGAGCCTCAGATTATCAGAGCCTCCGATGTCCCTGGTTAACTGTGTAAACTGAAACTCTCGAAATTTCTTCCAGGGTTCTAGAAAGCATTTCTAGTGAATCCTCAGGGTGAGAGAAGTATAAGAGTAGGTCGTCCGCGTAATAGGCCACTTTATGAACAGTGGTACCAATCTGGTATCCCAGTATCTGATCAGTCTGTTTAAGTAATTGTGCTATAGGTTCTATGAAAATAGCAAACAAATAGGGAGACAGAGGACATCCCTGTCTGGTGTCTCTGTGGAGGGAGAAACGTGTGGAATGTGATCCTTTGACTTTTACTGTCACCTCTGGGGCTGCGTATATTCCTCTAATGACATCTAAGAAGGTGTAGGGGAATGCCAATTTTGACATGGTAGCTAGTAAAAAATTCCAGTTCACCATATCAAACACCTTCTGGGTATCAAGGCTCAGGAGCATCAGTGGAGATTCAGAAAATATTGCATGATTTAAAAGATATAAAGTGCACTTAATGTTGTCTGTTGTCCTTCTGGACTTTATAAATCCAGACTGATCCAGGTGGATTGAGGTGGGTAATATGTCATTTAATCTATGGGCTAAAATGCTTGTGTAAATTTTATAGTCTTGATTTAATACTGATATAGGCCAGTTAGAATCACAAAGGTGGGGTGGTTTTTGAGGTTTCAGTATATCTGAGATTGTTGCTTGTCTCCTAGAAATGGGACAATCAGCTGTCTGCTGAGAAGCTTGTAAGGCTGCTAATAAAGGTGCCATTATTAGGTCTACTGTTTTTTTTGTAGAATTCTGGTACAAAGTCATCTGGGCCTCGTCTCTTGCTATTCTTAAAATTTTTTATTGTCGTTTGGACTTCGTATTCTGAAATTGGGGACGTAAGTTTATTTTTTTGCACGATGGATAAAGTAGGACGTTTCAGTTGGGCTAAGAATTTGTCAATTGTGTATGGGGGGGGCAATTCCTGCGAGGGGCAATATAATTTCTGTTAGTAAGTTTGGAATGCCGATACTATATTTTCTGTGCCATAATATGTTTGCCTTGTCATAGGGTCTTTTATTTTAGAGATAGTTTGTGTTTGGGTCTGTTTACGAAGTCAATAGGCCAGAAGTTGTGAAGCCCTGGCCCCCTCTTCATAATATCATTGGTGTAGCCACATCAGGGCCTGCTCTCTCTGATAGGATAATATTTTCTGAATGGACACCTGTGTTTGGAGTAAAAGGGGTAGTACCTCTTCATCCCCCTGCATGTGTGCCTCCTGCAAGAACTGTAATTTATCCTGCAGGCTCCTTAGTTAGATTTCTTGTTATTTTTTCCTTTGGGTGGCAAAGGCTATTATATAGCCACAGAGGACTACTTTAATAGTATCCCATAGCAGCTGGGGTGTGGTTTGGGGGATTGGTTATCTCAGACTATTTCTGGAATCTTTGTCTCCAGTAGTTCACTAAATTCCCTGTCCCTAAACAGTATGGGATTAAATCTCCATAGCATCCGCTTTTTCTTCTCTCTGTCTAGTCGAACGGTCAAGGAGATGGGGGCATGATTCGACAGGCTAATGTTAAATATTTTGGCCTGCTGGATCAAATCAATGTGCTCTTTGTTAAGACAGATATAGTCCAGTCGGGTGTAATGCCTATGTGTGTGGGATTAGAAAGTACATTTTCTTTGTCTAGGATGGAGTTGTCTCCAAGTGTCCACCAGATCCGTATCCCGAAGCAGACGTCTAAGATGTTTAGAGCCCGCGCTTTGGGGGGAAGGGAGAACTGCAGAGGTATCCAATGATGGATTAAGTTGGCAGTTCAAGTCTCCACCCAGAATCAGGAGCCCCTTTTGGTAGGAAAGAATCGTATCTAATAAGTGTTGTACAGAAGATGCATCTGCGTTCAAGGGTATATATATGCTAGCAATGGTTTCTACTTGGTTCAAAATGGTGCTCACTGTCAACGCCAACCGTCCCTCCTTATCTGAATATTGATCTGTGGTTCTGAATAGGGAATTTTTAGGAATTAAAATGGCTGTGCCCCTCCTCCTTCCATTTTGATAGGATGACTCAACTATATGGGAGAAACCAAACTGAAGTAACTTTTGGTGCTCCGGGGAGGATAGATGAGTCTCCTGTACAAGTAATACATCTGGTTTCAATTTTTTCAAATTAAGGATAGTGCGGTATTGTTTTATGGGCCCAGCCAGGACATTCACATTGTGAGAGATGATTCTATACATGACAGTCATGTTAGATGTTGTACAGTTTTTCAATCCCCACCTGGCCCTCGCGCTCCCACCCCCTACAAAGATATGGCAAGAATTACAGAAGGAAATGTCATTATCCAGTAGAACCGCTGTGGCTGATTTTCCTTATCTCTGCTTGTGGAACTATAGGGAAATTTAGTAACTTTAGGGGAGAGTGGCCAACTTGGCCTTAACTTGGGGAAGAGAACTATACATACAATATGGTTATGGATACCGTCAATGACTTCCAACACCCTATACCCACACAGAGGTTTAGGTGAGGGCAGAGTTATGTACTGCCTAATGGAGGAGGTAGCCCTCTCATCGAGGAAATACTTCGTCCTGTGGAAACCATTGCCCCTAACTGGAAGGTGGAGAAGGAGGGAAAGGAGACAAAGCAAAATTATAAACCAAATATGGGTAACGGAATGGGATTGGATAGGCCTACGTAATGAGGGTAAAATGGTGCAATTTTCTGCCAGCCCAGGAGCTGTGAACTGCTCCGCCATAACCGCTCCTGTACAGGTGTCAGGAGGGAGGTGTACGGTTCCAATCCAAGTGGTCCTTTGAGGTATAAGGTGGGGAAGGGAGGAGAAAGGTCCGTGACCAACTTCACTTTCCAGGATTCTCAGATCTAGTAACTGGTTTTACTCAGTGCGAGTCAATATAATTACCCCTCCCCCCCAGATTCCCTGGGGGCTTAAGGGACACACCAGGTGTCACCAAGCAGTCCCTCATATTCAGACCACATGTGCAATGCAAGGTGTACAAATATAATCCAGTCATCAGATGGAGTTATTCCCAAACCACCCAACTAACAAAATTCAAATGGATCAGTCTCAGTTCTGGAAGGGTAAGAGTGAGTTCATCTAGTCTTTTCTTCTATGGATGATCCACCAGACTATAAGTTCTGGATATTCTGCATTAGCCCTGGCTCCTAGATCTCAGCCCAGGGAGGGAATCATTGGTTGTCTACGCTATCCTCTTATTCGAGTGATGCTCAAGTGCTACAGGCAGTCAGCCTTCTGTGCCCCCGAGGCTCCATCCAAGGGGATAGCATGGGAGTAATCTTAGGGGCAAGGCCCTCCACAAGTCAAGGGTGAGAACCACCCCCAGAAGTGAAGACCTTCTAGGGCGAGGGGGCATGATATGCTAGGCATCCCCATGAGGGATTAGGCAGATGATCGCAGTTCGGCCGGGTCCCCCCCCGCATGGCCAGATCCCAGGTCCCTTCCCTGAGTCAGGCTCCCTGCATGCTCCATCTATATTGGCAGAGACAATAGACAGCCATCATAGTTTCCCATCACTAGTCAGCTACTAAGGGCTGGCACTAGAGCAACAATGGTGCGGGGCACTGATCCACGGATATGGCCAGGCATAATTGTAAGGATAAGGGCTCCCCAGCCTAGTGGATGGGAGATGTCCATCCCGCGTAGGTTGCCCGGTTATCCTAAGTAAAACTGTGTGTCCCTGAAGGGTCAATGCTACTCACAAGAGTCTTTATAATTATAGCACTGGCCTAGTAGCTATTCCATCATAAGTCTGCCAACACCAAAGCTCCTACACCACTGCCGTCTCTACTGTATTTTTTTCAATGGAGGCTTATCCATCCACAAGGAGACCCAAGTGACTCTAGGTATAGGAGGACATCCCGGCTGCCTGGGGGACAGGAGAACCCACTGCCTCCCACAACCTGTCTTGCCCACTCTCTCCAGAGATAACCCCTGCGTCGCCACCCTCTCCCTCCCATATCACTCCCCCCCGAGCCAGAGCCCTGGGTATGCATCCATGCCAACAACCTACCTCCACGGCAGATATGTTTCTGGATAGCTTTTGCCGTCATGTTGTTCTAATTAACTTCGGGCTGAAAGTTGATCTGGGGAAGCGGACTGAAGTTGTAGCATTCTGAAACATGCTAAACGATCAGTCTCTCCAGTATTCCGTTTAATCGGCTGAGTGCCCAGGGTTTAGATGTTGTATGGTGAGAAGCCAGTCTATCCCTGCAGTAGTCCCCCAATCCCTATGGGGGTGGTATCCTCCCTCACCTCGAATTTGAAATATTCCAACTAAAGAAAATCCAAAAAACTGGACAAAATTATGTCCTGGCAAATTGCTGTAAAAGAGACTTAATGTCTTCCAACACAGATTGCTGGCTCTGTCTGCCTTGTGCTGCCACCTGGTTAATTTCTGGGGATCTGTGGTATCTGTTAGCGGTGGTGGGATGCTGGGGTAAAGCAAATCCCCTGATTTTTAGATCTTGTACTGCCTCTTCTGCTGAATCGTATGCCTGTTGGCCATTTGGGAATTGCACTATAAGCTTGTGTGGGTACGGGTTCTGAATTTAAGTTGTTATTGCCTTAAGAGTGGAAACAGTGGGATATACTCTCTCTGGTGTTACATAGTCCATGGAGCATAATCATTATCAATGAAAATTCTTTCTTGCCCATAGAAAACTTTCCCCTGTGCCTAGGCCTGTTTCAAAATCAGTTCTTTGGTTTGGTAGCGCAGAAATCTGATTATAATGGAGCGTGGTCTGGCATTTGGCTGTGTGGGTTTAGGCCCTAGAGCTCTGTGTACCCTCTCTATTTCTTTTGGGGTTGAAGAGTCGAGAGTAAGAGCTGTGCGCAATGTGGTAATCACAAAGTCTCTCAGATCAGCTCCCTCGCTGCCCTCAGGAATGCCATATAGGCGAAGGGTTTTCCTTCTATGTCTGTTTTCAGCATCTTCCTGGTGTTCTATTGTTAGGTGGCATAGTTCTATTATTTTAGTGATTGCTGTTTGCATTTGTTGAGTTGTATCAAATTGGGCCTGAGATGCGTGCTCGAGTATGGATATCCCAGATTTCGTAGTTTCCATCTCCAGCTGCATTTCTTCTTGGGTTTGCTTAAATGTGATAAAGTCCATTTTAAATTCTCTCAGTTCTCTCAGGATGCAGTTGAGTTTTTGATCCATGTTTGAGGGCTTCCCCTTGCCTTTCTTGGTTTGTGTGGTAGGCTTAGGTGGCAGGGAGTGTGCGGAGGCCTCCAAGTCGGAGTTATCAGCTGCTGGAGTCAGTAGTTGAAAACAGTTGCTCCCTCCTCCTTTATTTTTTGTTGTTGCCATCTCGTATTCTAAACTTAAACAAAGTAATGGGATTTTAGTTGGAAAATTCAGTGGCTTTTGCAGAAGAACAGAGTGTATCAGTAGAGCAAGCATGTTAGGCGGCCATTAAGGTCAGGAGCTGCACCGGAAGTCTTCCTTTACCACTTTAAAGATGCCACTGTCACCTCACCAGATACTGGCAACTGATTTTATTTGTGTTTTCACAGGTTAAAGAATGTGTAACTTTGCAGGACTGCAGTACTCCTACCACCTAAAGGATAACATCTACAGTTAAATATCCTCATATATCCACTCCTATATCCTCTTTCATTTTTTTATGTAATTTTTTTTCCACCAGTGTAAAGCATTCAATGGCGGTGACATACAGGCCACATAAGATATTTTTTATTCACAGATGGGACATGTGTACTGCAGTATGCCAGAGTTGTACAACGTATTATCCTGGTCCTGAAAACCCATGATGTAATGTAAGTATGACAGTGGGCCAGTGTGTGTCACTCACTAAGCGTGAGAAGTTTTTAAGGGCTTTTCTAATAACTTAGTATTTTAAGCTACATAACAGGTTTACTAATAGCTTGGCATTTTCAGCTGGATAAGGGGTTTACTAATAGCTTGGTATTTTAAGCTGGATAAAACTGAAGACAGGAACAGCCATGAGGAGAACTGATTGTTGTGGTGCAATGAATTTGTAGTAATTTCTTCATCAGCTGTTTGTAAGTAACAATGAGGTGCTGCGGACTGCTGTAGGTGGTATCTTCCAGTCTGAAGATGGACAACAGGAATGGATATGCTGAAGATCTGGAAAGAAGACAAAAACATTAATGAAACTTGTTTTCAAATGTGGCACCTCCCCCCAAAAAAATACTTATCTTTCATGGATTAACATTGTTCGTATAGCCAAAGTCAACAATCAGACACAAGTGGAACACATGTGCGGCAGCAACATGGATTCATCACTACTGTCATGAATCTGAGTGCTGTTACCAGAGAATGTAAAACAAAAGAACAGTAATGATAAATGCTTTTAATTCACCCACTTACAGCAGTAACCTCCCCCAGAAAAAAAATTCATTTTACAGTACCACATTAGATGGCGGCACAGATGAATGGCATGTGAATGTGACCATGGGCAACACACCAGTGAAGGTGAAACATTCAATATTTATGACGATGATTCCCTGCAAAGGAAAAACACAATGGACTGCTTATAACAAAAAACAAGATTCAATACAAATTAAATGGCAGCGTCTCTGAAAAAACATGACAGTGACACATACACTAACTAACCAGTGTTGGTATGAATACACACACATAGGGCAGCACGTTTCAGTCAGCGCAGCAGAAGAATTTCCCAGAACATCAAATTATAGTTCAACCCATGGTCATCTGTGGTTATCATCATTTAGCAATATACTGTACATCAGCAGCAGCAGAAAACAGACGGACAACAACAGCAGCAGCAGCAGCAGGTGCCAGCAAGCCATTTTCTCACTCGGGACACTTATGCAGCATTCTGGCTCAAGGTGCATGTTTTTAGCAGTGCGTCAAGAAATACTTGTGACTTTTCTGAACAGTTTCTCATGTGATTATTCCTCATCGGGACTTTTCATGATTTTTTTTTTTTTGCTATCTCCTTCTTCTCCCTCCCTGGCCCTGGTCGGCCCCTTGTCTGGCTGCCATCCCATCACTCCACTCCTTCAGGCCCTCACCCCCTGTATCTTGCATGGCTTACCCCCCATGGTGGGGCAGCAGGGAGCCCTCTTACTCACCCACCAATTCCTGATCCAGTTCAGGGGTGTTACCTCCAGAGACGGAGCCCTGGGGATGGCCAACAAGCCACAACGACCATCCACCAGGGTCTTTTCCTTTGTTTTCTCCCCATGTGGGAGCACAGCGTGCAATGACACCTGTGGTGGGCTTGCAAATGCTCCCGCATGAGCCACCACCAAGCATCTGCCATGCTCCCACCCCACATTCTTGTGGCAGCATGCCACCAAGCCCCAGCCTCTGCTAGGGGTCAGGCATGCACCAGTCACTAGTCACCCCCTCCCCGGAGATGAAGAGCAGTCCGTTGGATGCCCACACTCGTTCCCGGACCCGGGTCACCGGCGTGGCATGAGGTGTGGTATCCAGTGCCTCAGCCCTCAGCGCTACTAGGCCAGCTTAGTTTTCATGATTTTTAATTTTAGTTTTAGAAGGGATTGTAATTGTATGTGATGGTAGTGTATTTTGATTGTAGTTGTGGGTGTGCTACAAAAACTTAACACAGTCAACAGTAACAAAAAAGTAATATAGCATGACAAGTGCAGCAGCAGTGCAATAATCAGGTGACAATTTTTACCTATACTTTTGTATTCCATCTTCGATTGGTAGTTATCTACTGACTTGTCTATATGATACCCTTCTTTCCTCAATTTACGGCTACTGTACTCCTTTTTTTCACATCTGAAATAATAAACAGAGTGCTACTTTTAATCTGCCTTGCAGCCGGTTTTCATCAGTATTGCCACTGATTTTTGTACATCTATTATTTAAAATCATTTTTATTGTGACTAAAATGAACTAGCTTGCAATCCAGCAGGACACATCCACCACCATGACCTTATGGAGCAGTGGGTGTTCAAAAACAGTTGGGTATACTGATGAAAACCAGCTCTGAACAATATTAAAAGGAACACTACTTTTATTATTTCACGTCTAAAAATAGGGAGTGAGTATGCTATAACCCACGACAGACAATGAGTGTATCAGGGCATTAATGCACACCCTGGGTGCGTTGAGAGGCAGGAGGGATTGCCTGAGTGACTTAAAGCACCTGGGAGGGCAGTACATTGATGACCTGATACACCCATGGGCTGGAGTGGGTTATCACTCTTATAAAATGGGCTAACTAACTGTAAAAAGCAAAAAATAAAAAGCTTTTTACAAGCAGCATGCCAACCGTTGGTGTACCAGGACATTAATGAATGGTCAGGTGACACTTTTTGCCCAATGGCAAGTCGTCACAATTGACTTTTCATTAATGACCGTTTTATAACGCAAAATAATATTAATTGTGGAAGGAGTGGTATCCTACAAGTCAGCAGATAAGGGACAATTGAAAACAGAATAAAACAGTATAGGTCATGTAAGGACCCCACCCCTGCCTTTTTACTAAAACGACAGGTGGCATGCTGTTGGCGTTGGCAGCCATACCTGGTGGGGGACCTGGGTTCGGGGAGGATGAGGTTACCTGGCGCAAGGGACCTAGGTTTGGCTACTCTGCACAGGGGCACCCAAGTAAATCCAACTACAGGAAGCAATAACTGTAATGTCCAGAACCAGAATTGGGATTTTTCAGTGTGGCTTTATTTATTAACTAACTGAACATAAACAAAGCATTGCATGGTCCCCCAAAGGGCTACATTCACTGTATGTGCAGATTAGAGGTTAACCAAGTGGTCCATTTGAAGAATGAACACATTACTACTGTTGTCTGGCTTTGGACCCACCAGGCACTCAGCCCGGACTTTGCATGCGCTTTGGATACATAGCCCGACTGGCCCAGCTCCCCTGCCGGCCACTTGACTGACAGTCCACTTGAAGAATGAACCCAAACTTTACTTGGAAAGACATCCCATCAAACAAGGAGACTCCCAAACTGTGGCTCCCCACACCACTTAGAGTCTGCGACTCCTAGAGAGATTTTCAAGTTGCGACCCACGTCTGGGTACCCACCCATCACTGGCCAAGTGCATGAGGCAAGTAGCAAAACACAGAAGAAGTCCGTAGAGGTGGACCTGGTTACTACAGATGGGGGGTTTTCCCACCTCCAGCTCCCACAGCCCATACCCGCCATTTCTCTAGATACACACAGAAAACTTTAGAACTTTAAAATGTAGATTGAACGGTGGATGACCTGAAGCACCCCCTCTACAGCATTACTTGAAATCCAATAAAACTTTAGACTGTTTGACTGCTCCATTTGTTCATCCTAGTAACATAGTCCTCCCAAATAGCAGTCCCCATTACTTGAAATCCATTTAAAACTTTAGACTGTTTGATTGCTCCATTTGTTCGTCCTAGTAACATAGTCCTCCCAAATAGCAGTCCACATTCATTTCCCAACTGAAGAAAACAATTTGTTTGTCCTTCAAATGGAGCCAAACACTCACCCATTCATTGCAGGTGCCCCACAGGCGAAGTACTATAACCTTTGCTGTTATACAAGAACAGACTAAATAAAACCAGGCAGCTTCCTTCCATGGTGGGAGAAGGGGATTGCCCCTGGAACCCACAGAGAACTCCCCGGAGGGAGGGAGCACTGAGACCGGGGGAGCGGTCTCCACCACTTTAAAAAAAAAAGGTAAACACAGGAACACTTCCTTCTTCTTTGAAACAAACTGAAGACTGACCGACTTCCTTCCTGTTTGCTTTAGGACAAACTGAAGAATGACTTTGAAATTTCCCAAAGTTCTAAACTCACTCCCTGAGCTGTAGATTCCAATGTGTCTCATGCAGCTGTGACAGTTCTATGGTGATGTCATCTCTCAAGTCTCAGCTGCGACTGAGAACAGAGTGAGACAGTGTGAACCCCATTTAACTGGAGTTTCACAAGCTGCCTTCCCTGCCTACCACTAGGTCTTACTGGGATTCTAGTAACCCCGGATAACAAAGGGGTTACAGTCAAAATTGTTAACATACTGTATTATTGCACTGCTGCTTTAACACAAAGCAACAGGAAGAAAACATTACTAAGAAAAAAAAATTAATATTTTTTTCTGTATGTGAAAAGACTATTAAGTAGGAAAAGAAGGAAAGCACAGGACAGGATTGTTTTATGTTTTTTTATTTTATAATTTTTTGGGGGGTGTTTTTAATTTTTTGGGGGGAGGGGAAGAAAGTTAGGAAAAATAAAGACAGAACACACAATAGAAGTTAGAAAGAAAACAAAAAGACTACTGGGCCTGGTTCTGACTAATCAGCAATTGGAGCATAGCCATTATTTGCAGATGATGACCCTCAATTCAGTCCAGCTGCTGCTGCATTGTGTCAACCACATTACTGAGGTGGTCGACCTCACTCCACAGTAGGCCAAGATCTGCCAGTGTGGCTGGGCTTTCAGCTGGGTTGCGCTCTCGTGCAGGTGCGGGAGCCACCACCTGTTCCCTCTCCCTTCTGCTGCACTTCTCATGCCATGCAAGCTGAATCAGTGCTGACACCTCATTCACTGCAGGAGCACTTCCTGCTACTTCAGCCACCTTGGCCTCCCACTCTGCATGGTGGTGGACAGTCAGGTGAGTTCTCTGGCCACCTGTTCCCAGATGCATACCCTTCTGACCACGCCACACCATCATGCCACAGGTATTACATTTTACCACACTAAGGTCACCTGGTAGTGTGGTGAAAAAATGCCACACTGCCGCACTGCATGGAGGACCAGGCACAGGCAGTGGGGGGCCCAGATGTCGTAGGCTGCTGCTGGGGGGGAACAACCTGCTGCTGCTGCTGTTGTTGTTGTTCCTGCAGCTGCTGTTTCTGCTGCATGCTTTTCTTGAGCCTTAGCCAGTGGTTGGGGGGGGCCGCAGAGCTAGGCACCACCAGTGCTGCTTGGCTGGCACCACTAATTCCACTGCCAGTGGACACAACATTTACTGGGAGGGGAGCACTGGATGGGAACAAGTTTGCATGGCTGATGCAAACACCACCACCACACATACTTGAGCCAAGATGACCACCATGATTCCCGCAGGAAAACCACCTCTCTCCATTTGGAAAAAAACATTTATACAAGTATTCAGAAGTATACAAAAAAAAAAACAGTAAAATCAGGACTAATGAATATGATAACAAAAGGAGCAAAACTCAAAAGCAGAAATATGGCAGTAAACAGAAACACTGAGTAAATATCTAACTAGCACTATGCAGACACTCTCAAAAAGCTCCTTCTCTGAGCACAAGGCAAGGGGAAGTGAAACTAGCTCACCATCTTGCTTAATTAACTTCCTGCCTGCATCATGTGACCTGCAGACTGTCAGACATGTGATCTGTGGGCTGTTTCTTGCCAACGTCGCCTTCTCAAAATGTAACATGAAGTGAATGTGAAGTGCACAACGCGAAGTCCATTAAGGGCGAATTTCGACTTTTTAATGGGAATTTTGCGTAGTGTTACGTGAATTCAAAGTAGCCCACTTTGCCTTAACTTCATGGGTGAATTTAAACTTTGCTGCATCTCTTGCCGGGAGTATAGACAGCAGAGAGAAGCTGCCTATACTGAGGGACATGGGAAAGTGTACCAAGTGTGGGATACAGTAAAGCTGCCAGTAAAAAGTATACTGCATATGGGAAAACTGAATCTGCCAGTACTGAGATTATGTGTTTGGTTATTACATATGTAATATGGGAGTTGAGTGTTGCCACTGATGACAATGGACTTTGCGAATATTGACTGGAATTGGACAATGATTGGACATTGAGTCTGTGGGTCCCCCCGAGTCCCGTTACCATACTGTTTCCCCATTGAGATGCTGTACCATCAAACTTCTTACACTACATGGAGCATCAAATTTCATTATTACAGGATCCTGGTTTGTTCATTACTTGCACTGGTACTTTGTTCTTACTTGCTGCATTTTGTTGTGTGCCACTAACCAGCTTGCCCCCTAGCCCAGCACCCAGTGGAGAGGCCTATGCCCTAGTACCAAGGAATAAAAGTAAGCCATTTTTACAATTTCTGTTGTGGTTACCCCTTCCCCTTGGACATTCCACAACCATATTCCTAGACATGGGGGGGCTACATGAAAAAATTACTTACCATAGTAATGTTGTTTCTTCTAATGGAGTCTTGCTGTATTCTGACTATATGCAGTTAGCCTCAGCACTTGAACTGCTCCAGAGAGGAAAGGGTTAACTCTATGCCAGAGCATAGAACATTGAGCTCAAGCTCGGTTTTCAAATCTCTGTCTCTGGTACATCTCAAAGTAACCATTAGATTCTTACGAGCACTGGACTAACTAACTAATAGCTATAGAAACTGTGTAAAATTTAAGCCATAGGCAACAAATACATGGATCCATAAGACTCAAGTCGAGAACCCAAGAAGAACCTTATGTAGACAGTGATAATACTAATAATAACAATAATAATAACAATAACCAGAAAAATACCAACCTAGCCAGGCAGGGTATAAAAGGTACACCTCTGGGGTGCAACACTGTACCTGCCCACCCACATCCCAAAAACTAGGTTCTGAGAGGGAAAGCAGGGAGGGAGGTCAGAATACAGCAAGACTCTGTTAGAAGAAACAACATTACTATGGTAAGTAATTTTTTTCTTCAAACAACATGAAGTTTTGCTATATTCTGACTATATGCAGACTACCAAGCAGTTTCCCCCTGGAGGAGGGAATCACAGAACCTCACTTTGGGAATAGGCTCTGCAGTACTGCTGTGCCAAACCTAGCATCACTTCTGGTCTGAGTGTCCAGAGAGTAATGCTTGGTGAACGTATGGACTGTTTTCCAGGTGGCTGCTTTACAGATTTCCACCAAGGAAATATTCCTACCTGCTGCCAGGGAGGCAGCAGTACCCCTAGTCGAGTGAGCCCTCAGGCCTGAGGGGGGCTCTTTCCCCAATTTTGAATAGCAGAATTGAATACGGGAGACAATCCACCTGGCAATAGTTCTTTTAGTAGCAGGTCTACCTTTTCCCACTTCTCCATAAGTGAGAAATAACTGAAGACAAACATTCCTATAGGCCTTAGTATGCTCTATATAATAACTAAGTGCCCTTTTCACATCCAGACTGTGCAATCTTCTCTCCCCAGAATAAGAATGGTCAGTGAAAAACACAGGTAGAGACATGGATTGGTTCAGATGAAAATCCGAAACCACTTTAGGAAGAAATTTTCTATTCATCTTAAGGATCACCTTGTCCCTGTGGAAGGAAATGAAGTCAGGTTCCACTGACACGGCCTGCAATTCACTGATTCTCCTGGTAGAAGTGATAGTTACCTGGAACACAGTCTTCCAAGTCAAGTACTTGAGCTCAGCTGAGGACAAGGGTTAGAAGCAGGGCTGCATAAGCTGTGCAATACAGATATTCAAGTCCCAAGCAGGAGTAGATCCCTGAATGGGGGGTTTGATATGAACCAGACCTTTGAAAAATTCACTGAAAACAGAAAACAGGATGAGATGCAAGGGAAGATCCCTTCTCTGCAGAAAGAAAGGCAGAGACAGCTGCCAGATGAACTTTAACGGTAGCAGACCTAAGGCCTAAACCATTAAGATGAACCAGATAATCCAGAGCTGTTCAGATGCCCGCAGAATCTGGCTGTATGTCTCTCTGAGAACACCAAATACTGAATCTGTTCCATTTAGAATTGTAAATTTTTCTGGTGGAAGGTTTCCTAGAAACTTTAAGGATATCCATT
The DNA here is from genome assembly GCA_016271365.2 of Neoceratodus forsteri. Taxonomy (NCBI): domain Eukaryota; kingdom Metazoa; phylum Chordata; order Ceratodontiformes; family Ceratodontidae; genus Neoceratodus; species Neoceratodus forsteri. The sequence continues at coordinate 611,790,467 of CM028135.1, forward strand.
ATCCCTTGAGAGAGGTGCAGGTCTGCATACTCTAACTCTTCAAGAGCCAAGCCTTGAGTCTGAGAGACTGGAGATTGGGGTACCAAATCCTCCCCTGAGAGGAGGTCAGGAGGTCATGCCTCCTGGGTAGAAAAAGGGGGCTTGACACTTCTAGAGACAGCAACAGAGGATACCATGGTTGCCTAACCCAATCTGGAGCCACCAGGATCACTGTGCAGGGTTGAGACCCAATCTTGATTAGTACTCTGAATATCAGAGGAAAAGGAGGGAAGGCATAAAGAAACCTGTTTGTCCAATCTAACAGGAGAGCATCTAGAGGAACAATCCCCAGGACTGGGGGTCTGCAGCAGAACAGTGGAAGTTGATGACTGTCTGGGGCTGCAAAGAGGTCTATCTCTGGAGCGCCCCATCTCTTGAAAATTACCTGAAGAAAATGAGAGTTCAGGGACCACTCATGGTGACCCTGGGATATCCTGCTTAAGGCGTCTGCCAGCACATTGTCCTTCCCTGGAAGATGTACTGCTGTCAGAGAAGTCTAATGACAGTAAGCCAGTGACCATACCTTCATGGCTTTTGTGCACAAGGCTGTGGACTGAGTGCCCCCTGCTTGTTTATGTACCACATAGTGGTGGTGTTGTATGTTCTGATCTGCACCACCTTTCCTTTGACTGATTCTGAAAAAGCCTGAAGGGCCAGATACACAGCTCTGAGTGCCAGAAGATTGATGTGAAGGAGAGACTGCTGCTGTGACCAAGTACCCTGTGCAGTGAGCTCCCCAGGTGGACTCCCCACCCCAGAAAGGAATCATCTGTGGTAAGGACCACTGAGGGTGTTTGACTGAGAAATGGAACACCCTGTCTGAGATTGTCCTCCTTCAACCACCATTGAAGAGCCTGGACAAGAGTCTGAGTCACTGGAATCAGCCTTGTGAGAGAATCCTTTCTCTGAGACCAAAAGGACCTTAAGTGGAACTGAATGTCCCTAATCTCAAACCTGGCTCCCTGAACCAGTGCAGTGGAAGCTGAAGAAAATGTTTGGCTGGATGAGACACTAGTAGTCTTAAAGAGGAAGCCAGATCTGTAAGGGCCTTTACCCTTGAGCAAGGAAGAAAGACCTTTGCCTGAATAGTATCCAGCTCCATTCCTATAAAAGTAAGAAGTTGCACCGGTTGTAGAACTGACTTGGGTCAATTGAGAAGGAATCCTAGAGAACCCAGAAGCCTCTGGATGACCTCTAGAGCTGACTTGACTTGGTCTGAGGACTGGCCTACAATGAGCCAATCGTCTAGGTAAGGAAACACTGAGATTCACTGCCTTCTGAGGAAGGCTACTACTACTGCTGCTAGACATTTTGTAAATACCCTTGGAGCAGAGATGTTAGACCGAAGGGCATTGCTTTGAACTGGTAATTACCTGAGGGCAACTTGAACCTGAGGTACTTTTTGTGGGAGCATCTGATAGGAATGTGGAAATAGGAATCCTTGAGGTCCAGGGACGCTAACCAGTCTCCTGGCCTTCAAGAGGGAAGTATTATTCCCAGAGTCATCATTTTGAATTTGGGCTTTGTGATATGTTTGTTCAGATATCTCAGGTCTAGGATGGGTCGCCACTCCCTGTCTTTTTTGGGGTAAGGAAGTATCTTGAATACAGACCTTTCCCTCTGTGCTATAGAGGAACCTTCTCCACAGCTTTTAGAGACCACAGGGAAGAAACCTCTGCCTCTAAAGCAATTGTTTCCAGAGGTGTTGCAGGTGAAAAGGACTTGTCTCTCATTCCGAGGAATCTTTTGAAGCTGAGAGCAAGTCCCTGGCTTACTACTGCCAGGACCCATTTGTCTGAAGTGACAGACTTCCAGGCCTGGAAGAAGTAAGCCAGCCTGCCCCCTACTGGAACTGAGGAGGCAACCCAGTCTGACACATCAGGGTGTCTGTTTGGCAGGAGCCCTAGACTGAGAAGAGGATGCAGCTCTGCTTATCCCCCTTCTGCCTCTCCCTCTGAAGAATCCACTCTGCTGGCAAGAAGAAGGAGCCTGGGCTTGGTAAAAGGGCCTGTGAAAAGGCTTGCCCCTGCCAGCCCTAGACTGCTGCTTTTGTGGAGTGGCTTGCATTTCCTTGGCCACTACACTCCTGTAGGTGGCCCTGCATTCATCCACCTTTTTCATGTATGTCTCTGTTTGCTCCCCAAACAGAGAATTGTCATTGACAGAAAAATCCATGGCCTTAGCTTGGGTATCCTGTGAAAGGCTAGCACATGTGAGCCAAGCAATCCTCCATAAGGAGACAGATGTAGCCATGACTCTTGAGTCCACAGCAACATGAAATTGTACTTTGGATGCCTCTGTACTATCTGCAGCCACCTGCTCCAGCTCCTTGGCCAACTGGGGAGGGGCATTCTCAGCTAGCTCCAAAACAGTATCCCACCTGGATTTCTGGTACCTAGCAAGATAAGACATATAAGAAGCATGCCTGAGTCCCAAAGAAGATGCCAAGTACTATTTCTTTGCATGGCATCCACTTCCTGGAATCCTTATCTGGGGTGAGTGAAGCCAAGGGGATGTTAGCCTTGTCACAGGCTACAGCCAGCACTACCCCAACATGGCTACAATGAGAATAAAGAAAATCTGTTCCAGGACCTGACAGCATATACCTATTGTCCATTCTCTTATCTACAGGAGGTATGGAAGATGGCATCTGTAAGATATTTTGAGTTTGTTTCCCCAAAGATTTATGCAGGGGACTAGGCAATCTCTAAGACTATGGGACATCTGTCATCTCTACAAAGTCAGGTTCTTCTGCCTCCTCAACAGCTTCCACTGCTGGTAGCTGGAGGGTTTCTGCCACCTTTTTATAAAATAAAAAGTGTGAAGGGGACTCAGAAAGTCTGGGAGGGGAAACACTGGAAGGCCTGTCTGGGGAGATGTAAGTCTCTACTTGCTCATCTAGGCCTCCAAAATCATCTTTATCTTCATAGTCTCCCTCAGGATCCTCCTCCCAATCCAACTCATAAAACTCCTCAAGTTCATATTCTGAAGGGGCTGGAACCGACCTAACCGATCGCCTGCCAGGCGGTGTCGGTTCGGTCGGAACCGGACGGAACGATTGAACTATATTAATAGCTCTGGGAATCTCTTTTGTGGTTGTGATCTGAGGGGCAGGATCTGAACCGGTAGATTTCTTTTTTCTTTTTGAAGGAACCGATCCTTCAGAATCTGACTTCCTTTTGCCCAAGGAGGTATCGACCGTGTCAGCAGGAACCTCCTCAGGTTTGGTCGGGACTGAACCGGGCTGGCCATCTGAATCAGCAGACTTCTCGGCCTCTCTTTCCCTAAGCCAAACTAATCTTTTTTCTATAGTGGCTATAGGGAAATTTGCACAAATTAGGCAGTCTATTTTGAGGTGGTCAAACCCCAGACAATAAACACAAGTGAGGTGGGAATCAGTTTCAGTAAAAGCCTCCCCGCACTCAGTACAGTGTTGAAACCCAGTGGGACCATTTTTCTTCTTGGGTTTCTCCGACATTGCCTTACCAACCAAAATTACCCTTAACAGCGGTTACGCCAGGTAATACAAAAAATTTTTCGGTCACCAGCCAGTTCAAGGGCTGTTTAAAAAAATGGAATAAGTCGTCGGTTTTTGAAACCGAAAAAGTACTGGACCACACTTAAACTGAAGAAACAGAAAAGTTGTAAACAACTATTTCAGTTCCCAACCAGACTGACTGGAAAGAAACCAAAGAAAAACAATTTCTATCACTATCTATCAAAACTATACTACCTGTACCACAGACAGAGATTTGAGACCAAAAAAATAAAGCAATGGTTGTAATAAACCAATCGAGGAACTATACCAAACCGAAGCAGGAAGGAGAAATTCTCCAGAACGTTTTCACAGTTAGGCGGAGTAAAGAATCTAATGGTTACTTTGAGATGTACCAGAGACAGAGGTTTGAAAACCGAGCTTGAGCTCAGTATTCTACACTCTGGCATAGAGTTAACCCTTTCCTCTCCGGAGCAGTTCAAGTGCTGGGGCTAACTGCATATAGTCAAAATACAGCAAGACTTCATGTTGTTTGAAAGAACAGTTTGCAAGTCAGCAGAAAGTCTGGTACAGTTTGGTATACTGCGATAAATGGTAAGTAAAAAAAATAAACTTTTGACACAAAGTGCACACTGGGACCAGATTCACACTTGGGTGTGGGGCTCTTACTGCTGACTGGTCTCCTTTAAATACATTAGTGAAAGTAAAAAGACAAGGGTTAGCAGAAAGGATAAATAAGGATGGGGAAAATGTGGAGAATGCAGGTATACTGAATGAATACTTTTGTTCAGTGCTCACATTCAAGGTGGCTGGCCCACTCCCTAACAGCAGGAAAAAATTATACAGGGGACATATTTCAGATTGGGAGAATAACAAGAGAACAGGTATTAAAGGGACTGGAGAACCCCCAAAAAAACACAATAAATCACCAAGATCAGATGGAATACATCCAATAGTGCTGAAAGAAACTAGGCAGGTGCTAGTGGAGCCACAGGCAGTCCTCTTTGGTAAATCAGTAGCAAGAGGTGTAGTGCCTGAGAACTGGAGGGTGGCACATGTGTTTCCTTTGCACAAATAGGATCATAGGGAAAATCCAGGAAACTACAGGATGGCAAACCTGACATTTATAGTGGTGAAACTTCTGGTGACAATTATTAGGGACCTTCCTAGAGAAAAAGGGTCAATGGAGGGGAACCAGTATGAATTTACTAAGGGCTGGCCACGCCAGGCAAACCAAACTGACTTTTTTAAAGTAGGAACACAAATAGCAGAGAGGGGCCAGGCAGTGTAAGTTTTATACTGTACCTAGATTTAAGAGAAGCCTAGGTGATCAGGGAATAGGGGAAGGAATAACTAGGTGGCTCAAAACAGGCTGAGAGAGAACCCAGAGTGTGGTCCTAAATGGTAAATGCTCTGAGAATAGGACAGTGACTAGTGGTGTACAGCAGAGGTCGATCCTGGGGCCACTCCTGTTTAATACATAGTATGTGTATCTTTGATGTAGGAGAGGGTATCCAGGGCAAAATGAGCCTGTTTACAGATGATACCACCCTCTATATGAGGGTCCATGGTGAGGAAGGGATTGCCATTATAAGACAAGAAGTGAGGTGGCTGGAGAAGTGGTCCAGTATTTAAGAAGTTGAAATTTAATACCAAAGAGTGCAAAGTAATGCACATAGGATAGGAGGAGAAAATCCAGGAGCAGTGTACTTTATTGATGGGTCAATGGTCCAGAGCATGGAGGAGGAGAGGGACCTGGAAGGGGGGAATCAACAGTGACTTAAAGCAGGCTGCTCAGTGTAACAGGTTATGGGGAGGGCTAACAGAATGCTGGGGAGCATAGAAAGAGGAATAACTGTGACAGGGTAGAATAGGACTCTGTCCCATTTGTTTTAGAGAAAGTATGTAAATGCAAGGATCTATATTCTTTCCTTTTCTCGCTTCTCTGTCTGGTTGCGCAACCAAATTTTCCTGTGAGACTTTGGACTTGATCAACCCGAACAGTCTCGCAATTCTTTGCTTCTCTCTGTCTCTGTTTTCTCTTGCTGTCTGTTTTTCTTCCTTGCATATCTATATCAGCTAATATAAAATTATGTGCAAATCAACGTATGGAAATGTAACTAATATTGGGATCCCTTTTGTTTAGAAAATATTTAGTATTACTGTTGAAACGTGTATTAATTGTATTTTGTCATGACTTTAAAAACCTAGAGGTTACTTGAGTGCAAATTTTGAGCCTTTTGCAAAAAGGCATGGGGTCATAATGTTGCACGACAGTATGCCGCATGGCAAAATCGCGCTGCCAATACAGTGTGATTCTTGCCATGCAGCATATCTTTTTTCTGTGGTGGCCTGCCCCCACATCCCATTACGGGGGCTGTGCTCTCAACCCCCACTATAGATTCTCAACTCCGGGGAGGGGTCAAGTCAGGAGTGCACAAAGTTTAAAAAATAAAAGTTTCTGGGACTGGGAATCAAACCCGGTCCCAGAAGCACTGTCTGGGTTCCCTGCTGCTTTGGCTCAGTCTGTTGAGCCACAGCAGCTGGTCAGCAGAACCCACTCCCAGCAGAGGTCTTATCATCTGCCTGGGAGAGTGAGAATGGTGCAATACTGCATACAGCAGTATGCGCAGTATTGCACCATTCGCTCACTGGTGCAATGCTGTACCGGGTTAGCCATAATGTCGTATGCTATTAAGCGTGCGACATTATTACCTGGTACCTTGCAAAAAGGAGTCTCAGGAAGCATACTGTTCTAGTAGCTCCTGAAATTGACAAGAACAGAATGTTTTGCTAGAACAGGATGCTTGCTAAGGATGAAGATTCAAAAATGTTATAAAATAGCTAAGCTGCAATTGCAGAGAGAGATTTTTTTTGTTTTGGAAAAATGAGAGATTTTTACAAGAAAAATTTAGTTTTTGCTTCTGTACATGGTTATTCTGAACAGGCTTATGTTTTTTATGTTACTGCAACTACAAATAAACAGTTTTATGGAATTTTACAATTGCTCCTGGTTTTCCCTATGCTTCCTGACCTGTGCCTAAACAACAATAACTAGCAGGAGAAGGGAGACAGGAAGTGACAGGAGGACAGAGACTAGAGCATCTCCAAGTAGGGAATCTTGAGAGAGACTAGATGAGTTGTTCAGGTCTTTTTTCTGTCCATCAATTTTCTGTTTCTATGTTTCAATAAACATAAACAACAACAATATTAATGGCTTGGATAGAGCCAGTTTCTAAGCCTCAGAATGACTGTAAGGAACTCCATCTGCTGAGTTGCCCAGTCACTTACATTACTGACCTCATGACATGGGTTGTTCCTCATTTCTGCAGCAGGGTAAATTGGTGTGGGAGTATTGTAGGACAGTTGCGAGACCAATCATGGCATTTCTAATTGTGGCATCACCCCTACTAGCCACAGCGCAGCTATGGGTAGATGATTCTCTAGCTGGACCTCATGAGGGAGGTATTAATGTTTGCCAGCTGTAACCATGCCTGTCTTGGCTTTGGACTTACAGGAGGTTTGGATAGTTTCTTTGTGAAACACTGTGGTCCACCACAATTATTTTTTTCATTATGTATTTCTCATCCTGCTCCTCCCGACAGGTCCTCTTCCAATGGTAACCCACAACTGTATCCCCACTATGCTGGGACTTACCCCATCCTCTTCTTATCACCATGGGTGGGTGCCTCGGACAATGATGTAGAGCCTGACGGGACACTGTCCTCTTCCTGCTTGGCTGAGGTGTTTTCCTCCCAGTTTCACCTGCTCCCTGAGGTTGGCACATGTGGGTGATGCTGACATGCAACGCGAAGAAACCACATGCCCTCTCACTCTAAGAGGCAGCCACTGCTGCACCACCTATCCCCTGCTAGATGGTAGCCATGCAACAGCACACACTGTTTCCCCACCCAGAAAGCAGGAGTGCAATGAAATTACAGAAAAAATTGACCCTACCCTTATCTCACTATAAAAGATTCCAGGCAGCTTTCAGTTCTGTTTGGTGGTTCAATTTTCCAATTCCACCAAACTCTGATTATTTTATAAATGTTTTAATCAAGTTTTTTTCTCAAAGAAAAAAGATGGCTACCACATTTTGCATGTAAACAACACTGTAGACCTGGCAGGGGTTAAGATCCAAATAATAAAATAAATTTGTGGTGTGCAGCATAAGAGGTACCTAGACAAGTAAATTTGATAGGTATGCAAATATCTTTATTAAACTGTAGCTGAAAATGGCTTTTTGGGAAAAACATTTTTTGTTGCACTGCTGCTTTAAAACATTTAGGTAAACTCTGATTTAGTAGCAATTTGACTGCTGTGTACTGCTGTTGAAAAGGTGACATGAGAAGGGTAATTTATTTTGCTATGAGTTATGGGCTCAGTGTCAACTTTGGGGGAAGAAAATTAGAAGTCTAGCAAAATCAGGGATACTACAAACATTATAGACTGCAGAGATTCAGTCTGAATGTAAAACAAGATGCCATAAGTTAATTGTTTTTAAACCTTTTACGTAACCTCTGAATGACTCCTGTAATATGCTCTAGAGCATTTATAGGCCAATAGTTTATGGGGGCAGCTCTACTATAAATACCTTGCCTCAGACAGATTTGACCATGATCAGGTACACCCCTACCAATGTTTAATGGTACAACAAGAAATGTTTAATGGTGCAGCACACCAACCCACACACTCACCCACAAGTCACCAAGGCTGGCAGAAAAGACAGACCTAAACTTCAAAAGGTCAGTTGATGAGCAACAAAAATGCTAAGAAATTTCTTTGAAACTTGACTTCCCGGCCAATGCTCTTTGTGGTAACCATTGCCTCAGTGCTTGTGCGCTGAGGTTCTTTGTCAACAAAAATGATGAACGGAATGGAACAGATGACTTACTTGGGTAGGCAGGGGGAATCAAGCGTAATCTCACTCAAGAAAAGAGAGTAAGCAAACAACAGAAAACCTCTGGGAGTCAGAGGTAAGGGGCTGAATGAGAAGCAGGACTTGTTTCAGTTGTTAGGAGACAACAGGACACCAATTCAGAATACATGGAGCCAGGTTTAAGAGGGAGATGAGGAAACACTACATCACCCAAAGGGTGGTGAAAGTATGAAACAGCCTGTCTCAGGAGGATGTTGTAGGCAGACAGCATGGAATCCTTTAAAAGCAGACTGGACAGGTATCTGGAGGGTAAACAAATCATTGAAGGTACAACAACTGAGCAACACATGCTCATTGAGTAGTATTGGCAACCACTGAGTGACAGGTGTGGTGGTGGGGGAACTAAATAAACTAAGGTTTCCATTGGCTTCTACTTTCTATGTAGTTTATGGTGCAGCTCACCAGTACTCCAGTCCACAGAAGCATACCAAGCAACTGGGAGCACTAGCATACATCCACTGTTCCTACTGTAGGGTGTTGCAGCATGCCTGTGCCATATAGCAGAGGGCAAAGCAGTACAGAGTAGCAGCCCAGTGGCATGCCAGAAGATTGAGAAGTGCTGGCATGCCAGAATCTCAGTAATCTGGTGTGCCACATGGCACTAAATGTTACAATGCCCTACCATCTAATACAAATTCACATGCAGATATTTCTGTAACAATAAATTCCAGGAACAAATTCTTTATACTGCTGAAAAGCTTAGCTTAGAATAAAGAGCTTTATAAAAATGGTAACAGTAATTGAGGATGTGAAGGAACTCTTGGCTAATCATACTACCGCTATACTCTATAAGCAGGGAGGAATAAATGTGCTGTGCATAATATAGCTTGCTACTGTATGATTGTATATGTAATATGCTCTAAATTTGCTCTCCAATATCTTCCCAAGTACTACACAGTTCACTGACTTGATGAAGCAGTCAGTGAAATGTATGTCTTCCATCCAGGCATGAGACGCAAGTTTACACAATGAACACATCTCAGGAAGGACATAAGACAGGGAGCAGGCTGTCCAGAGGAGGGCAACTAAAATGCTGCAGGGGCTACATCAGAAGCCCTATGAGGACAGACTGAAGGACCTCAATGTGTACATCCTGGAAGAGAGAAGAGAGAGAGGGGGACATGATAGAGACCTATAAATACCTCATGGGGTTAAATAAAGTACATGAAGGGAGTATTTTTCAGAGGAAAAGATGCACAAGAGCATGGGGACATGCAATTAAGCTGGAAGGAGGAAAGTTTAGGAGAGATGTGAGGAAGAACTTCTTCACTGAAAGAGTGGTGGATGCCTGGAACAGCCTTCTAGCAGAAGTCCTGGGGCCGAAAACAGTGGTGGTCTTCAAGCATGCATCGGAGAGGCACAAGGGAAATTTAGTTGGGAAGCGGGGGGGGGGTATCAAATAGAGTCTGTGGTGACATGACAGGATAGGCAGGGAAAAAATGGGTATACTAGGTGGGCCAAGTGGTCCTTATCTGCTATCCAAGTCTATGTTTCTGTGTTTCTATGTAACCTGGGATCCCAGTCAGGCTGGCAATGATGGAAGAGCACATTCTAATAAATCCCTCTAGAAAAATGCTGATTGAGAGATATCAGAAGGCGTTAGTATTTGTGGTCATAAGTCTCTGAGGAAGGACTGGATTGGCCTCAAAGCTTAGATATTGTTTTCTTTTTGTTACATCTATGTTGGTCCAATAAAAGGTATCAATCTCTTCCCAACATTGTTGAACTATGCGGACTTCCTTTTCAGTCAAGGCCCCGCCTCTGCACTGGTCAAACTGGACACACTCTATCATAGAGCTTTAAGGTTCATTACCGGCCTCCCCTTTGCCATGCATCACTTCCTATATGCTGCTGTGGGATGGCCAGCCCTCAAATATGGAAGACAGAGGAACCTTTTGGACCTTCAGAGCTATTACTAAGAAGTTGCTTCGATATGTCTTGGATTGCCTGCCCCTAAGCTCAGTAGACAAATATGCTTTGAGGAGTGCCTCCTACAGCTCCTTTATTATACCTAAGGTCAGATCGTGCTTTGATAGGGCATCCTTTGTTTATGCATTACCCTCACTCTGGAACAAACTGCAAAAAACATTGGAATTGGTCTACCATATCAAACTATCAACATTCAAAACTCTTTACGCTCATTCTTTCAAGGAATCCTGTAATTGTTTACCTGACCCTACCTTATTACTTGAATTGAGCCTCCTACTCTCCGTCCTCCCATGACCCCTCTTCTTCCTGTTCCCTTATCCCCTCCCTCCCCTTGCCTTTGACCAGCATCCTGGGGCCCATCTTCATTCCATTGGTGGTCTAAGCAGCACTCTGCGATCAGTGGCCATCGTATGGCTGCCACTGCCCATTTAGTCTTCTACCCCTCTTCCTCCTCCCTTTTAGGCATCTGCCCCTTCACTCTCACTTTCTGGATCTATCCTTCTATTTCATACCTAATTTAAGAGCCCACTCTCTTGCACCCTGTGTATTCCTTGTAACTTGTATTTATTATTTCCTTCATACAGTCCACAGAATCGCATGTATATTTTTGTATATATATTTTTACCAAAAATTAGTACTGTTATCCATCTGAATTCTGTACATTGTTCTGTGTTCAATTTCTATTGCATTAGGACTTGTATTATGATTCTGTTGTGTATGTAACCCTTCTATGCTTGACTATATATCTATGTCCAGGTCCACTTCGTAAATGAGCTTTGCTCAATGGTGTTCACCTACTTAAATAAAGATTTTGATTGATTGATTGATTGATTGATTGAAACCATTTGCTTCTGGATTCGTTTAAGGGATGAACACATCTTTTTTAAGTTCCTCATACTATTGTATGTGCATTTGTAGAAACACGTTTCCACTGTTTATTTATAGTTCTCTTCAATCAAATCAAATCAATGTGAGTTTATTAGCAGGCATCCCAAGGGAGGTTGAAGTTGCTAAAGATAAACCTAAAAAACATCATCAATGAAGTAATATAGTTCAATAAAAGATTATCAGCACAGCACAGCAGATGTTAATACAAGTGTGCACAGTGAGGATAATCCATACAGTTATAAACATTTTATATACAGTGGCTCTCACTAGGATAAAGCACTCTGTACTGTACTGTACTGTAATTAGATGTCACAGACAGACCTCTCAACCTCCTTTCTGGCAAATAAGGAACAGGTCTGAAAATAATCAGGGATAAATAACTAAAATCAGGGACACCTGCCGGCCCACTGGCGCAGTTGTTGGATTTCCGCTCGTGACACCAACAACCTGGCTTTGGGAATGGACCTGGGTGTCAGAGGGATGGCTGTGGGGGAGATGGCTTGAGCATCCCACGATGGCTCACCATCTCCCGGGGGGAGGGGGTACACATCCCGGTGTTTGCCAACCTCTGGCAGAGGCCGGAGGCATGGCAGCACATCGGGTCCTGCTGCGTAGGGAGCGTGACGGATGTCGGCTCATGCCTTGACATCCTGGCATGTTGCACTCCCAGAAAGAAAACCAGGAAAAGGCTCCCTGACTGGCCAGATGATGGTTGCTGTTACCCCACCAACACGATGCCCCGGACAGCCCAGACCAACACCAGCAGCACCCAGGCCAAGTAAATTGTGCTGGCTGCCCCCACTGGCTCCTTCCCCCTTGGAGGAGACGCCGTCGATGAAGGAAGCGTTGGGTTACCTGGGGCTGTAATGTGGGGTGCTGCTGGCTGTGAGGATGGAGTGCTGCCGGTGCACCGGTGACCCAAGGAGTGGCCGGTCAGGAAGTGTGGAGGCGCGAAAAATCAAAAAATCAGTGACATATCCTACAAAAAGGAAATATCTCTCAAGAGGCCTGTTATATTTTGGGGCTTGGTGTGAAAAGCATTATCTGAAGAAGAACAATTAATATCTGCAATAATGCAAGCTTCAAATCCCTACTTTTTAGCATAAAAAATGCCAAATTTAGGAGGGAATGGGGACATTTCTGAGTCAAAATCAGGGACGTCTGAAAATTAGACAATTGAGAGGTATGGTCACAGTTTCCTGCATGATAAATTGTTGTGATTCCCATCTCTCCTCATTTGTAATTAAAGTGCATTTCCACAGGCAAATGTGCCCCTTTTTCAATTTAAGAGTGATCCCGCCATCCTTAGATAGGGTTTCTTTCTTGTTAAACATACACCAGTTCCTATTTATTTTTGTAGCACCCCTCTTGGAGGAGAGTGTGACGTGGTCCCCATGACACATTGCTGCTTTACCCTTTTCAGGTCTCTGGGCCTAGGACCCTTCAAGGGTTAAATTTTCCTTCCTCCAGGGGAGCTAGTCAGCTATTGGCTAGGAGCCACTCTGGGGATGGGTCTCTTTTTGCCAATTGCCCACTCCTGCAGTTCTTGCCATTTTGAGTAAGGGGAGGTAGAGTCAAAGCCAAGTGAGGTTGTGGCAGCGGCCGTGGTTTAAGAGATCTCTGCTGGGGTAGTGATGCAGTGAGGGGAGACAGAGCACTGAGTTTCTTGCATTTGGCAGCTTCAGGACTCGAATCTATGCAGCAAGAGAACTGAGCGCTTGAGGGATGTTAGCCAGATGGGAATCCAGGTCCACTAAGAAAAGCAAGATAAGGTAGATGAAGTAAATTAAGTGCAAAGATCCACAGCAAGGCCTTTGGGAGCATTAAGAAAGATTGCTCCCTGGGTTCCAGGCCACCCATAATGCGAGCAGTGATGCTGCTTTGTGAGTGACCGTGGAGAATGCAGTCAGTTTCTCAGTGAGGGATTGCAGTAGCTGAGTCTGGGCCTGCAGTCTGTCTGAACAAGTTTGAAGTCTGTGAAGCTGGAAACATAGATGGGATCATGCAGACGGGAGAATCCAGTCGGAGGAAGCTGGTTTTGAATCTATGGATGAGAGCTGTGTAAAGCTGCCTGCAAAGTTTAGTTAAATTGCTAGAGTGATTAAGTATATGATGCCTGTTAATATGGATCATTGCAATGACATTATGTGTACTACGAACAGTGAATACATCAACAATGTACGGGCACTGAAATAATGGACCCCAGTCCAGTGCTTTCATGTTTCTCCATGGGATATGGTTGTATCAAGTTTACATAACTCCATGGAGTGAATAAGTTCTTATTAAATGTTCTATTACCATTGTCAATTGTCACTGGAATTCTTTAAATGCCAGCTCTGCTTGTTGTACCATTAAACAAGTTGCCTCCTAGCCCAGTGCCCTGTGGAGGAAGCCAGTAGCCCAGCCCGAAGAACAAAATGTAAGTCATCTTTTGCAGTTTCTGTTGTAGTTCCCCCTTCCCCACAGATAGTAACACCGTCATACCCCTAGACACTGGGAGGGGGTGGGCTACATTTTAAAATTACATTCAGTCCACTGTGTCTTAAGACTGGTTTACAACCATGGTTAGTAACAAATGGTTCCATGTTAAAATCATGAAAATATAATCGCGATTGATTTACTAGCGAGTACAATTCCACAAATACACACATAGTGCCTGCACAAAATCTCTGGTGTAAAAATAACGATCCTGTAAAAATAGCAATCCTGTCGAAATCGGAGACATACCAAGGTTCCACTCCTACCCATCTTAATGTTTTTTTCCTACACTTCCATTAAGAGTTTTTATTTTTTTTTTTTTGTTTCTGTTTTTCAGAGTATGTTTCTTCACTGCATCCCCACCATTAGTCCTGTTTACTTCAGGTATAGTTTCATTAAGGACAAAACCAGGGGACTCCTGTTGCTTATTATTTATAGAAATCCTGCATGTACCGGAGAACTGCGTGAGCTGCACCCTGTCAAGGTCGGAGCGGACAGCTTATCTTGAAAAATCATCATGTCCGCTGACCTGCAGCTGTGCCGGGAACCACAGCTCCAGGGCCAAACTGGAATGATCAGACTTTGCTCTCAGTCTCTCCTTCTGTAATAAACACCGTTCCTCTTCCTTAGTGATGAGTTACAGGAGGGCTGCTATTTTGGATAGCAGCTCCCACTCCAGATGTTGCTCTTCTCAGAATACCTCATGGAGCTCTACAGTGACAATCAAGGCAGGGCATGGAACCATAGGGATAACGGGCGGCTGGATCCTGTAACTGCACCAGACCATCTACAGACAGGGATACTCTGAATTTCACAACAGGGCTGCCATAGGGAGAACCCATATGCTGAACTGCAATTTGACCCTTGTCTGCAGGTAAGCCAGTGCCATCATTAACAATGGGATTATTCATCCCCAGAACAGGCTGCGCAACCATGTCAGGAACAGCAGAAACAGCTTTCGAATTACTCAAGCTGGGGAAGGAAGCACAGATTCTCAATCAGTTAACCAGGAGATCCCAGTTGAAATGGAACATCTTTTTTACCACAGTGATCTGGTATGGAGCAGTCATTACATCAAAAGAGAGATGGCCATCATTAAGAGTCAACTTATTGTCAGCCTGTCAATGTAGCAGCATGGTTTATGCATGTGATGTGGGTGACCCAGGTTTGAAAATGAGCCAGAATGTTGGTGGCTTGCCAAGGGGAGGAGGAGTAAACATTCCACAGGACACTGTTCTCCTCTTGCAGTGGAAGCAGTGTGTTCCACAACATGACTGCCACCTGGGGAGTCACATGTGGAAGCATAAATGGCGCCACTTCTAAGGGGGTATGATCTTCAACATTGGGCACAAGCATGCATGGCATGTGCAAGCGCTGTAATGTACAATTCATCATGACATGATGGGAAGGGATGGAATAGAGGAAGAAAAACTCCAGCTGCAGCAGGATGATGGTGAACCTCTTGCAGGTCCCACACTGATGATCAGGCACCCTCCTTCTCCACTGATTCTGATCCCTGATGGGACCTGGGGAACCCCATTCAGGGGCAAGCTATGGAAGCCTTGGAGGAGACCCGAGTAGCTAATAAGCAACAAAAGTGGACACACTCAGAAGCAGACTGGCTCCAGAAACATGTGTAGAAACAAAATTTATTGACTGTGTAGTATCAAAAAAGTCAAAGATAAGCTACCCCTGTGCTTCGCCTCACAAGTGAGAGCTTTAATCAAGGATGAGTGTGTCTGCTTTTGCTATTTGTTTTCACAACATCCTTTTGGGAAAGTACCTGGTTCCCAGAGGTTTTCTGTTGTTTGCACCAACTAAGGGAAGTCGGTGACTGCGGGGTGACTAGAATGGAGCAGGTTGGCTAACCACGGCAGAAAAAGTCAAACTTTTTAAAATTCTCTCTTACTTACGACTACTACAACATACTATAAATCAGTCACATGAGATCAGAGTATGAGTGAATAGGGTGAGCGTGTGTGTAAGAATGCTTGTGCTGAATAGCAGGTGCATCTGAGGTGGAAAGAAGAAATGTAACTCGACAGTTACAATCTAAAGGTGTTTATGAGTGTATCTTATTTCAGCCATCCTCAAGGTATTTAAGCCAGATCAGTCTTGATAGAAATACCATCCCACAGGCAACAAGAGGTAATGCTACCAATGCTGACGTAATCTCCTCTAGCACACACGTTAGGGAAGCATATAATTACAACTGTAATCATTCAGTAGCCCATCAAATATCTCCACAGGTAACAAAACGACATTTGCAATTGAGTGGATGCCATTTTTATCTGTTACAGTACCGGGTCAATATAGTGCTGCTGAAACAGCGCATGAAGAATCGCACAGCAGAAAGTGTGAAAGTTTCTACAGCAACAGGTTTCTTAGCGTGTGGTAATAACCGCTACCCCTGTCACTGTACGCTCACATGGGGGAGCACCAAGGAGGCTGCCGGTGTGGTGCCTGGTCAAGTCACTCCCGTGGTGGAGTGGCTAGAGCACCAGCACCCGGTGGCGTTGGGGACCTGGGGCCGCAGTTTGGTTCCCCGAGGTCCCATTGTGTTGTGGCTTAAAAAAAAAAAAGATGTTCCCCTGCTCCTGACTTTTGCCCCATCCACTAAGTCCACACCCCCCCCCCCAGAGGTAGTTATTTTTAGTCCAGGTGGTGTGGGGAGTGAAGCCCCCCCCACATCAGGGGGGTGCATGGGGCAGAGCCCTGCAAATGCAAAGATAGTGTTGTTATCTTGAATGGTGTGCACTGTTTCTCTTGCGGTCAGTGTTTGTCCTGATCTTATTTTAGCACGCACTGTTTTGTCTGTGGCGTTACGTGCGGTTTTGGCCGCGGCATTATGACCCCGTGCCATGGGCTTGAAGTTGCAGGTGATCAGTCTGTCTGGTCTGATTTCGATCGCCTGGCTGTTGAGAATGTTGTGGGGGTCATCTAGGGGTTACAACCAACCTGCTGCAGTTTGGACCTGGGACCAACGTGCCTCCTAGTAGGGTGCATTGAGGTCATCAGCCTGGTCCTAGCTAGGATACTTCAGTGTTCCCTGTCGCAAACGCACTCCTCAGGTCAGGCCCTCTGCTCCCACACTGCCAACCTTGAAGTGCAATAGTGTGAACAGGGGACAGACAGGGTAACCCTCCTGTCTGTTTTGGGTCCAAATCACCTACTAGCCTCGAGTTCTGGGAAGGTGGGGTCACAATGTGAACCTAATACTAGCGTAGCCAGTTAACAGGCTCAGATATATATTCTCTTCGGGGAAATGCAATATAATCTTTCGCCCAGGGGCAACAAGCCAGGTTTCCAAATGTACCCTTAGAACTCCATATGAGACCTAGATATATTCTTACCTTTTAGCAAGCTTAGTAACACGTTCAAGCCTTCAATAGCTGTCAGCCTTAAACACAGGTTCAGAAAATCACATGTAAAATAATGGAGAAAGAGCACAGGCAGTATTTTAAAGAAAATGTTGTTTACTAACAAAATTGTAAAACAGGAAACATCAAACACAGAACAATTATATCACTAACTTACAGTCACATAAAAAAAAATGGTAAGTTACAGAACACAAAGTCCTACCACAAATACTTAAGCTCTTTCCGAATTATCCCTTTCTAAAGTGCATAATTACCAGTCCACAGACTGTGTGTCTTTTTAGTTTCAGAGTCCTTCTGCCCACAACTTCTCTTGCAAGCAATATTCAATAGTCAGTTTCTCCACCTCCTGGTGATGCTACCCATGAGGTCACAGTTAGATCCTCCCATCGATTTTAATTTTCTACTGGGGAAATCAACAGTCAGCAATTTTTTAAAATATGAGTCTCTGATCAAAACATTTTCTCTTTGAACTGTCTGCTGGTTCCTGTTTCCCAGGAAAGATTTAAGGTTTACGACTTATCACACGGTGCTGTTATCAAATGGCCTGTTCATGCAGGAAATCATAAAAGTTTATGAGGCCTATATCTTAGCAGATGGCCAGAAAGCTCTAATTAAGACAGAACAGGAAAGCTTTAATTATGGTTTCTTTTTACTGGTCCATTTAACACATTCTGCAGCTGTCAGCCACACTAACACCTGAGGTCAAAGGTCAGCTTACTTGCTGACTGGAGTGTCAGGCAGACAATCACATAACACATACCATTTATTTATAATATAAATATTATACAGATAACCATAAGCAGAGGGCAGAGCGTCACAGTCCTCCCCACCTAGACTGAATTTGGGTTCTCTTTCCCCTGCATGGGATGAGATCTCCAAATCAGCTCATTGCTCAAATTGACACAACAATCTATCTGCGTTTTCATTGGCTGCCTCTACCCTGTGTGAGACCGTCATGTCATACCCCTGCAAGGCAAGACTCCATCTTAGTAGTCTGCCATTCGTTTTACCCATTTATGCCAGCCAAACCGAGGGTTTTGGTCAGTTTGTACCTCAAAATGCTGCCCATATTAAATATCTCTAACTTTTAGGGCCCACACCATGGCAAGACACTCTTTTCTTGTTGTAGTAGAGTAAGCCTGCTCCCTTGAAGTAACTTTTTACTCAGGTACACTTTGGGGTGATCTTTCCCTTGGTTGAATGTCTGACTCAGCACTGCCCCAATACCCACATCTGAGGCATCAGTCTGGACTACAAAGGGTCTGCTATAGTCTGGACTTGTCAATACAGGAGCACTGCACAGTGTCTCCTTCAGTCTGGTAAAGGCTTTTTCACAGGCTGATTCCCAGGTAATTTTCTTAGGCATCCTTTTCTTTACCAGGTCAGACAAGGGCACAGCCAGGGCACTGAAATTTGGTACAAATTTCCTATAGTACCCTGCTGTCCCTAGAAAATTCCTGACCTGCTTCTGCATTTCTGGTCTGGGCCATGCCTTGATTGCCTCTATTTTCACTTGGTTAGGATGGAGCTGTCCCCGGCCTACAACATGCCCAAGGTATGCCACTTCAGCCATGGCCACCTGGCACTTCTCAGCTTTGACAGAGAGCCCGGCCCTCTGTATCCTGCCCAGCACTTCCCTAAGGTGGGACAGGTGTTCCTCCCAGCTGGCACTAAAGATGGCAATGTCATACAGGTACGCCACGGCGTACTCCTCAGCACCAGTTAACACCTGGTTCACCAACCTTTGGAAAGTGGCTGGGGCGTTCTTCATTCTGAACAGCATTACTTTAAATTCAGATAACCCTATCAGAGAGATGAAGGCAGACCTCTCCCTAGCTCTGGCAGTTAACTCTACCTGCCAATACCTCTTTGTCAGGTCAATAGTTGTAAGGTATGTCACCCCTTTTAACTTGTCCAGGAGTTCATCCATCCATGGCATTGGGTGGGCATCTGACTTCATGACTGCATTCAGTCCACAATAGTCCACACAAAAATGAGTAGAGCCATCTGGCTTGGGAACAAAGACTACGGATGAGGCCCAGGGGGTGTGGGATTTCTGGATTACCCCTAAATCCAGCATTTCCTCCACCTCCCTCCTAATGTCCTTTTGAACAGCCTCTGACACCTGATATGCTGCTCACCGTATGGGTGCCTGCATCCCTGTCTCCACATCGTACATCACTAAGGGGGTTAGTCCAGGCTTGGTGCTAAACACTGGGGCAAAGTCTGCTAAAACCTCCCTTACTTCCTGGATCTGGTTCGGGGCCAACTGGGGTGACAATTTAATTGCCTCCACAGAGGACTCCCACTTGCTTTCTTCCAGCAAGTCCAGAAGGGGTCTCCTTTGTCTGTCCCCTCCCCAAGACTACACACTGCAAACACCATGTCAGCCCTATTAGCATATGGCTTTATCATGTTGACATGGTACATCCTTTGTGTATGTCTTCTGTCAGGTAACTCTATAATATAGTTCACATCATTTACCCATATGACTGCTTTGTACGGTCCTGCCCAATCGGCCTGCATATATCTTTCCAGACCAGGATTAGGACCATGACTTCCTGACCCACAGTGTATGAGCAAACTCTGGCTCTGCGGTCGTACCACACCTTCTGGGTTTTTTGGGCAGCTGCCAGGTTGCTCTGAGCTGTCCCCATAAGCTCCTTCAGCCTTTCCCTAAACCTAAGGACATAATCCACTATGGAGTTCCCTGGGTGGCATGCTTGCCTTCCCAGTTCTCCCAGATCAAGTCTAGAGGCCTACATACCCTGTGTCCATATCAGAACTTGAAGGGGGAAAACCCTGTCAACTCTTGGGGCACCCCCCTATATACAAACAACAGGTGGGGAAGGTATTTCTCCCAGTCCCTCCCATGCTGTTCAGCAAACACTTGGAGCATTGACTTAGGGGTACCGTTAAATCTTTCTAGAAGCCCACTGGCTTGTGGGTGATAAGGTGTTATGCGTCTCTGCACCACCCCACACTTCTCCCACAAACATTTCATCAGGTCCGACATGAAGGAACCCGCTTGATCAGTGATAACCTCCTGCAGAAACCCAACACGAGAGAAAATCCCCAGTAAGGCATCTGCTACTTTGTCTGTCCTCAGTGAGGATAGGGTGACTGCCTCTGGGTACCGGGTGGCATAATCCACCACAGTCAGGATGAATCTCTTCCTGGAGGAGCTGGAGGTATTTAAAGGCCCCACAATATCCATTCCCACCCTCTGGAATGGCTCCTCAACTAGGGGCAAGGGAATCAGGGCAGCTTGGGTTTTCTTACTTCCTTCCCTATTTCTTGGCACAGGTGACAAGACCTGCAATACTCCTTCACCTGCTGAGTGAAGTTGGACCAATAGACATTCTTGGTCAACCACTACATAGTGTGTGCAATTCCCAGATGACCAGAAATGGGAATATCATGTGCAATCTCGAGCAACTGCTCATGGTACCCCTGGGGAATGACAAGCTGCCTGTCTATCACCCCTCCCTCTGTCTTAGCATCCTGTTTATACATCAGTCCATTGTCCCAATAAACTTTGTTTCCCATCACCTCCATGTGCTCTGTCAAAGTCTGTCCAAGCCCCAGCTTCTCTAGACTAGGGGTCACTTTTCTGAGCAGCTACAAACTCCTTACACATTCCCAAGGCATGGGACAGGTCCCCTTCAGTGTCTAAACTAGGGTCCCTAGCTCTAGTGTCAGGGCACTCAGGATCACTGCCATCCCTAACCTTCTGACAATGGGTCACCCCTCCTTCCTGGAAGTAACCCTCTGTAGCTGTTTGGTTAACCGCTACCTGGGGAATTTCTACCCTCCCTTTTCATTATTCTCCATATCAGGAGACACAGGCTGGGGAACCAGCCTCTCAATGGTTTCCACAGGGGCTTTATGGGGTTCAGGGGACTACAATTTTCCTTGGCTGCTTGGCTGCGGGTAACTGCACACACTATCCCGTTTGAGATTGTTGCCCATAATTATATCAACAGCTAAAGTTTCAGCTATGGCAACCTTTTGTACAGTCCCCCCTGTCTCACCCCAGTCTAGGAGGACACTAGCGAGTGGCAAGGTTTTCTCCTCCCCAGTGAACCCCCGTACAGTCACAAATTGATTGGGTATAAGCTGACCAGGCTCTACCAAATCCCCTTTTTACCAAAGTCAGGGATGCCTCCATGTCTCTTAACCTCTGTGTCTGTACACTATTCACAGTGACTGGGTGCATGTGTTCCCTCATGTTTACTGGCATGCTTTCAGGGACACACAAACAACCCACTACTTTTTGAGTACCACTTTGTGTACTGCTTGTCCTTTTGGGACACTATCTGGCAATATGCTCAGTTTCTTTGCAAACCCAACATTCATTCCTTCTCTCAGGTAAATATTTTCTTTGTAACCTGAGGCTACCTGGTTTCAGTGGAGGCAGGGAGGATTTTAGCTGCCCTGAAGGTGCGCTTTTCCCTTTCTGTGCTGCCACGCCCACCCCATTCACTCTCAGAGCAGGTCTGCTCCCGACATAGCGGTTCGAACATTCAGCAGCCTCTTGCACTGTTTTTGGATCTCGGTCCTCCAGCCAGGTTTTCAGTTCTGCTGGGCACGCCAAAAAAAAACTGCTCTAACAGTAAAACATTTTAAATTTTTTCTACAGTCTGCTTTAATTCCTTCTCACCAACGTTTTAAAAACTGACGTTGTTTAGTAGCTAGCTCCTCGTAACTCATGTCAGACCTTCTCCTGAGCTTACTGAATTTAACTCTGTATGCTCTGTATGCCTCTGCTGTTAGCTCATATTTCTTTAAAAGTGCAGTTCTCAGTTTACTATAATCATTACTGTCCTTGTTGTCCATTTGACCCAATGCATCCCTAGCTTTCCCGGTAAGTAGCGGGGATAGCTGGAAGCTCCAGGACTCTCTAGGAATATTGGCCTGAATACATACTTTTTCAAAGGAATTTAAAAAGGCATCCATATCCTCCCCCTCTTTAAATTCAGCTATCAATTTAGAATTTAATTTGTAACCCAGTCCTGTAGTGCCAGTTAAACCCAGGCCGCTTACCTGCTCTGGTGCTGGTCTTGGGAGTTGTAGCTTCTCCAGTTCAAATCTCCACTAGCGCTCTCTCTCCTCTTGCTCAGCCTCTCACTGATGCTATCACTCTTCTTGCTTGGCCTCCTGCTGTTCTCACTCAGCTTCTCGCTGTTCTCGCTCTGCCTCTTGCTGAAGCTGTCTCTCTCTTTCCTCTGCGGCTCACTGAAGCTGTCGCTCCCTTTCCTCTCTTTCCATCTGCAGCTGGAACTTCTTCTGCTCAAATTCCAGCTCTGTTCTCCACAACTCCATCTGCAGCTTGAGCCCTTCTGGCTCCAGAATGTTGGTGACCTTCCCCTGCTGCTTTAGCCCTTGGCTTGCACTGGTCCTGCTGTCCTCCTCACCGGATCTGGACACTGCACTGGACCCTGACCCCTCCACGCCCAAAGTTTGGTTCTTTTCAGTCATAGACTGTGACTCAAGGCTCTGGGCATTGGCTGCCACCAGAGCATCGATGAGGTTCTGCTTGTTGGCTTTGCCCTCGTGCTGGACTCCTGTCTCCTGGCACAACTGCTTCAGGTAGTCTGCAGTGTACCCACTGTAGTTGGAAGCCATCTTCTTCCCTAACTATGGCTATACTAACTTGCACTTGAAAAAAAAAATAAAACAGGTAGGAACTTAGACTGTAAGCAAAATGATATAGTTCATTTTACTTTTTTTTTTAATAAATCACTGCCTTACTTTGCAAGTGAGCTGTACAGTATTAATCTGACACACTGAACTGTTAAAGCTTGTGTTACCAAATACTTTTAAATCGCACCACTGCCAACCAAACCTGTCACAAATGCATTCCGCAGGTCAGGCCCTCTGCTCCCACAGTGCCAACCCCGAAGCGCAATAGTATGAACAGGGGACAGACAGGGTAACCCTCCTGTCTGTTTTGGGTCCAAATCACCTACTAGTCTTGTGTCCTGGGGGGGTCACAATGTGAATCTAATACTAGCGTGCCCAGTTAACAGGCTCAGATATATATTCTCTTCAGGGAAATGCAATATAATTTTTCACCCAGGGGCGACAAGCCAGGTTTCCAAAATGTAGCCTTAGAACTCTATATGAGACCTAGATATAGTCTTACCTTTTAGCAAGCTTAGTAACACATTCAAGCCTTTAACAGCTGTCAGCCTTAAACACAGGTTCAGAAAATCACATGTAAAATAATGGAGAAAGAGCACAGGCAGTATTTTAAAGAAAATGTTGTTTACTAAAAAAATTGTAAAACAGGAAAAATCAAACACAGAACAGTTATATCATTAACTTATAGTCACATAAAAAAATGGTAAGTTACAGAACACAAACTCCTACCACAGATACTTAAGTTCTTTCTGGATTATCCCTTTCTAAAGTGCATAGTTACCACTCCACAGACTGTGTCTTTCTAGTTTCAGAGTCCTTCTGCCCACAACTTCTCTTGCAAGCAATATTCAATAGTCAGTTTCTCCACCTCCTGGTGATGCTACCCATGAGGTCACAGTTAAATCCTCCCATCGATTTTAATTTTCTACTGGGGAAATCAACAGCCAGCATTTTTTTAAAATATGAGTCTCTGATCAAAACATTTTCTGTTTGAACTGTCTGCTGGTTCCTGTTTCCCAGGAAAGATCTAAGGTTTACGATTTATCACATGGTGCTGTTATCAAATGGCCTGTTCATGCAGGAAATCATAAAAGTTTATGAGGCCTATATCCTGGCAGATGGCCAGAAAGTTCTAATTAAGACAGAACAGGAAAGCTTTAATTATGGGTTCTCTTCACTTGTCCATTTAACACATCCAGGAGCTGTCAGCCGCACTGACACCTGAGGTCAAAGGTCAACTTACTTGTTGACTGGAGTGTCAGGCAGACAATCACATAACACATACCATTTATTTATTTATTTATTTATTAGTTTCTATTTTTCTCCTCCTTGGAGCCCTGTGCTACCCTCTGACATCCCCCACCCCACACGGCTCTGGGTATGAGGCCCCCTCCCATGAACCCCACAATTTACCCTTCATGGCAGGGGGTAGGGAGCAACTCGACCCACCAGACTGGATATATATTCGGGAGGTGCCTTCCCAGACCGCTGTGGTGGGGGACCATCGTCATCCTGCAGAGGGCCCCCATTTTTCCATTTTCTCCCCTCGAGGTTGCAGCGTGCAATGGCACCAGTGACGGTGGTGTGCACGCTCCCGTGCGTGTTCCATCAACTGCCTGCCGCAACTCTCGCCCCAAGCTCCAGTGCTGATGTGCCACCTCCCAGCCTCCGCTAGGTGGCAGGCAATCATTGAGCGCTGCAGTCCCCCCTCCCCGAAGAAGGAGAGCAGTCCTGTGGATGCTCAATCCTTCTCCTCTCTGCCAACCCCCGGCGTCCCATGTCCATTCCCAAACACGGGTCACTGGCGTGACTCGAGGTAAGGCGTCCAGTGCCTAGGCCCTCAGCACCACCGGGCTGGCTATATACCATTTATTTATAATACAAATATCATACAGATAACCATAAGCAGAGGGTAGAGCGTCACATTCCCTAGTGACAGGGGCCTTTTCAGGACCCCTGAAGGAGGCAGTTGTAAGACCACTCCTGAAAAAATCTTCACTGGATCCAGACTGCCTAGCTAACTATAGACCTGACTCTAACCTGCCTTTCATGGGTAAGTTATTGAGAAGGTGGTGGCCGCTCAACTGGAGACCCATTTAACAACTCACAGCATCTACAATACTCTCCAGTCTGATTTCAGAAAAAGGCATAGTACTGAGACTGCCCTTGTTCGGGTGCTGAATGATCTCCTGGTGGCGAGAGATCAGGGAAGATAGTCCATCCTGTTTCTCCTTGATCTCTCAGCAGTATTTGACACCATGGACCATGGAGTGCTGATGGAGCACCAGCGGATTTATTGTGGACTGGCTGGTACAGTCCACAATTGGTTTAAATCATTCCTCACTGGCAGGTTGCAACAGGTAGTGTCGGGGATTTTTTCTTCAGTACCAATGCCCCTGCCATGTGGTGGGGTACCACAGGGCTCTGTTTTGTCCCCCATGTTGTTCGTAGTGTACATGTTACTGCTAGGGGACATCATAAGATGGTATGGGCTGAGTTTTCACTGCTATACAGATGATACTCAGCTATACCTGTCTTTTGTGCCTGAGCAGCAGGAGCTGGTCTTGGTATTTACCAGCTGCCTTGCTGACATCCAAGGCTGGAAGCAAGCCAACTGGTTGAAGCTGAATCTGGACAAAACTGAGGTACTGGTGCTGGAATCTGGTCATGGTGGTTGAGGGAGCAATCTGGCCAGGTCTCTGGGCTTTGGCTTGGGGACTTCCAGTTGCTTACCTCAGATTGGGTGAGGAATCGTGGCGTTGTTTTGGAGTGCGGCTTGACACTGAAGTGGCAGGTGTCAGCTGTGGTCCAAACTTCTTTTTACCATTTGAGGAACATCACTAGGGTTAAGCATCCCATTCCCCCTAGCGATCTCCCAGTACTGGTCTATGCCTTTGTGACCTCTTGTTTCGATTACTGCAATGCCCTATACCTTGGGTTGTCGGGGGTAGTTCTTCGCTGCCTACAGCTAGTGCAGAATGCTGCACCCAGGCTTCGGACCGACCTATGTAGTTCATGTCATATTATAGCTGTGCTCTGCTATCTGCACTGGCTGCCAGTTACGTGGTGGATCTCCTTCAAGGTCAGTTTGCTGACCTACAAGGCCCTACATGGGCAGGGGCCTGGCAACCTGCAAGACCTCCTCTGGCCTTACCGCCCCTTACGCCCCATACGCCCCATGGACTAGGGATTGCTGGAGTTTCCAGGGATCCAATTACAGTCATCTAATGCGTGCACCTTCACATATGCAGCCCTGATTCTTTGGAACTCTCTACCTCACCCTATATGAAAAAGTCAGACTGTCGACAAATTTAAGCGGGAGCTGAAAACTTATTTATTCAGACTAGCCTTTCCAGAATAGGATTAATATTTTATTGTTTTTGTAAGGATTATTTATTGTTATGCTATATCTATGCCTGTTTTAAATGTTTTTAATGTAAAGCACTTTGAATCACAGTGAGAATTGCGCTTTATCAATAAAAGTTGATTGATTGATGATAGATTGATTATGGAGTATGGACACACATCCAAGCTTATCAGCCAGTATAATATCCCTACTTATGCTGTGTAGCCCACAATGCCGTTTTCTTCTAGGAAACTGTCTTATCCTGAGCTGAAAGTCTGAAAAGTGTTAGCTTTACAACCTCTTTGGGAAGTCTATCTACAAACCACCATCTCTGTATGATGTAGTGCTGGCCAATGTTTTTCCTCATCCTGCCTTCTCAGTTTGAGTGTATTCACCCTGTTTTTCTTCTTGTACTCATCAGCTGCAGCCACATCCAAGAGCAGGGCCATTCTCGATGCCCTACAGGTGGCATGCCTCAGACAGCTAGTTTTGGAACCCACTCATGAGGGAGCAATCTTAGACCTCATACTCTCAAATGGGGACAGTAAGAGGATCTCAGATCTAGAAATGGGTAGCCATATGGGAACAAGTAACCACCAAACAGTGTGGTTCATGATAAACTCAGCTACAGAGTCAAGTCATACAAAAGTAAGGGTACTGGACTTCAGGAGATCTGACTGGCAAGATGGGAGAGTGCCTTAGAAAAGCACTAGCAAACAGGCTAGAAGGAGGGGTTTAGCAACAATGGGGAAACATCAAAACTGCCATCACAGAGGCAACAAGCCTTTGTGTGAAGCAAGTAAACAAATCAAAACGAAATAAAAAGCTACTATGGTTCTCAAAAGAGGTGGAGGGGAAGGTTAGAGAGAAAAGATAGCATTTAGGAAGTATAAGGAAACACAGAAGGAGCAGGACAGTGAACTGTACCAGTTAAGGCAGAAGGAAGCAGGGAGGGAAGTCAGAATAGCAAAGGCCCAAACTGAGGAAAAGATAGCCAACTCAGTTAAGAAGGGGGATAAAACCTTGTATAGGTACATCAGGGAGTGTAGAAAGACAAAGGGAGAGACAGTGAGGCTGAATAGAATGGATGGTGGGTGGGCAGAGAGGGATAGTGAAAAGCAGGAATACTGAACGAATACTTCTGCTCAGTAGTCACAAAAGAAGAGGAGGGGGAGGTGCCTAATCCAATTAACAGAAGCACTCGGGATAGGGGGGTCGATCCCAGTCCTTTCACAGAAGAAAGGGTTCTGAAAGAACTCCTAAAACTGAAGGTGGACAAAGCAATGGGGCCTGATGGAATTCTCCACAGAATTCTAGAAGAATTAAGGGGAGAACTAGTGACACCACTGACTACCCTTTTAACAAATCATGGGAAGATGGCATGGTACCTGAGGACTGGAGGAAGGCGGATGTGATTCCCTTTCATAAAAGTGGGAACAAGACAGAGACAGGAAACTATAGACCTGTCAGTTTGACCTCTTTGGTAGGGAAAGTGATGGAATCACTTCTGAAGGAAACAATTGTTGAGTACCTAGAGGCCAGTGGGGGTACAGAACCCAAGGCAGCATGGATTCACGGTGGGAAGGTCATGTCAGACGAATCTAATTGATTTCTTTGACTGGGTGACCAACATAGTAGACCAGGGAGGGGCTGTGGACATGGCCTACCTAGACTTTAGCAAGGCATTTTACATAGTCCCACACAAAAGATTAATAATCAAATTAACCAGCCTGGTAGTAGGTCCCAGGGTGGTAGCCTGGGTAAAACATTGGCTGGACAACAGGACACAGAAGGTAATTGTAAATGGAGTCCACTGTGAAGAAAAAGGGGTTACTAGTGGGGTACCGTAGGGTTCAATACTGGGTCCAGTCCTTTTTAATGTCTTTATAAGTGACATTGCAGAGGGACTGGAAGGAAAAGCATGCCTCTTTGTAGATGACACAAAGATCTGCAACAGAGTTGATACACAAGGAGGCGTGGAAAGGATGAGAAGGGACTTGGTAAGGTTGGAGGAATGGTCAGAAGTATGGCAGCCTGGATTCAATGCAAAGAAGTGCAAAATAACGTACCTGGGAAACAAAAACCCAGGGGAAGATTACACAATGGGGGGGAGGTAGTAACAGCAACAAAAATGGAAAGGGACCTGGGGGTAATCATATCAGATGACCTTAAGGTTAGCAAGCAATGTGAGAAGGCAGTAGGGAGGGCTGTGGGTATACTGGGATGTATAGGGAGAGGCATCACCAGCAGAAAACAAGAAGTTGTTATCCCTCTGTACAGACAGTTGATGAGACCCCATCTTGAGTACTGCATCCGGTTCTGGAGACCCCATCTCTGCAAAGACAGACAGGATGGAGGCAGTCCAGAGAAGGGCAACTAAAATGGTGCAGGGTCTGCAAGATAAGCCATACGAGGAGAGACTAAAGGAGCTTAATAAGTATACCCTTGAGGAAAGGAGGGAGAGGGGAGACATGATAGAAACGTTTAAGTATCTTAGTGGAATCAACAAAGTCCAAGAGGGTAGCATCTTTCAGAGAAAGAGATGTGCAAGAACAAGGGGACACAATTTGAAGATAGAGGGGGGATGGCTCAGAGGCAATGTAAGGAAGTATTTTTTCACAGAGAGGGTGGTGGACACATGGAACAGCCTTCCTGAGGAGGTTGTGAGGTCTAAAACTGTGGGAGAATTCAAGAATGCATGGGACAGACACAAGGCAATTCTTGTGAGGGGTAGGAAGAAATAGGCTGTTGGTTAACTAGGATCTGCAGCTTATCCTGTAGGTAGGGAAATGGGCAGACTAGGTGGGCCAAGCAGTCCTTATCTGCCGACAAAGTCTATGCTTCTATGTTTCTAAACAGATGTATATCCTCAGCCCTGCCTATCCCTGTTCATCTTCAAAACAGTGGGACCATGCCCCCTCAAAAAATTAATCACATCTTAATGATACAATTTGTAACCCTCTGGTTGATATAAGTGTAGCAGTATATTTATATTATCTTGGACTCCCACCCTTGGCCTGTCTGGTGCTGATACAGTTAGTGTAATAAATGGCGCGGCCCCTGCGTCACCCTCTGTTTCATAAATAGTATCACACTAGTCATGAATCATTTTCTGCCTGCGTGTTTATTTGTAGATGTTTATTTTTTTACTTCTATTGCCTGACTTGTGGTGACCTTTTGGACTTTTCCTTTGTGGTCTTTTCTTCTCTAGCTTATAATGTGGAGAAACAACATGCTGAAATACTGCAGCTGAAACAGACAAACTTAACAGATACTTAACTTTTTTAAGAAAGTAATGAATACATGCACACAACAGTGAAACCCAGTTACAGCAGCAAATAGCTCCTACATCCTAACCCACCTCACTCGAGTCTTTTAAAGGAAAGTAACTCATCGTAATTCTGTTTCTATAATTGCTGTAAATGTTGACTGGGGAATCCTATTATCAAACACTAATATCCCAAGTAGAACAGTGTATAAAAATGTCATTAAAAGATTGAGGGTGAACTAGCTGTCTCTGTGGCCTGGGAACTTGGAGATATAACTGATGATTTTGTAAGGGTATGATGTTGGGAAGATTGCACCACTCACACGTCTTGGGAACATTATCAATGGGGTTTGTGAGGAAGCATCCATTATACCACTGTGACAGAGTGCTAAGAGGTAGCTAGCATGTAACTTACAGTCATATGAAAGGGTGTAGTGCAGCGTGTCCTAGATATTGAACAACTGTGAGATGTGGAAATCAAGGAGTTATCACTTGTGAACCCTGAAGTGGTCAATATATGCAACTCATGGCGATAATCAAACTACGTCTTCATATGATCTTGCTGGCAGTGTACCCTTGAGTGAAGACTCTGATCAGTAGGTGCAGTGGTATGCCATTTAAGGTTGTCTAGAAGAAGCTGAAGTGGTCTGCTGATTATTAGTGAAGCTGGTGAAAGGTCAGTTGTGTCATGACAGTCTGCCCGGAAGTGCTGTACCACTGATGGCAGTCAGAAAAGAGACTCCATCAGCTATGTAGGCTCTGAGTCCATTGTAAGGTTTATTATGCCCTGTACACACTATACTTTTTAAAATGTTTTAAGCACTTTAAAACATTTTAAAAGCAGAAACATGTTTTGCATCCACACCTAACACAGTTTGAAGCTATGTTTAAAAACTGTGTTTAAACCCTGCAAGGACTTAGTCTTAAAACCAGTTTTAAACATGGTTTCAAACCAAAAATGTTTTACTTTGTGGTGCAGATGGGTGAACCCATGCAGCTGAAGGAAAACCATGCTACAATGCAGCCGTGGAACCATTTTGAAAAACATTACCGGACTTGACATGCAAATGTGACTTCACTGGGTTACAACATAGTGACTACCAGTGCAGGCAGATGACCGTGGTGAATTTGAAACCGCTCTTTAAAGAGCTAGTGTACTGCCTGGAAACTGCCTGCAATTAATTGTAACTTTCAGATGTAGTTAGCTATCACTTCTTATATCTCAAGTATTTATTCTTTTCTGTTTGTTAATTAGAAGATTTTCCACCTGACAGTACTGGGGTGATGTTCTGTTCCTCCCACTACATCAACATTGAAACCACGCTGACTAGGACATCACTAGCAACCAATGAGAAACATTTCTCACTGCCAGGTTTCACTTTCACATGAAACAGCATGGACTGGTCCTTCCTGGTTACTAGTGATGTCACAATTTCCTGCATTTGGATTGGTAGCTTGTGAAAGCCGCTGCACAGGCTGCAAGGATCATGTCGTCTCAAGATGTTTTGTCTCATTTCTGATGATGTAATGGGAGGAACAGAGACTGCTTTTTTTCTCCTCCAGACAGAGTGCTGCTCCACACATCACCCCAGTACTGCCAGGTGGAAAATCTTCTAATTAGCAAACAGAAAATAAAAAATGCTTCAGATACTGGAAGTGATAGCTGACTGTATCTGAAAATTAGTATTAATTCCAAGCAGTACACTAGCTCTTTAAAACAGTTTCAAAAATGTAACTGCATTGTGTACAAGGCATGTAACTATTCCATGACCCCATTACTTTGAGGGTGATAAAAGGCAGGCATAACATGCCATATCCCTTTGGAGGAGAGCAACATGCAAAAATTATGGTTGATGAACAATGGGTTTTTGTCAGTGACAATAATCTTCAGTAATCCACACTGGTCCAAAAAGGCCTCCACAGAATGTCGTACCATCTATGTAGTGTTAGCAGCGAGTTGAAAAACACTGGGATATTTAAAATGCAGATCACAAAAGAAAAGAAGTAACAAAGATATTTGGGAGCCACCTGAACAGGTCCACAAATAGCCAACTTTATTGTAGACCCCAGCCATGGTGGTCATTCCCACTGCAGAAATACAGTCCTGCTCTATATGCTTGCTATTCAGATCATGATTGGGGCACAACACAGTATCTGCCACAATGTTTGGGAAAGACTGATTCCAAACAGTCATTGTTGGCAAGGCACTGTACTGCTGGGCACAGTATAAGTGAAATGACAGACCAGTGTATTTGGATGGGGTACTGCTCTCTCTGGAAGCAGAGGTCATACTTGACATGACTATATGGCATAAGAGGGTTTGCTCCTTTATTAAGTCATCCCTCCTGAATGTGCCAGCAAATAGACACCAGAGTGGTATCACTGTCCATTTCCACAGAAAGCTAAATCAAAGAAATCACATTAACCAAAGCTGTGTGCAAAAACAGAATCAACTTCATTTAATTGCCCATAGCTGGAGTGTAGTTCGTGGGAAGAAATATTCATATCGAAAGCTTGTGGTCAGCTAACCATTTACAATGCCAATGGGCACTAATAGGGAGAGAAATAAGTTTACTCACCTGGTGAAGGTGATTACAGGAGTACCTTTTACAGCATTCTGAGCCATCACAATAGGGTTAGAAAAGTGTCCTCTGATAGGCTGATGGACAAACAGAAACTTTTATATCTGAGTCTGTCTTCGCCCCTTCCTGTGGACACTTCATCAGTATAAATCTTCTAAAGCTGCTTCTCCTAAAAAATATTATAGCACTTATTTATTTATTTTTATGCTCCCCCCAGAGCCTCAGTCCTTCAGGCTCCCACATTTGTCCCCTCTGCCCGCCAGATTCAAACCCTGCTGCCATCACTTACCTCCAGGCTCCCTGAGATCCTCTCATACCACTCATGTTCTGGCTTATCCCTGCTGGGAGCCTGTGACATTGGGGGTGTGTGTTGGGGGTAAGTACAGTGCATTGGGCGGTTGGTGGTGTGGGGGGGGGCTCACAGAAGGCCATCATCCAGTGCTTCATGAGGGGCCATTTTCCCATTTTCTCCCTTCCCTCCACTCTCCCCCCCCATGTGGTGGTTTCATATCATGGCATCCTGGGAAGGACGCACGATAGGGTGTGGCCACCCATGCCACCAATTGCGCCTCCATCAGCCTACCACCAGGAGCCGCTCGAGGACTGGTGCAGGCCCTACCCTCCCACCCATGGAAGAGAGCACCCACATAGATGCTTCTCACCCTCCCCGCCGATCTCTGCTCCAGTTGTTCTGGGAATGGGGTGCAAACCTGGGTTGCCAGTGTGCCAAAGAGGCGCATCACTGCTCGGCACCATGGAGCCAACCCTTACAGCACTTATGAGAAAATAAAAATGGTAGACAAAGATTTGATGGGCTTTATTAAGATACCCTCTGATTAGAACACTTTAGCAAATCTATTAAACAGAAAATACAGCAGATAACTACTATACTCATAAGTGTGCTACTGACCACTTAATTTGCTGAAAGGCACTAACTTTCCAAGACTGTTTCTCAGTTCAAGTAAAACCATTTCATATAATTCAGATCAAGTACAAGGATGCCATTTTCCTCCTAATTGGGTGGGACATGGAGTGCTGTAAAATGTACTCCTATAATTATCTTTACCAGGTGAGCAAACTTTTGTTGTCTCTTGCACCTTTGACAGCACTCCGAGACATCACAATATGGTGATCTAAAAAGGAGTATCTGATGATGTTTGGTTGGGGGGGAGTGGCTCACCAAGAGTTTGAAGCACCCTACAACCAAAACTGCTTTATTAGAGTTCCCAGTATCAAGTCCGTAATACTGGGAGAATGTGCATACCAATGACCAGGTGACCACAGCACATATTTCAGCAACTCAGGCTGAATTTCTTTCTGCCTAGGAGGTAGACACCACCTGAGTGGAATGGACCATCAGATTTGTGGGGGCAAGCAAAGCAGAAGCTTTGTAGGATTCTGAGATAATCGCTTTCAGCCATATAGCAATAAAAACATAGAAACAGAATTTGATGGCAGAATAGGACCGCTTGACCCATCCAGTCTGCCCATTTCTCCCTACATGCAGTATCACCCGCAGACCATGCTGGACCTATAAATCATTCTCCCTCCCCCCTTCCTTTTCACTATAATTCCCTTGCGCTTATCCTATGCATTCTTGAACCCCACCAGTTTTTCCCCCACCATCTCCGCTGGAAGGCTGTTCCAGGAGTCCACCACTCTTTCTGTGAAGAAGTACATCCTCATATCTCTTCTGAATCTACCGCTGAGCTTCACAGCATGTCCCCTTGTTCTTGAACACCTTTTCTTCTGAAAAATACTCCCCTCCTGTACCTTATTTGCACTTGTGAAGTATTTAAAGGTCTCTATCATATCTCCCCTCTCCCTCCTCTGTGCCAGAGTGTACATATTGAGGCCCTTTAGTCTCTCCTTATAGGGCTTTTGATGCAGACCCTGCACCATTTTAGTTGCCCTCCTCTGGACCACTTCCACTCTGTCTATGTCCTTCTGGATATGTGGTCTCCAGAACTGGACACAGTACTCTAGGTGGGGTCTTACCAACGATCTATACAGAGGCAATACCACCTCCCTCCTTCTGCTGGTGGTACCCCTCCCTTTGCACCCCAATATTCCACTCACCCTCCCTACTGCCTTGTCGCACTTCCTGGCCACCTTTAGATCATCCAGTATGATTACCCTCAGGTCTCTATCCTGCTTGATAGTTGTCAATACCACTCCACCCATTTTGTACTCTGCCTCTGGTTGTCTGTGTCCTAAGTGCATTATTTTGCACTTTTTCACATTGAAACCCAGCTGCTATACCCTTGACCACTTCTCTAGTTTTCTCAGGTCTCTGCTCATCCTTTCCACCACCCTCAGATTGTTCACCCTATTGCAGATGTTGGTGTCATCTGAAAAGAGGCAGACCTTCTCTTCCAGCTCCTCTGCTATGTCACTTATAAAGACATTAAAAAGAACTGGTCCCAGCACTGACCCCTGAGGCACCCCATTGGTCGTGCTCCCTTCCTTGGAGTGAACTCTGTTTAGCACCGCCTTCTGTCACCCCTAACCAGTTTCATATCCAGTTTACCACCTTTGGACATGCTCGTAAGCTACCTAGCTTGCTTACTAATCTTCTATGTGGAACAGTGTTGAATGCCTTACTGAAGTAGATGACCTTGAAGTGGTTTTCCTCACTTGTGTCCATGGAACAGAATGAATTATCTCTCTGATCTTCTGAATGACGTTGTTCTGTTCAAGTATATTCTGACTGCTCTGATAACATACAAGTTAAGGAGCAAATTCCTATGAGAGTTGTCTGGTTCTGGGTCAAAAGAGGGGAGTAAGATTTCATGAGCCATCTGGAAAGGTGAAGTCACTTTAGGCAAGAAAGAGGGTACCATTGTGAAGGAGACTCTATCTTTGTGGAAGTTCAGAAGTGGTTCGTTACAGGCCAGTGCCTGAAGTTTGCTTATTCTATGAGCTGAACAAATGGCAATCAGAAATACCATTTTGAGGGTCAGACAGTACAGGGAGATCACGTCCATGGGTTTGAAGGGCACTTTGGTCAACATGTCTAGAACTACAGTATATCTTCTCCTTGGGTCTAATTTTGAATATTGCTTTGAGAAATGTCAGAAGTTGTGGTTGCGCTCCTGGTGGTAACCATCAGTTACATAGAAATATAGAAACACAGAAGTTGATGGCAGATAAGGACCGCAAGGCCCATCCAGTCTGCCCATTTTTTCTACCCTATGAATGTGCCATAGGCCTTTACTCTGTCAATGGCCTATCTATTCATACTCATCTGTATTGTTCCCTTATGCCTATCCCATGCTTGTTTGAAGCCCTGCACTGTATTCATATCCACCACTTTCTGAGGTAGGCTGTTCCACCACCCTTTTTGTGAAAAATAACTTCCTCATATTACCCCTTAATCAGCCTCCCTCTAATCTCATGATGCGTCCTCTTGACCTGCTATTTTTCTTATATTAAAACATGTTAGACTCTTTCACCTTGTTAATGCCCTTAAGATGTCTGAATGTTTTGATCATATCACCTCTCTCCATCCTTTGCTCTAGGGTATACATATTGAGCTCCATTAATCTGTCCTCATATGTTTTCTGATGCAGTCCCTGCAACATTTTGGTTGCCTTTCTCTGGACTGCCTCCATTTTGTTGATGTCCTTGTGCAGGTGCAGCCTCCAGTACTGCATGCAGTACTCCAGATGGGGCCTAACCAGTGTCTTGTAAAGAGGGATTATTACCTCCCTCTTATGACTTGTGATACCCCTACTAATACACCCTAACATCCCTCTAGCCTTACCTACTGCTTTAGTGGTCTGCTTGGATGATTTCAGGTCATCTGTGATGATGATGCCCAAGTCTCTTTCTTCCCTTGTGATTGCCAGCAACTCTCCTCCCAACCCATAAGTAGCTTCAGGGTTTCTCTTCCCTATGTGCATGATCTTGCACTTCTCTGCGTTAAACCCCAGTTGCCACTCTTCCGACCATTTTGCCAGTTTATTCAGATCTCTTCTCATTCTGCCCACCCCATCTGGATCATCTACTCTGTTGCAGATCTTGGTGTCATCTGCAAATAGACAAACCTTACCCTCCAGTCCATCTGCAATATCACTGATGAAGATATTGAAGAGGACTTGCCCCAGGACTGATCTCTGAGTTACCCCACTTGTGACCTGCATCTTTTCTGACTGTATACCGTTTACCACCACTCTCTGTTTTCTGCCCACCAACCAGTTTGCCACCCAGTTGACCAGCCTCTGACCCACCCTGAGCCTACCCAGCATATTAATCAATCTTATGTGTGGAACAGTATCGAAAACTTTGCTTAAGTCAAGGTAGGCGACATCACCTGCACCCCTTGGTCCACCACTCTGGTTCCCTGGTCAAAGAAATCTATGAGATAAGTTTGACAGGACCTTCCTGTTGTAAACTCATGCTGTCTTGGATCCTGTGCTCCCATGGATTCCAGGTGTTGCACTATCCTTTCCTTAAGGAGTGCTTCCATAATCTTGCTCACTACTGAGGTAAGACTGACTGGTCTGAAGTTCCCTGCCTCCTCCCTGCTGCCACTCTTGAAAGCAGGATAACATGAGCCCTTTTCCAGACTTCTGGGACCTCTCCTGTGCTCAGAGACTCACTAAACAGTTCTGCTAATGGCTCTGCTAGTTCCATCCTTAGCTTCTTTAGTATTCTGGGATGTATGCCATCAGGTCCTATTGCTTTGTCCACCCTGAGCTTAGCGAGCTCTTATAGGACCCTTTCTTTTGTGAAGGGACTTGTGCACACCTCCCTCCCCCCCTGTGTCCATGGTGCTGAGCTGTGGGCCCCTACCCTACCTTCTCCTCAGTAAATAATGAGCAGAAGTATCTATTCAGGATAGATGCTTTTCCTTGGTCCTACTCCACACACCCTTACCCCTTTTGATCTTAGATGCGTTGTTCCCATACAGCCCCTATTGCTGCTGCATGTACTCAAAGGATGGTGTGGTCAGGCCCTGTTGGACCCATCCTGCAGGAAGTCCAATAACTGTGGTATGGAACAGGTCATGTCATTGACTGAGTGGGAGTTGCACCACGTAGAGAAAATGGTCCAATGTCTATCATAAGTCTGGTTTGTCAACACCTTGTGGGACTATAGCATAGTGTCTATAACTCTGTGGGAGAAGTCCTGTTGCTAGCAATATGTTCCTTTGAATAACCATGCATCCAACCATTCCCTGAATGACTATGGTGTTGGGTGAAGGATTGGTCCCTAATCTACCAGACATTAACCTGCTGGAAGGTCCATAGGAGGGCTACAAAGACGATAGCTGGTCAGCAGGGTAAGGCATATGAGGAGAGGTTGAGGGCACTAAACATCTACTCCCTGGAAGACAGGAGAGAGAGAGAGAGAGAGAGAGAGGGGACATGATTGGGACCTTCAAGTACTTGAAAGAGATAAATAAGGTTGATAAGTAGAGTCTCTTTAAGTTGAGTGGCAACCATAAGGGGCACAGTCTTAAGTTGGAGGGTGGGAGATTTAGGAGGGAGGTCAGGAAGCACTTTTCACAGAGATGGTGGTGGACACTTATAATGTGCTGCCAGAAGAGATAATCTCATTGAAGACAATGGGCAGCTTTAGGAGGCTGTGAAAGGCATAGGGGAAGGTAAGGATCATGGGTAGGGAGGATGGGAGGAGTGGGGAGGGAGGGCAGGGACATTAGCTCAAGCTATGGACCCTGCAATACGAGCAGACTTGCTAGACTAAATGGCCTTCTTCTGCTGGCTTCTTCATATGTTCATATAGCAGCTCCTATTGGTTTTGAAATGGTACTGGTTCATCAATCAACATTTGCATGACTGAGGCGTACCAGGTTCTCCTGGGCCAGTCCGGGCTAATGAGGACCACTGTGCTTCTGGATTTCTAAATCTTGTGAACTACTCATGCTAGAAGTGAGATTTGAGGAAATACATAAGCTCTCATAAATCACCATGGCATGGGCAGAGAGTCTACTGCTGATGTTTCATGGCCTTTGTACCTAGAGAAGAAAGCTGACCTGCCTGTTTTTTCTTGTGGCAATGAGGTCAAATTCAAATGGGCCACAACAAGACTGGATTATGTGGAATATTTACTGGGTGAGTTGCCACACTGCTGGATTTAGAGTTGGACAGCTGAACCACTCTGCCTGTTTGTTGAGTTCCCTTGCCAAGCGAATGACCAATAGGCTTGCTAGATGACATTCTGCCCACATTAGTAGACTGATTGCTTCGCTGGCCATTTGTTTGCTTACTAAACCCCCTTGTTGGTTGATATATGACTGTCACTTTGATGTCCATTCTTATTCTGATGTGGCATCTCTGGATCTTCTGACTGAAGTGTCTGAGGGCTAGTCCACTCTGGTTCCTACAACATCGACAGGTAGTTTTGCTTTGAACATTGTCTATTTTTCTTGTACTGTAGCTGTGTCTAGGACTGTGCCCCAGACATGCAAACTGGTGCCTGTGTTTAATGTTATGAAGATCTACTTGTCAAGAGTTGCTGCCTGCCTAATGTTTTGTCTTGTGTCCACCAACAAATGGATTGTTTTACTTGTAGGGGTACATTCAGTGTTCTTTGATAATTTTGTGAGGCATTGTCCCAGCTGTCCAAAAGGTACCTCTGTGTAGTGTCACCTAATTGTGGAGGTTTATGCAAGAGGCCATGAACCCCAGCAGTTGCATCACATCCAAGGCTGTTGAGACCCTGTGGAACAGAATTCAGTTGCAATGCTTCCTTAGGTTGAGAATGCAGTGGTCTAATGGTCGTACTACTCCTCATGTTGTATCAAACACTGCCCCCAGATGTTCTAGAGTTGGAGATGGATTGAGGTTGCTCTTTGTTCTGTTCACTATCCAACCATGTTGATTCAGTATATCTTGAGCCCTTCATGTTACTTTCTGGGATTCAGTCGTGGAGCTGGCTCTTATTTGCCAGTTGTCGAGGTATGGGACATTGTGTATCCCTTCCTTTCACAGGTATGCTGCCAGTGCTGCCATGACTTTTGTGAAGACCCATGAGGCTGACACAAGACCGAATGGTAGACATTTGTATTGGAAATGTGCTGATCTAGAATTCAGAATCCTAGAAACTTGTGGTGGGCTGGACAAATTGGGATTTGGAGACGGGTGTCTTTGAGGTCTACTGATGTGAGATAGACTCCTAGTCTCCTCTCCTCTCCTGACTCTTGCAATTGTGCTTCATATGGTCTCCATTTTGAATCTTTTGTATAGAACAAACTGGTTCACAAATTTTAGGTCCAGGATGGGACACAGGTGCCCTGCCTTTTTTGACACATGAAAGAAGATCTAGTATACTCAGGACTGCTGCTTATATCATGGCACTGGTGTAATGGCACCATCTTGCAGTAGTCAGTTCAGTAATGCCCTCAACTGAGGCATTGAGAACTTGTTTGGAGATATTTGTGATTCTATGAATCTGTTGTTCCTGGGAACTTGGTTGAATTATATTGTCTGTCCCTTCGTGAGATCACTTCCAGTACCCACTTGTCCTTTATTGTGTTGGTGCAGGTTTTGGTGAAGAGCTGTAGTCTTCCCCCTACTGTGATTTATGAATCCTGGGTCCTCTTTTCCTCATGCTTGAAAACTTCTGTTACCATATTTGGAGTGACCACCATCTCTGTTCTTGGACTGTCCACCTTGACACCACTGTCCTCCCTGACACACTTAGTGACCACTCCCCCATCATCTGCTATACTGGTCCAATAAATTCATCAAGACCCCCCAAAACCATTACTAGCTGAGTTCTACCTAGAGGCAAGCTACCTCATCTCAAAACCTTCCTTTGTCAACAGGATTGGTCCCCAATCCTCACTGCAACCAATGTGAACACCGCACTGGAACACTTCATCAGGATCTTCAACCAAGCATGCAACATATTTGCACCCCTCAAGAAGCACAAGGCCAAAGCCTTATGTAACCCCTGGCTCACTGGAGACCTACTTAGATGACTAAAAGCTCGGGACCACCTTTGGGAGATTGCCAGAAACACCGGGAGACAAGTTGATATTGCTAACTATAAACATGCATGAAAAGACTGCACCAAATATATCCGGGATACGAAGACCACCTATTTCCATAATGCTCTCACTAACTCATGGGGCAACGGTAGGGACTTCTGGAATAACATTAAAGAAGTCACTGCGAAGCAATCAAAATCACCCTCGTCAGTACTCAGCATAAATGGTGAAACTACACTTGACCAGAAACTCATTGCTGACACATTCAATGATACTTTCATAGACCTCAGTGCTGTACTCCCACAGGGTTTTTTCAATGAGCTGGTTCCCCTTGCCCCCCAGCCACCTCCAGCCATCCTGTCTTCTACTTTAAAGCAGTAAAAATGCATCAACTCTGCAGCTATGTTACCAAAGCCATTTGCAACTCCAGAGCCAGCAGTGACTCCCTCGACCTCAAACTGCTATCACTCACACTTGAAGAAGTACTCCGACCACTGACCAGGATTTTCAACCTCTCCCTCAGCCTCAGCCAGTTCCCTGAGTTATGGAAATCTGCCACGGTAATGCCAATTCAT
This sequence comes from Neoceratodus forsteri, assembly GCA_016271365.2. NCBI lineage: Eukaryota > Metazoa > Chordata > Ceratodontiformes > Ceratodontidae > Neoceratodus > Neoceratodus forsteri. The sequence continues at coordinate 611,830,993 of CM028135.1, forward strand.
AAAAGTGGTGGCAAAACAGCTACTGAGAATTACCGTCCATTTTCCATCCTATCTCCACTCTCCAAGGCCCTTGAACGGATTGTGTCAAACCAGCTCACCGACCTCCTAGGCAATCACAACATCCTGTGCAAGGAGCAACATGGCTTTAGAAAAGTCCATAGCACCTCCACGGCGCTACTTGAATTCACTGGTGCAATCCACCACTCACTCAACAACAGTCATCTTACTGGGTCCACCTTCATCGACTTAACTAAAGCCTTTGATACCGTCAACCACAATCTCTTACTTGCCCAGCTTCGACTAGCTGGGCTGTCACCTAACTCGGTGAACTGGTTCAAAAGCTACTTAGACAACCGCTTCCAAAGAGTGAGAATTGCTGGCACACTCTCAGACCAAAGACCAGTCCGGTCCAGTGTCCCACAGGGCTCAATCTTGGGCCCCCTCCTTTTCAGCCTTTTTCTGAACTCACTGCCAGAATCCTGCCCTGAACAGATCCTACTCTATGCAGATGATGCTGTCATCCTGGCATCCCACCATGATCTAGTCCATCTACAAGGTAACCTCCAACAGGCCTTCTCTGCAGTCGAAAACTGGTTCTCAAAACACAGGCTTATCCTTAACCAGAAAAAAACAAAGACCATGATCTTCTGCGGCTCCCAAAACAAATACAAACAATATAAGCTCTCCATTAAAACCAAGCAAGGAATCATCCTCGAACAAGTTCATACCTTCAAATACCTGGCCTCACCCTCGACTGTAATCTCTCCTATGTCCCACACATCAATAACATGGCAAAAGTAGCCAACCCCAGGATGGGTCTACTATTCCGACACAGGAAACATCTAACCCCAGAAGCTCTGTCCATAGTTGTCCATAGCTCCATCATCAGCATCATTGACTACGGTCTCATCATCTATGGATCTGCCACAACCTCATCTCTCAGGTGTGTTTCGACTTCCCTCAATCAAGCCTGCCGACTTGTTACTGATTCCCACCGTCTCACCCACACCTGCAACCTCTACTCCAAAACAGGCTGGCTGCAACTGAACAACCGAATCAAATACCAAACCTGCATCACTGCTAAGAAAATCATGATGGAAAAGGCACCACCAGGAGTCAGCACCCTCCTCAAACCCAAAATCACCAACAGCATCACCAGGAGCTCTAAGCCCCAAAACCTTCAAATTCCCCGCTGCCGCATGTCCCAAGGCCAAAGGTCATTTGCATACAGGGCTCCGAGTTGGCTGAATGAGCTCTCTAGTGACACCTCATCCACAGCAATGCTTGGAGCATTCAAAAAAAAAGATCTGCCACTCCATAACTGGTACCTCCACCTGTGCTTGCACCCCATAACATCTTCATCCCCTATGCCGCTTCTGACCTTATAGATGTCAGTTTCTGTCCTCTCATCTTGCACTTACCTGTCCAATGCAACTTCTAATGCACTTGCCCTGTGTCTGTCCTGACAAGGCCCCTCGGTTGCCTCACCCTGACCCTTTATGCCTATGCCTTTTCCTACCTTCAGCCCTCTCCCCTCCTTGCCCTCTTCCTCCTATTGTTTCTTGAGTTACTCATCACTCAGTCTGATTTTATCAAGCAAAGTTACTGTCTAAAACCATTTTAAAACTGTCTTATGTTTTAGTGTCTGTTACCCTGTAACCAGCATGACGTGGAACCTTTGTAAAAGAGCCTTGGCTCAAAGGTACTTCATAATCCTAGACACAAATAAATAAATAAATAAAACTCTATTGTTTGAGAAATTTCCTCATTGATTGAAGAAACTGGATTTGAATTCAAAGTTGCAGGATTCTCTATTTTGAAAATAATTATTCTTGTGGCTTTTTTGAAAACTGTTGCAAAACCTGTTTTTCCTGAAGCTTAGGTGAATGCCTGTCTTATCCTCTGTAAAGTGCTTTCCCTCATCCCTTTTCTTGATATATTTTTCCAAGCCTATGTGCAGTTTTGGTCGCTGCAAACCAAGAATGACTTACTAAGAGTTAAGGGGATTCAAACTAAAACGACAAAGATGATGAAAGGGTTGGAGGTTATGTCATATGGAGAAAGGTTAACAAAACTGGGGTTTTACAGCCTGGAGATGAGAAGACAAAGAGGCAACCTACTCTGGAACTCTCTTCCCAAGGAACTGAAACACACGCAGTCCCATCATATCTTTAAAAATGGCCTCAAAAGCCACCTACAAATCAAGGACAAACGCTCTTGTCCCTAAACTATGTGGAATGCAGACCTAGTTCTTGTCTCTCCCCAAGGCCTCACTAGCACATCTGGGACACCCCATCCCAGCTCACTGCTCCTAGAACTAAGCTGCTGGCCACTTACCCTTGACTCCCGTATTAGTCCTCCGGGTAATTCTTCCCACCCTCTGTTTCATGGTGCCCTCTGTACTTTTTTTCCTTGCAGTGATGATTGCCTGTTGAATTCCTTGTACTCCTTGGCCCAGATATTCAAAAGGGTTGCGCATGATGTAACAGTGTTGCGCCATGCGCAACCCACTGATGCACCCCGGCACGATATTCAAAAGGGAGAAGTGCACGGCACAAATCCCGATGTGCCGGAGTGCATCAGTAATGTATGCAGGCACAGGTGGGGAGGGCATGCCCATGCATAACCTGCACAGCCCGATATTCAGCCCGGGATGTGCAGAGCCATGTATGCGCAACCCCTACCCTGCCAGCACAAAGTTAAGCCAAAAAAGGAACAACTGATGGCCACCCACAGGTGAGCTGCCGCATTGCAGGGCACAACACGGCAGCTGCCACCTGTGGGTGGCCACCCGAGTTCCTGCTGCACCTGGCGGCGCCCCCCCATGCCCGATCATGGGCATTTGTAAAAAATGACTTCATTCTATATCCCTGGTGGTCTAGTGGACTGCTTTCTTCCCGATCGCGGGCATCTGTATTATTAAAAATATTCCAATATCCCTGGTGGTCCAGTGGACTGCTTTCTGCCCGATCGCGGGCATCTGTACACAAAGAAAGGACCAATATCCCTGGTGGTCTAGTGATACCCCTCTCCCACCCGCCCACTGAGCCCACCACCCGCTCCCCAGTCAGCCGGGCGGCAGCACCCTCCGCCTGCTGCTGCACGCCCGCCGACTGACAACTGCGGTAGGGCTGCATTCCCATTGGTTCTAGCGTAAGCCGGTGGGTGTGCGGCCATACCGTACTACACATTCAGATTGCGACATCTCCGGAATGGCAACTCTGACTATGGGCTGCATCCGATTAACTCACGCTTATGAACCAATGGGCATGCAGCCCCTACCGAGCTGTCAGTCGGACGGGTGGTGGGCGGCAGGTGGGTGGTGCTGCCACCCGCCGGCTGACCGGGGGCGAGGTGGTGGGGCCTCGTGGGCGGGTGGGGAGGGGGTACCACTAGACCACCAGGGATATTTGTCCTTTCTTTGTGTACAGATGCCCGCGATCGAGCAGAAAGTGGTCCACTGGACCACCAGGGATATTGGAATATTTTTAATAATACAGATGCCCGCGATCGAGCAGAAAGCGGTCCACTGGACCACCAGGAATATTGGAGTATTTTTAATAATACAGATGCCCACGATCGGGCACATAGCAGTCCACTGGACCACCAGAGATATAGGGCGGTTTCCTATTTTTACACAGATGCCCGTGATCGGGCTGCAGGGGGTGTCGGTCCCCGATGGCTGCTAGCCTGGCAGGGCGCCAGGTGCATCATCGGGATCAAGCGACTCTGCATGCAATGAGGCTATAATGACATGCAAATAGCCCTATGTGTGCCTTGCATAAATTATGGCCCCATTTGCATGTCAACTTTTGAATATCGAGGGTGCTGTGCATGGCGCAATGGAACTTGTGCTAGTGCATCTCCATGCTCCACTCTGGCCACTTGCGCTGGCACAGTGCCACTGTGCCATGCACACTGGGGGTGGCCTGGGTGCGATATTCAAAGCTGCTGAGCCATGGCGGAGCTCCTTTGAATATCGCTTAGTCCACACCCCTGCGCAGCCAAGTCGAGCTGTGCCCAAGCTTGCGCCACAGCCTGCCACAGTTTGAATATCTGGGCCCCTGTGTATATTCATTGTATACCATGTGTTTATCATGTACCCCACTGTTTTCTGTGCTATATGATGTCTAGAACTCCCCTGTTATAATATGCTGGTTTTGTCTGTAACTCTCCTGGGTCGTACCTGAAAATAAACAATGTTGTTTTGTGCACTTACCCGGTCAACAAAAAACTAAATAAATAAACAATAAACATGGCTTTTTCCAACACAGATGTTATGCAATGCTTGCACTTGGAACATAAACATTCGGATGAACTGACAAGAGGGCATAATACATAGCTAAGGGGTAATCACTTTAGAACTGAAAGGAGGAGAGGATGGTTTACTGAGAGTGTGGTAGGGGCTTGGAACAGTTCACCAAATAAAGTAGTTGACAGCAGTTCTCTGAACAGCTTTAAGCTCAGCATGGATAAATACTTATTACAGGGTGGTCTCAATGGTCAAATCCGCTAAATACAGCAGACAAACATGACAGGCTTGCACCTACTCTTGTCTGTAAGCCCTATGTACCTATGTAAGCCTGGCCCAAACACCATGTTACCTTTGAAATGTAATTTCACCAGCATGCTCTAGGATTCATGATCTTCCTGCCAAAGTTTTACTCATAGGTGTCTCCTTGCTCAGATAACTGTGGCTGTGGCACATGTTGTTATCTTGAAAGTGTCTATCACTGCATTCACTGCATACCTGATGGCCTGCATCATGTGCTCCATAGTGACCTTATGCTTGCTAGCTTTAGGAAGGTCATTCTGTATGGTTCCATCCATCTCAGGATACCCCTGGTAGTGTATATGGATGCTGTGGATGTTTTGGTTGCCATGCTTAGTATTTTGTGAGTCTTCTTAATGATATCCTCTGCCTTCTTTCAACTGCATCCTTTAAGGCAGTGGACTCTTCAAATGGGAGAACAGGACGGTGGCTCAGTTCTGCTATCTGTGGGTCTAATCTTGGGGGGACCACAGGTCTTGCTTGTCATTGCGGAGATGGTATCTTCAGTCGAAGATGGCCTTTTTTCTTATCTTGGCTGGATCTGGTGCATACCATTGTTTATTTAACAGTTCTTCAAGTGCCTTACAAACAGGGAAGAAAGAGAGGGATTTTTTCCTCTCTTATAAGCGGGTCCAGCTTCCATTCCACTTGGAGGGCTGGTTTCTCAGACTTAAGGATCTCACACACTACCTTAATGATCTTGGAATGGTGTCATAGGGCTTAGGTTGGGCAGCAAGGTCCTTCCTCTGCTCTACCTCTTCCCCATCTGAGTAGTCCTCCCCAGATTAAATCTTTTCGTCTGGGTCCTCTGGTTCATTCTCTTCATCGGCTCTGGGCTTCTTCTCTTGGCTTTTGTCCCCTTGATATCTTTTCTGAGGTGTTTGGGGTTTGATAGGGCCTCAGTCTTCTTCAGTAGTTTCTGGAACATGTCTGCCATTGTGCCTTGGGATGCTGTAAATGCAGAGTTGTCAATGTTATCGTCTGCCAATGTGCTTGACCCCAGATTGTCACCCTGGCAGTCGGCGTCAACCTTACAATGGGAGCAAAGGTCTCTGGACTGGCTAGAGTGTAGAAAGTTGGGGCATTTTCTTCAGACTGCTGTTTCGACCCATCTCAGAGAAGGAAGCAATGAACCTGTGAATCTGAGATAACAAGGGAATCAGAACCCAAACACTGCTTGTGTCTATAGGCGTAGCAAACATGGTGTCATGACAAGGGACTCTTCATGACAGGTGTCTGCATCGACAATAGGAGACAGAAGTAGTGGAAGTAGAAAACAGTAATGTCCATTTCCTGATTACCGAGTGGGGTTACACTCAAAGGACCAACCAGAGGAAAGTCACAGAACAATAGTTGCCCCCAGGAATGACCCCAGCTTGGTTGCCTAGGGTAACCCAGAACAAAATGTCAGAAACCTATGAAAGCTCACAGATGGCCCCAGGTAGCAAGCCAAAGTACATAAGAATCCTCCAAAAATGGCTGCTGGAATGGGTAACAAAATGGCTTCCAGCATGATTGGTAGAAGGCTGAAGCACATTAACAACTACACAAAATGGCTGGCACCATGACAGACACAAAATGGATGCTGAGATTAGTGCTGCTCGCAAGATTTTGGCATGCTGCTCTAGGAGAAGTGAAAGTCACTATAACCGAAGACAAGTCTCAGTAAAGATGGCTACTGAGATTTTGCAGTATCATGAAATCTTGGTGCCATGCTGTACTCCATACAACACTGCCAGCCAGTAACCTCATCAAGATGGCCACCGAGATCTAGGCACCTGCGAGATGTCAGTGCCATGTGTCCTTGCACTCAAGAGAAGAAAACTACACACCTTATCTAAGATGGCCACTGAGATCTGGCCGTTTCGCAAGATCCCAGTGTCATCGACATGGAAAGACCTCAAGACACCAGCAAAGAAACCACAAAACACCAGCAAGATGATCGTCCCAGGAAATAAAACCTTGATGTCTTGTTCCTGCTCTAAATCAACAAGCACCACTGTCCAAAACAGACTACCAAGATCAATGGCCACGGCCGGCAGCTTGGAAATAGCCACATGACCTGAGCAAACAGAATGGGCTTCTCGCGCCACCTCCATGAAGTATAGCCAAAACAAAAGTGAAAGAAAACCTGAGGACTAGATCCACGTGGCCAGAGCTGAGGAGCAGCTGGCTGCGAGCTCCTGAGAGACCAACGCTATACCCACCTAGTTCAGTAATATCACAGGCACGTGAGGACTGCTGAGCCATGGCTGGCAGGGGAACCGCCAGAAGAACCTGGGATCATCCATTCAGTGGACGCATCAGGTGAACCATTAAGCTACAACATGAACTGAAAGTCAGGTAGGCTCCCTCTGAATGGATAATAACAATGCATCTTAGACAGTAAAAGTGATTTCATGCAGGCTAGACAAACAAAAAACATTCAGGAGTAACTAACAGATTATTCTTACCACAGAAACCAGATAAATTAACAGAATCAGTTAACAAAACAAGACTTAAAAGTATAAAAGGAAAGGAAAAACAATTTTCAGGAAAGAAAACAAAAATACCAAACGACTAGCTGAGAAACATTCCTCACACATTGCTCCATTCCCAAAGGGAGCACCAGTAAAAATGGAGCTAAAGGGGCATAGGAAAACACAAACTCGTTAGAAAAAGGCAGTTTCCCAGCCAGAATATTGAAACAAACAATGTACAAATCGTGATTATTGTTAAAGAACCCTGTTGTTGCCTAGTGAAGAAGCAACTGGCAAGCAGCCAATATGGGATGTTACCATTCTAGATGGATGCACAAACTAAACTGAGGAATATCCCACAGGAAGGGGCGGAAACAGGATCAAATTCAACATTTTCTGTTTGTACATCAGCCTATCAGAAGACACTTCTGAAACCCTATTGTGATGGTTTAGAGTGCTGTAAAAGGTGCAATAGATAATGGTATCTCTGTAATTGTCTGCCCCCTTTACTCAAGCAGAAAGTGGTAAGGGGTTGATTTTCCATATGTGACATAAAATAGCAGCTAAAAAGATGCCAGTGCATCTTTTCTACAGCCCACTCACAGGGTAAGACTTCATATTCTCCTACTGAGTACATTTTTCTATTGGAGACAGCACCCAGGTGGCATTAACTACTTGGTATTCCTCCTATATTAACCACATGAAAGAGCACAACACCTATGGCAAAGGCTGCTATATAAAAGGTTTCTACTAGGAAAGATGCTGAGCCAGGATAATGACCACAGTAACAAAGTAATGTAAGATCAAAAGGGATACTAGATGCATCTTATCCCCCCCACCCCATTTTATTAGCGAGCATGAAAAAAAGTATTCTGTGCAAACATGTACTACTACATAGGTATTCTCTAGCCACTCATCTATGCAGAGTACCTATTGATTCCCTTGGTAAACAGACATTTTCAAAGCTGACTCTGAAGGCGTATACTGTCTTTATATCAATACTTAGCCGTTGGGCTGTTCCACATGTGTACTACCCACTGGGAGAAAAAGTTTCTTCTAATATTACCCGAGTTTACCACATCTGAGCTTCAGGGAATTGTACCTGCCTACCGTTGGAGGACACCAGATCAAAAATCTCTGGTTCAATCTTGTTGATATTCAGTATTTCCCCCCTCAGTCTCTTCCAGGGTGGATATGTTAAGGACCTCTAGCCTCTCCTCATAGCTTCCCCCCCAATACCCCTGATCAATTTTGGTGGCACTGCATTGCACCTTCTCGACTGCTTCAATGTCTTTTTTTATTGAGGAGCTCAGAAATACATACAGTACTCCAGTGGGGCCTAAAGATGATTTTGTAAAACAGTAGGATTACTTTCCCTGCTCTGTTGGTTATCCCCCTTTTGATGCACCCACCATTCTGCCAGACCTCTTGACAGCAATCAGCCAGCCTCACACTGCTTGTGATGCCTCATTATGACCCTCAGGTCCTTTTCCTCCTCAACTACAGCAAGAGGAGCCTCACACAGGACCCTATGTGCAGAGGGATGCAATGCCTATGCAGCGCATATCTGGAGCACATAGGTATACATATAATTGATAGCCACACATTGAGGGTCCTGTGGACCCCCACAGTGTTAATGGAAGGGGTGCATGTCCCTTCTGCCTGGGATCCCCCATCCATCTGTGCAGCTATGCATGCGATTGGACTGGGGTAGTGGCCATGGGCTGGGCCACACTCCACCCCATTAACAGATGCAGAGTGCTGGGTGAAGGGAGGATCACAGGCTATGCAAGCAGGGACCCTGTAGTAGCTACTGCATGCCCTCCAAGTTGAGCACCCACCACAGTGATAAATAATCCCCATCACCATGCTGCCCAAGCCTTCTGATCCTTCATAGCGGGCTGGAGACAACTGTCTGGGAACTCGCCTGACATTAGTAATGTAACGGGGTGTGCAGTGTCCCATAATCCCTTGCTCCATGTGGAGCAGTGGAGCTACTCTTGGACCAGGATGAGCATTCAACTGGTTGCCTGCCTGTGTCTGCTGATTTGCCCCCTGTTCACCAATGCACTGGAGGGTGAAGCCATGGACAAGTGTCCTGCAGGTGCAGACATGTGTGGGCTGGGTACATGCCTATTGTGCATACCCAGCCCGTGATCATGCATAGGCACCATAGTACGTAGATCCTACCTCTGATTTTCTTCCAAAATGTAGCACCTCAAATTTAACTAAATTAAATTAGAGGCTCCAGGAAGCTGACCAATTGTTTATCTTATACAGGTCCTCCTGAAATGTGTCCCATCTTCAAAGGAGTCGATCACCATGGCCACCTTAATTCATCAGCATCCTGCTGGCTAACCTTCTGGGACAACATTAAAGAACTGAATGGTAAAACCCGCTCCCCCCCTCCGTCTCAGATTGATATAAACAGGGCTGTCTCGACAGACCTAACATGTATTGCTGACTGCCTTAATAAAACCTTCATGGACTTAAGTGCAGTTCTCCCTGCCCACTTTTTTGACCCGGTTGCCACGTCCACCCATACTCACATTTCAAGGCCACTATTCCGCTTCCAGACGATCTCACCCCGCGATGACAAACCTTTTTTATAAAGTCACTTCAGCCTCCCATAACCCAAGTAATGACCCTCTTGACTCCAAGATGCTCCGCTTACACTGGATGTCATGCTAATCCTTTTCACGCTTATCATAAACAAATCCTTATGCTTAGGTCAATTCTCGGATGCTTGAAGACGCTGAAGTAATCCCCATCCATAAGTCTGGGACCGGTGCTACCAAATAACTATAGGCCCATCTCCATCCTCCCCCCCCATCCAAAGCTTTAGAAAAAATAGTATCCACACAGCTCACAGAATACCTATCTAAACACAACCTTTTATGTCCTGAGCAACATGGGTTTCGTCCTGGCCACAGCACGACCACTGCCCTTCTGGAATTCTCCCACCACATACACTCTGCGCTTGACAAGGGTCAACTTGCAGGGGCAGTATTCATAGACCTATCTAAGGCATTCGACACTGTGTGCCACCCCTTGCTGTTAAACTCCCTATGCCAACTGGGACTCTCATCTGGCCCACTGAATTGGTTCTCTAGCTACCTGCATAACAGGTCCCAAAGAGTTAAACTAAATGGGACCCTCTCCTCCAACCTACCAGTACTCTCAGGGGTCCCGCAAGGCTCCATCCTTGGACCCACCCTTTTCAGTCTATTCCTAAACACCCTCCCAAACTCCTGTTCCAGCAAAATACTGCTCTACGTTGATGATGCAGTAATCCTAGCATCACACCCTGACCCACTCCTACTCCAAGGCACGCTGCAAAGCGCCTTCCTCCAAGCCGAAAAATGGTTCAATAATCATCGACTAGTCCTGAACCTGAAGAAAACAAAGTCCATGCTGTTCTCACATCGGCAAAACAGCGCCAAGGACACTCCCCTTCACATCACCACCAGCATGCTCCTCCCACTAGAACAGGTAACATCCTATAAGTACCTGGGCATCACCTTTGACCCAGGCCTTACATTCCACGCCCACCTAAAAGCCCTGTCGTCAGCCATGAACTCCAGGATTGGGCTCCTCTACCGCCACAAAGATTGCCTCCCGGAATCTGCATTAAAACTAGCCATTACCTCATCGGTGTTGTCACTGGCCGACTACGGACTTCCTATTTACGCAGTGGCTGATCCCTCCTCCTTATCTAAAGTCCAGACCTCTATTAACAAAGCCTGTAGGCTCCTTACCGGTGCTAACAGCAGAACTCACACCTGTCTGCTATACTCTACCGCCAACATACTTACTCTTGAGGAAAGACTGAAATATCATACCTGCCTGCTGGCCAAAAAATCCATGTCAGGGCTTTGCCCACCAAGGGTCTCTGCACCACTGCAGCTGGCTGTCCGGCCCCTGCCAACCCGTAACTCCATTGCAGCCACTTTCATAGTTCCCAGGGCAAGGACCTCTCACTGCCAAAGATCCTTTCATCATAAAGCCTCCCCCTTTGGTTTAACTCCCTTCCCGAGGATATCACTAAGATCCCTTGGATTGGTCGGTTCAAAATCGCCCTCCATCAACATATTATTGACAGTCGATGTCGTAAATGTCGATAGTTGACCAAAACCCTGCCCCATTTAGCCCTGTGCCCTTTGGATCCCATAGATGACTGGATACTGACTGTGACAATGTTGTTATATATTGATGTGTAAAATGCTATTTAATTGATGCGTGTATCTTAACATATGCATGTACCTGTACAATTGCTGCCTGTAACTCCATGTGTGTATGCATCTCACCTGTATGTAATCCCTGTCCTAAACCTCACTTATTGTTGTCTCCCCCCCAATGACGAGGTACCTTTGTAAACGAGTCGCTGACTCAAAGGTTGTAAATCTGATTACTTCAATAAATAAATAAATAAATAACCTAGCTTTCAGAATATTAATGAAAATGTTAAACAGCAATAGCACCAGTACTCATCATTGAGGGATGCCACTGAGTACACACGTCCACTCAGAGCAGTGCACCTCCATCATTATCCTCTGCTTTTTGCCCCAAAGTCAGTCAACAATCAACCCTGTATATGTCTCGTGTATATTGCACCGGTACAGTTTTCCCACAAACGTGTCATGTGTCACATTTTCAAAGACCTTGCTGAAGTCTAGACAGACTACATGCACAGCCCTGCTCCTGTCAATCCTCCTTTCACCCACTTAAAGAAGGGGATCCGGTTGGGTTGGCACGATCTGCCCCTAATAAACCATGCTGAAGGGGGGCAAGGACCTTGGCCTGAATGAAGTGCTCCATTATTCTGTCTTTGATAGTGGCTTCTAGGACCTTGCCCAACACTGATGTCAGGCTGACTGGTCTGCAGTTACCTGGGTCTGACCATGCCCCCTTCTTGAAGATGGGGATCACAGTGGCCACTTTTTAGTTCACTGGCACGTCATCTGTCTAGACAGACTCCTGAAGGAGGCCCTGTCAACTGTTTTCTTAGCTCCACAATGACCCTGGGGTGTTTCCCATCTGCCTCTTGGGACTTACCTAGCTTGATCTTTACCAGGTAGTCAGCTACTAGGGAAGCCATGATTCCCACCAGCTGCATTGTGGCTACCTTTGATGCCTCAGGACCTCCCAATGAGCACCCTCTTCCCCCTGGGGACTCTTTGGTGAGCACTGGAACAAAATATTCATTCAGCATCTCCATTATTGCTCCTGGCTGTGCTAAAGGTGCCCCAGCCCCAGTTTTTACTGGCCCAATCCCCTCCTTCATCTTCCTCTTTCCATTTCTGTACTGCAAGAAAGCTTTGGTGCTTCCACAGATCCTGCTTCTATTCTGGCTTCCAGCACCTCCTTGGCCTAGGCTTTCAGTAACCAGTACTGGCACTTTGGTGAGAGGATGTTTGATAATGGCCATGGCCTGAGTGCATACTGCTGTCCACTATCATGGTACATTTTTATTTGAGAGACCTTTTAAAGGGTGCCACAGTCTGTATGTATTCTGGCACACATTTGAAGTGGTAATTAACCCTCCCCTAAAAATAAGAAGGTTCTTTCACTGAGGTAGGTGAAGCAGTGCTACGAATGTGGTAGCATTAGAGGTCAGTGGCATGATGCTTTGTCCGGTGACCTGGTGACGCATAAAGGTAGTCCTTGGAGCTGTAAAGGTACATAAAAACATAAACAATCAAATGTCAGGCACTCACCACCAAAAAACTGCACAAAGTCCAAACTGAAGTGCAGACACATAACTTTATTTGAGTAGGTAAAAATAGATCCACAGCATGCTACTTGATGGGTTTTGCACCCCAGGAGGCTTTGTCAAAGGTTGTTCACTGGGAGCACAGGCACTGCGTAAGTACTTACTCTCTTAAAGGGGTGATACCCAATCTTTAAAGAGAGCAACGTAATTATTTTTCTCTGCTGCCATTACTTAGTCAGGGCACTAGATTTATTACACAAACTACAAGTACAAAAAGTGCCAATCTACATAAATACCATACAGTGCAATATAAAAAGTACATGCTATATATAGATATAAAGTGCTATGGTTACTATAATGAAACTACTCCCAAAAACAGGTGCTGCAAATCTCAGTGCAGGGTGGGTGTAACTACATGGGCAGCTAACCCACACTCAGTAATCCCAGTTCCAAAAGCAGTAGCGCTCCAGGCAGACAGAAGCAGACAGGACCTTGTACAGCTGTAGCTCAGAATATTTAGTAAAGGACTAACCGCACTAAGAACATTGTGGTAAAAATGGCCTCACAGCACATCAGTGGCAATTCAGATCCAAATTCAGATTCAATAAAGACATTCTTCTGCAAATTCCTGTACTTGTGAATAGCCCTTGCCCCTATACTTCTGGTGGTGAGTGCTTGATTTTTGCTCGGTTGTGCACTGCTGTGTATAATCAGTAGGTCCCCGTTCCCAGTGCGACTTTTTCTTTTGTTACCACAAGGTATATAAGGTATGATCTGCTGCCCTAAGCCAAAGTTAATGTTAGGTTCACATCCTAAAAGTGGTGGAGAATGTACAGTAATGTAACATCATGCTTCAAATAGGTGGCACCATCAGTAAAAATGTCAAGATAAACTGTCATTCTGGGAATGTTTGCACAATTGTTATAATTTTTTGAAAGAAGCTGGGTGCACAAATCATACAAACGTGCATATATTTATACAGCAAAAGGCAAATGAATGTTGTTAAATTATGAAACAGTGGTGCAAGTGGAATCTGGAGGGGTAGCATGTTAGCACAGCAACAATTTAACAGCGAAGTCCACCACAGCGACAAATCTCGCCAGGTCGCTGTGGTGGTCCGCTGTATGATGGCATCGCAATTCCCAGTGTTTCACCTCCACCCCAAACCAACTCTGACTTGGATATTTAGAGATGGGGGTACAAAGGGCACAGCCCCCGGCATGGGGGTGCAGGGGGCAAAGCTCCACGCAGAAAAACACTTTGTCCCGACTGGAACAATGCTGACAGTTGGCACTGTTCGCTTTGCTGTCGGGCATGCTGACAACATCGTTGTTGATGTGTTGACATGGAACCATCTGGAGGTAACCCCCATCATAAGTACAGTTTAAGAAACAATGTTGGGCCCATGGAACTCTGGAATGTAAGAAACAAAAAAAGCTGCCACCGATCACTGATACTGCACAAATATGTTATCAAATGTTACAATGCATAAACTCAAAAGTGTGCAAATCACTGCTAGTAAAGATTGCCCAGGGAGAGAACACCAATACACATAGCCCTGTGGGGCCCTTTGGGCTCACAGAAACATAGAATCTGTTGGCAGATAAGGACCATACAGCCCACCTAGTCTGCCCATTTTCCTACCTGGTTTGGCAATTTCTACTCTTATCTGGACTGCCTTTCCCCCACTTTGCTGTACAGCAGGGTGCCTCAATGTTTATCTCATGCACTTTTGAATCCCTGTACTGTTTTCACTTCCACCACCTCCGCTGATACGCTGTTCCACGGATCCACCACCATCTCTGTGAAAAAATACTTCCTAGCGTTCCCCTTAAGCCTCCCTCCTTCCAGCCTCATGTTATGCCCCCATCCTTGTGCAGTTTCATCTCTGAAATATGCTCCCCTCCTGTACCATTGATTCCTCTAAGGTATTTGAAAGTCTCTATCATATACCCTCTCTCCCTTCTCTCTTCCAGTGAATAGATGTTTAGTTCCTCGAGTCTTTCCTCATAAGGCTTGTTGTGCAGTCCATGTGTCATTTTTGTTGCTCTTCTCTGGACTGCTTCCATTCTGTCTATGTCCTTCCTGAGATGCGGTCTCCAGAACCGAACACAGTATTCCAGATGAGGCCTCACCAGTGATCTGTACAATGACATCACCACTTCACTCTTTCTACTGGTTATGCCCCTTCCTATGCACCCCAGCATTCTGTTTGCCTTCCCCACTGCTTTTTCACATTGTTTGGCTGACTTCAGGTCATCAGATTTGATAACCCCCAGGTCTCTCCACTGACTTGTGGTGGCTAGAACCTGTCCCCCCCATCCTATATTCCTGTCATGGGTTTCTGTGTCCCAAGTGCATTATTTTGCACTTCTTAGCATTGAAACCCAACTGCCAAACCCTTGACCATTCCTGAAGTAGTCTTAGGTCGTTTTTCATTTTATCTAGCCCCTCCTGTGTGTCGACTCTGTTACAGATCTTGGTGTCATCTACGAACAGGCATACTTTCCCCTCTAGTCCCTCTGTAATGTTGCTTATGAAGACATTGAATAGAACTGGACCCAGCACCGATCCTTGTGGAACACCGCTGGTCACCTGCCCCTCTTCCGATTTTATGCCATTTACTACCACCCTCTGGGTCCTGCCTTTTATCCAGTTACCAACCCATTTTACCACTTTAGAGCCCACACCCAGATTCCCCAGTTTGTTAAGCAACCTTCTATGAGGAGCGGTGTTGAAGGCCTTACTGAAATCCAGGTAGGCCACATACACCGCCGCTCCCTGATTCACCACCCTGGTCACCCAGTCAAAGAAATTTATAAGATTAGTCTGACAGGACCTACCCTCAGTGAATCCATGCTGCCTTGGGTCTTTTGCACCACTTGACTCCAGGAACTTCACTACCCTCTCCTTAAGCAGGGACTCTATTAGTTTCCTCACCACTGAGTTCAGGCTTACAGGTCTGTAATTGCCTGCCTCCTCACTTCCAGTCTTGTGCAGGGGGACCACCTCTTCCCTCCTCCATTCCCCAGGTACCTCCCTTTTCTCTAGTGATTGGTTGAAGAGGGTTGTCAGCGGACCTGCTAGGACTTCCCTGAGTTCCTTCAGCACTCTTGGGTGAATTCCGTCTGGCCTCATTGCATTGTCTGTGTTTACTTTTCCTAGTTCCTCCAAGACTCTAGCCACCATAAATGGGCTGGTGTCCACCTTGCCCCCTGTACATATTTCCTCATGAGTCTTGGCCCCTCCCCTGCCTCTTCCTTGGTAAATACTGAGCAAAAATATTTGTTCAGTACCTCAGTTTTTTCAAGGTCATACTCTACCCACCCACCCACCATCTCCCTTCTTTAGCCTAACAATACCATTTCTGGTCTTCTTCCTCTCGCTAATATAATGGAAGATGGTCTCGTCCGCCTTCTTAATAGCCTGTGCTATTTCTTCCTCCGATCTTGCCTTAGCTCCTCTGACAGCTTTCCCAGCTTCTCTCTGCTTCTCCAGATATTTCAGTCTGTCTTCTTTCTGTGTCTCTTTGTATTTCCTGAATGTCTTACTTTCTTGGCTACTGACTTAGAGAACCACAGTGGCTGCTTCTTTCTTTTGCTTTTGCTAAGCAATCTGACACATTGACTTGTCACTCCTGCTATGGATCTCTTGAGCCTAAGCCACTGTTCTTCTACCCCTTCCCCTGTATCTTCTGCTGCCAGGGCAATTTTGAGCTGTTCCCCCATCTCCATGAAGTGGCCTTTCAGAAATCTAGGATCTTAATCTTTGAATGACTTTCTTCTGCCAGTGTGCTGACTCTAAACCACATAGTTCTATGGTGACTGGTACCAAGGGGACTGCCCACCTCAACATCCATGATTCTGTCCCCCGTTTGTCAGCACTCATGGCTTTATGATCTGGTTAGCTCCCTCAGTGGTGGGTTTTTTTTTTTAATTCTTTGGTAATCGGGTAAGGTACACTAGGCACAAATTCCTGTTTTCAGAGGCGACCTGGGAGCACTGGGGAGGTTAAGTGACTTGCTTCAGGTCACACAGTATACAAGTAGAAATTGTAGGAATCGAGCCCAGGGCTGCTGGATGTACCAAACTCATTCACAGCTCATTACTCTAACCTCTAGGCTATACTGCCAGCCCATAATTATTTATTTGCACAATCGGAAACAACCTTTGAGTTAGAACTCTTATTTATTTATTCATTTTATTTATTTGTATTTCAGATGACACCTTTGAGCCGAGGGCTCTTTTACAAAGGTTCCACGTCAAGGCAATAAGGCAATAAGGTACAAAACATAACAAAAAAAAAGACAAATAAGGTTATAGTAATAGCAGCCAAAGGCATTGTCAAGGAATTGTGTTGTGAGTTAATTATACAGTACAAGTCATAGGTGGCTCAGCGAAGCTTTGTTAGGAGTGGGTTAGTGGGAAAAGAGAAAGAAGAGTGGTGGTGAGGGAGTGGTATGGGAGAGAGAGAGAGAGAGAGAGGGAGGAGGTGAGAAATTGGAAGGGTATTGCGTTGGGTATGTGGCAGATGGGAAATAGCAAGGGAGGAGGAATGGGGGGGGAGATAAAATCTCTTTTACAAAGAGTCCACATCATGAACACAAGACATACACTTCAGATAAGTCCATACCATTTCAAGCACATGCTCTGTCAGCATCTTACAGCTAACAGCTCCTGCGACTGCTTCACCTAATGCTACCCCCTACTGTGGGTTTCAACCAACCCTTTTTTTCCTCACCTCCTCACCTCCAAGCATTTCCTTTCCTTCCATTTGCTGTACCCTTCCTATCCTCTCCCTCCCCCACCTCCTCCCCTCCAGCCCCCTCTTCCCCAGCTCTCCCAACTATTTTTAGCACCACATAACATTTTCGCTACTTGCGTTCTGACAAGGCCTGAAGGCTGCTTTCCCCTTTATCTCTCTATTCGTACCTCCTTCACTTATTTCTACTCCCTTCTAAAGTTTTATTTTTTAGTTACAAAGTATGTACTATTGCCATTGTTTTAAACCATGTCTTTGTCTCAATGCCTTTGTTATGTTTGTTCACCCTCCACACTGACGTGGAACCTTTGTAAATGAGCGCCTTGCACTCAAAGGTATTGTAATCCGAGACTGAATGAATAAATAAATAAATAAATAAATAAAACATTTTCATTTACAGGACGAGCTTACAAGCATATCATTTCTACAGGTACACTAAATTCTTCAAGAGGAGTGACAAAGGTACAAAATGTGGACAACACAATAAAATATGAGAAGTCTAAAATGCGGTATTCATAAAGTGCAGCCCCAGAGGAGCCTTGTCTGATATAGCCCTATAGGAGATGAAAAGCATAGTTTAGGCACCGGGGAGAAGATAGCAAGAGAGAGAGAGAGAGAAAGAGAGTATTAAAGAGATATTGGAGAGAGGGAGAGAGGAGATAGGGTGGGGTAGAAAGCAAGGGAGAGGGCTTGGAGGGGGAGAGGGGGAGAGAGAGGGAGGGCAGAGGGAGAGAGGTGGAGCAGTATAAAGAAAGGGAGGGAGAGAAAGAGGGAGAGAGAGAGAGAGAGAGAGAGAGTGGGAGGGAGGGCCAGTAGAGAGGGGGTGAGGGATAGGAGGGGTAATGAAGTATGTGGTAGTGGAGGTGTTAACAACCCCGGGGAGCAAGAGAAGGAGGGGAAGCTGGACAGGGTAGCACAAGGATGAGGTCAGTGAGTGAAGAATAGGGGACTGGGTTTAGGGGCTAAAAGGATATTATTAGGGCGCAGGGGGGAGATGTACTAGAGGGAAACATATATTTTCTTGAATACCACACTTAACCATAATTTATTCTATGTAGATTATAGGGGCACAGTAGTGCCTCTATAGGTAGGATTGCAAATTTGTATTTATTCAAATTTGTGCTAACTTGTATTGAAAGGTTCGACTAACTTGTTATTATTGTATGGTACTGATGTTCTTCCACTGCTCCCCTCCCCTGGGTCACACATGGAAATGAACCCTGGTTCAGTGTGCCTCTCCCAGTTACCAGTTTTCAAATAAGTAAATAAATAAATGTTAAACTCCTATATTTATACCTTAATAACACCCACCTCTGGACGGAAAAGCCTGAAATTTGACATGTATGTTCTGGATCTTAGAATCATGGATAATGAAACTTTGGTAGCGATCGGGTCAGCAGTTTGAAAGTAAAAAATTGCCAAATTAAGACCGTGGGCTTGATTTTAAAAGAGCTGCTAGATCGGCATAGATTGCATTCATCCCTGCCTGCAGCAAATTTCAGGTGCACCAGGGACCCTGCGCTATATTTTAGTGAGCAGGGGTCCCTGTGCCAAAGTCCCTCGAGTTGCCGCAGGCAGAGTGTTGTGCCAAAGAGTTGGTGCACCGCAGGGGTTTGATGGAGGGTGCTGTGAGCACCCCCCCCCCGGATGCAAAGCCAGCACAGCATCCATGGTGTTTGGGGGAAAGGAACCCTGCAACCTGCAGGGTGCAGTGTCACTGGTCTTTTTGGATGGCCCTATTGGGCAGTGTGTGCCACGGCATGTCATGGTAGCAGGGTGGCACCAGGCAGTTGTCCCAAGTACAGTCCCATGGAGCTGCAGATGGGGTAATCATGAGTGTGAAGGCACCAACCATGACCCAGACCTTCTGGTGTTCTCAGCCCTGCTGGCTTTCCCATAGCTGTCATACTCCCTGACAAGTGGGGATTATACCTGGCTGCATGGTATATGCAGCAGGATTGTGGCAGGTGCAGACCCTCTGACAGCACGGCTCTGGCAGCAGAACATGCCCCTGCAACACAGCCCTTTGTTACAAACCCACTCCTGAGTGTCAGGTCCACTGAGCTCACAGTGCCCACCCCTAAGTGCAATCCGTGATGGGGGGGGACAGGAATACCCCCCATGTGTCCATCTAGAATGCTCGGTGAGTTCACAACTGAACACTCACCATGAGGTCCCAGGGATTCCTCTCTAATCTGGGTGAGGGCAAAACAGAATACAGTCTCAAATCTGTAGCCAAGAGAGAACCTTCCTGCTGTACTGGGGGGGAACGATCCAGGCATTACGAGCTCTTTGGGATTTGCTGTCGTAAACCTGATTGTGTCCTCTCCCACAGGGTGTACAGCACCTAGTTCCCCCTTACAGACTCCTTCCAAGACTCATGTACCTCCCCTACTTATGGCACCCAGATGTTCCCTTTCAGGATCCCATCTTTGGTAGTAATGGTGACATTTTGCATTAACCAGGTTGATCTTAGAATTGAATGAAACTTTTATACATACAAATCACTCAAAGGCTGTTTTAAAAGCAAAGTGCTTTTACTAAAATTACTTCAATAATTATCATACAAAATTTGCAAACAAAAGATTTCAGAAATCTGGTTACAGAACAACAAAACAAAAGTTGGAATTATACACACAAAATCCCCCACTTCCTTTCACAGCAGGCCTGCTCCTGGCATAGTGATCCGAGAGCTCAGCATCCAGCTGTGCTGTTTTTAGATCTTCGTCCTCCAGTCAGGTTTTCAACTATGCTGGGCAAGCCCAAAAGAACTGCTCTAAAAGTACAATCTCCTCAATTTTCCCAACAGAGTTTGCTTCCACCCCCTCCCACCAACGTTTAAAAAACTGACGTTGCTTTGTAGCGAGTTTCTCAAAGCTCATGTCAGGGCTTTTTCAGAGTTTACGGAATTTAACGCTGTAGGTC
This sequence comes from Neoceratodus forsteri, assembly GCA_016271365.2. NCBI lineage: Eukaryota > Metazoa > Chordata > Ceratodontiformes > Ceratodontidae > Neoceratodus > Neoceratodus forsteri. The sequence goes on from CM028135.1 coordinate 611,851,403, forward strand.
TCAGGAGTTAGTTCATACTTTTTAAGCAAAGCAGTTTTAACTTTCTCGTAATCGCTACTGTCCTGATTGTCCATCTGGCCTAGCGCTTCACACCCTTTACCAGTAAGCAGCGGGACAGCTGAAAGCTCTAGGACTCCCTGGGTATCCTGGCCTGGATACAGACCTTTTCAAATGAATTTAAAAATGCATCCATATCCTCCCCCTCTTTAAATTCAGCTATTAATTTGGAATTTAACTTATACCCCAGCCCTGGAGTTTCAGCTTCACCCCTGCCACTTACTTCCTCTGACGCTGGTCATTGGAGTCTTAGTCCAGTTCAAACTCCCTCTGGTAGTGCTTTTCCTCCCTCTCAGCCTCTTGTTGGTGCTGCTGTTCCTCTGCCTCTCTGGCACTGTGTTTCCTCCCTCTCAGCCTCTCTCTCTCTCTCTGGCACTGCCTTTCTTGCATAGAAACACAGAAACATAGACTTTGACGGCAAATAAGGACTGCTTGGCCCACCCAGTCTGCCCATTTTCCTACCTATTGGATAAGCTGTAGATCCTAGTTAACCAACAGCCTACTTCTTCCTACCCCACACTAGAATTGCATTATGTCTGTCCCATGCATTCTTGAATTCTCCCACTGTTTTTGATCCCACGACCTCCTCAGGAAGGCCGTTTCATGTATCCACCACCCTCTCCATGAAAAACTACTTCCTCACATTGCCCCTAAGCCATGCCCCCTATCTCTTCAAATTGTGCCCCCTTGTTCTTGCACATCTCTTTTTATGAAAGATGCTACCCTCTTGGACTTTGTTGATTCCCTTTGAGGTACTTAAATGTTTCTATGTCCTCTCTCCTCCTTTTCCTCGAGGGTATACATATTAAGCTCCTTTAGTCTCTCTTCATATGGCTTCTGGTGTAGACCCTGCACCATTTTAGTTGCCCTCCTCTGGACTGCCTCCATCCTGTCTTTGTCCTTGCAGAGATGGGGTCTCCAGAACTGCACGCAGTATTCCAGATGGAGTCTCATCAACTGTCTGCACAGAGGGATAACAACTTCCTGTTTTCTACTGGTGATGCCTCTCCCGATGCATCCCAGTATCCCCCAGCCCATACTGCCTTCTCACATTGCTTGCCTACCTTTAAGCCCTCTGATATGACTACCCCCAGGTCCCTTTCCATTTTTGTTGTTGTTAGTACCTCTCTCCACATTGTGTACTCTTCCCCTGGGTTTTTGTTTCTCAGGTGCATTACTTTGCACTTCTTTTCATTGAATCTAAGCTGCCATACTTTTGACCATTCCTCCAACCTTGCCAAGTCCCTTTTCATCCTTTCCACCCCCCCCGTGTACCAACCCTGTTGAAGATCGTTGTGTCATCTGCAAAGAGGCATACTTTCCCTTCCAGTCCCTCTGCAAGGTCACCTATAAAGACATTAACAAGCATTTGTCAGTGCTGAATGTTGGCTTGCTGGCACTGGTATTGGCAGTGCAGGAGTTAGAGAGATGCACAATAGGATTGGCAGTGACGTAATGAACTGACACCGACCCCAGCCCCACCATGCAGAAAGTGACAGGCATTGGGGTGTGCCTTTGGGTCACTGGCCATAACACTCATGCCATTTCACCTCACCCTACCTCAGAGAGACGTTGGCACAAGGCATGTGCCTGGGGTTCGGGCTCCACGCTACCCATTCTATAAGGAAATATACTGACATAGGTGCAGTGTAGGAGAATGGGGTGAATGCTGGGGCTGAAGAGTCCAAGGCACACCTCGATGCCTGTCACTGGCTGCAGGGTGGGGGGTAGAATGGCGTGAGCATTACAGCCGACAATGGCAAGTCATACCCCTGACACCTGTCAGTCTGTACAGGGTGGGCCAGTATAGGTGGAAACCCTAATGCCGAGGGCATTTGTTGGTATTTTCACTCCAAATTTTCAACATGGGACATTTGTGACCCGACCTCATGAACAGTGGCACTATGAGTTTGTTTGCTGAAAGGTGATCTTGTACAGTGACTGTGCATTTTGGCGCCACAGGTGCAAAAACAGATTTCGGGCAGGATATGAAAAATGACAGCTGCACTGTTCATGAGGAGGTGTAAAAAATATGGCATTGTTGAAAATCTGGAGTGAAAATATAAAAAATTGGAGACAACATGAGCGTGCGTAGAAACTGCACAATGCACGCCTGTAACGCAATTATTTTGGGGATTTGTATAACCAAATTTTCAACATAGGCATTTTGGGAACTCCAGTCATGAGCAGTGTCACTGTGATTTTGTTAATCTGGCCTGAACACTGATTTCTCACAGTGACCGTGCCATTGTGCGCCACATGAGTGAAAACACAAATTCGGGCAGGATGTGGAAAATGACAGCTGTACTGTTCATAAGGAAATGTTGAAAATCTGGAGTGAAAATATTAAAAATTGTCAAAGTTATGAGCGTGCATTGAAACTGCACAAAGCACACTCGTAACACAGTCATTTTTTGGAATCGTTCCAACACATTTGCAAGATAGGGTTTTTGGGACCCCATCTCATGAACAGTAGCATTGTCATTTCATTAATCAGTCCTGAAAGGTGATTTCACCCAGTGACTGCGAAATGACCATTCGGAGCGGAGTAACAAGATGACAGTGCATGTGTTCATGAGGTGGGGTCCCAAGCACTCCAGGTTGAAAATTTGGAGGCAAAATTCCCCAAAATGGCTGAGATATGTACCAAAGTTGGAAACCCCCTATTTATGCCATTATACAACTTACCGGCATTTCTTCAGTTCGCGGTTGGCTTTGAAGAGTCCAGATGTGTTCCCGTTCCACCGAAGTTCATTGCGCCAAGCTCCAGAGGTAACTATGGGGTGAGGGGGGTGTTGGGAGGTGGGGTATGCAGAGGGTAGTGCGGATTGGGGACCCCATGGCAAGGGACCATTTTCTTTTATTCAGGTATTTTAAAAATAAAAAAAAGGAACAACACGGGTTTTTTTACAGGTGGTGTGCACACTGGGGTGAGCACCCAGTGTGCCCCATGATTTTGGGGGATGGATGTTGGCCACACTGGGGTTGGCTCCCAGTGTGGAACAAAATAGGGGTGGGGTGGGGGCCGGAACATGCCGACGGTCAGCTTTCATTATGGGGAGGCACACTGGGGTGGGCTCCCAGTGTGCCACACAGTCTTGGGGGGATGATTTAGCATGCCAACAGGGGAATTGTGTACCCCTGAAGTCAGCTGTGTACACACTATGCGGCAGGCAGTGGCAGCAGCCACTGCCACCATGTTTATTGAAATACTTCACCAAGAAAGGCATGTTGGGAGGCGTGATATTGTGCCGCTGCATGACAAGCTTGTCTCTCATTGCAGCAGCACTTTCCTTACATGTGTTGACCACTTTACATATTTCTTGTGTGAGCGCCTGCATGCTGGCTTATTGGGGAATGAGGGACGCACGTACTAATGCGTGCCCTGCATTCGCCCACACTGACACACCTCCGAAATCTGCTTCTACCACAAGATGTTGGCTGGCACGCAAACCAACATAAAAAGGACCAGTCCCAATACTAAACCTTGCAGTACCCCACTAGTAACCCCCCTTTCTTCAGAGTGGACTCCATTTACTATTACCCTCTGCATCCTGTTGTCCAGCCAATGTTTTACCCAGGCTACAACCCTGGGACCCACTCCCAGGCTGGCCAACTTGTTTATTAATCTTTTATGTGGGACTGTGTCAAATGCCTTGCTAAAGTCTAGGTAGGCCATGTCCATAGCCCCTCCCTGGTCTACTATCTCGGTCACTCAGTCAAAGAAATCGATTAGATTAGTTTGACACGACCTTCCCACTGTGAATCCATGCTGCCTTGGGTCCTGTGCCCCACTGGCCTCTAGGTACTCAACAATTCTTTCCTTCAGAAGTGATTCCATCATTTTCCCTACCACTGAGGTCAAACTAACAGGTCTTTAGTTTCCTGCATCTGTCTTGCTCCCACTTTTGTGAAGGGAAATCATATCCGCCCTCCTCCAGTCCTTAGGTACCACACAATCCTCCCATGATTTGTTAAAAAGGGTAGTCAGTGGTGTCAATAGTTCTTCCCTTAGTTCTTTTAGAATTCTGGGTTGAATCGCATCAGGTCCCATTGCTTTGTCCACCTTCAGTTTTAGGGTTTTTTTCAGGACCCTTTCCTCTGTGAATGGACTGGTATTGACCACCCCCAATCGAGAGTGCTTCTATTCTTTGGTTTAGGTATCTCCCCCTCTTCTTCTTTTGTGAATATTGAGCAGAAGTATTCATTCAGTATCCCTGCTTTTTCACTATCACCCTCTGCCCACCCCCTTTCCCTTTGTTAAGCCTGACATCCCTCCCTCCCTTGGTCTTTCTTTGCTCCCTAATGTACCTATGAAAGGTTTTATCCCCCTTCTTAACTGAGTTGCTATCTTTTCCTCAGTTGGGGCCTTTGCTATTCTGACTGCCTTCCCTGCTTCCTTCTACTTTAACTGGTACAGTTCTCTGTCCAGCTCCTTCTGTGTTTCCTTATACTTCCTGAATGCTACCTTTTTCCCCCTAACCTTCCCTGCCACCTCTTTTGAGAACCATAGTGTTTTTTTCCTTCATTTTATTTTGTTGATTTGCTTCACACAAAGGCTTGTTGCCTCTGTGAAGGCTGCTTTGATTTTTCCCTATTGTTGCTCCACCCCTCCTTCTTGCCTGTTTGCTAGTGCTTTTCTGAGGCACTCTCCCATTTTCCCAAAATCAGCCCTCCTAAAGTCCAATACTCTTGCTTTTGTATGGCTTGACCTTATGGCTGTGCTTATCATGAACCACACTGTTTGGTGGTCACTTGTTCCCAGATGGCTACCCACTTCTTTTGTTCTTATTTTTTATCTCCCCGGGCCACTGGTCTGCTTACCTGCATGTCCTGGCATCACCCGCAGGTCTGTCCGGCCGCCGACCCCCCTGGAACTTCCCCCGGCCACCTAATTAGGCCCTCACGACTACTCCCCGTGGCTTACCCCCCATCGGGCGGGGGGAGCACTCCTCCGGAGCTCAACCCACCCAATCCGATCCAGCATTGTCGCACCAGGTACACCGGAGTCCAGCACGGGACGGGCCATCATGCCGCCGCAACCAGTGCCTTCCTTTTTCCACCTTTTCACCCCCCATGTCGGCAGTAGCGCACTGATGCCCATGGCCCTGAGTGCGCACTACCGCCGCCTCTGGCCCGCATCTGCCTCCGGCCACGCTTGTGATCCCAGCAGTTGAGGTACCTCCGGGTCTCCACTGGGGTCCCTCCTGCACCGGGATGCCCCTGATCCCCCAGGAGAGGAGAGCTGTCCATGGACGCCGATCCTACTCCCCACCGACCCCCAGCTCCCGGGCTGCTCTCCAACCCAGGTCGCTGGCGTGACGCGAGGTGTGGTGTCCAGCACTCAACCCTCAGCGCCACCGGGCGGCGCGCCACCCACTTCTAAATCTGAGATCTCTCTCCATCCCCTGCTTGAGAGTACCAGGTCTAAGATTGCTCCTCCTGAGTGGGTTCCAACACTAGCTGTCTGAGGCATGCCCCCTGTAGGGCATTGAGAATGACCCTGCTCTTGGATGTGGCTACAGCAAAGGTGCTCCAGTTAACATCTGGCATATTCAGGTCCCCCATCAACAATATCTCCCCTTTTTCTGCCATTCTAAGGATGCCTTCTATCATTTCCTTATCTATTGCCTCCCCCCTGAGATGGGAGTCTGTATACAACCCCCGTGCAGATTGTGGTGCCTATTCCAGTCTCCAGGGTGACCCACAGTGCCTCCTCTCCTCCCTGTTTACCCTTTAGTTCCAATGCTTTGATCCCTTCCTTTGCATAGAGAGCTGCTCCTCCTCCTCCTCTTTTGCCCTCCCTGTCCCTCCTGTAGATTTTGTACCCTGGTATGTTGACACCCCAGTCATGTTTCTCTGTGTACCATGTTTCTGTGACTGCCACGACATCCAGGCATCCTTTTTCCATCAAGGCCACTAGTTCAGGGAGCTTGTTACCCAGACTACAGGCATTGGTATTCATCACCCTCCATTTTTTTATGGCCTTACCCCTTTTAGCCCCATCCCTGTCCTTACTGCCTTTTTCTCCATTTGCCTCTGTCCTGCTCCCTAGAGACTTCTCTACCTTGGTGTTTACCTTGCTAACTACCCTGTTTTGTGGGGGGAGGTTGGGATTTCCTTGCTCCTTTTCAGTGCCTTCCCCATGGCTAGTTTAAAAGCTTGCCAATGAGGCATTTAAACCTATCACATAAAATCCTGGTTCCCCTTCTGGACAGATGCAGACCATCGTGCTAGTATAGGCCTATATCCCTCCAGGTGGACCCCAAGTCCCCAGTGAAGCCAAAACCCTGAGCTCCACACTAGTTTTTCAACCATTCATTGAATCCCATGGTGCAGAGTACCTTAGCCTCACCCTTGCCACAGACAGGCAGCACCTCTGAGAAGGTTACCATACGAGATTCTTCTCCAAGGCCCCTTCCTAACTCCACAAACTCCTCTTGCACTGCTCTGATCCCATTCCCAGCCAGATCATTTGTCCCTAGGTGGACAGTGACATCCAACTCCCTCCCCCGTGCAGCTGCTCCCGTGATCTTGAGGATTTGCTCCCTGTCCCTCCAAGTCATTGTGCCAGGCAGGCACCTTACCTCCCCTCTCCCCTCCCTGCCCCCAGTTCTACACCCCTAATGACTGAGTCACCCATCAGGAGTTGTTTCCTTTCCCTGTGGCATACCATGTCACCATCCTGTGGGTCTCCTTTGTGGAGATTCCCAGCATCCTCCTTGGTCCCCACTGCAGGTGCTTCCATAGAGGAACCACGCTCCAGCAGAACAGCGTATGAATTGTGGAGAGGTACAACTGGAGGGAAGTGCCTCTCTTTCACCACCCTCACTCTCCCTGAGCCCACCTTGGTCCAACCACTCCTATTTCTTGGAAATCTCTGAGGCAGCAGCAGTGGCCCTGGTGGTCTCTGGACAGGGGAGGAAGTTTCACAACTCCTAGCCAGGTCAGCCTGGAGATAGGCAACCTCCTCCCATGGACCACAGAGGTGCCTGCAAATAGGGCAGCATTGCAACCTCCAGAAAGTCTCCCAGAAGACTGCCACCCCCCAGTCATTGCACTGCACCACTCCCATCATGCCTTATTTTGTGGCCCTTCTCCTGTTGCTTTATATGCTTACTCTTTCCTCCCTCCATTTATTTTTCCACCTACTTTCCTACTGCCTATGTGCCCTTACAGCTCTTGTGCTTCCTGTTCTGGGACAGGAACTTCCTGTATTCTTCAGTAGTCCCCTTCTTCCTTGCTCAGAGTCAGACCTCCAACAGCTGGGGGGGGGGGAGAGCTACACTTTTCCTTCAAGGATGACAAAACTTACATGTCCCAGTGATCCTCCCCTTCCTACTTCCAAATTGGAAGTTCCTGTTGCCAGTCAAATCCAGTGCCTATAAAAGTGGAACTGGCTAAGGGTGGGAGGGTGAAGCATGGCAAGTTCCCTCTGATGCTGTCTTTCTTGCATTTCCAGTTTCCTCATCTCCAGCTGCAGCCTAATCCCTTCCAGCTTTGTGGTGACCTTCACCGGTGCTGTAGCTCTGGGTTCCTGCTTGTCTCGCTGTCCTCCTCCCTGGGACTGGACACTGTGATGTCCCTTGGCACCCCTATGCCCAAGGTCTGGTTCCTTTCAGTCGCTTGCTGTGACTTTAGGTTCGGGGCAACTGCTTGCTCATTAGCTGCCACGAGAAGCTCCATGAGGTTCTTTTTGGTTCATCCCCCATACTGGTGCCCTCTTTCCTGACACAACTGCCTTAGGTGGTCTGCAGTGTATTTCCTGTAGTTGGAACCCATCTTCTTCCATAACTACTGCTACACTTACACCAACCCCCCCCCAAAAAAAAAACAGGGTAAGGAACTTCATTCTGTAACCAAATAGTTTTTCTTTTTCAAATATCTGCCCTGTTTGTGTGTGTATTGTTTTCAGTTTATCAATCTGATACACTGGCCTCGAATCCAACCTTTATGCTTGTGCCAACAATATCTCTCAGATCCGACCACTATGCCACCAGATCTGTCACAGATACACTCCTGGGGGCCAGGTCCACTGAGTTCACAGTGCCCACCCCACGTGCAATCCATGATAGGGAGGACAGGAATACCCTCCACGTGTCCCTCTAGAATGCTCACTGAGTTCACAACTGAACACTCACCATGAGGTCCCAGGGATTCCTTTCTGATCCGGGTAAGGGCAAAATACAGTCTCAAATCTGTAGCCAGGTGAGAACCCTCCTTGTTTGCTGTACTGGGGGGGGCACGACCCAGGTGTTACGAGCTCTTTGGGATTTGCTGTTGTAAACCTGTTTGTGTCCTCTCCCACAAGGTGTGCAGCACCTAGTTCCCCATTACAGACTCCTCCCGAGACCTATGTACCTCCCCTACTTATGGTACCCAGATTTTCCCTTTTAGGATCTTATCTTTGGTAGCAATGGTGACACCTTGCATTAACCAGGTTGGTCTCAGAATTGAATAAACCTTTTACCTTTTACACACACAAATCACTCACAGGCAATTTTAAAAGCAAAGTGCTTTCACTAAAATTACATAATTATCATACAAAATTTACAAGCAAATGATTTCAGAAATCTGGTTACAGAGCAACAAAACAAAAGTTGGAATTATACATAAAAAAAAAAAGAACACACTGTAAACTTTTAACTGTCTAGTTTCTACCTGGTTTGTGGATGATCAAAGTCCAGAAAAATAAATGAGTTTTCAAAGACCCAGTTCTCTCTTGCATTCATTGGTCCTTAGTCTGTCTTCTCTTGTGTGCCAGAAGTGTGTCCAAATTGCAACGCAATGCTGCTCTATTCTGGGGGGCCTATATAGGCTGGGCTCTTCAGTCTGTGGTTAGTTGGGGGCCTGATCTTTTTAGGCCAGCAGGGATCTCGCTTGCTCGTTCCCAGTTTTAAGGGAATCAATATTATTGATTAGAGTTCTTTCAGTTCCAATATCCTTTGATCTTCCCCCATCCTTCCTGACTTAATAAAATGTAAATATACCATGACCGTTCCTGGAACTTAATGTAATTTTCTCTAGAAGTGTAACGTTTATGGCAGGTGGTAGCTTCTCCCATCTCCTGAGATTTTATTACACCTGTTTCTCTATAATTAGCTAACCAGGGACTTCCATCCTTTTGAAATGGACTCTTAGTTTCCTGGCTAATCAGCCTGTTCTCAGATCACAGAGGAATGTCAAATATTTTGCAAGACATTCTCTCTTTTCTATGTGACCTTTTCAGTTACATTGGGCATTCTTTTGGCAACCCTTAGATTTGGAATTATGAAACATAACCAAGTTCCTCGGCATGTAACTCTTTAAAGCATGAACGAAAATATATCTTGCAATATTACACAGCAGTGGCGCAATTGCCACACCCTCCATGTGTCAGCATACCGCATCTTCAGGTGCCATAATAGGAACAGCAGGTTGGTGGGCACTCTTATAGGCAGGTGACATATGTGATTGTGGGAAACAGACAGGCAATGGACCTGGTACCACAGATACAGGGGTGGGGAAGCTCCATCCCTGCCACCTTACCCTATCTGGTCGGAACAGTGTCACTGACATGTTAGGTGGGAAGGTGCATAGTGTACAACACTGGTAGCAGGTCAATTGCCAGTCCATCTCCCACAGTCATTTATGTCACCTGCCTATAGTGGTACCCACCTACCTACTGTTCCTACTATGGCACCCGAAGATGTGGTATGCTGGCACACAGAGGGCTGTGTTACAGGGGGCACGTTCTTCTGCCAGAGCCATGCTGCCAGTGAGTATGTGCCTGCCATGATCCTACACCATATACTTTGCAACCAGGGACAGTCCCAGCTTGTCGGGGAGTATGACAGCTATGGGACAGCCAGCAGGGTTGAGAACACCAGGTTGTCTGGGTTATTGTCGGTGTCTTTATGATTGGAATTACCCCATCTGCAGCTCCATGGGACTGTACTTGGTACAACTGCCTGGTGCCACCCTGCTACCCTCGCACACCATGCCATGGCACACACTGTACAATAGGGCCCTCCAAAAGGACTGTTGGCACTGTACACCTGCAGGTTGCAGGGTTCTGCCCCCCTGACACAGTCTTGATCTGCAGTGCAAGGGCTGTTAGACCAGCTCATGCCTGGTCTAACCACTGCCATGGCTTGCAGCCATGATGTGCTTTCAAAATCCCACATTAGGGGATGATGTAGCCCTGCCATGGTGCAAGTCCCTTACGATCTGGTGCACCAACACTTCTGTTGGGGGGTGGCACAGGGCTAGTTAGGCACACGGCTTCCTGATTTTGGCACAGTCTGAGTTCGAAAATTGGGATAGCCGCAACATTTGGTGCAAGGTGTCACTTGCGTCAGTTCCTTTTGGCACAGTCACCTTGCGTCAAATCTCACTCTTTGAAAATCGGGCCACTTGTTTTTGCCCCACTGTAACTCAAAATGGCTGACAACTGAAACCTGAAACTTTCAGGTTTGTTACAGTTTAATCTAAGGATGTGCCTTTGATGGGTGATTTTTACTGGAAAATGGTAAGTTTTTAAATTATTTAATTTTTATTATTCTGTTGTCATGCATGCACAGAACATTTACTCAATGTTCCAGCTATAAAGCTTATTAGGTTTTAAGAGAGATGGAAACAAAAGAAATTATTTTCTTGATTTTTCTTTTTTACTTTTGGCCATAAGTTGGTCATTTGGGGTTTGATCGACCCCATATTTTCAGGGCTGGCAGATAGCCACCCCACCTCATGGACATATAAGTTTCATTTTGATGATTTACCCTGACCCAAAATGTGTTTTGGGGGTACTATACTCATTTTACACTGGTAACTTGCATTCTTTAAGATTCATACTTGGAACTACTCAGAGCAAGTCACATGTCTGGGATATAATAGATAAACCACTCTGAGGTATGCGGTCGTGCTCTAATATATGCACGCCTTGATGTGCGTTGTTACGGCGAGTGCATCAACCACCCAAGGCGTGCATATATCAGAGAGCAACCGCACACCTCAGAGTGGTTTATCTATCTTATAAAATGTCAAAATTGTTTTGGAGGGGGGTAAAAGTGCAGGTGTGCGGTCACGCTCTGATATACGCATGGTCATTCAATGCTCATTCTCCAATAAATTCCAAGCAATTTCCCTTCCCATTATATAAATATATATATAATTTTATGCAGGCTCCTGTTGAAGCTGAATGAAACAACAAATTTTAGTGAGAAAGAAATAATACTACCTACTGGGAATGGAACCCAGTCCCCTGGAATACTGTCCCAGGGCTCTAACCACTGAGTTACAGGCTCACATAGTTGGACCTGGGGTTCCCGTACACACTTCCTTTCTCCGGTATTGCATACCCATCAACTAAGAATAATCAAGATGACAATTAGATGTTTTTTGGTGCAGTATTAGCAATTTAATACACAGATTGTTAGGAGAAAGAAGCAATGTGACCTACTTGGTGCTCTAACCACTGAGCTACAGGCTCATGTGGTTGGGCCTAGGGTTTCTGGACACACTTCCTTTCTCTGGTCCATGATCCACCATGTGAGCATGTAGCTCAGTGGTTAGAGCATGGGGATGGTATTCCAGGGGCCTGGGTTCAAATCCTAAAAGTTCACATTATTTCTTTCTCACTATAATTTGTCAATTAAATTGCTCAGCAGTGGCTAATACTGCACCAAAAAACATCCGTATGAAACAAGTTACACTTGGATGGTACAGTATATATCCTACTAGGCAATCTGTGAAACAAAACACTGCTGTTAAATGGATGTTATACTACACACAGGTTCCATAATGCCATACACTAACAAATATACAACTGTGTCATAACTGTGCAATTTAGCACTGAACCAACAGAGACTCACATGAACCAGTACAGCCTTGTAGCATGGAGCTGGACTTATGGCTCGGGCTTTTAGTAATGAGGGTAGGGGATGGTGAGGGTGGAGAAGGTAGGCTTGACAACCCTAAAAGCACATTTCCAAACAATACGGGAATTGGGTTGAAAACATTGTGGGCACTAGGTTGAAAAACTATTCTACATTAAAATAGTTTTTTTGTTGTTGTTTTTTTTTTTTTGCAATGAATCTTCTTAGTTTTTGAGAAAGTAGAGTGGTAACTTGCTTTGCACAGAGCCCATGAGGCCCTGCACGAAGCAGGGTGAAACCATTAGCTCATTTTACACAGGATCCTTGGGGTCTTGTGTGAAACAAAATATGCAGGGCCCTTTGGTTCATGTGTACGAGTCCAAACTTTCTTTGTGCAGATCCTGTCCAAAGCATGAGATGAGGCATAACATTCTTACTATTTTGTTGACATGACTCTAAAGGGGAACAGTCAGCAATAAGAGCCTTACACCCAAGTGAGGGGCTAGTCCCAATTTGCACTTCATGTACAAACATATTTTGTTTTACTTCCTGTTTACTGCAGCATAACAGATTGTATCTGACTGAATCTGCTGATTTCTAAGCTAACATTTGCTCTAACCAGATATCCCAAATTCCTCTACAGCTGACATCAGAGCAAGGCTGCAGCAGTGGGAAATTCCATAGCCTGACATCTGATGAGATGTTTGCCAGTCCCACTGTTCTCCCAGGCTGAGAACTGTCCTCTGTGACTGTAGTAGCCCTGGGAAGACAGCTGGACCAGTAAATAAAAGGCCAGAGCTTTTAAATACTCTAACATGCACTGTAGACTATTGAATCTCCCACTGCTGTAGCTCTGTACTGATGTCAGCTGCAGGGGATTCTGGGATTTCTAGTTATAGCAAATGCTGTCTTGGAAGGCAGCAGCCTTGGCCTTATACAATCTACTATACTGCAGTAAACAGTAAATAAAAAAATGTTTTTGCGCACAAAGTACAAATTGGGACCAGACCCATCATTTTGGTGTGGGGCTTTTAGTACTGACTGTTTCTCTTTAACTATAGTGAAAAAAATGCATGCAATTTTTTTTTTTAGTCACTTGTATTCTTGACCAGTTTCTTGTTTCTCAGCTTTAAACGTTTTGTTCCTGTAAGATTCAGAAATGTTTTCATAATGGTTATCTTCACAATTCGTATGCAGTGTGTTGATTATCAAAACCTTTGTAAACAATTTCTTTACAAATGTTTTGTGTTTAGTTAAAAAGATCTAATTGCTAATTACATTAAAAAAATACATTTGGAGTCTCGTTATACCCCTCCCTCACAAACACTAAAGTATCACCCTTAATGCTTTTTTTCTGTAGACTCTATTTTTGCTCCGAAGGTCCAGGGCATCCTTCCAGAGTACCCACTCAACTGCTGCCACTTCTCCCAGCTTGAAACCCCCTCTCCTTCAGTCTCCTACTTGACCTATGGTCCATCCTGCCCCCCATATTACCCACTGGGAGAGGGCCCACCCTCTGTGGCAGCCTTTCTGAAAGTAGAGGGATGGCTGTGTGATCGAGCCCCAGATTGGGAGATCTGAGAAGGGTAGGTCTGGTAGCGGGATGTGGGCAGGTCCCCCAGGTCTCCTTCATCCCTGCTGAACCTCCAGGTTATTTTCACTGAGGTTTCCCTTGGAGCGCGGATGTTCAATGACATCTCTGCGGGTGCACTGCTGATGTCTGCCACTGCTCTGCCCCTTGATTGTGCCAGTTTATGCAGAGCCCCCTGATCTCCATCAGTGGCTGCCAAGGAGCCAAGCTGAGCTCACAACCCACCCTGGGAGAGGAGAGCTGTCCTCTAAATGCTCAATCCTCTCCCTACCCAGCTGACCCCCAGAGACCTGAGTCCATTCCCAAACCCGGGTCACCAGCGTGGCATGAGGTGTGGCGTCCAGTGCCTCAACTCTCAGCACCACCAGGCCAGCCATATCCTTAATATTTAAATAATTAGTAAGTCATCTTACATTAAAATTTTTGTTGATGTGGAACTTACAGTAATTAAAAACCTTTACATAGTACATAGATTTTGAAAACCGTTGTGCAACATGTAGATTTTGAAAAACATTGTGAAGCACAAAGACTTTGAAAACAGTCGCACAGCACGCTGATTTTGAAAACCGTTGTGCACCATGAAGATTTTGAAAACCATTATTTAGATGCTCAAAATATTCATGCAGCATGTAGATTTTCAAAAAAAATGTGAAGAATTCCTGTGAGAACATGTTTTTAATTAAAGATCTCTAACTACAAAATAATTTTTTAAAATTGTGTGTCTCATTCTACCCTTCCCTTACATACACTAAAGTAGCCCCCTTAACATTTAAGCATTTAGTAAGTTATCTTACAAAATGATTTGGAAATGTCATGCTTCCTGATTGGCTAGACAAGTTCTGAGCTCTGTATCTTAATTCCACAGAACTGCACAGGTTTGAAAAAGTTTGGAACTGTGATTTGGAATTTGGGCAACTCATATACAGAAATCATGAGCCACTTGACTCACTCCTGACTGCCATCACAAACTCACAAACATGGCTGCTACCTTTACTCATATATAACAATCCTCAACTAGGCCCTGAAAATAAAATTCTCTTAAACAAAATAAACAGATAATTGAATGTTCTTTTTACTTACGATTAACACCTTTTACACATACACAACTTGAAAACAAAAATCAAGTACTATTCAGAGTTTTCAATTCTAGTGTTCTTTCATGACCGGAAAAATCCCCCTCATATCCTTACAAGTTTGCCAGAGAAATCTCTGCTGCTTAGCTAGCTACAGATAAAATTAAGACTCTGGCTCTACTTGAGCCGTGTGTGTGTGTGTGTGTGTGTATGTGTAGATGCCTGGGGAATTCTGAAGTATTTTGAATTCATATATTCCATGTTACTATTCCATACATGCTTATTTGTGGGGGAAGGGGGAGTATTGTACCAGTGGATTAATGGATAATTTTTAATTCTTGCATTCCAGGGTAAACAAACAGCATAAATACATAAAAAAGACAGGTTCCTGACATGTGGAAACAGTTGTTATTTAAACATTTTTTGCAGAAAGTATTTTATTTTTTTGTACCTTTTTAATGTGGCATTTCCTGGAATCCTCAGCCTGAATGAATGTCTGCAAGGTGAGCAGCCTGCTGAAGCTGAAGGAGCCAACGCTTGGTGGCATTCATGTTACAGCTCATTGAGGGATATTTTTCCATCGACAGTGGCTTGGGTTGTGCTTCCACACGGCATGTGGGACTGTAGAAAAAGGTGTCTTCGGTGCTTGATCAAAGGACTCTATCAGTTTTTCTGCTTTTTAGGGGACTGCATTAATCAGGCATACAAACAAGAAGATTTATGGGATTAAGTCTGACTTTTCGCTACAAACACAAAGTGTTCAGTCTAAAATAACCATTTTTTCATTTGGGTTCAGGACTTTTAGGTTAATTGGATTATATAAAGTGGATGACTCCCAGCTGGCCATTCAGCAGCACAACTCATGCATTCCATGGTAGTGTCGGCAGCCCTAAAGAGCATGACGAGTCTACTGTTTAAATAAACGCTAGGACAAGTGTACTGTGCAAATAAATTTCACTTTTAAACAACAGACTTGTTATTGCTACAAAACAAGAATTTATCAACTGGCTGTAGCTCTCATGCCTATTGCATATTTAAAGAAATATAATTAATAATTAATTTTAAAAAATTGTGTGTCTCATTTTTCCCCTCCCTCACAAACACTAAATTACCACCCTTAAAATTTAAGTATTTATTTATATTACCTAAAGTTTTGTTTGTGTGGAACATAAACACTTACTAATAACCTTCACACTGTATGTCTATTTTAAAAACCCTTGTGCAGCTTGTAGATTTTGAAAACTAGGGTACAGCATGTATATGTTCAAAATCTATGTGAAGGGTTTCTGTGCAAAAGTTTTATAAAAACCAGTATGCAGCACATAGGTTTTGAAAACCATCATACAACATGAATACTTTGAAAATCATAGCGTAGATTTTTTTATAAAAAATTCATGAAGGATTCCTGTGTGAACATTTTGGTTTTTAATTAAAGGTATCTTATTAGTAATTAATTTAAAAAAAACATAGTGGGCATGATTCTCAAAGTCCCCAGTGCAGTGCAAGTGGCTTGCACCACAAAGAATGGTGCACTGTGCCCCAAGCACCAAACAATGGGCCGAGAGCAATTCTCAATGGCAGCCTGCGTCAACCTTAGGCTGCATGCCCCAAAAGGGGCTTGCACCATCCATGTGCCCAAACATGGGCTGCAGCCTAACATTAGGGGGCATGTGGCAGACACAAACTGCCACATCCCAGAACATGCTATCCTTAGAACTGTCCCAGAGGGAGAAATTCTAATTACCCTTCAACCAGCCATCGCTGGTTGAAGGGTACTTAGTAAAATTCTTCTCTGGGAGAGTTGACCTGTTTGTGGCATTGTGCCACGGTCCCCCCTTCCCGATCCCCAATGACACACCATAAAATAACAATTACCTGAAACCCCCTTCATTGGTGGCATAGCATCCTCCCTCCCCAATCTCCAATGTCACCCCATAATTTAACAATTAGCTGATACCTGCTTCATTGGTGGCATAGGAACCCCCCTCCCTGTTCCTTAATGTTGCCCTGTAAAATAACAATTGTCTGAAACCCCTTCACTGATGGCATTGCGGACCCCATCCCTGATCCCCGATACTGCCTGTAATATTAATGTATAATTCTCTCCCTGCCCTGGTGGACTAGTGGTCCACCCTCCCCACTCCCCAATGTTGCCCACATTTCCCCCTGCCCTGGTGGTATAATGGTCTCCCATCCCACCGCCCCACTCTCCCCCTTCCCAAATCAATGCCGGTGACTAGCACAGCCCACCTCACACCTCCATGGCTGGCCGCCGACTGAACTGTCAAGTCAGTGAGTGTACACTTTATAGTACGCGCTCGTTGACATTTCAGTTGGAGGCCAGCCACAGAGGTGTGAGGTGGGCTATGCTGGTTGTTGGCTCTGAGTCGGGATGGGGGAGTGGGGTGGTGGGCACTACCTTCCAGGGTGGGGGGGTGGAAGGCCACTATACTACCAGGACAGGGGGAAATATTAACCATTGTTAGTATGGGCAACATAGGAGATCGGGGAGGGGGACCACTAGTCCATCAGGGCAGGGGGAGAATTATACTTTAATATTATGGGCAACATTGGGGATCAAGGGGGGACTGCTAGTCCACTAGGGTGGGGGAGAATTATACACTAATATTACAGGCAACATTGGGGATTGGGGAGGGGGGTCCACTATGCCACCAATGAAGGGGGTGTCAGCTAAATGTTATTTTGGGAGGCGACATCGGGAATTGGGGAGGATGCCAGGATGCCACCAATGAAGGGGGTTTCAGGTAATTTTTATTTTATTTTACGGGGTGACATCAGAGAGGGGTTCTGCTAGACCGCCAGGGTCTACAGCAGCACACAGCTGCCCTGTGGCTTGTGGCAAACCCTCCCAGTGTGCCCCCGTTTGGTGCCCAGCCAAAGCTGCCACAAGCCACAGGACCCTGCCCAATAGAGAATCGGGCACAGGGTCCCTGGCACACCGGACTTTGACACAAGCTGCTTTTGGTGGCAGCTTGCATCAGTCTTAGGGCTCTTTGAGAATCAAGCCCCATGTGTCTTGTTCAACCCCTTCCTCATAAATACTATAAGTATCACCCTTAGCATTTAAGTATTTAATAAGTTATATTACCTTAAAAGTTTTGTTCATGTAGAAATTTAAGATACAAAAAGACATTGGGTTCAATTTTCAAAGAGCCCATAATACCGATGCAAGATGTGGCAAACAATAGCTTGCAATAGAGCCCAGTGTACCAGGGACCTTGCACCACATTTTGGTACAGGAGAGGTCCCAGCACTAAACTCCCTGAAGTAGCTGCAACTGCTCCCATACATCAAACAAATGGCACACAGGAGGAGACTGACAGAGGCTGTTGGTAACCACAGGCCCATAAGTACACCTCCATAATACATATTATAAGTCTAATTAATTATTCATGAGCTAAAGAAGCTCACTGATTGACTGCCATGCCAGTCTGAAATCTCCTAGAAGTGCCCGGCACAGCAGTCACATACCAGGTGGCTTGCTGCCCACTGACAAGACTGGTGTCAAAAGAAAGTCAGTATTTTTCACCGCAGCTGTCAGTGACACTGATCAAAACTGGTGTGTAGCAGTGGTCATTTTAGGAAAGCAAACTGCAGAACGGCAAAGAAAAAATGGAATTTCCTGAACTGCAGTTCCATTTTTGGGGTCAAACATTGTAGATCATGTCTATTTTACATACTGACATCCATTAAAATTGTGCCTCATGAATAATTCCAGATGCTCCATGAGAACGTCACTAACAATTGGCCACTTCAGTTACACATCTATTGAATATTCACTGTGGCAGCATTTCTGTTGCCGCTGAACAATTTCAGTGTACAAATTCAGTAATAAAGCTTGAAAGAAATGGGAATGACACATTTGGAAGCCTTTTTTTAGCAACAAATTGTAACCTCCCCCCACCAGCCCCCCTTGTTCAACTAGCAGGGCTGCTCCTCTCACACATGGCACCAATGAGAGGGATGGGGCTTGTCACTACGAACAGTTCTGTTTACCAATACTTCTACTTCAGAGCCTGCCATCCTCAGACAGGCAAACCAAGTGTGGCAACTACCTGGCTCACACCTGGGGGGACCATTTATCATGGCCATCAACCTGGATCCCTGGGAGAAAATGTTTGCTCAGAATTGTGTTAGGTTTGTACTTTCTGGTCAGGGGCATTCAAGTGAATCCAGACACAGTGGAAGCAATAACAGTACTGTCCAAACCAGGGTGGGATTCTAGAGTGTGGCTTTTATTCACATACACAGAGAATAATACAAAGTGAAGACGGACCCCCACAGGGCTACTCCCACTGGTAATGCAGATTACTGAGGTACAGAGCACATACACAGCGAACCCTCAGGTTCTGAATGGATCTTGGCACACATGGCCAGAACTGGTACACTTCCCTTGACTAGGCACCCTCGGCCAGTACCAGGAGACTTTCTCATATTTCATGAGGAATTACTGGTGGCACCCTCAGCCACCACAGAGCACACTCAGGCTCACAGAAAATCCAAAATCCCACGTCTGAGCATTTTCTTCAGGCACTGGCCAAATGCACTGAAAGAAAACAAAGGTGCCCAAACTGAACCCGGAGAGGTAAATATGGTTACTCCAGATGGGGGGGGTCTCCCACCTTTTGCTTCCAAATTTATACTCGGCCATTCATCTGGTTAATAACACCCTTCTCAGAAACTCTTGTAGATGCTATCTTGAAATGTCTTTCACATTTAACATACTACTTTCTCACACCTCTGAGGTGTCTTGAAGTTAAAAGTTCTGTAATTGGCAATGTCTCTTCTCTGGATCCCCACTTTAGCAGACACTTTTAAATCAGACACGAACTAAAAGTTCTATACTTGGCAAGTCTCTTCACTGAACCCCATAGTAGGCAGACACTTTTAAACAGAAACAGACTAAAAGTTCTGTACTTGGTAAGTCTCTCTCCGGACCCCATAGTAGGCAGACACTTTTAAATAAGAAATAGTCTTGGTGACAGAGTCCCTTTGTCAGAGAAAAACTCACCACAGGAATGCAGGTGCCCCAGGGCTTTTTCTACCAAAAGTCTCGGGTACTTACAGAACAGATGAATCTCAGGCAGCTTCAACACAATTCAGACTGGACCAGGGGATTGCCCCTGTATCCTGGAATTCCCCCCATCCCTCCAGGGATGGGGCACTGGAAAACCCTCTAGAAACGATCTCTACCACTTCACTCTCTGGTCTTCTATGTTCTTCTTCTAGGGTGAGAACAAACTACCTGTAGCTCTCTGTCAGAGCTAAATCTGAGCAGCTGCCCAGGCAGCAGCCTCTTCTTCACTCTCTACTCTCCAGACTACTGAACTCTAACTCAACATTCTACAGCTAACCCCTGCAGCTAGCATTCCATTGTGGTTTATGCTGCTGCGACAAGTCTAAAGTGACATCACCACTCCAGCTCAGCTGAGACTGAAAACAGAGTGGGACACTGTGAAATCCATTTAACTGGCATCTCACATGCTGCCTCTCCCTGCCTGCCACTGATTCTGAGTGGGATTCTAGTAACCCCTGGGAACAAGGGGTTTACATAATGATCAGCAAAATACCACTACAAACACCTGTGCTCACTACTCCGAACACCAAAAACCAGTGAGCACAAAGAATACATAGCACACGGCACTCTCACCACTCACTGCAAACAAAGACAAACAGTATAAAAAAAGTAAAAAAGGGCAATTACTGTGATTAGACTTATAATCGCAATAATTACCTCACAGTCATTCATTTCCTGGGGATTAACGACTGGTGGGTGGGGGTTGGCCCTTCACTCTGACTGGTCATTACTCCCCAGGAAATGACCATCTGTGAGGTCATTATTGCATAAGTTGTGCTGGGATACTGCCAACTACGTCCTACACGTCCATTACCGTGGTCAGCAAGAATAACTAATGCTGAAAATCCAGGTGCATGCCCAGGATGGTGACAACCCCCCCCCAGTACAAATGCCACTGTAACAGTATGTATATTTGATGACAATGGTAGTGCCCCTGTCATTGTATGCTCACCAAGAAATAATAAAATTGCCTCTGCTGGTAGTGGGAATGTACTTTGTTCATCCGATAGAGATCACATTGTGACAAAATTTGTAGCAGTCAATGCTGACTCAGCAGCAGATGTGGCACACATACCAGCTTTTATAGGCACCAGTGCCAAGTTAAATCACTGCTGGACAGCATACTGCTGAAATAAGGACATCCCGTGCCATTCTCGATAAAGATTATGAAACACACTGTTGTTGTTGTCTTAATAACAGACCATGGATGACCCCTGCTGTCATCTAGTGTGACTCTCACTGTACTTGTGGCAGGCAGCATCCCAGGCATCCGTTCAGATTGCCACAGTCTGTCCAGTAAAGCAGTTACGAATATACTCTGATGACATATTTGAGTATCTCAGTTGTTACTCTGTCCATCTTGTTCTTTGGTTTCATGATAGTATTTCTGATAATCATGTATGGAAGATGGAGATTGTCTCACTTACAGAACTCTTCTAGTGCAAACAGGCATCGAGAGGTACTGTGCCATCAACATGTGCCCACCCCCCTCCCAATGGACACCTTAACAACAGGACCATGTCAGTCACACCACAACATGTCACCTGGGACCATGGGGTACCTGGAGAGCCAGTGACTGCAACACCTATGGGGTGTACCGGCAATGGTGTGTGCCAGTGTGGGTACCCAACAGCTGTCATTGCACTGTATAGCATACCCATCACTCCAGTCACATATTGGTCCCTGCCAATGGTGTCTTTTGTCAAGCTGTTGGGATTTGTGGCACTTTCCTTCCAGTCTTCCCTGAGGCACCCCATGCTGTGCCTGTCCCCTCTACCTTCCACCACCCATGCCCATTGTGGAGAGTCTATTACATTGGCTCTGCCTGGTCTAAGCACTGGTGCTGCCTACAGTATTTCCGGGGCTTCCAGAATCCCACAGTAGGAGATTTTTCAGCCAAGTTCTGCCACAAGCCCCCTTCCACCATGGCGCACCTGTTTCTGATGCAGGGCTGGTGCAGGTGTCAATCTGACGCAAGGGGACCTCATTTCACCACAACCGGCATATGAAAACTGGGACTGCCACAAGCTGTGACACATGGAGCCCCTTGCATCAGTTCTGTTTGATGCAAGCACCATGCATTATTTTTGGGGCTTTGAAAATCAAGCCCACTGTGGGTTTTTTTCAGCTATTTGTTTCAGCAAGCTGAGCATACACAGACAATTAACAGTTAATAACATCAAAATAATTCAACATTTTTTCACCAAGCCATCAAAAGGACCTATTCCTTTATCACATCTAATACAAGTTGCATAACTTAACTCATTGTAGTTTTTTGTCTATTCAATGGCAAAATGCTTGGCTCACAAATAGGCAAAAATACATAAAATGAACACTCTATAACTTGAAAATGGACAAACAGATTTCTATAAAGCTTTCCACATTGGCATATCCTATAACTGAGCTAAAGCATGTCAAATTACACTGCACTTGGATCTAAGACAGCCTGGTTATAAGCATTTGAAAACAGGGGTTTAAACAGAAACCCCCAATCGAACACTAATATAAGGGATATTTATTTATTTTAGTTTTTGTTAACCAGGTTAGGTGCGCTAGCCAAAGTTGACTATTTTCAGGCACGACCCGGGAGAATACATACATAAAATGAGATGAGATTATATAATACATAGTATATAGTACAGGTACATAGTATATAGTACAGGTAGGTTAGAATACAGATCAAGTCAGACAGTACTCGAGATAATACATATAGCTATGCAGAGATGACAAAAGTGACATTAGTACATGCAAATATCTGAAACTGGGCTAAGTGGCAGCTATAAAGACATTTTATAGCAAAGCTTGTTTAGAAGTGCAGCAGTGTCTTGGGCGAAATAGGGTGGTTAGCTGTGAGGCATTAAATGAGATCAAAGCATGTGCAGGGGTCCTGGGATAGGTGGTGATATAGTTATTTTTTGAAGATTGGGTGGGAGTTAGCCTGCCTCAGGGCGGGAAGGAGGGAGTTCCAGGTGGTGGGGATGGTGCAGTGAAATGCTCCAGAGCTTTTTGAAGTAAGACACCTGGGTATGGTGAGTAGAAATTTGTTTGCAGAGCATAGTCCGTGGCAGGTGTCTGTGGTACAAGTAGAGCTGCAAGGGTGGAGGGGGTTTGGTTACAGATTACAGAGTCTGTGAGGGTCCCTAGTGAGTATAATCGGTAGGCAGTGGGGGAGAGCCAGCCTAGGTCACTATACAGTGTGCAGTGGTGCTTGAGGCAATGGGAAGAGGAGGCATACCAACATATGTTGTTATACACGACATCCCATTTGTGGAGAGCAGTCTTATGGGCATTAGCAAAAGTGGAGACACCATATGTCAGCGCTGGAAGAAGAATATCCTTGGCAATTGCCAATTTGGCAGATGGTGTTAGCAGGTGACAAGTCTTATAGGCAATTCCAAGTTTGGCATTTGTTGCTTTACAGGTTGACTGGATGTGCAGACTGAAATCAAGGGATTTATCAAGGAGGACTCCCAGGTATTTCAAGGATGTGACACAGTCGATGAGAGACCCCCCCAGAGTCATGGACTAGGAGGGGTTCCTTATAGGCCCTGAGTTTGGGGGCAGTGCCAAATAGCATGGCTTGGGTCTTTTTTGTGTTGAGGATGAGCTTATTAGCATTTAGCCATGTTTGCATATTCCTGAAATCTGAGGAGAGGTTTTTGTTAATGATGTTAACTTTGTCAGCGCTGGAGTAGAGGACAAGATCATCAGCGTATAAGATAGCTCAGCAGGAGAGTATGGCATAATCTATGTTGTTGATGTACAGCGAGAAAAGAAGGGGTCCCAGGATGGAGCCCTGGGGTACTCCGATGTCAGTGCTGGTCACATGCGAGAGCGAAGTTGAATTTAACAAGTTGTAATCCGTTTGATAGGTAGTTGTTAAACCAGTCAACTATTGAGGATGAGAAGTTAAGTCTATGCAGGGTTGAGAGAAGCAGGGGATGAGCAACAAGATCGAAAGCTTTGGTAAGATCGAGAAATACTGCTCCATTGAGTAGGCCTTTGTCCATGTTGCAAAGTACATCGGTGGAGAATTTGAGAAGAGCGGTTGAGGTACTGTGCCCTTTTCTGAAACCATGCTGAGTGTCTGAGAGAAGGTTTTTTCTTTCTGAGATAGTCAATGGTTTGGGTTGCAACAAGCTTCTCCAGTAGCTTGCTTGGCACAGAGAGGATGGCTATGGGCCTGTAGTTGTTGATATCCTTTGGGTCTCCTTTTTTAAGGATAGGCGTAATTCAGGCAATCTTCCAGAGATCTGAGACAACACCAAGAGAGAGAGACAGAGTGAAAATCTTGGCCAGAGGCGAGGCAATCAATGGTGCCGCTAGCTTCAGGAGTCGTGGCTCGAGTGAATCTGAGCTGGGGCTAGTGTTGTCGGATATGTTTTGCAATAGCCTTTGGACCTCAGATCTGGATATAGCTTTAAAGTGGAAAGGGGGGGGGGTAGTAGTTAGTTTGCAGTGGTCAACACCAGATGCAGATCTCTGGGATGTGCAGTAAGGCTGATGCAACAGACTGACTTAAAATATGTAATTTATCTACATGTATGAGGGGGAAAGGATCAAAACTCATAAGTCATGGAGCCACAAGTACGTTTTGAAAGTCCTGCTCCCTCACAAGTGATAATAAACTTCATATTTTGAGTCAGAGCATTATATATTCAATTTATACAACATCAGTTCACTAGTTATAGCTTTCCAATCTGCTCTGTGTGTATGAAAATGTAATTTTTTTTCTTTTATTTAAACTGCTGGCATCAATGCTGCACATATCTGTTGTAATGTCATCAGCATTGTAAGTTTCTCCATGATTGATTCAGTATGTACTGTGATGTACCCAACAGGGAAACTTATGTGACCCATCCAACCCACAGGATAATGTAATATTTTGTCAGTTATAAACATCACTTTTCATCTTATCATTTTTACCTTCTGGGATATGCAAGTGTGAGGGGCAGGACTATAACTCATTGGTGGCAGAGCCACAAGTGAGTTTTGAAAGACCTGCCCCTTCACAAGTGATGATCAAATGTATATTTTTAAGTCAGACCACTGCGTATTTGATTTACTATATACATCAGTTTGCTATTTATAGCTTTAAAATCTGCTGTTTGTTTGAAGATTGAACAGTTTTTTTTTTTTTAGTTGTTTAACCAGGTGTAGCACACTAAGCCGAAAGCTTGTTTACAGGTGCGACCTGGGAGCACAGGGAAGTCAAGTGACTTGCTCAGGGTCACACAGTATGCAAGTGGAAGCTGTGGGATTTAAACCCAGGTCTGGTCTGCTGGATGTCTCCAGATTTGCAGCTCAGAGCCTTAAATCACTGTGCGATGCCGCCTCTCTCTGACTTAAAGGGAAAGTCCCCTCAGCCTATGTTCTGCATACCTGTGTAGTTTGTAGGCATGAGCAACGATTCCCTCTCTTGCATCCCCCTAATTTCATTCTAATTTAACTATAAATGAGGTTGCTTCACTCTGTTTTGCCTGGTGTGAAAAAATGTCTGTCTCCATTCCAGAGGTCATGACCCCACTCATATATGGCATTATGGGAGTTAATGATGCATACATGCACAAGCCAGCAGAAGTTGTACTCTCATTCAGTTCTGTTACATGTCTTGTGAAGTCCCTGTATTCTCTAAAAACAATTTTTCTAACTCAGATGCACTTTAAACTACAGAAAATAGCAGGGCACTTGTTACGCCTTGAAATGTTTTATGGCCAACATAAGACAAGAATATAGGGACTGCAGAGGACAGCAAAAGCACTGACAAATACAGTATAACCACTGCAGGCTTTAGCACCAAAACATCATACGATTCCAGGATGCCTTACATGAGTCATGTCATGACCTTTGCAATGGTGTCAAGCAGCTTTTCAGACCAGACTTAAGTACCTTCATTTACATTTAAATCCTGATGAAATTAGGAGTGTGCAATAGAGGGAATCATTGTGCATGTCTTATGTCTACAAACTACACAGGGAAAAGGAATAAAAGGCTGAGGTGACTTTCCCTTTAAACTGCTTGTTTTCAGTGCTGCACTAAGCAGCTATGATGTCATCAGTCAATCAAATCTTCATTTATATAGTGCCTTTCAAAACCAAGGCACTGCACAATTAAAATACAATGTAAAGCATAAAAATTTAATCTAAAATAATAAATATATCAATAAATAAAATTTGGTCTGGGAAGGCTAGGTTGAACAAATATGTTTTTAAATTCATTTTGAATCTATCGACGGTCAAGCATTCTCTTAACCAACGAGGCAGAGGATTCCACAGGGCAGGTGCCACAAAAGAAAAAGCACGGGAATCAAATGTTTTTAAACTAACCCTGGGAATCTCTAGCAATCCCTCGTCAGCAGATCGGAGAGGATGGAGGGGGCAGTAGGGAGCCAGAAGATCTTGCAGGTAGCTGGGTCCCTGTTCATGTAGGGCTTTAAAGGTTAGCA
Organism: Neoceratodus forsteri; assembly: GCA_016271365.2. Taxonomy (NCBI): domain Eukaryota; kingdom Metazoa; phylum Chordata; order Ceratodontiformes; family Ceratodontidae; genus Neoceratodus; species Neoceratodus forsteri. Next base: position 611,877,522 of record CM028135.1, read on the forward strand.
AGCCAACCTTAAAGGTGATCCACCACTGAACAGGCAGCCAGTGCAGTTCGCACAGCACAGGCATAATGTGACCATCCCTAAGTGTCCCAGTCAGAAGCCTGGCCGCAACGTTCTGCACTAGCTGCAGGTGGCGGATATCAATCCCTGGAAGCCTTAGGTAGAGGGCATTGCAGTAATCAAGGCAGGTGGTGATAAAGGTGTGGACCTATGTTGGATGGTCATCCGGAGGAACTGGGAGTTTCGCCTGGGCGATATTCCTCAGATGGTTAAATGAGGATTTAACCACAGCTGATACCTGAGATTTCAGGGTCAAGCCATCATAAAAATAACGTCCAGGTTACGCACCCAGTCTGAGGTAGTGAGCTGAACACCATCAAGCCATAGGCCCAACATTATTAAATTTAATTATGAAAGCTGCTCTCTGATTGGTTAATACTGCATCATAGTGAAATTAACCTTCAAGATATCAATTACGGACTTCTGGTTCTGGCTGGGACCTAATGGCTACTTAAACACAACAGCTCCAGACAAGCAGAACAAAAACCTCCTCTTAACTAGTAAAATTCTACAACAAACTCATCAAAATGGCTGGCGCAGGAAACTGGAGGATAAAAGAAATAAGAAACATCCTTGAGGCTATTCCAAGCTGAAGGATGGTGGTAGATTTCCATCAGAGACTCGGGATTGCAGCAGATCCCCCTTGCCTATCAGTTCCCAGGCCACTGACTATGATACAGATGGCGACCAGAAGCAACTGTCTCAGTCCTGCTTGGAGGCCTTGCTGTGAGAGATAAAAACCCCTCGCTCCGACCATAAAAAAGAATTCAAAGTTCTACATCAGTGGCTAAATAAGTTGAAATCATGATTTGACCAGGCGGAGGACCGTGTGGTGGAGGTAGAAGACAGAGCCATAAAACTGACTAACCTGGTGGCAGTCCTTTTTATGCAATCTGCAGACCTGCAAGCTAAATGTCTCGACCTGGCGGGCAGGTCAAGACAGGACAATCTACAGCTGTATGATTTGCCTGAGGGTGCTGAAACTGCCCAATTGAGTGCCTTCATAGAAAATCTACTTCGAGATACACTGGACCTCTCACCCACCTACGAGCTATCAGTGGAAAGGGCCCACTGCTTTCTGGTCCTGAAGCCGAGATGCCAAGGCTCGCCCTCGCTCTATCATCTTTAAGGTCAGTTCATTCAAACTAAAAGAAGGCCTGTTGAGATGAGTGTGGGCTAAGAAAGACTTAACATATCTTACAGCTAAATTAAACCTAGACCATGATTACCCACCTATCGTCCAACAACAGAGGATAGAATATGCCCCCCTACTTTGCACCCTCAAAGAGAAAGGCATTCAATTTCAGACCCCTTGCCAGCCAGACTGCAGGTCTTTTGGTCAGATGGTCCCAAGCATTACGAATCCTTTCAAGCTGCTTGCAATGTGTTTAAGGAGAGGGATCTTCAAATTCAATCATCTGGAGATGAGGGGCCACCCGGGAAGGACAACAGAACCAAGGATGGCAGCAAGCGTTTCACTGGAAGCACCAGGCAAGTAGCACATTGATGCCTACAGATGCATTTGCCCATCTACAAGAGCTGCTGCAGAAAAAGCCATGCAATGCTGCGACCTTCTCAAATACACCACATCGCTGATTGCAAGGCAGAGAGGCTTTTTGAAAATCCGCATCCGCATACCTTTGTTTTTGGGACTGTCATAATTTGGCTGATGAAGTCACCACTTGTACTGCCCTGCCAAACTCCAACACCAACCCACTTAGTGAGCCTGAAGGTAACTTTTCTCAAAAACAAAGTCTGCAGTCCTAAATTTTGGCTTGCACATAATAGCTATCAGTTTGATTTAAGCCACTGACAAAATGTACGCTCAGGTGCAACAGACTCAAATTTGCAAGGCTCTACTGTTTGTTCTCATAAAGGGGAAATCAACCTGCTGTAGTGGACTTAAATCAAGATCCTGTAAAGACTGCCATATTATTAGTTAAATATTTGATCTTTCAAAGAGCTGTGAACTTTATCAGTGGATGGTCATAATTTATTATTACTTAATAGTTAATGCACTTCAAATCAAGGGCCACAAGTTTTTGCTGTTCTTTTATCTTTTAACTGTGAACTATACTTTTCTCTTTACAGGCACTTTTTAGTTGGTTTAGAAAATTGCATTGAAATGGTTAATCTTAGGGGGGTTCCTAGATGAGCTTGAGGCAGGGTGTATTATTATTAATTTTGGACCTATTGAGCCTATCATTCTTACATGAGGTGCAGAGTTTACACTGCAAGTCCCAAGGTTGGAGTGCTAAGTACTCCATTGGATCTGTGCCCCTTAATGCAGATAAGCACTTGATCTCATTGCAGGGCCACTCTGTTATCTGGCTCTAGAGGAGGACCCTCCCATTCTGGGAAGGATTAGTTTCCTTATCCTACCTTGATAATATGGGGTAGAATTAGAGGTCAAAGTCCTGTGTTTTTGACCGCCTATCTTGGAAGCACTCAGTTTATACTACATGTTAAGCCCAGTTGGCTTTGTTTGTTTTTATTGTTTTAGGCCATATGGGATTTCTTGGGCCCAACTTGGATAATGTACAGGAAGAATTTACTTTTCTTTTTTCATTGATTCCAGACAGGACAGACTGGGGTCTTAGAATATTACATACCAGAGTACCTCAAGATTTACAGTGAGTTATACTATATGTTCATACAATGTTAATGGGCTAACGAGTCCCATTAAATGAAACAAGAGTCTCTCCTTTTGAGATAAGCTGGGGCAGATATTTCTTTATTGCAGGACATACACCTCTCTGCACTGGAACATAAGAAACTTGAGAGGTTAGGTTTTGCCTATGCCATAAACACCTCATACAGAGGTGAGAGATGTAGAGGGGTAGCAATTCTTATTCCCTCTAGGGTCCCATTTGAGGTAAAGGAGAAGAAGGTTGATGGAGAGAGGTGATTTGCTATGGTGAATGGAAGACGTGATGGCCAAATGGTCACCACTGCCTCTGTCTATTTTCCAGCAAACTCGCCATACCTAACGTATCGCTCCTTCCTTCTGTCTTTGGTGCAAGGGGGGAGGGGCAGATAATTTGTGGGGTGCCCTAAATTTAACTTTTGACCCTAAACTGGACTCCACTTTGCAAATTCCAAAGCGAGAATGTAGAGCTGCCTGTTTAGTCTCCAAACTCCTACCTGAAGTTAGATATGTAGACACTTGGCATTATTTAAATGGGCCAGTAAGAAATTATAGCTTCTACTCGGTGGTGCACTCTATGCACTCCAGATTAGATTACATCCTGATGCCACAGGAATTTGCTGAGAATGCAGTCAAGGTGTGGATGGGAGAGGTAACCTTGTCTGACCACACCCCAGTTTTTATCAAAGTACAGTTGGGAGCTTTCAGAAAAAACACCTTTTGGAGACTCAACAACTCATTGCTGTGAGATCCAGAGGTGATGCAGCAGATTAAGGACTTCATCCCCCAAGCTCTAGCAGACAGTGATACCCCCAATGTTACTGTCTCTATTTTATGGGATATTTTTAAAGCCCTCCTGCGAGGTAAACTCATAGAGTTGGCCTCTAGGAAGAAGAAACAAAGGGAAGAAGGAGACTAGATCTGACAAATAAAATTTGGGAGTTGGAGGACCTCCAAAAACAGAAAATTGAAAAACATAGAACGAGGGAACTTGTAACACTGAAAAAAGAGTTAAATGCTCTTTTAGATTATGTGGAGCAGAAATTGATGTTTTTGTGGCAGACTTATTATGATGGTGGGCCTAAATTGCTGTGCCTGCTGGCTGTTCATTTAAGGGTGCAGCGTGCTAGGACCACAATCTTGACCATTAGGGTACCTAGAGCCCCATGTCCCTGCAGATCTATAAATGAAATATCAGAGGCCTTCAGGAATTATTATGCAGATCTATACACTTCTGACCCCTCACCCCCGGATCCAATCATAGATGAGTTTTTACAAACCCTAGACCTCCCTGGCCTAGCTGAACCACAAAGGGAGATGTTAACAGCTCCTATTTCTGAAGCTGAAATACATAACCAAATAGGCAGACTTAAAGCAGGGAAGTGTCTGGGCTCAGATGGCTTTATGGGTGAGTTTTATAAAGCCCTAAAGGGGGAACTAACACCCATACTACAAACAGTGTTCACCTTTGTTTTTGACCCAAAGGGCACTGTTCCTCCCTCTTGGGCCCACGCCATTATTTCTGTTATTCCAAAGCTGGGTAAGGACCTGACTAACTGTGCCTTATATAGGCCAAATTATATTTTAAACATAGAAACATAGACTTTGATGGCAGATAAGGACCGCTTATCCCACCTGGATAATAAAATAATAACCTACATCATGGCCACTCATATGCAACAACTGATTCCAAATGTAATATACGTGGATCAAGTGTGGTTTATAGCTGGTAGACAGGCACAGGATAATATCAGGTGTACTGTGTATCTTATAGATCACATATGAAAACAGAACACTCCTGCTCTGATGCTTAGCTTAGATGCAGAGAAGGCCTTTGATAAGTTTTCGTGGGCCTTCCTGCATCGGGTCCTTACCCACTTCAGATTTCCCACTCTCTTTATCGCTTTTCTAGTCAAGCTTTATGACAAACCCCTTGGTTTTATTAGAGCTAATGGTCATCTTTCAGAGAGTTTTGTGTTACAGAGGGGAACTCATCAGGGGTGCCCCCTATCCCCATTACTTTTTGCTCTCTATATAGAGCCACTAGCCCAAAGTATTCATCAGCGGGAGGACATAGAAGGCATTACCTTTGCACAGCATAGGCATAAATTATCCCTATATGCGGATGATGTGTTAATATACCTTACGAGCCCTGACACTTCCCTTCCAGCATTATACAGTCACCTTCGATTATTTTTTCAAATGTCAGGTTACACTTTGAATGCTCAGAAAACTGAGGTTCTGGCATTTAATTTTGAACCCCCGTCCATTTCTATACTGACTATCCTATGAAATGGGGGCTGACATCCCTCAAATATTTGGGCATTAAAATAACAGTGGACCCCTCCCTATTGTACTCAGTAAATTACCTGCCCCTTATTTCCCAATTAAAGACACATATGAGACGCTGGCATGTCCTCCCTATAACTCTGTATCAAAGAGTACAAGTTATAAAGATGAATGCCTTACTTAGACTGTTATATCTTTTTCAATGTGTCCCATGTGCAGTTCCAGTTCCAGACTTGAAGAAGTGGCAATCATTCTTTTTTTCTTTTATTTGGCATTTCAAATGTCCCCATATACGCCAGCAACTTTCAATACTACCTAAGACCCAAGGAGGTCTGGCATTTCCTTGTCTCTAAAATTACTAGACAGCAGCCCAGATGAAATTAGCATTAGTATGGGGAAACTACATTTATGAAGCCCACTGAAAAATAATGGATCTTTTTAAATCGACCCCTACTGCTCTTCCTGCAGCATTGTTTGACCCCTCTTCTCTTGCTAAATTGAGACAATCACTTCCCCCGGTAACATGGATCATTTTGGAGGGTTGGAAAGAGGAACTTTCTCTAAAAAAATTAAGCCACTTTTCTGGAAATGGTTACATAACCCTTCTTTTGACCCAGCAGGAATAGACTCTTGGTTCCAAGGCCAGACCTCTAGAGGCTTTAATGCCGCTTTGCATCTTCTGCAAGGCTCAAATAAACTCACATTTGAACAAATCCAGCAGAGACACGTCTGGAGAGAATCTGACTGTCTCTGGTATTTACAAATGAAGGACTATATTTTCAAACACCTCAGACCGTGCAGTCTACAACCCCAGCTGCAGGAGGATTGGCTTCCTTTTATTAATATTTAGTCATCTTCTAGAGGGGAGAAAGCCGTATCGTTGATTTATCAGACCCTATTAATACCCAGATATCAACAGGCAGATTACCTGAGGGAGAAGTGGGAAGGGGATCTTGGTATAACCCTTACAGACAAGCAGTGGCTTTGGGTCCGAAGGAGAACCTGGAGCACTACCTCCTCACCCTTGAGGAGGGAATACACATGGAAGGTCAAAGTGCGATTTTTTCTAGTTCCCACCTTTCTAGCCAAATGGTTCCCAGGCTCCTCTGCCAAATGTTGGCGAAACTGTGGGGGTGAACAAGCTACACATGCGCACACATTTGTCCAGTGTCCTATTCTGACCCCCTTCTGGACTTGGGTGATTCAGCATCTCAAAGAACTATTCAGCCTGTCAGAGTCTCTCATCCCAGAACACCTACTTTTAAATCTCCCCCCACAATCTATTAATTATAAAGATGCTTTATATCTCTGGGATATGTTATTGGTGGTGACCTACAAAACTATAACAAGGAGATGGCTCCAGGCAGATCCATCCTCTATAAAGGATTGGAAACAAACCATTACTAATATACAAACAATGGAGAAATTAACTTTTGATCTGCAACAAAAAGCTGCTCTATGTGTTAACCGGTAGACCAGGTGGGAACTCTACCAGACAAATATCACTGAATAACTTATACAATACTTCCTAGGAATTGTAGGAATCCCAGACATGCCTTCCTTTTCTCCCATATCTGAATATCTGCAACCCTATTTTTCTTCCTAACCTAGTGAGGACTTTACATGTAGGAGATGAGGAATGCTCCTCTTCCTACAGGAGAACATAGTCTCTAGTGCAATTTAGACCTCTGTACTATCCAAGAATAAGAGGACACAGTCATGACTCTGATCACATATTAACTATATGCTAATTTTCCTGGGTTTACAGGTTAAATGTATGGTATGGTAGACAGATGTGATAATAGAAAATGCACTGTGTAACTTTCTCCTAATACTATAATAGCATAATAATATATTAACTTGATTTCCCAACCACCCTAGGTCGTTAGTTGGTTAATAGTTTTTACTGAAAATTATTTATGTACCTGTTATATTATTTTTTTTCTGTGTACATGAAATGTAAGGTGAGAAGTGTTTTGAATGTTTTAACTACTGTTTGTGAATTGACTAAGTTCAATAAATAAACCTGAGTATAAAAAAAAGATATCAATTACAACAAAACTAACAACAAGCTATCATGGTAGCTGGAGGTTAGCTACAAAGTTTTCGTTTGTTATTGTGGTGTTTTTTTGTATGTTCCACCACTAAAAGACCCCTTATCTTCTCTGTGGTCTGCCAGCCCCTTTGGTTGCTGCTGGTGCTGCTAGTGAGGACCCCATCTGGACCATGCGAATAACTAGTTGGACGCATAAAATAAAGAATAAGGCAGGTTTATTCAGTTCAGTAGGTGTTCTCTTCATGAGTACAAGCCCCACACACTGACTAAAACTCTGACTGACAGGCCACATGGCACTGCAAGGCAGTGCAACAAATTGTTACATGCAAGTTCTAAGTGCTCTTAAAGGGGCGGCAGCTAAACATTAAGCCCCATGCTTAATGTGTGCTTCACATCACCGCTGAAACAGTGAATGTGAGCACCACTCGAACAAGCAATAATCTATACATTTCTAAGAATTTTTAAGTAAATAATTTAAGGCAAAAAAACACTGTCATGCATTACAAGACATTAGATTTCCCAAAACAGAACAGTACTCCGCTGCAGGGAGGGGGGAAGGAAAGAACCTGGACTACACTGGGGACCAGTCAGAGTAGCACCAGAGAGGAGGGAAACACAATAGTACTTGAGACTTGGTCATGCCACAAGCGCTGAAGTGTGGGGGAAGGAAAAAGGAAGAGAGGGAAGGGTAGCAGCAGGAGGATACCCAGAATGCAGGCTCACACTTTAATAACAGTTGCATAAACAGGTGGACTGTCCATTTAAAGAGACATTCCTAAGGGGAAGAAAACGTTAGTGCAGGTAAATAGTACCATGGCAACAGTTGCAAGAAAGAGGTACAACAAGATATTTACTGCAACAATGAAAATCAGAAAATGAATTACTCCCGACACATTTCACTGAGTCCGGTAACAAAGGTTCAAGACCTCCGTCGACTTTTCCGGTCAGTGGGAATGGAGGCATGCATGGACTGCACCAGTTCCTGACAGGAGGGGGTCAGGTCATTAAAAGTGACCCAGGAGTTCTGCCCACTATCGAATCCACACCACTTTACTCTGTAAGTCCAGGATCCATTGACAAACTTCTTTCTTAGGATCTTCTCGATCTGGTACACTGGGGTGTGTGGAACAGAGTTCTGAGAAGTAGAAGAAGAAGATTGAAAAGAAGAGGAAGTCCCAGGTAAATCATCTGGTAAACTGGAATCCAGCTGGAGAGTGTCAGGAGTGGGAAGATCTGTAGGAACTGGCTGCAAGTTATCTGGGGGAATCTCAGCTTCAGAGAGGATGGCAGGCTCAAAGGCAGCTTCATTTGTGGGAGGACTGGGGTAATCTGGAAGGTTGTTATTCAGGTACCCATGCTTTAGTCGGTTTATATGGACTTTGTTGTGTACCAGTTTGCCATCCAACTTGCGTCGCAGATGAACGTGGACCAGAGGGAGCTTTTCTACAACATAGAAGGGACCAGTCCAGGGGTGAAGCAGTTTCTTGGTGGTGCCCGGAAGAAGAACAGGACAGTACAAATAGACAATGTCCCCAATAGAGAATGAAGGCTCATGCGCCTTGGCTGCAGATATTTTCTTCATTGCCAATTTTCTCTGGCCCAACGTGGTGATTGCAACTGGTTGGGCAAGTTCCAGCTGTTCCAGAACAGGGATAATAAAAGAAGAAGCTGACTTAGGCACCTCTAGCAGTGAGAGATCCCTGTCCAGAGGAGTTCTTGGGTGACGTCCATGGACTAAGAAGAAGGGGGTGTATTCTGTGCTATCGACACAAGCACTGGTATTGTACGAAAACTGCACAAAGAGAACAAACCAGTCCCAGGTGTCGTGAGTCTCATCCAGATACTTGGAGAGTATGCCGAGAATGGTGGACATCATTCTTTCACTCTGGCCGTTGCGTTGTGGATGGTAACTTGCGGTATGTGTCTTTTTTATGTCGAGAAGTTTGCAAGTTTCTCAGACAATGGTGGACAGGTAGTTAGTGCCTCTGTCTGAATGTAGGTACAATGGGGTACCGTGATGACAAATGACTGTGTTGATAAATGCACTGGCCACAGTGGTGGCTTTAATGTCTCTTAGGGGAATAAGTTCCAAATACTTTAAGTAGTCCACAAAGACAAGGATGTATTTATTACTAGAGTCAGAGCATGTTGGCAAGGGCCCAAGAATGTCAGTGCTGACTCTTTGGAACGGTTCAATGGCTATAGGCATTGGGATGATGTGTGCCTTTGTTGGTTTGGCCGGAGGCTTTCTCTGGGAGCAGGGCTGGCAGGATTTTACGAACTGGACAATGTCTCTGTTCATGTGTGGCAGAAGAAGTGAAGCCTTGTCTTTTCCAGAGTTCTGTGAATTCCCATATGACCTCCCGAGAATGGAGAGAAGAACCTGAGGGATGAGAGAGGCTGGCACAACTAGTTGTACGTGAGTTCTATCTGTGCGATGACCCTTGCCTTTCTTGGTCCAAATGTGAATGAGCGCACCGTCATTGAGGAAGTACTGTGAAGCAAGGAAAAGTACATCTTGGTGATGTTGCTTTTGTTGCTGTAATGTTCCAGACTCTAAGTAGGTAATGATGATGTCTGTAAATTGAGTGTCAGTTCTTTGTTGCATTTTAACAGTGGCCAGGGACAGATCAGATGCAGAGGAGATGAGAAGCTCTTCAGCTGCTTGTAGTAACTGAGGATTTGTGTGTCTCTCTGAGCAGGCAGTTGGTAGCAGCAAAGCAACTTGAGGTGTTGAAGGAGTGTCCACAGGAAGCACATCTGTAGCATGGAAGGGAAGAGCTTGTAAAAAGGATTTGTCATCTGTTGAGGAGGATGCAGAGGGATATCATCTCTGGCTTACATCATCAGCATTTGAGTGAACTTGACCTAGTCTGTATTGGATTTCGAAGGTGTAGGATTGCAGCATGGTGAGCCATCAGGCGAACTTGCCTACTGGCTCCTTCATTTCAAATAACCACCTGAGGGCAGAGTAATCGACGATAGCTGTAAAGGAGGAGTAGTGAAGGTAGCAGTCAAATTTCTTCACGGCAAATACCATGGCTAGACATTCTTTCTCTGTGATGCCATAGTTCTGCTCAGCTGGGGAAAGAGAGTGCCTGGCATAGGAGACAACTCGTTCTGTTCCATCTTGAGTTTGACAGAGCACAGCGCCCACTGCAAAGGAACTAGCATCTGAGTAGAGCTTGAATGGTTGGTCGAACCTTGGGTAGGCCAATACTGGAGAAGAGATTAGGTTTTGTTTTAAGGTGTCAAAGGCCTCTTTACATTCAGAAGTCCAATTGTAGTCGCATCCCTTTTTTGTGAGGGCATAGAGTGGAGCTGCAATCTTGGCGTAGTTGCAAATGAACAGCCGATAATAGCCAGACAAGCCCAGGAAAGCTCGAAGGTCTTTGAGATTATTAGGCTCTGGATAGTCTTTGACTGCTGAGAAACATAGAAACATAGACTTTGATGGCAGATAAGGACCACTTGGCCCACCCAGTCTGCCCATTTCCCTACCTACTGGATAAGCTGCAGATTTTAGTTAACCAACAGCCTACTTCCTGCCACCCCCACTATAATTGCCTTATGTCTGTCCCATGCATGTTTGAATTCCTCCACTGTTTTAGACCCCACAGCCTCTCCAGGAAGGCGGTTCCATGCATCCACCACTCTCTCTGTGAAAAAAATCCTCACATTACCCCTGAACCGTCCCCTCTATCTTTAAATTGTGCCCCCTTGTTCTTACACATCTCTTTTTCTGAAAGATGCTACCCTCCTGGACTTTGTTGATTCCCTTGAGGTACTTGAACATTTCTATCATGTCCCCCCTGTCCCTCCTTTCATCAAGGGTATACATATTAAGCTCTCTCAGTCTCTCTCTCTCTCTCTTCATATGGTTTCTGATGCAGACCCTGCATCATTTTAGCTGCCCTCCTCTGGACTGTTTCCATTCTGTCTATGTCCTTGCATAGATGAGGTCTCCAAAACTGCACACAGTACTCCAGATGGGGTCTCACCAACTGTCTGTACAGAGGGATAACCACTTCCCTTTTTCTACTTGTGATGCCCCTTCCTATGCATCCCAGTATCCCCCTGGCTCTCCTTACTGACTTCTCACATTGCTTACCCACCTTTAGATCATCTGATATGACTACCCCAGGTCCCTTCCATTTTTGTTGTTGTTAGTACCTCCCCTGCTATCGTGTACTCTTCTCCTGGGTTTTTGTTTCCCAGGTGCATTACTTTGCACTTCTTTGCATTGAATCTAAGTTGCCATATGCCTGACCATTCCTCCAACCTTGCCAAGTCCCTTCTCATCCTTTTTACCCCGCATGTGTATCAACTCTGTTACAGATCTTTGTGTCATCTGCAAAGAGGCATACCTTTCCCTCCAGACCCTCTGCAATGTCACCTATAAAGATGTTAAAGAGGACTGGAACTAGTACTGAGAGCTTGTCTGGATCTGGAGAGATGCCTTGAGAACTAATCACATGTCCTAGGTAATGAATTTGATGCTGCACAAAACAACACTTTTCTGGGCGAAGCTTGAGATTGGCTTGTCTGAGAAGTTTGAACACTTCTTGAAGATGTTGGAGGTGCTCTGATAAAGTTCTGCTGAAGACTATCTCATCATCCAGGTAGACTAGACAAGATTTCTAAGACAACCCATGTAGTACGGCTTCCATAACACATTGAAATGTGGCTGGACTGTTCCGAAGACCAATAGGCAGATGTCTGAACTGGAAAAGTCCCAAGTGGCAGCACCATGCTGTGTATGTATGAGAAGCCGGATCAATTGAAATTTGGTAGAACCTACTCTGAAGGTCTAGAGTGGTGAAGTAAGCAGGACTGGCCACACCAAGACTCTCTAATGCATCTTCAGTTGTAGGCAAGGGATGAGCATCCTGCACCATGTAGGAATTGAGTTTTCTGTAGTCTGCCACAAAACGATACCCTTTGTCCTTCTTTACCACCAGCAAGCAAGGTGCACCCCAGGGACTTGTAGACTCTTCGACTATGTCTTGGTCAAGCATGTCTTTGATTATGTCCTCGAGGACTTGTTTCTGGTTGTGCCCCACTTTGTAGGCTTGTTGATGGATTGGTTTCTGGTTGGGCAGTACTTCGATGGTGTGCTGCAGGATATCACAACATCCGAGCTTGTTATCTAAACCAACAAAGCCAGCCAGGTAATTTTTCAGGAATTTCAAAAGTTGCTACTTTTCTGTTGGAGATGCTGGAAGTTTGGAAGAGGATTGTCGCTGACTGAGGGGTAACTCTGTTGAAGTGGGAATGGTCGTGATAGTATTGACAGGAGTAGTGTTGGTGAAACCAGGCTGAGGTTCTTGCATGAGATGAAGCTGGTCCCCTGAAGACAAGCAGACAAACTTCCCGATGTTGACAGCCTTTGAAATGACCACTGGCTGATCTGTGAAGTTGAAGCATTTTTGGAAGACTGCGCCATCATGCACCGCTGATAAGATATTTCCTGGAAGGAGACCTGATGAATGCAGCGCAGGTGATCCTGTGACAATGCCAACAACACCTTGTGGAAGTGGTTCACCTCGAATCTTGGCAATCAAAACCATTTCCGACAGAGGAGGCACGGTGACTGAGTCTATAGCTGCGAGTTGCCTCAGAGGATCTAGCGACAATTTGCTTGAGGCAAAGTCTAGGATAGCTTTGTGAGCTTTGAAAAAGTCCAGGCCTAGAATTATTGCAGGTTGAAGATCAGGCACAATATAAAACTTGACAGTAGCTTGCTTGAGCCAAAGTGGAGCTTGCAATGTACCATGCCTGTGATAGGTACTGTATCTGTACTGGCTGTGATAATGTATTTTATGTTGGCAGGAGAGACATTAGGTATGTGACGAATAGCTTGATTGTTTAAAATACTGCCATTGATAACTGAAATTTCTGCTCCAGTGTCGACCAAGATGTGTGTAGACCAGTCTCTGATGGTTACAGGTACATAGTTTGCTAGAAGAGGTGAGCGGATGACAGGTACCTTTGTCCTAAAAAGTGAGAGTGTGCCAGAGGGGCAGCCAGTTGCTGTGTTCCCCTAGTGCTGGGAGTAGTTGCGGTTATCTTGCTGATTGTGCAGCGGTGGGCGCCTGTGGTTCTCTTGATTTCTGTTGTACTTTAGCTTTTGGCAGACAGCGGCAGTATGCCCCCTGAATCCACACCACTGGCAGGTCACTGGTTCTCGTGAAGGAGAAGGTGGATGAGGTTGCTGTCGAATTGGGTGAAGGACATTGACAGAGGTAGTAGAAGAAGCAGCTGAGCTGCCGTGCAGAGTATTGATACTTGTAGTGAGTGTCTCTATCACTGATTGCTGCTGCTGGACACATATTGCGAGTGTGGCTAACTGCGATGACTGAGGTGCTTGTATGCTGGTAGCCTGGGACATTGCTATGGATTGTTGTGCAAGTTGTGCTGCTTGGATTGTATCCATCCAGGTTGCTGGTTTCTGCTGGATGACATAAAGACGGAGTTGAGGAAGCAGTCCCCAAACAAATATTGTGATTTGTTCTTTCTCAGGTTTCTGTAAGCATTTGCAGCGAGACTCAATGTCCACTATGAAGGCTTCAAGAGATTCGGTGGGTTGCATTGTACGTTCCCACAGCTGTTGCTCTAATAACCAGGGTGGATGTGCTTGGAGAAAATGGGCTTTAAAGGTTGTGTACAGTGTGGCAGCATCTGCTTTGGCTTGGTCTGGAAGTGCGTTGAACCAGGAAATGGTAGTCCCTCTCAGAAGCAAGCGCAAGGCATTGGAAATATGCACAGGGTCAGTCCAACCATGCAAGGAAATCCAGGCTTGGAATTGTTCCAGCCAGTCGACAGCGTCTTCGTGAAGCAAGGCTGAGAAGGGTACTGGTTGTAGGCTGGTATGGACCGTGGACTGTGGTGAAATGGCTTTAATGTAGGCCAAGTCATCTTGAATAGCTTGTATAGCTGGTGCTCCTTGAGCGGAAAGAGAAGACTAGATGTCATGGAGGATTGTTTTGATTTTGTAGCCCCACGCCCTTGAGGTGGGTGAAGGTAAGACTCCGGACGCACCGGCGCCCATATCTGTGTCGTCGTCAGACATTGTGGTTGGAGATGAGCCTCGTTTCACTGAGCGAAGGTCGTACTGGTGAGAAGGAGTTGCCGTCATGCAGGAGACAGGACGTCGTGTTGTAAATGAAGTGGCGAGTAAAAATGATTTTTGTAGACAAAAGTACAATTTTTTTTGCAGCAAAGTACATTAATTGATGTCTTAATAAAGAACTTCCCATGCAATTCTGTGTTGTTTGTTATTTAAATAAAGGTTTTGTAGCAAAATTCAACTTTTTGTTGCAGTGTCCATTCATTTCAATAGGAATCCCATTGATTTCAATGGAGTGAGGTCAATTTGTGCCCTTCCCAAGATGGCCACCGAACTGTGACATGCAGTTCCTGTGGGATTTGTCGGGCCTGACTGTAGCAAGATGGCCGCCAACAAGTGGGTCAAGGGTCACTTCCTTTCTTGTTGTTTTTTGCTGTGCCCAAGATGGAGGATTTCTTCCACCAGGCTGCCTGGCTGCCTAACAATGGCCAAAATGGCGATTACCGTGCTCCTGAGCTTCTTCCCCAACCCTGGCACAGAAAAATGGTAGGCTTTTCATGTTTTTGGTGAGTGGCAACTTGCTGGGGGAATTTCTGTATTTGACTGCTCATTTGGTTATTATGCTGTGCTTTATAGATTTTTTTTCCCCAGGCTTGGCATTTATTTTATGTCCCTTGTATTCCTTTAGTCACTTTTCTGGCCTGCGTTTGAGGTACTATCTCCATTTTATTTGTATTGGCCCCTGCTTATTGTGCTGTTTTTTTTTTTGTGTCTCCTTACGTTGTGTTGCCTGCTTTGGTTTATGCTCTGCAGTTTAAATTTCAGTTGTGGCTGTCCTCATTTACTGAGTTACTTTGGGGCTCTGTGCAGACTTTATTTTATTGGAGCAATCCTGTTTGTAGCATGGCCGAGCCTGAATGGATCGCTCTGCAGAGCTCTGAGATAGTGCTGTGGTGAGCTGGGGAGTGGAGTGCTCTGTACAGCAGATGGGGTGAGGTGGAAGCCGCAGTTGCTGTCCATGTGGCTGCAGGCCCCTCGAAGAAGCCAAGGTCGGGAGATAGCGGAGCTGAGCCACGGTCCTATGTGGCTGTTGGAGAGAGGCCCCGACGTGCTGGTGGCTCCGTGTGGCTGGATGCCATCAGGGAAGCCAAGGTGATGGAGAGAGAGCGAGAGAGAGAGAGAGCGGAGCAAGCATGCTGTTGGTGGAATGGTGAGGGAAAAGCGTTTAGCAGAGGCTCCGTTGGTGTAGGGGTGGCTGAACGGATAGGCTGCGATGCGGCCCTGAGTTGTGATGCTCATTGGGAGGCTGGTGCAGTGAGCCGTAGTTGAGAGGTGCGGCAGTGCTGAGCCCTAGAGAAAGGTGCAGAAGGGCCAGTGACTCGATGGAGCAGCTCGCTTGGTGCCGAAGGGCAGTCAGTGGTTCGGGGAGCCGCAGGAACTGTGTCTGTGCCTGCGAAGGGAGCGGAGCTCCGGTTTTGTTTTCTGTTGCGGCTGAGGGGAAGCAGCTTGATATGTGGAACCACGGTAAATTTGGCTTAAGCAGGGACAATTCATGGTGAGAGGAGTGCTCTGGTGCAGGCTTGATTTTATTTTATTTGCTGTGTGGCTGTGGGGAGCTCTGTTAGGCAGCAGTGGACCTGTTGCAGGAGGCCAAGACAGAAGGACTCGCGTGGTGCAGTGCTTTTTTTTTTTTTTTTTCACTGTGCTGCTCTCTCTGGTATTGTCTCCTTCTGGAGCAGCGTTCTGCACTGTGGAGTGAGCGGGAGATTAGGCACTAATCCTGCCACGAGGTGATGCTGCTTGGGGAGGGGTGTCATTCACAGCTTTGTGGAGCATATGCTTGGCTATTTTTAATTTTGATCAGTTCATGCATGGAGTAGCAGGCTAGCAGGGTTGAACACATTTATTAGTGCCAAGCTATTTAAAGCAGGAGGGCAGCAGGCTGCTGTATAAAACAGACGATAGTTCATATTGTCCTTCAGTGCAGCCAGGGCTGTATTTAAAGTAGCATTCAGACATTTCAAGCATACTTGGGTGATGACTTGGGGTAACCAGCGATGCAGGCAAGCGAGATGGTGTCTGGACAGAAGAAGGGCCGCATTCTCCACCATGTGTGGCGTTTTTTTGTATGGTCCACCACTAAAAAAACCCTTACCTTCTCTGTGGTCTGCCAGCCCCTTCGGTTGCTGCTAGTGCGGCTGGTGAGGACCCCATCTGGGCCGTGCGAATAACTAGTCAGATGCATAAAATAAAGAATAAGGCAGGTTTATTCAGTTCAGTAGGTGTTCTCTGCATGAGTACAAGCCCCACACACTGACTAAAATGCTGACTGACAGCCATATGGCACTGTCAGGCAGTGCAACAAATTGTTACATGCAAGTTCTAAGTGCTCTTAAAGGAGCGGCAGCTAAACATTAAGCCCCATGCTTAACGTGTGCTTCACATTATCTTTTCATTTTTATCTCCACCAGTGCTGTCTCTTGTGAAAAACTACATTAATGCATACATTAGGGTTACAAAGCCACAGAAGGAGGGAATTGTAGCATTAGGGTTTTTTTAAACCCGAAGGTCCACTCCCCTCTCCAAGCCCCTAGACTTGTGACACAAAGCGAAGCTACAGGCCCAGAGCTGAGCCCCGACAGGTCAGTTGCTCCAAGTTACAGGTCCAGAACAGTGCTCAATAATCCTGTGGGCCATGCACAAAGCAGGAAATCAGTCATAATTTTCTTCACACAGTGCCTTAGCGGGCTTGCCTGAAGCAGGAGATAAGTCATAACTTTCTTTGCATGGAGCTCCTGACCTGTAGCTTGAAGCAGCTGACCTGTGAGGCATGGCCTAGACCTGTAGCATTGCCTAGGGTTACAGGGCTGGGGTGGGGGAAGGGAGTGGGCCTTCGGGTTGAAAAACCCTAATACTACATATGCTAATGCTACATTTCCCTCCTTCTGTGGCTTTGTATGAATTTCCTTATTTTCTTTGAAAAAGTAGAGTTGTAACTTGCCTCATGCATAGCCCTGCACAAAGCAGTAGTAAGCACTAACTTGTTGCAAAACAGAATGTGCAGGGTCTAAGGGGCCCTTAGCAATACAGCAGGTGAGTCCTTTCTTTGCGCAGGTTTTGTGTGGGTGAAGAGACACAACTTTCTATTTTTTTGTGTGTAACTTTAATTGTAGCAGCACATGCATGTGATGGAATGTTTGCAGTCATGTTCTTGACTGTTTTTTGTGTTTTGCCATTTTAAACCTTTTATTTATCTAGGACTTCACTTTTTGTAACAGTTTTTAAAATTCCCCAAGTAACTCATGAGCCAAAGAAAAAACAACGTGTTTTTCTATTTTTCGGTCATGTTCATGACTAGTTTTATCTTTGTGTTTTTTTATTGTGTCTTACTAAGCACACGACCTACCTGTTAAGCATGTGATAAGTTCCATAAATGTCCATCTTGATTTTTCGACACGTGCATGCCATTGTTTTAATTCAAATACTAACTTTAATTTATTTTTTTTTCAAAGTTAGCTCAGATATCTCTTTTTCCAAAGTTCACCCAGAGGTCTCTTTTTCCAAAATTTGCTCAGACATCTCTTCAGACAGTCTTGTAACAAAGCACACAATGGTCAACCTTTAGAGTCAAGTGTGTTTTACATTTTGAGCTTTGCAGGCTGTGATACAGGTGGGATCATAGAGCAAGAGGTCCACGCACTGAGGAAGTGGCAATCAAAGACAAATGGCATATTTGATCTTGCCACAACAAACATCTCCAGGACTACCAGCCATATAGAAATCAGTCAGACCCAAATATAAAACAACAAATGCAAATTTTATTCCCAATAGTGCTGCAAACTCACTGAGCTGGAGAAGCACACCTCCTACCAGTTTCGCTAGAAAGGCATCTTCGGGGAGTGCCTTTCTGACAAAACCGGTAGGAGGTGTTGACTGTTCTCCCTGCTCCCAGTGAGAGGTTTGGTTTGTACACTATTGGGAATAAAATTTGCATTTGCTGTTTTATATTTAGGTCTGACTGATTTCTGTATGGCTGGTAGTCCTTGAGATTTTTGTTGTGGCATACTCAGTTACTCTCTGCACACCTGCTTTGCATTTGGGGCGGTTTCGATGGCTTTGGAGCATATTTGATCTCCCTTACTATAAGGCTAATTTCTCTGTTTTTGTTCCCAAACAGGATTTATAACTGGAGTGGAAGACGTCTGGGTCTGCTGGCACTCTTTCTTCTTCTGGGTTGCAGCTCGTGTGAGGAAACTCTTGTGGCCCCAAATGGGCTTCAGAAAAGGGCAGTTCAGAGTCACCTGGATGGTCCTGTGGCACATGCAGTGGGAGGGCCTCATCCCATTGCTACAGACTACAGAGGGAGTTGGAGATCTGAAAGGCACTGGACATCATCACTATCCATCTGGGTGTGAACGATTTGGGACAGGGAAATTCATCAAACTAATGTGGAAAATGAAGGATTAGTTGCAGTATTAATGGCAGCAGCTATCCAAGACCTGGATAGTCTAGTCCTTCTTAGTACATTGGTTGACTTGGTGAGTTGCCTGGGACCACAGAGCAATAGAGAGAACCTCTAACAATGTCAACACCAAAATGAGGAGATTCATAGAGAATGGGGGGGGGGGGACATTATGATAAAATATGATAAGTTGTGTGGGGACATCCCAGTGTTGTACAGAAGAGATGGCATACAATTATCAGACTTAGGTGTGGGCATTGTCCTAGAACAATTACCTGTGATAGCTAGCTACTTACCATGAGGTGCCAGTTGTGGGGGACCTGGTCACCTGGCAGGGGCCAGGCTGGTGGCTGTTTGGGAGTCTTTTGGAGGGAGGTGGGCCCAAAAGGGTGCAGTACAACTGGAGTCAGCAACTGGGACAAGGTGGGTTGCACCTGGAATATTTGGACTTACCTTTGGCAGGAAAAGGAGAGGGTTGTCACGACTTCACACCTGGCATAGTGGATGAATGGTGCCTCCCTACCCAACAAGGCCTCCCATGCAGCATGCAAACCCCTCATGGGGTGAAGCTCGCTTGAGTGGTTCCTTTCCTGTTATGCATAACAGAAGACTACCTATGGTGTGCTTCATGCTTGTAAATAGTGTTGAACTGTCAAAATAAACATATGGCTGTAGCCATTCAACTCAAATTAATGTGTGATTATTGTGCCGGGTGGAAGAGGGGATTATGGTGACTGAGCTGCTAAAGAGTTTTTAGCTGTTGTACGTATCCAGGATAAGTGCTTCATTCACTTGCTGAAAATCCACAAAAACTCAAATTCCTCCATCTTTATTGTGGACCACTAGCACATTACTAAACCATGGGGATGAATGTATTGCTTCAGTAATATCCTCTTGTAGTAGCCACTTGAGTTTGTGTGCTGCTGGATTCTGGAGCATGTGAGGAAGATAGTAAAATGGCTGTATCTCAGTTGTGAAGCCACATTTTTTGTTTAGAATTTTGCACACTAGTATTTCTGGCTTTATGTGACAACGGAAATTGCAGAATAGCAATTGCTGTTAGGGCGAATGGAAATCGGCAGGAAAATATTTCAGCGATGCAGTCCCTGGCGCATAGTAAAAGGGCGCCAGGGACTTAGATTTTACATGTGTAAATGCGGGGGCTATGCCCCCCCCCGCAACCCCTCACACTCCCCTACTTGAGGATTCTCAACTCCAGGGGGGTGCCGGTTGTGACAAAAGGCACCCACGCCTGGACCTGAACCCAGCACCATTCACGCCCCAGCCCTGAAACCACCTACCACGCCATGGGATCAGCTCGGCAGCTCACCGCGGTGCCACCCTTCACAATCCCTCCCTCCCATCTCACCCCACACTCAGCGTGCTCGCTCCCCCCCCACACATGTACATGTAGCGACAGGATGTTGCTATATTTGCGCACCCCCCCAATCTAGTTACCCTCCCTCATCGCTGTGTAGTAAGGTGCCGTGATTGAGTCGCCGTTTCAGTAGGTGCCCAATCGCGGGTCACCAAACTCACAGGATACCAGTATTTTCTCATTTACTGTAGGTGAAAACCTAATTTTTAAGAGGGCTCTGGTGGCTGATACTGCAGCAGAATCAATATTTTCCAGATGCATAGTTACAAGGAACAAGAATACTCGATATTATTTAAAATACATTTACAAAGAGTGGAATCTTGGAATCATATAACAACAATATATGCAGGTGTGTTGAAAGGTTCCAGTGCAGGGTGGGGAGGAGGAAGAAGGAAGCAAAGAATAGTCTAGCAGCCACATGGGCTTTATACTGTAGATGATAAAACATGGCCCTTTAAAGGATCTTAAATTTTGGGCTTCCTTTGTTGTATCAGGTAACAAACTCCAGGTTGTTGAGGATACTATGGTTAAGGCCTTTTCACTAAAGGATTTATACATCCTTGGTATGTGAAAAAGATCTCTAATCTGGAAGCACAGTTCATATTTCTGATGGGATTTGACTAGAAATCTGCTTAGATAAGCTGGAATGAGGTCATGCATGCTTTTAAATATTACAACTGTCCATTTGAGCACTTTTCTGTTTTCAGGGGAAAGAAGGCTTTAGAAAAGCTGTGTATTTTTTACTTAAGTCTTTTATTTAATTGGAAGGTTTTACAACAGCTGTGTAACTTTGTAACTTTCACTTTAAAAGTATTTTATTTAATCGGAACGCATTAAAAAACAGTGAATTTAAAGTTGTCATAAAAGTAGATTAATAAGGGACAGTTGTGTTTTACTGAATGCCAGGTGTTTGAGCATTACTTACTTATTTCCTAGTGTCCCAGCTACAGTACAATTTTAATCCCCAGAATGTCCCATTTCTGCTTTATCTGGCTCCTTTCTTTTGTGTTGTCTTTGTCCTTTGTCTCCACAAGCACCCACCCCACCCACAGAAATGCAAAATCAATCAGCGGCATCTCGGGCACACTCCTAGCAGCTGCTAACAGGTATGAAGCAACATCTCTCAGGCAGCAGCTTGTGACCTGGTTCTTTCTGCTGCTGCTATTGCAGTGGCTGCCCTGCCCACCCGACACCACACCCACCCTTGACCGGCCTGTAATATTCAGGCACCTTTGGTCATGTGAGAGGTCACATGTGATAGGTGATATCTCCCCACTTTCCTATTAGCAACTTATCACCACACTGCACTTGAGGGCACTTTTCCTTCATCATACATGGGAACCCAAGAAAATAACAATGCTGCCACTGCACACAACCCCCTGTGCATAGCCTTATCACTATGCACTCTATTACATGCCCTACACTTTACTACTGAATCATGTGCTATTATTCTAGCAAGGGAACAAAGTACCCTGGTAAATTTCCATCATACATTTAATCTTGTACCTATACCCTCCCGAACCTGATCGATCTCAACCCTGCCCTTCCCTCGCCTTACTGCTAAAGGAACCTTCATCTTCTGTCCCATATTATATCTATTACCACCATCACTTGGTATACTCCCACTATCCCGTGCCACTTCGTGATGCCTTTTCTTCCCTGCCTCCTCCTGCAGGGTGGTGACACTAAAAGCAACCATGGCCCAATTAACTCTCCTGGCCCACACTCCAGCCCAATATGGGGTCAAAAGCATGGCCTAAGGATTGCCCATTTAAATATCTGAAGCCTCGTATCCAAGCTCTCAGAACTAGACGCTTGGGTCTCACTCTATGAACCAGACCTTGGTATTATAAGAGAAACTTGTTTAAAACCATTCATCCTGGGTATTCCATGGTTAGAGTCGACCATCCAGTCATTCGCAAAGGTGGTAGGATCCTCTTATATTACAAGGACTCTTTTACTGGGACCCTCTCCTGCCAACTGGCCACCAAATTCCACTCTGAATGGCTTTTCCTAGCACTAACCATTAAGGTGACGAACTTTATATTGGTTGTTGCTATAATTCCCCCAAGTGCTGCTCCATGGGACTAACTCAGCTGCTCACCAGTTTTGGGTCACTCTCCCCCCAAAGGGACATGGTTATTCTTGGTGACATTAACATTAACTGGCAAGTTAGTGCTAACTCTGACTCCTATAACCTCCTCAAGTGCTATAACCTCACCCAACTCATCACCACTCCTACAAGGCACAATAACCTTTCCCAAAACCACTCTGTTATTGATTGGATCATGACAAACAGAGAAGACAGGATAACACATGTTGTGTTACTATCCAGTTCCATCAGCAACCATTCACCAACCTTCTGTACCTGGTCAACTAAACCCCCCGCCCCCTCCTAAATACCTCACTGTCAGAGACTACTCCAAATTTGACCCCTCTCGGCTCTGCAGAGACATCCTGGCCATCAACTGGGATCCATTCTACATTATGACAGATGTCACCAATGCTCTAAATTCCTTCCTCTCCACCCTCATCTATATCCAGGAAAAGTATTTCCCAATAACTACTAGGTGAGTCTGTGGAGGAGACAGCCGATGGCTCACAAAGGACTTCCTAAGGCTAATGAAGGAAAGTGATGCCAAGTGGTCAGCCTTTAAAGCCTCCCTCTCCCCTCAGATCTCTAATGAATACAGATACCTATGAAACCAATGTAAAAGGCTTATAAACACCAGCAAGGCTACCCACCTTCATAATCTACAATCTCACAGCCTTGGCAACCCTAACCTCTTTTGGTCTATTATTCGCTCACTGCTTAACCCTGGGGGGAAAAGACCCCAATTCAACTCTCCACCACCACTGGCCCCTTATCTAACTCAGGTGATATTGCTGATTTGCTAAACCACAAATTCACAAACCTGGAAGAATACCTTTGCAAATCACCCTCCCCAACCCTAGCTCCTCCACCCCAGACCAAGGGGCCACTCACCCCCTACCCCCCTTTAACTCTTCAGGACTATCTCTTCTAGATATACACTTAAACTACTTCTGAGTCTTCCAAACAAGGGTAGTGCTGGTAGCAATGGCCTCTCCCCTTGCTTCCTCAAATTAGTAGCCCCAGAAAATGCTAAACCCCTCACAAAAATCTTCAGCCTTTCTCTCGCCATGGCCACAGACCCCCCTATAAGGAAACAGGCAAGGGTTGTCCCTATTTTCAAGTCCAGTGACCCTACAACCATAGATAATTACTGCCCCATATCCATTCTCTCTCCCCTCAGCAAATTACTTGAAAAAACTGTCCACAAGCAAATTACCAAATATGTTACAAAATATAACCTTCTGCGCTCCCAACAACACGGCTTCCGAAAATGGCACAGCACCACCACTGCACTGGCCTGCTTCTCCAATCATGTCCTCCATAAAATGGATGAATGAATGTTAACAGGAGCCATCTCTGAGGACCTCTCCAAAGCATTTGACTTGGTGAACCACAACATTCTCCTAAACAAACTCCACTGCCTCGAGCTGTCCCCTGACACCACAGACTGATTTCTCAACTACCTCTCTGAATGCACCCAGCTGGTCAGCAGGGGGAAGCTACCTCCTCTGTCTTACCTGTCTCCACCGGTGTCCCTCAGGAATCCATCCTGGGGCCCATTCTTTTCTCCCTGTTTATAAATTGTCTCCCCCATGACAACCTCACCTGCCACTCCTTGCTATATGCAGATGACCTCATCCTTTACTAAAGTGATAAATCCCCGGCAAACCTTTCCTCATCCCTTACCACCAACTACCTCCAAGCCCATAAATGGTTCACTGCAAACCAGCTGCTTGTCAATACTAAACAAATGAAAGCAATGCTCTTTGGCTCAAAACCCAGGTTAGCAAACTCACCCAAACCCATTACACCCTCTCTATCTCTTCTCCCGATGGATCTCCTCTTGATACAGTGCACTCCTTTAAATATCTGGGTGTTACCCTTGATCCTAACCTTACTTTCACCAGTTGCATTAACCAAAAATTGGGGGCCAGCTACTGCCTTATTAGGTATATCACTCCTGAAGCCAGGCTTGCTATTGCCCAATCCAGTCTCTTACCTCTACTAAAGTACTGTACCCCTATTTTTACCCTTACCTCCTCCACTAACCTGGCTCAGCTAAACACCACCTACAACAAAGTTTGCTGGTTTGCCCTCTTGGCCCCACACTTCATTCATCACTGCTTGTTCTACCAAGACCTGGGCTGTCTTCCTCCATCAGCCTGGCAAACCTATCTCCTGGCCAGCACAGTATATAAGGCCACCCAAAACCAAACTACTTCTCTGCTCTCCCACCTCCTCCAGCCAAAAGTGCTTGTTCAAGAACCCCGTCTCGCTGCTGACTCCATGCTTGAGTGCCTCTTGTCTCCATCTCTATGGGTTACCAAGCCTTCTCCTCCACCGCCCCTTCCCTCTGGAATAACTCTTCCATCCCCTCTAAGAACCACTGGCTCTCCTGGACTCTTCCACTCTCTCCTAAGATCTCATCTTCTGTCCTCAAGCCTGTGCTCCTGTCCTCCTCACCTTGCTTTTACCCTCCTCTATCCCTCTCTCTCCCCCTGGTCTATACCAATCCTACACCCTTCTTCCTTTCTCCGTCACCTATGAGTCTATTATGTACTACAACCTGATTACTAAATATTGTTGTAAATTGTTTTTATCTGCTGTGTTGCAACTTTATATATAGTTATCTAATTATGCATATACCCTTTATTTTATCCCTGTATTGTTATTCACTGTCAATTTGTTTGACTCAATGCCATGTCCCATCCTCCTTGTACTTACTGTAATACTGTGCCATCCTCTATGGCCCGGGTCATGCCTGAAAATGGTTCCAGGACCCGTGCACCTACCCAGTAAACAAATGAATAAATAAATATAATGAATACATGAATATCCTAGGCTGCTGTACATAACATAGTGGTATGCTCTTTTATCACAACTTCATGAAAATCTCTACATGCAATTGTATGCAACAGAGTCATTTTGTATAAACCTGTGGCACTAGCAGAGATGTAGAGTTTGCTTCCGTATCCCAGCAATAGTATGAGTGATTGCTCAAGGAGCAGTTTTCTGGTGCTGAAGTTAATGCAGCTTTTGTTGCAATAAGGGAGTCTTAACTTTGATCTGTATTTCTGACAACCTATTAATGCGCCCCATATAGGAAAGTTTAGTATCAAGCCAGAAATCTAGGTATTTAAAATACTGAATGCTTTCTAATGGTGGCCCTGTTGAGGGTAAGACTTGTAATGAGCTGCGAGAGACTGCCATGCCAGTGAATAACATCCATTTAATTTCAGAGTTGTCTAATAGCAGGCAGTTTGTATTCATCCAGGTCTTAGTTTCAATGAATAATCTTGCAGAATGCTATTCAGTTCAGAGACTGACTTTGAATTAAGTTGAGGTTCGTAGGTGAAACCTGTCATGCAACCCACGCTTTAAGAAATTTGGTTTGCAAGACTCCACTAATGGCGGCAATTTTGCAGTTATTTTGATCAACCACCTAGATAATCTTGCAGCCTTCCATGTGGTATAAATGACCTTCTGAATCATATTCTTTGTGATATTTTTTTTTGTCAATTATGAGCTGCATAATTATCTTTGTAATGTGTAATTACCAAATTTTTTCCCTGTCTTTTCCTGTTTTTGCTTTTGCCCCAGGATACACCTGGAAATTAGCTGTTTTTCAACTCTGTGTGCCTTCCTGGTTGAAAAAGTTTAAGTAAATAAAAACTGGCCCCCATATGGATCACAAGACATGGGAATGTGGTGACTTGACACGGGCACTACTAAACAGCCAGGGGGAGGACCACCCCTGAAACCAGTAAGTTCCTGGTGCTGTAGGTTGCTAAGGTTGACACTGTATGTCTATGTGGTTTGGTACTGAAAAACTTCTAATATGTGATGTTATTAATCAGTAAGGCCTTGGCCTTCATGTCCACAATGAAAGGTAAAACCACATTCTGAACCAGGATTGTACAAGTTTAAAAGGTCATTGACTTCGTATATCCTTTCAGAGGAGGAGAAAGCAGCTAATATCAGTCCTCATGGTGCATTTATGTGCAATCTAGAGAGTGACAACATCTGGCAAAATTGACAAGATGTCCACAGTTTCCACAGTGCTGACCTTGTGTGGAACAATTTGGCTGGCTGAGCCTGTGCCATACTCAGAATCGGTATGTGTGAGATTATAGATCAAGGGAGCACTCCCGACCAATCAGAGCACTCCTTTACCCTGCACATGTAACACTTTTGCTCTGAGAAGAGTGTCTCACATGCAGATGTCCTGGTAATGGGCACATTCCAGGAACAGTTTTTTTTAACATATTATTGATTGTTCTCTATCAATAATATATTAATACGTCCCCCGTTGCCACTTGTTTCTGTATTAGAGTGTTTCACTTGCCTTCAGCTTGAGCCACAACAGATCAGCTTTGCTTCACTGATCTCGCTCCAGCTGAAGGCGCATGAAACCACTCTTATTTAGCAATAAGTGGCTCCAGGGGCATATTAACATGTACAAGAAAGTAGTGGAGTGAGCAGCACAGTCACTTTCTGAATGTGGTAGAAGTTTACTGGAGTTACAGCTGTGGTGGCTGTCTCAAGCTGTTGATCCTGTTCCTAGGCAACTTTGACCTGGCAGGAGTGGCAGCATGTTTCAAGTGCCAAGTGCAGCAAAAGGTCATTTGGCTTTAACTGGAAGCAGAGCCATGGTGATGGCACTTGTATAATGAACAGGTCTCTGGCAGTTTTGTTTTGTAAATCCCCAGATTTGTACGTGCAGCAACAAACTGGTGAGTTGACTCACTAGGTTCCTAAAGCCACTGACAACATTTCACATACTCCATGGACCATGAGAGTATTCCTTGTAAAACTAAACTGCTGCTGCAAAAGATGCATTATATATGCATAAGGCATTGGAGTCCCCAGGCCAGCCAAAATGTCCTGCCCCTCATCTCCAACATAAAGCTTCAGGACTGTGCTCTTTCTGACTACTGTATATCAGTGAAGCTATTACACTTCGGAGTCCCCATACCTTTGAGACCAGGGACTATAGACTTGATTCAATAAGGCTGGAATGGCAAGTGGAGTAAAAGGGCACTGGACTCCATGGTTTTAAGAATGCAAATACCATTTATACCATTGCTTAGAAGTCTTGTGGACAATTGGAACAAGCTGCCAGACGAAATGGTTCAGGCCAAATCAGTGAGCAGCTTCAAACAGGGACGGGACAGACATATGGGATTATTTAGAAAAGGGATGGCAAGAACAAAGGAGAGGGGGTGACCACTATGGCCAGTGCAGAGTAGTTTGGTAGGGTCAGCAGACTGGATGGGCCTATGGCCCTTTTTCTGCCATCATTATCTATGCATGCATCTATATATCTATGTTCTTGGCAGGTGCCATTATGTGGATTTCAGCTGGTCTCACTGCCCGATCCTCATCCTTAATGAGGTTTTAATATGATTGTTGTGATCTGTTTGAATTAAGCATCATGCTAAATGCATAAAAATAATCTCACTTGCCCTTACTATGCACTTTCCTAAGTACAACATGGGATATACAAATAGGACAATCAACAAACAGGGCTATTTATACAACTGGTGAGGGGGTAGAGGATTCTGGTGTACAAACCATTTTCTTAGCTACACTGCTGCTGGACTCTTATCAGTAGGTGAGGTGTGCATACAACATAACTTTCATAGCTTTTTAGAAAAACATTGAATATATGTACACACTGGGAAAAAACACAATTACAGTAAAAACATTGCCCCTATTTTGCAATCCCACTTGAGTCCTCTGCAGACAAATTAACCCTTCCCTGCCTGTTTCTACAATTCCTGTAAATGCTGACACAGGAAATTTATTGTTAAAAAGGACGTAGCTGTCACACTCATTTGCACGAGACTCTGTTATAGTTTACAATTAATCAACCCTAGTTTCTGGGTGTATTTTCTCCTATGTAACAACCTATATTGTACAAGTACCCTAATTATCAACCATATTCTGATCGACACTGGCAGATTCATGCTGAGTTATGGAAAAATAGCCACATACAACATTAGCTTCAGTGACCACTCACTGAGTACAACTCTCTATGTATTACAGTAGTGATGGCAGCAGTAGCACTGCCTGGCTTCTGTCTCTGATGTTTGTCTTCCAGGGGTAGAATGGATGTTCTTCTTCCTTTTCTTTAAAGGGGAACAATTAGCACTACGAACCCCACACCCAAGTATGTGGTAGGTCCGAATTTGCAGGTTGTGTGCAAAAACGTGCTTTTTTACTTACTGTTCACTGCAGTATAGAAGATTGTAACTAGCTGATTCTGCTCGACTCCCAAGCTGACATTTCCTTATCACCAGAAGTCCCAGAATCCCCTTCAGCTGATGTCAGAACTTGGCTGTAGTTGTGGAAAATTCAATAGTCTGCAATGCATGATATTTTGTTTGCTGGTCCTGCTGTCCTCCAGGGTCTAAGCACAGTCACAGAGGACTGTACTTAGCCCCGGGCAGAACAGCAGAACTGGCAAACATCTAACATGAGTTTATAAAAGCTCTAACATGCACTACAGGCTACTGAATCTCCCACCTCTGCAATCCAGCTCTGATATCACATGGGATTTTGGGATTTCTGGTTACAGCAAATGTTAGCTTGGGAGTCAGCAGAATAAGCCTAAAACAATTAACTACAGTATACTGCAGTAAATAGTAAGTATTTTTTTCTGCACATAAAGTGCAAATTGGAACCAACCCCACAGTTGGGGGTGAGGCTCATAATGTTGACTGTTCCTCTTTAACAGAGTACTAGTGGTGGGAGCTTTTACCAGCAGTGGTACATTTTATCTTGATGACACTATTCTTAGAACTAGTCTGAGCATTTGGACAATGTTTTGCCGATGCAGCTGATAGTGAAATGTTGGCAGTAGTCCTGGCTACCTCATAACCCTTATGGTGCTCAAAGCACCGGAATTATGGCACTGGCAATCAAGGTACCAAATATGGGATATGCCCCCCCCCCAAGGTTCACCCACCCCCAGAGTACAAGTCTATCAGTAGGCGGTGTGGGGAGCAGGATACATGGGGGAAACAGGCCCTCGCAAGAAATGTGATTGGTGACATTGCCGATTGGCACCCTAATTGCCCAGCACTGGAACACGGGTGTGTTCTGATGGCTGGACCACACAGGAATGCCTGCAGCACAGGTTACTTTTTTAATTTTTTTTTAACAAGGTTTTTTTTTTTTTTATAACTACTGCTTTTCCTTACCCGCAGCAATTGTCTGTGGTTTATTTATGTATAAGAGTCATGCTACTGTCTAACTGCTGTGGGAATCTGATTTGAGTTTTTCCTCACTGCCTGCCTAGCTGCTGTTCACTAACGCTCCCACTTCCTTTCCTGAAGTCACCCCAAAGCTTAAAAAAAAAAAAATCAACAAATACAAGCAGTCAAAGCACTGCTTGATTTTTTTACTTAATCAGCCAAACAAACATTTAGGATGACTTTTGGCCACTACTTCAACTACCACCCACTATGACACTGATTTTTCCCAACTGCAAAGGTTGTGAACAATTTTAAAGAGTAACTCCCATCATCAGTAAAATATATAACTCCTGTGGGCCTCAATTCAATTAAAATAACCCCTTAAACTGAAAATAAGAATAAAAGTATTGAGAACAACCCGGAAATTCAAAAGCGGCTGGTCCTGTAGACGTAATAATGAAGCACTGTTAGACCTTCTCTTAGAAGGAAAGTATTCTTGAAGTGCCAAAGTCCCAGTTTTGGTGGGAAGCTGTTGCTATGTTTTAAAAATATCATTTTTGTTTCACCTTCAAAAGAATTTGTTTAAAAATATAATTTCTTTGTCAGTCTGAACCATCAACTCTTTAAACTGGATGTCCATTTTCAATGCCAAATATTTTAGCAGACAGTAAGGTTGTTGTTCTTTTTATGTTGTTTTTTTTTCTAATTTATACTTTATTTAGTCTGTAGAGCATCATACAAACAGTATCACTTTACAGTGTATTACAGAGTTCAGTATTTTAAATTTGATATTGAACTATTAAAGGCTAACTAGTTATACTAAACTGCAGTACATTACATATCGGTAATACTATTACTGGTAACAGTATCATATCTCATTTAGTATCCTTAGATGTGCTTACTATTCAACAAAATACATTGCTAATGAATTTGAACATTATTTGAATTACTGCAAGTTTATCATAAGTAAGATGATGCTCCCAGACTTTCATGGGGGGGGGGAGCTGGATTGAGCAGCCAAAAGGTAGCTCTCCTCTCCTGGGGAGGGACCTTGTCACCCCCACAGTCCAACTGCTCCCAGATGGAGGCCTCAGGGCAGTGTAGGCAAGCAGGTGGCACGAACAGGGAGGGCGCTTCGGTACTGCAGTGTGCACGTGCCTCCACATGCATGCACATGGCCAAGGCATGGAGGAAGAAAATCACAACAAAATGGAGCTGGCAGGCTCAATGAAGCCCCCGACCATGATCCCAGTGATGGAGTCATGGGACCGGGAACAGATGCGAACCCCGGTGGGGGGGGGGGGAGCTGGATCCCACCTGCCAGCTCCCAGGGAATAAAATGTACATTAAAAAAAAACTTATTGCACGATTGGCCTTAAGAACAGAAGATATGGAAAGTAATACAGGTCCTCATATCACCAACATTCTTTTTCCTTTTTTTCCTGCATGATCTGGGTGTTAAAAGTATTGGCTTTTCTAAATAACTGTCATTATGCTTCCAACGAAGGACTTGTTGGTCTGAAAGCTAAAGCACTTTGTTCTTTTTGTTACATCTATGTTGGTCCAATAAAAGGTATCAAATCATTTGTTTCTGGATCTTTTCAACATTTTTTTTGTAATGTATAAATGGCGATTTTTTTTTTTCTCATAAGGACAGAGTGACATTTAATCCTGTAATACCAATAATGTGACATAAGAAACTGATAATATTTGGCCAGGAAAGTCACACTGAGTGGAAGTTCAATTTTTCAGGTGTATCTTTGGAGCCCAGGGAGGTCAAATGACTTGCTCAGGGTCACACAGTATGCATGTGGAGGTTGAGAGAATTAAACCCAGGTCTGCATAATATGCCAAGCTCATTCGCTGATCTAACCTCTAAGCTATACCATCAGTCAGTTCTGACATCAGGTCAGTGGTATTTCAGAATGGAATATTTGGAGAGTTCCATGTATTACAAAATATAACAGACAGGAAACTATCAGTAACACAAACTGTCATTCCATCCTGAGATTCAAGTGGCATCATAAACCACTCAAGCATTGTTCTCATAGTTTATAATGTCACTAGAATCTCTTGGTGGAATTATACCATTTTTACTAATGGTTTATATCATAGATTGAAGGTGCGCTCCTGACCAGTCGGAATGCTCCTTTCCCTTGGGTGTGAGACACTCTTATTCTGTGAAAAGCACCTCACATGCAGATGGCCTGGAAACGGGCATGTTCTGGAAAAGTTTTTTAAAATATATTATTGATTACGCTCAGTCAATAATATATATACGTCCCCCGTCACCACCTGTTCCTGTATAAGAGTGGTTTCACTTTCCTTCAGCTTTGCTGTTCTCACTCCAGCTGAACACACATGAAACCACTCTTATACAGCAATGAGTTGTGTCGGAGGACATATTAACATATAAAATGGTAGGGAAATCACTGCATCCAGACTGGTCAACATCGATGCATTGCGATACCTCTACCAATGATTAAAAATAGTGCTGGTAATCAGGACAAAACACACTAAGATATCAACGCCTTTTGTAAAAAATTCCTGATTGCCACCTTTAATATCACTAAAAAAGTGATCGAGGCCCTAAAACTAAAATGCCCTGAAAATTAAAAAAAAAACCAAAAAACTGTTATTTTACTTTATAATACCTTAAACACATCCATATGTTTAGAAAATGAAGCATAGCTTTACTTTCTTGAGCTTTATTCCCAACCATCACACCCCCTTCTTATAATTATCTGTCTTTTCTGCTTACCCGTTTACAGATAAAATTGAATCCCTGGCTTTGTTGAGGCCTTCAGTTGTGTGTGTTTGTGTGGGGAGAGGTGAACATTCTGCCAGTAGACTTCTGCAGAAGTTTAAATTTCTGCATTCTAGAATAAACAAACACTCCATCTACTGAATGTGTGGAAAGACAAATGATAAGACAGGCGGGGAGTGACTATTTTTTAACAGTCACTTTTAACAAAAGAAAATACCTGTTTTTAATTTTTTTTAAAAGTTGTCACTTTTTTGTAAGACTTCTCAGTTTCCACATTTTAAAAGTGCAATAAGACAAGTCAAGGTATGGTTAATAATGTGAATACTGCACTTCCAGGTGCCTTGCAATGCTCATGAGTATGTGTTTATCACATAAATACCCACGCCTTGTTGTGTCTTATTGCTTACATCTTGCCTGGTATTATATTTGTAGCTACCACCCCCATCCAAATTAAAATTACTCTGGCTAATAGTAAATATCTCTTTATACATATAAGGATTATAGGGCCCCATATTCAAAAGGTTAGCACCAGCACTGTGGGCGGGGACATATTCAGAGGCCCTCAGAGTGTTGGCCAAACCTGGTAGTGCAGTCTCGCTAACCATACCGCTGCACCTATGCAAATGAGGGTGGCCCCGATGTATAACAGCACAGTGGTATATTGAAACGGTTTCAGCAGTGCTAAACAACCCCCTGAGCTGCGCTATTTGCTGCAAATGAAAAATCTGTTGTATCACAGTGCTACAACCATGCTCTTCACCTTCCTGAAGGCAGGTTGGCTGTACTAAAGCCACCTGCCCGTGTCCTGTAGACCCCCCTTCCCCCAATCACCCTGTACTGTTAATACTGAATAATCCATGGTAGTCTAGTGGATTCCCTTCCCCCGATCATTCCCTTATTGTTAATACTGAATGATCCCTGGTAGTCTAGTGGACCCCGTCCCCCAATCATCCCCTTATTGTTAATATTGAATGACCCCTGGTAGTCTAGGGGACCCCCCCCCGATTGTCCTTGTATTGTTAATACTGAATGATCCTTAATAGTCCAGTGAACACTCCTCCCCCAATCGCCACAGGTCCCATGTATATATAAAGTTCCTGGTGGGCTAGTACCCCCCTATCAAGCGCCAATGACACCCCCAGTGCAAGTACTATCCCCCACCTGCCCTGGCTGAATACTGCTCACAGCTGGCTGTGCACTATGTTTGGTGCAGCACAACAGGCTGTACTGTGCTTGTGGCTGGCTCTGAATATGGGGGCCATAAAGTCTAAAGCAATTAACTGTATGTGGACTGTAAGCCATTGGTTCCATCTAATGTAAGTAATACTGTAATTTCAAGGCATGATTATGTGACCTACAGATGAGATTCTCTGGCAGTTGTATGACCCTAAGAATCTATAAGGCAATACTCTTACAGAGTGAAGAAACACTAGTAGAGGAAGAATACCTGTGAGCCCATATTATATAATGTATTAATTATCAGTTTAAATGCTCTAGTTGTGGAGGTTTCTCCAATTCATTTGTTGATCATTTGGTGAGCTGCTGTACCCTATCGTAATGTTTTAATAGGTGGGTAACATGGGGCCTTTTTGGAAGGCCATCACACACAACCCAAACAACTGATGTGTTAGACAAACAGAGCTACTGTAAACAACTCAATCAAACTCTGGGGGAGAGGAGTAATCTCTGCACCCAAAGCAAGCATGCTGCAGCTGGGCTAAAAGAAATTGCTGTTATTTGAGCCTTTATCCTCTCCAGATGTTACACACTCCTCTTTAAGTCCAGAGTGCATCCCTAAGCTCACACAGAGGGGGATCGTGGGCTGAGAACCATGGGTTCTTAACCACGATAACATTTGAAAAGCTATATACTGTACAAGGCCTTGTTCCTAGCAGAGGGAGGCTGTCACATTTTCAGTTTATTTACAACAGCCATACCAGACAGAAAGAAATAGTTATACAGATCTTCAGGGAGCAATTGGGGATCGAACCCTGGGGAGTGAAGCACTCTGCACCTAAAGCAGAAACCTTGCATATAAACAAAAGGAGAAACTCCATCAGCTTACTGTACTGCTAAGGCTTTTACATTCTCCACACATCACATTTTTCTAAGTTAAAAATCTGAAAAAGCCTCAGATGGATAATCAAAATACAGATGCCTTAAGCATTGTGAAGTCCAAGCTTTCTTATTGAATCTTACAGTGTCAGTGGCTCAGCAGGTAGCACACTTGCCTCTAAGGCCGGGAGATCAGAAAACTGTGGGCTCTATCCCCACACCAGGCACTTGGGTAAATATGCTAATACTGACACCGTAGTGCAGCATGAGGGGGTGATGCACTCCTGAGGTGCCGTCTTTCAGATGAGACGTTAAACCAAGGTCCCATCTGCCTGTTCTGGTGGTAGTTCAGGTGGACGTTAAAGATTCCATGGCACTTCTAGAAAAGAGATGGGGAATTTCCCTGGTGCCCTGGCCAAATTTCCCCCCATTCACAAAAATACCACCAACAGCTTAATCTGGGTCAAGGTCAGTTGTCATTCATCTGTATCCCCCGTCCCCCGGGTTGTGCCTGAAAATAGGCAGAATTTGTCTAGTGCACTTACCCGGTCAACAAAAACTAAAATAAATAAAACTGCAGAAAATGGCTCTGATTATGGATACTGAAGCATAACTGGACAGTTTATTTTATAATGTGTTTATAGGGTGTGCACATGCCCAAACAAAACAGCCAAATGACTCAATGGCAGGATGCTGCAGTGCATGGTGGGAGACCCGGGTTCAAGAGTGACCGTTTGCCTGCTATTCAGTAAGTCAATGGAGGGAAGGCATGATGTGCTCGCTCTCTGGGAAGAAAAGCTGCAGTGTATTGCCCTGTAGCACCTCGTATGTACCACCTATGTGCAGGGCTGGGGGATGTCTCAGAGAATGCCATTACTGCTCACACCCCTTTCTGCTATGGTCTGTTGCTATGACACCTTTAGAAGAAGTCAGGATTGAGGACAGGGGGTTTATAGAGGAACTAAAATGGAAGAACCAGGGAGGATAGATCCAAGAATAAACATGACCAATAAAATGGGAAAAAAATTAGAGGTACATCTGCTCTGTGAACAAAGACAGAGTTTTTGGAATTATATAGGGTTTGTGATCTGTTACAGCATATGGCTAAGAGAGCTAAAGGCCCAATTCTGCAGAATGTGTAGAAATGTCTTTCATAGTGTATGAGTAGCTGATTACAATCTATGCTTTCTGTGGAATAAATACAATACACGTCTGCCATAACAGATGGTGTCCCTGTCTATGGGTGACATGAAACTATGCATATAGGTCTATGTGTGTCGTATATACAGACTACCCCCTTTCAAAAAAGAACATGCCCCATAACCCCACCATATTGTAGTGGCACACTCGTGCCGCTATATTTAGGGTTGATTGGGCAGTTTAATGTTAAATCTCAAATTTTGTACTTTAATAACTTTGCAGCCGTTCCATGGATTTGCATGACATTCTGCATGCACGATCTCGTGTGGTAGATCTGTGGATGTCCCACATTTTGTTTGGTCAGATGTGCGGATTCAGAGTTCTGGATAGTGCAAAAACTGCATTTTGGGGTGTGTTTCCCCATTTGTTTTGCTGCTTTTTCTTTGAACTTGGCTACCACTCAAACGGTTTGGAATTTTGGGCAGAAATTGTAAGGTAGAAAGGGGCTGGCCCACAGAAGTGCCTTTTGCTTGTTTGGCGAAAAAATATTTTTCAGTTCCAAAGTTATTTAATTTTTAATTTTTTTTAATTTAGTATGCTTTATGTCATGGCTCTGCTGACGGCTCAGCCCCCGGTATTCCCTGGACCCCCTCCTTACCCCTGGTCTTACGGGTTCTGAGCATGCTCAGTAAGCACTTCCAAGATAGGCATATGAAACAAAAAAGGAATCCCTTTTTGTATGGGGCCAATCCTTTTTTATGAGGAAAACAAAATACTTTTTCATTTGCCACCATCTTGTTTCCCCGTTTAATAAAAAAAAAAAAAAAACTTTCAAAAGCCACAAAAATGGCATTCTGGAGAGAGACCAGCATATCTCTCTGGTTCGGTGGGACCCCATTAGGTCGATTCTGCACCAAACTGTAGGAAAAATAACCCCCAAATGTGTTTTCTGTCACATTTTAACTTCCTTTTTGTGACTCGCTTCCCAGCTGTATGAAATCAAAAAGGAATAATTTTTCATTTGGGGCCAATCCTTTTTTGTGAGGGAGATAAATCCTATATTTTGTCTTGGGTGTCTATTGCCCCCCCACCCACTGATCACTGTCCTTGTATGGTTTCTCATTTCCCTGGTGTCTAGTGGCACCCCCACCAGCCAGTCCCATCCCAGTAATTATTTTGTTTCCCTGGTGTATGGTGGAGCCCCCCTATACACCGATCACCATCCTCATATGGTTACTTATTGTCCCTGATGTTTAGTGGCACCCCCACACCCACCAATCGCCATCCCCATATGGTTTATTTCCCTAGTGTCTAGTGGCACCCCCCCATTCTCCGATCCTGTCATTACTTTTTTCCCCTGGTGTCTTGTGGCACCCCCACCTTCCAACTGCCATACTACTTGTAATAAAGAAAACGGTCCCTCAATTTTTTTTCTTTTTACCTGTGTAAGCCCCCCAAAGTGGGCTTACCTGTTTGTGGAAATCTGTGCTCCCCAGCTCCTCCACAGCGCTGTTTTCTCCTGGAGCTGTGGTGGGAGTCATGCCTTGCGGCCCCCCCATGTGGCATGCAGCCATTTCTTTCCCAGTGTCTTGGCCCATTCGGGACCAGACCAGGTGCTGGAGTGGATGTCCATGCCACTGGGTGCGGGGGAGTGTGGTCCTGGGTCTGGTTTTGGGATGGACTGGGCTCAGGACCATTCCATTGTAAATACATTATCTTATTTTTTCAAAATGATGGTCCACACGCTATGCATATGCACGGCTACCGCAGAGTAGGAATTTAAAGGTGCAGTAGCTCCTTTTGCTGGCAAGTAGTTTTTGGTGCTGTCTGGCTCCACGGGGCACTGGTGTAAATATTGCATTTGGAACTACAAGTCCCACAGGGCAACAGTGTGGGATGCAGGTTTGGCACCAGTTGAGAGTCGGTCCGTGATTGGACCACAGTTTTTGGCGTCAAACCAACAAGCAGGAACAAAAGGCACTGCCCCAGGGAGAGAGGGAGAGTTGAGAAGGAGAGAATGAGGAGGAGGTTGGAGCGGGGCGCTCACCCACTCGGCCACTGCTACTTTTTTTTTTATTTCAAATAAGTGTGGCCGCCAGTAAAGAAAAAGGAGGAGCAGCGGTTGCAGTGTGTGGGAGAGCCTCAGCCAGAGAATCCACAGAGGAAGGATGCTGCAAACCTTTGCAGATACCTGAGGTGAGGGGCATCCTAGGAGCTAAGCCTTATCCTGGGAGGAATGTGGCTTGGAACTAGATGGAGGCTTGTGGCTGGGCCTGGTTTGGCAGATTGGATCCAGGTGTGCCATGCTGGTGGCGGCAGGACCAAATGGTGTTGGGACCTAGGTGGCAGTTGGCCCCAAAATTGCCTGGATGTGAATGCTGCTGCATGCTGAGGAGCTCCAGGAGGTGTGAGTCTGTAGGAGGCAAGAGGAGACCTGTGGGGCTGGTCACTGGGGAAGAAGGCAGAGTGGCATGCCGTGTTCTATATTCTCATGGCAATTTGGTTGAGCCCCACAAATGAGGCTGTTCTGGACTGGGATCACTGCATGGGGGGTTTTGCCCAAACCTGCAGGGTCGCCAGGGAAGATTCCCCTGGGATGCTCGGAGCAGTGGCATAGCATCAGTGATTGGGTGCTGGACTGTGTTTGAAGAGTCTCGTTCCTGCCCTTGTTATTTGTGGCTTTAACTGCTCTGGTTTATGGAGGGAACCACATTACCTCGAAGATGCAGTATCCAATCTAAAGCTCTTGTAGGAGGAATAGAGGGTGAGGGGGTCCGTAAGTGCTCTGTACACCCCTTGCAGGTCAGAGCTCCTGGTAAGAGAGTGTGAAGCTGGGAGTCAAAAGTCTAATGCTGCCTATGTGTGTGGTCTTTTCGATCTCAAGCTACTGATCGTGTTGGGACTGTCTGGCCACCTAAATATGTTATGCAAATGGGACCCCTGGGTCCAAAATACAGTTTACCTTCTACCATTCAGCTAATGATGTGACCCCTAGTCCTGCTTTATTGCTCCATGGAGTGACTGCTTATTTTACTGACTGTTCATCAAATGGGATCCCGTTTTTGCAACCTTGCGTTTGCCTCTTGTGTTTTGAAGAAACTGTTTTGCTGCTGCTAAAAGAAGTTGCCTCCACAGACTTGCATCCAATGTGTTCCAGGGTAGTATCCAGGACAGCAGGGACCAGAGACCCACCGAGGAAGATGTCAAGAGGCCTGCCTGGTGAAAGTAGTCTACAAAGGCCTCCGGATGAAGTGGGCAAGGCCAGGCAGGTGAAGGTCTGCGTCACCCTTCCTGTGTTCCAGCTCAGCACCCTGAGGGTCCGGAGCATCCTGATGGAGTCCACCCATCACCAGTGGACAATCAGGTACTGTTTTTCCTGTCTTATTTCTGGACTGTTTCATGGCTGTATAGCGCTCCCCCTTCCCCACAAACTTTACCACCTTAAATACCCCAAGACAGGGAAATGGGGGGTGCTTACACCTGTCAAACAGAAAATGGTCCCTTGCTGTTACATCTCAGAAACAACCACCCTCCACCCCCCCCCATACACCCTCACTTACTTGAACAGGTCTCAGGGTGAAGATCCATTCTCTGATCAAAGACACGTCTCGCTTCCGGAACTGCCGACTGCTATATGAGATATTAAGGTAAGTGTGGTTCAGTGTACTTCACTGGGGTTTTCAACTTTATGGCATAACTTTGCCATTTTTGCATACTTTGAGCCCAGATTTTCAACAAGGCCTTTTTTGGGACTCCACCTCATGAACAATGTTGGTGGAATTATGCAAATTCGGCTTGAATGTTGATTTCACGATCATTTGGTGAAATCACCTTTCAGGCTGGATTTGAAAATGTTCACCACCTTGCTCAAAGGTGGGGTCATAAGTAGGCTATGTTGAAAATTTGAGGTCAAAATATGTAAAATGGCAATGTTATATGCATTAATTTCACAGTTTGCTACACTGGCTGGCAACTTGGTAATTTTAAATATTTTACCCAGACTTTCAATGTAGCCATTTTTAAACCATCTTTTGAATGTGACAGCTGTCATTTTTCAAATCCTGCCAAATTGTGTTGTCACACCTGTGGCACTGAATCACGTTCGGTGGTGTGGAATAATGTTTTGTGGGGATCTGAAAATTTTCAGTACTGTGTTCAAGAGGTGGGGTAATAAGAAGGCTGTGTTGACAATTTGGTTGCTGTTTTGCTACAACGGATGTCCACATTTATAGGATATGATTATACAATCTCAAAAAGCAAGGAAATTCTTTGCAAAAAATTCTGTTAATGCACCATTTAGGGTTAAGACTACAGCGGCAAAAGTAGGGAAATTTGATTTTAGGGTTTCCAGCCCTAAGCTCACCCCATGCCTAAAACAAATCAGGGGTGCAGTCTTCCTTGGGGTTGCCAACCCTAAAGCTCACCACATTAGGTTTGCATGATTCTGGCGTGTACAGAAGGGGGTGACTTTGGGGTTGAGTAGGCTGTTTAGTATTAAACCTACATTTTTGCATCTTAATGACTATGGTGTTATTTGATGAAATAGCACAACATTTGGCAGTGTGGGCAGGCAGCATCTTGTTGGGTTTTCAAGATACAGAGTGTCAAAGAAACGCAAAAAATCAAATTTTTCCCCATACTTAACATGTTTTTTTTTACTTTCTTGTACAGGCTACACAGTGCTGAATGTCTGCACAAAACTTTCAGGGTACATGTGGTCTGTGCTAAGGTCGTGCCTTTCGAAGGTTTGGTGAAAATGTATTAAACAGTTCCTGAGTTATAAGGTTTTAAAAATAGCCACTGCATATGAACCAGAAATTTCTGGTTCACAAGACTGTTTTTTTGGTTTGCACACTTGATGTATCACAAACCAAAAATGGGTCTCACTAACCACTTTTGCTTTTTTTTTTTTTGGTTTCGTGACAGCTGCCATATTTTTTCTTTATTTCTGTTGGAATTGAGGTTAGAAAACACTTGCAAAGGGATAATTTTCACAAAACTAAAACATCCCTGTGTTAAATGATTTCCCTAAGCAAGATTCTATAGTCTGTTTATGGTGAAAGTTGCAAAAATCTTATTTTCACACATTCACAATCTCTCCTGAGCGATTTCTGGTTCAAACCACTTTTTTTGGTTCGAGCTTAAAAATTTCTGGTTGACGAACCAGAAAAAGTGATTCAAACCAAAAAAAGTGGTTTGCACCAGAAAAAGTGGTTCTCAGCGCGAACCAGAAAAAGTGGTTCTCAGTTGGCAATTTGGTTTGCAGTTGTGGGTGTTAATAACTTTGGAGTCGTTTGACAAAATAGCCCAAAGTTTGGTACGCACAGTTAGGCTGTCAGAGTCTCATGAAAAGGAAAG
Organism: Neoceratodus forsteri; assembly: GCA_016271365.2. NCBI lineage: Eukaryota > Metazoa > Chordata > Ceratodontiformes > Ceratodontidae > Neoceratodus > Neoceratodus forsteri. The sequence goes on from CM028135.1 coordinate 611,918,094, forward strand.
TGTTGTGATGGCATCCTGTACGGTTTTCAAGATACAGAGTACCAAAGTTTGCAAACCAGAAAAAAATGGTTCTCAGTTGGTAATCTGGTTCACAGATTTGCACCTTAATAACTTTGGTGTTGTTTGACAAAATAGCACACAATTTGGCATACACAGTCAGGCTTTCAGAGTCTCAAGATGTGGAAAGTGTCCTGATGACATCTTGTATGGTTTTTGAGATATGGAGTACCAAAGTTTGCAAACCAGAAAAAGCGGTTCTCAGTTGGTGTGAACCAGAAAAAGTGGTTCTCACTGCGAACAAGAAAAAGTGGTTCTTAGTTGCCACAAACCAGAAAAAGTGGTTCTCGTGCAAACCAGAAAAGTGGTTCTTGGAGCAAACCAGAAAAGTGTCTCTTAGTTGGTGTGAATCAGAAAAGTGGTTCTTAGTTAGTGTGAACCAGAAAAGTGGTTTTCAGTTGATAATCTGGTTTGCAGTTTTGCATCTTAATAACTTTGGCGTTGTTTGATGACATAGCCTGAAATGTGCTATGCAGTCAGGCTGTCAGAACCCCAAGAAATGTAAAGTGTCATAATGACATCTTTTGCAGTTTTCGAGATACAGAGTCCCAAAGTTCCCAAACCAGAAAAAGTGGTTCTCAGATGGTAATCGGATCACAATTTTGCACCTTATAACTTTGGCATCTTAATAATAACTTTTGCACCTTAATAATTTTGAGGAAATAGCCCAAACTTTGGCATGCATAGTCAGGCTGTCAGAGTCTCGAGGCATTGAAAGTTTCATGACAGCAGCTTGTATGATTTTGAGATACAGAGTGCCAATGTTTTAAAACCAGAAAAGGTCGTTTCTCAGTGCGAACCAGAAAAAGTGGTTCTCAGTTACTGCAAACCAGAAAAAGTGGTTCTCAATTGATGTGAACCAGAAAAAATTGTCCTCAGTTGGTGCGAACCAGATAAAGTGGTTCTCAGTTGGTGTGAACCAGAAAAAGTGGTTCTCAGTTGGTAATCCGCTTCTCAATTTTGCACCTTTATAACTTTAGTGTTTGAATAAAAGTACAAAATGTGACATGCACAGTCAGGCTGTCAGAGTCTCAAGATAGGGAAAGTTTCATGACAGCATCTTGTACATTTTTTGAGATATGGAATGCCAAATTTCACAAATCAGAAAAGATGGTACTCAGCTGGTAATAAGGTTCGCAATTTTGCACCTTAATAACTTTAGCGTCATTTGATGAACTAGCCCTAGATTTGGTATGCACAGTCAGGCTGTCAGTGTTTCAAGAAATGGAAAATGTCATGATGGCATCTTGCACAGTCTTTGTTTTCTATCTACAGTTTTTCTCCTCTGGGTCAACCGCGCCCTTTCACCAGTCCCCAGCCCGTCATCCCAGTATCCACCAGGACTTACATGGATGGCACCAAGGTGCCCAGCTAGCCAGTTGTGGAGCCTCAGTGAGGACGGTGTAATCCTGCCGGTTGACCTTTTTTCCTCCCCACCTGTTGCTGGAGCGACATGTCAATGTGCATGTGTAGAGTGCATGCACATTGCAAGGTCCCACAGCACCCTCCCTTCCATTGGTGTCCCGATCCATTCTGCCCTCAGACCTCCACCTGGGCAGTCATTCGTGGATGGCCAACCCATCCTCCCCAGGAGAGGGAGTCCTCTGGAAGCTCGATCCTCTCCCTCCCTGGCTGACCCCAGTGACCCGCTTGCACTGCAAACACGGGTTGACGGCATAGCAGGAGGTAAGGTAGCGATGCCTCAGCCCTCCATGCTACTGGCTGGTCATCTTGTATGGTTTTTGAGACACAGAGTGCCAAAGTTTGCAAACCAGAAACAGTGGTTCTCAGTTTGTAATCTGGTTTATAATTTTGCACCTTAATAACTTTGGCGTCGTTTGACGAAATAGCCTAGACATTGGCATGCACATTCAGGCTGTCAGAGTCTTGAGATGTGGAATGTTTCATAATTGCATCCTGTATGGGTTTTGAGATACAGAGTGCCTAAGATTTCAAACCAGAAAAAAGTGGTTCTAGGTGCGAGCCAGAAAAAGTGGTTCTCGGTGAGAACCAGAAAAAGTGGTTCTCAGTTGCTGAAAACCAGAAAAAATTATTCTCAGTTTGTGCGAACCAGAAAAAGTGGTTCTCAGTTAGTGTGAACCAGAAAAAGTGGTTATCAATTGGTGCAAATCAGAAAAAGTGATTCTCAGTTGGTAATCTGGTTTGCAGTTTTTCACCTTTATAACTTTGGCATCATTTGACAAAATAGCCCAAAATTTGGTATGCATAGTTAAGTTGTCAGAGTCTCAAGATGTGGAAAGTTCTGTAATGGCATGCTGTATGGTTTTAGAGATATGGAGTGCCAAATTTCACAAAACACAAAAAGTGGTTCTCAACTGGTAATCTGGTTTGCAAATTTGCACCTTAATAACTTTGGCGTCATGTGATGAAATAGCTCAGAATTTTGCATGCACATTCAGGCTGTCAGAGTATTGAGACATGGAACGTTTCTTAATGGCATCCTGTATGGTTTTCAAAATATGGAGTACCAAAAACTTCAAATCAGAAAAAGTGCTTCTCTGTGCAAACCAGACAAAGCGGTTCTCAGTTGCTGCAAACCAGAAAAAAGTGGTTCTCAGTTGAGTGCAACAGAAAAAGTGGTTCTCAGTTGCTGATCTGGTTCGCAATTTTGCACCTTTATAACTTTGGCATCATTTGACAAAACAGCCCAAAATTTGGTATGCACAATCAGGCTCAGAGTCTCAAGAAACAAAAAGTTTTGTGATGGCATCTTGTACAGTTTTTGAGATACAGAGTGTCAAAGTTCACAAACCAGAAAAAAAAACAACTGGTTCTCAGTTAGCAATCTGGTTTGCAATTTTGCACCTTAATAACTTTGGTGTTGTTTGACAAAATAGCCCAACATTTGGCATGTACAGTCAGGCTGTCAGCATCTTAAGACATGAAGAGTTTCATGACTGCATGTTATACAGTTTTTTAAATACGGAATGACATTTTGTCAGGGATTTGAAAATTCTCAGCACAGAGTTTATGAGGTGGTGTAAGAACAAGGCTATGCTGACAATTTGGTTGCTGTTGCTATCCACGAAGGTAGCACATCAGTACTACTGTATTTGTGTAATCTGCAAGCAGTTGTATGTTGTTTGTCTTACCTGATGATGGCTGTCTGTAGTTGCTTGTGTGGGCTTGCCTTTTTGCTGCTTGGGGAGGTGGGGAGTTGGGTTGGACACTAACACCACATTTCCCTTCTTTTGTGGCATTAACTTGAACCCTAACTGGTGCATGAACATATTTGTTTTGCAATGAATATATATATATATATATATTTTATAGATGCGTGGTAGCACCCCTATAGTTAGGGTTGAGGAGGCTGTTTAATGTTAAACCCCAAACTTTATACTTTAATAACTTTGGTGGTGTTTGACAAAATAGCCCAAAATGTGGCATGCACAGTCAAGCTATCAGAGTCTCAAGACATGGAAAGTTTTGTGATGGCATCTTGTATGGTTTTCGAGATACGGAGTGCCAAAAATGGATAAAACAGGTTTGGTTTCTCTATGCTTAACACTGGGTATTTTTTGCTCTCACCTACAGCCCAGACCATGAGGAATTTGTTCATGAAATTTTCAGAGTTGAAGGAGCTCATGCCAAGGGTGTGCCTTTGGAATTTTTGGCGAAAAAATATGATACCAATTAAAAGTTATAATGGGCCGGATATTCAGACTGCACTGGGCAGTGGCGCAAGCCTGGGCGCAGCGCATCTGGGCTGCACCAGGGTATGGACCAGGCGATATTCAATGGTGCAGCGCCATGGCTCAGCACCATTGAATATGGCACAGAGGGCACACACACTCTGCATGGCACAGTGGCACTGCGCCAGCGCAAGACAGGGAACAGGAGCAGGGTGATGCCACGCAGTGCAGTTGCGCCAGGCGATCACCTGCAGTATTCAGTACGGGCATGCAAATGAGGCTAATATGCATGCCAGGCACAAATGGGCCATTTGCATGTCATTATGACCCCATCTGCATGTGATGCACCAATCCCGGCAATTTGTGCCTGGCGCCCTACAGGCTGCAGCCGTCGAGGATTATCAGCCCTGTGCCATGGAAGTCTCCCCACTCCCATAGGGCCTGATCGCGGGCAAATGTACAAATATTATCCCTGGTGGTCTAGTGGGAAGCCTCTACAGCCCAATCATGGGTATTCGTAGAATGTAACCCTGGTGGTCCAGTGGTGAACCCCCATTGCCCGATCACAGGCAGATTTAAATTCAGAGCCCTGGTGGTCCAGTGACGATCCCCCCATCATGGGCAGTTGTACACTCACATCCCTGGTGGTCCAGTGGTATGCCCCTCTCATCTGATCCTGGGCACAATGAAATGACCTATCCCTGGTGGTCCAGAGGTGCCCTTCCCCACCCACCCACAGAGGGTCCCCGCCACCCAGAACCACCCCGTCATCGGCAGGCAGCAGCACCCACCACCCACATGCTGCCTGGCCCTTCCCGAATAACAGCATACAATGCGACCTGTATGCCTGTGCCAATAGGCATACAGATCGGACTGCATGCTGTCTTGGCGGGCGGCATGGACAGGGTGCTGCCTCCCGCCGATGACAGGGGGTGCTGATGGCGGGGGACCCTGTGGGAGTGGGTGTGAGGGGGTACCTCTGACCACCAGGGATAGGTTGTTTCATTGTGCCCACAATCGGGTGAGAGGGGCATACCACTGGACCACCAGGGATGTGAGTTTACAACTGCCCATGATCGGTCGATGGGGGGATCGTCACTGGACCATCAGGGCTATGAATCTAAACCTGCCCATGATTGGGTAATGGGGGTTCACCACTGGACCACCAGGGTTATGTTTTACGAATGCCCATGAACGGGTGGTAGGGGTTTCCCACTAGACCACCTGGGATCATATCTGTACATATGCCTGCAATCGGGTGATAGGACGGGGAGGCACAATGCTCCCAGGGCAGAATGCTTGTGGACGGTGTTCCTGCTGGTCAGGTGGTCACCCACAGCCAGTGGCTGTTGTGTTGCGCCATGCACTACAGCCACCCATCTGTGGGTGGCTGGCATTTGAGCCATTTTTTTTTGGCTCAACTTTGTGCACCAGTGTAAGCGGTGCATGGGTTCTGCTCGCATATGCACCGCACATCCTGGGCTGAACATCAGAATGTGCCGCATATGCATGTCACGCCCCACATCTGGCGCTGCATATACTACCAATGCGCCTGGCAGATAGGGGTTGTGCCGCACAGCCTGCCTCTTTGAATATCGCACTGGCGCATTGGGAGGTTGTGCATGGTGCAACCCTTGAATATCCAGGCCAATGAGTTTTTAGTTAATGTTCCAGTGCAACTGGTAAAAAACAATATTGTGAAGGGTGAAAAAACATATTGTGAGTGGTTATTTGTATGATATACTTGTCGTGGGGGGAAACAACCTGTTGAGATGGCCACCACTTTCTTCTGACCGCTTAAACTTCCAAACAGTAAAAATATATACAAATTATGTATTTTTTTAAAAACAAACACCTTAACCAAGCTAAACGAGACCCATTTAGCTAGATTCGGGTGTGTGTGTTTTTTTAAAGTTGGCAGAAATACATTTCTGGGCACCCAAACCAGGGTGCCCAGCTTAGTGAGAGGAGCCATTTACATGCATCTTCTGTATGAGAACAGTGGGACTTTCTTGACTTCTTCAGTTGCAGTTAGAACTCATGCTGCGGGCTGCAGCGAGAGCAGTAAGCCACCATTTTCCTGATGTCTAGTGGCACCCCCCCTTTCCCATCCCTTTCTGTATGTAATGTTGCCCTGATGTCTAGTGGCACCCCTCATCCTCCAATTGCCTTCCCCCTAATCTGTTTGTATTTCCCTGGTGTCTAGTGGCACCCCTCACCCTTAGTCAGTCATCTGATTGCCATGATCTAGAATCTATTGACCCTTACCACTCTTTCTCCTTCTGTCCGGTCACTGTCAAACAGGTTGAGGATCTCCTTCTTCAACCTGATACCAAGAAATGTGTGGGTGCGGATATGATTGAGCCTTTCTTCCTAAAGTTGGCCTACTATATTTTAGCTCCATTACCCACCTTTTCAATTTGTCTCTCAATCAGGACTCCCTCCCCAAGGTCTGGAAGATGGCCCATGTCATCCCCCTATTCAAATGAGGGGACCCCTGCGACCTAAATAATTACCGACTAATCTCCTTGCTCCCGGCCTTGTCAAAACTGTTGGAGAAGGTAGTAAATGAACAGCTCAGATCTCATCTGAAAAGTTTTAATCTACTAAACCCAATTCAATCCAGTTTCCATCCAATGCATAGTACCTCCACTGCCCTTGCCAAGATTATAAATGACTGGCAGTCCGCACTTGATAACAAGCAATATATATGTGCCTTGTTTCTGGACCTTAGCAAGGCTGTTGACATGGTGGGCCACGATTTACTCTTGGTGACCCTGAAGAAAGTTGGGGTGGACAGCCTGGCCCTAAGCTGGTTTGTAAACTATCTTGTGGACAGAGAGCAGCAGGTCAAGGCTGAAGGAGATCTATCACGAAAAAAAATACTCCTTAGAGGTGTCCCCCAAGGATCCATACTTGGTTCACTTCTCTTTGCCATTTATATTAATCAAATCAACACTGGCCTAAAGTCATCTAGTATCCATCTCTTCACTGATGATACAGTGCTATACATTGACAGATCAACTCTGCATCAAGCCATTTTGGACCTCCAGAACGATTTTGACATCCTCCAAAAAAATCTACTCAACTTGAAACTCCTGCTCAATGCCAAAAAACACGCCATGATTTTTCTCCACTGGCCCATCTCAAAAACAACCCAGATAAAGTTCCTCACATAAACACCCTTTAGGGAGAAGCCCTGGAGTTCATGGAACAATTCAAATACCTGGGGGTCTGGATTGACTACAAATTTTCCTTCACTGATCACATTGAAGAGCTCACTAAGAAACTGCGTCAAAGGCTCGGTATTTTCTTCAGGATCAAGCACTCACTAACCCAGGAGGCTAGAAAACTCCTAGTCCAAGCTACCTTCTTGCCTCTCCCAGACTATGCGGACTTCCTATATGACCATAGTACTAGCAGTAGCACAGCTCTTTCTAAGCTTGATACCCTATACCACAGAGCCCTTAGGTTCATTTTGGATGCCCCTTATGACACGCACCACTGCATCCTCTATTCTTCCATAGGTTGGAGCTCCCTTAGCTTCAGGAGGTAAAAGAATGCTATTCTATGGACATATGAGGCAATCAATAATAAATTAGCTCAGTACCTCACAAGCTGCCCAACTCCCCACATCCCTAGTGCCTATTCTCTCAGAAGTCTTACCATCTTATCTCTGGCTATCCCTAAAGTTAAAACATGCTTTGGTAGAGCCTCAATAAGCTTCACTCTTCCTACGCTCTGGAATAAGATCCAGAAGACCTTAAGGCTCGCTTCCCCTATCATGTTCTCCCTCTTCAAATCCTTGTTCCTGAGGACCTTCTCCAAGGCCTGTCATTACTTCAAGTCAAGGTCTTAACATCACAATTTGTTACTGCTTTAAATTCTGGACTTAAACCTCAACCATTGCCTGAGGTGTCATTTGAGTCCTCCCTTCTGTCATTGTCCAAATCAAGGTCCCAACATCACGATATCTTTGCTTCAAATATTGGACTTAAACCCCAACCACTGCCTGTGGCATCTGTTGTGTTCTCCCTTCGAACAGTCCTTCCTCCCTAGGCCATCATGTCCAACCCTCTCCTGTCTCGGCTGACCTTCCCTCCCCACACCCCTCCCTTTCCCACCCCACTTGCAGGACATGCCTACAGTACTTATCAAAGGACTCTTACATCTCAATCTTCTCGATTTTGACGCTTAGAGGAACTGCCACTCCTGCTCACTATGACTCCTCCAATGATGTTTACTGTACAAACTTTAGCTCATTACCTTTATTTATTTATTTATTAGATTGGGATTAATACCTTTGAGTCAAGGACTATTTTTCAAAGGTTCCAAGTCATGGACAAGACAGATAAAATAAGATTACAATACAATACAAATAAGAATAAAATTAATATTACAGTGAAGGAAAGGAAAAACTTGGCATGCAACATGGGACTCAGTACAATGGCACATGCGGTACTGGACTTGATAGTTCAGGATACTACCTAGAAAAGAAGTGAGTTACAATATGACTGGTGGTTGCAGTGTAGTGATATTCTGGGAGTAGAGTTAAGTAAATAGTATAGGTCCAAGTAAAGCAATGGGGGAAAGGAGGTAAGCAGCCAGGTTGATGTTGTCTAAGTAGCAGGAGATGGAAAGGGACAAGGGTCCGGAGAAGAGTGGTGTAGGATAGCTGAAAGTTGAAAATAGTGGGAGAGGATGAGAGGGGATGGAGTTGTAGGGTGGAGGATAATGCAGGAAGAGAAATTGACATAGTTAGATTATAAACTAGCACATTTACAGGTATTTATGTTATTAAGGTGGAACCGTGGCCGCTTTGAACTGACTCATCTTTGAGGTTGCTGTCAGCGTGTCGGGTAGCTCATTAAACCATTTAGGGCCCTTAAAAGTAATGGATTTTTGGGCCAGAGATGTGCACTTAAAAGGGACTTGTAGGTCTCCTCTGGTCGCATATCTTGTTTGTTTAGTGTGCACAGCCTTCTGGCATGAGGCCTAGTTGCGCTTTTTTTATGATCAGGCATGTTTGGTATTGGGCTCTTAGGTTCAGAGGGAGCCAGCCCATATCAGAGTAGAGTGCACAGGTGTGGGTCCAACGATCAGTCCCTAGTGCCAGTCGACAGGCCCTATTCACAAGTTTTTGTATCCTGTTAAGAGCAGTGTCAGATCCAGCAATGTAGATTGGTAAGCCATAATCAACTGATGATAATACTGTGCTGCTTACAGCTAGTTTGAGGGACGCAGGTGTCATAGAGTGCTTGTTCCTATACAGGACACCCAGTTTTATGTTAGTGGTTCTGACAACTTGATCAACGTGGTGGGAAAAATTACAATTGTCATCTAGGTAAACACCCAGATATTTGAAAGAAGAGACTTGTTCAAGTGTGGTCCCTTTGGTTCAGAATTAAGAGGGACGAAGTTGATTTTGTTCTGAGGAGCCGAGAACAGCATGCTTTTGGTTATTTTGTGGTTTAGTAGCAGTTTATGTTGGCAGAACCAGGTTTCAAGTTTGTAGAAGCTATCGAGTAGGCCTTCCTCTATGGTTAAGTGTTCCTTACCTGGGACCAATATGACAGCATCATCTGCATATAAAGTGATGCTGGCAGGGCAGGCATCAGGGAGGCGGTTGATGAACAGGCTGAAAAGCAGAGGTCCAAGTATGGACCCTCGGTACTCCAAGGGCCACTACCCTGGGGTCAGAGGTGAGTCGCTGATTCAAACTCATTGGGTTCTTTGTGTAAGGTAGCTGCGAAACCAGGAGACTGTATCAGGGCAAGTCCCATGAGAGCAGTGTGTTTAGTAGTAGCTGATGATTAACCGAGTCAAACGCTTTTGTAAGGTCAATGAAAACTGACCCCACCGCCATCCCTTGGTCGAGAGTGTTGTAGAGTTGGGTAGTGTAGTCCACCAGTGCGGTGATGGTAGAGTGTTTTTTGAGGAAACCGTGTTGATTGTTACAGAGTAGTTGTTGACTGTCGAGGAAGACAGTAAGTAGTTCAGAGACTATTCTCTCAAGAGCTTTGGAGAGGGGTGGGAGGATGGATATTGGTCTATAATTGGCAGTGAGTGCTTTATCCTTGGATTTGAATACTGGCATAACTAGGTAGAGATTTCCAGGTGTCTGAGAACACACCGATCTTAGGGAGGCATTAAATACCTTGGTGATTGGGTCTGCTAGTACATCAAGTGCTAAGGCAACCAACTTCATGTCTATCAGATCACTCCCCATTCTGGTCTTTCCGATGACCCTCTTTACTTGTTTGAAGGTTTCAGAGATGGAGACTTGCCCAAGTAGAACAGTGGCATCCCTACCCTCTCTGAGGCAGGTTTTGTGTTTTCATGTGGTTGGTTATTCATAGCTTAAGGAACTCACTGGGAAGCACCCCTACAAGATCGGTGAAAGAGGTATTAAACTCATTAGCAATCAGAATGGGATCCTGGAGTGATCCATGGTCAGTGGTAAGTAGGTCCAGGGACACCCAAGAGGTCCTGCCAGTAGGGGATTTAAGTGTGTTCCAGAACCCTTTAGAGGACCCCCAATTTTTGTTGAGGAGGTTCTTGAAAAAGCTAGTTTTTGCCGAGCGAATGAGCCTGGTACAGTAGTTCCTAGACGCTTTGTATGCCGATACATCATGTGACTTTCCTGAGTCCTTAGCCTTGTGCCACAGGTTGTCTCTATGTCGCATGTGTTCTAAGAGTGAGGTATTAAGCTGGGGGTGTTGTTTCCTTTGACTTTTTTGGTAATTTTGGGGGCGAAGATATCGCATGCCCGAGTAAATGATTTTTGGAAGAACTCAAAAGCGATGTTGCCATCTGTTGCGTGGTCAAGTGGGGACCAGTCGATCAAAGATAAGTGGAGTTTGAAATAATTTAGTAGACCAGGTCTCAGCACCCGCTTGGTAGTGACCTTAGGTGGGCTCTTTGTGAACTTGTTTGCCCGGGTGCACATGACTGGTGAGTGGTCGCTGAGGCTATCAGGCAGAATCTTAACATCTAGTATGTGATCCGGGTTGGTGCAGAGTAGCCAGTCAATGAGTGTACTGGTACCTGTTTTGTAGTTGTGCCTGGTGGGAAGAGTGACCATCTGTGTGAGATATAAGCCAGCTATTAGGTCCCAAGGCTTGTTTCCTTATTAGAGAGCCAGTTAATATTGAAATCCCCCACACTACTCCGCCCCCACTCTTTTCCCATATGCTGCATATCTTCTCAAAGAGCTTGTTCTGTAGTCTGCTTCCTGGGGGATGCAGACAGTTGATAGCAGCAGGACTTTTGTTTTGTTTCCCAATGCTGAGTTTGCAGGGCTCCCATATCTACAGGGATTCCTGTATTTTACAGGATTTGGAGGCATCTACAGGAAAACTCTTCCCATAGACTTGCATTGGTTATACAGGAAAACAGTGTAATTCAGCTTCCATAGGAAATAATGTAATGTACAGGAAAACACAGGAATATCACCCTGGAGTTACAGGGAAAATGCCAAATCAATATGGGAGCACTGAGTTTGAGGTGGAGGATTTACGTCCATATATCTGTATCCATGCAATTGTATTTAAATGGCACTACCTCCTGTTGAACCTACTGTTATGTTCTGGTGCAAGTATCTTGTCACATGTGATAGTTATATGTTATTATGTTGTTATTATTACAATGTAATTGTTATGTACGTTCACTCAACCTGTTATGTCTTAACCCTGTTGGCAACTGTTTTGCCCCAGGTCCATCTTGTAAATGAGCTTGTCTCAATGATGTTCCGCTTGGCAAAATAAAGAATTTTGATTGACTGATTGATCACTGTCCTGTACTTAATTTATCTTTCTTGGCATCTAGTGGCATTCTCCACCCTCCGATTGCTATCCCATAATTAATCTTTCCCTATTGTCTTGTGGCACCCCCCGCCCTCCGATCCCCATCACCGTATTTAGTTTATCTTTCCCTGGTGTCTAGTGGAACCCCCACCTTCCAATGTCTGGGGACTGGAAGTCTGGAGTTGGAACCGGGTCCTACAGAAGGGTGGCTAGAGAGGGACTTGTTGGCAGTAATGAGCTCTGGGCTATGCTTGGGGCAGGGAGAGTCATTCAATAATGAATAAAAGTCATGTGTGCAGCACTGCATCATGGCATCACTTCATTTTTGGTTCTGGAATCAAGGTAACACAGCTGCACATCATGCAGCACAGCTGAATGGAGAAGGGGACCCCAGCAGCAAACAGGAGAGACATAAGTAGACAGTGAAACCCAGCACAGCAGCAGCAGAGACAACCCCCAGCAGCAACAAATGTCACAGACAGCCAGGGGAAAATGGGGGAAGGGGGTATGGATCTAGGTGGGACTCTAATATATGTGGTGCTAGGTGGGGGGAGTTTTTAAATGGAATCAGATTTTCTGTTTTAGAATTAGGATATTTGGCTTCAAAATCTGTTTCTGAGAACTGAATTCTGATCAACCCTATTTCAGACACAAGCCCTTTGAGCTCCTTTTGTATTGAATTTGTCTCCAAAGGTTTTAAAGTTATTTTGGGTTTCTTCATCTAGTCTACTTCCAATGTCTTCTTAATTCAATATGAGGATTCTCTGCCACTCTTTAACTTTTTTTCTTTCTCCTAACACAGTGTACCACCTGTCATTATTTATGTCCTCTGGATTTATCCTGTTCCTGTTCCTTGTTCTAGAATTAAATTATTTTTTCCATCCACTGTATCCTAGTTGACTATATGCAATGATGTGTTGGCGTTGTCTAAAACTCCTCCAGATCTCTGATATGATGCTTCTGTTTCAATGTTTCCTTAAGTTCACTGTTTGTTTTTCATTTCATTGTAGGAAGTGATCTACACTAATCATTTATAAATCCCTATTCATTTGAGACCACATCGATTAGTTTAAACATTTTGCATTCTTTACACTGGATTCCCACCATTCCATCAATATCATCTGTTTCACATCCCATGTTGTATACAAAATGTAGATACCTAGAATTTAGGTAATGGTAACCATATTTCTGGTTACAGGAGAACAGTGTGCTCAGCTTTTGACTTCCTCTCAGAGCTCACTCTGAGGCAGACTCCACCTCCGCCTCACTGCCTCAGCTTCATCTTTTCATCTTGCTCTGAGATTCCATTTTATAGTGCCCTCCCCATTGGTCCCCAGATGGACACAAAACCAGATGTGAGCGTTGTTTAAGTTCCAATTTTGCAGTATTTAAAAATACTTTTAGAAGCCCTGCGTGCATAACATGCACCTAGTTCTTGCTTCCTTGGAATTGAGAACCAGCAAAATAGTGCAACAGTCTATTTAAAAGTATTCCTTAAGTGGCAAAAATGAGAGTACTGTACCCTGCTATCAAGTTCCTTAAGGCAGGTACTTCTTTACTTTGGTTCCCACTTCCAAAGTATGGTTGCCCTAAGAAAGGTGATAGTATGAGAAAGGATAGAAGATGCACAGCATTCTTTTAAAACTTTCTGTTTATGTCCATTTCCAATTCAGTACCCTCCCTCAAGAACTTCCATGACACACTGACTACACTGCATCCCTTACCTGCAGTTGCCATTCTCCAAAGAGCTTTGGTTTTTTTCCCATTCGATATTCGATGACAGGATAGTGGGGACTTACCCCAAGTCTCTGTGTCTCACCAAGAGGCACCAAAGTGGTGGTGTGGTCTGGATATAATGGGGCCACCATTGTGGTGCTGGAGTCACTTCCTTTTCCTCCCAGCCCACTAGTATATATGCATGCTAGTGGCACAGTGTAAGGGTGCACGATGGTATTCCAGCTGTGCACCCAGTTGACATCCTCCCTCCCGCTCTGCCTTCTGCTGCTGTACCACCTGTGGCCACCCGGATAGCAGCACTGCAGCACCTCCCTGGATCCTCTGGGATTCTCAGTCCTCCTCCACAGCCAGCCCTCCAATGACCCAAGCTGTTCCTGAACCAGGGTCATGCCATTATCAGCTGTTGCCATAACACCATGCCAACAGGCTAGCAAGAGATGCACATAATTTTGGCACCCTAAGACAGTTGTTTACAACACAAAAATGCTATTTGTCTATTGATTTGGTCACAATTTCACCCACAGTAGTCTACTCCAATCCAAATGATGCACTCAGGAGCTAGGACTTAGACCCTTATCATATTCTTATTGTAGGAATTCTCGACTATCAGAAACACACAGCTTCAGGGGTTTGATTCTCTGTCAGGCACAATATAGCCCAAACATGAAGGTAAGAATTATTTGTAGATGACTTTCTTGTTAAGAAGAGATATCTATCAGTTTTTAGGGTAATCTAATCTTTAAATATATTGCACTCACCTACCAGCTTGTAGGTTCTAAGAAGAGGAACTGGATTGTCCTTCAGAAGGGACGCCAGAGTGGAACAGCATGATCTTGTGCCCAGTCCAGAGTTATCAGAACTGCTTCTTTCCTGTTGACATTTGTTGAGAACTTTATCTGTTATTATTAATTGTGGAGTCGCTGGATAATGCGATACTTCTACTGGACAAACATATGTCTTGTACAAAGATGGTGTATTGTGAAAAAATGTATGTTATCGAAAAGTTCTAATCCAGTTCACACCTTTTACCAACAGATCCTTGAAACTTGCATGGAGTCTGTGGAGCTTTCTGTTCTTTGTTGATACTATCAGGTTGATGCCAAACAGCACCAATGCTTGTAAAACCATTTCAAATACATTTGGGTGAAGCGTACATTCTCGAAGCAATAATGCCTGTCTGCTGAGCCAGCCTACACTCATACTAACTGACACATTAGGTACACAGTAAATATACTTGTGAGATGTTTTTATGTTTAAAAAAAACTATGAAAGATTTCAACAAAATGTTCTTGCTGCAGTCACCTCCTCAATTTTAAATGTAGGCTATCATTACTTGATTATCCAACCTCATTTTTACCTCCTTGTTCAGATCTGTTTGTTTGAAATGAATTGGGTCTGAGGGTGATAGGTTGGATGTGGCAGTAAAGAAATGTATCTGTAAAAATGGAAAAATAAGAAAATTAATAAGCCATTTTATCGCCCACTGCCGGTGAGGGTTCAGTGGTAGCATACCAACCATCTGGGGCTCCATCTACCCATGTGGGGATCAGATGGCATGGCAGCGGGGGCAGGGTTTTTCATGGTTACTTAAGTGGCTACGGAATCCCTAGTCCCCACCCCGAGGATGCCGACATGAAAGGCCATGGCCCAGGCATGGAGCCATGCTGAAAATTCGGCTTCAGCCAAGTACCTAACAGTGTCCTCCTCCCCACACCACTTCCTACTGAAGTCGCGCCAGAACCCACCCCAGGAGAGGAGAGCTGCCGAAGGTGGCTCAATCCAGCTCCCCCACCAACCCCTGCCAACCCATGCTCATTCCGAATCCGGGTCACGGCATAGCACGAGATATGGTGTCCAGTGCCTCAACCTCAGCACCACCAGGCCGTCAGAAAATTAACATTCTGAATAACGATGATCTCAACCCCTTTAGCCTATATTCTTGGTAAGATGTGCGACAGGGCATACCATAGATATCAGATATCTATAATTATATGATATTGGACCTAGATTACTAAGCTGTTGCAAAACTTTTCTCTGCGGATCTTGAAAATCGTCAATCCAGGCAGGATAGGGGCAGGCCCACAGGAGCTCCTGAGCATTACCTGGGGATGAAGCTAGGGGATACCCAGCCTAGGGATCTCTGAAAAGTGGAGACTGATTCTGTGAGAAGGGGACATAGAAAGAGAAAATCAAACAAAAATTTAAAAAGATACTGAAATCTTATAGATTCTGTGCAGTGACATTTAATTTCCGTGAGGCACCGGTACAATAATTCAAAATCCGCAAACCAGGCAGGATTCCGTGATTGTTACCGGTTAAAATGGAAAACCAGAGTCCCTGTCTATGATGCACTCTGCTGGCACATGTCCCAAGTATGTGGTGGCTGGATCTGTGGCACCAGTGGCCATGCCACTTTTATCATGCCAATGCCCTGGATGCCCTCCCCTCGCACCCATCACTGTGATCTTTATCGTGCCCTATCCTTACCGTCCTTTACAAATAGGTGACTCTCCCACTGTGCTAAATCCACCTCCAAGTACTGGTTGGGTGAGCTCCCTTCCTATCTCGCCTCCTCCTTCATAACACCCCCTCCACCCTCCCATTCCCTTAGATCATCCAATTCCCATACCCTGGTTGTCCCCCGCAGAGCCACCCAAATCGGTCAATCCGGTTACTCTAACCGCTTCCCACAAATTTGGAATTCCCCTTCCACTTCAAATCCCGCACTCATCCTCCACCTTCTCCATCAGCTCTGCCCTCAATAATTACCTTGCACCTAGCTGCTCCTGCCATATCCCTATCTAATTCCCTCCTCTAAGCACTGGAGAAACCCTACCTCTACCCTCACCTTCACTTACCACCCCAAGGGGCTTGTATCTCTGATTTACCCCTTCCCCACCATCCTAAAGGGTCTCTCTGGGACACTGCATTATCCCTTCTCTCTGGTCCCACCCAGTCCCACTGCAGGGTTCCTCTCATCCTGAGGGGTATCCAGGGACATGACTCTTCTCCTTCTCCCCACCTCACCCTCCCTCCCTCCCTTTCTCCCTTTTCTTTCACACAAGCAATTTATTTACTTATTAACCTGGCACTTATTATTGTCCACTCTTTTCTACATGTTATGCTCAACACTGTTGTAACACTTTTGTAGCACTCTGCCTTACAACTGTATGCTAATGTTGATCTTGTAAATTGAATGCTTAATGTCTCATTCCTGTTGTACCCTTCCCCAGGTCACACCAGGAGACGAGTGACTTGTTGCTCAGTGTGCCTTCCTGGTGAAATATTTCAATAAATAAATAAAATCATGCAGCAGCTGTCAAGCCATGCATGCCACGTGCACAGTGCATGAACTGGGCCCATGCCCACTATGCCTGGGTGCCGCCACATGGCAGCTGGGTTGGGGCCCCGTACAGCGGTCCTCATGCCTCCCCAGTGTCAACACCCAGAGAGAGGGACCTGATCCTTGGGGAGCATCCCACTCTGTGCCATGCGTGCTTCTACAGATGGTGATATGGGTGTACCACGGGGCTGCCCCGCAAGCCCTTCCACAACTGCCACAGGTGGTGGACCATCCCCATTAGATTTGGTCACACAGATGCCATGGGTGTGTGACCTGCATATGATGCACTGCTGCACGGCAAGGGTCTTACCACACCTCTTCTTGTCTCCCTTACAGATCTCGAGGACCAGGCATTCCAGCAACCACAGCACCACCAGAGGAGGGCATCAGTGTAAGTGATTAATCATCATTCATCATCAATCATGTAATCATTAGCAGGGTAGCCATCCTGTTATGGACATACTCTGGTCCCATCTGTCCACATGCTCTTACACGCACCAGCCCATACCACACTGTACTCACCTGGTCTGGGGACTGTACCCCCATCCACCATGGCCTGTATATCCTGCAGATGGTGCTGCTCCCCTTGCTGGAGATCACTGTACCAGTGGTGGCAACGGTCCCCAGTAAGCACCACTCCAGTACACCTCATGAGGCATCACTCCACAAAGGCCCACACTTCACAGTGGGGCCTGTCTGCCCCCACAGCCTTTCCCAGGAGCTGGTCCTCCCTGTCAACCACAAACTTGACCAGCTTGGCTGGCTCTACCTCGGTCCAGCATTGGTTATGCTGTATGACTGCCCTACGATACCTGCCAGCCATGGTTTGGTGCAGAAGTGTGCTGAGGAGTAGCTGGGAATGCTGCTTCCTGATGTAAGCTGGCCTGACGGTTGAGCTGTACAGTGTAGCATGTGTACTGTGCAATGCTGTATTGTGCATGTGCCATGTGGCGCCTACGTGGCCTCTGCATGACCCATGCTCCGTTGAGCTATGGTACTGCACAACACTGACATGCATGCAGTTGCGCAGCCAGATAACATCACAGGCAGGTGATGTCATCACACCTGTGTGATGCTCCAATGCAATGCATCATGATGCACCGTGCGCGCGCAAACACAATTGGTATGATGCACAACCCTGCTATATACAGCCAGGGTACGCAAATCAAGTCATTGGGCAGTCCATGGGCAAACAGCCCCACCAGCTCTTATTCCAGGCAACTCTGCATACATTAGTATGCCTTATTGCATCTGGGCTCGTAAGGGCTAAGTGTACCACCTACACAGCACAATGGAACTGCAGACGACTTACACAGCATGGAGAGTTGCACGACCAGCAATGGCAGGTATACAGGGTGTGCTTGGGGAAGGGTGGTGTGTACATTACCCTGTATGTTGCTACAATGCCTACCATGTCCCCCACATGCATAGCCACATGCTAACCACCCCAAGGGCACCCAATGCAGTGGGACAAAGACCTGTGGGCCAGAGCTTATAGCCCCACATGCAGGGCCATAGTAGCTGCTGGTTGACAGTCTGGCAACAAATTCCCCTAATCACATGACCTAGGGGCCGAGACAGGGCTTACACACACTGGGACACTGGCTCACATGCAGGCAGTTCCTCACGCAGGAAAGTGGGTAGCACATCCACTGCCAGACCCCATGGAATGTTCTGGAACTGGCCCTGTCCCCAGCAGTGGGGTGCTCCAGTACATGACATGGGCAGGTGGGCAGGCACTGCCCTCATCTCCACCTAGCCCAGCTTGCTGGTGCAGCTGTGCAGTTTGGCCATCCCTGTGGGCAGTGTTGTGGCCCTGTGCCAGCCAGATCATACGGGCCTTCCTGGATCCTACTTGTAGCGGGTGTGGTATCGGTGGTGCCAGCGTGTACCAAGCTGTGTGGTCAGTCATGCATCGCAACCCTGTGTCTAGGGTGCTGGGTCAACACTGGCCCTTTTTATGCTACTCTACACACCCTACCTAGCATGTAGCATACCTGCATAAGCCACATATGTGAAGGAATAGTATGGTCATGCGGAACCATGTCCAAAGCTAGGCCCAAATGTGCAGCTGTCACTGAGGAATGGGGGAAGGGTGCCTAACAAACATACACCAGTGCAGTAGCAGTCATGCAGCAGTACATCATGATGGTCTGTACAGACCATTCATAGCATACATTGTGGGTGCCTGCCATTGCACTGTATGTAGCCTAGTCAGCAGTGTCTGGGTGGTCTTCTAGCCCACACTGGGGACAACCCACCAGCCTCATGGGACAACTACTCCTCTGGGAGACAGTTGTGGGGGACACATGTCATTGCCCATCCCTGCAGGTACACCCACGTGGGGTCCACAACACTCCCCAAGACCGCCTAACTGTGCTGCATATGCATGGGTTGCAATGGCCCATCGCATGTGGCCTGAACTGACCGATGCCACAGTCCCCATAGCCTTGCAGAGGTATCCGGGGCAGGGGGTGGGGGTCCGCTTGCACTGGTGTGTCTGCAGAGGATGACCACTGTCCATGTGTCACTGTGCTCCTGTGTGCATGCTGTGGTGACAGTGGTGTTTTGCTGCTGCATCCCTGGTTGTGAGGCTGCTGTGTTCTGGAACGTTCCATGTTCTACACAGCTGACCTGGTATCCCCATGCCTGCACCAGTCCAACAATGCACCTTTGTCCAAGTACCCCCAGCCAGGCCCTATGCAGTATGGGCTGTGCAGAGCACACGTATGGGCGGAGCCACAGTGACATCGTACCAGCAGCTTGCAGCACCCACACTGATTACTGTTGTCTGTTCAGATGGTGTATCAGGCATCTGGCTGCAGTACGCAAGGGGCCTGTCTAATGTTAATGGTGGGGGTGATGGTTGGGTGTCCATGTACTATGATGTTGCCACCCTGGAACCTCTGCACACTGTGCACTGCCTGTCCATGGGCTGTGGGCAACCCATGACCATGGGGCAATACAGTGGCCTGGCCCGCACCCCCATGACATGCTGCAGCCATAACAGCAGCCCCCTGTCATGGCACCACTGCCCCTCTGCAGCGGGGTCACCCCCTGACATCTGGGGGCACCTGTGAGTTGGTCATGAGGCCATAGGCCCCTAGCCCGGTCCACCCCTGGCTGCCCATCTCCAACAACAGCAAAGGCCTCATGTATGGCTGAGTCAGGGCCAGGTGGCCTCCCCACTTCCGAGGGATGGACATGTGGGGATGCCTCCAGGGGGTACACAAGGTGGGGCTGGGGGCTTGCATCGCCCACATGTGTGGTGCTGTAACTACCCCCTACTCACCCGTGTCACACCACTTTCTCTGTCAGGTACCATGGATGACAACAGGCAGCTGCCCACCACTTTAGTGCAGAGGAACTACATGCACTGACGTAGGCCTAAAAGGCCAGGAAGGAGATACTGTCCCACAGCAGAAGCACCAATGCCTGTGTCTGGAGGGCCTGGGAGGAGATAGCAGATGAGGTGACAGACATTGGTGGCCAGGGGCAGACTGTGGAGGCAGTGTGGCAGTGCTTCCCAGACCTGCTGTAGTGAATGAAGGAGACCATGATGACCATGTGCTGGGAGCTACATGCCATGTACAGGGTCCCATGGCAATGGAGGTCACCTGGTCCCTGGATCTGAAGCAGAAAGACATGGCATCAATACTATGGCTAGTGGAGATGACTGGAGTGCCAGAAGCTGGCTATGAATCACAAGTGGGGCCCACACAGCCATGAGAGTATGTGCATGGGTCTCAGCCCCATGCACATGGGTGGGTTGTGCAGTTGTCCACCAGTGTTAGGGCACACTGCATCCATGGACATGGTACACATGGTGTGAGGTTTCATTGCCCTGTCCCCATAGACATGCAGTGCACTGCTGTGGGCATCCCCAAAGCTGGCTTCCACAGTGTGTTGCCTGGCCACCCCCAAGGGTCAGGACCATGCATCCAGGGCTGGTGGGGTTGCACATGGGGTGTGAGTACCATGTTGTACCATGGTTGCCATGGGTGATGAGGTGTCATACCACGTGCAAAGGGTGTGTGGCTATTGGTGGTGGGGTGTGCTCAACATACTGCATGTTTTGGATCACGTGTGTGGTATGTGTACACACTGGCGGATGGGTCCTGTATTGGTGGCATTGCCCCCCAGTCACTGATGGTGTCTTTCTGCCCTGTGTGGGGGTGTACTCTTCCATGCTACATTCATCACCTGAAGCTGAGAATAGGCAGCTACAAGAACAATGGATGGAGCTACCACGTATTCAAATTTACAGGCAGTGGAGGAGTAGAGGTGCAAATGTCCTTGAAGAACTGCACAAATCCCCACCACACTGGAGTGCTTCAAATTTTATTGATAAAAAAATAAAAGCTCAGGAGTAGCACTCCCCTTACTGGTGCCTGACATTTCACATCACCACTTCATGCTGAAAAAGCGTAAAGTAGTGACGTAAAACATCAGACGCCAGAAAAGAGGGTGCTACTCCTAGCTTTTATTTTTATCAGTAAAATTTAAAATACTCCAAAATAGTGTATGGTGAGGGCTTGTTCTGGATAGAAATCCATCCTAGCTGAAATGTTGTCGCACCACAGTTCAAAGGTCATAGAATGTGATAATGCACTACTGTGGTGCGACAACATTTAAGCTGTTTTTAAAAGTGCATGAGACTCAGAAATGGCAGGATCAACCAGAAACACACTCACGACGGCAGCACAATCACCTGAACCCACAACTCGAACAGAATCAACCAGATACGAGGAAAAAAATGCAGGATCAATCAGATATTTTCACCAATAAGAAAAAATACAATTGCAGGATCAACCAACATTGAATTTGACGGCAGATAAGGACCGCTTGGCCCACCTAGTCTGCCCATTTCCCTACCTAACGGATAAGCTGCAGATCCTAATTAACCAACAGCCTACTTCCTCCTACCCCCCACTAGAATTACCTTATGTCTGTCCCATGCATTCTTGAATTCCCCCACTGTTTTTGATTCTACAGTCTCCTCAGGAAGGCTGTTCCATGCATCCACAACCCTTTCTGTGAAGAAATACTTCCTCACATTACTTCTGAGCCGTCCCCCCTCTATCTTCAAATTGTGATCCCTTGTTCTTGCACATCTCTTTTTCTGAAAGATGCTACCCTCTTGGACTTTGTTGATTCCCTTGAGGTATCTACAAGTTTCAATCATGTCCCCCCTCTCCCTCCTTTCCTCGAGGCTATACATCTTAAGCTTGTTTAGTCTATCTTCATATGTCTTCTGGTGCAGACCCTGCACCATTTTGTTGTCCTCCTCTGGACAGCCTCCACCCTGTTTATGTCTTTGCTGAGATGGGGTCTCCAGAACTGTACACAGTATTCCAGATGTGGTCTTACCAACTGTCTGTACAGAGGGCCAACAACTTCTTGTTTTCAACTGGTGATGCCTCTCCCTATGCATCCCAGTATTCCCCCAGCCCTCCTTACTGCTTTCTCACATTGCTGGCCCACCTTTAGGTCGTCTGATATGACTACCACAGGTCCCTTTCCATTTTTGTTGTCAGTATTTCACCCCCATTGTGTACTCTTCCCCTGGGTTTTTGTTTCCTAGGTGCATTACTTTGCACTTTTTGCGTTGAATCTAAGTTGCCATACATTAGATCATTCCTCCAACCTTGCCAAGTCCCTTTTCATCCTTTCCACCCCACCTTGCGTATCAACCCTGTTGCAGATCTTTGTGTCATCTGCAAAGAGACATACTTTCCCTTCCAGTCCCCTGCAATGTCACTTATAAAGACATTAAAAGGACCGCCCTAGTACTGAACCCTGTGGTACCCCACTAGTAACCCTCCTTTCTTCACCGTGGACTCCATTTACTATTACCCACTGTGTCCTGTTGTCCAGCCAGTGTTTTACCCAGGCTACCACCCTGGGACCCACTCCCAGGCTGGTTAATTTGTTTATTAATCTTTTGTGCATGACTGTGAAAAATGCCTTGCTAAAGTCTAGGTAGGCCATGTCCACAGCCCCTCCCTGATCTACTACTTTGGTCACCCAGTCAAAGAAATCAATTAGACTTGTCTGACATGACCTTCCCGCTGTGAATCCATGCTGCCTTGGGTCCTGTGCCCCACTGACCTCTAGGTGCTCAACAATTCTTTCTTTCAGAAGTGATTCCATCATTTTCCTACCACTGAGGTCAAACTGACAGGTCTGTAGTTTCCTGCCTCTGTCTTGCTCCCACTTTTGTAAAGGGAATCACATCCGCCTCCTCCAGTCCTCATGTACCACACCATCCTCCCATGATTTATTAAAAGGGTAGTCAGTGGTGTTACTAGTTCTTCCCTTAGTTCTTTTAGAATTCTGGGGTGAATCCCATCAGGCCCCATTGCTTTATCCACCTTCAGTTTTAAGAGTTCTTTCAGAATCCTTTCTTCTGTGAAAGGACTAATATCACCCCCCTTATCCAGAGTACTTCTATTGACTGGATTAGGTATCTCCCCCTGCTTTTCCACTGTGAATACTGAGCAGAAGTATTCGTTCAGTATCCCTGCTTTTTCAATGTCGTTTTCTGCCCAACCACCTTCCTCTTTATTCAGCCTCAGTATCCCTACCTTAGTCTTTCTTTGCTCCCTAATGTACCTATAAAAGGTTTTATCCCCCTTCTTAACCGAGTTGGCCATCTTTTCTTCAGTTTGGGCCTTGGCTATTCTGACTGCCTTCCCGGCTTCATTCTGTTTTAACTGGTACAGTTCTTTGTCCTGCTCCTTCTGTGTTTCCTTATACTTCCTGAATTATATATTTTTCTCCCTTACCTTCCCTGACAATTCTTTTGAGAACCATAGTGTTTTTTTGTTTCGTTTTGATTTGTTTATCTGCTTCACACAAAGGCTTGTTGCTTCTGTGATGGCGGTTTTGATGTTTCCCCATTGTTGCTCCACCCCACCTTCTTGCCTGTTTGCTAGTACTTTTCTGAGACACTCTCCCATTTTGACAAAATCAGCCCTCCTGAAGTCCAGTACCTTCACTTTTGTGTGGCTTGACTCTACAACTAAGTTTATTGTGAACCACAATGTTTGGTGGTCGCTTCTTCCCAGATGGCTACCCACTTCAAGATCAGAGATCCTCTCTCCATCCCCGTTTGAGAGTACCAGGTCTAAGATTGCTCCCTTCTGAGTGGGTTCCAAAACTAGCTGTCTGATGCATGCCCCCTGTAGGGCATCAAGAATGGCCCTGCTCTTGGATGTGTCTGCAGCAAAGGTGCTCCAGTTAACATCTGGCATATTCAGGTCCCCCATCAGCAATATCTCCCCTTTCTCTGCCATCCTAAGGATGCCTTCTATCATTTCCTTGTCCATTTCCTCCCCTGAGACGGGCTCTGTATACAACCCCTTGCGGATTGTGGAGCCATTTCCAGTCTCCAGGGTGACCCACAGTGCCTCCTCCTCCTGTTTTTTACCCTTTAGTTCTGTTGCTTTGATCCCTTCCCTTACATAGAAAGCTACTCCTCCTCCTCCTCCTCTTCTTCCCTCCCTGTCCCTCCTGTAGATTGTGTACCCTGGTATGTTGACATCCCAGTCATGGTTCTGTGTGTACCATGTTTCTGTGACTGCCACGATATCCAAGCATCACTCTTCCATCAAGGCCACCATTTTGGGGAGCTGTTTACCTAGACTACAGGCATTGTTACTCATTACCCTCCATTTTTTATGGCTTTATTTCTTTTTGCCCCATCCCCGTCCTTACTGCTTTTGTCTTTTTCTCCATTTACCCTGCCCTCCTCCCTATCGACTGCTCTATCTTGGTGTTTACCTCACTAATTACCCTGATTTTGGGGGCTAGGATTTCCTTCTCCTTTTCAGTGCCTCCCCCTTGGCTAGTTTAAATGTTTGCCAATGAAGCATTTAAACCCATCACTTAGGATCCTGGTTCTCCTCCTGGATAGATGCAGACCATCGTGCCTGTATAGGCTTGCATCCCTCCAGGTGGAGCCCCAGTTCCTAAGGAAGCCAAATCCCTAAGCTCTGCACCAGTTTTTCAACCAGTCATTGAATCCCATGGTGCAGAGTACCCTAGTCTCATCCATGCCATAGGCAGGTAGCACTTCCGAGAAAGTTACCGTGTGTGCTACTTGTCTAAGGCCCCTCCCCAACTCCACAAACTCCTGTTGCACTGCTCTGATCCCATTCTCAGTTAGGTCATTCGTCCCTAGGTGGATAATGACATCCAGCTCCCTCCCCCTTGCAGCTGCTGCTATGATCCTGAGGATTCATTTCCTGACCTTCCAAGCCATGGCGCCGGGTAGACACCTTACCTCCCTTTCCCCTTCCTCCCCAGTTCTACTCCTCTAACAACTGGAGTCCTCCACCAGGGTTGTTTCTTCCCTGTTGGGTCCTGTGCCACCTCCTGTGGGTCTCCATTGTGGAGGTTCCTAGCATCCTCCTTGGTCTCCACTGGGTGCCTCCACAGGAATCATGCTCGCCAGAGTGGTGAATGAATTGTGGAGAGGCACAACTGGAGAATGTGCCTCTGTTCCACCACCCTCACCCTCCCTGAGCCCACCGTGGTCCAACCATTCCTCTTTCTTGGCAACCTCTGAGGTGGTGGCGGTGGCCTGGGTGGTCCCAGGGTGGGGGAGCAGGTTTCCAAAATTCTTGCCAGGTCAGCATGGAGATGAACAACCTCCTCCCTCAGACCAGAGAAGTGCCTGCAAATAGGGCAGCAATGCAGTCTCCAGAATGGCTCTCGGAAGACTGCTGCTCCACAGCCAGTGCATTGCACCACTCCCCACATGTCTGTGTCCCTTCCTGTTACAGATGCTTTTCTTTTGTTTTTTGTTCTTGTTTTATTGTGTGCAAGCTTGTGAGTGTCTTTACCCCCTATTCAGTGTGCTGTGCCTTTAAGGATATGAACAGGTATATGTTGTTAGCAGTTTTTGGGAAATGATGTCAGAACCCCTTCTATAAAGGAAGTTATGCACTTGGGGCAGGTGGGGTGAGGGAGTAAACCTATGCCGTCCAGAAACAATCAACTACAACTCTGACTCTCCACCCCGGGGAGTGCCTTCCTTCCTTCCTTTCAGACACCTATTTCACAGAGGTTAAGTAACAGGTCTAGTCACAAATGACTGCAAATATCTCCCAGCTACAGTTCCTCCCTGAATAATTAAAGTTAAAACTAAGAAAAGTCAACCCCAAAAACAGAATCAATACTAATTACTTACACAGGTCCAAAAAGTAATAATTCAGTTCAGTGTAGTCTAGAAAATAACCTCCTTGATTCAAGGAAGCTGTGGATGCTTTCTCACTCTCTCCATCGCAGTCTCAGCAGAGACCACAAACACTCCTGTTACGAATCCTCAGTTCAACTATGCCCCTTTCAGTTTCTCCCCTTAACAGACACCTATTTCACAGAGGTTAAGTAACAGGTCTAGTCACAAATGACTGCAAATATCTCCCAGGTACAGTTCCTCCTTGGCAAATTAAAGTTAAAACTAAGAAAAGTCAACCCCGAAAACAGAATCAATACTAGTTACTTACACAGGTCCAAAAAGTAATAATTCAGTTCAGTGTAGTCTAGAAAATAACCTTCTTGATTCAAGGAAGCTGTAGATGCTTTCTCACTCTCTCTGTGTCAGTCTCAGCAGACAAGTAACCACAAACACTCCTGTTATAAATCTTCAGTTCAACTAGGCCCCTTTCAGCTCCTCCCCTTAACAGACACTTATTTCAGAGAGGTTAATATAACAGATCTAGTCACAAATGACTGCAAATATCTCCCAGCTACAGATATTTAAAATTACTCACAGGAACAAAAATGATTCCTCTCAGTCACGGTCCTGTCGCTTAGCAAGATATATGGCCGCCATGTTTTTTTTTTCTGGAAATCCATCCCAAACACAACTGACAACTAATGGCAGCCCACACTATAGATGTA
Source organism: Neoceratodus forsteri (assembly GCA_016271365.2). Classification (NCBI taxonomy): domain Eukaryota; kingdom Metazoa; phylum Chordata; order Ceratodontiformes; family Ceratodontidae; genus Neoceratodus; species Neoceratodus forsteri. The sequence goes on from CM028135.1 coordinate 611,944,598, forward strand.
GGCATATCTGGTCCCTACCAACCACACCACTGACCCTAGCAAACAACCTTAAAACCCGGAACAAGACACAGCAGCAAACATTTATTTTTCTGTAGAAACAAAACAAAAAAAATCCATCAAACTGCTTTCATATTATCATTAGGGGCACCATACACAATAAAAATACTGGATGGGCAACTCTATGCCCAACCAGTGTGTTCTGCTACCTTGGGGTTCTGATTCCCATGGACCTTTCGAGCTTCACTCAAGGTCACAAGGAATCAAAATCCCCCTGTGGCAGAACACACTGGTTCTGTATAGTTGCCCTTCCAGTATTCTCTATGCAGTGGGGATTAGTGCAGTTCTTCAAGGACATTTGCAACTCTGCTCCTCCAATGCCTGCATGTTCAGCACCTGCCTGCAGACACTGCATTGGCACATGGTACCATCCGCTGGGGCATGCATGCCACTCATACGGTATGGCATAATGTCTACTGCATGCCACACTAATGCCCCTGTCATCTCCCTACAGCACAAGCCTTGGTGTCAGCATAGGGGATGATACCACTGGACCATCCTGGCATGTGCAGCACCCGCAGCCCAGCTGGTTGTACCACCCAGAGGACTACTAGGAGGCCCTGGAGGAAGACAACAAGACATTATTTTATTTATTTAGTTTTTGTTTACCGGGTAAGTACACTAGACAAGTTTTATGCCTATTTTCAGGAACGACCCGGGAGAGTACAAAAGGGTACAACAGGTACATTGATACAGTAATTGGTTCAGACGAATACATTCAGGTACAAAAACAGGAGAAAAGACAATTTTTACAGTTTTTACATTTACGTGGAAGGTACACCCAGGTACAGTGCTGGGGCAAGGTATAAGTTAGAGATAAATTCAATGACCAACAGGGCTGGTCAGCCAGCAGCTGGCAGGGATGGCCCTACACCAGGACAGACAGTCCCCACACAGCCAGTCACTGCACCATCAGAGCCTAGCCACAGTCATCACCAATCACCTAGACACACGCCCGCTGCCCACCCTGGGCCATGGCACTGCCATGTCCAGGACACACCAGCCCACCATCACTACAATCACCACTGTACCTGGCAGTGCCAATACACCTCTCCAGGAGGGATCAGGTGGCATGTCTGCAGCCCCTTCACCCTGCCCCATCACACCAGGCCAGACACAGCCACTGCAACATGCACACTGCCCCATTGCCACCCCAGGCAAGGTGTGATCTCAGGCCACACACCACCCAGGGGCACAGCTAGACCCTCTCAATGGATGGTCCTCGGCAGTAGCAGGATGTGTCAGAGGCCAGGCAGCTGTTAAGGGCTGCTGTGGAGTCACCGCACTGCAGTGCAGTGCAAGCTAACATGCTTCCACCACGTCCTACATGATGACATGACCCACCTCTGCCACCTGCTGCATGAGGGCATGCAGTGGGCTGAGCAGTGGGCGGAGGCCCATGAGGCCTGGTTCCTAGCTGCCCTAGAGAATCTGTATGGGGCAGTGCAGGAAGCCATCCACAGGTTGCAGATGCTGTGAGGACCCACCATAACCCCAGCCTCTCCAGTGTGTGCAGTCTCAGTGCTCAACGGACACCCCGGTGTACACTGATACCATGGGAGACCATGATGGACTCGACCTGCACACCTGTGGTAACCTGGTAAATGGGGACACCACGCACACTGGGTGACAACATAACCCTACCTGGGGGTGGAACCACACAGGCCCACACCCTGGCCAGGGTGACACTGTTGCCACAGGCATCGCCCATACTGTCACCACAGGCAACCCCCCCCACCTAAACAGGAAACTACACAAAAGCACGTGCACCGAAGAAAACAGCCGCTGCTGTGAAACCAAAGTGTCAGGCCAATGCACACAAAAACAGCACTCAATCAACACAGAGTACCAGTTAACAGATGAAGGGACACACCATTGTACCAAAGCACCGGGGTTTTAGCTGTGCTCTCATTTTTTGTACTTTTCTGCAAATAAACCATGAGTACACAGCTGTTTAACTATTTTAACTGGTGTTCTTTGCTGAGCAAGTGCTGTTTTTGTGTGTGTTTGCCCCCCCAAACAAGTTCAAGTTCAAGTTTTATTTGCAGGAAAACTCCATTGAGCACGCTCATTTATAAGGACGTCCTGGTAGGACAAATTCAGTACGTAAACAGTATAATATTTATTTAATTTAATTAATATTCTTTAGGAATTACAACCTTTGAGTCAGAGATTTATTTACAAAGGCTCCACGTCAGAGGACATACAGACATACAATATGCGCAGTCACAAGGCAGCAACAGCTTACAGTTTTACGGGTTCTTTACAATATTGTAGCTTGGTTGCATAGTACATTCAGCAGATAATCTACAGCTTACAGTGTTACAATAATGCACAGGTCGCTAAGGGAGGTAACAACTTTGAGTATACTTAGGAGTGGAGAAACTAGCATAGGAAACAAGCATGTGCAGCCAACAGAGGCATTGTCAAGAGGTTAAATTTAACAGCCACGGAATACTAGACCTGCTAAGTAGGTAGTTATCTGCAGCAGGTAGCATCACTAGGGGGCCTAGAGCAGCATAATAAAGCACAGAGGATATAATATGCCTGAGAGCAACCGGCAATGACATTGACACAGCGAGAACTGCCATAGGTGCAGGAGCAGCGCCAGCCGATGGGAGCTCAGAGGCGGGGTGAAACATGGTAGGATCGTAAACTAGGTGGCACATTGACAGCGCTGTGAGGCAAGTATATGTTCTTTGAGAGCTAGCTTAAATGGACCTAAATTGGAGATGGAGGAGACATCAGAGGGGAGTTCATTGTACCAGACTGGAGCTCTGTAAAGGAAAGACCTTTGGGCTAATGAGGACTTGACCCTCGGTATAGACCACACCTGTTTGTTGGCGGTGCGGGTGTTCACTGAGGTGTGGGGGGATTGGAGAGAGGCAGACACCCCCGGGGGAGTTAGCCCCAGGTGAATTTTTTTTAGTGAGGAGACATGTTTGATAGCATAGCCTTTCGTTCAGGGTGAGGAGGTTTGTCAGGGTATACAGGGTACAAGTATGGGTACGCTTATCCACCCCGGAGAGGAGTCTACACGCTTTGTTGATGGCCAGATGGATTTTGTTCAGGGCCATGGGATCGGCGGCCGAGTAGACAGTGAGCCCATAATCAACTAGAGAGAAAGGACCGAGGAGGTGATGGCCAGGTTGAGGGCTTCCAGTGGTAGGCAATTCTTGTGCCTATATAGTAATCCTATATGGGTATTTATGACTGTGGATAGAGTGTTAATGTGTGAATAGTAAGATAGGTAGGAGTCAAAGGTTAGGCCCAGGTATTTATAAGTAGGGACCTGGCTCTAGTGGAAGGAGATAATGGGAGAGGATTGTTAGCTGCATATCCTTGGACTTGTTCTGACGATGGGCAAAGAGCATGGTCTTTGTCATTTTTACATTGACGATGAGTCTGTGGAAAATTAACCAGTTCTCAACCTGGTTAAATGTGTGTTGGAGGGAGGACTGCAGAACACTTGGATCCGGGTGCAAGGCAAAGAGAACCGCGTCATCCGCATACAAGAGTAGTTTGCTGGAGCAGAACTTGAGCAGGGCATTCAGGAAGATGCTGAATAACAGAGGGCCAAGAATGGAGCCCTGAGGGAGCTTAGAGCAGACTGGCAGGGTGGATGAGAGGGTGTTGTTTGACACATTGTGATCTATCTGTAAGGTAGCTGGTAAACCAAGAAATGGGTCCGTTGGACAGACCTATGTGGTGGAGTGTGCTTAAGAGTACAGGATGGGAGACTGTGTCAAAATCCTTTGACAGGTCTATGTAGACAGCTCCAGCGAGGTGTTTTCTATCCAGGGCCGAGTGAAGGAAATTAGAGAACTCAGTGAGGGCCATGGTTGTATTGTGTCCGGATCTGAAACCATGTTGCTCTCTGCACAGTAGGTTGTTAGTAAGCAGGTATTCAGTGAGCTGGGTGGCTATAATCTTTTTGAGGGCTTTTGAGAGTGGAGGGAGGATGGAGACGGGCTGGTAATTGTTGGGGGATGTGCTATCACCAGCCTGTTGGGAACTGTCCCAGGCATAGGGAGCAGTTAATGAGTTCAGTCAATGGGGAGAGAACTGAGTCTAGCATTAGATGAAGGATCCTCATATCAACAGAATCCTTGCAGTAGCAAGAGCCACTGTGGGCGTTAGCGAGCAAAGGCCTAGCCTCATTCACAGCGACTACCCTGAAGCAGAAGGGGGGGTACCTACAGTTAGGGGGTGGGATTTCTGGAGTGGGGTTGAAAAAGTTGTTTGGGAGTACTGCACTGTGGTCAGAGAAGGATGAGTTGAGGCAGTCGGAGATGGCCAGTGGGTCGGTGGCGGGGATATTGTTTATGGTTAGTAGGGAGGGTGGGGGAAGCTGAGATTTGCCGCTGAGTTCCTTGATATTGTCCAAAATCAACTGAGCATTCCCCCAGGAGGAGGTAAGGGTCATTTTGTAGTAGACAGACTTGGCCTGCTTTACTGCCCAAGTGCATTTCTTATGAGCCGCTTTATAGGCCTGCCTGTCAGCCTGCAAGCGGGAGGCGACTGCTTTATGCCAGAGTTCATCTCTATGTTTCAGTTGATGGAGCAAGTCAGGCGTGATTCAGGTGGCATTACGCTTCCTGGACTGCACTTTTGAGAGAGGGGCATAGATATTGCATACCTTATTAAAGGAGCAGGTAAAATAATCAAGGGCTTCATCTACGGAGGGGGCTCGAGAGATAGGGGACCAATCCCAGAGGGTTAGGTATTTCCTAAGTTTAGTAAGGGCTCTGGGCCAGAGATGGTGCCGGGCTAACTTGTGTGATTTGGGCTTCCACTGAAAACAAGACCAGGAAAATGGTATGGGAGAGTGATCACATAGAGAGTCCGGAAGGACCACCCAGTTTGAGATTCTGTGGGGACGGTTTGTGAGGAGAAGGTCAATCAAAGTGTTTGAGCCCTTAGTGGAGTTCACCCTGGTTGGTTGGTTGATGAGCTGGGTCAGGTCCAAAGCAGCAAATGTGTCCTTGATCTGGGATGCTGGACTGGCAAGCCAGTTCACATTAAAGTCACTAACTATGATGTGTTCTGTTTTGGGTGGGAAGTTGGAGATTTTATTTTTATTTTATTTAGCTTTTGTTGACCGGGTAAGTGCACTAGACAAATCCTGCCTATTTTCAGGCACGACCCGGGGGAAGGGGATACAGATGAATGCCAATTGACCTTGAACCAGATGAAGCTGTTGGTGGTATTTTTTAGTGAATGAGGAAATTTGGCCAGGACACGGGAAATTCCTTACTCTGGAGGGGAATCTTTGGTGATCGACGCAAGATGGCCACTCAGCCCAAACCTACAGAGTCGATGGATGTGTCAGAGCTGCGGGAGTGGGCTTCTCTCCTGCACCAGAGGAGATCTGTACTGAGGATATGCTGCAAGATGCATCTATGCCTGAAGAGAATTTTTCCTTGAGAATGTGTCTCCTGAGGTGCCTGCACAGTCTGACCAACGCGGTTTATCGGAAGACTATGCTGAGGTTTTATCACGTAAGGGCGTTTGTTACAGGAGGCACTTCGTTGATGTGGAAAGCTGCACGAACAGAAAGCGAGCTCTTACGAGAAATTGCTGCATTGCGTCTGTTGCTCTAAGTTTGTCCGCTGTTGCTCCCTGTACTTCGGTCGCGAGTGGTTTGCGCGACGCCTAGTGAGCTGTGGGAGTTGTCTGTTACACTTTTCGTTCGCATCGCCGAGGACACTGTTCGGGATATGTCTGCTGTAAGTGCTTCTCCTTCAGTTCTTTCTGCCTCTAAATCATTGCCCACACGGCTTTCTCTGACTCTGATGACAGTATCTTTGCCAGACGCCTTGCATCAGGTTAGCTGCCTTGGTATGTCTCGCGACTATAATTAAATGTGCTTCTGAGACTGTTTCTGTTCCTACTGGCACTATTCCTAACGGAGACGTTGGTAAGGGAGAGGACAGTGCTTCTCTGTAATTGAAACATCTGGTGAACAGTCTGTTCCTCTTATATCCCTTGCTAAAGGCACTATCTCTCCTGTACATTTTAAGAGTCCTTCTGTAGACTCTCAGTTTCTCACCCTTGGTCTCCTGAAAAGCTATTTCTGAGGCAGGATGGTTACAATCTCCTACAGGGGTGTGGGTGCCTGATCCTAATGATGTTACAGTACAGAAGTATAATAGCCTGGGCACCTCTTTGGATGTTGGTGTTACAACCTAACACTTCCAGATCTGTTATTCCTGTTATGACCAGTGTTACAGCTCCAGCTTGTGTTACTGCTTGCTCTGTTAATCAAACTTTTCCCAAGTCTAGTTTGCCCACCGCTACTAACTTGAATACTGAAGTTCTTGGAGATGTTCCTGTACTAACTTTAAACTTTCTGATTTATTTACTAACAAAGGAGAACCTGCACTGAGGAAATGCAGTGAGATTACTGTATAAGGTGGTTTAGAGGACCTTCGGACAGGCTTTATATTTCTAAAGTGTTATTGAAAGGTTCAATGAAATTTTTGTCTTCAGATATTTATGCATTAATACATTTAGGAAATGCTAATTATGATATTAGCTTTAAAACCTCTGGGGGTTTGGAACGCTTTTGGTCTGTATTTCAGATGGTTAAGAACTCCCCTCTTTGGACCCCCTTTTTTGCGGTCCCTCTTACCAAACCTTTAGTAAAATTAATTACTATTTTGTTTCGCAATGAAGGAGTTCATAGAGGATATCCTTTTTGGTTGAGTAGGAGGTGTAAATTTTAGACAAACCAGTTCCTATCCTGGATAGTGAACAAATTTGGAATGGGGTTGGAAAATGCAGTGAAATTATTTTCATCTAATTATGGGCCACAGCACCTTCCAAATAGTTTTTTTTGGGAAGAGATAGAGGCAGTTTGTTTTATGTTGGTCAGCCTAAGGCCTGTTTTAAATGCGGTTCGAGAACCCATTTGAATACTGCTTATGGACTCCACGCTGCTCCCACTGTTTTGAATTTGGACATTTAGCTGCTAACTGTTTGAATTTATTTAAATGCAATTTGTGTGAGCAGACCGGACATGGCTATGCTAAGTGCCCGTGGGCTTCCCACAATAGAGATGATTGCCCTCCCATGAAGGATTGATTACAGGTGCTCAGCATAATTCTTCCATTTCAGCTAAGCCCTCAGGCCTTCCTGTACTTTTCCCATACTCCCCACCACAAGCTGACCCGAGCCCAGTTGGTGCAACTATTCCAGATAGTCCTGCTTTGGCCGGTTGTACAAACAGTGCACCATCTCGCCCTTTGGAAGTAGGTACTCGGTAGCTTCCCAGTCCCTGTTCATGCTCTTGCTCCTTTGATCAGGGTGAGACTTCTGATATGCCCCCTTTATCCCAAGACGTCTTTTAAAAAGTGACAGCTAAAAAGCGCTATAGATCAGGAAACTGGTTCCTCTCAACAAGAGACTAAGGCCCCTACAGTAGTGATACTTCTGAGTCCTGGAAAATGGGTAATAGCTATGCAGTTTTGGGATCAAAGGAAGAGTCAGAAGGTGATGAGTCTGATCGCTCTTCTAAGGCCTCATTGATTACTGATCCCTTTTCAGAAGGGGAGGACGGTGATATAGGAAGACTGAAAACTTTCCTAGGCGTCACAGAGAAGGCGTGTGTCTAAAGTTTCTTGATGGTACAGCATAAATGGGGTTTCAGGTGTATCTCTTTTTCCTTCATATAATGACCTCGTTGACAGTTACTACACTTAATGTTAATAGTATGAAAAGCCATAAAAAATGGTAACAGCTTTGTCTTGTTTGCAACATTTACATACCGATATTATCTGTCTCCAGGATACTAGGCTAAGACCAGTTATGAAGTTCAGCGAGCACGTAATCTTTGGTCATTAGGGATGTCCTTTTGGTCTAATGGTGAAAATCTCTGTGAAGGGGTGGGGTTTTGTTTACAAATTCGGCCTGAAGGTATCTAAGATGGTAGATATTTACCCAGGGCGGCTTTTATTGGATATCAATTTTGGAAGTGAAAGATTCCGCTTGATTAATATATATGCCCCACAGACCAAAGCTTTGAGAGTTGCGCTCCTGAATGACATACACCCTTATTTGTATACTTCCGCTTGATTGTTTGGGCTGGTGATTTCAATTGTGTTCTTAATATCAAAGATAGAGGGATGAAGACGACTAAATTGTTTTGTGATTCTCAGAAATTGAATCAGATTCTGGACACGCCCAGCTTAAGGATGCTTATCGGAGCATAAACTGTGATGGGGTAGGACATTTTAAGAATCAGTTATCTACACGTATAGATTTTATTTTTCTTTCTTTCTGTACAAATAATTAAGGCTACCTTGAGGGTCTGGGAATTTTCTGATCATAAATCTTTAACAGTACAAGTGTCCTGGGAAGGTGTTCCACGTTGTAAAAGAATATTTGAGAATGAATGACTCTTATTGTCTGATGAATCTGTGCAGAAAGCCTGGCAGTCGAATTTAATGCTAGATTGTCAGTCCTGGATGTCTATGATGATGTTGCCTCCTGGTGGGAAGATTCTAAACATAATTGGAAAGTTTTTTTCAATCATTTTCCAAAAAAATTAATTCACAATATTTGGAATATCTAAAATTGCGATCGCAATTACAAAAGCTAATATCTCTAACTGAAACCGAAGGTTTAGATTATAGTACTCAATTGGACATGTGAAACAACTCATGTTTCAATATAGATATGATAGGGCTAAATCTCTTGATTTTGAGCATAAGTTTGGTTTAAAATTGCATAAAGGTGCCTTAGATCCATTTAATGACTGTAAAAATAGAGTGGTGAATCGTGTCATTACGAATTGATATCGATTCTGGAGACCTATACGGACTCCAGCTGCTTTATTGGCGGTTGTGACTAATTATTTAGCTAACTTGTATAGTGTAGATGACCACATTCGACCGGAATTGTTAGACTTAGCCGGCCTTCACTTGCCTCACTTAAATTCTGCAGACAGTACCAGTCTGTTGAACAAGATTTCTGAAACGGAAGTGAAAGACTCTATTTTTTCTTTGAACACGGACTCTGCTCCTGGTACAGATGGTTTTGGTGTAGCTTTTTATAAGACTTTCCATACTACTTTAGTCCCAATTTTGACATCTTTGTTTAATGAAATGTTGTCATCTGCTAGGTTGGCTCCTTCCATGAATCAAGCATTGGTTATTTTGCTTTATAAAAAGGGCTTGAAAACTGATTTACGAAATTGGAGGACAATAAGTTTATTGAACACTGATTTGAAAATTTTAAGTAAAATCTTATTACGTAGACTTACACCGATTGTGGATTCATTGTTAAGTCCCTATCAATCCTGTTCTTTACGGCCGCTCCCAGAATGATAATTTATTACTTATCCGTGAACTTTTTCAGCATCTCAAACAGGTTCAGTGCAAGGTTATTTACTTAGCCTGGATCAGGAAAGGCATTTGATTGTGTTTCACACAAATTTCTGTTTCGGTTTTACAAGCATATGGTCTCCCAAAATATTCATTGCTTGGATACGGTATTGTATCATTCTGCTTCCTTGATACCTAATATTAACGGTTGGTGTGGCCTCAATAGCAGTTCGGAGGCGTTAAACGGATGCCCGTTAAGCCCTTTACTTTATGTTTTCTATATTGATATTTTTATTCGAATGGTGTGCTCATAGTGGTTTAGAAGGTGTGCGGCTGGAGATAATGTTGCACCAATTAAAATTTTGCATACTGAATGATTTGGTGGTATGCTTAAACTCGCTAGAGGAACCTCAGTTTGCTACGGTTTTGGAGTTATTCTCTAAAGTTTCGGTTCAAAATTAATTATGGCAAGAGCAAAGGATTTCCTTTTGGTCTCTCTCCTATTCCTGAATCTGGCACCCTTGCAGGAATTCATATTTCAAAAGCTCCAATTACCATTTTAGGAATTGTGTTTGGTGAAATAGATATGATGCATAAGCAACTGGACCCAGAAAATTAATATTGCTCAATCTGTCGTGGCTCGTTGGAAAGGAAACAAGTAGCAAAGCAAAGAGTTTTGCTAATTAAAACTCTGCTATTGCCAATTTTTTTGTATTTAAGTTATGTGTTTCCTCCCATCTTCTGTATTTACAACTTTATATAGTGTTTTTCAGGCCTTCTGGGGAGTAGATTGAACCCCATTAAAAGAGGGTTTACATATAGACCTATTAGTCAGGTGGGGTAGGTATGATACATCAATAGCTTTTTTCTTAGTATATTTTTGTCGTGTAACTTTTGTCCTCTATTACGACCTGGTTTAAAACCTTGGACCCCTTATGTAAATTTATGGTTTTGAAGGGCTTACCATTCTGGAAAACTGCTAATTGGACTTCTTTGTTTAGAATCCTAATATTCCTAAGTATGGTAAAGGAGTTTTTGTTTGATAAAAAGTGGAACTTAACTATACCTGATTTGGAGACATTGACCGAAAGCAATTATACAATGTTATAGTTTCCTCTGATTTTCAGAACCCTTAATCTTTCCAGATTGTACTCCCGTCTCAGGTAAGACTTTTAAATTTACTCCCATGGAAGGATACGGCCTTTCTTTGGGATAGCGTTTGGTTGAGCTCTCATGGTAGATTGCCAGTGGGTAGGTACCCATAAGCACAAACAATTATGTGAACGATGGTGTACTCGTGAACTTTGTATTTCAGAATTGGAAACACAGAAACACCTTTTTAGATTGCTCATATATTAAACCTTTCTGGTCTGGTTAGCGAATAAATGGAGAGAACCTTTGTTTTCTTCCATTTCTTATACGATTTTAATGTACGGGTTCAATAAGGGTGGTTGGTCTAGGTATCCTGCTGATACATTACTTTGGTTTTTTCGTTATTCGATTTTACATTTGGCAGTCGAGAACTTTTTGGTCTACCCAACAACGCACTGTTTTGTTTGATGAACTTTTTTACAATATATTGCATACTATTCATACAGTTTATAACTATGATAGGAAAAAGTATGGTCAACCTACATGCTCTGCTTTATGGGTGAATTGTTATAATTGGTTGACTTGAAGTTTGTTTCTGTTTTTTTTTTGCTTTATGAATTGGTTTGTATCTTGTCTGGAGACCTCCATTTAATAAAAAATTCCCCTACTCTTTTCGATAAGTGCCATGGGATCTTTAACATCCACCTGAACTACCACCAATCCAGGCAGATGGGACCTCGGTTTAACATCTCATCCGAAAGACGGCACCTCAGAAGTGCAGCACCCCTCTCATGCTGTACTACAGTGTCAGTACTGGGATATTAACCCAAGTGCCAGATGTGAGAACTGAACTGAAGATGTAGTTAGCGAGGGATTGTATAGCAGGAGCTTGGTTCCTCGGGGGTACATAAGCTACCATAACAGTCAGTGGGGATCTGGATGGATCCGGGGTGAGTTTTACAGATAAGGCTTGGGCACCATGGTCTACAGTGGGTGTCGGGAGTGCATGGCAAATAAAGAAGTCTGGGACATACACAGCACACCCCCACCTTATTTGCCCACTCTGTCAGTCCTGTGGATGGTGAGGTCTGGGAAGGTGACCATTGAGTCGGGTGTCCTTTTGGAGAGCCAGGTTTCAGAGAGGGCTAGGACATCAGGCTGATGTTGCAGTATCCAGCATTGCAGGCCTGCAGTCTTATTGGGTAAGCTGCAGATATTCATTGCAGCTATCCTGAGCCCATGGTGTGTGCAGCTTGGGCTGGGGGACACAGAGCCCAGGTTGGGATGAACATTATCCAAAATAAGCAGGAGAATGGCAAAGATTCTGAGTAGAGCAAGGAATTGTTGCCTATGTGTCAGGGAGAGCTGTCGCCTGGTTGTAGAGCAGATAGTACATGGGATGGTCAGAGTGGCAAGTGTTGGATAGGATAGAAAAGTGACCCGGCAAGGTGGTGTGTGCTGGTGTATTACATCTAGGAGATATGTGGGGGGATGGATGACAGGCCATGGTAGGGTGGGTTGCGGTTGAAGGTGGCTTGTGAAGGTAGGAGGTGTGGGGAGGTGGCCCTCAGGAGGTGGGCAAGGGGGTCCAAGAAGCAGGATAGAGAGAGCGATCAGGAGGAGCCTGGGAAGACAGCGTGAGAAGGGGTGGCCAGTTAGCAGTATCAATGATGCAGTGGCCCAGGAGTGATATAAGTGGGGCACACTGACACACATCATTGTGGAGGTCTCCATGGCTCAGTGGTAGGGTGACAAACTCCAGTGCTGAAGGTACAAGGTTCAAATCCTGGTTGGGAGCACTGCTTGGAGACCCAGAGGTGACTTAGGAGCGGAGGTGCAGGGCAATCCTTTGGTGGGCTGAAGTGGCAAAAACCAGGAGCGTAGCAGCAACTCCTAGTGGTGGTTGGAGGAAAGATATTGTGGGGGGGACAGAGAGAGGCTGGGACTGGGGAGGGACATGAGGTGGGGAGGTCTGAGGAGTAGAGCTTAAGTTGGATGGAGGTTAGGGTAGCATAGAGGAAGTTAGCCTAGGGAGTAGAAGAGGGGCCAGGAGATAGGGAAAGTCAATGGAATAGAGAGGGATGGGAGAGATAGAAGGTAAGAGGAGGCAAGAGGATGGAAGTCCCTCTAGCGGCTGAATCCTATAACCTGCTAATGGGAATCTTGGGACTTAGAAAATGGTGCAGGAAGTCATGTGACCAGGGAAGTGCCTAAATTAAGGGTTGAGCTTGGGTGGGAGGGTGGCTGGGGTGCGTGGGGCAGTCGGCGCACAGCGTCGATGGCCTAACACCCCCAGGAAAGAAGCTGAGCAGGAGGCAAGAATTAGTACCTCTTCAGGCCGACGAGTCACCTGTGCTGGCTGGCTGTGAGCTCTCCTGAGCTCCGGAGTGGTTTGTGTGCTTGGAGTGTGCTTGTTGATACATGGAAGGTACAACGCAAGCGACAAGACATTTTTTGGCAAATGCAATACACGGGCAGTATAATACAATGAAAAGTACAAAGCAGGGCACAGGTAATTTCTGTACAATATTTTGACAACTGTAGAGAGTGTGCCAATAACAGGGAACTTTGGGAGGATGAGGGTATCTACATTAAGGACAATAGGGGACAGGTACATTGAGGTATGATGGTGAGACAAGAGGTGGGGCCATGCTCTAGTTGGCATAACATGATGGGGGGACAGCAGTAAGCTGCAAATCATTATGGGGTAAACCTAACCTAAGGGAAGTCACAGAAGAGGGTGCTGGGGATGGGAGAAGCCAGGGATTGTGACGTGCTTATAGTTGGCTGATGGGGGGGTGATAAGTGCTGACAACAGGTCAGTCAGATAGTGCGTACGCATGATCTGTCTACTGCTGCAATGTCAGGTTTCCTTGAAAAACTTGTTGATCAAGGATTTAAATGAGTTAACAGTGACTAGCTCTGTGAGCTTGAGAGAGGCTAGTAACTTGTTCCATGAGGCTGGGATGGCATAGCTGATAGCAGCCCTACCAAGAAGTGTGTGGGTTCTGGGAAAGTTTAATAGAATAAAGTTGTTTTTAGTGAATGAATAGCTGCTGTGGAACCTATGAAGGAGTGAGGAGATGTAGAGGGGAAGTTTGTCCAGCAGAATTTTCAAAGCCCAGATTCCAGTGTGGAACACCCTTCTTGTTGAGAGGGAAGGCCATCCCACTGCTGAGTAGAGGCCACAGTGGTGTGTTTTAAAAGGTGCTTTCATTATGAAGAGCAGGGTGTGGTGGTATAGAATATCAAGCTTGTGCAGGTTTGATGGGGCATTGCTACTGTAGATAATATCCATACAATCGATAAGCGGAAGGAAGGTGGCCTGTATTAACTTTTTCCTGATGTCCTCAGGAAAAAGGGATTTGTTCCAAAGGAAGAACCCACCTAATTTTCAGTTTTTTAGATCGGGATTCTATGTGGGCAGTAAAGAATAATTTGCAGTTCAACCAAATTCCTAGGTACTTAAATTTATTCACAACCTCAAGGGTGTCTCCTAATAGGCTTGTGATTAGTGCCGGCGTGGCCTGGTTGTGCAGTGGCATGTTGGAGTAAGGGAGGAAATACATGGTCTTGGTTTTTTTTGGCATTTAGTAGGAGTTTAGAGTTTAGGAGGTTGTATTGCAGATGGTCAAAGTCTGCCTGCAACTCTTTACCCACATCTGCCAAAGAGGGCTTGGAAACGTAAAGCACGGTGTCGTCCGCGAAAAGTGTAGTTTGGAGTTATGGATATTGTTACCCAGAGTGTTACTGTAAATAGAAAACAGCAATAGTCCAAGAATAGAACCTTGGGGGACCCCTCTTGCTAGTGGCGGGGGGAGGGAGGAGTCTGTCGGCTTTAATGCGTTGATGCTTACCCGAGAGGTAACCGGCGCACCAATCGATAGTGCCGTTGTTCATGCCATGTTTAGTTTGTCGAGCGGAAGATTGTGATCAACCATGTCACATATCCATGTCAGACGACAGGTCCAGCTACCTCACCTCATCCTACTCGGGTTGTTATGCAATGCCAGGTCAATGAGGAACAAGACTGCCATAATGGCGGACTTGATATCCTCAGTCAACCTGGCTTGCATCACAGAGATCTGGCTGGATAAAAATGTTACTCCTATTTTGGAGGCGGCAGTTCCAGATGGGTACTCTGTGATACACACCCCGGAGAGGATCACGGGGTAAGGGGGGAAGCATTTGTTTTAAATCTAGCCTGAACCTCACGGTGCTAACTATAGGTCCTACACAGTCCTTTGAATGTGTGGCTGCCCGGGGAGGTGTTGATGCAGGTTTCAGGGTTCTCCTGCTCTATCGCCGCTGGGAGCGGCTGGGGACTTTTTGAGGGAGGTCAAGGAGCTTGTCGCCGGCCTGGTTTTGGAGTCCCCCATGTGGTTGATCCTGTGGGACTTCAATGCCTGGGTCGACAATGGGCTCTCAAAACTTGAAAGTGATCTCCTGAAGAGCATGGAGGCCCTGGGCCTGACACAACATGTAACATCGGTGATGCACTCGGGTGGCCACACATTGGACTTAAGAGTTTTTTCAGTATGCTTAAATATTATTGACCTGTGGTTTGGTTGGATCACAGCACCATGGGTTTCTCATTTAGTACCCCTCCCAGATGGTCTGGCCCCTGTGGAGATGGTCTGGTATCGCCCGTTAGGAGGAGTTTCCTCTATGGGACTGTAGGTGGTACTGGACCTATCGAGAGTGGAGGCAGCTTGTGCGGCTGGGCTGCAAGAAGCAGTGGTTGCCTATAATGGAGCTATGACCGCGGCCTTCGACTCAATCACACCCATTCGTGTCCTCCCCTTGTCTACTTGCCGGAGATCCCCCTGGTATGATGAAGAACTTTGGAGTTTAAAGACTAAGGGGCAGAGGTTAGAGAGATGCTGGAGGAGATCTGGCCGGATGGAGGACAAATTGGCCCTGAGATTGCATTATGCTGACTATCAAGGGGCAATCTTCCGAAAGAAGGCAGAGTTTCTGTTGAGGGAGATTTCTGTGTTGAGGAGCAGACCAGCTGAGCTCTTCCATAGACAGACTTTTACATCCTGTTTCTATGCAGGAGGAGCAGGTTCTAGCACTAGGTGTGAGGAGTTGGCTCTGTTCTTTGCCAACAAGGTGTCCTCTATCAGGGCTGAGGTCTCCTCGAGTATCTCTTGAAAGGGATGCAGTGTCCAGCCTGAGTTGTATTGAAACACTTATTCTGTCTGGGATGAGTTTTAGTTGGTTGGGGTGGAGAAGGTGATGGGGATAATCTCAAAACTGCGGCCTACACATTGTGATCTGTACCCAGGTCCGATCCACCTTTTGGTTGGATGTTTGGACCCGACTGGACCTGTGGTTGCTGAGGTTGTCTGGAGTTCATTGAGGAGTGGGGTCTTCCCATTGTTCTTTAAAGAGGATCTGGTTAGACCCCTTTTAAAGAAGCCCTCTTTGGACTCGGACTGCCTCAGCAACAACAGACTGGTCTCAAACCTTCCATTTTTAGGGAAGGTTATAGAGAAAGTGGTGGCCGTTCAGCTTGAGGGACATCTCACATCTTCGTCTACCTATGAGCCTTTCCAGTCTGGGTTCTGGGTGGGGCATAGTATGGAGACTGCCCTGGTAAGGGTGCTTAATGATCTCCTGATAGCGAGGGACAGGAGAGCTTGTACCATCTTGGTTCTCTTGGACCTCTCTGTGGTGTTTGACACCGTGAACCATGAGGTGCTGCTTGACCACCTGCAGTTCTGGTGTGGCCTGTCCGGCAATGTCATCAGCTGGTTCAGGTCATACCTGATGGACAGAGTGCAGAGGGCAAAAATGGGATTTGTCTCATCTAGCCCAAAGCCTCTGAGCTGTGGGGTGCTGCAGGGATCGGTCTAGTCGCCCTTATTGTTCACGGTGTACATGCTGCCATTGGGGGACATTATCAGGCGGTACGGGTTGGGTTTTCATTGGTATGCAGATGACACCCAACTGTACCTGTCCTGTGCACCTGATGTCCAGGTGTCAGACTCCATATTTAACAGCTGCCTTGAAGAAATCCAGTCATGGATGCCTCAAAACTGGCTTATACTCAACCCAGACAAGACTGAGGTACTGGTGGTGTAGCTGGGTTTTCGTGGAGGAGGGGGGATGGGGAGTTGTCCCCTAATCTAGTGTTGGGGGGGTGTTTCCCTTGCCCCTTCTAGACAGGTGAAGGATTTGGGTGTGATCCTAGACAACGGCCTGACACTTGATGCTGAGGTGTCGGTCGTGGTCAAAAGTGTTTTTTATCATCTTGGGAACATTGCCCGAATCCAAGCCTTGATCCCTCCTGAGGACCTGCCCACACTGGTGCATGCTTTCATAACTTCCAGGCTGGATTACTGTAATGCCCTGTACTTGGGTTATCTGGAGGCAACCTCCACAGACTGCAGCTGGTGCAGAACGTAGCAGCAAGACTTTTGACTGCGGCAAGATGGTGTGAGCTTATTATCCTTGTCCTCCGCGGACTGCACTGGCTGCCAGTCAGGTGGAGGATTGTTTTCAAGATAGAGCTCCTTACCTACAAGACCCTACATGATGGGGGTCCCACCTATCTGCAAGATCTCCTTGATTCTTACCGTCTGGCCTGGATGCTTTGTTCCACCATGGGGGGGCCTCCTTGGGGTTCCCAGGGTTAGGATGCAGCACTCAGGAGAGAGAGCATTTGCGGTGGCTGCACCAACCCTGTGGAACTCCTTACCTGATTATTGAAGTGGGGGCCCCCCCTCGGTGGAAGCCTTCAAAAGGGGACTAAAAACGTACCTTTTCCAACTGGCTTTTATAACGTGAGGTTGTTCTGATAGACAGAAGGGAATCTGTATTTATAATGATTTTACTATATGTTTTTTGTAATTTTTAAACAATTGTGTTTGTATTATGGTTTTATTGTATAGTATCCCAGAGTAAAAGGAATTGGACGCTTCATAAATAAAATATCTATCTATCTGTCTATGTCAAACGCCTTGCTCAGATTTAAAAATACAGCTCCAGTTCGGTGTTTATTATCGATGGCTGTGAACCAGTCATCTGTAACTTTTGCCAGAGCTGACACTGTGCTATGGTTGCGTCCAAACCCTGATTGAAGGGGGCTGAATAGGTTTGCACTTTCAAGATATTCTTTTAACTGTGTGTTGACTAGTTTTTCTAGTAGTTTAGACAGGACTGGGAGGATGGAAACTGGCCTGTAGTTATAAAGGTCTCATGGGTCACCTGATTTGAACAGTGGTAGTATGAAGGCTGTTTTCCAGCACAAGGGAACCACTCCAGCGGAGACTGACAAGTTAAAAATATGCAGATTAGGGGCAGTTAGGTGGCAGTACCCTAGGTCTCGATGCCATCCTCACCAGCACGTTTTTCTCCTGTATCAAGAGTTTGTAAAAGGTCCTCAACTTGTTTGTATGTCACTAGGGTGAGAACAAAGGACTTATGGATGTTTGGGTCCAGGGAGGTATTCATTGGCACAGGGTTGTCAACAAGCTTGGCAACTGGCCCGGTGGCACTAAGAGTTGAGACGCTGGACGCCACACCTCGCGCCACGCCGGCGACCTGGGTTTGGCAATGGGCCTGGATTGTCAGGGGTTGGCGGGGGGGAGGGCGAGGAGTGGGACTGAGCGACCGTAAGGCAGCTTTCCTTTCCCAGGGAGGGATCTGGAGTTCCCCCGGCCTTTGGCTGCCACCCAGTGGAGGGAGAATGGCAGTTCAGGCTACAGGGGGAGGGGCTCTGTGAATGCCAGGGGAGGGGCGGAATGGCTCAGCTGGCACCACGGGGTGCATGTGCGCCTCCACGCACATGCATGGCCATGTGCTGGAACCCAGGTGTATGGGGAGAAAAATGGCAAAAACTACTATGTATCCCCATCGCCAAGTAGGCAGGTGGTGGCAGTGGGGATCAAAAAGCTATATACAAAAAAAAAACAAGCCTGGCAACTGGGGAGGAGTCAAATACAAGGTCTGCTGTTATGAAGTGAGCATTTAGCTTTTCTAATATGGTGCCTTGATCAGAAAATGTGGTACCATTGGTGGTGATTTTACTGTGAATGGAAGGGGGGGCTCTATGGCCCGTGACAGATTTGAGTGTCCACCAGATTTTGGCAGAATTACCTCTGGCATCTTCAAGTGAGTCCACAAAATATTTTGATTTGGCTGTTCTAATTAATTTTGTACAAGCATTTCTCGAAGTTCTGAATGCTGTCCAGTCAGCAGGGGCCTTGGTCTGTCTTGCTATTGCCCATAGTTTGTCCCGTTGGACTAAGGCTGCCTTCAGTTCCATGGTGAACCAGGGGTGTGAGGCATTTTTTACTCTACATTTTACCACTTGGGCATGTTTGTTAGCTAGGGTAGTTAGGTTACTGTTTAGGGTGTCAATGTCCTCATCTACTGATTTGGCCAAATAGAGGCTTTGCCTGTTAGTGTGCCCAAGGTCGGCAAGATAGCATTCCAGGTTAAATTTAAGGAAGCTACGCTTTGTAATGAATTTGGTAGAGGAGGGGTGTCTATCTTGGGTTCTTGTGCAGACTACAATGTTGTGGTCATTTAAATCATTGTGGAAGATGGCTGAGTGTAATATTTTGTGAGGTCTATTGGTGAGAATCAGGTCTAGGATGGTGCTCTTGTCATTGTTTTTTGGTTCTTTTTTTTTTCCATACATACTTTTTCCCCCCACTGGAGTCCTGGCAGATGGCTGCAGCCCTCCAATCGGAGGGACTCTCTCTCTGGTCCCGCTGCTCCCATGCTAGGCCCCCCCCCAGTGTTCCCCTATGGATTGCCCCCTGCGGTGGGACCAGGAGGAGGTTGTCGGCTTCTCCCCCATCCCAGAGACCCAATTAAGAATCCAGAGGACTGCCACCAGGAGCGGTGGACCATCATCGAGCCTGCCCGGCTCATTTTTTCCTTTTCGCCAAGCCCCCCTCCCTGCTGATATATGGACATCAGCTTTCAAGCCTTCTGACCCATACTGCCCTCCAGTCATCGCCAGAGGGCAGTCAGCAAGTGGGATGACTAGTCCCCCTCCCTGCCCAAGAGGGGAGCAGTCCTCCAGATGCTCAATCCTCTCTCTCCCCCCTGCCAACCCCCAGCGTCCCAGGCACCCAGGTCGCTGGCATGGCGCGAGGTGTGGTATCCAGCGCCTCAACACTCAGCACCACAGGGCCAGCTTTTTGGTTAATTCTTGTAGGTTTAGTGATGAGCTGTGTAATATTTAACTTGTCACACATGTCCTTTAGGGGGTTTGCTCTGGGTGACAGCCAATCCAGAGTAAGGTCACCAAGTATGATGGATTCATTGGGACTGGTTTCAATTAGGTTCCTTAGGGTAGAGATGAGTTCTACTCCCCCTGCTGGTGGTCTGTAGCAGCTGATGATGTTGCCTCGGATGAGGAAAGTGAGAGTTTTAGGGCCAAACATTCAAGTTCCCTTGGTTTGGACAGTGAGAGGAATTCAGAGGCAGGGTATTTAGGATTAACTTATATGACAGCTCACCCCCAACCCCTTTGGTCTGTCCAACCTGAACATATTATAGAAGGGGAGCATAATTTGTTGGTCTGTGGTGCTGTCTTTAGGTTTCGGTGACAACTAATATATTCGGATTAGTGTGGGATACCCATATTTTAACTAGGTCAATCTTTTTAAGTAGGCTACATACTGTACATTGATCAGCATAAATTTCAAACAGGGGGCTGCACTGGCATGTGATCCTCGCTGGGGTGGTGATTGCAGAGGGATGTAGGTGGGGTGTTACTCCCAAACCCAGGCTGTCCCCCTACCCTTCTGATACCCGTGGCAGGTACAGCTGGCACATGTGTCACTCCACTCTGCATCATGGCCTCACAGCCTGGCATGGCATGCAGCCCTACCCCTCTGGCTGGTGGGTCTTCCTGTTGACCTAACATCCCCCCATCCATCACTGTCCCTGTCAGAGTGACCCCATATGCACACCCATGATGGGGGACCACTACTGCCAAGCCCCCCCACCTCCCGTGCCATTGTCAGTGCTGGCAGCCCTGGACCCCACCCAGCATAGCCAGCACCATCTGTGTACCATATCATATCTCATCTTTGCCCTGTGGCATGGACATAAGTTTTAAGCACACTATGTTGTCCACTTTTCTCACCCATACATCACTGCTTTGCATTGTTTCTGACTTTAATGCTTCCTCTTTTTGTGCTGCTACTGTTGTTGTTATTACTGGTTATCTGTGTGCCTCATAATACAGTAGTGGAGCATGCAACAGTGTCCTGTGTGGTTTGTACTCACCTGCTACATGCATAGATGTCACATATGATGCGGGCTCCGTACTCCTGGGCCCTCCTGGCCATTTGGGGTCTCACCTGTCGACCTGCTCTGGTATCCCCTGTTCCTCTGGCTCCACACTGGAGGCACTCAGTACCTCTTGGACCAGCAAGCATATTCCACAGGTAAGTGCCATGCTGTGTAGTATACAACAGGCTAAGAATATAGCACAGCCCTTGTGAGGGGTATACTGTAGGGGCACCACTGGAATGGTCCAGGCACCAAAACTGCATCTTCAGCATGATGAAGATGAACCCTATGATGTTGCATGTGGCAGTGTGTGCCACATTGTACCTGTCTTCTGCTCTAGATACATGACTGAGGACAGATGTGAGAAGCCAGGAGAGCAGAGGATAGGCACTGTCCCCTGTGAGGGAAGGGCATATGTTAGTATGTTATCACAGTTGTAGCACCTGCACAGTGACGACAGCCCACACCTACTGGGCAGTCCTGAGCACATCTCCACCCTACCATTTCCACAACGAGGCATGTTTCTGTAGGTCTACACCTTTATACCCCATATGGGGGATGGGGGGCTTGTTGCATGCACTCACCAACTAAGTGTCCACCTGAAATGTCACTGCCTTCAAATCTCTGGCACAGCCAGCCCAGTGGCTCTGAGGGTGGAGGCACTGGATGCCACGCTGGAAATCCAGGTTCATGAACAAGTCTGGGTGGTCAGGGATTTGTGGGGGGGTAGTGAGAAGCAGGATCGAGCTGCTGCGAGGTGGCTCTCCTCTCATGGGGAGTGGTGAGGGGTTCCCAGGCCTTTGGCTGCCACCCAGTGGAGGACAGGTGTAGGTCAGGCTATGGGGGCCTGGTGATTGCCAGGGATGGGGCAGAACCGGCTTCACGGGGTGCATGTGCACCTCCAAGCGCATGCACGGCCGTGTGCTGGGGTCCCAGGACAATAAGGTAGAAAACAGGGGAAAAATGGTGAAAAAATGCAAATAAGAAAAAAAATCTCTGGCACTGAATTGAATTGTGCCATATGAAGGCATTGTAGGTGCTGCCAGGGTACCATACCAGGACACTGGGGATGCACCCTGTTGCATCACATACCATCTGGCAATTGATAGAGTGCTACCACTTCCTATTCAAGTAGCTGTCCACCCCACTGCCAGTGGGTATGTGGATGGCAACATTGGTGCAGTCAATGGCACCGAGTATGCATAGTCCTGCCCCTCTCTTTGAGCACCACATACATTTTCTGTTAGTGCACGCTACGGTCCCCTTTGAATATTTCACTTTGGGGCAAAGCCTGCAGAAAACAGGTGCAATCACTTTGCATGGGGTGCAGTCTTTTGAATATTGGGCCCTTGGTGTCATAGATCTAGAATTAGTAGTATACTAAGCACAGGAGTCACTGGAACAACAAAACTATGGTCAAAACCAGCTTAGTCTTCATTCTGCTCTTATTCAGTTAACAGTTAAAGAAACAGACCATGCATCCGCTCTAAATGGAACAACAGAGATGCACATCTTTGAAAACTTCTCAAGTCCTGTTCCCACTTTCGCAGACATACGAAAGCTGCCCCATCTCGTGTCTTCTCCCCTGAGCAATCTCCAAGTGTGAATATGCCATTTTTAACTACCACATGTACAGCATCATACTTGCATTTACAAAGCAGTGCAACATTGAGCTTAAACTTCTGGAACATTTACACAACCTAGTTCAAACATTATGCTCTCACAATGCAAGTTGAGGCCATTAACGTAAGAAAGCTTTTGTGTGCCCACACTGGAATAAGCCCACCTGGCACTATGAAAACTGAATTTAAAGTAGGCACATTAAAAGCAAACAAAACAAACACACAAATCAACAAACACATTTTTTTGAAAGATCCTGCTAAAGATTTTAACAAAGTAAATCAATTAAAGCCCCATAGTTCATTAACTTCATATGTTGCTATGCATTTGCAGATCAACGCAATATACAATTGCACAACTGGATTTCATGGCTTAAAACAAGTGAGCAAACTCTGGAAACCCCATCCTCTACCTTTTGCACGTTAATCCTACAATTAGCAGAAAGTGTTCCATGCCCATTTCTGTGCAACCGCATTCATAGCCCCAGCTGGTGACTTTTTTACATTGTACTCCATGTAGCTTTGCAGTTTTAAAATTTTATTTTAGCAAGCTATATGCATAAGATATTTAATCTAGATAATTTCTGCTTAGCTCAAGTTTTAGGGGTATTGGTTTCTGTTAGCAATGTTTGATCACAGCAGAATTGGCATCATACCAACTGTTTCAACTTCGTTAAGAGATTAGCAAGCAAATACGTTTTCTGTTCTTTAATAAGGACTCTGCAAAAAAAAAATTACTAAAATGTTTAGCATATAATGCTCAGCAATTTTGACTGTAACCTTAACACCAAAGCCTTACTTTGACTACAGCTTAGCAAGCTTGTGTTGCGCTTTTATTTTTAAAAATAAAACATTATAAAATTTAAGAGAGAAAGAAAGCGAGAGAGAGAGAAAGAAAAAGAGAAAGGGGACTGAAATCCTATAGAATTATGTACCTTAGGACTTGCATATGGAAGGAAGGAATGTAGTAAGGCAGAATCAAGTAATCCTGCCACACACTGATCCAAATAAAAGTGTGCATGTGGGGGAGGAGTGTTGCTGCTGGCTCTGAGCCATTAACCAGGGGTCTGCCTAAGCTCTCGGCTTTTTAGTGCTTTTAATGCAATCATTGCCTAGAACGCATCTATTTTCTGCCTTATTACCTTAACAAAAATAAACAAAGATTTTTGATGCTTTCTCCAGTGTCACTATTACCGTTTGAATACAATTTTGGCTTTTTTTTATTTCAGTCTTGAACACAACTCTCACAAGGTACAGTATGACTCACATTTTTCCCTCATGAAGTAATTATGATCCCTTATCTCAAAGACCCTTTAATGACTCACACACAGAGAAAAGAAAAATATACTCTCCCTTCCTGCCTCTGAGACACCATTTTTAAACACTACGAATGTTCTCTTTACTTGACATTTCTCTTTGTCTGTCTTTCTCTGTCTCTATTTATCTCTCTGCCTCTCAGTTTGACATTTTTAAACCAGCCTCTCTCTCCTATATATGAATAATGTATAATTATTTTATTTCCTTCCTTGTCTGTGTATTTCTTTATGAAAATGTTTACTATAATGTCATTTTTCTTTCTATGCCTGGTACTGTGGTGTTCTGTCCTTTTAATTTTCCCTATCTTGTCTCCTTGAAATACTGATGGGTCTCCTTCCATGTCATTCCTCCCAAATTCTTTTCCTGTATTTCTTTCTCTCTCTCTCACTCATGTGCTATCCTGCTGCCCTTTTTCCTTCAAAGGGCCATATTCTCAGTTAAAAGCCTGATTACTGATCAATCAGGAGTCTTTTACTGTAACAATCTTCAAGCTGAGATTCGACAAGTACCTTGAACAAAAAGGTGTGACGGGATAGTGAGACTGAGCTAGTTGTAGAAAGGTACTCAGTAGACCACTGGTCTTATTTTTTCCTTAATTTGTAAATGTGTGTATGTACTTGCTTGATCTAAAACAGATAGTTGCACCAAGGTTTTCAAAGAATCATGAGATAGCTGTTTAAAGATGAATATCTGGTTAAGAAACTGGGCTCAGACTGAAGGGTTAACACTTCTAAGGCAATGGAATAGCTACTACAAAAGGACATATCTCTTCACCAAAGATGTATTACGTCTAAACAAGCAAACTCTTGCTGGCCAGCCCGCTGGCACAGGGGCAGCATGTCAACCTGCGGCACCGACGACCCGGGTTCGGGAACGGATCCGGAAGTCAGAAGGGCCGGCCAGGGGAAAAGGATTGATCATCCTGCAACTGCTCTCCTTCTCCAGGAGGGGAGAGGGGTTGAGTGTCCGGTGAACTATGGACACCCAGCGGAGGCTGGGTGTACTGCAGCGCTGGTGCTAGTACGTTGGGGGGGCGGGACGGATGCTGGCCGTCATTGCACATCCCCAACCCCGCATATGGGGAAAAACTTGCAGGCCGGCCCGCCTCCATGAAGCCTCACCTCTGGCTTCAATCAGCCTCCTAGCCGGCTCTCCCAGATAGTCCCTAGGATTGCGGCACCATGGTAAGGGGGTGCTGCCACCCCACCCCCTGGTGGGGCAAGACAGGGGTGCTGGGGAGAGCACAGGCAAATGTAGGAGGTGGGAGCCTGGAGATCCAGGACCGAGGCGCATCCTGGCAGGTGGCTGCAGCGAGAAAAAAAAAACTGTTGCCAGAGCCGATAGGGCTGCAGCCGAGGAATTTCGGGTCAAAATATTGAAAACTGCCAAGGTTATAAGCCTGTGTTCGCAAAATGTAATGTAGGCTCATATATTTATTGTTTTGTAATATTTTTACACCACATTTTCAACATAGCCTTGTTATGACCCTGCCTCATGAGGAAGGGCGAGAAAATTTCAACCTCTGGCCTAAAGATGATTTCGTGCAAGAACTGCAAAATCAACTTTGGGGACACAAAAACACATTTTGGGCAGAAGGTGAAAAATGACAGCTGCCACATTCATGAGGTGCTGCAAAGAAATGGCTATGTTGAAAATCTGGGGTAAAAATATTGAATATTACCAAACGTACAAGGCTACATTTGCAAAATTCAACATAGCCTCATAACCTTTTTAAAAAATATTTTACACCAAATTTAGAACAGCCTTCTTATGACCCCACCTCATGAACAAGGGCAAAGAAAATGTTCAGCTCCTATCAGAAAGTTGACTACGTGCAGGGACCATGAAATCACCTTTTGGGATGTAAAAAAACATCTTGGTCAGGATATGAAAAATGACAGCTGTCACATTCATGAGGTACTGTAAAGATATGGCTATGTTGTATACTTGGGGTCAAAATATTGAAAATTACCGAAGTTACAAGCCTGCATTCGCAATATTCAATTTAGGCTCATAACATTGTTGTTTTTTAATATTTTTACACAAAATTTTCAACAAAAGGTGATTTCATGCAGGGACCACAAAATCACCTTTCAGGAAAGATTTGCCTCATGTTAGTGCAGTTGTTCATGAGGCAGGGTCCCAAAAAAAGCATGTTGAAAATTTGGGCCAAAAATATGCAAAAATGGCCAAGTTATGCCACTAAGTTCAAAACACCATTGAAATACATTGAACCACATACCTGTTTCTTCAGTTCGAGGTCCGGCTTTGAAGAGTGAAGACAGGTATGTGATCCAGAGAGGATTATGGTATTGGACCCCTGATGGGTAAAGTAAGGGCTTGGGGGTGGGGTGCTGAGTGGGAGGGTTGGGTGGGGGAACAGCAATGGTCACAAAAGACATCAATGGACGGTTTTGTTTTCACAGGGTTAAGAAAAAAAAAAAGAGAGAGGATTCCTGAGCATGACACTGGGGACTGGACACCCCAGTGTCACTGTTATGTTTCAGGGGGGTCTGTGGAGGTGCTTAGAGGGAGGGTTGGGGGGAGGAAAAATATATATAATAAAAACTTTTGCAGTGGTTACGGCAGAATACAGCACAGTCTAACGTGTCCAAGATGGCCACTGAACTCTACTCTGCACGTACAGGTAGTCGCACATGTGCAATACAGTTTGGTGGCCATCTTGGACATGGCAGACTGTGCCATGTTCCAACATGACCGCCGACTGAAGAAATATTGTGTAGCGCAACTGCTAATGGAGAAAGCAGAGTGCTTCACAGATGTGGAGGTGACTATGGGGCAACTTTACACTGTTTTTCGGTCGGAAAAGTCTCTTTTTTGATTGCAGAAGGTCTGCAGGGCTCCTCTCACTGCAGCCTTAAAAGAAGCAAGCCCACTGGGTCACAAGTTAAAAGCTGTTATAATAAGGACTTTAAATTAATTACTGAGGGGAAAGAGGAAGACACAAATATGTAATATGCAAGAGAGCATCAGGGTACCTTCTAGGGAAAAAGTAGAAAGGAACAACCGGGAAATGGATTAAATAAAGTTAGGAAAAAGAGGATTAAATGCATTTACATCAATGTAAGAAGTCTGATTAACAAAATTGATGAATTATGAATACTAACTGAGGATTCCAGTCCCAAAATCATTAGTATGTTGGAGACCTGGTAGGATGAAAAATCACACTGGGGCAAAGGAAAACCTGGGTACACATTGTTTCATAAAGACAGGATGAGAAAGAAGGGAGATGCCATAGCTTTGTATATACAAACTGATAGCGCCAATAAGGTCAAAGTAGAGGGACATCAGTAAAATCTATATGGGTCTTGATTAGTGTGGAAAAAAGGATATAGTAGTGGGGGGCACGATACAGAACACCAAACAATGATCCACATGACTCAAACGCTTTTGGATGGATCTATTAAGGTGGCATAATACTTCAATGTAATCATCATGGGCGATTTCAAATGCCTGGGTTTATACTGGGATGCTGAGACTGGATCAAGTAGCAGGACAAGAATTTATCAGTACTATTCAGATCTCCAACCTCAAACAGCACGTGACAGCCCGAACAAGGTGAAATAACACACTACATCTAGTGCTGGGTAACTGTAATGGACCAGTAAGCAACTGTGTAGTTGGGGACAACTCTGTGGATAGTGACCACTAAATAACTACCTTTGGCATTAGCTTTGACATTGTACTAGTAAAAAAGGTACAGAAGGGAGAATACATGCAATTCAACTTTAATAAGGCAAATATCTTAGGCATAATTAGAATTCTTGCTGACTGGAAATGAGAAACAGACCTAAGGGGTAAAGTGACTGGGGAGACTTGGAATACCTTCAAGGATAAACTTGAGGGAGTACAGAATTCATTTGTACCATTAACAAATATATAAGAAAGGGAAAAACTCTGTGGCTTAAAATCAAAATTAGAACAGCTATTAATCAGAAATGTAAGGTCTTTAAAATGATGAAAATGAATGCAAAAAATGATACAGTAGGCAAATACAGACTAGCACAAAAAAAAAACAGTAAACAAGAACTTAGAAAGGGGAAAGGAAGCTGGAGATAAAATTAGCTAACAATAAAAGTGACACCAAATCATTCTTTAGTATGTAAATTTGATTAATAAACCAGGTAACATTATAGGACTTTTCAGTGATGTTTAAAACCTGGGGCCAGATATTCAAAACTTAGCCCTAGGGCACAATTAGCAGTGCATGGCATGCAAAATTAGCCCAGAACCATCTGCACACTATATTCAAAGGAATAGCCCTGGGGCAAAATCAGTTGAATATAGCATGCAAATGAAGCCATGCAGACAGTGCTGAGAGTGCAGTGCAAAAATAGCCTGGCAAACAAGACAGCTCTGAATACAGCAACCAGGAAAACCGAACTGTAACAGCAGCTCAGTGCCCAGTGGTGGAGTAAGGCAGAGTTGCAGCAGGTGGCCAATGTGGTGATAGCAATGAAGAGGTGCACAACAACTGCAAACAACACTGCAGACCTAACACAGTGGAACTGTGCTATAGTTTTGACAGGTATGCCCGGCACTAACACGTTTGCCTGGCACTAACACGTCTGGCTGGCACTAACACATTAGCACGGTACTAAAATTTTGCTCTATTCAAAGCTCCTATGCAAATGAGCCTACTTAGGCAATTCATTGGCAAACAGCCACATCAGCATCTCATTATGGCCTGCTTTGCATGCATTACCATGCAGATTGCCTTGCACTATTGCATGGTGCACACAGCTCCACCTGTATGTCAGACTGGAACTACAGGTCAGTAGTTGCAGGCTGGGTGCGCTCACAGCTCCACCTCCATGTCAGACATGATAAACAGTTTGGCAGTTGCAGACTGGGTTTGGATACAGAAGCACAGACTATTGTGACCCAGGGGACTAGCACCACAGGAATGGGTGGTTGTGCTGCATGCCACAAACATATTGTTATTCCTGCTATGGTGTGTATCAGACAGTGCAGTACAATAGTAGCTGGTATTGTTAGAGGCACAGCAATGCCTACGGTGTGTCAGGCAACAATGACTGCTGTTATCCACATAGTGACATGCACTGCTGGCAGGTGTGTCTGACAGTGGACACCACAGTCATACTGTCATGTGACCCACATACGCTGCGCCAGTGGCATGGGATTCCCACACTAACATACACATGGCTGGCCATGTGTGATAGGGAGCCTGGATAGGTGTGTGGTATGTGCTCTGGGGGTGGGGGCAGACACATACCATCATACAGGCACACTGGTGTGAGGGGTATTCCTGTCACTGACAAATGTGCACTAGGCGGATGGCCCCAGCTGTGTGGCAGCACATACTATGTGGTGCAGCCTGGCCACCTGTACACCCTCCCCTCAGTACCCTCCATTCCCCAGTGCTGCATGTCTGTGTGCTGGATTGTGGTGGTGTACCCCTATGGGGGGACTGGACGTGTGTGCTGCATGGACGCACTGACAAGGTATTTACTGGGTGCTGGGGCACCCACAAATGCCTGGCAGGGTTGGGACTGGTGCCAGATGATGGCAACATGGGCGGTGCCATCTGTGTGAAGCATGTCTCTTCCATTGCATATGGAGTGGCTCAGGGTGGCCATCTGCCCTCTCTGCCTACTCACTGGCTGCAGTCATCAGGTGCACCATGATACTGTTGTTGCTTACGGCCATGTTGCCTGTTGCTGCTGTGTCCACACCCCCTATCCTTGTTTTGCCCTGAGTTAAAACTACCTTTTTCTGGGTGGTAATTTGCACTGCGCAAAGTGTTGTGCAAAGTTGCACAAATACACTTTGCGCAGCACTAATGCGCTGAACATAGCATAGCGACTGTATTCATGTATACGACCCATCTCTTTGCACAGTGCATACATTATAATTTTGCCCGACGCTAATGCAGTTTACCCATGCTATTTGGTCTTTTCAATATATTGGACCCACGCAAACCTGACACAAATCGTTTGCACCCAGCGCAAAGTTTTGAATATCTGGCCCCTGTTCTCTAATGAAAAAGGGATGGAGAAGGTTCTTAACCCTCATTACTGTAGTATTATAAATAAAGATTTCAAACACACTGAATTAGGAAGGGAAATGGAACAAATCCTAGAAATATTGAAAGACAGTGATAGAGAGGGTATAGAACAAGGTTGTCCAGGATAGGGTACATAACAATACATACTGAGGATGTATAAGAGAAGCACAATAAGATTAAAAATGTAACTTCATTGGGACCAGACAATATCTTGACCTAGTTGTTACATATAGTTAAACCTTACATTGTGGAACTTCTGCTTTATATCTTAAAAAGTTCATTAAGGTCAAATGTTGGACCTACTGATTGGAAAATGCAATTGTGGTCCCTATCTATAAGAAAGAGGATAAAAAAATGCAGTTCATTATAAACTTGTAAGTCTGACCTCGCTGTTTTGCAAATACCTGGAGGGGATAATTAAGAAATTGTCATGTTTATTGATAAGAATCAACTAACGAATGAGAGACAACATGGGTATAGAGGTAGGAGATCATATACGAATAACCTGCTGCCTTTTTACAAACAAGTTAGCAAAAACTTTGATATTGGTAAATCTGTCGATGTAGTATTCCTGGGCTATTTAAAGGCCTTTGATATGGTGCCTCACTTGTCTATTGTGAATGCAATGTTGGAAATGGGATTTCCAAGTAAAATTATAAGGTGGATCAATAGCTGGCTTACAGATAGGAAACACAGAGCTAGAATTAAGGGAAAATAGGGACCAGTGGAGAGAGGGGTACCACCAGGATCAGTCTTGGGACCGATTCTCTTTCAGATATTCATCACTGTCATGGAAGCAACTTGCAATGGTCAGATAGAAAAATGTGGTGATGACGCCAAGACAGAAATGGTGGTTGACAAAGAAAACAAGATGTGGGGATTTGCAAGTGGACCTGGATATTATAGAGATGTGGACAAAAGGGGGTGGGGGGTATGTGTATAATATGGGGAAGTCTAAGGTGATGAACTTTGGGAACAAAAACATTATATACCAGTAAGTGCTAAATGGTAAACAATTAGAATCTATTGAAATAGAAAAGGACTTGGGTACCCTGATAATAGACAACTTGGGAAACAAAAAACCTTGCAAAGAGGTAGCTGGCCAAGCCAACAGGATAATTGAATGCATCTGAAGAAATTGCATTTCATGAAATATGGGAGTATTAAAACCTCTCTACCAGAATTATATAGGAATAAACATGGACATTGCATCTCTTTTATGGTGCCCATAGCTCCAGAAATATATACTGTAGATATGCTGGAAAGTGCACAGTGAACAACAACTAAATTAATAGGAAGCATAAGCAAATTAGAGTACCAAGACAGGCTTAGGCAAATTGTATTAATGGACCAGTTAAGGTCTACAGTGTAACACAACTTGCGAAGGAACTGCTGCAATTTCAGCTCAGATGGTAAAAACAAGACCACGTAAGCCTTCTTGCAGGGGTAATTTTAAAAAAAATTCCTGTCACCTCAAAGTACCTGTGGGAAAAGAATTAGTAAAACTAGAAGTGGTTCCCCTTGACAGAATACCATTAGAGTCTTCTGCTTCCTTGACCCCAGCAATTTAGGGAATTGTCAAGTACCAGTTTTGGGAAAGGATCGTGAAACATTTGAGACAGTTTTGCTATAGGACCAACTTCATAAGGGTACATGTATCAATATTCTGTACATCAATACAATCCTTTTACAGGTATATAAGTGAAAAAAGAAAGGCAAAGGGAGGGATAGTGAGACTGAAGGGGGAAGATGGGGGCCGCGTGGAGGATGACAACAGTAGCAGTGACATACTGAACAGGTATTTCTGCTCAGTCTTTACTGAGGAAGAGGAGGGTAATGGGTCTGAATGGAGTACAAGGGTGAGAATGGTGCAGAAATGGACACAGGTCCTTTACACGAGAAAGGGTCCTAAAGGAACTGGAAGTAATAAGAGTTGATAAAGCAATGAGGCCAGATGGGGTGCACCCCAGGGTCCTTAAAGAATTCAGAGAGGTGGTGGCTGAACCTCTGGCTATCCTGTTTAGCCAGTCACTGGAAACAGGGGAAGTACCCAAAGACTGGAGGACAGCAGATGTAGTCCCCTTACACAAAAGTGGGAACAAAGAGGAAGCGGGGAACTACAGACAAGACAGCCTCACCTCGGTAGTGGGGAAGATCATGGAAGCACTTCTGAAGGAGAGATTGGTGGAACATCTGGTTGTCAATGGACTGCAGGATTCAAGGCAGCATGGTTTCACCAGGGGAAGGTCATGTCAGACCAACCTCGTTGAATTTTTTGACTGGGTGACTAGGGAGGTGGATCAGGGGAGGGCAGTGGACATGACCTATCTGGACTTCAGCAAGGCCTTTGACACTGTGCCACATAGAAGACTATTACACAAACTAGGGAATATGGGTGTGAGGCAGGACAGTAGTGTGGTGGGTAGGTAACTGGCTGGGCAGCAGGACACAGAGGGTGGTGGTAAATGGCTGTCACTCCACAGAGGGAAGAGTGACCAGTGGGTACCACGGGATCTGTGCTGGGACCAGCCTATTTAACATCTTCATCAGTGACACGCGAGGACCAGAAGGCAGAATTTCACTGTTCGCTGATGACACAAAGCTCTGTAACAGAGTAGACACACCAGAGGTGTAGACAGAATGAGAAGGACCTGCAGAAACTTGAAGAATGGTCAGGGTTTGGCAGTTGAAATTCAATACAAAGAAGTGCAAGATAATGCATATGGAGACACAAAACCTGGCACAATATATCAGTTAAGGGGTGAGGATATAGCATGCGTCAAGCAGGAGAGGGATCTTGGGGTTATCATCTCTGATGACCTCAAGGTAGGGAAACAGTGTGACAAGGCAGCAGGTAAAGCAAATAGGATGCTGGGATGCATAGGCAGGGGCACCACCAGCAGGAAAAGGGAGGTCATGATTCCACTATACAAGACACTAGTGAGGCCCCACCTGGAGTACAGTGTACAGTTCTGGAGACCTTACCTACGTAAGGACATAGACAGGGTAGAGAAGGTTCAGAGGAGGGCAACAAAAGATGGTACATGGATTGCATCACAAGTCATATGAGGACAGGTTGAAGGAATTGAATATGTACTCCTGGAGGAGAGGAGGGAGAGAGGACATGATAGAGACATACAAGTATCTTACAGGGAGGAACAGGGTGCAGGAATACTCATTTTTAAGCAAAAAGATGTTCCAGGACTAGAGGGCATGGGATGAAGTTGGAGGAGGATGATTCAGAGGAAATGTGAGAAGAATTCCTTCACAGAACAGGTGGTGGACAAGTGGAACACCCTGCCTGAGGAAGTGGTGGGGGCTGAAACAATCACGGGATTTAAGAATGCATGGGATGGACAAAGGAATTCTGGAGGTCAGGGGTAAGGGGCAACAGAGTTCTAGGAAAACATAAACTGAAGTTACAAACTCAAATGGGCAGACTAGGTGGACCATAGGCCCTTATCTGCCGACACTGTCTATGTATCTATGTATCAATATACATCAGTATACTTGTAACCATAATGTTATGCATAAAAGTGTATTGATACAGTTTGACATGTATCAAACTACACTGACAGGAAGTAACCATGTTTATATAGCTCCAAGCTTTTATTTTAAACAAAAATCAAGTTCCTAGCCTTAATGTTATAAACATTTGGCCTTTTCAAAGAAAGTATCCTTAGAGTGAGTTATCTTTGGAAGTATCAGTAGAATATAATTTTATTTCAAACTTTATATTTATTGAATTTTGCAAGGAAACAATGTGTAAAGAAGCAATACAGTCGATACATTTATATTCATGGATGCAAGTAAGAGGCACCCTCCCATTCATTACATCATGGGACAAGTATCTTAATACTGTACCTGCAAATACCCAAACATTAATTGTATACAGAATGGAGATTATGAGTCAAGAAGTAGCAAGAACCACACCATCAAAACACTGACTGAAAGCAGGTATTCAAAAAGACAATCATGGTTTCAAGTGGCTCTTCAAATTTCCAGTTGCAAAGAACAAGCATCAGAAGTTCAGCTCAATGGGGCGCTCAAAGACATTGTGCCGGTGCCCACCAAGGATCTGACATCGCAAACTTTGCAGAGAAGGCTGTAAGATGGCACTCTGAATGGAAAACACTGATGCTCAAAAAATTCAAAATCACCAGGTGTGTTTATTCAG
Organism: Neoceratodus forsteri; assembly: GCA_016271365.2. Lineage (NCBI taxonomy): Eukaryota > Metazoa > Chordata > Ceratodontiformes > Ceratodontidae > Neoceratodus > Neoceratodus forsteri. The sequence goes on from CM028135.1 coordinate 611,978,498, forward strand.
GACACACACAAGCAGACATTGCTTCCAAGCCTGGCGCTTCAACCACATGGGTCTTCCTCAGGGGGCGTGTCAATGCAGAAGGACAGACAGACCATACTTTTAAAGTGCACAATTAAAGGTACAGACATGAAATAGAAAACCCATAATAAATAAGCGAAATAGTACAAAATGAATAAACATTCCCTAATATCAATTAATTCACTTTAAATATAAATCACAATCACGTGGCATAGAGAATATCATAAATAAGCCAAAAATACTGAGCTTTATCAGAATCCCAAGGTGCAATCTGAGAAATGGAGCAGACGCACCATCAATCACATCATGTGATAACATTAGGGAGATCACATTTAGAAAAATGAATTTGTGATAATTATAAAAAACTATACATTTTCTGCTTGGCAAAATCTAATTATGTCTATGCTGTCACTCCAAATATACAGATCCTATTAGAAAGTTAATGCAACAATGGACCAGGCTAGTTCTTTTATAAACAGGGTCTAAAATCTACATACGGCCATATGAAGAAGCCAGAAGAAGAAGGCAATTTGGTCTATCAAGTCTACTAGTGTTGCAGGGTCCACAGCTTGAGCTAAAATCCCTGCCCTCCCTCCCTCCCCATTCCTCTCATCCTCCCTACCCATGATCCTTACTTTCCCCCTATGCCTATCCCAGCCTCTCTTAAAGCTGCCCACTGTATTCAACGAGATGATCTCTTCCAGCAGTGCATTCCAAGTGTCCACCACCCTCTCTGTGAAGAAGTGCTTCCTGAGCTCCCACTTAAACCTCCCACCATCCAACTTAAGACTGTGTCCCCTAATGTTATGGTTGCCACTCAGCTTAAAGCAGCAGTACTACGAAATCAGGAAGTGACCTATCAAAATTCTGTTTTTCGGCTGTAAGCATGTGGCCAAAGTTCCAGTTTCCATACCTGTAAATGTTTTTTTTCAGTCATCTTTAGTTTTTTAGATATTTGCAATTTATTTGAAGTGTTGTAGCACTACAACAAATATGGCTGCTGACTAATTTTCAGCTGCGTTTTTTCTGCAGGTCACATCACATCTTTTGACAACAGCAGAGGGACCCTCTGCTGACCATTCCCAATGTCCCTGCAAGTCATTCACATGTGCAGTTGGCAGCAGAGGGTGTTCCAGTGCAACATGCTTAGTGGCAGAAATGTTAACAAAAGCAGAGAATAACTCAACAAAATTACTCGGTGATAGTACAATGCTGGCGAGAAAGATCACCAGGTATATGATTAGCAGGGCACAGGGAATAAACTGTCAAAAAAGCGCAATTTTTTTTTTCGTAGTACTGCTGCTTTAAAGAGACTCACCTTATCAACCTTATTTATCCCTTTCAAGTGCTTGAAGGTCCCAATCATGTCCCCTCTCTCTCGTCTTCCAGGGAGTACATGTTCAGTGCCCTCAACCTCTCCTTGTATGCTTTACCCTGCTGACCCACTATCATCTTTGTAGCCCTCCTCTGGACCTTCTCCAGCAGGTTAATGTCCTTTTTGTGGTGTGGGCACCAGTACTGAACTCCATACTCTAGATGCAGCCTTACCCGTGTCCTGTACAAGGGCAGTATAACCTCCTCTCTCCTACTACTGATCCCCTAGATATGCATCCCAGCATCTTGTTTGCCTTTGCTGCTGCTTTCTTGCATTGCGTGGAGTGCTTCAGGTCACAAGTGATCATCACTCACAGGTCCTTCTCCTCCTTCTCTGATGCAGATACTCGGACTCCACCCAGGTAGTACTCTGTCCTCTTCCTCATTCATATCTACTTCCTCATTCAGACCTCTCAGTACCATGGTACTTAATGTAACAGTCCATATAGTTTCTTTTTGCAACAGTAATTCCTTACAATCCCCCCCCCCCCCGTTGCAGAGGGGGTATATGCTCAATACCCATAAAGTGCAATTCATTAACATTCGAGTTATGACAATGTTTAAAATGAAACCCCAAAGCATTTTCTCATCCTGATTCAAAATTGCTCTAGCATGCTCCTGTATTCTTTTCTTCAGCGGTCTGATTGTTTTTACCACATAACATTTTTTTTTACATGTGCACCAAGCTGCATATACTACAAACAATGTATTGCAAGTGATTAACTCTCTAATTTCTATCTGTTGGTCCCCCTTGGTAAAACACTTCCGTTCCTGTGTATATTTACAAACATTACAGTTTTTTTTATTTTGGGGGGGACCAATTTCTAGAAACTGTTGGAACTGACGTTTTCTTAGTCCCCACAAAATGACTTGATGTCAATATATCCCTTAAACTTCTCCCTTTTCTGGATGTTACTTGAGGGCTATTTTGAACGTTCAATTTTATAACTTCATCTGCTTTTAAAATCAACCACAATCTATGGACTAAAGCACCTACTTCCCCTGTTAGTAGGTTAAATTCCATGGAAAATTTGGGTCTCGAGATCGGTGACCTCATGACTGATCCAGTGGTTTGGTTGGATCATAGCACCATGAGATTCTCGTTTGGGCCCCCCCCCCACGAGAATCCTTCCTCTGTGGAGATGGTCCGGTACTGCCCTTTATGGGGATTGTCCCCAACAGGATTATTAGTGGTGCTGGACCTATCGAGTGTGGAAACTGCATATGGGGTGGGAGCGGAGGAGGTGGTGGATCCTGTAATAGGGCTGTCACTGCTGCCTTTGACTCTATCATGCCCATCCAAGTACGGCCCTTATCCACTTGCTGGAGACCCCCATGGTTTGATGGTGAGCTCAGGAAGTTGAAGGTTAAGGGCCGAAGGTTGGAGCATCGCTGGAGGAGGTCTGGGCTGATGGAGGACAAATTGGCTTTGAGGTCACATTATTGTAACTATCAAAGGGCAATCTCCCAGAAAAAGGCAGAATTTCTGTCTAGGGAGATTGCTTCAGCAAGCAACAGACCGACCGGCTCAGCTCTTTCGCATGGTAGACGGGTTGTTGCACCTGGCCTGTCTCTGTCTGGGTGGAGCTAGTTCAAGCACTAGGAGTGATGAGTTCACTCTGTTCTTTGCTGACAAAATGTCCTCTTTAAGAACCGAGATCTCCTCCAGGGTTGCTCAAAGGGCTTGCGTGGTTGAACTAACGATGTGGAGGGGCAACACTCATATCTGGAGACAGTTTGACTCAGTTGGAGTGGATGAGATAAGTGAGACAGCCTCAAAGCTATGGCGTATCTATTGTGATCTAGACCCAGGTCCAACCCGACTTCTAGTTGGTTGTATTGGCCTGATTGGACCCATGGCTGCTGAAATCATCTGGTGTTCCTTGAAGAGTGGAGTCTTCACTGTGGCATAGAAAGAAGCCTTAGTGAGCCCCCTTGTTGAAGAAACCCTCCCTCGACCCAGACTGTCTCACCAACTATAGGTCAGTCTCAAACCTCCCATTTTTAGGGAAGGTTTTGGAGAAAGTGATAGCTGATCAGCTTGAGGCCCATCTTGCCTCCTCCACCATTTTTGAGTCTTTCCAATCAGCATTTAGGCCTGAGCATAGCACAGAGACTGCCCTGGTGAGTGTGATGAACGATCTCCTTATGGCGAGAGATAAGGGAGAGTGAGCTATTCTTGTTCTCCTTGATCTCTCTCCGTGGCGTTTGACACCGTGGACCATGGGATGTTACTGGACCGACTGGAGATTTGGTGTGGACTAACTGGCAATGTCATCAACTGGTTTAGGTCCTACCTCATGGGTAGAATGCAAAGGGTGATGATGGGGTTATCCTCATCTAGCTCGATGCCTCTGTGCTGTGGAGTCTCATGAGGTTTGGTCTTGTTGCCTCTTTTGTTCACAGTGTACACGCTGCCTTTAAAAGATGTTATCAGGTGGTATGGGCTGGGTTTTCATTGCTATACTGATGACACCCAGCTACACCTGTACTGTGTGCCCGGTAGCCAGATGGTCGTCTCTGTGTTTAACATCTGCCTGGATGAGATCCAGGACTGGATGATCCAGAACTGGCTAAGACTCAATCCGGACAAGATGGAGGTATTGCTGGTGGAACCTGGTCATCAGCGTGGTGGAGCCTGATCTTGATCTTAGATTGGGAGGTCTGCCCTTGACCCCCTCCACACTGGTTAAGGATCTGGGTGTGGTGCTTGATGACAGTCTGATATGCGATGCTCAGGTGTCGGCTGTCATCCAAAGCAGTTTTTACCATCTTAGGAACATTGCTTGAATCCGTTCCGATACCCGTTGATGATCTTTCCACCCTGATATGCCTTTGTCATGTCAAAGTTGGATTGCTGCAATGCCTTGTACCTGGGGCTTTCAGGAGGCAATCTCTGCCATCTGCAGTTAGTGCAGAATGCAGTGGGCAGGTTATTGACAGGTGCACTGAGATTTGATCATATTACGCCAGTTCTCTGCGGGCTGCACTGGCTGCCAATAAGGTGGAGGATTGCCTTCAAGGTCGGATTACTGACCTACAAAGCCCTACATGGGTAGGGACCTTACTATCTGCAAGACCTCCTGGTTCCTCACTGCCCAGCTCGCCTTCTTTGTTCCTCTGAGGGAGGCCTTTTGGTGGTCCCCAAGGCTAGGTTGTGGCTTTTGGGATATCAGACATCTGAGAGAGGCCCCCTTGGTGGAAGCCTTTAAGAGGGGGCTCAAGATGTTTCTATTTAATCAGGCATTTGAGCAGACATAATAATAAGATGCTGAGGTGTGTATTTTGCTGTCATGTCATTTATATATGCCCTGATTTTAATTAAGTATAAGCTCTGTAAGGCGTTGTTTATTGAATGTTTTTATTGTTATATCTGTGTTAAATATACTGTACAGCGCTCGAGCCTCCGGGGGAGGAGGCGTTATAAAATCTCAGTCTCTCTGTCTCTGTCTCTGTCTGTCTCTCTCTCTCCCTCCTCCCTCCCTCCCTGAGGTCATCTTCATTTGTGTTTACTAGTAGCTTTAGGTGTCAGAAAGGGTCACTATCTATACCACAAACTTCATCAAGAGCTTGTTCCAAGATTCTTATATCATAGCCCCGATTCAAAAATCTCTGAGTTAACTCTGAGCTTGTTGCTCAAACATGCCATCTTCCGTGTAATTTCTATGGATTCTTAAAAATTGCCTGTATGGAACAGAAATGTTTAACTTCTTTGGATGGTGGCTATGGTAATGCAGTAATGAGATACCTGCTGTGGATTTTCTATAGCTGACCAACATTATCCTGTGGTCTGGGAAGGACTGTAAAGTTGAGGACTAAAACATTAATACAACTGGAGTTGCCTTCACATGTAAATTTAAGATTCATAGTGTTCATATTAATCTATTCCAAGAACCGCAACTTATCTTGCTCAGTACCCTCCCAGGCACACAGGATGTTGTCAATAAAATGACCCCAGAAATTTATGTGATCAGAAAAATCATTATTCTGAAAAATATATTTATCTTCCCAAAAGTCCATATATAGGTTAACGTATGAGGATGCTACTGCAGCCCATATCATGGTCCCACATTTTTGAAAATACACATCCTCATTTAACACAAAAAAATTTCTGTGCAAAATGAAATCTAATGCAGACAAAATAAATTCAGTGTTAGCAGTCAACTGTCTAGTTTTTCATTTTTTCTAAGTTATACTTTACAGCATCAATACCTTGTTGATGGGGCATGCAAGTATATAGGCTAGTGACATCAACTGCTGTCCAGGAATAACTGCTTTTCCAAATGAAATCATTGGACCCATTTCACTAATAGGTCTAACTCCTCCATGTCTCCCCCTACAGCAGATTGATCTACCAAACTGATCCCAACTAGGGACATGTTCAAACAGCGACGGGAAAACAGCGAAGACCATCACAGCGACAAAACTGGCAGTTTGCTGTGATGGTACGCTGGTTTCCTGATGCTGCTGTCTCTGGGGAGTATGTCCCCTTCCCGAACCAACTCGGCCTTGGAGGTGGTAATCTATAGTGCAGAGGGCAGAGCCTCCTGCATGGGGGTTGCCCTGCAAAAAAAACACAACTTTTTACAGTGACGGCACAGTGCCAGTTGTCGCATTGTGCCATCGCTGTACTGACGGTCGGCAAATTTCCTGCCGCTGCAGCGACATGGAACCAGTCATAATTAAGCGGTACAGTGATTCAATCATCTTTATTGAAAAAAAAACAGTTAACTTCAAATTGTGAATCAATTTAAAAACCTAGAGTTTGACTTTGAATAAATCAGGTTTCGGTACAGGCACAAAACTCAATCCCTTTTTCAAAACTGATGTCTGTGTTGGGAATAGTTCAAAATCAGGCAATTTATAATTCATAGATATGCTTTCCCCCTCAAATTCCTGGATGTGGCAGTTCCTCTGTTTGCCTCTTCTTCGCCCCCACTGATTCTTTGCCTATGGGTGTTGTCCTTCTGCATTGACAGACCCCCTAAGGAAGACCCATGTGGTCGAAGTGCTGGGCTTGGAAGCAACGACTTCTTGTGTGTGTCCTGAATAAACTCACCTGGTGAATTTGAATTTTTTGAGCATCAGTGTTTTCAATTGAAAGAACAAGCATGCTAACTCACGATATAAATCTCCTATGTAACAACTAAGTATTTTAGTAACCCTCAATTTCCCATGACTATATTGGTCCCATATATAATGCACAAGACTACTTTTTAAGGAAGCCACACGGGCTCCTTAAGGCTCCATACTGAAAAAACATCCAGGGAAAGAGAGAGCAAGCACTAACCTCTAAATGACAAAGGATTATACAAGTAGATTCAAATGCTAGTTTAGTACAAACAGTTCAGAGTACAACCGTAAAGAAACATTTTGTTCTAGATCTATCCATAAATGGGGGGCAGCATTCTGATACTATTGCCTTACTATTCTGGAACAGTCCACAGTACAGCTTGCAGACTTTTCAGCAGTTCTGTATAAATTAACCCTCCACAGAGAAGTCATTTTGTGCATACATTCAAAAATGCATACAACCATCATTGAGTATTTCTTGCTAGTGGACAACTTGGGGACCAATAAGATGCTTCAGTTTGTTTTTTTGGGCACTAGAAGTGCCTTAATTTAATCAATCAGTTCATTCCAAAACTAAAGAGAGTGCCAATGCTTTTAATAGGGCTTTTATGGACCTTAGTAAGATTGTTCCACCTCACTACCTTGGCCCCCCCCCCCCCGTGTCCCGAATAACACTAGTGCAGGTAACACCTGCAGTCATGCACCACTCCCTTCTACCTCAAAATTGTGTCAATCCCAGAGGCCAAACAATACATTGTAAAGGCTATTGGGAAAACAAGGTTCAGTGGCGACTTGCTGGACCTCAAATTATTGGCATTCACCCTGCACAAGGTTATTCAGGCCCTAACTCAGATTCTGAATATGTCCCTCAGAACATCAAAATTCCCAAATATGTGGAAGCAGACCATGGTCACTCCAGTCTTCAAAAGCAGTGACCAGACAAACTACTCTAACTACTGACCTATATCCATACTCCACCCTCTCTCCAAGGTGCTCGAAAGGATCCTCAATGACCAACTAGTAGAATACCCAGACAAATACCAGCTCCAATGTCAAGAACATGGATTTCGGAAACAGCACAGTACTGCCACTGCCCTTGTGGAATTCACCTCTTTCATTCCTAACTCCCTTGGCCATGGTCACTTGGTAGGTGCTACCTTTATTGAACTAATGAAGGCATTTGACACAGTCAATCACAAGCTTCTCCTTACTTAACTGTCAACCACTGGCCTCTCACCCGAATCAGTAGAATGGTTCCGTAGTTACCTCACTAATCACTAATCATTCCCAGCAAGTCAAAGTCCTAGATACCCGCTCTGATCCTTGTGATGTCACAGCAGGGGTACCACAAGACTCAATTCTGGGCACCTCACTGTTCAGTTTATTTCTTAAAAATCTTCCAACGGCTTGTCCAAGCCAGGTTCTCTTGTATGCAGATGATGCTGTGCTGTTCTCATGTAATGCCAGCCTTACTGCCCTTGAACAACATACGCAGTCCAGCTTCATGACAGTGGAGTACTGGTTTAATAGGCACAAGCTCCTGCTAAATAACAGGAAGACAAAGGCAATGCTTTTTGCCTCACTTCAGAATAAACATAGATCTCATCAGCTGGAAATCCACAACCACCCTGGCAAAGTACTGGACATGGTACACTCTTAAATATCTCGGGGTCACCCTGGACTCCTCACTCTCTCTACACTGCACATCGATCAGGTGGCTAAGGCAGTCAACTCCAGGATTGGCCTTCTGTACAAACACAGACTATGTCTAACTGAAGAAGCCCTCAGCCTCAAGCATAGCACTATCAATTATTTATTATGGTCTGGTTGTGTATGGGGCAGCTACTGATACAGCACTCCTAAGAGGCAAGACAGCTCTAAACAAAGCCTGTAGGCTTACCCTAGGTGCCCATCGCCTAACACACTCTTGTGAGCTCTATATCCAAACTGGCTGGCTCAACCTTGACAACAGGATTATGTACCAAGTCTATCTGCTGGCAAAGAAGACCACTCTGAGCCTCACTACTCCGGGGATGATCAATCTCCTCCACCCTAATGATAACACCAGGAACACAAGAGAAGCCCGTAATCAGTCCCTAAAAGTGCCATTCCACTGGACCTCACGAGGACAGCGCTCCTTTGGATTCACAGTCCCAAAACAGCTGAACTCTCTAAACACTAATCTACAGTCCCGTACTTAGATTGGACAATTCAAACCTAACTTCAGGGCTTATCTGAAGACAAGAAACAACAAGTGCAACTGTGGAACCTAACTCCCTCCTTGTTCATATTCCTTACCCTGCATCATATCCAGCACTTTCGGTTAGCTCAAGTCCCCTCATCCTCCCTTGTACAAGTCTCTCATCCTCCCTCCCCCTAGTTAGACCCTCCCCTAAGCCTGACCATAATTGTGAGACGTCCCCCTCCTCCCTGTCCCCTGCTCAATCGGCACCTACACCTTGACAAGTCTGCCCTCGGCTGCTTCCAGTCTCCCCCTCCTTCTATCTTCCTTCCTTCCCCTTTCAGTTTGATCCCTCCTGTTTCCCTACTCTACTCATTCTTTACTCATTAGTCTCTTTAACTATGTGTAATCTTATTATAATGCAATTTCTATGTTATATAATCTCAAATTGTAAACCGGTGAATTGTGTGTTGTTTATGACTGTCTTGTTCAGTCATTGATGCAGAACCTTTGTAAATGAACTTTAGCTCAAAGGTGTACATCAAGTTCTTAATAAATAAAAAAAACTGCTGTTACAGCATCACAAACATTTAGAAAGCACTGCAATATTGCAACAATACAAAATTTTAAAAGCACATTTCTGACATTAATCTGTCTCTGCATTAACACAGTTTTGACAGTTTTAAAAGTCAGCAAACCGCAACGCCATGTTACTCAAATTATGAAGTCAGTGATTTGTGTTTGCCATGTTTGTGCAGTTGCCAAAAATTCAGTGCGACATTCAAAAGCATAAAACCAAAGCCAGCTCGGTAGTGCTGAGGGTTGAGGTGCTGGATGCCACATCTCGCACTGTGTAGGCAACCTGGGTTTAGGAACAAGCCCAGGTTGTCAGGGTCCCAGCGGGGGTGAGGGAGCAAGATTGAGCTGGCGGCAGCGAGGCATCTCTCTTCCCTGGGAGGGACTGAAGGCTCCCTGGCCACTGGCTGCCACCCAGTGGAGGACGGATGGTGGCACCAACCTGAGGGAGCTCCAGCGTTAGTCATGGGGAGGGGTGGAAGGGGCTGAGCCAGCATCACATGGTGCGTGCGTGCCTCCATGCATGCACGACACCCATGTGCTGGGGCCCTGGGGAATAGGGGAGAAAACGGGGCCAAAACCGCAGAAAACATAAATAAAAAAAGCATAAAACCAGTGAAAATCTTCAGTTTCCTTTGTTTTACACATAGTATTGCATTTTGTTTTTAACATTACCCACATCTCTAGTCGTTAGTGCCGGTTACCCCTCATCATAATCACCCTCCATTGACTGTTGAAACCCTAGAACAGCTATACAAATTTCAGCATCAGTGAGCTCACCAGAGCTTGGCTTGCCATTACTGATAGTCAGATATGCTGCAAAAATCAGCTGGCTGCATGCTGGGGGGCAGTTTCATGACATCGGATTCATCTGTGATCGGCCCAAGGTCAGTGTCGCTCAGTTCACAGATGCCAGCTTTCCAGTAGCAGTTCTGTATAGTCTCCCTTTCCACATTGTGCCAGCACTGGGCTATCAGGTGAATGGTATTGAGCAAACTGTCTTAGCCTTCTGGTTAAAGCCCTCTGTGTTACTGTCTATCTCGGATGATTCAATCCTATGGCAGTAATGTTGTTTGAGGCACTTTATCGCCCCTTGGTCCATTGGTTGAATAAGAGCTGTTTCATTCTGTGGCCAAAAAAAAAAAAAGCTTAGCATTCCCCAGCTCAATGGGTTTATGAGCCAGGCAGTTGTCTACCAGCACTGCAAAGTGCCACCTCTGCTGTCTCGTGTTTCTGTCCACAGATCTCAGCAATTCATGAAACAAGTCTATACGAGTCATCACTTTGTTTGTAGAACAATACTGAGCAGAGAGGGTTTCAACATTTACACCCTTAAAGGGAAAAACCCCATAGTCTATTTTCTGTATACCTGTGCAGTTTGTAAGCATGAACAATGATTGTCCCTCTTGCATCCCTCTAATTTCATGCTAATTTAAATACAATTATAAAATGGGAAGGGAAAATCCTGTGTCATGACTGGTTGTTAGCCATGCATTAGAAGTGTCTAATGCATGGCTAAAAAACAAGTGCTGACCAGCAGGATGCAGGACATGGAAAGAAATCTATGAGCCAGTGGAATTTAAAAAAAAAAAAACTGAGCTGACAGATCTGTGGAACAGTCTGCCAGAGGAGGTGGTGGAAGTGAAAACGGAATGGGGATTCAAAAGTGCATGGGATAAGCATAAAGGCACCCTGCTGTGCAGCAGAGCGAGGGAATGGCAGCCCAGATAAGAGTAGGTATTGCCAAACCAATTAGGGAAATGGGCAGTCTAGGTGGACCGGTTGGTCCTTATCTGCTGTCATATTCTATATTTCTATGCCACGTCTCCCTCAGTTTGCCCACATATGTAACTAGATGGAGTCACCAGCAGACATGGTAAAACCAGAATTTGATTAATTTATTCGGATGAAGACAATGAATTCAGATCTAGCGATAGGAAAGAGAGGATAAGCTGCAGAACATTTAGGATTTGCAGCATATGAAACAGGTAGGACAAATGGGCAGATTAGGTGGGCCACGTGGTCCTTACCTGCTGTCAAATATTATGTTTCTATGTTACAAACATATTACATTTCTCCATGGCAAATTCACTACGATCTGCTCTGCAGTGTGAGCCATGGTTGATTTCAAACCCATAATCCTGGGCTGGCCCATCAGTGCAGTGGTAGCGCTACCGCTCATGACGCCAGCAACCTGTGTTCAGATGCAGACTCGGGTCATCGGGGGCTGGCTGAGGGGAGGAGGATGGAGCATCCTAAGGATCGCTATCCTCCGCCGGGGTGAGAGGGCAGCCATCCCCGCTGCAATACTGCCACCTGGGTGACCATAGATGGAGGTGAAGCTCGGGGATGCTGTGGGAGGGGAAGGGAGGACGTCAGCTGAGTTCTGGGACGGCTGCATGCTTCTGTGTGCTTACGCCCCTTGGAGCTCCTAGTGAGCCGGCTTCCTTGAGGGATGGAAGAAAATGGAAAAAAAAGCCTCACAGCCGAACCCGGCGACGGCCTCTGGCGCACAGCCTGACTACCACACCGGACTATCCTAAGGAGCGCCTGAAGAAGACTTCAAGTGGGGGGGGAGGGGAACCAGCTTTCATCCCCACTGGGAGTAAATCTGGGCAAGGCGGAGGTAGCTCAGGAAGAGGGCAGGGTTTAGGTAGTTCAGAGGGCCAGATTAATGGATGTGGGGCCCTACTCAAGTCATATTTTGGGACCGGGGGGGAGGGGCCCTAAATGCCAACATCCCACTCTTCCGTGGCGCTGGGCATGCAGAAACCTTGTAAACTCCAGCAATTCATCATTTTAACAATTAACCTCTAACTTAGTGGTGAAGTTAAGTAGAATTCTTTCAGAGCAATGTTGTTTTGCTCCCAGATTTCTGATAAATGATGCATCAAATAATTCAAATGCAAACAGTGAATATAGTAGGTAGCCCCACCATGGCTATAGAATCTTGCAGCCCCCTGAGCCCACCAGTCTAGTAGCAGTAGTAGGCAATCCTCACCCCCATGTAAATGCAATTATTTTCTTTTCTCTGTTTTTTTTTCATCATTTTTTTTGCTTCAATTCAATTAACTGCTGTTAAGTGTTCCCGCTGTTTCCAATCCAACCAAATCATCCACCAAATCATTGAAGTCAAGACAAAATAAGAAAGTCAGCATGACAGTGTTGGCACTTAGCACGCAGTAAGTAACAACATACCTGGTGGTGTGGCCTGCCCTGACAGACTGGTCGATCATCGGACTTGGCCTGGGACTCCTCACAGGACCAGAGGCCCAGCAGCAGCACTGACTGACTACAGTGACCAGCACACAATAAGCAGCATGTCGTCTCTTCAACTCTCGGCGTCAGAGTTGTCATCAACATCAGACGAAAAGAAGCACTAGATGGTGGCAAATCAGACAAGCCCGGTCCGCTCTGTCTACTAGTAGTCTGTAGTCTTCCTCGATCAAGAGCGAGACAATCTCCGACCGACCGTTGTCCACTCATCCTTCTCCATCTTCGACTCTTCACTGCCCGGCCACATGCCCTGACACCACTCACACCCATGCAGATTGCTACTTCCTAGTAGCCACACCTCCAGGAGGACCTCTGAGACATGGTTGATTGTGGTGGTGGGGTCAAGGTGGACTGATCACGGACTACTCTGTCTGTGCTGTGCAGCTCGCCCTGCCCCCCCGAGAGGCAGAGCCAGAGAAACTCGCTTGGAGCGGGGGGTGCTTTTCTTTTTTGGCATTGCTGTGAATGTGGTGATCTCACAGCCCCTTGACAGTACAGCAAGTATGGCTAGTCCGAGGTCTGCAGCTATAGTCTACCAGATAGGGAAAAAAGAAAATTCATTTAATTAAACAGTGAGGGGGCCCTGCTGAACCATGGGGGCCCTACGCCATGGCGTAATCTGCATACAGGTTAATCCAGCCATGGTAGCTCGAGTTGCCTTGGAGGATTAGAGAGAGAGGCAAGGCTGTGGAGACATGAAGGGGGGCATAAATAGAAAGTATTAAAAAAAAAAAAAAAAAAAAACATAATCCTGACTGTGGCTGTGGCAGCTGTCAGCCTGCCCCCAATCATCATCTCATGGCCAGTCTGACTTTGCTATTTAATATAACAAAATGGAAGGGTGCACTCGCATTTAAATGGGACCTCAAGTAAAATGGACAGTGTTCACTTGTCTGTTCCCCTTTGTGAATGTTGCTCAGCCCAGCTGCCAGCCTGATCGCTGCTCGTCAGCTCACCCACTCTGTAACTGGATAGGGCTTTTCTTTCTTGCATCCCTGCTGCTTACTGCTCACTCCATGACTTCAGTGAAATCTGTTCCCACACGCCTGGTCCGGGACCTGGTCGCACTTCCATCAATAGTCCTCCAACACAATCTTAAAATAAAGCAGGAAGCTGGAAACAATCCATCCATTAGACACATCTGATATCAGGCAAGAGCTGTTGTTCACGCTTCAGCACCGCTAATGCTCGGTCGGCTTGCTTCTAGGTAAATCTGCCAGAGTCATGCTCTTAAGTGCCACAGTAACCTCCTCAAAGAAGTCCTGTTCTAAACAGCAGTTTGTGATTTTTTTTTTATTTTATTTTTTTTTTTAAACAGCCTTACCAGTTAATTAGAAAGTTGCGTCTACCTGGCCTTTCAGCGAGATGACTTACATCTCTGAGTCCTATGTAGCACAACGGCTTTCGTTCGCCCTGCCCACTCGTTCCCTCATTCAGCTCCCAGACCTATCCACACCTCTCAGCTTTACTTTTAAATGGTGATTTCTACACAAAGTAGCTATTTTTTTTTTATTTATTTGTATAACTGTTTGTGGGGGTGGGGGTTTGCCATGGCAACCATATGAGAACACAACTATGGTGGCCACAACTGGTCAAAATCCCTCAGATAAAAAAAAAAAACAATTTTTAAAGTGAATATAGGTGGCGAAACTATTTTACATTACAATACAGTAAATATTGTGTTTACTATTTCAACGTATACATTTACATTTTTTAACCCATCTACAATGCAGATTTCCATTTTATAAACACAATAAGACACTCAAGAGGTGTACATTAGACATTTTTAACGCATGGACAGGAGTTAAAGACATTCAGCCTGCAGTCTTGTGCATTACTACTCCCCTGGCCATGTGTTTGAAATATCTAATGCACACCCAGTCATGTCTTATTGCTTACATGAGGTTACTATACTCTGTTTTCCCTGGTGTGAAAACTTGTTTGTCTCCATTGCAAAGGTCATGACCCCACTCATGTAAGGCATTTTGGGAGTTGATTATGCATACCTGGATGAGCCAGCAGAAGTTATACTCTCATTCAATTCTTTAATGTGCCTTGTGAAGTCTCTGTATTCCCTAAAAGCACTGTTTCCAAACTCAGATACACTTTAAACTATGGCCAGCATAAGACAAGAATACAGGGACTGCAGAGGACAGCAACAGCACTGACTAATACAGTATAACTACTGCAGGTTTTAGCACTAAAACATCACAAAATTCCAGGATGCCTTACATGAATCAGGTCATAGAAACATAGAAGTTGTCGGCAGATAAGGACCTCTTGGCCCACCTAGTCTGCCCAGTCTTCCCTGCCTACTGTGCCACCGCAAACTCAATTTCTGGTCGCCTCCTCCCCATGCCTTACTACCAAGGTTCCCTTGTATCGATCTCATGCATGTTTGAATCCCGTCACCATTTTGGCACCCATCACCTCCACAGGAAGGCTGTTCCAGGCATCCACCACCCTCTCCATAAAGAAGTATTTCTTCACATTTCCTCTGAGCCTCCCCCTCCAGCTTCAGAGTGTGATCCCTTGTCCTTGAGCTTCTTTTTTTTTATGAAAATGCTACCTTTCTGTACCTTATTAATACCTGTTAGGTATTTGAATGTTTCTATCATATCCCCTTTTTCTCTCCTCTCCTCTAGAGAGAGTACATATTCAGTTTCTTGAGTCTTTCCTCGTATGACTTTTGATGCAGGCCCTGCACCATTTTGGTAGCCCCCTTTTGTACTTCCTCCACCTTATCAATGTCCTTCCAGAGGTAGGGCCTCCAGAACTGTACACAGTATTCAAGGTGGGTTTTTTTTTTTTAACCAGTGATCTATACAGGGGTATTACTACCTCCTTCTTCCTACCGGTGATACCCCTCCCTATGCACCCGAGCATCCTGCTAGCCTTTCCCACTGCCTTATCACACTGCTTGGCTACGTTCAGGTCATCTGAAATGGTATCCGGTTATAGCAGTGCTTCCTGAACTGTGCAGCATAAACCGCATGGTCAGGACCATGCGAGCAGGAATAGCGATAGGGAAAAATAGCATCTACCCGCTACCACTACCCCTGTCACTATTCTACCAGGACAGACGCACTGGAGAAGAAGAAGAACAGTGAGCTTGCTGGCTGAGTTGCCCCCGCAGTGAAGTGGGTTAAGGCAGCAGCTCGGTTAGCATAAACTGGGAGATCAGGGTTCTAATCCTGGTCTCCCCTTGAGGATTTTATTTTCTTGTTCTGAGACTTAGTATTTTTTTAAACAAAAGGCCATGGAAACAGTATTCCACGGTCCCACAAATGTTTTTTCCCTCCATGATCCACTCCCCCTCAGAGTTGAAATCCTTAAGTTCGGGGGGGGGGTGCAGGGGGGCACAGTCGCCCACATCAGGGGGTGTGGGAGGCTCTGCCCCAACATAAAAATAGATTTTAGAATGGTAGTGGCCATCTCTATGGTGTGCAACTGCTACTACTGGCGCTTTGTTGGGTGGCTGCATTCTTTCCTGCCACTTTAGTGGAGAGCGCTGTTAATACAGTACTGTTATTGACAGCGCTCTTCTGACCTAGTGCCTCAGAAATGATTACCCCCAGGTCCCTTTCCTGTTTGGTGGCTGCCAGTACTTCCCCTCCCAATTGGTACGTAGCCCCTTGGTTTCTGTGACCCAAGTGCATGATACTGCACTTTTTTGCATTGAAACCCAGCTGCCAAACCCTTGACCATACTTCCAACTTTTTTCAAATCATCCCTCATTTTTTCCAACCCCCCTCCCACCATGTGTCTACTCTGTTGCAGATTTTTGTGTCATCTGCGAATAGGCATACTTTCCCTTCTAGCCCTTCTGCAATGTCACTAATAAAGACACTAAAGAGGACCGGACCCAGTACTGAGCCCTGAGGCACCCTGCTGGTCACCTTGCCTTCTCCTGCGTGGACACCATGTACCACTACTCTCCGACTCCTGTTACTTAATCAGCTTCTTGCCCATTCTCCCAGTCTGGGAGAGGGGGGCAGATGGACGGAAGGTCAGAGAAGGGGAGATAGGGGAGCTAAACACGTGGCTCAAGGACTGGTGCCAGGAAAAAGGACACTGATTTGTAGGGAACTGGCAACAGTTCTGGGAGTGAAAGTTCTTTAAATTTGATGGACTGCATCTGACTAAAGAGGGAGTCAGTGCATTGGGGCAGAAGTTTGACGTCTTTGCAGAATATTTAAACTAGCAAATGGGGAGAGGGTGCAGCACCCCATACGTCGAATGGAAGAACACCCCTCCCCTCAGCTAGTGGTCAAACAGGAATTCAGCATGTTTGCTGTTCATTTGCATCACCAGGTAAGAAAAAAGGTTTGTCTCCCCATACGATGCACAGGGGTAATGCCAAACTTCACCCAACAACTAACACACCAAAATCTGGCCAATGGAAAATCATGTACACAAATGCTCACAGCCTGGGAAATAAGATCCTAGACCTGCAGGCAATAATGTCAGAGGCTAAACTGGACATAGTAGCAATTAGTGAGACGTGGTTTACCAGTAACCACACTTGGGAGACTTCAGTACCTGGCTGTATTGTTGTTCAGAAGAGACCGAGGTGCAAAAGGGGAGGTGGCCCTGTATGTTAATGAAAATATCAAAGCTACAGAAATTCAGAATACACATAAGGAGCCAGAAGAACTGTGGGTCACCCTGGAAACAGGAAATGGGGCAGCCATAAGAACTGGGGTTGTCTTCAGGCCCCAGACCAGAGGAGGACATAGACACATTACTGTTAGAAGATATACAAAACATGACAGCTAAAGGGAGGTTCTGATAATGGGAGACTTCAACATGCCAGATACAGATTGGTCAATACCAGCAGGAACATCTGCCAGAACTAGACTCATAGTGGATTCCCTGCAGGAGGGCCTCAAACAACTGGTACAGCAACCCACAAGAGACAGGGCTATCCTAGATCTAGTACTGACTAACAAAGAAGGGATCACAGATCTCCAGGTAGAAGGTCACCTGGGGCCAGTGACCATCACATGGTATGGTTCAATTTGGCTACTACATCTAAATCATCCCATTCCAAGGCAAAATATGGGACTTCAGAGGAGCTGACTTTGATAAGATGGCCAACAGAGTTAAGCTAGCCCTGGCAAAAGAAACACAGGTGAGGGTACAGGCAAAGTGGGCAAGCTTAAGGATGCAATACTTGAAGCAACATCCCATTGTGTTAGACAGAAAAGGAAGTGCAAAAGAAGAAGGAAACCACTTTGGTTCTCAAATACAGTAGCAGAAAAGGTCAGAGCCAAAAGAGCTGGCCTTCAGGAAATATAAGGGAACACAGCGGGATGAAGATAGGGAGGCATACCAAACTGCCCTAAGGGAAGCAGGTAAGGCAGTAAGGCAGGCAAAGTCCCAAACTGAGGAAACACTAGCACGAACAGTAAAAGAAGGTGACAAGACTTTTATAGATACATTAGTGAAAGGAGAAAGTCCAGAGGGGTATTGCTAAGCTTAATGGAGAAAAGGAGCATGTGAGGAGGAGGACCTGTAAAGGCATCTATCCTAAATAGATATTTTGCTCAGTATTTACTGAAGAGAAGGTAGGGCAGGGCCCACAGCTCAGCATCATGGACACAGGGGGGAGGGAGGTGAGCACTACTCCCTTCACAAAAGAAAGGGTCCTACAAGAGCTTGCTAAGCTCAGAGTGGATAAGGCAATGGGACCTGATGGCATACATCCCAGGGTACTTAAGGAGCTAAAGGAGGAACTAGCAGAGCCATTAGCAGAATTGTTTAGTGAGTCTCTGAGCACAGGAGAGGTCCCAAAGACTGGAGAAGGTCATGTGATCCCGCTCCACAAGAGTGGTAGCAGGGAGCAGGCGGGAACTACAGACCGTCAGTCTTACCTCAGTAGTGGGCAAGATTATGGAGGCACTCCTTAAGGAAAGGATAGTGCAACACCTGGAATCCTTAGGGCACAGGATCCAAGACAGCATGGGTTTACAAAAGGAAGGTCCTGTCAAACTATTCTCATAGATTTCTTTGACTGGGTAACCAGAGTGGTGGACCAAGGGGAGCAGTTGATGTCGCCTACCTTGACTTCAGCAAAGCTTTGACACTGTTCCACATAGAAGATTGATAAATAAGCTGGGTAGGCTCGTGGTGTGAAGTTGGTCAACTGGGTGGCAAACTGGTTGACTGGCAGAAACAGAGAGTGGTGGTAAATGGTATACAGTCAGAAGAGATGCAAGTCACAAGTGGGGTACCTCAGGGATCAGTCCTGGGGCCAGTCCTAGTCAACATCTTCATTAATGACCTTGCAGATGGACTAGAGGGTAAGGCTTGTCTGTTTGCAGATGACACCAAGATCTGCAACAGAGTAGATGAGCCAGATGGGGTGGGCAGAATGAGAAGAGATCTGGATAAACTAGCAGAATGGTCAGAAGAGTGGCAACTGGGATTTAATGCAAAGAAGTGCAAAATCATGCACATAGGGAAGAGAAACCCTAAGCCACTTATAGGCTGGGAGGAGTTGCTAGCAGTCACAAAGGAAGAAAGAGACTTGGGCATCATCATCACTGATGACCTAAAATCATCAAGTAGACCTCAAAGCAGTAGGTAAGGCTAGGGGTGTTAGGGTGTATTAGTAGAGTGCTTCATGAGTAAGAGAGAGGTAATAATCCCTCTGTAAGACATTAGTTAGGCCCCATCTGGAGTACTGCGTGCAGTATTGAGCCACACCTTCACAAGGACATTAACCAAATTGAGGCAGTCCAGAGAAGGGCAACCAAATGGTGCAGGGACTGCATCAGAAGACATATGAGGACAGATTAGCAGACTCAATATGTATACCCTTGAGCAAAGGAGGGAGAGGTGATATGATCGTGCATTCAAACACCTTAAGGGCATAAACAAGGTGAAAGAGTCTAACATGTTTAAATATAAGAAAATAGCAGGACAAGAGGACACAGCATGAGATTAGAGGGAGGCCAATTAAGGGAATGTGAGGAAATTCTTTTCACAGAAAGGTGGTGGATGCATGGAATGGCTTACCACAAGAAGTGGTGGCTATGAATACAGTGCAGGGCTTCAAACAGGCATGGGATAGGCATAAGGGAGCAATACAAATGACTATGAATAGATAGGTCACCGACAGAGCAAAGGCCGATGGCACATTTATAAGGTAGAAAAAGAAATGGGCAGACTGGATGGGCCTTGCGGTCCTTATCTGCCGTCAACTTCTATGTTTCTATGTTTCTATGTTTTATAACTTTTTGACCCACTCCCAGACAGGCCAGCTGGTTCACCAGTCTTCTATGTGGAATGGTGTCGATGGCCATACTGAAATCCAGGTAAGTAACATCTATCACTGCTCCCTGATCTACTACCCTGCTCACCCAGTCGAAGGCCTTTGCAATTGAATCAAGCAGGTTTTCACACCAGACCACAGTGCCTTCATTTACATTTAAATCCTGATGAAATTAGGAGGGTTCAATAGAGGTAATCATTGTTCATGCTTACAAATTACACAGGTAAACAGAATAAAAGGCTTGGGGACCTTCCCTTTAAAATATCTGGGCTTTTTTGACTTTCCAACAAGCAGCAATTTTAATTTCTCAGAGCCATCACAGTTGGTGCAGACCATGATAGAGACTCACTTGTTTGCTTTTTTATGGCCTGCTAAGCTTTCACTTTTAAAAGACGGAGTCCCATCAGGAGTTGTCCTTAAAAAACAAAGCAGTCTCATCTGTATTTTCTGCCCCATATTCAGGGTTCAACCGTAACATATATTTACTAGTCCGGAGCATAGTGCAGATTGCCTCAGACTAGTGCAGATGCTTCCCTACCTGTCCACATAGGCTAGTGCAGTTTGCGTCTGACGGCAGAGTCTGCAATCATGTTCAGAGTGCAAGCGGTTCAAGGCAGCAAAACTGTACCAAATGCCTGGGGCCCAGATCGTCCACAAGTAAGACAAGCAGGCGGTGGGAGACCTAAACAACCAGTAGTGCCAGAAGTTCCTTGCAGGGGTTTGTAATACGGCAGTCTACTGGTCGGCAAAGATTTCTTAGCAGTATGATGCCATTCTATTGGCTAGCCCTGTGTTTTGCAAGCCGGCAGGGAAGGAGAAGCAGTGGCTATGGGAACAGCTCTGGGACGACGTCATGGGGAGGCCACCAATAAATGAATTTAGCTGCAGTGGCAGGCAGGAGTAGGGACAGAAGTTCAGAACAGTGCAGTAAATTTGGTTATGGACGAGCACAGCCCAAGACTGACGACTAGATTGGCCCATTGTGTGAGCATGTGTCGGTCATTGGCAGCTAGTGGGGGGTGGGGCAGGGCTTCACTGTTCAAGAAGGAGGGCTATAAACTGGTGCCTTTTTTTTTTTTTTTTTTTTAACTCTAATTTTTTTGCCACCCCAGACTGTGGAACTCTCTCGGGCAACCTGCAGTGTTCCCGACTCTACCTCCATGCCTTAGAGGCCTCCTGAATCCTGGCACCAGCCCAGCTATCCCCCCTGGCACTGAGGCCCCTGATGTAGGGCCACCCTATCCACCCAGGGTGCTCTATCTGTAAATTCGGGCCGGGCTGGGCTTGGCCCAGGTAAGGAGTGCAACCGGCATTGGAGTGTGGTCGGGTGGATGCAGGTGCCGTCGCCTATCCACAAGCTGGGGTTTTTCTCCCCTTTACTTCCTTCTTCCCCAGGTTCAGTCGTGCAATGGCGTCATGGCGTCCGCTGCATCTCCATTCCCCTCTACTCAACGCCATATGCGCATCCACTGGTCTCACCGGGTGATGTTATTGCACCGGGCATTCCTGGATCCTTCCCAGAGAGAGAGAGCCGTCTAGATGCTCAATCCTCTCTCCCTGCCAACCTCAATGGCCGGGCTCATTCCTGAACCGGGTCACCCGGCATGATGTGGTGTGGAGTCCAGCACCTCAACCCTCAGCCGCCACTGCAAGTGAACTGGTGCTTTTAAAGGCAAAAAGACGGAAAATTTAAAAACCCGACAACGAGAAATTGCCGAAGGACTTCAGGCTGTTTGTGTTCGGCATCTGAGGAGCTCTAGTGAAGACTGGCTTTGGCTGTTTCAGCGATTGTGCTTACTGCAGTCAGAACTGGGAGTGTGGCAGAATACTGTTTCAAGGCGTTGGTGAGAGTCGGACTTGCGAGACTTCTCTGAGACAAGCAGACTGGGAGCTGGAAGAAACACACACAACAATGCCATGCTCAGGTACAGTTGATGGTTTTGAATTTAAATTGTAATGGTCTGGATTATTCTGAGGTAGTGTCACAGAGAAAGTGTTGTTACTTCTCAGTTTGGCTGTTTCATGATGAAAAATGTTCCCCGGTGGCTTACTCTGGTGGTGTGCTTCTTTAATCTTTGGGGCTAGTCGCTAGTGCAAAAAAAAAAAAGAAAAAGTAAGGTCAATGCCTGCACCCACCACAACGCTACTCTCAAGTACAGTCAATGTTTTTAATGGACGGTTCTGAGGTTGTGTGGGGGCAGGGGGGAGATGTTGTGCCTTCTTCTGAGTTTGCTGGCAGTCACTGTGTTATCAAAAATATTGTCTGTGTCTTAACTGACTGTGTGCTTCTTTAATCTTTGGGTTTCCTCATTTTCCCATATGCCGTTTGCAGCAGTTTGCTGTTGAATCAGACTTGCTGTAATTAAAAACTGAGTAACTGCAAAAAGGGGGGTGGGGGTTGTTGGGTGTGTGTGAACAGTGTAAAATTCTCCTGCGTTTTCTGTGTTCTGTTCGTTTATAGTCTGTGTTCTGTTAATTCAGTGCCTTATTGCCTGCAAAGTGTGTGTGTAAAACTAACAATTCTCCTGTGTTTTCTGTTTTCTATGTTCTGTTCATTCATTGTCTGTGTTCCATTCATTCAGTGCCTCATTGCCTGCAAAGTGTGTGTGTGTGGGGGGGGGGTAAAACAGTGTAAAAATTCTCCTGCATTTTCTATTTTCTGTTCATTCACTGCCTCATTGCCTGCAAAATGGGAGAGATGGGTGTGTGTAAAACTCTAAACAGTGTGTGGTGGTATTTGGGGAGGGGAAGAACAACACTGTACTGCCTGCCTACTACCTGTGAATCCAACCTCATTGCTTGCATATGGGGGTGGGGGTGAGAGCTGGGTGTGTGTGAAACTATAAAGCATGTGGTCGTGTTTGGGGAGGGGAAGAACACATCTGTACTACCAGTCTGCTACCTTGATGAATCAAACCTCATTGCCAGCACAGGGGGCTGTGGCTGGTGGGCAGATTTTTCTGTATTTATGAGTCACTGATTGCTTATGTTTTAAAACAAGTGGTCATTTTGAGTATTATGTCATCATTATATAAATGTAAATAAACTTTCAAACTGCACTGCTTTCATCAGTTATTCATTGTGTTGTGGGTCAAAAGCACATGGTGACACTGAGTGCAGACTAGTGCAAACCACTGTAGGCTAGTGCAATTTTAGACTGACTTGTCCTGCTGGCTAGTGCAAAAAAAACTTACGGTCAACCCCTGCCCACATTGAGACAACAGTGTGAGCAGCACACCATACCTCTCATCTGTTCCTGATTTTCAGGGAGGTCCCTGATTTTGCCTCAAAATTTTACTCTGTCCCTCCTAAAAATTGTATTTCCCTAACGAAACAGTGGGGGTTGTAAGCACAAAATAATGTCAAACATTTAAGTTGCAGACTTGTTCTTCCTTAAAAAAAATGCATTTTACACTAAGCTCCTTATTCTACCAGTTTCCTAAATGGATACCACCAATTTTGAAGATGAGTCCCTGATTTTGGTCCTTTGTCCCTGATTGTTTTAAGCCTTGTCACTGATTTATGAGGCAGGAGGTTGAGAGGTGTGCAGCACACTCCACATCCAGCCATCTGGATCTGATTCAGCTTTCTCACCATGGACTTGGTGGTACCAGATGCAGTGATTCTCCTTCCAGCGGGACAGCCAACTGGCGGTCAGCTCAAAGTCCCCTAGAGCCACTGTGACAGCCAGACTCAGCCTTCTCCATTAGAAGTTTGTTAGATAACGGGATTCCTCTGTCCTTGGCTGCAGAAAACCACTGGAGCAATGCTTCCTTTTCTCGTCCAGCTTTTGCAATCCACTTGCGCTTACAGAAAATCAGGTTGCCAGAACCCCATCTCTGAGGATGTCTTCCTTTTGCCTCACTATTCTATTAACATTGGAAACATCAACATGAAATTCAGTAGCCAGCTGCTTGTAGGGCAAAAACGGCAATTTTGCAATGAGCTGAACTTTCTGATTGAGTGACAGGATATTACGCTTCCCTGCTGTGGCACTCTCACTGCAGCTCAGTGTGGCTATCTGAAACCTGATTCTCAGGTGAGATTAAGTAGCCTACTAGCCAGCATCAGCCTGCGAACAATTAACACCTCATTTGGCACCTCGCAGGATGATCAGCAGGTGATTGTTAGTGCTGTCAGGAGCTAAATTATGGGAACAAAAGGAGGCATACAACTGAAAATGCATGCACATAGAACCGAACAGTTTATACTGAAGGAGACAAAAAAAAAATCGGGTCCTGTCTCTGTTGTACATATGAACATACAAAATTTTCCAGCAGATAAAGGCCTAGAGGTCTACCAAGTCTGCTTGAATGTGCAGCTAGCACCCCTTATTCTGCAGCTGCCCCTCCCTTCCACCCTTCC
The DNA here is from genome assembly GCA_016271365.2 of Neoceratodus forsteri. NCBI lineage: Eukaryota > Metazoa > Chordata > Ceratodontiformes > Ceratodontidae > Neoceratodus > Neoceratodus forsteri. The sequence goes on from CM028135.1 coordinate 612,002,641, forward strand.
CCTTCATTAACCCTCCCCTTGTCCTGTCCCATCCCCTTTTGAAGCAGTCCACTGTTCTACTGGATACCACTTGCAGGTAACGCATTCCACCCAGCCACCACCTTCTCTGTAAAAAGTGTCTCCTCATCTCCTCCTGAACCTTCCTCCTTCAGTCTCATATCATGGCACCTGGTGTCCCTCCCTCCCTTACTTTAAACAGCCCCTCTGTACCTGTCTTGTTTATTCCTTTCATGTATTTAAAGGTTTCAATCATGTCCCTCCTCTCCTCCAGGGAGTACATGTTCAACTCCCTCAACCTTCTCTCCTATGATAAGTCCCACAGCCCCTTGATCATCTTTGTTGCCCTGCGCTGCACCCCCTCCAGTAACTTAATGTCTCTCTTCAGATACGGGCGCCAGTACTGCACGCAGTACTCCAGGTGCAGTCTAACTAATGACCTATACAGTGGCAGAATCATCTCCTCCCTCCTCAAGGATATACCCCTTGCAATACAACCCAGCATTTTGTTGGCCTTTGCAGCTGCCTTCCTACATTGTGCCGAGTTGTTCATTGACCCTGTAATGAGCACCCTCAGATCCTTCTCCTCCTTTATCTGGGCTAGTTGCACTCCCCCCAGCTGGTAACTCCTCCTTGGGTTCTTCATCCCAAAATGCAGCACCTTGCACTTTTTGGCAATAAACCCCAGTTGCCAGGTGTCTGACCAGGTTTCAAGCTTTGCCAGATCATTCTGCAACCCCTGCCATCCCCCTAGGTCATCCACTCCTACCTTGGTACCAACAGCAAACAGACTGATCTTGCTCTTGATGTCCCATGATATGTCTGCAATGAATATCCCAAACAACACTGGTCCCAACACCAATCCCTGTGGAACACCGCTCATCACTACCCTTGGGTGTGAGAGCTCCCCACCCACCACCACCCTTTGTTGCCTTCCCTGAAGCCAGTTTCCTACCCATCTCACCAGCTTTACACCCGCCCCTGTGCCTACTAACTTACTTCCCAGTCTTCCATGCCGCACTGAGTCGAATGCCTTACTGAAGTCCAGATACAGGACCTCCCCTGTCCAGTTGCCTAGTTACCCAGTCATAGAACTCCACCAGGTTGGTTTAGCAGGATCTGCCCCATATGAAGCCATGCTGTCTGATGTTCTGTAGTCCTTTGGCCTCTAGGAGGGCCACCAGCTTCTCCTTCAGGATAGTCTCCATTAGCTTACCCACGATGGATGTGAGGCTCACTGGTCTGTAGTTTCCCGGTTCATCCTTGGGGCCACTCTTGTGGAGGGGCACCACATGAGCCATCCTCCAGCCCTGAGGTACACACCCTGAATGTAGTGAGGCATTAAATAGGTCTGCCAAAGGTCCGGCAAGGACCTCTGCCAGCTCCTTCAGTACCCTGCGGTGGATGCAATCTGGGCCTGGCACCTTGTCCACCCTCAGTGCCTTCAAACCCTCCCGAACTCTGCCCTCCATGATTTTCCCATCTGTCACCCCTTCCCCGTTTCTGCCATTTCTCCCCTGGAGTGTCCACCCCCCTCTTTTCTTTAGTAAATACTGAGAGAGTACTCATTTAGTGCTTTGCCCAGACAGACCCCTTACACCCAACCCACCTCCTTCCTAATCCTTACTATGGTCCTTTACAGCTCTTTTCTCCCTGATGTACCTAAAGAAGTCCTTCTCCCCCTTCTTAATGCCTTGTGCCAGCTTGAATTCCGTAGATGCTTTGGCTCCCCTTACTGCCCTTGTCACCTCCTCTGATTCTGTCAAGTACTCCTCCCTGTCCTCCCCCCTCCCTGTTTTCTTGTACTTCCTGCAGGCAGCTCTTTTCCTCCTTACCTTTTCCATGACCTCCTTGCTCAACCAGTTCGGTTTCTTAGCCCTAGCCTTCTTGCTCTGGGCCTTGCAGCAGGTTTTGGTTGCCTCCACTATCCCCAGCTTTGAGGATCCCACTTCTGGTTGGTGTCCATACTAGACTAGATTCTGTGGGCCTTTTACACTTCCCCATCCTCCCAAAAGTCGGCCCTCCTGAAGTCCAGCACTCTTGTGCCAGATTCCACTCCTTCCTTGCCCGTATCCAATGTGAGCCATACTGAGTGGTGGTCACTCCTGACAGTGGTTCCTCCACTGTAAGTTCTCTCTCAAAGTCCCATTTGCCAGCAACAAGGTCAGGGTATTCCTTAACCTGGTTGGTTCACTGACCATCTGCAGCAGGAAGCTGTCCTGGAAGGCATCCAGCAGTACCTGCTCCTTCTTTTCCTGGTTGTTGGGGTGCTCCAGTCCACTCCTGGCATGTTGAGTCCCCCACAATCACCACACTACCCTTCTCATGGGTCCTCCTGATCTGTCCTGCTAGTTCCTGTCTAACTCCTCCGTCTGAGATGGTGGCCTGTACACCATTCCCATTCTAGAATCCTATTCTTGGAATCCTGGATTTGCATCCAAAGTGACTCTGTACTACCCTCCTCCCTTCCTCCTTACAAACTTCAGTCCTTCCTTCACATATAGTGCCCACACCCCTCCTTCCCAATCACCTGTCCCTCTCTGAAATAACCGGTACCCTGGTACAGACAGGTCCCAGTCATTGTATTGGGTGGCCCATGTTTTTGTGATGGCTGCAATGTCCACCTCTCCCTCTGCCATGAGCACCTGTAACTCTGCAGTTTTCCTCCCAAGGCTCCTAGCATGAAGGGTAACCACCTTTCACCCCCCATCCTGACCTCCTTTACTAGCATCACCAATAGTACTTGCCATTTGTCCTTTGTCACTGTTATGAGGGGTAAGCTCATATGGTTTCCCAACCTGTGGTCTCTGCATATCTCTTGCCTAATTGCCATCCCCCACTCCTAGTTTAAATTCCCAACTTCCTCTATGTACTCCTCCATCCTCTGTTTCAACACTTTCTTTCCCTCCTCACTCAAGTGTAGTCTGTCCTTGGCATAGAGACTACTGTCCTCCTAGGTCCCCCCCCCCCAACAGCCCATACCCTTTAGCACAGCACCAGGTTCTTAGCCATCCGTTACATTCCTCTATTCGCAGCTTTCTTGTTGTGCTTGCCTTGGGCACTGGAAGTATCTCTGAAAAAGTTACTGATCTTCCTGCCCCCTCACATAGTGTGCTAGTTCCTCAAACCTCCTCTGGACTATATCTACTGTCTTGTCAGCCAGGTCGTTTGTCCCAAGATGTATAATTAAATAATGCTTGTCCCTACCCCTTCTAGCATATTTCAGAACAGATTGTCCCACCCTTTCCACAGTCATTCCTGGCATGGCCTCCACCCAAATGCGACTATGCCTCTCCCCCTTGCTACCCCACCTGACTCCCTTATAGTATTGAGTCCCCTAGCACTAAGATTCCACCACTCTTACTCCCTGCTTGCTTCCATTCATCTCCCTCTCTCATTTCCAGCTCCTCTTCTTCCTCCTGCACAATATTTCACCCTTTTGGCCCGTTGCAATTCTTCCAGCAGAACTTCCCCCCGCTCCAGTTTGGTCCAGGCATTTATCAATTACTCCTCTAATTTCATCATTTCCCTCCTCCACCTTCTTCCTCTCTAGCAGTGCAAAACTATTTTCTGAAGACCCTTCACAAATGCCCGCTCCCTCTCTCTGCATAGTAACCTGTTCTCTCCTTTCCACTCCATGACTTTTGCCACTTTTTCACCTCCCCTCACAAGTTCCTATCTCCTCCTTTCCTTAGTCTTTTGTCTGCTGACCTGGTTTCCCCAGCAATCGTTCTTCCTGGCCTAGGCCCCTTTGTCCCTGCTTCCCTTCTTCTGACCCTTTCCTCACCACTGTTGGCTTAAATCACCCTCCTTCATCTCCCCTTCTTCATCTCCCCTTCTTCCTCCCTCCAGTATTGGGCTAAACCCATCCCCAGTCTGCCTTGCCTGTCTTAGTTCCTCCTGTAGACCCTCGAGCTCCTTTCTAAGTTTCTCTATGTGGTTGCACACTAAACATCCTCCCATACTCCAGGCAATGTTTAGAAAGATTGGTGCACTGCAGTTGTTGCAGCCTACCGCCCTACCCATTGCTGTCACTGCCCACCAGCGACCCCCCCCAACCTTCCAGATGCAGGATACCAAACACTCCCCAGGTCCCCTCCCCCATCAGTACAAAACATTCTTTTCTTTATTTCTCTTACCCTCTTTGTTGTACACATTTGTACAAATGAAATGTGCACACATCTGAAAGGCATACAAGTGGAACAGACTGTATATACTGTAATTATCCATAGATATTACAACCAAAATGCAATAAGAATAGATTAATCCGATACAGTAGTACAAAAGGAACTATCAGTGTTACTCATACGTAGATATCAGAAGTCAAATTATTGAATACCGTTAGCTACTACATAGTTCAATTCTCAACAGTCACATTGGACAGTTGAGCACCCTAACAACACAGAGTGATTCAAGAATACAGTATGTTATAAAATAATACCAAAAAGGTTACTTTACTTCCATGTTCCATTAGATGCTACTGGCTGGATTTTTTAAAGAAGGGGCACAAGCAATATGCCTGCATCCAAGCACCCACTATGTTCATCACCCTCATGGACACAGTGGGGACATTTTCAGTGCTGGCTGGTTGCGCTTTTTATGTGATGAAGTCCATAAAATCGATCGCCGGCTGGCCCTGTGGCAATATTCAAACAGTATGCATGAGCAGTACAGATCGAGCATCTTGTTTGAATATGGGACCCTGGTTGTGCAGCACAATGCAGGCAGCCTCCGTGGTGGGCGCAGTGCATCCAGGGCCACGGCTGAACACTGTCAATGGAGGAATGCATGGTGCAGACCTGAATGTGCCATTCCCCCAAGGGTGATTTTCAGCTAGCATATGCTTATGGGCTCACTGGGCATGCATGGTGCAAACGGGCACCATGCATGCTCATTATGAGCCCATTAGCATGGACCATGCCATGTGGGTGTGCCCATCTATCCCCCAACCATCCTTGTATGGTACAGACAGCCGCACAGACCTCTCATCATAGGACAGTGTTCGCCCCCCCCATCTGCTGATCGCCAGTGTCGAGCAATGTGTGGAGCCCAGTAGATGCCCTGGCAGGCAAGTCGAACTCCCCAGCCTGATCCTCGCCCGCCATTGTCTTCCCCATTGTAGCCCTGGTGCTGCCCAGGCACTTCTGTGCCCCCCCCAGCCCTGAACCCTCTCCAGAACATGACCCTCACCTTAATCCCCAGTGGCTATGTGGCAGTACAGTAGAACCCCGCCCCCCATTCCCACAGTGTAGGGTATCCTGCATCCCACGCCCCAAACCCTGATCGCAAATCCAAGACCCTGGTCCATAATCATGATTCGAGAATACATGCGATAAACATTCCCATTACGCACAGTTTCTCTAGTGTATGCCCCCACCCTCCCACCCTGGTAGCCAGGACCCCTCCCCTTCTACACCACCCATGCCAGCGACTGGCACAGCCCTCTGCTCACCACCACGGCCAGCCGCTGACTGAACAGTCCAGGAACTACTGTTCAGAATACGCACTCAACCAATGAGCGCATACTCTGATACCACAGTCCACTGAGCGCAACACTATTAATACAGATCCCTGCAATATTTGCTCGGTACATATGTTGGGGTGGGTGGGGAGCACCCACTCCCAGGGAACTTCAGTACGACATTATTGGTAGGAAGGATGACCAGAGAAATTAGTTCACACTACGGGACTGACATACACAGAGGAGTACCAGCTGCACGGGCACTGAACTGCATAACATGCTTCCAGATGTCCACCATAACAGGAATGCTGTGCCAAATACTTCTGTTTAGGAATAAGTAGCTACCATGGTGACGTGTCTACCGTCACTGTGCAGTCGCAACTACTGGTCCACTGTTTGGAGGGTCTCTGAGGTCCGCTGGGTGGGTTGGTGAGTAGACTCCTATGTGGCACTGACGTATGCTATTGGCTTACTACGTGCACTTGGGGGGGCCCACTGTGTCAGACCAATAACTGCGGACATAATATGGCAGAAGCCAGTATAGTTGGTAGCTGCAACTGTGGCCACTTCAGTACACTACCTCCCAGAATGGCACAGATTGCACTGCCAGCTTAGGTCTGCCTGTTCTGTGGAGTTTACGAGGTCCACAAGGTGGGTGGGTGGGAACAGTTGGAGCTCACCCCAGAAGAGTGTTGTGCCAGTGGTTACTGCATTGGGGGGGTTTGCTGGCCAGGTGGGTGGGAACAGACAAAGTGGGCACCTCTCTATGCTATCACCTGGAACAGCACTGCTTCTACTGCCTCCTCGGGTATGTCAGTGCTGTGGGGTTTCTGAGGTCCTCAGTTATCAACCCATACTGCTAATTTGTCATTCCCATGGTTAAAACCACCCTGAGCTCCTTCAATGTTTGTTTTTCTAAACATATTCTGTTGCCGGCCCAGTGGCGCTGAGGGTTGAGGCACTGGACGCCACACCTCGCTCCATGCCAGTGACCCGGGTTTGGGAACAGAACTGGGTCACCGGGGGATGGCAGGGGCGGAAAGGGATTGAGCATCCGAGGGACTGCTCTCCCTCTACAGGGGAGGGGGTTTCAGTGACCAGTGTGCTGGTGGCCCCTAGCAGAGGCTGGGGGTGGTGCGCTGGCTCTGTGCCTGGAAACTGAGTTGGGGCACAGTGCCGGGAAGGAGCTCATGCAGATGTGTTCACGCTCCCCCCTTGGCATCATTGCACATCCCACCCATGCAAGCCACCAGAAAAGAGGAAAAATGGTGAATGATCACGGCAGTTTGATGGCCGTCTATGGGATGCCTGACCTCAGGGCACCGCTGCGGATGCTGGATCTGGTCTCAGATGGATAATGAGGGGGACTGTCTGCCGCAGGGGGTAAGCCATGGGGGTAATTGGCAGCGGGGGCTCTACTAGAGGCCAAAGCGGACAGAACGGTGGCCGGATGTATAGGATGCCAGGATGTGTAAGACAGATTGGGAGCCACAGGTGAAAAGGATTAACAAAAAAAAAAAGAAACATATTCTGTTAAAGTGGAGGACTGCAATCACTTTATTGCAATAGTACACTGAGCATCTAAAACTTTTTAAATTTTTACCAACAGTAGGAACAGTAGCAGGCTAGACAAAATGCTATGCTTGCAGCCTTGTTACAGAGTAAGTGAAATCGACTTCCTGCATTCCAGCACTAAGTCTCAAAGGACTTTGTGTAATTATTTTATGTGCCAATTACAACTTCCTTTTCTTCAATATGTTCACCATGCAAGTTATTTTGTTACTGTTTCTGGGTGATTCTTTTCTTTTGGGGAAGTAGAACAGATGGGTATATCTGTTCTGTGGTGTTTCTGAGGTCTGCGTCCCGGGCAGGTGGGTACAGTCGCACCTCACTGGGGAAGATGATGTGCCGCTGTTTAATGTGCTGGGGAGGACGCACATGCGAGGGAGTCATCATATAAACAACACATGACATTGCCATATACTACTACCTTTCTTGGTCTGCACACACAGCAGCTTTCCCTAGCTGGGACGGTAAATACTGTGAAACGAGCCACCACAACAGCAATAACGAACACCTCTGGTACACAGCTCAGCCAGCACCGCTTAGGTACTTTTACAAATGGCTTCTCTGCACTTCTCAAGCATGCCCTCAGAAACAGGGCCCGTTTAGCCCCTTGATGTTCAGCACGGTGGACCTCATCACCCTGACAGTACTCATAATGTTGATTATCGCACTGTCAGGTGATGGCAAACATCCAATCAAATGACTGCCTGAAGAGCCCCATGTAATAATAGCACTTAAAGAACAAGGCCTCCAAAGAAATATTTATCAAGTTAGAAAATGGCAGCACATCACTATTCAAATGAGTGATGGTGATAATTGGGAGCAAGTCCTTATAAGTATTCTTAACATCTGCAGTACAACCTTGTCACCCTTATGAAATTCTCTTTACTAGCATTTCTCCAGACAGTAATTCCATAGGAAAAGTGAGGTAAGATACAGACATTAAAAAATGGCAGATGGGTTTGGCTTTCTTGCAACCAAGCACTTACTAACTTTAGGTCAGTAATCAATGTTTCTTTTAAGGATGCCCAATTCTTCTCCTACAAATATACAACCCTATCATCAGCATAAACCTGGATCACACTTCTCTTACTTACTAATAGACAGTTAGTTAGTTGTTGTTGTGTACCAGAAACATCAGTGAACCCAAAGGCAAACCCTGGTGGAAAACCTCATCCCGTATTTATGGACGTGGGCCTTAACTATCAAGTTTTACATTGGTTGATGGAGTATGTCAATAAGATCTTAAAGGGACCGAGCCTCAAATTTTCTCTCAAATCTCATTACTATAAAAAAGGTGTACCAAATGGATAAGTAATCGGTCCACTGCTGTTTTCAATATAGTGAATGTTGGCGTTTTGCTAGTATTGTGGAGAACCTTTTAAAATGTGATATTCACACAAAATTCAGTTTATATTTCATTAATGGTCTGTTTTTATATCCCGGCATTCTTGATTACTGAGATCTGAATGAAAACAGGATATTTGTGTCTCTGCCTTCATCCCATCCTCCTGTTATTCTTCATGTTGAAAGCATAATCCTGTTTGGGAGACGTGAATCACTGCCACAAAAACAGATTATTATTATTATTGTATATCCTGTATTTGCCTGTACTTGTCCCTTCTCTCTGTTAACCCCTGCCCAGGTCACACATGAAATTAGCTTCAGCAAGTATGCCTCTCCCAGTCACCAATATTCAAATGAGGTTATGATTCGACAAACAGAGAATTTAAGGTTTCAGTGGGAGCAGTAGGAGGATGAGATTGAAATCTTAGGGACAAACATCTTGTTTTCATAACAAATGCCCTCAGTAACAAAAAGCAATGGGATATAAATACAGAAAATTAATGAAATACAAGCTAAATTATCCCTATTACACTTTAAAACAAGAAATTTGCATTGTACTGGAAAAATGTTTTTATTATTTACCAAAGTGAATCAGTAACTCCACTATTCATTTATACACGGATGATACCATGCTCTACATATCTAATGTATCTGCTGATGTAGTTTTGGAAACTATGAAAAGATTTTATTAAAATACAATCCACATTAACAGATCTCCAGCTGTTACTTAAAAACTAAATGGATCATGCTGTCTCAAGCTAATGCAGGGCTACCTCTGATAAGGAAAACTGGAAACTTCATACGGTGCTCCATAAGGTCACTGATCACATAACCACGCATAAATGCCATGGCATTTATTTTGGAATGTGTGCTACCCTTCAGGTTTCATACTTATTGACTGATTGATGGATTTAGAAGTTCTATACACCAAGATATCCACATTTAGGTTACAAGCCTCATTTTCCAGAGGATCCGAGGGGACAGTTACAGCAGCAGGTGTTACTAACAAACATTATATCAAGAACAGTTGAGACGGCACAGCTGAAAATGACAAGAGAAACAATCAACTACAGTATACATATTTACACATATTAAATTTGCAAGACTCTTAGTGGGAGAGGGAAACCAGTGGGGAGTGGACAGCTGAGAGCAGGGCCAGATTAACCATAGGGCAGAAGGGGCAATTACCCTGGGCCCCCTAGTTTGAAGGGCCACTGATTTTTTTTTTTTCTGTTTACTTTTCTTTTCTTCTTCCCTGACCCCCCTGTACTTTCCCACTGTGTGTGTGACTAAACTTCAGTAGTGGGGGGCGGTCGATCATTCCTTTGCCCCGCTGTCTCGACCGTCCAAACAGTTTGCTGTTTGTGGCATGTTTGTTTCCCCACGAATGTTCTCTCTGCAGGTCAGGTGAAGCACAACATGCTGCTAGCAAATTAAATTGTTCCAATATGGTCCGTTGATGATTTGAATCCCCACCCAGCCCTGGACCAGATCTTTTCAGTCCCCCCCAGCCCTCAGGTCCGTGCATCATGCACGGTGTGTGGTGGTCCTGTCACATCAAGCTCACGTGACGTAAGTCCCGCTCAGATCAAGAAAATGGTGCCACACACCAACAGATTATTCCCTCTCAGTGCCACCGAATGCCCAAATCCTGTCATCATCGATACAGACAGAGACCATCCCTCCACATTCAGCGCATCAGCACCTGCGGCCTGTCAGTAGGCCCACTGTCTGGCCTGGCTGTCAACTCAGTCGCCGGGTCTCGAGATCCGGAAAATAGCTGAATCATGTCAGAGAGACTGTCGAGTAAGTTTTCCTACAGTGGTTGGTTGCAATACAGTCCGTAGCCTCCCCAGAACAGTCAAATACTGTGCAGCCTGCAGTCTCCACAGCAGCTGGATATAGTGCAGTCTGCAGTCCCCCATCCCAGCAGCTGAATAATGTGATACTGTTCCTGCAGCTTTCCAACAGCAACTGTCAATGATGCACCCTACAGCCCACCAAAGCAGCTGCCTACAAGGCATCCTGCAGCCCCCAACCAACTGGATACAGATCAGCCTGCAGCCTCCACACAATGTCTGGATACACTGCAGCCTGCAGCCTCCACAGCAGCTGGATATAGTGCAGTCTGCAGTCCCCCATCCCAGCAGCTAAATAAGGTGATACTGTTCCTGCAGCTTTCCAACAGCAACTGTCAATGATGCACCCTGCAGCCCCCCAAAGCAGCTGCCTACAATGCATCCTGCAGCCCCCAACCAACTGGATACAGATCAGCCTGCAGCCTCCCCACAATGTCTGGATACACTGCAGCCTACAGCCTCCACAGAAGCTAAATACCATGCAGCTTGCAGGCATCCAACAGCAGCTGGTTGCAGTGTGGCCACTAACCTGCTCACATCAGCTGGGTACAGTGCAGCCTCACTACAGAAACTAGATGCAGTACAAACTGCATTCTCTCCAGAACTGGGGACAGCTTTCTGCCTTGCCACAGCAGCTACATACAGTACAACTAGCAGCTCCCTCCCAAAAGCAGCTGGAAAGTCAGGCTTGCAGCCTCAGTGAAACTGGCTACTGTGTAGTCTGCAGCATCCCCAGCAGCTGGATATAGTGTAGCCTCTCCACAACAGTCGGATGCAGTACACTTTGCAGCATCTTCACAGCTGGGTGTAGCATGCATCCTTCCCACAGCAGCTGGATACAGTACAGCATGCAGCAGCCCCCTCTGCAGTTGGCTACTATGCAGTTGGCAGCCCCCCACACCATCTGGAGGCATGGCAGCCAGACCCATCACTACAGCAGCTGGATACACTGCAGCTCACATCCCCCACAGTAGCTAACTGCAATGTAGCCTGCACCCCCAGCCACTGGATTCAGTGCAGACTGCAGCCTACCCAGAGCATTTGGAGACTGTACAATATGCAGCCTTGTAGCAGCAGCTGGATACAGTGAAACCTGCAGCCTTCCCCCCAGCTAGACAAAGCAGAGCCTGCAACCCCAACAGCAGCTGGATACAATGCAGCCCCCACAGTAGCTGGATATAGTGCAGCCTGTAGCCCCCAACAGAGACTGATACACCTCAGCCTGTACCCTCTCCACTGCTTGTCTAATTGCTTAATTCCATGCACTTGCAGTATATCTGCCCCATTTCAGACTTTCACAGCAATAACCTGTCAGCAGCAAGCTTACTCACTTATTTATTTATTTGAATTTTGGTAACCGGGTAAGCCCACTGAGACTATGCAGTCCCTTTTTCAGGGGCCGACCCGGGGGACAGTACATAGGATGTTAGAATACAAATGTTTAATACAAAGCCATACACTGAAGTAACCAGCATTAAGTAAACACACACAGTATGAGACAATGATATCTTACGGAGAAAATGAAAAGAATGTAATACAATTCAGTGCACAGAGACGCTGCATAATCCACACTGGTGAGGGCAGGGCTAAAATATAGAGCTGATTCTGGCAGTCGTATACATTGTCTACATCTAAAACAAATTCAATGTACAGAACCTCTACATAAATCACACAGGTAAGAGCAGGGCTAAAATATAGTGCTGTTCCTGACACATAGGACCTTTGCAATTGCAGCTGGTGTGCAGGATAGTGTAGGTGAATTTATGTAAGGCAGGAGCAAGTATCTAGGTCACATAAATAGTTATGTAGGACAAGCTTGAAACTAGGGAAGGTCATGCAAGAGAGGATAGACAGAGGGAGGGAGTTCCAGACCGAAGGTGCAGTGTAGGTAAAGGATCTTCTACTAGCAGCTAGACGTGCCGACGGTACGGATAACAGTGGGAAAGAGGAGGAGGAGTGAAGGGTCTGGCAGACAGGTTTTCTGACAACAATGTTGGATAGACTTGGGGGAGTGAATAGGTGTGTGAGCTTATAGAGCAGGCAAAGGGAGAAGTACTGGAATTTATGTTCCAGTTGAAGCCAGTCCGGAGATGCCATTACAGTGCAATGATGCTGACGGGGGGCAGCTCCTGAGGCACTGCACCCTTTCCTATGATACACTTGCTTTAGTTGGTTTAGGGGAGAGCACTTCATTGATAAGAATGGGGGGAGCCATAGGAAAGTAGAGGGAGGAGGGAGGCAGTGGCGAGCTTCAGGCAGGATGCTTTAGACAGTAGTGGATGGAGTCGGTAGAGCAAACCCAGCTTTTGATGAAGAATAGTAATGGTTTTATTGACATGAGTTTCAAAGGAGAGGCTAGGGTTGAGGAGAATGCCATGATATTAAAAAGAGTGTACTTGTTCTAAGGTTTCACCATTCCGAGTGGTAACAGTGAATTGGGGGGTGAGATTGGTTCTATAGGTGTGTGGGTGGAAAAGCATTGCTTTAGTTTTTTTAGTGTTCAGGAGCAAGTTGTTAGCAAGGAACCATGCCTCCAGTTGATGAAAGTCAGAATCCAAGTGATGACTGAGCAATGAGATGGCAGCAGAGGACCTATATATGATGGCATCATCCAGACATAGCTGAACAGATGCCCCTCCGCAGGAGCTAGGCAGCTGGTTAATGAACAGTAAGAAGAGCAGAGGCCCCAAGATAGAGCCCTGGGGTATGCCAAGGGAAACGGGTCTGAAGGTAGATTGGCAGTTGGCCCATCTAACACTTTGGGCACAGCCAGTGAGGTAGTTTTGAATCCAGGTAGTGGAGTGTTGGTCAAGCCCCAATAATTTTAATTTCAGTATAAGCTGTTCATGGTTCACCAAGTCAGAGGCTTTGGTGAGGTCCATAAAGATGGCCCCGGTTGCCTGGCCACGGTTGAAAGTGAGTTTAATGTCTGAGATGCAATACCACCTTTCAATGTCAGTGTGTGCAATGCACAAATATTCCCTCAGAGTATTAGTAGACATCAATGGCCCTCCCCCTTGCAGTAAAATGGAGGTGCAATACTATGCAAGTCACAAGAATCGTTACCTCCCTCACAATACTAGGGAGTTCGATTACATGTACTGTAAGTACTGTTTTTTAAATAAATCTTTACTCTGGTACTGGTGCTGCACGTGTCTTTTTGTGTTGAGATTTTTTTCGTATAGCACAGTGTGGTAGTGGAGCGGCTTTTCTGTGTTTCTAAGTTCTGTAAGTTACAGCAATTGATCCAGTCCATCACAGGGATCTATTTTAAGAATACAGTTTTCAAGGGATTGAACCTTCTAACAATTTAAAATGTTGTTATTTTAGAAGTATTCTTTCAGTTTCTATTAGTTGTAGGTGTACAGGCAGGATTATTTTAAATGTATTTCTCTCATGCATTGTTTTGTTAAGGATTTTAAACCAGGAAAAGGCACTATATATATACAATATAAATATAAATACAATGTATTCTATCTCTCTATCTGTCTGTCTATCTGTCTATCTATCTCAGTACAAGGGCCAATTAAAATATTGCAGTGACCCACTCACAATACCAGGGGATGCACACCCACTCACAATATTGGGGGGGGGCTAATGCCATGTAAGTCTATGTCACCACACACACACACACACACACACACACACACACACACGCACACACACACAATACCTATGTGCAAAACCATGCACAGTTCCAGCAATGCCAAGCAACTCACTGTGATACCCACTCTGTTCCCCATGCAGGTCACAGTAATACCATGCACAGCTGCAGCAAGCCCCTAAACCAGAATACCAGGGGTTCAAGGCCTTGCAAGTTACAGTGATACTCACTCCCTCACTCGTACTACTTTCATCTGTGGCTGTAATCTCCAACTCACTTCCTTTCATTCTCTTCCACTTATCCACCCCTAACTCTTCAGATCTGCGTCATCCACCCCAGGTTGGAGACTTTGGGGGTCAGGATTGCCCACCACACACTCACAGGACAGGCTACTATCTATTCAGGCAGTGAGATGTTGGTGTGGAGGGGCCAGTAATGCATGGCTGTGCTTGAGTGCTAACACTTCAAACAATAGCCTTCTATTTCCACCCCAAGAATGGCATTCTGAGTAGCTGGAAAACCCTCCAAATGCATTTTAAGGCATCAAAAATCATTCAGCTTTCAGGGGCCTAGGCAGCCCCTGAACTCCCGGCCTATTGGTTAAGTCACAGGGGGCCCCACAATTCAATTTTTCCCTTGCCACCATGACTTGTTAATCCAGCCCTGGCTGAGAGGCTATTTCCAATCTATAAAGTAAACTTAAAGCTGGATTACATTTAAACTTATTTTAAGACAAATTAGTTTCTCGTTAAATCTTTACTCCTTCCTATGCTTGTTTATGGGGATCTAATTATTCAATCGCTTCGAAATCACCGCTTGCCTCCTTAGACATCCTCTAGCATTGTATCTTCAGTTTTATTTTTGGAGTGCTATTTTCAACTCATCATGGTCTTTTGTAGAAATCTTTAAATTGAACCTCGCTCACAAACAGATAATTAAAACACTGCACTTTTTTTGCATTTAAAACTGTACACAAGTGTCTCAATATCGTGTGCTCCCAGGTCACTCCTGTAAAAAAGCTTTCAGCTTAGTGTGCTATACCTGGTTAAACAACTAAATAAAAAAAAATTAAAAAATAAAAATATCTCTTAGGCTGATTATCATTTTTAGCTCAATAGGATCTGATTATAATCTCTGTTAGTCTAAGATAGTTACTTGCTCCTTACCCAGATTCTAATCAAAGTCCATAGCTCTAACATTTAACTACTAGGCTGCACATACTTGGAATGATGTGCAAAAACTTTTTAAACTACAGAAATTTGTATCTATTAAAAATTCAAAGCATTGATAGCTACATTTTTAGGTCTTGTCTTTGTTACTAGTGCTATGCATTATTTTTTATACATTTTATATTTTGTGTACTATATTATACTTACATCATATTTTTGTATTGTATAATCTGTTTTATGAATTTCTTCCGAAGCTACCACATCCCTGGGACACAACTGTAAAAGTCACACTCTCAATTCACCTTCCTTCCAAATAGGTTTGAATTTGAAACCAGCCTTCCAAATAGTAGGAAACTGATTGAATAAACAACCAACCGTACAGATGTACAAGATGTTGAGCAACACCTGGCTCAATTATCTGCCAAGGCTGAATATCCATGCAAAGTGATATTTTGCCCTAGATGACTCTAACGTTCCCACAACAACCAATGTGAAAACCACTTTCTTTTCTTACTTTGTACCATATGGGGATAGCGGTATCAAAATCTTTTGCCAGTTGTGAAGTTACAGAAAAATACCAATTAAAAATGTAGGCTCCATCTTTCTTATTGCTGACCAATTGATTGTCTGCTAATAAATGCAGACAAGTCTCCTTTATCAGGGTCTGTTTGAAATGTTCTCAGAGTTTGGTTAGATGATTCTTTAGTCAATCAATGGCTTTGTTAAAATAACTTACTTTGGCATCTCTTAGTCCCGTAACTGTACTAGTATGGCAATTTTAGTAAACTGAAAATGAGCATAACTTTGGGCCCCACAGGAGGAACTACAATGATAGGGATGACATGGGCTGGGGAGACATGGTAGTCTTGAAGCACACTAAGCATACCTGGTGCATGCATGTGGCATGCATGTTTAGAGATAGTGGACTTGATTTTCAAAGCCCTCGTAGATTGACACAGTTTGTGTCAATCTATAGCTGCAGCAAATTCCAGGTGTAACAGAGACCTTTCGCCCTAATTTATAAAACAGGGGGTCACTGTGTCAAAGACCCAGGAATTGATGCAGCTGCAAGGCTGTGCTAAACATTGGGCTCACCTGCAGGTCTAGATAGAGGGATCTTTCACCCCCCCAGTGTAACCCTAGATGACTCATGGATTTTGGGGGGGTTAACTGTGCTGGGAAAGTGGAGACCGGGGCCAATAGAGCCCTGGGGGTGCCATGGGGCAAGGGGGCATGGCGGCAGTGGGAGGGACATGTGCAGGCACCCGGCGGAGGTGCCATGGGACTTGCTACACAGCCAATTGGGCCAGCTGGTGAGGGGACATGGCCGGACCATGATGACTTCAACCCCAGAGTACTGCAGCCCTGGCACCGGCTCCACAGGACCCACAGCATTGTGGTCAGACATCTGCCAGCTGCCACATGGGAGGCTCTGTACATGGGGAATGTCACGGTGCCCAAGGCACATCCCCAGCTGCCAACTGCATCCTGCAACCTGTACCCACTGCCACTCAACACCTTTAGAGGACTGTGGGACCAGTGGGGCAGGTGCCAGGGCTGCTGTCACCTGTGGTCTGGGTCATCATGGTCTGGATGTCCCCCCCAATCAGCTGTATGGTAAGTCCCATGGTATCTCTGCTGGATGCTTCCACATGTCCCTCCCACTACCACTGTGCCCCCTCCCCCACTGGCACCCCCAGGGCTCCATCAGCCCCTGGTTCCCACCTTCCAGGTCCCCCCACCTCAATCACCTCCCTGCCAGGCATCTGCACAGGGTCTTTAGACCACCTTCTATCATGTTTAAAGTCAGCTCCCTGTTGTGCCCACAGTGGGGCTTCTGGAATTAAAAAAAGGGGATGGTGTAGCCCCACCATGGTGCAACCACTCTTGTGACCTGGCACACAGGTGCTTCTGCCACAAGGGGGGTGCAAGGTGGCTTTGCCACATAGCATTCCAATTTCAAACACAGCAGGCATTAAAAAATTGGGACGCCTGCAAACTGTGATGCAAGGTACCACTTGCGTCCTACCCCTTTGGTGCAGGCACCTTGCATCTTATTGTTTCTTTTGAAAATTGAGCCCCGTGTCTCAACAGTGGGGCAACAATAACAGAGGAGAAAATGCCTCCCATCCTCGCCTCACAGGATGGAGCCATAGCATGCTCAGGCCAGGCACTGCCTGACAACCAGCACAAAAGGATCCCCTTGCCAACAAATGCAGACTCTTAGATTGCCCTTCTACAGGCAAGGGGGATTCTCTGGAGGGACTGTGGCAGTGCGACGGAAATGGGTGGTGGGCTATGAAGCAGATGCTGCCAGGACAGATGGAAAGGAAGAGCAATTATTAGAAAAAGTGTTGCAGGGGCATATTTATCCAGGATGGTTTTAAAGCCCCTTTGGCATACTTGAAGGACTAAGGACCCTCTTAGAGCTTAAGCATAATGCTATGCTATCATGTAGTACTATGGGGCAGTTTTAGTTCCATACACTGTGCTAAGCTGCACTGTGCTACTGGAACCATTGTTGGTGGGGCACTGATGATCGTGGTGTAAACAAACAAATTCACTATTTTTTAAATAAAAAAAAATGGGGGTATTAATGGTGCAGAGTACCCCATTCTTATCAGAAATAGCTGATATTTACATTTCTGTTAAAAATTTAAGCTAGGGAGCTTAGTCCTAACCTCCAGTTTTTTTTCTGTACATACACTATACTATGTGGAATTCATGTATAGTAAGTACTATGTGAGGGTCCTTAGTGCTCCTTCAGTGCTGCCCCTTCCATCCAGATAATATTCAGATTTAAGGTTTGTTAGCTTGAAGATCAATGGATGTTCTCAGAATTGCTTATTATGACTTCCAGATTATGTTTATTTAGTTATTTTTATGGTTTCATGAGCTAATTTTGGAATGACCAACTTCTAATTGTCACAGTAAGGCTGTAATTGCTAAGAAATGTTAAATAACACCAGGCCATCAGACAAAATTTGGTTTATTTGTAAACACAAGATCTAATATTGTTCAGGACTTCATTTGTCTGACTCAAGGTGGTAGTAGTAAGTTAAGAATAATAATATAACTAAAACATGTGTTTTTCTTGGTAAGCTGATACACTGGTCTATCGCAGATAAAACCCCAAGAATATTCACATTTCCTTATTTATATCCAAAACAGTCATCATCTGATCTTGTTGATCCAGAAAAGCAGCTGGAGAACCTGGAGGCCAGTTCTGACATAACATCACAAACATCTGTTAATGGCCATAATCACTTGACATACCACGCATTTCAAACCTGTGGGCAATGGTACTTCAGAATGGATCAGTGAGTTGCAGATATAAATCAATGCACCTCCCCTCTATTTCTGTCCTTCTTGTATACTGAGAACCCTACTGTAGAATTTAAATCAGCTGATCTGGGATTTCATTTAAAAGCCACAGTTCTGAGATTCCCACAATGTGCAAGTTAAATTTTTGAATTATTCTTCCTCTCCCTTATTCTTTAGGCTGCACATATTCAGATGGCTAATATGTAGCTCCTTATCTTAATATCAGCATTTGCTATGGGACTGTCTCCAGTCGTTTACTTAACAAAAGCCCCAAGTCATTATGGAAGGAAATATTACAAACAATTAAGAATAAGAAGAAAATGAAGGTACAATATAGACAATTACGAGATGGATTCAGAGTGATATACTGTACAAGGAAAAACATTAAGCAGTAGTTTATTGTTATGGTAAAAAGTTTGCAGCTATACTTCCATTTTAGAGTACCGTTTCTCTCCTGTCTTGTAAAGTGCCTTTCCCTACCGATTTAGTCTGTTTTAGTATTATTAAATATTTGAAACAATTAATAGTGAGTATAAATAAATATGTCTCCTGTAAAGTTTTGATCAATATTTTCAACTGTATGTGAGCACACACACTGTAACGTTGCATAATTTTTGCTGCTCCCTAACCTTATCAGGCACTGGGGACTTCAGAGCTAACTCCAGACCACCAAAACTAAGACCTTACATGGTAAACATAAAATGAATTGTGGCAACATATATAGTAAATGGATTTGAAACAAAAATGAACAGCATGGATCAACATCGGTTCTTGCAAAGGAGTTAATAATGCTGGATATAAAAATGTTTTAAAGGTGATGAGAAATAATTTTTTCATAGTGAACTGCCCTTCCATTATCCTTTCTATGCCAGTTTACATATTCTTTTTTAAATATATTTTTATTGTTTTTTTCAGTAAAAAACACAAAACAAAAAAACAAAATACCAGCAAGCACAACAAACATACACAAAAAAAACACATGGCTTCGGCTGCAAGTTACAGTCCATTGTGATAGATAATTTCTAGAACCATTTCTTTTCAATAATGCATATCCCGGAATACCAAGGACATATGGGCTTTCATAGTACATTGCATTCAAGGTACAAAATCACTGCAAGTTGCCATTATGTATAGTACTGATTTCCTCCATAAGATTTCAAATTGCGGAAGCATCTGTGACACCTTTGCAGTTAGTTTCTCTGTTTCATAAATGTCAATGATTAACTTATGCCATGCTTCTGCTGAAGGTACTCTGTTCATAAACCAGTGTTTAGTAATAGCTGTCCTGGCTGCTAACAGTAGGTAGTAAGGAGTTTCCTAGTTGGGAGGGGGGGTTGAGACCTCTTGGTATATCAAGAAACAAGGTTAATTGTGGGGTAACTACATGGAGGGTTCGAAAAGCACCCTCAGTTTGCTTTGTGCTGATGCCCAGAAGGGCTGAAGACTCAGGCAAACCTATAAGATGTGGGCATGGTTCACTTTAATTTTTCCGCAAGCCCTCCAGCAGTGTGGCGGGGGCGGGGACGAGTGTCATATTTAGCTTGAAGGGAAGGTATACAAGAGTAACAGGTGCTGCCCTTCCATCAGAACTCCTTCCATATATAAGAATGAGTAGGTTTATGTATATACATAAGATATTTTTCCCACTGTTGAGGAGTAATTTCTATACCCAGATCTTGTTGCCATTTTATTCTAAGGCAGGAGGTGGAGGTATGTTCCAAGGCCAGTAATGCAGCATAGATCTGGGAAATTAAAGAGGCCGGTGGTACTCCTGTCAGAGTTTGCAGAACAACATTATGAGAGCAGGAACAGGCTTCAGTTTACATATTCTGATATGCTTTAAACAATTTTTGATAAATAAATAATCTAGCTTTGGGGTGCCCTCAGACCTACATAAGAGTTCCACTCGCCTCAGCCACTACCGCTCCTTCTTTTCATATTCTGAAGACATTCGTAGACATCAGTTACACTATTCCATGGTGTTCAACTGAGTGACCTGGAATAATGTTACTGACATCCTAGAATGACTAGTCAGTATAAAAAAAGGAAAGCAGCAGCTGATGAGGAGAGATGGATTCAGGGTAGTGACAAAGGCAAAAAAGAACAGATTATTAATGTAACAAAAAAGTGCCAGAACATATCAGAATACTGTATAGGCACTACAAGGAAAACAGGAGAACCGCTGGAGGTGTAAAAAAAAAACTTCCTATCACCTGTAACATAGACTACTGCTTTAAAGGGTATGAATGTAAGCTTAGTGCACACAAAATATTGAGGAATAGAAAGAACTGGGGCAAAAACAAATACTGGTAGGAATAAATTCTGTAAATACACAAGTGAAAAAGAAAAACTGAGAAATCAACACAAAGGATTAAAGAGTAGAGTGCTAATTGATAAGGACTGGGAAGCACAAAAGCATCCACATTTTTAATTTGTCTTCTGATTTTATAAAAGAAAGGGGTTGGGCAAATTAGTGAGCTATTGTAGGTATTCTATTCAGAGGAGATGATGCTGATAAATTATGTGATCTCTTCATAAAAAAGGAAAAGGCGAGAGATAAACAAAGGTTATGGATTACAGTATATAGGGTTCAGCTGTGAATTCCAGTGAATTGTCTCATGAGTTTGTAACACCTCTTGCAGTAATATTCAGTGAGTAAATTAGAACAGGGTATATATCTGTTGACTGGATGGATTAGTACAGTATATTTATTTTGTTTTTGGTAACTGGATAGGTACTCTAGGCAGGAACTGCCTTTTTTCAGGGATGCATATATAGTCCTTATTTAAAAAAAAAGGTTCAACAGCAGAACCCAGAAATTATAGACCAATAAATGTAACATCATAACCAGGCAAATAATAAAAACGATTATTGGAAAGAGAATTGATGATCATCTAAAAGAAAGGTGGTACAGTCTAGGGGTTAGAGCATTGATTCGGGAACCTGGAGATGAGAACAGGTTCAAACTCTGTATTGCAAAGGAGTGCATATAATGTTTTTGCCCTATGTGACCTTGAATAAGTCAAGTGATCTTCTAGTACTGCAGTCCACCTAGCTGTGGAAATGGGTAGAAGCATAGCCCCACTGAAAACAAGATGTTGCATCTCAGCTGTACTATCCTGGTAAATAAATAGCAAAAGAACAAACAAAAAATGCTTAAATGCAATGCCCCAATATGGATTCAGTAAGTAAAATATTGAAAAGCAAAATTCTATTTCAGGAAGAAACTAAAACATTGACTCCCGTAAAACTTTTAATTTGGTACTACAGCAGGTTAATACATTGGTTAGATGGTAATAGATGTACAGAATGGAAGCCTGCCTGAAAAGTATCACACCAAATAATGAGAGGGGTGCCTTTGGGATCAACTCTTTTTAATAAATGTGTGACCAAGAGGCAGGGGTGAGTAGCTCATTTTCTAAATGTGCAGATGATAAAAACTGGAAGAGTAGTAAGTTCACAGGAAGATATTAATGAGCTTCATACAGATCTAAATAAATTAGAGCAATGGAAAAATAAAGGGTAAATGAGTTTTAATGTTGGAAAATGTTAAGATTATACAGCACTGTAAGAACAAGATCAAATGACTAAGCAAATGGTACAGAAATTACCACAAGCAAATAAGAAAACATTTTGTGTTTTACTGTAAACAATAAACTAAAATAGAGGCCATATTGCAAAGCTGTAGCAAATAAAATGCTTGCCTATACTAAGATAAATTAACTGCCAAAAACTAAGTTAAGGCATCAGTTAGGGTTGAAGCATGGTACTACAGAAGGAAGGAAATGCAATGTTGGGTAAAAACGTCTTCTGTGTCTTGTTTAATCTATGACGTTTCTTAGGTGTAAATGATCACAAAATGTAGCATTAACATTCCCCTAACTTCAGCACTCTTTCCAGGCACAGAAAAACAATGACGCACCAATCCATGCAGCGAGCATGCCAAAGTTAGGGCAATATCAGTGCTGCATTGTGTGATCATTAAAACCCCCAGTGTAACACCTTAGTGATGTTTTTTGTTTTTCGATTTTCTATTTTTTTCTGCAAAATAAGTCAATAGGTTTGGAATATATGGGGAAGAGTGTAAAATTGCATTTTCTTATGCCTCTCACAGAGAGGAACAAGCTGGGGTATAGACAGCAGAGCTCTTTTGATCTAAAATACTCTTTTGTTTTGGGTAAACAACAAAGGTCTGAGCCCCTTTCATCCAAAAGAGGCTAAGTGTTGACCATAAATGTATGCTTGGTCCAGTCAGATGGCTCATTGCAGGGCGTGAGCTGGGGGTAGAGTCTGATTACATATGACTAGTTCAAACTAGTTCTGATGTGGAGGAGGTCTCAATGATCAAATGGAATGTACAGGGTGTGAAGTCAGAGGGGCAGGGCACTTGATATGGACAAAGGGGTTGGCCTGCTATGGCTATTTCTGCCTGTATTTATCTCATGAAATTATGCCTTATCTTGGGATGTGGAAGCCTCGCCATCGCAGTCCAGTCTGCTAAGACTCACCAGATCCAAGTTGGGTATCAGTGTAAAGTATCTAGAAGAGGTTAGTTAGGTTATTCTGTTGATTTCTACCGTTTCCCATTTGTTTCCATTTTTGTAGTGTACTGTATTCCCATACTCTTTAGAGTGTAGAATCCTGTACCATATGTACAGCTGAACTGCAATGGCAAATAAGTGGGGTGGCAAAGTGGGTAGTTAGAGTCTGCTGGCGTGTGGCAGACTCATGACAACTCCTTCTATACCCTAGCCTTCAACAAACATCAAGTTGTGCCTCTGTCACCAGCCAGTTTACCCCCCTCAACTGCTACTGGACTGAAGTGATCCAAGTGCAGCTACACAACCCCTCAGACGGAGAGGCAAGCAGTTGAGCCAGACAGTGATTTTGTGTATAAATACCTGTGTACGCCTGCTGTTGACTGCCCATTTAGCAAAGTTATAAACTACCTTCTACACTGCACAGTTTACAATTACCTGCTGCTTTGTACAGTTTGTAATTACTTGCTACTTTGCATGGCTCTATCTGCAGCTTGATTCATCAGCTGTTTTGTAGCATTACCATGACTAACAGCACCAAACACTGTAGCTTACCCTCCAGCACTTTGATTTAACCGACCTGTGTGGCAGCACGGTTGCAGTTGAGTCAACCCAAGATTTGAAAGCACCCGGTGTAGACGCAGTGGCATCTCTTCAGCAGCCGCTAAGTAGGGCAGCAAAATGGGTAGTTAGAGTCTGCAAGATTCAGCTGGTGGAAGTTGGGGGTGGGGCCAGATTCTTTGTCTCTGGACTTAATGCAATTTTATATCCTGGTTTATTTGTTTGTAATTTTAAATAACAACTCTGGCCTGTAATTGTTTCAAATATGTTAACGATTGCATTAGTTTTGTATCTTTTGGATTTACCCACACCAGCCATCTTTCATGATCTTTGTCCCAGGGTCAATGGGCCCGATGGCACTGTTATTAGCCTGGTTGGTGGGGTAAAGGTTAACAGTATAACTGGCTCAGTTAGCTTATATAACAAAGTTAAACTTTGTCTAACCCTGCCTAATAT
Source organism: Neoceratodus forsteri (assembly GCA_016271365.2). NCBI lineage: Eukaryota > Metazoa > Chordata > Ceratodontiformes > Ceratodontidae > Neoceratodus > Neoceratodus forsteri. The sequence goes on from CM028135.1 coordinate 612,026,523, forward strand.
TAATGATGCAAAATTGTCTTGTAAGTTTTAAAGGTATCTTCTGTGTAATCTAAGAGGATACTGCATATCAGTTAAAAATTGGAATGATATCTCCAGAGTTTTATGTATTATATCTATGGTGATTAAGGATAAGACCTTTGCACTTTCAGTGAGATTGAGAAAATTATTATTAATTCTTCTTTTAATGTCTGGTTCAGTTCACCCTCATCCAGGTCCTGCAGTTTTTGATTTATCTGATGATTCTTCCTGTTTCCCTAAACCCACTTTGAAGATGATTCATCTAAATGTGTAAAGCTTAATGTTAAAATGGGACTAATTTGAAGCCTGGGTCCAGATGCATGATTTTGATCTGACAGGCTGGTCCGAAACATGGTTAATGGATGGGGTTAAAGATGCCAAAATCCTTTTGGAAGGATATTCAATCTATAGAAAAGATAGACAGGATAAGGGAGTGGGGGGCTGACCTATGCAGCCTCCAAACTGGTTGTTATTGAATGTGTCCCTCCCCCCAAGTTAAGTATGTGATTTTGTTTCTCTGAATGCAATTTAAGGGCAACACAAAGTGTTAACTATCATTTCTGTCTTTATATTGTCAGGTTGCTATAAAGAAGGTTGGAGGTCATCCAAAGTTTTAAACAAACCCTAGCAGTTAACAGGGAGTGGATTCTCCTGGGTGAGTATTATCTTTTTATCCCTCTTCCCACCCCCCCCGACCTGCCACTCCTTCGGCAGCTCAGTGTTCCTACTGCCCACCAGTTCATCCCCCGCTGCTAACTCTTGCCACCTTAATCCCTGACCTTACCTGGTTCCTGGAGGGTTCTGCTTATCCCTGCTTGACAGCCCCCCCCCCCGGGGGAGAGCGAGGGAGGGGAGTAGCAGGCTCTCTATATCCTCTAGGGTGACAGATGTAGGGGGATGGAAATAGTGCACTTGGGGGACTGTGGCATGGTGGGACATGACAGCCATCATCCAGCCTGGCTAAGACAGGTGATTTCCAGTTTTTGTGGCCCACCCACCTCCCACATGCATGCAGCTGCAACGGCATCCTGGGGCAGGAGCGTTTGGTGGCAGGGGCATTCGGAGGCATGTGGTCACCCATGCCAGGAACACCTCCACTAAGCCACCACCAGGAACCACTATGAGAGTGGCTCGCAGCAACCCACCCCCGGGAAGGAAACATCCAAAGGATGATTGTGACTCCCTCTGCCAGCCTCCACTCCTGACATCTGAGCTCAGGGCACAAACTCAGATCACCAGTGTGCCACAGCAATGCCCCATCGCTTGGTGCCACAGAGCCGGCCTCTCCTGGGTGATTTTAACACGAACTGGGATAACAATCAAGCAGATTGATTTTAAGGCCCTTTGTTGGAATCAGGCCTTCACCAATTCAGAAAAGTCGGAAAAGACTTGCCTGCTCCTGTTGGAAGCTAAGAAACTTGCTATACTGTAGAGAACAAACTAGAACGCATTTGAGGAACTGGGAACTTGGTAAAACACAATATTGTAGGGGACTAGGAAGGTAAGCTACACTTTCTACAGAAAGTTTCATTATTTTCTTATTGGCATTAAGAATTGCAGGATTCCATTAAAGTGTAGTAATTTTATAACCAGAGGGGTTAAAATACAACTGAAGTTGCTTGATTTCTGTCTAGACACATAGGATTTGGAAGGATATTTGTGCAATATTTTAGAAGTGTCCTGCTGGCTGAACAGTGAGTTTGCTTTTATCCCTGGACTCAGTAGAGTGGTTTGTGTAGGAGCAGTGGTCTAGTACATTGTGGTGTTGGTTGACTTACTATAAAGGGCAGTACTCACCAGGGTGGTGGAGCAGTGGTGTATTTGATTGTTTCTAACAGTCACCAGTGGTTATGGCATTTCCTTTATAGCCAAGGTTCTGACATCACTTCCTCAACAGGTCTTGGAGCAGAACTGTAATATTCTTAATTACCCAGCACAGTGCATACAGGGTAAGTACACACACACAAAAAAAATTATATATTACTCATTGTATATTATAAGGAAGAGGGACATGTGGGGAGTGGTGCAATGCACTGGCTGTGGGGCAGCAATTTTCCGGGAGACATTCTGGAACCTGCATTGCTGCCCTATTTGCAGGCAACTGTCAGCTCTGAGGGAGGAGGTTGCCCACCTCCAGGCTGAACTGGCAAGGACTAAGGAGGCCTCCCCCACCCAAACAGCACCAGTTCCACAACCACTGCCTCACCAATTTTTGAAAATTGTTTTCAACCTATAACCTTTTTCAAGATGGCTGCCAGGCTGGGCGTGCGATCGTTTGCTCTTTAGAAGATTCATGTTGCAGTTGAGCGTTTTTCGTTTTTAAAGTTTTATTTTAAGTTTTGATTTGTTTTATTAGCGGTATTTTCGCCGCTTTGTTTTTATATTTTATTGATTTCTTTAGTCGCGTTGGTCTCACTGATTAGTTGGCCTTCCACCTTTGGATCTGGGATTGTGGAGGATCTGTGGGTTGCTGTGCAGCGTATTGCTCCCTTGTTTTTCGATTGTGACTGAGTACTGACGCCGCATTTCTATCTCTAAGTCGCCCAGTCCTGGTAATCGATCCGGGCGTCTAGTATACGATTAGGCGAGCTGCGGCGTCTGGTGCAAATGCTGGTGATGCCCGTTCTTGGAGTATAGGATGGCTGGTTTATTCTGCCGTCTGTTCATCTGGTGTGTGAGAATCTGTGGATCTGGGATTTTGGATTTTATGCAGAATAGACTTTTTGCTCTGAGGGTCTTGAACCTACCAGTTTTTGGTTTTCTTTCCTACCTTGGATTGCTTTACTTGGTCTTGAGTACTGTGGCGGGGTCTACATTGGATTCAGCCTGTTTTTGAATTTTTTGTTATCCTGGGAAGGCTTCATTTCTAAGGAAGGTGGAACTCTTTTGAGTCGGTTCCTCAATGCTGGTTTTGGACTACTTCGTGGGTGTTGTCTGGATTTGGGGACTTTTGCATTTATTTCCCTGCTTTTATTGCCCTATCTGGTGAATCCTGACTCTTCTGACTGTAGTGGTGCAGAGGTGGGGCATCCATCACTGGGGAGTCAGTGGGTGGCAGTCTTTTCTTCTAGGGAACCCCTGGGAGCCCATTTGGTTGGGCTCCATTGGGGTCTCGTAGTATCCACTGTAGCCTGGTGGTAGGCTGGGTATAACCTTTTGGGTTTTAGTAAGGGGAATATAGCTAATCCCGAAGATATTTCAGCGTCTTCTTTAGTGGACAGACTGTTTATGTGACTCAAGACCTCTTTGAATCAGTGAGAGTGTTTCTGGGGTTTTGGTCATTGGATATGTACTAAACTTTGGTTCAATTTGTTTTTCCATCACTAATTTTTTTGAGAATCGTTGTGCCTTTTGGAAGATCTTGCAGGGAGAGTGCTCAGGACTGGGATTCCCTGATTTTTAGTGGCCTCATTACTAATATAATTTTTCAACTATATATGGTAGTGAGAGTACCATTTTGTTCCTCCTGGCTACCATAGTGAGAGTATGGTGTAGCTCGGGGTTTATTATTCTTTTTGGTTTATTAAGTTTTTTTTATTTAGTGGCACCAGTTAGTGAGAGTTCCTGGTTGCCTGGGGGTTTTATTTTATTAGTTATTGTTTCGTTTGATAGTTATCTGATTGGAATTTTGGGCCTAGATCAGTTGGACGCTCTTAGATGTGTATAAAATTGTTTTAATATTTTAAGGGGTATTTTATTTTACTTTATTCATTTTTGGTTATTATTATTTAAGTGGGGTGGAGGGTTGTTGTTTGTATGAGAGTAAATAAATTGGTTTAAAATATGTGTTGGGGTATAAGTAAAATGGTTAGGCAGTACTCCCTCAAGACTTCGGATCTCCGTCCCTTTGAATTACCCCACTTACAGTGGAGGTTTATGCTAGATGTCAAATCTTGGCATTGTAAGATCAAAAGTAGAAGGATACGGGGATCTTGGAACTGTTGGGGGGGATGGGAGGGAAGAGAACGGATACGGGCAGTGAGGGCTAGGAGACGCCCTGGGGCGAAATGGGTACTGGAGCGAGGTCCTCCTTGCCTAGTTCCCATACCCAAGGGCACTGACTTGGAGTGTGTCAGGCAGGAAGTGGGATCACCCTTGGATTTCCGTCCCTTTCGGGCGGTGTTAAGCAATGCCAGGTCGATTAGGAACAAGACTGCAGTGATTGCGGATCTTGTTTCCTTAGTCGACCTGGCTTGCATCACGAGACCTGGCTAGATGGAAATGCTGGTCCTGTGTTGGACTCCAGCGGTTCGGCTGGTTCTCGAGATTCACCGCCTGAAGTGGACCGGAGGGGCGGGGGTTGTCATTCGTTTTAGACAAGATCTGATCTCAGAGGTGCCAGTTGGTGATACCAACTCCTTTGAATGCATAGTGGGTGCACGTGCAGGCTACAGGACCCTTCTTATCTACCGTCCACCAGGGGATGAGAGGGAGTTCCTGAAGGAGGTTGATGACTTCGTCGCCGACATGGTATTGGAATCTCCCAGATGGATAATTCTGGGGGATTTCAATGCCTGGGTCGACGATGAACTCTCGCCATTTGGTCAAAATCTCCTCCAATTAATGGATTCATTGGGCCTGTCACGAGTAATTACCTCTGCAACCCATGAGGGGGGGCATACATTGGACTTGGTTTTCCATCTGGGGATGGAGATATCTGATGTGGAGGTGGAGCCAGTCGGATGGTCTGACCATCATGCCCTGAGGTTTAGATTTGCGGCCCCCCGAAATAGGCCTGCCCCAGGAGTTAGTACAGTTCCGTCCTTTAGAGGGATTACCTCAGAGGGCCTAATGACGGAGCTGGACTTCTGGATTTTCCAAGGGATAGTATGGATCCAGGGCCACTGGTCTTGGCCTATAATAGGGTTGTGACTGAGGCCCTGGATGCCATAGCTCCATTCATGTTCGTCCCTGCATTTTCACCTAGGGGCTCCCTGGTTTGACGGGAGGTCCGTGAGTGGAAGAGGAAGGACGAAGATTAGAAAGACGTTAGGCTAAAACTCAACTAGAGGTGGATAGACTTGAATTGTTAGAACATTATAAATTCTACCAATCAGCAATCTCCCATAAGAAGGCAGAGTTCCTGTCCAAGGAAATTGCTGCAGCTAGGAATAGACCATCCCAGCTCTTCCGGACTGTGGACAGACTGTGCAATCCAGTCTGTCTCCAGACTGGTAGAGCATTATCACAGGTACAGTGAGGAGTTTAGAAATTCTTTGCTGACAAGGTATCCACCATCAGGGATGAGATCGCCAGTGTCTTTCTATTGAGCATTGTACTGATCAATCGGTGGTACTAATGCCCAGTTGTACTGGTCTACCTTTAGACTACCAGCAGTAATAGATATTGTGAGGATTATCCAGACTCTGCGACCTACCTATTGTAAGTTGGACCCAGGCCCTACTCACCTGGTGGTGGGGTGTGTAGATGTTATTGGCCCAGTTCTGGCTGGGATAGTGGTGGTGTCATTAGAGAGAGGGATCTTTCCGGATCTCTTAAAGGAGGCGGTAATATACCCCCTTTTGAAAAAGCCCTCTCTTGACCCTGACTGCCCAGCAAATTATAGACCAGTCTCTAACCTCCCTTTTGCAGGGAAGGTTATTGAGAAGGTGGTCGCTCTGCAACTGGAGGATCATTTGTCCATCCACAATATCTATGACCCTCTCCAATCCGGCTTCAGGAAGAGGCACAGTACAGAGATGGCTCTTGTTCGGGTATTGAATGATCTCCTGATGGCAAGAGATCAGAGGACCTGCTCCATCTTGGTTCTCCTGGATCTCTCAGCAGCATTTGACACCGTGGATCATGGGGTATTGCTCGACCACCTGTGGTTTCTCTGTGGTCTGAGGAGCAGTCCACAGTTGGTTTCGATCTTTTGGAGGCAGATCTCAAAAGTGGTATCGGGAGTTAACACCTCGGCCCCTCACTGTCTGCCCTGTGGGGTACCGCGAGGTGGGTGCTGTCCCTATGTTATTCGTGTATATGCTTCCACTGGGGACATTATAAGACGGTATGGGCTGAGTTTCATTGTTATGCTGATGATTCTCAGCTCTACCTGTCTTTATGCCTGATCAGGAGTCGGATTCCATCACTATGTTTAATAACTGCCTCCTGGAGATTCAGGATTGGATGAGTGCTGGTTGGCTTAGGTTGAATCCAGGAAAACTGAGGTGTTGGTTGTGGACCCTGGAGGGAGGATAACAGGGCTTGGATGGGAAACCCTCGGGGTTTATATCTTGGGGGGGCCCAGCTTCTAGCCTCTGGCCAAGTACGTAACCTGGGAGTAATTTTTGACGAAAGGCTGACTATGAAGATGCAGGTGTCGGCCGTAGTCAAATCTGCCTTTTTTCATCTGAGGAATATTGCCTGGGTGAAACACTTGGTTCCACGGGAAGATGTTCCCATTTTGGTCCACGCCTTTGTTACCAGCCATTTTGATTACTGCAATGCGCTTTATCTAGGGCTGCCGGGGGTGGATATCCACGTCAGGCTTGTGCAGAATGACGCAGGTTGTTGATGGGAGTTTCACGATCTAGCCATATAACACTTGTGCTGCGTGATTTGCACTGGCTGCCAGTACAGTGGCGGATCACCTTCAAGGTCGCATTATTGACCTTTAAGGCCCTACATGATTTGGGACCCCACTACCTGAAAGAGCTCTTGGTGCCTTACTGTCCTGCCCATTCTCTTCGCTCCTCTGATGAGGGATTGCTAGAGATTCCCAGGCTACATCTAAAGATGTCTGGAGGTAGATATTTTGCTTATATGGCACCAACCCTGTGGAATTCTCTACCTCGTCAGATACGAGAATGTCTAACTGTTGAAAGTTTTAAAAAACAATTAAAAACTTTCCTTTTTGCCTTAGCATTTGTTGGTACATAATGAGTAAGTGTATTGTATGGTTGTTTGATTTATTGTTTGAAATGTGATTTCACTTGTTTTATTGTAAAAGCACCCTGAGCTTGGGAAGGGCGCTTAATATAAACAAAATTTTACTTACTTACTTTTACTTACTCAGAGGTTGCCATGTGTGAAGAGCAGATGGACCACAGTAGGTTCGGGGAGGATGAGGGTGGTGGAACAGAGGCGTAGCCCCCGAGTTGCACCTCTACACAAATCATATGTCAGCCTGGCAAATCAAGGTTCCTCTATGATGACACCCTCATTGGAGACCAAGAAAAATGCTGGGGACATCCACAAGGGAGACCCACAAAAGAGTGGCAAGGGACACCACAGGGGAAAGAAACAGCTTCTGATAGGGGACTCAATTGTTAGGGGTGTAGACCTGGGGAAGGGAGAGGAGAGGGAAGTAAGGTGCCTGCCTGGTGCCATGGCTTGGAGGGACAGGAAGCAAATCCTCAGGATTGCAGAAGCAGCATCACAGGAGAGGAAAAGACACAGGCAGAAGGGGATAGGGAGAAGTACCAGGAGAAACAAAGGGAGGCAGGGAAGTCAGTAAGGGAAGCCAAAGCTCAGACAGAAGAACACATTGCAAAATCAGTGGTTAAAGGGGACAAAACCTTTTACAGGTACATAAGTGAAAAAAGAAGGACAAAGGGAGGGATAGTTAGACTGAAGGGGGAGGATGGGAGCAGCGTGGAGGATGACAACAGTAAAGCTGACATATTGAACAGGTATTTCTGCTCAGTCTTTACTAAGGAAGAGGGGGTAATGGGTCTGAAGGAGTACAAGGGTGAGAATGGTGCAGAAATGGACACAAGTCCCTTTACGAGAAAGGGTCCTGAAGGAACTGGAAGTAATAAGAGTTGACAAAGCAATGGGGCCAGATGGGTGCACCCCAGGGTCCTTAAAGAACTAAGAGAGGTGGTGGCTGAACCTCTGGCTATCCTGTTCAGCCAATCACTGGAAACAGGGGAGGTACCCAAAGACTGGAGGACAGCAGATGTAGTCCCCTTATACAAAAGTGGGAACAAAGAGGAAGCAGGGAACTACATTCCAGTCAGCCTCACCTTGGTAGTGGGAAAGATCATGGAAGCACTACTGAAGGAGAGATTGGTGGAACATCTGGTTGTCAATGGACTACAGGACCCAAGGCAGCATGGTTTCACCAGGGGGAGGTCATGTCAGACCAACCTCATTGAATTTTTTGACTGGGTGACTAGGGAGGTGGATCAGGGGAGGGCAGTGGACATGGCCTATCTGGACTTCAGCAAGGCCTTTGACACTGTGCCACATAGAAGACTATTACACAAACTGGGAATATGGGTGTGGGCAGGACAGTAGTGTGGTGGGTAGGTAACTGGCTGGGTGGCAGGACACAGAGGGTGGTGGTAAATGGCTGTCACTCCACAGAGGGAAGAGTGACCAGTGGGGTACCACAGGGATCAGTGCTGGGACCGGTCCTATTCAACATCTTCATCAGTGACATTGCACAGGATATAGAAGGCAGAATTTCACTGTTAGCTGATGACACAAAGCTCTGTAACAGAGTAGACACACCAGAGGGTGTAGACAGAATGAGAAGGGACCTGTAGAAACTTGAAGAATGGTCAAGGGTTTGGCAGTTGAAATTCAATGCAAAGAAGTGCAAGATAATGCATATGGGGCACAAAACCCTGGCACAATATATCAGTTGGGGGTGAGGATATAGCATGCACCAAGCAGGAAAGGGATCTTGGGGTTGTCATCTCTGATGACCTCAAGGTAGGAAACAGTGTGACAAGGCATCAGGTAAAGCAAATAGGATGCTGGGATGTATAGGCAGGGGCATCACCAGCAGGAAAAGGAGGTCATAATTCCGCTATACAAGACACTAGTGAGGCCCCACCTGGAGTACAGTGTACAGTTCTGGAGACCATACCTATGTAAGGACATAGACAGGGTAGAGAAGGTTCAGAGGAGGGCAACAAAGATGGTGCATGGGTTGCATCACAAATCCTATGAAGACAGGTTGAAGGAACTGAACATGTACTCCCTGGAGGAGAGGAGGGAGAGAGGATATGATAGAGACATACAAGTATCTTACAGGGAGGAACAGGTGCAGGAAAACACTATTTTAAGCGAAAAAGATGTTTCAGGACTAGAGGCATGGGATGAAGTTGGAGGGAGGACGATTCGGAGGAAACATGAGAAGAATTTCTTCACAGAGCGAGTGGTGGACAAGTGGAACACCCTGCCAGAGGAAGTGGTGGGGGCTGAAACAATCACGAGTTTAAGAATGCATGGGATAGACATAAAGGAATTCTAGAGGTCAGGGGTAAGGGGAAATAGACTTCTAGGAAAACAAACTGAACTTACAAGCTCAAATGGGCAGACTAGGTGGGCCATAGGCCCTTATCTGCCGACACTGTCTATGTATCTATGTATCTATGTAAACTAGATATCATTGTCCACCTCAGGACAAATGACCTAGCTAGGCATGAGATCAGTGCAGTGCAAGATGAATTTGTGGAGTTGGGAAGGGGCCTCAGACAGGTAGCAAGCACGATAACCTTCTTAGAGGTGCTGCCAGTCTATGGCAGGGGTGAGGCTAGGGTACTGCACACCATGCAGTTTAATGAATGGTTGCAAAACTGGTGCAGAGCACAGGGCTTTGGCTTCATTGGGGACTGGGGGTCCACCTGGAGAGATGAAGGTCTATACTGGCATGATGGTCTGCATCTGTCCAGGAAGGGAAACACGCTCCTAGGTGACAAGTTTAAAGGCTTCCTTGGCAAGCTTTTAAACTAGCCAAGGAGGGAGGTGCTGATAGGAAACAGGAAAGTTCAAGCCTCCCCCCACCAAACATGGCAGGTAGTAGGGTAAACACTGAGGTGCAGAACTTGACAGAGGGCAGGACAGGGGCAAATGGAAAAATGGACAAGGGCAATAAGAGCAGGGATGGGGTAAAAAAGAATAAAGCCAATATTAAATGGAGGGCAATGAGTACCAATGCCCATAGTCTGGGAAACAAGCTTCCAGAGCTAGTAGCCCTGATGGAAGAGGAACACTTGGATATTGTGGCAGTCACAGAAACATGGTACACGGAGAACCATGACTGGGATGTCAACATATCAGGGTACACAATCTACAGAAGGGACAGGGAGGGTAAAAGAGGAGGTGGAGTAGCTCTCTACATAAGGGAAAGGATCAAAGCTACAGAACTAAAAAGTAAAGGGAGAGGACAAGAGGAACTCTGGGTCACCTTGGAGACAGGAATGGCATCACAATCCGCACAGGGATGTATACAGACCCCCGTCTCAAGGGGAGAAATGGACAAGAAAATGATAGAGGTATTCTCAAAATGGCTGAAAAAGGGAGATACTGTTGATGGGGGACCTGAATATGCCAGATGTTAACTGGGTGACATGGACTGCAGCCACATCCAAGAGCAAGGTCATTCTCGATGCCCTACAGGGAGCATGCCTTAGACAGCTAGTGGTGGAACCCACTCGGGAGGGAGCAATATTAGACCTGGTACTCTCAAATGGAGAGAGGATCACAAACTTAGAAGTCAGTAGACATCTGGGAACAAGCGACCACTGCACAGTGTGCTTCACAATAAACACAACCATGGAGACAAGCCATACAAAGACAAGGATACTGGACTTTAGAAGGGCTGACTTTAGCATAATGGGTGAATACCTGAGGAATGAATTAGCAAATGGCCGGAAAGGAGGGGTTGAAGAACAATGGAGAAAAATCAAAACTGCCATCATGGAGGCAACAAGCCTTTGTGTGAAACAAATAAAGAAAACAAAGCGGAATGAAAAACCACTATGGCTCTCAAAAGAGGTGTCAGGGAAGGTTAAGGAGAAAAAGGCTGCATTCAAAAAGTACAAGGAATCACAGATGGAGCACGACAGGGAACTGTATCAATTAAAGCAGAAAGAAGTGGGGAAGGCAGTCAGAAAAGCAAAGGCCCAAACTGAGGAAAAGATAGCCAACTCAGTTAAGAAGGGGGATAAAACCTTTTATAGGTACATTAGGGAGCATAGAAAGGTTAAGAGAGGGATAGTGAAGATTAATAAAGGAGAGAGGAGGTGGGCAGAGGGAGACAGTGAAAAGGCAGAGATACTGAATGAATACTTTTGCTCAGTATTCACAAAAGAAGAAGAGGAGGAGTTACCTAAACCAAACAGTAGAAGCAGTCTGGATAATGGGGTTGACACCAGTCCATTTACAGAAGAAAGAGTACTGAAAGAACTCCTAAAAATCAAGGTGGACAAAGCAATGGGGCCTGATGGGATTCACCCTAGAATCCTAAAAGAGCTAAGGGAGGACCTAGTGACACCACTAACTACACTTTTTAACAAATCATGGGAAGATGGGGTGGTACCTGAGGACTGGAGGAGGGCAGATGTGATTCCCCTTCACAAAAGTGGGAGCAAGGCAGAAGCAGGAAACTACAGACCTGTTAGTTTGACCTCAGTGGTGGGGAAAATGATGGAATCACTTCTGAAAGAAAGAATTGTTCAGCACCTAGAGAGGCCAGGCACAGGACCCAAAGCAGCATGGATTCACAGCAGGAAGGTCATGTCAGACGAATCTAATCAATTTCTTTGACTGGGTGACCAAAGTAATAGACCAGGGAGGGGCTGTGGATATGGTCTACCTAGACTTTAGCAAGGCATTTGACACAGTCCCGCACAAAAGATTAATAATCAAGTTAGCCAGCCTGGGAGTGGGTCCCAGGGTGGTAGCCTGGGTAGCAAACTGGCTGCACAACAGGACACAGAAGGTAATAACGAATGGAACACATTCTGAAGAAAGGGGGGTTACCAGTGGAGTACCTCAGGGCTCAGTACTGGGTCCAATCCTCTTTAACGTCTTTATAGGTGACATTGCGGAGGGTCTGGAAGGAAAGGTATGCCTCTTTGCAGATGACACAAAGATCTGTAACAGAGTTGATACACAAGGGGGGGTAGAAAGGATGAGAAGGGACTTGGCAAGGCTGGAGGAATGGTCAGACATATGGCAACTTAGATTCAATGCAAAGAAGTGCAAAGTAATGCACCTGGGAAATAAAATCCAGGAGAAGAGTACACAATAGCAGGGAGGTACTAACGACAACAATAATGGAAGGGATCTGGGTGTAGTCATATTAGATGACCTAAAGGTGGGTAAGCAATGTGAGAAGTCAGTAAGGAGAGCCAGGAGGATACTGGGATGCATAGGGAGGGCATCACAAGTAGAAAAGGGAAGTGGTTATCCTCTGTACAGACAGTTGGTGAGACCCCATCTGGAGTACTGCGTGCAGTTTGGAGACCTCATCCATGAAGGACATAGACAGGATGGAAGCAGTCCAGAGGAGGGCAACTAAAATGGTGCAGGGTCTACATCAGAAACCATATGAAGAGAGACTGAGAGAGCTTAATATGTATACCCTTGATGAAAGGAGGGACGGGGGACATGATAGAAACTTTTAAGTACCTCAAGGGAATCAACAAAGTCAGGAGGATAGCATCTTTCAGAAAAGAGATGTGTGAGAACAAGGGGCACAATTTAAAGTTAGAGGGACGGCTCAGGGGTAATGTGAGAGAATTCTTTTTCATGAGAGAGTGGTGGGCCGCATGGAACAGCCTTCCTGAAGAGGTTGTGGGGTCTAAAACAGTGGGGGAATTCAAACATGCATGGGACAGACATAAGGCAATTATAGTGGGGGGTTGCAGGAAGTAGGTTGTTGGTTAACTAGAATCTGCAGCTTATCCAATAGGTAGGGAAATGGGCAGACTGGGTGGGCCAAGTGGTCCTTATCTGCCGTCAAAGTCTATGTTTCTCTGTTTCTATGTAATTGATCTTGAAGCATATTCAAACCAATTACAAGTCAGGCTAAGAGTCTATACTTGATTGCCTCTCACTCTTCTAAAGTTGTTGGTTCAGGTGTGCTTCTGGACTGTTTAAGTGATCACTGCCCTACCTTTTGCTTTGGGTCAGCAAAAAGGCCCAGGAGTAAACTCGTTTATATTGTCTCCAGAAATCATTGGCAATTAATTGATTATTTGAGAAAGTGCTGGAATGGTTTGAATTATACTTAAAAGGTAGATTACAATTAGTCACTTTAAAAGGATGGGAATCAAGCTTAAATCAAATTGTGTCTGGAGTTCCACAGGGATCTATTTTAGGCCCAACATTATACAACCTTTATATGAAGTCACTGAAATGTACTAATCCAGACATAAGTAGTCATCTGTATGCGGATGATACCATTATCTATGTAAAAGGTACATACAATATACAGATTCAAAATACATTGCAAGAAGTCTTTGACAAGTTGCAGAATTTTCTGCTACAGTCAAAGTTTGTTCTGAATTCCAAAAAATCCCAGGTCATGATGTTTTAAAAAAAAAAAAAAAAAAAAAGGAAGGAGTAGAGATGAAAGAACCCTTCAGATTAGGACCCTGGACAACTCAGTCCTTGAACAAGTTTCAAGCTATCGATACTTGGGTATGCATCTGGATAGTTCCCTTACGTGGAATGTCCTTATAGATCAGACCATAAAAAAGTAAATAAACGTTTAGGAGCACTATAATGAATAAAGCAGTGTACGATAGAATCAATTAGGAAGCATGTGATTAATACTGCTGTAGTTCCTTGTTAGATTATGGAGGTTTAATTTACATGGGTGCAACTGACTCTCTTTTGAGTAGGTTAGATATCATCTACAATAAACTGGGTCACTACATTACTATGGCACCAAGAAGAACTTACACAAATGAATTATATCAAGCTCTAAATTGATATACCTTAAGTGGCAGAAGATTGCATGCAATTATGTACATGGAAAATTGTTTCAGAAATTAAGTCCCTGATTATATAATAGACAGACTACATTTTAGAGAAATTAAAGTAGGGTTAAGATCTGCAGAAGGTGCAGAATACCAAATACCCAGATGTAATACTGAGTTAAGAATATCTAATTTATTTTATAGGGGACCCTTTTTATGGAACACACTGCCTGTTACACTTAGGATTAAAGATGGGAGGAAACATGCTGGACAAATAAAAAGTTGGTTTAGGAATGGGAGAATTAAGTAGGAATGTATGTAGGTCCTTAGTGGATTTTATGGATTGATTGTACTGTACCTGTCTAATGTATATGCATTATTGTATGTAGTGAATTTTATGTATTATAGTATGTATTTTTATTTATTTCTATTGTAGATTTGATGAGTGATCGTGTATTCAATGTAACCAATGCTGACCTTAAGGACCTCACTAAAAATGAGCTAGCCTCAACTGAGCTTCCGATTCATTCTAAATGAGCAAAAGTGTTTACTACTACTACTACAATTGGATGTTGATGCTTTTAAGCGAGTAATTTGTCTCGAGGACTGGACTCTGTAATATATTTATATGTACTTACCCACGAGAAAGTACTCTGAAAGCCATGTTGGCTACAGTCCATGACTGCAGCAGTGAAGTGGTTGACAGCTTCTGTCATGCCCAGTGGGCACCTGTGTTGGCTGTCCTGCTCTGAGGAATAAAATGGCTGCTTGTCCAAACATTTGTGTCTGAGTCTGTCCGAGAGGAGAAGGCTATCACAGATGACTTTTGTCAGAAAAGGACTTAACTTTCAAGTCAGCCTGTGATATTGTGCTTCCTCTGGAGCTCACCCAGAAGGACACCAGGGAGCTAGTGGGACATTCTGAACCACCATGGAGTGGGGCTCACATTGTCACCTATATACCAGGTGTTAAGGGACATTCCTGCATCTCCATATGGGGTGGGCACAGTCATTTCTCATGTATTACCTTCAGGAGATGAGCCCCCAATTGCTTTTGCTTCAAGGACCATGTCAACAAGCGAAAAAAATTATGTTCAAAATGAGAAGGAAGCATTAAGCACAAACTTCAGAGTCAAAAAGTTTCATAAGTACCTGTATGGATGAAAATTCAGTCTGCTAACAGATCACACGCTTCTACTGGTCATTCTGGGACTGAAGGCAGGAATACCAGCTCTCATAGCACTGAGGGTGCAGTGATGGGCCCTGAGTCTGTTGGCATATGATTATGACATCAAATACAGATGTTCTCAGGCTCATGCAAATGGGGATACACTGTCAAGATTGCCATACAAAGATGCGACACAGAAGGAAGATGACGAGGCAGTGTTCCAACTTTCATCTACTGTGTTCAGGAGTTACCCATTGCTTCACGGGATGTAACAGAGGAAACAAGATGGCATCCAGTCCTCTTTGAGGTGCTATATTTCACCATAAATAATTGGCCCAAATTCACAAGAAACCAGACACTCCAACCTTTCTTTGATGAGAAGGACCAGATGTCCACAGATCAAAGCTGTGTTCTGTAGGGCGCTTGAATTGTGATACCTCCAAAGCTCCAAAATAAGTTATTTTCTGACTTACACGAGAGTCATCCTGGAATCTCTTGGATGAAGGCATTGGCCCGGGGATACCTCTAGTGGCTGGGACTTGATCAAGATATCCAGCATCTTGTCAGTCAATGTGCACCTCATGCGGCTGTCCGGAACCAACCTGCAACTGCACCTCTGCATCCCTGGTCCTGGGCTACCACACCTCAGGAATGCAACTATGTAGACTATGCAGAAGTGGAAAAACAGCATTTCTTAGTGGTAAATGATGTCCATTCCAAATGGATTGAAGTATTTCCCACATGAGTGACAACTACTGAAAAGACTGCAAGTCTTCTGAGACAATTGTTTGCATCGTACGAACTGCTGCAAGAGCTAGTGTAATGTCAGACAATGGTTTCCAGTTTTCTTCACAAGAGTTCTTCTTAAAGTGCAATGAAGTCTGACATATTTTGTCTTCACCTTACCATCAAGCCTCAAACAGTGCAGCTGAATGAGCTTTACAGACATTCAAAATAATCTAGACCAAACAAGGTTCTCAGTCAGTACCTGCCCCCTAAACGTGGTCTGATTTCTTGTTTACTTACTGAAACACTCCTCACACCATCACAGAGTGAATACCTGCTGAACTGTTCCTCAGACATCAACCACATACCGGTTTGGCATTGTTCAAGCCGGACTTGTCCAATACTGTACCAAAACATTAGATTCATGACGCCGGTTCGACAACAAAGTTGCTGACTGACATTACAGCAACTGCTTTATATCAACCGCAACTGTGGCTGGCATAAAACCATCCAGTAAGGAGTTTGTTTTATTCAGGGGGCTTTGCCACCTGAACAACCCATGTAGAAGGCTCTGCCCCCCGCACCCCCTGTATTTAGGATTATCAACTCCGAGTTGGAGTTGATTCGGGAAGGGGGTGCAAATCACACAGAAAGCAATGCCGGGGTCCTGCGGTGACATTACAGCGACAACAGCAAATTGTCTCTGCAATGCATTTCACTGCTGAAATTTCAAACTGGTGTCAGCATATGAAAAACATCAACTGCAACAGCAGAGGGGTCATGACAAGTCGCCCAAGCCAGTTCAGCTCTTCTATTCTGGGGACAGGGTGATGGTTCGAGACTTTAGGCATCCCAAGCATCTCTAGATTCCTGGGGTGTTGATTGCAAAATGCGGACCTTTGACCTACAGAGTTTGTGTGGGACATCATCTTGTTCATGTACATGTGGATCACATGTTACCTTCAAGGGTTCCAGCTCATTCAGCAGAAGACATCACTTCAAAGAGAACAGTGACACTGAGGGCCTTGCTCCTACCTCTGAAATCCCACCAGGGACTGTGCTGAATAATATTGGACTTCATGCTTCACTGGGAGCAGTTGCTCCAGCCTGAAGATACCTCATGAGACAGTGAAAAGCACCACAGAGACTTGACCTTTAAGTCATGAACTGAACCCGTGTCTCTGTGCAGCTGGCCTACACAGAGCTTTCTGATTCAGGAGTTCTGATTTTGCAGTTTGCCTTCTCTTTCCTTTATCCCTTCTATAGTGTTAGTGGTTCTTCTGCCACTAGCCAGTCTGGCAAGCAGTGGACTGCATTTATTGCCCCATTATTCAGTAAAATGATTACAAGCTCCCTTGTTCCATTAGCTGTGGGAGTATGATTTCCAAATTGTCAATGAAGGACTTCAGCTCTAAGTCTTTAGCAGCTTGCACGAGGAATCATAGTTTTCCTTATTTCTCTTTAGCGATATTCACCATAAAGATAATTGTGCTCCTTATGTATGCCTTCCCAGCTTCCCAGAGACTGGACTTGGTGAATGCAGTGGGGGCATTGGTTGACAAATGCAATTCTCACTGCTCGACCAGGAATTCTTTGAATTTCATCTTAGCCAATGTGTAGGCTGGAAACCTCCACGAATGGTCTCAATTATCATGGTTCTGTAACCTTAACATAAGTGTTACCGTGGCATGGTTTGAGACTATAATGGTGATGATCTCAGTTTTGCCCACCCTGGTATACCTCCCCTCTAGGAAGAAATATGTAGTCCAGCCTGTAACATGACTAGTGGGAGTCAGACTAGAAAATAAACCCCTGCAGCCTGGGACTTGGCTGCCTCCATGTGCCTATCATACGTACAAATGAACATACGAATGTGCCAGCAGAAACAGACCACCTGGTCTAAGTCTGCTCGAGTGTGTAGCTAGCACTCCTAGTTTGCAGCTGCTCCACCCCCCTGCCCTTTGTCATCCCACTGCCACCCCCCACCTTCACTCTCACATGTTCCCTGTCCCATGCCCTTTTAAAGCTGTTCACAGATTTACATGATACCACCCATTCTTGCTGTGCATTCCATTTTGCTACCACCCTCTCTGTGAAATAGTGTCTCCTCATTTCCCTCCTAAATCTTCCCCCCTCTATTCTTAGCTCGTGCCCCCTGGTGTCCCTCCTCCTTCTTAGCTTAAAGACCCCATCTGCCCCATCCTTACTGATCCCCCTCAGACACTTGAATGTCTCTATCATTTCTCCATCCCTTCTATCCTCCAGGGTGTACATAGTCAGGTCTCCCAGCCTGCTCTCATAGTTTCTCCCCTCCATTCCACATATCATCTTTGTTGCCCTCCTCTGCACCCCCTGCAGTAGCCTGATCACGCTTTAGGTATGGCCTCCAAAACTGCACACAGTACTCTAAGTGTGGCCTTACCAGCAACCTGTAGAGGGGCAAGATCACTTCTCTTCGCCTGGATGAAAAACCCCTTGCTATGCACCTCAGCATTTTATTCGCTTTTGCAGCTGCTCTCCTGCACTGGGCAGTGTTGTTCATGGTCCCTGTTATCATTACACCTAGGTCCTTCTTCTCCTCAATGATCCCCAGCTTACCCCAACCAGTATTCTCTCCTTGTGTTCTTCACCCCGGCGCATAACCTTACACTTCTTTGCATTGAACCCCAACTGCTACCTCTCTGACCACTCCTCTAGCTTGCTTAGGTCCTCATGCAGCTGCTTCCATCCCTCCCCTCTATCCACCACTGTTCTGATTTTGGTGTTGTCAGCAAACAGACTTACCTTGCTCACCACCCCATGTGCAATGTCTGATATGAACAGCCCAAATAATACTGGCCCCAGCACAGTGCCCTGTGGCACCCCACTCATCACCGACCTTGAAGTTGAGAGCTCCCCTCTCACCACCACCCGTTGCAGCCTCCCACTAAGCCAACTTGTAATCCAGTTCATCATTTTTGCCTCTACCCCTACACCAGTTAGCTTCCACCCAAGCTGCCCATGAGGCACCAAATCGAAGGCCTTGCTGAAGTCCAAGTAAAGTACATCCACCGCATGACCCTTATCCAGCTCACTTGTCACCCAGTCATAATATTGTATCAGGTTGGTTTGACAAGATTTCACTGAAATGAACCCATGCTGCCTCACATCCTGCAGGCCACTGTCCTCCAGGTATGACACCAGTCTTTCCTTTAGTATCGTTTCCATGAGTTTGCACATTATGAAGGTGAGACTTACCGGACGATAATTACCCGGTTCATCCCTTGGTCCACTCTTGTGTAATGGTACTACATGTGCCATCCTCCAGTCCAGTGGCACACATCCCAACTCCAGTGAGGTGCTATACAGATCTACCAGTGACTCTGCCAACATCTCCGCCATCTCCCTCAGCCCCCTTGGGAGGATATCATCTGGCCATGGTACCTTATCTACCTTCAATGCCCTCAGTCCCTCTAGGACTCTACTTGCCTCAATTCTTCCATCTGTCGCCTCCTCTCCCCCCCCCGTCCCCACCCTCCAAGCCCATGGTGGTTGCGGTTCCCCCTTTTCTTCCATGAACACTGAGCAAAAGTATTCATTCAGTGCTTCTGCCTGCTCCTCCCCCTGTTCTGTCCACTCTCCACCCCTTTTTATCTTCATTAATGTCTCCTTGCACTTCCTTTTCTCCCTGATGTAGCTGAAAAAAGTCTCCCCCCCCAGTTAATTCCCTGCGCTAATCTCAGCTCCCTCTCGGCCTTGGCTTCTCTCACTTTTCTGGTCGCCTCCCTGGACCATCTTGCATACTCCTCCCTGTTCACTTCCTTTCCCATCCTCCTATACCTCTGGTGTGCTTCTTGTTTGGCCCTCACCACCTCCACTACCTCGCTGTTCAACCAGCATGGTTTTCTTGCTCTGCTCCTCTTACTCTGTGTCTCGGTGCAGGCTTCTGTTGCCTCTGTAATCCCCAGTTTAATAATATCCCATTTCTGCTCCACATCTGCTCCTTTCTTGACAAAGGCATCTGAGTACCTCTAACTACTCAAAGTCTGCTCCCCTCCCCATATCTCCTCCTACCCTTCCCACCTTGACCATTCCTCCAATGTTTTGTATTTTTCCTGTGATGTACTGTATTACACTGGCTTATTGAAACCTTTATAATTTGCTGACCATTCTATGTAACATGTCTTGTTTGTTGGTACATTGATGACGTGGAACCTTTCTAAAAGAGCCATTGGCTCAAAGGTAATAATTCCTAGAACAATAAACTAAACTAAACATCCATCTCCTGCTTTATGCCCTCCAGTTTCCCTTTCAGTACTTCCTGCATTCTCCCAAAGTCTGCCCCCTTGGAGTTTACTACCCAAGTAACTGATTTCTCTGGCTCCCCCACACATCGTCATATTAAACCATACCATTTGGTGATCGTTGTCAGCTAGTGGGTCCTCCACCTTTATTTCCCTTACTGCCTCCCCATTCGACAATACCAGATCTAAAGTGGTCTTTAGCCTAGTAGGTACACTAACCAACTGTGTCAGGAGACCCTTCTGAATCGTGTCCAGGAGCACTTGCTCCCTAGCACTGGAGGTGACCGGAATGCTCCAGTCAACCCCCAGCAAGTTGAAATCCCCCATGATTATCACCTTCCCTTTTCTACATACCCTTCTGATTTGTCCCACTAATTCCCTGTCAAGCTCCTCAGACTGGGACAGCGGCCTGTATACCACCCCAAACCTCAGTTTCCTACCCCTTGAGTCTAGGACCTGCAGCCAGATTGCCTCTGTTCTCCTTTCTTCCCCCACGTCCCTAGTGCATTTGATCTCGTCCCTCACATAGACTGCCACCCCACCCCCCTCCCTTCCTTATTGTCCTTCCTGTATAATTTGTATCCTGGGATTGCCAGATCCCAGTCCCAGTGCTCAGTTGCCCACGTTTCTGTGACAGTTGCAATATCCACCCTCCACACTACTAAGAGTGCCTGTAGCTTAACTTCTTGCATTTAGCGAGACCACCCTCCATCCTGCCCCTTCCCTTCACCAGCCTCCATCTCCTCCCTTCTATTCCCTCCCTTTTCAGCTGCCCTGAGTCCTTCCCTGCTAGCCTGGGGGGGTAGGCTGTGACTCTACTCTATCAGATCCCTGTCTACCTGCTGTCCACTTGCCACCCCCCATCTAGTTTAAATACACCTTTGCCACAATATACCTCCCTAGCCTTTGCTTTAATACCTCCTTCCCCTTCCCACTCAGGTGCAGCCTATCCCTTGCAAACAGATTATTATCCCAGGTAGTGCCCCAGCCACCCACAACCCCATACCCCTTAGTCTGACACCATTCTACCAACCACGTGTCCAATTCTGCCAGGCCCTTCCCCAATCTAATTACCACAGACTCTGGCCGGTTACCCGAATTAGACTTGTCTAAGGCTATGTTTAGGGTGCAATTAAAGTGCCCCCATGATTAGTCCCAGTAATTGCTCTTTCTGCAGAAGGGCCAGCACTTGATCAAAAACCATGGGATCATGTTTTTCAAGGTCATAAATGCTGCCAAAACTGACCGTTTTCGCTGTGCAGTTCTCCCCCCGAGGGGTCCACCACACTCCTTCTTTTGACAAACTGCAAGTTTTTATGCACACATATGGCCACCCCTCTCTTATGGCCACTATAGAATGCTATATAACAGTGCCCAACCCACTCCCAGAACATTTTTCCATGTTCACAATCCATTAGCTGGGTGTCCTGCAACATTGACACCTTGATATTGTTTTGCTTGAGCACTGCTAGAACCTTTCTCCTTTTTGCAGGGGTAGAAAAGCCCTGGGCATGCCAGCAACAGACTGCTATCTCAGCCATAAACATTGCTGGTTTTCAGATGCCCTGCGGGGGAAGGGGTGAACCCCTGCCAAACAGACCCGGCAGCTTACAGTAGCAGTTTCTACCCTTCCCAACCTGTGATTCAGTTTCATGTCACCCACTTTTTCACAGATATATGCTTTATAATTTTTAAAACATTTAACATTAACAACAACCATAATGGGGGGGATTGGGGGAGGTGCTACGGAGCCCAAGCAAGGTGGCTGCTCAGGATTAAAGCTCTGCACATCTTGTGATATATAACTTCAAAACTTACTTTTTCGGGTGTATCAGAGGAGTAAAGGTGTTCAGCAAAAACCGGACAGCCTGTTCTACCAGAATGGGGAATCCTAAGAAGGATAAAGCCCAGCAGGAGGGAACCAAAAGCAAAAATGCTCCAGAACCCCTAACATGATGCCTGCTCCAGGCCACATTGTAACTGTGGGTGAGGAAGAGGTGGAGGAAATGCTATAAAGTCTCGGCATAAAAGTCAGTTGACTCATCTCCACATTTGCAGGACTGGCAGAGAAATTTGTCGTTAACCAACAGAGTGACTAACCTAGAGACAGATGTAACTCTCGTCAAGACAGAGTCAGCCGAGAGTAGGAAGCATTCAGAGATGGCCATGGGTGCTACGGCCAGTCTCATTAAAGAAAACACACACCTAAAATCTTACCTTGAGATACTAGAAAATCAAGCGAAGGCGGCAAACTTATGGATTGTGGGTATGCTGGAGAGCAGTGAAAGAGACCACTTAGTGCTGTTCCTAAAAAAGTAGTTGGAGCAACAACTGGGAAAGCCCCTGACAGAATGCCATATCACAATTCAGAAGCCCTACGGGGTATCTACCAGGGGATGGCCAGACAATCTTGAGGCTCCCAAGCCAACTGTTATGGTCCTTGCTAGAGGTGGGACCTGGGACTACAGTTTTGTGCTTGTTTGGCATAAAAAGACTCTCTTACAAGATGGTACCATGTCCGCCTGTACTCCAGCCTGAGTTATGCAACTGAAAGAAGAAAAAAGATCTAACAGGGTATTGGCTATTCTGAGGGAGGCTGATACCTCATGCAGTAGGATTTTCCCTGCCCGACTCAGATTTGCTCATCAGAGGAAGGTGTTCATGTTTTCTGACCCTACTGAAGCTCTGAAAAGGGCTCACCACCACGTACCACCTAAATGACAGAGGGACAAGCTGTCTCAATTGGAATCGGATGAAGTAGACAAGCGAGGTACCTGACCAGATGGGCAGGAAGTCTAGGTTTGCCTAAAGTTTACCTTGTGCTGGTCTCTGCACCCATAAATACATTTCATAGTGACAGTAAAACTTGAATGAATAGTTCTTGAAGTGGGTTGCAGTAAGGGCTCATATTTTCAGTTATACCATCCGCTGGGGCTAATGCCTTTTGTTTAGACAGATTTCACTGACTTTTTTATTATAAACTGTGGACTGTCTGGTTCTAGAGTTATGTTTAGCTCTGAATTTATCTTCCTTCAGTTGGTAATTTCAATAATTACTACAGCACTGCAGAGGAGTATTTCTTGCAGATATGTTTAATTAAGTAAATGTATTGCTGAGCCTCAGTTCTTTTCACGGGATACCTTTATGGTATAAACTTTCTGATTAAGCATGAATCTCTCATTTTCCTTTTCCCTCTTCAGGATCCAGAGACTCTGCAACCTAATGGACTTCATATTGTCTTCATAATACGCGTGTAGCTCATGGACTCATAACTGCAGCATTCACTTGATTATGTTTCGCTTTGCTAATTAGAGGATTTCCAAGTATTCTGGTTTTCCCCCAAAGATGTGTCTCATTAATGGAGTATGTTATTCTTTCAGTTGTATGTGTTAAGAGGGATGGCGCCCTTAGTGTGTGAAATACTTTTAATCCTCATGTACAATATCTGGAAAACTAACTAGATGTTATTTTTTAAACCAATAAACATAAAGTCAAAAAAAAAATAACTATAACATAACCATCTTCTGCATGGTTCACCCATTTTGTAGCGACAAACATATTGCCAACACCAATTACAGCACCAGACATTATGTTTCCCTGGAGTTACAGCACCAAAGCAGAAACAAGCATGTCCTGGAGGGGCTAGAAACTGTGTGGGGGTAAAGGGTGACAAAAGTGAGGGCTGATCTAAAATCAAGATCGCACCTTTCACTGTCGCCCTTGTTGCAGTGCTGTAACTGTGGCGAGAAAATTCAGTCACCGTCCTAATGGTATACCCTTCTGCACTACCAAGTTTGGTGATGCCTCCCTCTTTTTTTCTTTGTGTAAGAGTTTAGGTCCCTGTCAGCAAGAGCTCTCCAGTAGCACCAAGCACCAACATCAGCAAAGCTAAAAGTGTTAAAGGTTTTGTCCCAAACACTTCCTCGCCTCCACTCCCCAATGTCTGGTCACAAATATACTCTCCATCTAATCTCCTGCACAACTTAGTTCCTTGATTACTAGGTAGACTTATGCCAAAGCACCTACCCATGGCTTATCTTTCTCCAATTAGCATGGAATTGAACCATCATTATATAAGATCTGCACTTTCATGATTACTTCAGTATTTTATAGACTATATTAACCTCCTATCAGGGGTCCGTGCCGCTTCTCTTGAAGCCCCCGGAAACCCCCACCCTCACCTCACCTGCAGTTTACACAATTTCACACAAAACAGCTCAGTAAGTGTTCCAGTAATAGGACCTTATTATTAAATTGTTAATATACCAAGTGGGGTTTAAAAGACCCCGACATCTCAAGTTCAAGTCCCTTTGTTAGAGTCCCTTAATTATACAATAGGAGTGAGCAGATAACCCATTAGATAAAAATAGGTATTCTCACTGCAGTGTGACAACTCCAGTTATCACAATGTCATGACATCATCACAGTGTGGTAACTCTAGTTATCACACTGTGATTACATAATCAAACAAAAAAAACAGCACAAAACACAGTCTTATTGTATAAAATGAATACATGATGGCTAGGTATGTGATACAGAATATATCTTAACTTGTGGCAAGTGAGCTCAGGAAACCACACTCATGGCTCTGCCACTCGTAGTATTCTCCGAGCTCACTTGTCACTCACTCAGATATAATCTGTATCACACACCTGGCCATCACTTATACCCTTAGTATCAAACCTGGAGTCTTTAAATTATGTTATTCATTTCTCAACCTCTTAAACAGTCTTACTGGGAGCGTCAGTGGTGATCATAAAGTCCATTCTAGCAGAATGGTTTTAAACGTTTCAAGTCCAAAGTCTGCTTCCTTTTAAAAGGAAACTTGTTGCATTTGCAGAGTTGCATTGCCTAGAAGGCACCCTCTTGAATCTGGTGCTTGTCTTCCAACCAGCCGCCATCACACCTGCTGCCAATATCAGAGTTGTTATAACACCATAAAAGAAATGACATCATCATGCTATTGCACTTGGCCAGGCCTCATGGGAATTCAGTCAGGCAGGCTCCAAGCAAACAAAAGGATGTAGTCCCAAACCTCTGGAGTTTCAAATTGACATAAAGGCTATTTATACTCACTGCTGCAGATTTTTGGCTGCTAGCTTGTATGTAACACAGAAGTTCTTTGCTTTCCTGAGCCTCCAAAAGGTGTAGGGCTGCCCCTCCTGCCAGATCTTCAATGCTACAGGGTACATGAATCAGAAGTCCACTTTAGCTGATCTTAGTGCATTTAACGGGGGGTAAATGCTTTCCTTTTATTCTGTACTAGATGCAAAAAGTCCTGGTGAATAAACACCTACTGCTCCTTGCATTTCTGCTTGCTCACCTTCCTACAGGCTCCCAGGATGCACCATTTGTCTGGGTAGTGGTGCAGCATTAGAATAATCTGCCGAGGCAGTGCATCACTAGGGGATTTCAGTGCTAGGGCCCTGTGAGCCCTTTTATTCTCCCTTTTGGGCACTCAATGTTCAATTTTATGGGCAGCCTACAGCTGGCCCAGTGTCATGGAGGCCTGAGGCATCATGCCTTACTTCCTGCCAAGCTGGCGACCCGTGTTCGCAGTGTGTGCAGGCTGCTGGGGGTCGGCTAGGGAGGGAGAGGATCGAGCATCTGAAAGACAGCCCTCCTGGGGAGGGGTGGGGACAGAGTCCGTTGCCTGCCTGACCTCTAGTGGTGGCTGGGGGCACCCACATGTAGGGGCAGATGCCCGGCGTGCCATGTATGGAAGCATGTGCCACTGGCATCATTGCACGCTGCCGCACTCGGGGAATGGGGAAACCAAAAGGAAGAGAAAAATGCCACCCAGCAGGATGAAGCCGGCCCCTCACAGGCTCCGCACCCAGCTAGCTGGTACCTCGCTAGTGCAAGAGTGAGGTAAGTCCAGTGGACGCATGGGTGACGGGCTGGGGGGCCGGACAGAAGGGGTCCAGGTGCAGGAGCATAAAGAAAATGTTAAAACAAATTTTTATGGGCCGCCAGGTCTCGAGAGACTTCACTATGCGGCTACCCTCAGCTCCTTCTGGTATTCCCCTGAGCCCGAGGTTGTTCCTCCTCTGGGAATTTTCTTGTAAGTCTAGGATGTCATGAAGCTCTGCCACCAACTTTTTCAGCTGCACGGTTTTTGCTGATGGGGGATCATATCCTCCACTGAGGAGGCCTGGGTTTCTACTTGTAGCCCCTCCCTTCCTGCCCCATCTAGGGGCATAATTAAAAACATCGCAGGTGGTCCGGGCAGGAAGAAAGGAGCACTCCCAAAGCACTAACATAGAAGACATTGCACATTCTGTACCAGGGAAAACTGATGGTTCCTACCTGCTGCTGTCTTCAAGATACTGAATCACTGCCTCATTCTCAGCAACGGATCCACTCCCCAAACCGACCAACCAGACTAGGACCTCCTTCTTCTCTCTTGGAGGTCCCACAGAGCCCCTGCAACTCCCAGAGGCTGGATTCTGCCCCTGGAATACAACTCGTGACAAATTAATCAGACTGCAAAATGTGAGGGGAAACAAGGATTTCATTTCATTAAACTCCCGCCTTACAGTCAAATAAAGCATAAACCACTGTTTCTCCTCAACTGGCTTTTATTTTTACCTGCATGGCAAATGATTCAATCAATACAGGGGTCACCATTCCTTTATAAAAATAAAATATTTAGCTCCATGGGGCTACAAACTTTTTACACTTCGGCTGAACATGTCAAACAGCAGAACCATCATTTCAGCAGACAAGAAGGATTCTCATTTCCTACCCTTCCTTTTACTCAGGTGACCTGCCCAAGACCCTGGAACCCAAATTCCTGCAATCTCCTGGCATATAAGGATCCAGTAAGCCAAGTCTTCGTCTTACTTTTACCTACGGGTCCCTTTTCCTCTGTGGCACTGGTCGTCCCCCCTTTTCTCCAGTATGGGAAAGCGAGCTGCCTCCTCACCTGGACCCCTATGTAAAATGGCCTAAACTACAGGGCATCCAGGATTTTTTCTGAAGACCCAGGCCCTGACCCACCTTCCAAATGGCTGGCTCGGATGCTCAAGTTGAGGGCACTGTTACCCTGACTACTTGCCTCCGCCTCAGTCCTCCATGACCCCCAATTCATTCAGGGGTTGTTCCGCTGTTACCACCTCCTTCCTACGGGGAATCCCTGCCTAGCCCACATCCCTTTTAATGGTTTCTGGGCTTGAATTAAGCACCAGCATGGGGACCACCCTCCAAGGCCTACCAATTCTTTGGTCTACTACCTGCCCGGACTTCATGGACCAGCGCCCCGGATTTGTTCCTCTAAACAGGCCCCTTACACGAGTGAAAGGCTCCCCGGCTCCTTCAACCCCCTCAGGCTACCCTGCCACACTGGAAATGAGGGGAACCTCTGCCACTGGCTCCCCTCCTGAGAGGGCCCTGCCACAGCCCTCCCAGCCATGGCAACCTGGGAAAACACCTTTTGGGCTTCCTAAGGGCTCCTACATCTATTGGCTGGGCTTGTTAAAGCCTTCCTAATGCCCTAGTCCCCCATGATGCAGGGTCTGGCTACCTGTATCCCCACTGGCGCTCCATACTGCCACTCCTCGTCGACCATGGTGCATGAAACCGTCCTGACTGCACTTTACTTAGGGAATTTCCCCACTGGCCCTCCTGAACTGCCGAGCTCCCTCACTTGCCCACCTATCCTGGCCCTGGTTCTACTCTCAAGCCTCCCCCTCCAGCCCCAGGCCTAAAACCCAGCTGGAAAGGCCATGATACTTCCTGTCAGCTCCATTATACACCCTCTTTCTGCCCTCTGCTGCCACCTTGAGGCATCCAGAGTACTAACTCCCAAAGCACTAAACCCATTTCCTAGCTTGGGGGGAGGAGGGGGAAAGGGATGCCTAAAAGTGGGAATATAAGCCCTGCTTTGTAGGGGGCTTACACTCTTCCCCCACACAGGAAATCATTCCCTCCTGATAATGATGGCAAGGGTCTAGTGATGGTCCACTCCCATCAGGCTGAGTATGCGCACTCATCAACCTTCTGGTCCTGAACACACCATACCTGGCCACCAGGCACCACCCAACCTGCCTAACTAGCCCAAACTATACCCTAAAATCTAATTCCTAAACCCTACCTATGCCAGGAGATAAATCTAAAGTGCTAGTCACAACCATCATTATTTCTTTTTAAACAGTAAATAACAATCACCTTACATAATGAGTATGCATTTCAAAAAGATGGTTCTTAAGCTTGGTACTATCATTATTAATGAGGTAGTAGACATTCCCCTTAGATACCTCCCACCAAAACTTTAAAATAAGCTTCTCTGTGTACAAACCCCAAACCATTCACTCACACATGCACACACACATTCTTACACCAATCTTTCCAAAACATACTTTAGCTGATAATAAACAGTAACTATAAAAATGTTTTCAATGTAAGAGCTTGATTAGTAAACTGAATCAGAGTCACCATATCAGCTCTGTAGAGCAATTGTCCTGACGCAGTACACAAGTTTTTTAGTCCCAGAGGCGTAGGTTGCAGGCCCCCCACCTGGTGGGAAATAGTACGCTGGGTCCGGCTTAGTGGTCACCTCTCCAAACGAATCTCGGTCCAAAATGTAATACTTGGTTCGCATCCCAGTTAAGTCCTAGACCATAGCAAAATGTTTGAAAATGGTTAGTCCTGACAGAGTCCCTGTGCGGCACACTGACTGTGTGCCTGCTGGAACAACTGCTGAGATGGGATACTTCCTCCTCCTCCTGGATGGTTCTTCAGCCACTCCAACTGCTCTTTGAAAATCCAGTCCTCCCGCATCGCCTCTATTATGTCCCAAATACTTTCTGGCATGTATGGATAGTTCAAGTTGGGATATTCTACTCTCAGCCTCCTGAGAACCCACCTTTCGGCCCGACTCCATTCGGGCAGGTCCCTCATGCTGGTTCTCCTGGCTTGTCCCATTGGTAGCCATATCCCCCATTGATATTTGAGGTTTAATGGATCATTTGGGTTTAACCTGTTCATCCAGGTCCAGAAGGTCTTGGCCCGGACCGGAAGCTCTGGGGTGGTATCACCGAAGGTGATAACTGGGTGGTGGTAGGGCCTAGGGATTGCCCTAACCACCATGTGGTCCTGGAACTGGAACTGGCGGCTGACATATTTCTCCTCATCCAGCTGCCTTTTGTCATGCATGTCACCAACCTTTCCACTGGCTGACACTGGTGCAGGTACAGACTCAGGGCCACTCTCTAGGAATCTAGTTTTGCTTCTGGCACCCGAGACAGGTTCTGATTTGCTGGATAATGCCTGTGGGCTACCGCCGGACATGGGCCGTGGTGAAGGTCCCCTGGACCCTGGAGGATCCTCAACTGGTTGTCTGAGGCCCCTACCCCTCCCTCTACCAGTGGGATAGCCAGCAGCAGGTGGCAGAGGGCTGGGCAGACAGCTGTGTTCCCCATCACCTTTATCCCTTTCTGATGCACCTGCACTCTCTTCCTCAACAGCCTCCACTATCACATCCAGGGATTCACTGCGGGTCTCATCCACCTGGACACGTGTGCTCTCTTCCAGGGACAGTCTCTTGAACCACTCCGAATCCCCACTGGCTGGTGACCATGGGATGAATAAGCTGGCAGTGGAACTGGAAGCATACATCCCCCTACATGGCACTAGTGTAATACTTAAGCAATAAGGGCATATGGGCAGCCTGTTACTGCTTCTCCCATAAATCGACACCTCACACAACTTTCATGTCCCTTGCATTTTCCCCCAGCTTTCCAGAGCCAGGAGAGAAGTGAGGCTGGAATTGTAGTCAGAGGTTTCTCCTGAGGGGGTTGCTTCAGGCCTCTCTGCACCTCCCTCTGCTACCACTTGCTGCCAATCCATGTGGATGTCTGTGTTGCTTTCCTTCCCTCCCAGTCCCATAGTCACTTGGAGCCCACAGCTCTTTTGCTTCAAAATTATGCAGTCCAGTTCACTTGCCTGCTATGAATAACACTTTCACAGTGATCTCTCTTGCTCTGTACTTGTTATCATAATTTTCCATTTCTGCTCTGCCAAAGGCTGGTCTCAGTCCCTCAGCTCACTCGCTCTGATCCCCAAGATGGTGCTTCCTGTGCAGCTGTTATAGCTCCCTTTTGCCCATCCTCCAAACTGGACCTTTTCTGAGGGCCACATGACCAGCAAGTCACGTTCGCACACCACACTAGCAGGCCAGGCCTAATGCCTGCCCCAGGCCTACCTCATAGCACTTTAAAGTGTGCAAAAGGGCTCAACCAGGCTGGGAAGCCTGCATACTGCAGACTGCAAGGCCTGGGGTCCGGCGGCGATTTTTGATGTTCGAGGAACATCCGGGATGAGTAGCCCCCACAGTGTAACCCCTCCCTTCCTGCCCCATCTAGGACATAATTAAAAACATTGCAGGTGGTCCGGGCAGGAAGAAAGGAGCACTCCCAAAGCACTAACATATGAGACATTGCATATACTGGACCAGGAAAAATTGATAGTCCCTACCTGCTGCCGTCTTCAAGATGCTGAATTACCGCCTCATTCTCAGCAATGGATCCACTCCCCAAACCGACCAACCAGACCGGGACCTCCCTCTTCTCTCTTGGAGGTCCCACGGAGCTCCTGCAGTCCCCAGAGGCTGGATTCTGCCCCTGGAATACAACTTGTGGCAAATTAATCAGACTGCAAAATGTGAGGGGAAACAAGGATTTCATTTCATTAATCCCCCCACTTACAGTCAAATAAAGCACAAACCACTGTTTCTCCCCAACTGGCTTTTATTTTCACCTCCATGGCAAATGATTCCAGTGATTTATTTATTTATTCATGTCTCGGATTACAACCTTTGAGCTGAAAGCTCATTTGCAAAGGTTCTACGTCAGGATGATACAAATATAGTAAAGGAAAAAGACACAGTCATTACAAGGGAACATACATAAAGAATAATAGAATACAGTTGCGGTTTGTAACTACAGAAATACAGTAGTAGACAAAATGATAGTTTACAATACAGGAATCTCGGCTAACACCATTGAGAACAGCACAGTTCACAGGTTCACGTCAGTGGATAAACCAAATTGGTAAAGTACAACACAGGGAGACAAGCAACAGAAGAACATATAATAGCCGTTCATGAGGGAATCATTAGAGGAAATGCCAATACAACTGGCACTGCACAAAGTATGCCAGCGTACACCAATGTCTGAAACCAAGAAGTACAAACTCCCAATGAGAAGGAGAAACAGAGTAAGACTAAGAACTAAAGAAAACTAGGTAAGTGATGGCATCAGCCTAGGGGCTTCATCAGCGGTTGAGTAGGTTAGAGTTGGTACATTTTAGGGTGACTGTGGGAGCTCAGGATAAGTAAGTGAGGGAGATGGAGGGTGAGGGGGGTAAGGGAGGAGAACTTGGAGGTGGGGAGGGGAGGGAGTGTGGAATCAGGAGACGTGAGGAGTGGGTAATAGGGCAGGCATTACAGATAGCAGAAGGGAAGACAAGGTGGGGAGAGAGAGGATAAGTAAGAGGGAGTGAGAAGTGACAAAATATGCTAGGGGGTAGGTCATGATTAAGTGCTAGTCACATCAAGGGGGGGTGGTTACTGGAAGCAGTCACAACATGCATTAGCAATCAACTGTTGTCTGAGTTTTTTCTTAAAAGTGCCCAAGATGGATGCCGAAGTGATGTCAGGATGAAGAGAGTTCATCCAGAGATGGGCGCGGTACGCAAAGGACCTTTGACCCAGGGAAGTGCGGCAGCGGGGAATAATGAAAATCTGATTAGTAGAGTTTCTAGTGTAATGTCAGTTGTCCGTGTGGGTAAGAAGCTTTTGTACACCAGGGGGCACTTTGTCAAGACTAACTTTTTGGCAGCAAACAAAACTGGTACATACGTCTACCTTTGAATTGTAGCCAGTTAGCCTGAGCATACATGTCACAGGTGTGAATCAGACGGGCAAAGCCGGTATATAGTCGGCACGCTTTGTTGAGTGCCATGATGATACGGCAAAGGGTACTATGCAGTAATCTATGAGCAAGACAAGCGAGCTATGAATGGCCAGGTTAACGGCCAATGGGGTTAGGCAATGCTTATGCCTGCAAAGCAGCTCAATGCGAGTGTTTACCGCCTTAGCTAAGTTGTCAATGTGATAGGAATAGGTCATTGTACTATCAATTGTGATCCCCAGGTATTTAAAGAGCTGAACTAGCTCCAGGGGAGAGCCCTCTTTGTTAGTAATGGTAAGAGAATAAGATCTATGAATATTTTGGGAGCTGGAGAACCGCATAGTTTTAGTCTTTTTGTAATTCATGACTAACTTGTGCTTATAGAACTAATCTTCAACATTATCGAAATTACTCTGTAGCCTGGACTCAAGAACCTTAGGGTCTGGATCACTGGTGAACAGGACAGCATCGTCAGTGTATAACAGGATGTGAGCCTGACAGGAGTGAGGGAGATTGTTGATGAAAATGCTGAATAAAAGAGGGCCCAAGATGGACCCTTGAGGGACTCCTGATAGGACAGGTCTGCTATCCGAGAGGAAGTTCCCTATCCCCACCTGCTGTGAATGGTTATGCAGGTAGCTTTTAAACCAGTCTACAGTGTCACAAGCTAGTCCAATGGTGGTAAGCCATTCACCCAGGAGGGCATGATTCACTGTGTCAAAGGCTTTGGTTAAATCAATGAAAGCAGCACTAACAATGCGCCCTTGGTCTAAGGAATGATGAATAAAGCCCGTAAACTCCAGCAAGGCGGTAGTGGTACTATGGCCATTTCAGAACCCATGTTGTTGCGGGCATTGTAACTGATATTTTTCCAAGTATTCAACCAGCTGGTCAGCCACTATATGCTCAAGTGCTTTCGAGAGAGACGGCAAGATAGAGATAGACCTGTGGTTCCCTGTAATAATGCGATCACCAGACTTATGAACCAGTGTCACAGTAGCAGATTTCCATTTCTGTGGGAATTGCGAGTATCAAAGTGACATGTTAATAATATGCGTTAGAGGTGACAGTATTTCATCCAAAGTAAGGGCAACAAATTTTAGATCCAATGTGTCCCCACTGAATCTCGATTTCCCTAGTTCCTTAAGTAGATACTTCCTGGCTTCTTGTGTTGAGAGGGTTTTGAAACAGAAGGGAGGATGTGTAGGGGGCAGAGCCTCTTTCCCAAGGTAGTCACTAGAGTCGGGTTGACAGAAGAAGCCAGGTGGGAAGACACCACTCAGGTCCGAGAAGGCATTGTTAAAAGTGTTACCAATTAGTTTGGGGTCAAGTGATGGCATACCATCAATATTAAGCATGGTGGGGGATCTGAGGTCATGGCCAGTACCCTCCTTAAGGTTTGTCCAAAATTTGCTGCTGTCATTCCAGGTCCAAGAGAGGGCTTTGTTATAATAATTACTTTCTGCTGCATGAATAGCCCTCGTGTAGTTGTTTCTAGCTGCTTTATACTTCTGGATGTCGGCCGGATTACACAAGGACCTTGCTCGACACCAAAATGGTCCATGGCATTCAGGAGCTTAAGGAGGTCCAGAGAGAATGAAGGATTGCAGTGGCCTTTGACTTTGTGCTTTTTATAAGGGGTGTGCCTATCACACAAAGTGTTGAACTGGTCAAAGGCAAGGTCTACGTTGTTAGTGGAGTAGACCATAGACCAATCCTGATTATGTAAATCAGTTTTTAGTGAGTCAAGATGACCACAGATGAGTACCCTGGTAGTAAATGTTCTTGCGGGCGTTTTGGAGAATTTATTCGACCAATGAAACAGGACAGGGGAGTGGTCACTAAAAGCATCTGGGAGCACAATAGTGTCAGATATATGTTATGGGTGGTTAGAGAGCACCCAGTCCAATAAGGTACTTGTCCCAGTTTTATAGTTGAGACTGGTGGGGGACTCGACTAGTTGGGTGAAGTGAAGAGCAGAAACTGCATCTTTGCAAGGACTTGTGTCAGCTGAGAGCCAATTGATATTGAAATCTCCTAGCATGATAGTTTCCGAGTTCTGACTCAGCAAGCCAAGACACTCCAGGAGTGAATCAAAGCACTGGGCTGTCAACAGGAAGAAATAGGCTGTTGGTTAAATAGGATCTGCAGCTTATCCTCTAGGTAGGGAAATGGGCAGATTAGGTGGGCCAAGCGGTCCTCATCTGCTGTCAAAATCTATGTTTGTATGTTTCAGTTTGGGAGGAATATAGGTTGAAAACACAGTAAGGGTTTTGTTGTGCATGCTAAGGAGCACTTTAAGGCAAGGGCTTGCATGTGGTTATCAGTATTGGGCAGCAGCAGGACGAGACCCTGAAGATGGTTTCAGAGGTATACCACACAACCACCCCCATGCTTGTAGAGATGATCCTGTCTAACGACTGTGTAGCCTGGAATGGAAATTGATAAATCTGTCATTTTCGTTGAGAGCCAGGTTTCTATGACTGAAAGGAGGAGGAGGAGGAGGCTACATACATTAAGTGAGGCTATTGTAAGTAACCCAGTAGCCAACTGTGGGCAGGCCGTATGATGTGGAGGGCCAGGGTTGGGGTGGATATTGCCAGAAAGCAACAGTAGGAGGAATGCCAGTCTACACAGATATTCCCTTAGCTGCTAGTGATACAGGGGTCACCATTCCTTTATAAAAATTAAATATTCAGTTCCATGGGGCTACAAACGTTTTACACTTTGGCTGAACATATCAAACAGCAGATCCATCATTTCAGCAGACAAGAAGGATTCTCATTTCCTACCCTTCTTTTTACGCGGGAGATCTGCCCAAGACCCTGGAACCCAAATCGCTGCAATCTCCTGGCATATAAGGATCCGGTAAGCCAAGCCTTCCTCTTACTTTTACCTACGGGTCCCTTTTCCTTTGTGGCACTGGTCATCCCCCCCCTTTTCTCCACTGTGGGAAAGAGAGCTGCCTCCCCCACCTGTACCCCTATGCAAAACGGCCTAAACCACA
This sequence comes from Neoceratodus forsteri, assembly GCA_016271365.2. Taxonomy (NCBI): domain Eukaryota; kingdom Metazoa; phylum Chordata; order Ceratodontiformes; family Ceratodontidae; genus Neoceratodus; species Neoceratodus forsteri. The sequence continues at coordinate 612,061,303 of CM028135.1, forward strand.
GGGCATCCACGATTTGTTTCTGACGACCCAGGCCCTGACCCACCTTCCAAACGGCTGGCTCAGATTCTCGAGCTGAGGCCACTGCTACCCTGATTACTTGCCTCCGCCTCAGTCCTCCATGACCCCCAATTCACACTGGGGTTGTTCCAGTGTTACCACCGCCTTCTTACAGGGAATCCCTGCCAGGCCCACATCCCTTTTAATAGTTCCTGGGCATGACTTAAGCACCAGCATGGGGACCAGCCTCCAAGGCCTACCAATTCTTCGGTCTGCGACCTGCCTGGACTTCATGGATCAGCGCCCCAGGACATGTCCCTCCAAACAGGCCCCTTACATGGGTGAACATTCAAAAAGAAAAAGCCACCACTGTAACCAGTGCACCCAAATGAGCAGCCAGCTCATAAAAGTTAATGAAGTCAGATGAAAAAGAGCGCACTCCACACCAAAAGCATGTAGCAGGAGTGTGCTGCATTGATGTTAGCTCAAGAGCTAGAATAAATATCTATTTGGATTCATAACTCTGGATACTCTGGGCTTCCTTTTGGTGTGGAGTATGCTCTTTTTCGTCTGACTTCCCTTACATGGATGAAAGGCTCCCCAGCTCCCTCAACCCCCCCCCAGGCCACCCTGCCACACCGGGAACAAGGGGAACCTCTGCCACCGGTTTCCCTCCTGAGAGGGCCCTGCCACAGCCCTCCTGGCCCTGGCAACCTGGGAAAACACCTTTTGGGCTTCCTAAGGGCTCCTACATCTATCGACTGGGCTTGCTAAAGCCTCCCTAATGCCCTAGCCCCCCATGACACAGGACCTGGCTACCTGTATCCCCACCAGAGCTCCATACCCCCATTCCTCGTCGGCCATGGCACATGAAACCATCCTGACTGCACTTTACTTGGGGGGTTTCCCCACTGGCCCTCCTGGACCGCTGAGCTCCCTCACTTGTCCACCTATCCTGGTCCTGGTTCTACTCTCCAGTCTCCCAACTCCAGCCCCAGGCCTAAAGCCCGGGCTGGAAAAGGCCATGATACTTCCTGTCAGCTCCCTCATATACCCTACTTCTGACCTCTGCTGCCACCTTGAGGCATCCAGAGCACTAAACCCTTTTCCTAGCTGGGGGAGGTAGGAGGGAAAAAGGGATGCTTAAATGTGGGAATATAAGCCCCGCTTTTGCAGGGGGCTTACACACTTTCTGGATCCAAGTTTCCTGGGTCTCATATTTGCCAGTGAGCTTGCTTGCCACTGCTTCAAGCTTGGGATCCAGAGCTTCTAGGACAGAGCCTAAACTGCTTGGCTAACTGCTGCTGTAGCTCCTATGAGGCCACCAGGTCCAGTGCTCCATAGGGTCCATCCTCAGCGCACACTTTCTTTTGCTGACTCTCCCCCCCAATTGTGCATTCACTTTTCATTGTCTGTTGTTTTCCACTCACTTTCATAAATCAGTGAGTTTTATTTATATACTTAGATGAGTGAGGGTGAGCAGCACATGCAGAAGCATTTAGATGAATCAGCTGAGCATGCGCAGTCCTTGTGACCGTGTTTTTAAAGGTATAGATAACCTGGGGTAATTGGCAAGTCCATTATCCATTTCCCAGGAGACAGGCTACTAAACTGTCCAAAGCAAGGTGTTCTCAGCTGTGACTAAAGGAGTGGGTCATTTGTCTTTTGGAAAAGGTCACTGTACTGTGTGAGCAGAGGCTGTGGTTGAACTCTGACCTAAAGATACCCAAGTATGAATCAAGCTGGGAGGTGGCAACATATCAAGGTGACCATTCAGGCATCAGAAGGGTCATGAAAACTGGCAGTACAGTGTGGAATACGTTGTGGAAGAACCTGTCTGTGACAAACTGGTTGGTAGCAGTGGTATCTTAAATGGACTGTCAATAAAAAGTTTATCTGTCCACCGCAGAACAGGATATACAAAGCAGATACTATACATACTACCATTTTTATTTTGTTTAAAGGAAGAATAAATAGCTAGAAGACACTCACTGGCTACATGAGAGATGTACAGTCGCACACCTTGAGGAGCTGTGGAGCTGTGCAAGAGAAGAGGGCTTGCATTTGTGGAAGGCCAGCCACATGCCAACCTCATAGACATCCTCAAAGAAAGTGACCTGGGAAGTGGTACAAAAGTGGTCACTGCTGGCCAAAGTCATAAGACTGAGGCTAAAGAGAGGCAAGTGAAACAGAGTCCATAACTGAGGCAGCTGCATAAGAAGACTGGATAGAAATTATACAGATGGAGCTCATCCTGGTTAAAGCGAAGGCAGAGGCTGAGTGGCAAATGGCAGAGGCTGAGTGGCAAAAGGCATATGTAGAGTTGCAAAAGATGAGGCTGGAGGCAGAGGAGTGACAGAAGCAGTGCCAGCATGAGATCCAGATGAGAGAGGAGTGAAAGTGTGAACATGAGAGGGAGACGGAGATTCTGCACCAGAAGGCAGCACCATAGACCTGAAGTACTGGCATCAAGAGTGTGACCCAAGAAGACAAAATTAATTCCATAATGTTTCCCAAAATATAAGAAGAGAGATGATCTTGATTTGTTTTTAAAATCCTTTGAAAGAATTTGTGGGCAGTTTGAATTGAACAAGGCTTCTTTGGTAACTCACCATTTGCCATTCCTTATGGGCCGGGCAGTAAAAGCCTTCACCAAAATGGACAATTAGGACCATATTGACTATACTACAGTGAAAATTGCCTTGTCAAAGCATTCTGAATTGACTCACAAGTCCTACAGACAAAAAGTAAGACACCAGGAGATAGCTGTTCAGAAATGTGTGTTCAGTTACACAATTTGCTAGAGCATCAGTTAGAGGGTGCAAAGGCCAGCTCTGTTGAACAGATTAGGCATTTGTTCCTCATGGATCAGTTTCACAAGACTGTACCAGAGAAGTTGAAAATATGGTTGCTGTATCAGACTCCTAGCTCCACGAAGGGGGCAGCTGAGGGGGCTGGTCAGTTTGGGTCCAGCCGACCATACCCACTGCGCAAAAACAATGGGGGAGAGACATCAGGTGGTTTTAAGGGAACTTCAGGGAGGAGAGTAAACTAAGGGAAGCCACACTATACCCAAACAAAACAGGAAGCTGAATGGTTTTAAGATTAAGGAGTCAGGGAACACAGGCACTATATCTACCAAAAACTGGAACACCTATCATATGACTGTCCAAAAAATATAGCAAACGGGGTGAATACAAGTGGAGCGGATAGCTTGGGAAGCACCCAGCAACCAGCGTCTTGTACCAAGTGCAGTTCCAATTAACTCCACTGCACACACTCACCTTGTGCTAGTTAATGGGATGGTAGCCCAGGGACTGAGGGACATATGGCCTCCATTTCAATAGTAAAACAAGAGTAAATTCTCCAGGAACAGATGCTGCCAGAAAATTGTTTCAGAATTAGAGAAGTGGCAGGTCCTGCATTCTCAGTGCCAATGGCCACGGATCTTTCCAAGCTGGGAAAGTGGCCAGGGCACACAGGAGATGGGTGTTGTACTGAACCTTCCTGTGGATATAATTATGGATAATGACTTTGATAGTCAGGCCGACACTGTGTGTATGTGTCACTCCCTGTAATAAGGCTATGAAACATGCCACTGAGGACACAAGGCAAAGTTTATTTGTTTGGCACCATTTCAACAAGACTCAGGGCACCTTATAACAAGCAACATAAAATAAATAAACCACATCAATAATAACTACTATGAATAAGAGCACATAGATGATTAAAAGTAGTCTAGCTAGAGTAGGTTTGTACAAATAGATACATTTTTAAAAGGTTCCTAAAAGCCTCCACAGTTCGAGCCTCTGGCAGAGCATTCTAGAGTATAGGGGCCAAGACCCTCAAAAGCCCTGATTGCTTCAGTTGGGAACGGGAGACCTGAAGCAGGCCAGTATCTGTTGAGTGGAGATGGTGGGTAGGTGTGTAGGACAAGAGATCTTTCAGGTAGCTTGGACCCGGACCGTGTAGGGCCTTGAATGTTTTATTTTACTTATTTATTTGTTAACCAGGTCAGTACACTGATCCCAGGGATCATTTTCAGGTATGACCTGGGCCATAAAGATGGCACATACAGTAACAAAGAGGCAACATGACATGGGTAGTGAGAAAGTACAGTGCAACAGAGTGTTAACATGTAGGATACTAAACAAAGGTTCTGGAGAACAAACAGTGCATCGCAGTGCTAACACGTGATTCTGTACAACAGTGTTAAAGACCATACAGTGCATTACAGGGCTAACACATCAGATACTATACAAGGACTCAGAGTTAACGGTACAATGGCATTCGATAACTAATAGCCCAGTAAGGGAGAGTAAGAGGAATTAGGAGGAACACTATCAGGATGTGACAAGCAAATTACAACTGTGGGTATGGTACAGCAGTAGGTAACAACACTAGCAACATAACGATACGTATTGGTAAACCTGATAGAACATGAGATAATTACAGACCCGAAACTAGGGAATCTGGACAGACAAGATCAAAGAGTAGGTGCACTGAAGTTAGGGTGGGCACTTGCAGGCAGATACTAAGAGCAGAAAACTCTTCAGGTTTGTTCTGAAGGCTGATGTGTTGCCAATGGAGAGGAGTGGGATGGGAAGGGTATTCCAGAGTTTTGGGACAGTGACAGAGAAGGATCTCAACGTTAACAAGCATGTACTGAAGGTGATACGCTATTGAACTAGCAGCCAGTGCACAGCGTGCAACTCTAGTGTGATGTGGTCCCTCCAAGAAATTCCTGCCAACAGCCAGGTTGTAGCATTCTGGACCAACTGCTGATGGGGCATCAAGCCCCCAGATAACTCAGAGTACAGGACATTGCAGTAATCCAGTCTGAAGGTGAAAAAAGTATGGACTAGCATCTTCAGGTCAGCTGGCACAAGATGTAGCTTCATTCGGCCACTGCAACGACCCCTGAGACCACTCCACAGACCCTAAGGTTTCCCCAGACCACTCCTGACTCTGGTTGGACCAGTACTATATATTAACTTTGCAGCTCTCCCTATTTACTTTTATGTATCACGATTGTATGCTACTGGTAAAACACGAAACTCATACTCACAGCCTCACTATGCTGTACCATACTGTATCTTGCCTGTAATCTCATGTAAATCATGCTCACCTTTTCACTTCTGTTCCACAAAAATCCCGGGTCGCCCCTGAAATAGGAACCTCAGGGGCCCAGTGGGCTCACCCAGTCACCAAAATTTAATAAATAAATAACTAAAATTTTATTACGTAAATGGTAAAAGCAGCTGCATACTGCCTTCCATTATTAGGCAGCCCTGAATCATCTCCAAAAGCTTATTAAAGAATGTCCAAAATTTAACCGGAGAAGCCTGGGGTGGGAAATACACATTTACCATAGTAATCACCCTCCTATACAGATGAACTGTTAATATAACATAACAGCCTGAGGGATCCACATATTGCCTCTCCATCTGAAACTGAGTAGATGAAGGTACTAAAATCGCAGCACCCCCATGCTTGCCCTTGGAATAGGATGAGGTGAAAACCTGATATCTCCCCCCCCCCCGAAGTAAGTTCCAAATGCTCCCCTGAAGTTAATGGGGTCTCCTGAAGAAATATAACATCTGGGCTCTGTCGTCAGAGATACTGAAAAGTCTTGACCTTTAATGGGGTTATTAAGCCCATTAATATTAAGGACAAAAATCATACCCAAGAAAGAACCATGGATAATACATTTTTAGATAAACCTCATTCCATATGACCCAAACTAGTCCCATCCAGCCTATTACAGCCTTTATATCCAACACTGTATACCCAGCTATCGGTCTTGACCAATATGTGAAAAGACCCACCATGTATTCCAACAGCCGTGCCCGTCTCCCTCTCCATTTGCCTGCCCCCATGAGTAATATCAAACACCTTTGCCATAGTTCAGTTAAAGTAATCTGAGATGTTCCTCACTGCATCATGTTTTGTACCTTAATAAAGAAATTGCAAACATAATCCTGAGGAGAAGGGGGCTGACGTTGGTCAGGCAAAGCAGCCAGCGCAGGTGTAGCCTGTGTAGGGGAGGAAGCTCCCATTGGAGACAGTGATTTTGTCCATGAGGGAGAGGTGAGTGCATGCTCCGGGCATCACTTAGAGGCATTGGTCCCTGAACGTGGAACTGACATAGGCAATGCCAAGACTGGAGGGGAAGTGGGCTGAGACCCACTGTCCAAAGAGCTGGTCAAGCTTCCTGGCTGAGTACCACTGGGAAAAGGGGCCTGAGCTTCAGGGGCTTTGGGGCTGGGTACGATGTCTGAAGCCTGTAATAGCCTTCGCCTGAGATGGTGATGAGGGTGGGAGGCAAAGACACGGGCAGCCCGGAAGTAATGAGGGCTGCCAGTGAAGGAGAGACCGACTTCCTGTGGGAGGAAGATCCAGAAGCGGCAGCCGACTTGTGCAGTGACCTGGAACAGGAAGCCAACCAGGGCCAATCCCTATCCTTGTCCTGGTGCTTGTGCTTCCCGCTCGACTTCTCTTTGTGAGAAGAAGAAGCTGATGCCCCAGAGGCTGGGGAGGAACAAGAGCTTTTGCCCTGGAGCTCCTTCTCCATCGCTGCTAACTTCTGCTGCAGAAAGAAAGAAAGAAAGAAAGAAAGAAAGAAAGTGTGAAGGGTCTTTGAGTGGTATTTCCAAGTGGCCTGGTTAAACTCCTGGCAGTGTTGGCAGGCCTCAGTGTCATGGATAGGGCCTAGGCAGAGCAGGCGTGAGGAGTGGCCATCCATAGCAGAGATCTGCTTGCCGTAGGCACACTTCATTCACCGGTCAGAAGACATTACTGGAGAAGAAGACATACAGGAACTTGAAGAAAAGGAAAGAAGTTAAATTGTGAAAATAACAAATTGTGTGTGAAATGTGATGAAAATGGTGGTTGACTAGAAGCACAAGTCTGTGGTGATCTGATCTGCGTGGGTCAATGGCTGGAAAAGAACTGGGGATGGGCTGAGGGAACCTCCCCTTTTATACCATAGGTTGAACATTGGCGTGCAGACGTCGGGGGTGATCCCCCACTGAATACTGCTAGCTAGAAGTTTTATATGTGGTCCTAGCACCCGGCAGCTCAGTCCTTATGGTTACTACCTGCTGTAAGAGACCCCTCGAAGTAAAATCTACCAGATCCCCTGGAAGACCTGTTCAATGGTTCACTTGAATCAAGGATTGTACAACTGGATTAGAGAATGGCACATGTGGTGCCACTCCATAAAAGTGTGCCCAGCGCTGACCCAGGCAACTACAGACTGGTCAGCCTGATCTCAATCATGTGCAATCTCATGGAGGCCATCCTTAATGGAGGCAATACTTAAGGAAAGGCTGGTAGGTTATCGAAAAGTAAACGGTCTCCAGGATGACTGATAACAAGGGTTCATAACTGGGAGCTCCAGGCAAACAAACCTGACTGATTTCTTTGACTGGGTCACAAAAACAGTAGACAAAGACCAAGGGGTTAATATCCTATACCTGGACTTGAGCAAGGCCTTTGACTCTGTGCCCCATAGGAGACTGATCAGAAAACTGGAAGATCTGGGAGTAGGAGATAGACAATCTGGATGGGCAGCCAACTGGCTGAAAGACAGGACCCAGAGGGTGGTTGTGCTGTGGGAGCTCTCAGACTCTAGGGAAGTTACCAGTGGGATCTCACAGGGCTCAGTGCTTGGCCCAGTGTTCTTTAATGTCTTCATTAACAATACTAGAGAATGCATAAAGGGCAAAATGTGCCTGTTCATAGATAACACAAAGCTCTGTGGTAGGGTGGATGCAGCAGAATGGATACTGGGCCTAAAGAAAGATCTGGCCAAGCTCAAGAAGTGGTCTGGAATATGGCAACTCCCATTCAATGTGAAGAAGTACAAGGTTATGCACATTGGAACCAAGAACCCGAAGATGGAGTACAGCCTCGGAAGGGTCCTGGTAACCAAATCCAAGGAGGAGAAAGACCTGGAGGTGATGATCACTAGTGACTTACAGCACTTCTCACCCTGCAGGAAGATGGTGGCAAAAAACTACAGAAAGCTGTGCAGCATTGCCAGGGGGATCAGCATAGACTGCTGATGCCACTGCACCTGGGGTATAGTGTGCAGTGCTGGCATCCCTACCTGAAACTGAAAATTGACCTGCTAGAGGCAGTCCAGAGGAATGTGACTAAGATGGTTAAAGGTCAGCAGGGCAGGACATACGAGAGGCTGGAGGACCTGAACAGTACTCCGTGGGGGGGACATGACTGAGCACCATTTAGTACATGAAGGGCATTAATAAGGTGAGCAAAGAGAGGCTCTTTAGTCTCAGTGGCAATAAAGTATGAGGGGACATTGCCTTATATTGGGGGGGGGTTCAGGAGAGTGTTCAGTAGGCATTTCTTCACAGACAGGATGGTTGAAAGGTGCAATGAGCTCCCTGAGGAGGTGGTTTTACTGGAGACAGTGGAGGGCTCCAAAAGGCAGTGGGAAAGGGCAAAGAGTATGGTCAGGGTTAAAAAGGGTGTGGGCGGAAAGGGAGGTTTAACAGTTGGGGAGGGGCAGAGTCCTTAGTTGCCATTTGGAACGCTACAATACGAGCGGACTTGATAGACCATTAGGCATACTTCTATTGGCACTTTTCGTATGTATTTGTTTACTTTGTTAACCAGCTGGACTGACTGGGACACTGTCCATTTCACAGTTCCAGATCAGACACAGATGTAACAATAAATGAACATTGGAAAGCTACAAAGGCTGGGGAGATGTACAGAGTATCAGAGACAGTTGCAAGTATGTTAACAGATGGCTATTTCTTGAGACTTGCTTTGAAGGCAGCAAGGGATTTAGTGGTCTGGTTGTGAACTGGCAAGGAGTTCCAGATTCTGGAGACACTGTATCTGACGACTTTTTGCCCAGTGGCAGCCTTTACTTGGAAATCACTTAGTAGGTTACTGTCTGTGGAATAAAGAATGTGGGTTCTGCTGGGGGTGCCAGTTTGGAGGAAAGGTGAACTAGGTAACCCATGCATCATAGTACTGTGAGCCAGATATTCAATGTTAAGCATGTATTTGTTATCCAGTGAGAGCCATTTGAGTCTGGAGTACAGTAAGTAGGTGGTGGTGTATTCTTAGGTCAGCCTTCATGGCATATCCCATGACACGGTTATACAATACTGCACTTCTTCAGAGCTCAGCAGTAGGGGTCTGCCTAGTCCTGTATTCACTTAAAGGTAGCAGTGTCTACTGAGCTAGAGTATACTGATCATGGCTTCAAGAGTCAGACACTTCCTGATTTGATACAGCATGGCTAGTTTCTGGTGAATCTTTTTTGTTGGGATACTAAAATTCTCAGCATAGGAGAGGGAGGAATCAAGGTACCTCCCAGGTATTTAAACTGTCCACACATACAAGTAGGGTACTGTCAGCAAAAACATGGCTGAAATTATTTTTGTTCTTACAAACTCTGGGCTTAGAACCAAAGAGCATGGCTTTCATTTTACTTTTAGTTAGGAAAGGCCTGTTGGCATTGAGCCAGATCTGTAGGAGATGTAGGTTGGATGTCAGGCTGGAACTGATTTCCTCAAAACTGCTACAACCGGAGTAAATAACCACATCATCAGCATACAGCATGGCACTGGGGCACTTGTAATTATAAATTCTAGGCACGGCACTATTAAACACAGAGAAGAGTACTAGGCCTAAGAGCGACCCTTGAAGGACACAGTTTTTAAAGGAAGGGTAAAGAAGGGTACCTTGAAAATTTAACAACCTGAATGCAACTGGCTAGGTACTCACAGAACCTGCTTAGGGATGAGAGACCTGAGCCCAGAACGTCTAGTTTATGGAGTAGTAGCTGATGGTTAGCACAATCTTTAAGGTTCTGTTTCCCACTTTTAAGAGTGCACATGAACTAGCTCCTCGGTAATTTATCAGAGATGGCCAGTGGATATTCTCCTTTCAGATAACATAGATTTTCACTGTATTTTTTTTTTCTGGAGTGCCTAAATTTAATCTAAAATCTATTGGAGGGAGAGCCTTTGCAGTAAGGGGTACCTACTTTATGGCATGGCATGCCCCCTCATATTTGTCATCCTTTAAAAGCCTGTTGAAAACTCACTTGTTTATTCTAGCTTTTGGATGTGGTTTTATCTATGATGTATATTTACTCTATGGCTGTTATAAAGCTATATTTACATTTAAATGTTAATGTGTCTAATGTCAGTACTGTACCAATTTTTTATTTCCTTGTCTATGTTGCTTGTTATTGCTGTACAGCACTCTGAGCCTTTCAGGAAGGGTGCTTCATACATGAAATGGATTGGATTGAACATGTCAGAGAACTCATTGCTAATGGCCATCCCATGGTCTCAGACAGAGGAATGGCTTATGGTTCCTAGGGCATGTCATAAGAAGACTGTACATGGTGCATTTGCTGAAGCTCCACCTCAACTGTGGAATTAGCTGCCCCTTCCCTTTGTGCTGCCTTTTCACTGGAATTTGTAAATTAAACTACATTATCAATGATACTGAGCGGCAGCAAGACCTCCCAAGCAGAGGCAATACCCCACAGGAAATGAGGTGTGGCATGTCTGCTAGGTTAAATGTAAACTCCATACCTTTATATAGGTCACTTCCTACAAGTACAGTATTTGATTAAAGTACCACTGCTATTGAAAGGTGCTATGTTATCCTTCTCACTTTGCCCCAATTTCTTTAATCTCCTCAACACTACTTTTCAAACATTTTTCCTCCATCACATCTTCTGAATTGTGGATGGTATACTGAGTGTCAATTCACTTTTCAGCAACAGTGAACAACATTGAGCAATCACCACATATAACCACTGCCAGCAACAGAAAACAAAGCAGTATTTTACGATAGGGCTCATTGGTAAAAAACCCTCCATACCTATCTACAACAAACCCATTATAGCTGGCATGACATACCTGAGCAGCATAGGTAGTGTGCAAAAAGGACCATATGTAGAATGCATATACAATTTAAAAAGACAGATATTTTCCAATTTGTTTGGTTTTGTAACTCTCTCTAGTGCATATGCATGTATTCTAAAGCAAAACAGAAACATGTGCAAAGCATCATGGGTATGCAAATCCTTCTGGGGATGAGCTGTACAAGAAATCTCTTAGAGGCAATACCTACTAGCCATGTCCCTACTCAGACCCCAGCACAGCTGACTCACACACACTAAACATAACAATAATCTTTAAAAGCTTCACAAAAGATTATCCATGATGACGCAAGGTGGAAGCTATCGATTGCCGCCTAAAAAGCTTTTAAAAACCTTCACTACAGTATTGATTATTTGTTTGAAATATTCTACAAAATGAGTTTACTAAACTGTATTGGTGCTGTATCTTATCTTTTATTGTCTTTGTGTTTGTATTTTTTTCTGGATCTCTAATTCTCCATGGGTGAGCAATGCTTAGAAGGGTGCAATATAAATCAATATGTATGATATGATTTTTTAACCCTTTAACAACCCTTGCAGGGCCATGGACTGATACATCTGTTCAGAACTCCAATATGTTTTAATTCTGTCGGTAGCCTAAGGGTTAAAAATAGGTTTATATGAGTCTTTTCATAATAGCCTGGATAGCTGAGTGAATCCACTATCCCACTTGGCAAGATTTTGTCTGTACCAGACCCTGTACATGCTCTGTAGCACCTCTATCTATCAGCAGAACTGCCTTTTCAGAAGTAACAAAACTTTGGACATAAGCACAGATTATAAATAGAATATCATCTGGGTCTATCTACTATGGTGCTATAATTCCACTGAGGGATTCCAGTGATATCATAACCTCGAGAGAGAGAAGCTCAAGAGGTTTATGATGTCAATGGAATCCTGAGATGGAATTTCAGCACTGTAACAGATGGAGACCCATGTGTTATTGTTTTTTTTTTTTTTTTTGGTAATACATGGGTCTCTTTCTCCCCCAATATGGACACAGTTCCTAACAACACTGCATGCACTAGTCCCCCTCCCCAACAATACTTTTTTCCTTACCAATGCCCCCTTACACAGCATTACTGACCCCATTCCTACAGTACTCACCAGCTTGTGGATTCAGCTGTTGTTAACACTGGAACTCACCCCCATTAAATAATCATACATATACTCTCTGGAGGCAATCTCTGTCAGTTTGACTGTGGAAACACAGAGATAATTACACTTTTTTTGTTACACCATTGCACTTCTTTTTTGCCTACTGCAATGTGGGCCATCCACCCCAATCATCACTGCAATATTTGAGTCGCAAAGTTCATCTTTCAGGTGTCTGACATCAGCATTTAAAAGCATCCACTTGAGTACAGTTTAAAGCAGGATTTATTATGACTCTTGACATTACAGCAGTAGTATTACTATATTCTGGAGCCACAAACTTTCTATGTAAAAAAACAAAACACTACCCATATATTACATAGAGAATGAACACATGGGTGGGTGGGTGTAACCAGAATTTTGTACACACCTGAGGTCTGCGATGCTACATAAATCCCAAGAGTGAAGCTCAAGGGGTTTATAAAAAGCATCCCACACTGATAGTGTATATAAAATTTTGAGTTACACCCACCCATGTCTTTTTTATATAATTACTGACGAGCATTATAATAAATGATCAGTTTAGGTGTTAATCTTGCAATAAATAAAAACAAGAAATTCGTGCTCTAAACATGTCTGTTTTATTAGCTACACTCATGAACATAGATAAAAAAGCAAAATTATTTTTCTTTAACTTCATTTAGTTAAATAGGTGGCAGTTGAGGGACTGCTGCATGTGCTGTTATTAGAATGAGCTTGACTAACAAGATGTGGTTAGAACCACTTGGTTGTAACCCAAAATTATAACCTTGTTATTGGAGCATTAAGAATGCTTGTCAGTATTTGTAAAACAATTGTTGGAAATTAAGCATTCTGATTGGCTGACAGCATTCTACAAGGGTTAAAATGTTAATGGCTGGAAACCCTCATGTACAATAGAAAAAGTGGGTAATAACACATGGCAGGGTGTGCCTTCGTTGGGAGACAGAGGCACTCCTCTGGAGCATGCTAAGGCACAAGGCAGATGGCTGAGTGCCCCTCGGCATACACAGGAGGATTGCCTGGAGTAACTGTGACCTGGTAGGTGACTTGGTTCATCCAGTCAGAGAGCAGTATTTGTGGCAGCCATCTTGACCTATTTTATAGTTAGAATTTTAACTATAAAAACATTCATTAAAAAAATATATGAAAACATTTAATAAAAGCTTTACTTTTAAGGTTGGGTTACTTAGGTTAAATTAACTTTAGATGCATAAGACCCTTGGTTGTGCCGTATGCCTGATGACCCCCTAGGGTTAGATTAGCGGACAGAAATTCAACCCAAACAAAGAGAGAATTACACTTTTTTTATTACATCATTGCACTTCTTGAACATAGATTGAAAAAAGCAAAATGATTCTTTTTTTACTTCATTTGGTTAAACGGGTGGCAGTTGATTTATTTATTTTCAGAAAATAAAATCCTTTCTAATAACACTATTATCAGACAGTAACTGAAACTAATTACACGTAAAGAGATATTTCAGTTTTAGTTTTAAAACAATGAATGTTGGCATCAACAAGATTCAATCTCATAACTTTCCCAAAAATATTATTTTTATGACATTCCATTTATTTTTGTTGAAGACATTTCCATGAGAGCAAAATCCCTTTTTCTTAGATCTTATGTGTTCCTGCAGCTTATATCTGCTTTGAATCATACTCCTTTGCTTGTGACATTGCAATCTGTTGCTGTGGAAAAGATTCTGATGTCACTGCAAGAGGAACATGACTTCAGGGAAAGGGTGTAGACAGGCATACTCACTGTACACATTTGTGTACAGTTTTGTTGAGTGCCTGTCACAAACCATAAGCCACTCTGATAATATTATCATTCTAATCTGTAGTATTTTGGTTAGTGTAGGCCACTGAGGAGTGTCCAATATATGTACAACCTCTTTAGAGAGTAGAGGAGTCATCTGAAAACAATCTGACTTGTTTGGAATGGGGTGCCATTTGGAAAGGATGTGTAAATGTTTTAATTGGGGGGTGTAACTGTTGGAGATTGTGTACAAAATGGAAATTTCTGGCTACACTCCAGGGCAGGTGTAAACAGCTGAAACAAATGATGTGTGACAGAAAAAGATTTTGTGTTCATGGAAATATCTTATGCAATAATACATGCAATGTCTCGAAAATTCAAATTTTAGGTGACTGTTGCATGTGTGAGTTCTGCTGTAAACCATAAAATTGCTTTAATAGAATATCAGCCAGGGTGCATATAAGGAAATGTATATAAAGCAAGTTTTGAAATGGTGTAAAAATACCCTTACCAGTGTAACCCCCCTGCACATGGGGGTTCCCAAAAGACTTCCAGGAGCTTGCTTGAATGCTCCAAGCCTGAATGGTGTTTGGCATTTAAGCCATTTATCAGTGAGTGTTTTTAGAGCCTTCTGGTACTGTCTCTTTAAGAGCTGTCTGCTTGCAGACATAATTAGTTTGTATGGGGGGACTGTGTGCTTCTCTGAGTACCACTCAAGCTGCTGCCAATTCACTTCATTTTTGCAGTCACTAGAGTGCAAAGGGAACCTATCTGAAAGATGTAACTGTTTGCCAGAAATTATTTAGAGTAATAATGAAATTACAGTTTGTCTAACCTGCTTTCTTTGCAGTCAGAACTGTGTCTGCTAGTTCCCCATTCTAGTTTTGAACTGCTGAACTGGACCAATCAGTGTGGAGGCTAGCTCTAAATGATGCCTTGGACGAATCAGAACTTGACTCATAATCTGAGCCAGCCACAAGAGGATTGTATGGGCAGTGACTCTGGGAGATGTAGTTTAGACTTCAGTGCCTTTTGGACCAACAGCAGCAGTCATTTGTGAGTGACAGCCAATCCAGTCAAGAACTGGGAGGAACTCAAAGGAAGTGCGTTTCGCAGTTGGAGTTCAGTTGAGCTTTGGCAGTGAAGAAGGAAGGAGCCCTGTGCTTTTTCAGTGTGCAGTTTTAGTCAAAAACGTGTGTAAGGCCCAGAGTTCCGTCTGCAGCTTGTTAGACTGAACTGCCCCTGTGAAAAGAATCAAAGGATCTCTGAAGAGTAGAAACCAGGCTCACCCTGTAGAAGACTGGAAGAATTGCTGAAAAGTACTCGGTCTGTCAGGAACTGAATCTGCTGTGTGTTCTCCGGGTATTGTGCAGTAATTGCGATCGGGATACAGATGCAGCCTGCCTGGTATAGTACTTTTTATATGGATGTGTGAAGAGGTTTGTGTACCTCAAGTGAGCCCTGCTGACATTGAAGGACCCTATCTTATTTGGAGGTCGTGAGTACTAATTCAGGGTTGCTCCCGTTGAATTGCCACATTAAATCCAAATGGAATTACTGTACTGTTGACTGTTTAATTCTCCTTTCTCTGTGTGAAAGGGCCCCTACCAGCTGCCACGGTTTGGACTAGCCACTAGGGCTTGGGTACCTAGGGACAGTAACTGATAGGGATAGGCCTGTGCACAGAGCCATAGGTAGATTATTAGAGTGATAAGCTAATTAACCTGATTTCCCTGTCCTTGTTATATCCCCCTAAATAAATCAGAGCTGCTTGTTCAGCAAAGTTATACTGCCTGAGGTATTTGTCTTGTTAAGTACTGTACTGTGATTGTTGCACTGTATCTCATTTCACAGGAGGTCCCAGTGCCGGAACCAGACCTGGGGGTAAGTGTATACTGTGAAGGTAATTCTGATATATTGTGTGGGCCACTAGTGGGAAGAAAGGGGGGTTGCAGTGTCCCAGAGGGCTGTGACCAAGTTAGTTTAACTATTGCAAACCCTGACCTCTGGGTGGAGGCACCCGCCATTGGATCCAGGCCCCTCAACCTGTTAGTGGCAAATCAGGCAGGGGTAGTAGCCCCTGGGATAGCGCCATCTAGGGGTTACACCAGTATATATCATTCTGTATATCACTCCAGACAGCTGGAATATAATCAGTAATGCTGAAAACCCCCAAGGGATGGATGAAATAGTTCTAAACCACAGTCTAAAGCACATTTCAAATGTCAGCCATCTCAGAATCACCAGGCAATAGGGCCTAGTGAAAGTATAAGGTGATGACCAGCTGGCTACTTTAAACAAACCTAGAATAGAAGCATCAACTCCTTCTGCCCAAAAGAGGACTACCATATGAATAGAAAGTGCTGAAAAGTGGTACCAATCAGTCGGCAGCTGACCGTGGCAGGGTGAGGAGGGATGTGTCAGTCGCTGGCATGGGTTGGGATGGGGGGAGTGGGGTGGTGGGCCAATGCCTAATGGAGTGGAGGGCCTTTTGACTACCAGGGGAAGGGACAGTTGTACTGTTCTATGGTTCAGGGCTCAGGGAAGGGGAAATTCATTATTTTAATTGTGCTCGGGGCTAGGGGGGCCACTAGACCACCAGGGAATCGGGATCGGGGCAGTCAGTATGCTAACAGTGATCGGGGCTTGGGGAGCTTTTGTTTTCATTATTATAACAGTGATCGGGGCTGAAGGAGACACTACACTATGGAAAAGGGGATTGTTGTATATTTTTATTGCACATGGATCAGGGCCGGGGAAGGGGGGCACACTACACTATGGAAAAGAGGAACAGTGTATTTTTTATTGCACTGAAAGGGGGATCAAAGCATTTTTATTACACGTGGATGGGGCGGGGGAAGGGCTACTACACTATGAAAAGGGGAAAGGTGTATATTTTTATTACACATGGATAGGGACTGGGGAGAGGAGGACACTACACTATGGAAAAGGGGAATGGTGCATATTTTTATTGCACATGGATCGGGGCCGGGAAGGCTGGACTGGCACATAACCCAGCGGCACAGACATCAAGATGAGTCCATAATGGTAACACAAATGGCCCCATTGCGCTGTGCATGCCTAACGAGCTCATCTGCATATTTGGGCTGAATATTGCCCATGGGGGCTCCGGCACATATAGGTATGCACCATGCATTCCCCTAGGGGCAGTCTTCAGCCTCACACCCTGGATGCACTGCGCCATACAGGGCGGCCGCTTGCTGTGTGCTGTGCATCGAGGGTCCAATATTCAAACAGATTGTGTGGTCTGTTCTGATTGTGCATTCTGTTTGAATATTGTGCCACTGCCATCCAGCCCAACTTATCTGTGTGGCATCCGCTGCACTCCACCCCCGACCGCACCAACTCTGACAGTGGTGTTTGATTCAGTCCCCTACAGTGGTCTGATGGAGAAACTGACGGGGATGTGTGTGTGCCCACTGATGGTTAGATGGATAGGAAATTGGCTTGATGGAAGCACACAGAGAGTAGTGGTTGGTGGGGAGCTCTAGAACCCTAGAGGGGTAGGTAGTGGGGTACCGCAGGGCTCGGTCCTTGGTCCAATCCTGTTTAATGCATTCATATCTGACATCAGTGTGGGTATAGGGTGTGAAATGAGTCTCTTCGCTGACGACTCCAAGTTGGGAGCACTAGTAGAGGGGGAAGAGGGGAGGTTGGCCCTTCAAGGGGACCTGGACACCCTGGAAAGGTGGGCACACACCTGGAAATTACATTTCAATACCACCAAGTGCAAGGTGCTACATCTTGGGTTGGGGAACCTTAAACATGGGTACACCTTGGGAGCAGAGGGGAGGTACTGGAGGTCTCAACAGGGGAGAAACAACTAGGGGTCATGGTGGATGCATGTATGAAAAACTCTGAGCAGTGCAGGAGTGCGGCTAGCAAAGCAAATAGGATGTTGGGATGCATCGTAAGGGGGATCACTTCTAGGAGCAGAGATGTGATACTGCCGCCGTACAATGGACTGGTTAAACCACACCTTGAGTACTGTGTACAGTACTGGAGACCAAACTTGAAGAGGGACATACAGCTCCTGGAGAGGGTACAGAGGAGGGCTACCAAGATGATATGAGGACTGGGGGATGTGACGTATGAGGACAGACTTGAGGAGCTTGGCTTGTTTTCATTAGATGAGAGGAGAGACGGGGGGGGGCATGATTGAGGTCTTCAAGTACCTCAAGGGAATACATCGGGTAAACACGGAGGGAATCTTTAAATTAAGGAGGGAGGTATCACCAGAGGACGTGGTTTGAGGTTGGAAGGTGGAAGGATGGGGTAGGGGGAAGAGGAGGACATTTTTCACTGAGAGGGTGGTGAGTCCTTGGAACGCGCTGCCTGAAGAGCTAATTCAGATTTCCTTGGTGGAGGGCTTCAAAAGAGGGTGGGACAGATACAGAAAGGGGAAGTATCAGATGAGGGCCTGGCCCAGAGGGGTTGGGAGGGATGACAGAGGTTTCTGGTACACAAGGGGGGGGTTGAGGTTCCCAACATGGGATCTGAGGTTCGAGCAGACTCGACAAACCAGAGGCCTAATCTGCTGGCAGTTAGTATGTTAGTGCCTGTGGTCATCACCAGGGGCTGCTGTAAAGCGGTGAGAACCCTCAACCCTCCCCAGGATAGGAGTGCAGTCCTATGGACGCTCAATCCTATCCCCCCCCACCAACCCCTGACAACCCGGGCACACGTCCAAACCCAGGTTGCCAGCGTGGCGCGTGGTGTGGCATCCAGCACCTCAACCCTCAGCACCACCTGGCCAGCCACGGAACAGTGTGTTTAAAGGAAAAGAAAAGGCGTCAGTGAGTACTACAAGACTAACACACAATACCACCCAGCAGATTCATTGGGTATGCACCGCACCCTAAAATCACCTCCCAATTTCACCATGGTGCCAAATCCACATGTAACAACCCCTAGACTCACCTGGGCTATCCCAGGGCCTTCGGGGTTCTCCGCATACACCGAGGCCCGCCTGAGTTCTGCCTCAGACGCATTAATGCCTGCACTCCAAAGGGAACAAGCATTTGTCAATGCCGAATGTTGGCTTGCTGGCATTAGCATTGGTAGTGCAGGAGTTAGACAGATGCATCATAGGAATGGCAGTGAAGTATTGAACTGATGCCAACCCACCCCCACCCTGCAGAGAGTGACAAGCATTAGGGTGTCCCTTTGGGTGTTTGGTAGTGCAGTGCAGGAAAACATGTTGGGCAGGATGTGAGAAATGACAGCTGCACAGTTCATAAGAAGGTGTAAAAAAATGGCAGTGTTGAAAATGTGGCATGTAAATATACCAAATTTGCGAAGCTACTAGGGTGTGTGGGAAATATGCAATGCACGCTTGCAACACTGCCATTTTATGGGCATTCGGCACCAAATTTTCAACATAGGCATTTTAGCACCTCTGCTCATGTACAGTGTCACTGTTATTGCCTCAAAGTGTCCCAAGAAGTGATTTCGCACAGCGACCACGCTATTCTGCACCGGAAGTGCGAAAACACATTTTGGGCACGATATGTCAAATGATGGCTGTACTGTTCATCAAGAGGTGTGGAAAAATGGCAATGGTGAAAATCCAGACTGAAAATATCACAAATGCACGACGGTATGAGCGTGCGTGCAATCTGCCAACACATGCTCGTAACACAGTTATTTTATGGAGTATCATCACCAAATTTTCAACATAGGCATTTTAGGTCCTCTGCTCATGAACTGTGTCACTGTCATTTTCATAATCTGGCCCAAACACTGATTTCCCACAGCGACCGCGCTACTGTGCGCTGGAAGTGTGGAAACACATTTCGGGCAGGATGTGGAAAATGACAGCTATACTGTTCACAAGGAGGTGTACAAAAATGACAATGCTGAAAATCTGGCGGTAAAATATTGTGAATGCGCGAAGTTACGAGCCTGCATAGCAACTGCGCAATGCACGCTCGTAAAACAGGCATTTGTTGGATTTTTTCCACCAAATTTGGAACTTAGGCTTTTTAAGAGGGCACCTCATGAACACCACCACCGTCATTTCATATACCTGGAAGGTGATTTCACGCGTGACTGCGAAATCACCTTCGAGGCTGATAAACGCCATGACAGTGACAGAATTAGAGGAGGGGCCCCAAAACCCCATGTTGAAAATTTGGCAAAATTCCAAAAATGCCTGAGATATGCAACAAAGTTGAAAACCCTATCTAGCCCATTATACAGCTTACCGCATGTCCTCAGTTCAAGGTCGGCTTGAAGAGTACAGACGTGTTCCCTAGTCCACCAAGATCGTCGCGACCGGACTCTGGAGGTAGTATGGGGTGGGGGTGGGGAGGCAGGGTGAGCAGTGGTGGGTGCGGGTTGTGGAGGGGGCAGGGAGAAGCGCCTGGGACCGCTTTTAATTTGCAGGTTTAAAAAAAAGACAATGGACGTTTGCCACGCTGGGGTGGGCTCTCAGCGTGGCAGAAGGATGGCTGGGGGGCATGGAGCCGACGGGATTGGGCACCCCATCGGGCTATGCAGACAGTTGCCACGCTGGGGGCTCCCAGCGGGCATCCTGTACTGGGAGGACAGTGAGCCGACGGGGATTGGGCACCCCGCTGGCCGTGGCATCAGTTGCCACGCTGGGTGGGCTCCAAGAGAGGCACCTGTATTGGGGACGGCATCGGTAAAGTGGACATCACTTAAAACAAAGTGACGCTGCATGACGAGCTTGTCTCTGATTGCAGCAGCACTTTGTTTAGAAGTTTTGTCCACTCTTTACATAATGTTGGTGTCAGCGCTAGCATGCTGGCTTATTGGGGAATGAGGGACGACCTACTGATGCGTGCCTCATTCTGCCCAACAGCAGCCGCGCCTAAAGCTGCATTCTTCCAATAGCAGTGACTGCTAAGCCGCCGCAAGCCAACATAAAAAGTAGGAGGAGAAAATGGCAGCACTTGACCGCAGCTTGATGGCCGCAACTTCCTCGCCCGGTGGGAGCCTGTAGTGCAGGTCACACTACAATATTTTCAAATACATAGCATTCAAAATATACACAGACAGCTAACTACAATATATAATACAATGAAACTGCACAATAGGGACAAATATACAAGAACCGAATAGCAGAGCAAATCAGTGTCGGTAACAATATGATCTAAAATTATGTTTTTTCAGTCTCCCCTGTGATATCAGATTCAGGCTCAGGCTAGTGGAACTCATGCTAGAGGAGTGAGGGAGACCAGATTTGATCATGTATGTAGGCACAAATGACGTGAGAAGGAGAAGCATGGAGGACGTAAGGACAAGCTGGGATTGGGGCTGTTCAAACAAGATGACCTGCATCCTAACGAGGAGGGCAAGTATCTACTGGGGAAAAGGTTTGCACAACATATCAGGGAATGTTTGAACTGGACAGGAAGGGTAGCTCAGTTGTGTGCAGTGACACAAAACATGACTTGGAGGGGCTCTACTGGCCCACCCCCACAGAATGTAAAAGATTGAAATGGTAAATGTATGGGTGAAGAAACAAGCAAAGGGGGCAGCAAAGTGTTGAGGGGTAGTGTGTACAAACTCTGGAGTTCTAGGAAATAAGCTCCCAGAGTTGCAGGCACTAGTGATGGAAGCACAGCTGGACACAGTGGTTGTCACACAGGGGTCTCATTTTGGGGTCATCAGGGGTTGCACTTGTGAGGGCTATAAATTTTTTTGTGACCACTATGGTCTGTTTGCAACCCCTGCTACTGCCTGGCATGCTAGTTTGGTTGGCTGGCTGCAATTTCTAATCTCTGCATCTTTTTCCCATTTTCCACTCACTCAGTCTGTCAGCTTGTTTGGCCGGCCACCCACCCCCCCCAGCTTCCAGCCAACCAGTGCACAGTAGGCACTGCTACCGCACCCCCTCCACCAGCATGTTCACTACCGCTTGCGTGCTGTAGCCTGCCCAAAAAAGTTTGTTGAGGATGAGGGGAGCTGGGGACAAGTCTGGCAGATGCCAGTATATAACAGATTATTCACCCACTACTGCTTGTCTAAAAAAACCATGAGTGTGAGTTGGAACCATATGATAACAGAGGTGTGAGCAAGTGTGAGAGGAAAAAGAGAGAGAGAGAGAGAGACCCAAGAGGACTAGAGGAGACAGAGTAACAGCTTATACTGAACCACAGGCACTGCAGCCTGCCACTGCCACAAGCCATTGTTGGTCACTGTGCGCAGCGTGGGGGAAGGAACAGAACTGGAGCAAGCCTCGGCCTGCAGGAGTGCTATAGTATTGGGGGATCTTGCATGGGTGGGAGCCAGAGCTGGGAAGAGCAGAACCAGACTGGATGAGTTAGGTGGGTGTGTTTGTCTTCCAAAATCAAGCCAAAGGGGAGGGGGGGAAAAGAAAGCCATTAAGGGTGAAGAGGCAGATGCTGACGCCAGGGAGAGCCAGGCCCAAGCTGGAGCTTCCAGCAGTGGTGTGTTGGGTGTTTACCCAGCACATTCAGTGAAGTCTGCAGGTAGGACCTGCCTCCACCACTCTTTTTCATTTATTTTTGTAAGACTGGTGATCAGAAAGGCAAGGCACAGTCATGGAGCAGAGCCAGTTGTTTCCAGGTACAAAATGGGGGAGAGGAGGAGAGGATCGAATCAAAGAGAAGAGGTAATGGCAGGGCATAAGTGAAGTAGAAACTGGTGATCAGGGAATGAGGGGGTGACAAAAGAGAAGGGGTAGGGCAAGCATTCTGCTTTCAGGAAAATAAAATTAATTGTGCAGTTAATAAAGTGAAGTAGAGATTAGCGATCAGGAAAGGCACAATGAGCCAGCCAACTGAAGTGTATTTCCAGGTGCAAGTATTTGGGGAGAGGGGGGTCACAAAAGGGAAGGGATAGGGGAGGCATTCCAGTTCCAGGCAAATAAAATTCTGCAGTTAATAATGTGAATTTTCCAGATTCACTACAGTTCATAATTTTTTTTATGTTTTTAATTTTTTTTTTCTTTCACTTTTGAAAGTAGCTAGAAAAAAATCACTGAGTGAACCCACCATTTCTGATGCAGCATTGAACATACTTGACAGGTCTGGGAACAAGTTTCCTCTTTATACATTGGCCCAGATATTCAAACTGTGCCAGGCTGTGGCGCAAGCTTGGGCGCAGCTCAACTTGGCTGCGCAGGGTTGTGGACTGGGCGATATTCAACAGAGCTGCGCCATGGCTCAGCAGCATTGAATATCGCACCCTGGCCACCCGCAGCGTGCATGGCGCAGTGGCACTGCGCCAGCGCAAGTGGCCAGAGTGGAGCATGGGGATGTGCAAGCGCAAGTTCCATTGCGCTATGCACGGTAACCGCGATATTCAAAACTTGATATGCAAATGGGGCCATAATGTATGCAAGGTGCAAATGGAGCCATTTGCATGTCATTATGGCCCCATTTGCATGCAGGTGCGCCAATCCCCAACGACCTGCGCCTGGCACCCTGCCAGGCAGCAGCCATCGGGGACCGATGCCCCCTGCAGCCGTCAATGTGCTCCACAGCCCGATCGCGGGCATTTGTATAAAAAAATAGAACTATGTCCAATATCCCTGGTGGTCAAGTGGACCGCTGCCTGCCCGATCGTGGGCATCTATAAAAAAATAGAAGTAGTGCTTCCAATATCCCTGGTGGTCCAGTGGACCACTATCTGCCCGATCGCAGGCGTTTGTAAAAAATAGAAGTAGTGCTTCCAATATCCCTGGTAGTCCAGTGGACCACTATCTGCCCGATCGCAGGCATTTGTAAAAAATAGAAGTAGTGCTTCCCATATCCCTGGTGGTCCAGTGGACCACTATCTGCCCAATCACAGGCATTTGTAAAAAATAGAAGTAGTGCTTCCAATATCCCTGGTGATCCAGTAGACCGCTATCTGCCCAATCATGGGCATTTGTAAAAAAAGAAATATGTCCAAATCCTTGTGGTCCAGTGGATCGCTATCTCTGCCATCGCTGGTATTTGTAAAATAAAGTAGTGCTTCTAAATCTTGAGGTACAGTGACCGCTATCTGTGCCAATTGCGGCATTTGAAAAAATAAATATGTCCAATATCCCTGGTGGTCTTTGGGTACCCCACCCACCCGCCCACTGAGCCCCACCACCGCTTCCCCTGTCAGCAGGTGGGCGGCACACCCGCCCACCTGCTGCCCCACCGCCCGCCGACTGACACCGTCGGTGTGCACGCCCATTGGTCCACAGCGTGAGCTATCGGTATGAAGTCTATCAGGATTACTACATTCCAGACACGTGAATTGGATCATTCACATATCTGGAATGTGATACGGTATGGGCTTACTGATATTGGACATATTTTTTTTTTTACAAATGCCCACGATTGGGCAGATAGCGGTCCACTGGACCACCAGGGATATTCGAAGCACTACTTCTAATTTTTACAAATGCCCGCGATCGGGCAGATAGCGGTCCACTGAACCACCAGGGATACTGGAAGCACTACTTCTATTTTTTACAAATGCCCACGATCGGGCAGATAGCGGTCCACTGGACCACCAGGGATATTGGAAGCACTACTTCTAATTTTTACAAATGCCCATGATCGGGCAGATAGTGGTCCACTGGACCACCAAGGATATTGGACATTTATTTCTTTTTTTACAAACGCCCGTGATCGGGCATGGGGGGGCGCCGCCAGGTGCAGCCGGAGCTCGGGTGGCCACCCACAGGTGGCAGCTGTCGTGTTGCACCCTGCAATACATCAGCTCACCTGTGGGTGGCCATCAGTTGTTCCTTTTTTTTTGGATCAACTTTGTGCTGGCGCAGGTAGGGGTTGTGCATGCATGGCTCTTCACATCCTGGGCTGAATATTGGGCTGTGCAGGGTATGCATGGGCACGCTCCCCCTACCTGCACCTGCACACATTACTGATGCACTCCGGTGCGTTGGGATTTGTGCCCGCACTTTTCCCTTTGAATATTGGCGGGCTTATCAGTGTGGTTGCTATTTTTAACACTGTGCTGTCAAGCACAACCCTTTTGAATATCTGGGCCATTGTATTTTTGCTTATATAATCCATTTTATGTCATTAGATGGGTTCTGTGTACATATAAGCACTGACCAGTCACTGCTCATTTTATGAATCTGCAGCCTGGTGTGTGTGTGCGTACGCACGCACGCGTGCATATGTGTGTGTGTCTGGGTCAACTGCTGTCAGGTAAGTGAGAGTGTTATGAACAAACAGCTTCAGCCTTTGATTATATTAATTGTATAACTGACCACAACTGTATCACTTGGCTTGGCTGAACATATATGTTATGTTGGAGGGGATAAGGGGTCGATATGGATTCTGCATTAGTTCATGACAGTAGTTATCCCTTTGGAACCTGTGTGAACACATACATGTGACTACCGTGCCTCCATAGATGCAGATGTCAGGCTGCAGAAGTGGACAGAGCCACCAGTGTTGTTTTGTGATGGCTCACAAAAGAAGACTGTTATGTGACAAAAGAAGATTGTGGAAAGAACGAAGTGTAAAATGTTGTTTTGTGAGCCCACCTTGTTCTGTGAGAGCTTCATCTGCTTCAAGCAGAGTTAAGGGAATTCGGCCAATCTGGAAAGCAATTTATCTGCTTTGATCTAATTTTCTTTTGTCGGGCTTGCTTCAAAGAAAAAAATATATTAAGGGTGGGATATTCAAACGGGTTGTGCATGGCACAACAGTGTTGTGCCATGCTCAACCCACAAATGCGCCCCGGTGCGATATTCAAAGGGGTAGGTTGTGCCGCGCAATCTCTGATGCACCGGGCACACTAGAAATGGCGCAGCGTTAGTGCGGGGGCGCCCATGCATATGTGACGCAACCCGATATTCAGTTCTGATGGCGGCGCATATGCAGGACAAACCCACCATGCGCAGCACAGGGGGCACAAAGATGTGCCTCGAGAAACCAGGAACAAGTCGGGGACACCCACAGGTGGGCTGCCGTACTGCTGGCCGAACATGGCAGCCGCCCGTGGTAGCGCCAACGACCTCCGGACACAGTGGGCGCCGTGCCCCCCGCCTGATCACGGACATAGTTATAATTAACCCTGGTGGTCCAGTGGACCGCTATCCTCTGCCCGATCGGGGGCCTGTAGTATAACACACCCTGGTGGTCCAGTGGACCCAAATCCCTGGCTGATCGCGAGCACATGAATATAATATCCCTGGTGGTCCAGTGGACCTGAACCCCTGCCCGAATGTGGGCATATGAATATAATATCCCTGGTGGTCCAGTGGACCCGATCTCCTGCCCGATTGCAGGCAACTGTAAATAAGAACCCTGCTGGTCCAGCGGTACCCCTCTTCCCACTGAGCCCCGCCACCCTGTACCTCCCCGGTCAGTGGCGGGCGGCAGCTCCCCGACGCAAGTCACCTGGCCGCCCACTGACTGACAGCGTACAGTACGGCTGTACACCTACTGGTCCATGGTGTGGGCCAATGGGCATGCAGACCGTACTGTACTACACAGTCCCGAAACGTGAATGAACCATTCTTCGCTGTCTTTCGCCTCCCCCTTCAAAATAACTCCGACTAAGAGTTAGTAATCTATAGAAGGGGGCACAGCTCCCTCGCATGGGGGATCAGGCGCAGCCCCCCACAGAAAACATAATATTATCGTCTGACAGGCGCAAATTTCGCCTGTCGACATTGGAGATCTTGCCATGCCGAACTTCGACAACACTGTAGTCGATTCGGCATGGTAAAAACCTCAAAAACACATTTCAGGGAGGTTTCTCAAAAAAGTAAGTCCAGTATTGACTTAAATAGGTCCTTTTCACCTATATTCATCTGTGTGTCTCCAGATCATCCTTTTTACAGGTTTTGAAACAATTTTGTTTTTAAAAAAACAGAAGCAAGATGGCTGCCATACATAGATACATAGACAGTGTCAGCAGATAAGGGCCTATGGCCCACCCAGTCTTCCCATTTGAGCTTGAAAGTTCAGTTTATGTTTTCCAAGAAGTCTGTTGCCCCTTACCCCTCACCTCCAGAATTCCTTTATGTCTATCCCACGCATTCTTAAATCCCGTGATTGTTTCAGCCCCCACCACTTCCTCTGGCAGAATGTTCCACTTGTCCACCACCCGTTCTGTGAAGAAATTCTTCCTCACGTTTCCTCTGAATCATCCTCCCTCCAACTTCATCCCATGCCCTCTAGTCCTGGAACAAAAGAACATTTTTTTCTCACAAAAGAAGAATCCTCTTTTGTATGGCCAAATTCTTCTTTTGTACCAAACATCAATCAAAAAGACCATACTGTGCATGCTCAGAACCAACATTTCAAATCCTTATAACTTGGGAACAGATTAATATTTTTTTCACTGAACCAATGAAAGGCACCATGATAGGGCAGGCCCTGTTTACCCTGAAATTTTCAGATAAGATTACAAACCCTCTGGTCTGTAGGCGATGACAAAAAAAAAAAAAAAAAACAGGAAAAAAAAATGTTTCCTAAAAATGCACTATACGGATCTTGGAATCCACATATTTGACCAGAACAAAACTTGCCAGATCAAGAGACCTTGCCCCTCAGACCACGCATGTAAAATTTTGTGCAATTCTGCTGAATGAGGGTGAAGTTATTAAGATGCAAGTTAGTGGGTTAACATTAAACAGCCTGCTCATCCTCTAATATAGTGGCGCTATGGCGCCACTGTAATAGAAATATAGATATAAATATATATATATATATATATATATATATATAAAATATATATATATATATACTATGTGTATATATATATAATGTGTGTGTATATATATATATATATACATACATACATACACACTAGCTAGTAAATCAATATTGTAGTTGCATGACTCAGATACCGGGTAGCCAGTGAGGTAGGCAGAGGGTTGCTGCCTGCACTACTTGCCACCACTGAGGACAAAGGTGGGAATTAAGGTTCTCTGGGTGGTGAGTCATGGGACACCAGGGAACACCTTTGCGGATGAGGAAAGAGAGGGAGGGGGTGCCTCTTTCTCCTCATCCCTGCAAAAATGTAGACAATGTAACCTGGGATTTAAATGATACATGTAACAATGGACTTTGCCAATGACTAACCGGTAGTTTTTATCATTGGTCTTGCAACCCCTATGATTTTGGTGAAATGATGCCCTGCTATCACAGAAACCTGGACTATACCAAACCACAACTGGGATATGACCATTCCAGGCTATGCATTATTCAGGAGTGATAGGCAAAAGGGAATAGGTGGGGGAGTGCCACTGCATATAAAGGAGAATACATAGGCCACAGAGATGAATAACCAGGGGGAAAACAGGGGATTAGAAATCCTCTAGGTGTAGGTAACCAAGAATAATGATAACAATGGATCAAAATAGGAGGGGTTTACACATCATTATCCCAGGGTCATGAGTGGGACAGAGAATTAGGGGAGGTTATCAGGAGGGTGGCAGAATCTGGACAGGTGCTGGTGTTAGGGTCTTTTAATATGCTGGACATGGACTGTGGGAGTCCCAGTCATGGCAAGTGCAAGGAATCAGCTCCTGGTGGAGACATGCCAGGAAGCTCTCCTTGTGCAGTTAGTTCAGATCGCCACAAGTGAAGGGGCCATACTGGACCTGGTTCTCACCAACAGGGTAAGGGTGCACAATATCACAGTCCAGGAGGTGCATGGGTCAAGTGATTACAAGACAGTGTGGCTGGAAATACAATTGGAAGCCAGCAGGAAGAGCTGTCAAATGAAGGTGTGTGACTTTAGGAGAACAGACTTTGTGACATTGCAAGAATTACAGGTGGTCAGTATGGGGGAATAGCAGGGACTAGAGGAGTGCATGAGAAATGGGAAGCATTTTAGTCAGGGACAGCAGAAGCAGCAGGATGCTACATTGAGCAGGTAAAGAAATGCAGGAAGGCAAAGAAGCCATTGTGGTTCAGCATTAAGGTAAGGGACACAGTGAGAGGGAAAGAAAGTCATTTAGTAAATACAAGGTAAGTCAAACAGATGAGGACATGAAATCATACCTGATGGTAACTAGGGAAACCAGCAAGGTAGTAAAAAAAAATCACAGGCCAAGGCGACACTGAGACTTGCAGAGAGTCCAAAGCAGGGGGATGAGGCGTTCTTAAGATAAATATACAGGAGAACTAAAAAACTGAGGAGGGAATAGTGAGGCTGACAAAGGGGGAATGATGAGGGAAGCGGATAGAGGTAAGGCCAAGATACTGAATCAATAATTTTGTTCAGTATTCCCTAAGGAGGAGTATGGTCCACTTCCAATGCCGAACTGTGCAGTTAGGCTGGAACGGGGGGGGACTGACTCATCACAGAGGAAAGGGTACTGGAGTGGCCAAGATCACTAACAGTGGACTAATCAATGGGTCCAGAGAGGATGCACCCAATAATACTGAGGGAAATGATGCAGGTGCTTGCAGCACCACTAGCAGACATTTTCAGCTGCTCTCTGAACACTGGAGTGGTTCCAAGGGATTGGAGGACTGGATAGCTAATATTGTGCCTCTGCATAAAAGTATCAGTAAGGAGAAGCTAATAGACTTGACAGCCTGGCATCTATAGTGGAGAAATTAGGAGGCTATACTAAGAGAAAGATGGGTAGACTTTCTCAAGGTAAACAGTCTACAGGACAGTAGGCAACATAGGTACACGAGGGAGGTCATGCCAAATGGACCTTATCTAATTCTTTGACTGGGTTAATAGAGTGGCTAACAAAGGACAGGCAGTAGATGTACTGTACCTGGACTTCAGTAAGGCCTTTGACTTGGTTTCTCCACAGGAAAGTAGTCAAAAACCTGAGAGATCTGGAGAGGAGGAAAGGAGGGAAGGATTGCAACATGGGTGGAAAACTGGATAAAGGTCTGGATACAGAAACTTGCAGTGAACGGGGAGCACTCTGAGGTTGAGGAGGTAATAAATAGGGTGCCACAGGCCTCAGTCCTGGGGCCCATTCTCTTTCTCTCGCCTCTTTTTTTTTTTTTTCACTTTTTATTTACAAATTTTGCAGGCAGAACTTACAATAAAATTGCATGAAAGATTCATAACTTGATACAGTGATGTTCTCTTATAAAGGCATTATTAGACACCTTCCCTTACATATATTGGGGGGAGTACTGTTTTCAAATGAATAACTATGAACATACCCAACAGCTATATGCAGCACAGAACTTAGCAGGATTACAGTTTTTAAAAAAGTTTGAACCCATCTGCCCCATTACCAGTTTGCCTAAAAACAGCTTAGGTAACCCACATAAGTATCTAATCACATTTGATGCAAGAACTTTTTACCCCAGTGTAGAGCTTTTAAAAAACTAGGTGACATAATATTAACAGGTAAACTCCTACTCCACTCTAAAAATGCAAACTTAGCAAGAGTAAACTTAATACCATCTCATGAGTTCAGCTGGGCCGTAGTACCCCTCCTCCCTGGGATCGTTCTGAGTAACAGTACAAGAGGCTATGGCAATTATCTAAGCAGAGACATAAATAAAACTAGACTGCAAACTCCAAGAAATTAATCAGACCAAAGGGTGCACCCATGCTGGCAACCTGTGCACTATGTAACTTCATTAGTAAACCATTACTCCATGTGTCACCATTTGTAAAAAAACACTTCATTATAAAATAAAAGTAGATTAGTATCAAAATGATCAAACACATCTTCTGATAAATTTGATGTCCAGCATAAATCCTTGAGTCACAGTGCAGCTCCCAAGTGGAGCTGCTACTGTTGAAAAAGGTCTAAGGTAAACCCATCCTACTTCTAACAGATACATACAGACAGGAAGTCAGATGTTAACAGATTAAATGAGTTATATCACCATGCAACTCCCTTTTCAGAGATATCATAAAACAAAAAGTACTGGTAGTTAAGGGCACAGCGATATTTCTTGAGTTCAGGATTAAGTCCAGGTTGTACTCACAAAGCTGGGAATCAAAGTGATCTTAAGGCCACCATTCCTGCCTCCTCATCCGACTTGCCCTCCTCAGTCCCCGCAATCTTGCTTTCTATGCACTGAACCAACTTGACTGCTTCGGCAGGATCGCTGAAAAGATAGGCATGTCTGTTCCAAGCAATTGTAAGTTTGGTGGGGATGAGGAGCTGGTGTTGGATTTTCAGCATCTGCAAGGCACTACACACATTATCAAAAGCCTTGTGATACTGTCTTGTAGCATACAAGAGATCAGGGAACAAAGACATCTGAGAGTAACCATACCTTAAGTCTCTTTTCCTCTTAGCAAGAGTCATAATTCTGTCACAGACTCCCACCCCATTACAAACTATTAACAGGATTTGTCACCCCACGTCATCTTCCACGGCCCTGCAAGGAGTGATCAGTAAACTTTCTTGATGGCAAAGGCTTAATCTTCCTTCAAGACCCTTAAAATTTGTGGCAGCATAGTTGAAATTAATTCTAGGGGCTCCTCACCTTCTGTGGTTTCTGGCAGTCCAATCAGATGAATGTTCCTTACCTTTGACTGATTCTCAAAAGTTCTAACCACTGCCGGAGTAATGAGCTGTCTTTGCCTAACTTAGCTGTGGCATCCACTGATTTCAGAACTGAGCTGTCTACTCACTGTACTGTTTGCTCAACAGTGTCCACTCTAGTTTCTAGGGTAGTTGCCAATTGGTCAGGGCATCCAATTTTTTGTCCTGCTCCTGAACAGACTTAACAAGCTGCACAAGGGTATGATTCACCGTAGCCAGTGAAACCTCATCTGGGTTAATGCTACTTCCTTCTGTGGCTCCATCCTACTGCTGTGGCCTGTTGTCTCATGGCTTTCCTTTTTTCCGTGTAAAAAAGTTGGTGGCTAATGCTGCATTCCGTGGTTTGCCTATCGTCAGTCAGCAGTCATAGAGGGGATTTTGTTGCTTAAATACAAGGTGAAATACAATTTTTAAGTTATTTATGCCCTGAACCTCTGCAGTTATATGAAGGAGTGTCTGCTCTGGTCCACTGCTAATGCACACCCCCGGACCCTTCCTCTTTAACATATTCATTTGTGACATAGGATAGGTGTTCAGGGAAAGATCACCCTCTTGATGGATAAGATCAAGATCCGTAGCCAGCCCAGTGGCGCTGATAGTTGACGCTGGACGCCACACCTCGTGCCATGCCGGCGACCTGGGTTCAGGAACGAGCCTGGGTCGTCGGGGTCGGCAGGGGAGGACTAAGATTGAGCATCCATAGACAGCTCTCTTAGTCCTGGGTGGGTCTGGAGCTGTCCCGTGATGCTGGCATCCCCTGGCGGAGGCTGGAAGTACTGCAGCACATGGCGCAAGAAGCATGGGGATTGGGGCAGTGGCAGATGTCCTCCGGGTGCGCATGGGAGCATGCACATGCCGGGTGGGATGTCATAGCACATCCATGCCTCAGGGGAGGAAATGCAAAAAGAAAATCCCTCTACCCTCGGCTGAGGCGATGGCGATCGCTGGCAAGCCAACCCACCACACGTCCAATACTGGCTGACTCTCCAGTTCTCCTTGGGGTCTGGGGGCCTCTCTTTGGGGCAGGGAGAGTCCCAGACCTCGCATACCTGATGTAACCTCTGGAGTGGCCAGTTCAGGTGGGCGGTTGAGTGTGGCAGCTGTCAGCGAGACCCTGAGAGATGCCCCGAGAGTAGGGTGCAGAAATAGACCCCACAAAAAAAAAAAAGATCAAGATCCGCAAGAGGGTGGACAATGAGGATGGGATCAGAGCAATGATGGAGGACCTAGAAGCACTTGAAAAGTGGTCCAGGATATGGCAGCTGGGATTTAATGCCAAGAAATACAAGTTAATGCACATTGGGAACAAGAACTGGAAAATACAGTACCTGATGGGGGACGTAGAGATTGAGAGCACAACTGACGAGAAGGATCTAGTGTTGATAATATCGTAAAAAGTCTGAAATCAATGGCACAGTGCAACAGGGCATTGGGCAAACAGGCTGCTGGGGTGCATAGGAAAGGGGATCAGCAGTAGAAGCAGGAAGGTAATCTTTGTCCACTATAAGTCTCTGGTTTGCCCTCACCTGGAGTACCGTGTGAGGTTCTGGAGTACACACTTATGGGAGGACTGCGAAAAGATGGAGGATGTACAGAGAAGGGTGAGCAAGATGATCCAGGGTTGGGGGGGAATATACGAGCAAAGACTGAGGGACTTTAATACCTACAGCCTGGAAACAAGGAGGGGAGGGGAACATGATCAAAACATACAAATATCTATATGGGCTCAACAGGGTGAACTGCTATGAAATGCTCACCCTAAGTACATGCACAAACAGAAGGGTTAATCCCATAAAGCTGGCTAGGGGATGGTTCAGAAGGGATGTCAGCAAGTACTTTTTCACAGCAAGAGTGGTGGACAAGTGGAATGGAATGCTGGAAAAGTGGGTCTGCGCCAAAACAGTGAGTGGATTCAAACATGGGTGGGACAGGCACAAGAGCTTGATAAGGGCAAGAGGAGGTGGAAATGGGGAGGCAACAATGTAAGAAGATGGTCATATAGGCAATCGCAGAAGGGGCTGGGCAGACTGGAGAAGCTGGTGGGCTTTTTCTGCCATCACGTTCTTTGTTTCTCTGTTTTTGTGTTAGGAGCTCTTTAAGGATATTAGGGACTTCTACACCCTTAGCCACATGGGTCTCTCTAATAGTTGATTTAATTCAATCGCTTGTGGTAACTTTGGAAGCCAACTGAACCCTCTTTTTTACCCCAAAAACACAAATTGGTCTGAACATTAGAACTCTCACATTTGCCTTCAATAACATTTTAGGACTATCCTTTTCTCTTAAAGGGACACTGTCAACCCATTTTGCATCATATTATTTCTAGACGAAAACCCACATTTTATGATTGCTTACCTTCTCTAAAATTCATTGATGCTGCTGTTTGTTTCATCTACTTTCTTTCTTAGTATAAACAAAATTCATGGTAATAGTGTATTTATACCCAACCATGTTTTGTTTGAAATCTTTCATCAACTCATATTGCGTAATTCCTGAACATTACACACACACCCCAGACAGTGCAGACACTCATGATGCAATAGTCTCTTCTCCTCTCACTGTATCATGAGTGGTTAGACTGTGTGAGGCTATTTCCAAGTCCAGGAAAGATGCAGTGGAAGTTGTTCAAGGAATGTAAACAAGCATGTTTTGGTGTGGTAACACCAGAATGGTGCACAGTCTGTTTTTCACTTTTAAAAACAAAAATGGAATCCAAATCAAACAACCTACTACATCAGCAATCTTTACAGAACGTGGACAATCATAAAATGTGTTTTTTTTTTAAACTAAGGACACTTTGAGGCCTAAAGGGGGTTGACAGTGCCCCTTAGCCATGGATACTATTTTCTTTTATATTAAAAAGTTTAGTGCAAAAAGCGGGACGCACACCCATCTGACGTATATGAAATTCCACGTTAACTTTTGGCTCTAGGGTCTGTTTCTACATTTTGTAATTGTGACTCTATATATTCTGACTATGTATTTCCCTTCAATTGCAATGTTTTGTACTGCATCTTCCTTGATGATTCCACAAGCTCACTATGAACCCTGAGGTTTTCCATCCACCCAGTCACCTTAAGTTAACTGCATCCTATGAGCATTGTCCCTTAACGGATAACAGTGTTTTGAAATTGTCTGATTAGGTATACTTAGCTACGATTACTGTGCTTTGTATTTGGTACACTTCTGATGGAATATGTTATACAATAACTACACTGTTGTTTTGTACTATATGGCTTTTGTAACTCTTGTTCGATATTCTCCTGTACTGCATTTCACAAATTGTATTTGTATTTCTCCTGTACTGTAACGTTGAACATTGTGCTTGTATTTACGCTTGTGCCATCTTCATGGCTCGGGTCGTGCCTGAAAACGGTCCATTTGATCAGGGCACCTACCCGGTAAACACATACAAAAATTTAATTAATTAATTCCTGCCCCCACCCCCCACCCCCAGTCACAGGTGGAAACCAGCCTGTCTTGACATTGCTTGCTTATCTGGTAAATGTGTTATAAAAAATGTAAGATGATCTAATCCCTCTGTGTGGAAGGCTGCTAGAAAAGATTGGCAATCAAAGAGCTTTTTGTGCAAATAAGGTGCCTGGTTGTGAAAGCAATGCTACCTGCAGACACCCAATGTGTTTTACATCCAAACCGTACTTTGTT
The DNA here is from genome assembly GCA_016271365.2 of Neoceratodus forsteri. Classification (NCBI taxonomy): domain Eukaryota; kingdom Metazoa; phylum Chordata; order Ceratodontiformes; family Ceratodontidae; genus Neoceratodus; species Neoceratodus forsteri. The sequence continues at coordinate 612,096,261 of CM028135.1, forward strand.
AATGGAACAGTCATTCATGCAGCCACCAGGATCCACCTCCCCATTTTTCCTCCAGTTCTCCACCATTTGGAGATCCTGCAACATGCCCATGGTTCACACCGATTCTATGAAGGAAGCATGGCTACATCCAGGATACCTCCTTGGTCCACCACAGGGGTCGCAGCAGGACCAGAACTCCCCTGACCCTTGGGCTGCTGACAAATGGAAACCTAGTCTCTCTCCTGGACCTGGGCTATCATCATGGTAGGGCAAGGCACTATCACTGGACCAGCAGGCCAGTGACATTTTTCACTAAGACTGATTTAATGTGACAGGAAGCACGGAGTTGCTGGGACTCAGTGGGACAGGGGAATGCAATCTTGATTTTTTTCTGGTGACCAGTATTGGCAGGGTTGCAGGGTAGGAGGAATCTAGTGGGATGGAGAAGGGTGTAATTCTTTTTATAACTTATTTATTCAGGATAACCAAATGAGACACAACATCTAGTTTCCAGTTTGGTCCTGCTTTTACCATCTTTACAGTCTGGAGGATTGGAGCATTGGGAGGTTAAGTGACTTGCTCAAGGTCACACAGTGAGTATTTGGCTCATTTCAGGTTTTAACCTGTGATATCCTGGTTCCCAAGCTGGTGCACCAACTAGTAGAACAGGTAGTCTCCTGCATACAGTACACAGTAATTAAAGGTCAGAAGGGACAATAAATGACTAATGCCCCCCCCCCCCGGCTTCAGATGGAGAGATGAATCAGTATGCTTTGCAAACATGAACTTATTTATAGGGATTGCCTACCCACTCTACTACCCAGGATATCCAGTGATTCCCATGGTAAGCAGAAATGTGCCCATGCTTACCTTCTAGGCCTGTAGTGTCTTCATGTCCAGTCCACTGTCTCTACTGGTAGGTTAAATACAGGGGACTATTGTATCATGCTTGGAAGCAGAGTGGGATCAGGGGCCCAGCATGATGAGGGGAAGGGAAACATTACAGAGTCCATGGAGTGTACAGGAAGCGGATAGCAAATTGACTGACAGGTAGGAAGAGATTAGTTATTTCTGGGCTGGACAGTGTCAAGCGAGGGAGAGTGGGCAGGGGCAGGGAAAAATATTCTGTGTCAGTATTCTTAGCAGCACATTATCAGTGAAAGGGTCATTTGGAACTGTGGCAAATACAGAATTGCAGGACTGATTCTGCAAGTAAGGGATAGCACATGGCAGGGTGTGCAGTGTAAAGAAATAAAGCACGCCTCAGGTGATTGTTTGGCACAAGGCATAGCTGAGTGCAGCAACCACTGGAGAAATACATTATTCCCTTATGACCACACACCCGTGAGTGTGTTATGCCACTTAAAAAATGTGCTTTTATTTGTTAAAAAATATATAGTTCAGGTGAGTTGTTCAGTTGTCAGAAAATAATTAACAGTCATGTGGCATGTTTCAACCAGTGAGGCTGCAGAATTTTCATGGCTTGTTTTACAGTGGGTATGTCATCTACTTTTTTTATACTGCAAATGCCCAAAATGTTATTTCTAAACCCACAGTAAACAAAAATTACAAAACTGTTTAAAATGGGAATGACAAAAGTGTGTACTGGAAGCAAGTACTACTACCCTGCTACTATAGATCCTGTGTCAGTTTTTATTATTTTATATTTAATAGTTCTGGTTGTAGTCCATTCTGAAATAAAAAAGCAACATTTTTCGGAACTGAAAGATCAACACAGTTTCGACCATCAGCAGCAATGAACAGGGCTGGAAAACAAGTCATGGTACCAAAGGCAAAACTGAATTGTGGGGCCCCTTGTGACTTAACCAATAGGCCGGGAGTTCAGGTGCTGCCTAGGCCCCTGAAAGCTGAAAGACTTTTGATGTCTTAAAATGCATTTGGAGGGTTTTCCAGCTACTCAGAATGCCATTCTTGGGGTGGAAATAGAAAGCTACTGTTTGAAGTGTTAGCACTCGAGCACAGCCATGCGTTACCGGCCCCTCCACACCAACATCTCACTGCCCGAATGGATAGTAGCCTGCCCTGTGAGTGTGTGTGTTGGCCAATCCTGACCCCTGAAGTCTCCAACCTGGGGTGGATGATGATCTGAAGAGTTAGGAGTGGATAAGTGGAAGAGAATGAAAGGAAGTGAGTTCGAGATTACAGCCACAGATGAAAGCAGTACGAGTGAGGGAGTGAGTGTCACTGTAGCTTGCAAGGTCTTGAACCCCCTGGTATTCTGGTTTGGGGGCTTGCTGCAGCTGTGCATGGTATTACTGTGTCCTGCATGGGTAACAGAGTGGGTATCACAGTGAGTTGCATGGCATTGCTGGAACCGTGCATGCTTTTGCACATAGGCATTGTGTATGTGTGTGTGTGTGGTGATTTTTTTTTTTTTTAATTTTAGCTTTTGTTGACCGGGTAAGTGCACTAGACAAATCCTGCCTATTTTCAGGCACAACCCGGGGGAGGGGGATACAGATGAATGCCAACTGACCTTGAACCAGATTTTTTAACTGTTGGTGGTATTTTTAGTGAATGAGGGAAATTTGGCCATTGCACCGGGGAAATACCCTGCTCTTTTCGATAAGTGCCATGGGATCTTTAACATCCACCTGAACTACCACCAATCCAGGCAGATGGGACCTCGGTTTAACGTCTCATCCGAAAGACGGCACCTCAGAAGTGCAGCACCCCTCTCATGCTGCACTACAGTGTCAGTACTGGGATATTAACCCAAGTGCCAGACGTGGGAACTGAACCCACAGCCCTCTGATCTCCCAGCCTCAGAGGCGAGTGTGCTACCTACTGAGCCACTGACACTGCTAATTGATATAGACTTACATGGCATTAGCCCCCCCCCCCATTGTGAGTGGGTGTGCATCCCCTGGTATTGTGAGTGGGTCACTGCAATATTTTAATTAGTCTTTGTACTGAGATAGATAGATAGATAGATAGATAGACAGACAGACAGACAGACAGACAGACAGACAGACAGACAGACAGACAGACAGACAGACAGACAGACAGACTGACAGAGAGAGAGAATACATTGTATTTATATAGTGCCTTTTCCTGGTTTAAAATCCTTAACAAAACAATGCATAAGAGAAATACATTTAAAATAATCCTGCCTATACACCTACAACTAATAGAAACTGAAAGAATACTTCTAAAATATCAACATTTTAAATTGCTAGAAAGTTCAATCCCTTGAAAACTGTATTCTTAAAATAGATCCCTGTGATGAACTGGACCAACTGCTGTAAGTTACAGAACTTAGAAACACAGAAAAGCCGCCCCTCTACCACACTGTGCTATACAAAAAAAATGTCAAAACAAAAAGACATGTACAGCACCAGTACCAGTGTAAAGATTTATTTAAAAAACAGTACTTACAGTACATGTAATTGAACTAGTATTGTGAGGGAGGTAACGATTCTTGTAACTTGCATAGTATTGCACCTCCATTTTACTGCAAGGGGGAGGGCCATTGATGTCTACTAATACTCTGAGGGAATATTTGTGCACTGCACACACTGGCATTGAAAGGTGGTATTGCATCTCGGACATTAAACTCACTTTCGACCGTGGCCAGGCAACAGGGGCCATCTTTATGGACCTCACCAAAGCCTTTGACTTGGTGAACCATGAACAGCTTATACTGAAATTAAAATTATTGGGGCTTGACCAACACTCCATTACCTGGATTCAAAACTACCTCACTGGCTGTGCCCAAATTGTTAGATGGGCCCTCTGCCAATCTACCTTCAGATCCGTTTCCCTTGGTGAACCCCAGGGCTCTATCTTGGGGCCTCTGCTCTTCTCACTATTCATTAACGAGCTGTCTAGCTCCCACAGAGGGGCATCTGTTCAGCTCTGTCCAGATGATGCCATCATATTTAGGTCCTCTGCTGACATCTCATTGCCCAGTCATCGCTTGGATTCTGACTTTCATCAACTGGAGGCATGGTTCCTTGCTAACAACCTGCTCCTGAACACTAAAAAAACTAAAGCAATGCTTTTCCACCCACACACCTATAGAACCAATCTCACCCCCCAATTCACTGTTACCACTCGGAATGGTGAAACCTTAGAACAAGTACACTCTTTTTAATATCATGGCATTCTCCTCAACCCTATCCTCTCCTTCGAAGCTCATGTCAATAAAACCATTACTATTCTTCATCAAAAGCTGGGTTTGCTCTACCGACTCCATCCACTACTATCTAAAGCATCCTGCCTGAAGCTCGCCACTGCCTCCCTCCTCCCTCTACTTTCCTATGGCTCCCCCCATTCTTATCAATTAAGTGCTCTCCCCAAACCAACTAAAGCAAGTGTATCATAGGAAAGGGTGCATTGCCTCAGGAGCTGCCCCCCGACAGCATCATTGCACTGCAATGGCATCTCCGGACTGGCTTCAACTGGAACATAAATTCCACTACTTCTCCCTTTGCCTGCTCTATAAGCTCACACACACCTATTCACTCCCCCAAGTCTATCCAACATTGTTGTCAGAAAACCTGTCTGCCAGACTCTTCACTCCTCCTCTCTCCCACTGTTATCCGTACTGTCGGCACGTCTAGCTGCTAGTAGAAGATCCTTTACCTACACTGCACCTTCGGTCTGGAACTCCCTCCCTCTGTCTATCCTCTCTTGCCCTACCTTCCCTAGTTTCAAGCTTGTCCTACTTAACTATTTATGTGACCTAGATATTTGCTCCTGCCTTACATAAATTCACCTACACTATCCTGCACACCAGCTGCAATTGCAAAGGTCCTATGTGTCAGGAACAGCACTATATTTTAGCCCTGCTCTTACCTGTGTGATTTATGTAGAGGTTCTGTACATTGAATTTGTTTTAGATGTAGACAATGTATACGACTGCCAGAATCAGCTCTATATTTTAGCCCTGCCCTCTCCAGTGTGGATTATGCAGCGCCTCTGTACACTGAATTGTATTACATTCTTTTCATTTTCTCCTTAAGATATCATTGTCTCATACTGTGTGTATTTACTTAGCGCTGGTTACTTCTGTGTATGGCTTTGTATTAAACATTTGTATTCTAACATCCTATGTACCTTCCCATGGGTCACCCCCTGAAAAAGGGACTGTATAGTCTCAGTGGGCTTACCCGGTTACCAAAATTCAAATAAATAAATAAGTGAGCAAGCTTGCTGCTGACAGGTTATTGCTGCGAAAGACTGAAATGGGTCAGATATACTGCAAGTGCATGGAATTAAGCAATTAGACAAGCAGTAGAGAGGGTACAGGCTGAGGTGTATGAGCCTCTGTTGGTGGCTACAGGATGCACTATATCCAGCTGCTGTGGGGGCTGCACTGTATCCAGCTGCTGTTGGGGTTGCAGGCTCTGCTTTATCTAGCTGGGGGAGGGCTGCAGGTTTCAATGTATCCAGCTGCTGCTACAAGGCTGCATACTGTACAGTCTCCAAATGCTCTGGGTATGCTGTAGACTGCACTGAATCCAGTGGCTGGGGGTGCAGGCTACATTGCAGTTAGCTACTGTGGGGGATGTGAGCTGCAGTGTATCCAGCTGCTGTAGTGATGGGTCTGGCTGCCGTGCCTTCAGATGGTGTAGGGGGCTGCCAAATGCACAGTAGCCAACTGCAGAGGGGGCCGCTGCATGCCGTACTGTATCCAGCTGCTGTGGGAAGGATGCATGCTACACCCAGCTGTGAAGATGCTGCAAAGTGTACTGCATCCAACTGTTGTGGGGAGGCTACACTATATCCAGCTGCTGGGGATGCTGCAGACTACACAGTAGCCAGCTTCACTGGGGTCTGCAAGCCTGACTTTCCAGCTGCTTTTGGGAGGGAGCTGCTAGTTGTACTGTATGTAGCTGCTGTGGCAAGGCAGAAAGCTGCCCCCAGTTCTGGAGAGACTGCAGTTTGTACTGCATCTAGTTTCTGTAGTGAGGCTGCACTGTACCCAGCTGATGTGAGCAGGTTAGTGGCCATACTGCATCCAGCTGCTGTTGGATGCCTGCAAGCTGCATGGTATTTAGCTTCTGTGGAGGCTGTAGGCTGCAGTGTATCCAGACATTGTGGGGAGGCTGCAGGCTGATCTGTATCCAGTTGGTTGAGGGCTGCAGGATGCATTGTAGGCAGCTGCTTTGGGGGGGCTGCAGAGTGCATCATTGAAAGTTGCTGTTGGAAAGCTGCAGCAACAGTATCACATTATTCAGCTGCTGGGATGGGGGACTGCAGACTGCACTGTATCCAGCTGCTGTGGAGGCTGCAGGCTGCACAGTATTTGACTGTTCTGGGGAGGCTACAGGCTGTATTGCAACCAACCACTGTAGGAAAACTTACTCGACAGTCTCTCTGACATGATTCAGCTATTTTCCGGATCTCGAGACCCGGGCGACTGAGTTGACAGCCAGGCCAGACAGTGGGCCTGATGACAGGCTGCAGGTGCTGATGCGCAGAGTGTGGAGGGACGGTCTCTGTATCGATGATGACAGGATTTGGGCATTCGGTTGCACTGAGAGGAAGTTAATCTGTTGATGTGTGGTGCCATTTTCTTGATCCGGGCAGGACTTACTTCACGTGAGTGTGATGTGACAGGACCACCACACACCGTGCGTGATGCACAGTCCTGAGGGCTGGGGGGGACTGAAAAAATCTGGTCCAGGGCTGGGTGGGGGTTCAAATCATCAATGGACCATACTGGAACAATTTAATTTGCTAGCAGCATGTTGTGCTTCACCTGACCTGCAGAGAGAACATTCGTGGGGAAACAAAAATGCCACAAACAGCAAACTGTTTGGGCGGTCGAGACAGTGGGACAAAAGAATGATCGACCGCTCCCCACTACTGAGGTATAGTCACACACAGTGGGAAAGTACAGGGGGGTCAGGGAAGAAGAAAAAAAAAAGTAAACAGAAAAAAAACCAACAAAAAAGAAGTCAGTGGCCCTTCAAACTAGGAGGGCCCAGGGCAATTGCCCCTTCTGTCCTATGGTTAATCCGGCCCTGGCAATTAAATGCTTGCTAACTGTACAGAAAATGTATGTCCATGAAGAGCAAGCATTATTTAGATCACCACAAATCCAGACTTAGAATATGGCCATCTAGGAGGTCATGTGAGGATCAAAACTGCCATATTATATTGCTTCTTCATCCAAACCTTTCCTTAAACCTGTGACCAAAGTAGACCCATGATATTGTTTTCCAGTCAGGAATTTCTTTTTCTAGAATGAATAAGGCACAGTGACGCAATACTTGTTTCTTAGATTCAGTTTCTGATGGACCAGCTTCAAAATGCTGTAGTAACAGCTGCGGTCAATCGATCTCAAATGGTGCTAGCACCCATGCAACATTTGATTGTTATCTCTTTATGTTCTAAAGAGACATTCACAACCTTCCTCACAGATGGATTAAATCATCTTATATTTATTTATAACACATTTACCAGATAAGCGAGCAGAGTCAAGACAGGCTGGTTTCCAGCGGTGACCTGGGGAGGGGGGCAGGAATTAATTAATTTAATTTTTGTATTTGTTTACTGGGTAGGTGCCCTGATCAAATGGACTGTTTTCAGGCATGATCCAGGCCATGAAAATGGCACAAGCGTAAATACAAGCACAATGCCCAAAGGAAGCCAGCAGGAGAGAAGCAGTGGTGGATAGGAAGGGATGTCACCTGCCAGTGAGTGTGAATATGGAGGTGAGCAGACTGGCTGGTTAGAAGCAGTGAATTAAAAAAAGGAAACACATATTTGATACTGAAGTTACTTATATGGCATTTAGATTTCTGCTTATTCAGTATCTACAGATCATTCAATAAAGCAATACTTCCTTACTAAGAAAAATGACATTTAGCAAGAATGTATGTCTTTTACTTAAAAAAAATCTCAATTTAAATGCAAATTTAGCTTCCCCCAGGGACTGCCTAGGAGTGTTTCTATAGCAACAAAGTAAAACATAGTAAATCATTTTTTTCTAGGAAGGTTACGTCTTTTGTACTAAAAACATTCTCGTTTTCAGATACAACAAGCTTGACTTTGCAGCAAAGAAACTGCATATGTAATGCTAACATGACCTATGCATTTATTAATATCTGTATTTTAATATAGGCATAAACCTAGACATGTCATATTCAGTAGTTGTGTTACTCATAAAGTACTGATTAAATGCATATATCTTCATACCTATCAAAATTTTTCCAAATATCTAGTAAAGTTAAGGATCAACTTTCATGGCTTTACAAGAAGTGGATGGGAGCACAAAAGCCACCCCCCACCCCCCAACTCCCTTTATTTTATGGGAGACTTGGAACTTCCTTTAGCTATCCCCACTCCATTACCTCTGCCTCTGGACTGATTGCTGCTGTCCCACCCTGTCCTCTACCTAACTCTGAAATTCCTGCTGCCTCATGGCAGGGAGTAGATTAGTAATGATGTGGGTGGAGACAAGGTTGCAGAAAATTGGCATTCAGAGTGCGAAGGGCAGAAGAGGCAGCTTTTCCCCTAGAATACTGCAACTCCTTTCTCTTTGGTCTACCTAGATCTCATAGCAGCACAGTCATTTAAAGGGGAAGTCCTCTCAACCTGTTTTCTATATAGAGTACCTGTGTAGTTTGTAGGTGTGAACAATGATTCCCTTTCTTGCAGCACCCTAATTTAAATATACATGAGGTTGCATCACTCTGTTTTGCCCTGGTTTGAAAACCTGTTTGTCTCCATTCCAAAAGTCATGAGCCCACTCATGCAATGCATCATGGGAGCTGATGATGAATATGTGCACAAGCCAGCAGAAGTTATACTCTTATTCAGTTCTGGAAGATGTCTTGTGAAGTCCCTGTATTCTCTAAAAGCATTTTTTTTCCTACTCAGGTACACTTTATACTATAGAAAACAGCAGGGCACTTACTATGCCTTGAAAAGTTTCATGGCCAGCATAAGACAAGCACATAGGGGGCCCCAATTCAGAAAGCATCGGGAATGATGCAAGGTGCTTGCAACAAAGACATATGATGCAAGTGGCTCACTGCATTGTACCTTGTGTCATTCCTGATTCAGGAACGTAGTCTGTGCCATTTGAAGGACCGCCTGTGCCAGCTGGGCTTGTGCCACCCTTGCAATGGTTGCACTGGTGTGCCATGGCGGAAGGGGGCATGTACCAGGGTGGTGCTGCAGTATTCTCTACAGTGAAATTCACAAAGCCCCCTCCCACTACTGTTAAGTGTTAGACCAGCCCGGAGCTGGTCTAACAGGCCATGTGTCACCCCTGAAGCCATAACCCACTGCATCCCTTGCCCATGCAGGATCCAGACAGTTGTGGAGCAGCACTGGAGTGGCCAGCAGTATCCCACTGTGGTGGTTACATGCCTGCAGGGTCCCCCCATGGTGCCAGGCATGCATTCCCCCCATCATGGACAGCACAGGCATGGCAGCAGCCATGCAATGTCCCCATTGGGGATCTGCTGCCACCCCCCCACCACCCACCTATGCCCTACCTGGCCTCCTCATCCCCTGTCCCATCCCCTACGACCCTACCAGCCTCCAGGTGGGTCTCCCCTGTCTGCTATGCAACATAGTAGCTGAAGATGAACCCCACACAATAGAAATCATAGTCCATCACAGGCAAAAATACACTTCTAGCAACCGGCCTCTTAGTTTTTGTCTGTCAAGAAATGCCTGTTCCCGTTATGGGTTCAAATTTTCTAATGCATTTTGTGCAAAACAATTCATATGATTATTATAGGCTAGATGAGGAGCAGTATAAACCCCATGATAAAGTTAGTCACATTTTCAATTATTATATTAGACATAATTTGAAAATCCCTGGCATTATTGCTAAATAGGAAAAATAAGCATAACCCACGTTTCCGATTTAATGTAACAGCAACCTTTGCCAACACATAAGCAACTATATCATCTGTATATAATTTTTGAATGATTACATGCTTCAGGTACAATATTTATAAAGACTGAAAATCATAAGGGGCCCAATACAGACCCCTGTGGAACACCATCATTAATAGTGCAAGGAGAAGACAACAGGCCCAATAGATGGCCTTTACACCAATTAAGAGCCGATTCACCCAAACTCTGCTGTTCCATCGTACCCTTCATCACTTCATGGCCCACCAAGGTAAATGGTTTAGCGGATATTGAACTAGACTTGCCTGTATTTTTGAAAAACATGCCAATGTGGAAATTGGGTGAGAATTGTCAGTGATTATTGTAGCAACACCTTTATGAACTGGTACTACATACGTGATTTCCATATATCTGGTACCTAATTAGTAATAAAAAATAAGTTATACACATAATGCTCTCCTGGGGAGCTCGGGGCCCTGTGCCTAGCTGCTCCCTTCTTCGCGCCTCCCCAGGATCGCTGGATGATTTAAGTAATCAGGAAGCCACAAGGAGGAGAACTCTACTGCACTGACGCCTGACCTGGTCTTAACCTGCATTAATTCTCAAGAACAGACTAGGAAAAAAGAAAAAGGGGAAAAGAAAGAAGGTCAAACGTTCAACAGTCTGCTTTCGAACTTGGTGGAACTCATTAATCAGATTATAGAGACAAGTTCAGTAGACTGGAAGGAGTGCTGCTCCTTGTTTATTTTATTCATGGACACTGTTTTTTCTGGACTCCCTATGGATAATTATTATTAGCACAAGTTTATTCTTTATTTAGATGGTTGCAACTTACTTGTTTTAGAAATGTTAGCTTTAAATAATAACAACATAATTGATGGTCGCAGGTGGAAGAAGGGAACTTCTTGGCAGCTTCCGGATGACGCACCTTTTTTTTTCACAATACCCCTTATTATTATTTTACCCATACCAGACTAAGTTTTTCTCTACCTTACTACCTTTTCCTAACCCTTCTCCTCGTCCCTTTAGGGAGCAGTGGGTACCCCAAGGAAACTAATCCCTCTTCAGAGAATGGTTCCCCTCTGAGAAGACTAAACTTGTCTTCATCGACTGGAATGATTGTATTTCCATTCCACTGCTTGGAAGTCACTCTTATGATCTCATTATGCAGGCAGGGAATTAGTCCCTGCCAATTGTACATAGCGCAGTTAATAAGGTTATCAGACAAGCCCAGTTGGCATGTCTTACTTCATTTTTTTGGATCTTGGTGGCCTCTGTTCAACTACCAGATCTATTTTTCACATTGTTTGTATTTTATCTCAAGCAGTAGTACAAGCAAAAAGACAAGGCATAGCTGGCCCAGTGGTGCTGAGGGCTGAGGCACTGGACGCCACACCTCGCACCACGCTGGCGATTCGGGTTCGGGAACGAGCCTGGGTCGTCGGGGGAGAAGAAGGATTGAGCATCCACAGGACTGCTCTTCTTCTCCGGGAAGGGGGGAGAGCTGCCATCGGTGCTCTGGTGGCCCCTGGCGGTGGCTGGGGGTGACTACAGAGCATTGGCAGACATAGAGGGGACATACTGGGGCAGATGCCTGGATCAGAGTGCGTGTGAAAGCGCGCATGCTCCTGGACCTTAGGAGTCATTGCATGCCACAAACATAAAAAGGGAGACAAAACAGAAAATGAGGGCACCAGTCGTGGTGGCATAATGGCCGTCTTCAGCAGGACTTGTTCGGTGCTGAGGGTACACAGTAGTACTGGATCCTGACCTGGGGGGGTTGAGCTACGGGGCGAGCTCCCCTCCACCCCGCCGTGGGGGGTAGCTGAGGGACCCTAAGATGGAGCCGAAAGAGAATCCCAGGAGATGGCGGCCTGAGACCGAGGAGGATGCCTGACATGTAGAGGTAGGCAGACTGGTGGCCCTAGGGGGAAAAAGTATAATAAAAAAAAAAAAAGACAAGGCATAGAATCACTTTGTTAAGCAGGGTTATTTTAACATCTCTAGAATGCAGGTATAAAAGAGATCTGAAAAGAATTCACAGAGAGAGTTACATCAAATGTGTTAAATATGAAGTGAATTGAACTTTAAGCAAACTCTTGCTGATACAACATGATTAATAGAGTAAAATTGATCTCTCATAATGTTAATGGTCTGACCGGACCAATCAAGTGGTACAGAACGATGGCGGCCTTAAAGAAATTTAAACCTGATTTTTACTACTCCAGGAAACCCATTTAACTACTTTGGAGCACCAAAAATTGCTTAAATTTGTTTCTTCCCATGTAATAGACTCTGTATATCAATGGGGCAGGTGCAGAGAGACGGCTATTCTGATACCAGAACACTCCCAGTTTGCTCTGACTCAACAATACTCTGATAAAGATGGTAGATTAGCAATAGCAACAGGCACTATATATGGCCAGTTACTTACTATATGTAGTTTATATATCCCTCCAGGAAGTGATGCCTCATCCATACAATTTCTCTTGAATACAATTTTGGCATACAAGCAGGGAATGTTAATAGTTGGAAGGGATCTCAATTGTTTATTAAACCCTTCCTTAGACACCTCTGCCACCTGCCTATCCCCTTCTACAGCTGGGCAGAAACATCTCCGAAAACAACTTAAGGACGTAGGCCTAGTAGATGTGTGGCATCACTTGCACTCCCTGAGTAGAAAATTTACCTTCTACTCTCATAACATTACACCAGACTGGATTATTTCTGTGTTAGTAGCTAGCATCTAGACTTGGTTCACGGGTCGGAAATATATACTATATGTATTTCGGACCATGCCCCCTATAAACCTGGAGCTGACACTAACTCAGGAATGGAAAAACACCTACTGGAGATTTAACAACTCTCTACTAAGGAAACTTGCATTTAGGGAACCACTGGAAAATAAGATCCCCAAGATCTTATGGGATAATGCTTCTCCTTAGGTCTCACCGTAACTACAGTGAGACACATTAAAAATGGTTCTGCGAGGCCACGTCATTGCCTATGCCACACACAAGAAGAGACAGAGTGAGGCAGCACTCCAAGATAAATTAAAATTCCTCCAACTGGCGCATATGCAGGGGGATCACAACCTTACTAATCAGATGACACAAACACAACGAGAGATACAAAAACTCCTCACAGAAACAACAGAAAGAGCTCTAACGTGGTTTTGCCAGAAGTACTATGAGGGAGGTACTCGTGCATCTAAAATACTGGCTTATTGTCTATAAAAACAGAGGATACCTGGCCTTCAGAGGCAAATATGGAGAAGTTCCTCATGGAGGTCCACCTTCCTCATTTACAGGAGGAACATAAATCTATGATAACAGCCCCGATTACGACCTAGGAGCTCTCATATACCATACAAAACCTGAAAAACAGAAAGTCGCCCGGATCAGATGGGTTTGGAGGCAAATTTTGTAAGGGTGCTTACAAACTAATAAAAGAACCATTGTTACTAGCCTACAAGAAAGTCATAAAACAGCGGAGTATCCAATCTCATGGAGACAAGCAGCAATTTTGGCAATCCTGAGACCGTAAAAACCACACCATCTCTGCGATTCCAATCGTCAGATTTCTGTTTTAAACCAGGACTATAAAATCTATACTAGTATTATAGCACATAGATTATTTATTTTATTTTATTTATTTAGTTTTTGTTGACCGGGTAAGTGCACTAGACAAATCCTGCCTATTTTCAGGGACGACCCGGGGGAGGGGGATACAGATGAATGCCAACTGACCTTGAACCAGATTACATACCATCCTACCTACTCTGATACACCCTGATCAATCCGGATTCATAAAGAAAGACAGACAACTGACAACATAAAACTAACTATATATTTGATTAATCATGCATATAAAACTCATTCCCCCTTACTAATTCTAAGTTTGGATGCTCAGAAAGTCTTAAACAGTGTGTCCTGGCCCTTCCTACACCGAACTCTTTCAAAATTTGATTTCCCCCAAGAATTTTCACAAAATATAACAGAAATTTATACCTGCCCTGAAGTCATGGTAAAAGTTAACGGCTCCTATTGCCACTGATTTTTATTAAATAGGGTACCCGGCAAGGCTGCCCTCAATCCCCGTAGTTATTTGTCCTGTACGCTGAGCCAACTGCTCAACATCTCTGACAGTCCAGCCCAATTCAGGGATGTAAGGTAGGTGATTGCACCCAAAAAGTAGCATATTATGCAGACAATCTTTTATTATACTTGACTACACCAGACACCTCCCTACCAGCCCTCCGGGAAGAACTAACAGAGAACAGAGCAGATCACAGGGTATAAGATAAATTGTCACAAAACAAAATATTAACAGTTTCCTTTTCTCCCTCCCAACATCTTAAAGAATCCTATCCTTACAAATGGAATAAACCATCGATAAGATACTTGGGGATAAATTTTACAAACGACCCAGCTACTTTGGTGGCACAGAATTGTAACCCTCTAATTAATAACATGAAGTCAGACTTACAAATGTGGTGACACTGCTCATAGATTTAACACACCGGCCCAGATATTCAAACTGCGCCAGGCTGTGGCACAAGCCTGGGCGCAGCGCAACTTGGCTGCGCATGGGCGTTGACTTGGCGAATTCAACAGAGCTGCGCCAGGGTACAGCATCATTGAATATCGCACCCTGGCCACCCGCAGTGTGCATGGCGCAGTGGCACTTCACCAGCGCAAGTGGCCAGAGTGGAGCAGGGGGATGCGCTAGCGCAAGTTCCATTGCGCTATGCGCAGCAACTGCGATATTCAAAAGTGCACATGCAAATGGGGCCATAATGTATGCAAGGCGCAAATGGGGACATTTACATGTCATTATGGCCCCATTTGCATGCAGGTGCACCGATCCCCGATGACTGCCTGGCCCTACTGGGCAGCAGCCGTCGGGGACCGACGGCCCCTACCAGCGCGGTAATGTGCCCCACAGCCCGATCGCGGGCTTCAGTATAAATAAAAAAAATTCAATATCCCTGGTGGTCCAGTGGACTGCTGTCTGCCCGATCGCAGGCATTTGTAATAAAAAACAGAATTATGTCCAACATCCCTGGTGGTCCAGTGGACCGCTGTCTGCCAGATCGTGGGCATTTGTAATAAAAAACAGAATTATGTCCAATATCCCTGGTGGTCCAGTGGACGCTGACAATGTCGTGGGCATTTGTAATAAAAACAAATTATGTCCAATATCCTAGTGGTCAGTGGACCCGCTGACAGCCGATGCAGGCTTAAGTAAATAATGAAGAAACCCATATCCCTGGTGGTCCAGTGAACCCCCCAACCGCCCACTGATCCACACCGCCCTGCTCCCCCCGGTCAGCGGTGGGCGGCAGCATCCCAACTGCCTGCTGCCCCGCCGCCCACCGACTGACACGATCAGTAGGGCTGTACGCCCATTGGTCCACAGCGTGAGCCAATGGGTGTGCAGCCCATACTACACTTTCCAGATATGTGAATGGATCCATTCACACATCTGGAATGTGAGTATAGTACTGGTTGCACGCCCATTGGCTCACGCTGTGGACCAATGGATGTACAGCCTACCGATGGTGTTGAGTCGGCGGTGGTGTGGCGGCAGGCGGGTGGTGCTCCCGCCGTGACGGGGGAGCAGGTGGTGATGGGGATCAGTGGGCGTTTGGGGAGGGGGATCCACTGGACCACCAGGGATATGGGTTTCTTAATTATTTATTTAAGTCCGCGATTGGGCTGTCAGCGTTCCACTGGACCACCAGGGATATGGGTTTCTTCATTTTACTTAAGCCCGCGATCGGTTGTCAGCGGTCCACTGGACCACCAGGGATATTGGACATAATTCTGTTTTTTATTACAAATGCCTGCGATCGGGCAGACAGCAGTCCACTGGACCACCAGGGATATTGGACATAATTCTGTTTTTTATTACAAATGCCCACGATTCGGCAGACAGCGGTCCACTGGACCACCAGGGATGTTGGACATAATTCTGTTTTTTATTACAAATGCCCGCGATCAGGCAAACAGCGGTCCACTGGACCACCAGGGATATAGGGGTTCTTTTATTTTACAAATGCCCGCGATCAGGCATGGGGGGGTGCCGCCAGGTGCAGCCGGAGCTCGGGTGGCCCCCCAGCGGTGGCAGCTGCCGTGTTGCACACTGCAATGCGGCAGCTCACCTGTGGGTGGCCATTCGTTGTTCCTTTTTTTTTTGGATCAACTTTGTGCTGGCGCAGGTAAGGGTTGAGCATGCATGGCTCCACACATCCCGGGCTGAATATCGGGCTGTGCAGAGTATGCATGGGCACACACCCCCACCTGCGCCTGCATACATTACTGATATGCTCCAGCGCATCGGGATTTGTGCTGTACACTTTTCTCTTTTGAATATCGTGCCGGGGCGCATCAGTGGGTTGCGCATGGTGCAACACTGTTGTGCCATGCGCAACCCTTTTGAATATCTGGGCCCCCGTGTACAGGTTATCCAAATATTGATCTTACCAAAATTACTATATTTGTTTCAGAATATTCTATGGATCCCCTCCCAGACTGAAACTGCCAGATCGTCAGATAGTATAAGATTATCTCTCCATTCCTCTGGCAAGGGAAGATACCTTGGCTATCCTTAAAGAAATTACAGTTACCAAAAACCAGGGAGGGACTGGGATTACCCCACCTTTGGTACTATGCACTAGCAGCACAGTTAGGCCACATGATTAACTGGTACACCTTAGAGGACAACTCCCCCCTTGGCTACATATCGAAAGGACTTTGTCCCCAGGCCCCCTGGACTTCACTAGTATATTTCAACCGAATACTTATACATTTACAGGAAACTCTTCCCCCATACACTGAATAGCCTATGGAACTGGACAAGCTTCCTGAGGGGAGCAGAGCTGGAGGAAGGGGCTAAATGGATGAAGATACCGGCTTTAGACCCAAATTTTGTACCAGGCAAATTAGATCATGGGTGGATGCGAAGAGGCCTTATCTATACACATCAGTTTTATAAAGAAGGAACATTTAAAACTTTTACAGACTTACAAAAGGAATTCCATCTACAGCAAACTGATTTTTATAGATATTTGCAAATTCTAAACTACCTAAGGGAAACCTTGGGTCTTTCATGGACCCCTTAACCCTTGCCCCCAGTACTGGCCCTACTAAAACAGGTTCAATACTGGCCCTACTAAAACAGGTTCAATCTTAATCTACCCCGAGACATATGATGTCTAGATTTTATAAAACCTAACAGATCTGCCTTCCCCATTGAGGGAAAATACCCAGGCTAACTGGGAAGAAGAGATGTCATTAGATTTATCCCAGGAAGATTGGATAAAGATTTGGAAAAGGCAACATCAAACTACGAATTCTCACATTTGGAGGGAATATGGATGAAAAATTGCTTTCAGGTATTTTTACACACCACAAATAATGGCCAAGTATGCCTCCTCTCATGACTCGGCATGCTGGAGGAAATGCTGCTGTGATCTTTTAACCCACACACACATATTTTAGTCCTGCCCGGTTCTCACCCAATATTGGCAAGAGACTGACGCAATCCTGAGAGAGCTGTTCCCATCATTAGACCCCTTAAGCCCAGAAGTAGCTGTTCTCCTGCACTTCCCTCCAGAATTCAAATACAAACAACAAATCTACTTATGGCTGCAAAAAAAAGCAATAAGCAGACTATGGTTACAAACCAGCCCTCCAACCATCAGGCAATGGCAAGATGGATGCAATACAGATGGAAAATAGGACATCCAGGGGGGCGCTGTTGAGCCCGAGCTGTGAGGCAACAAATTTAATCAGCTCTATACTCAAACCTTGGAAAAACTAAAATATCACCTATTTACATTGAACATTTCAAGGGTTTCTCACTGGAAAAGTAAAGAGCATCTTTGGAAACATAAAATGGGTAATCCTCGTAAAGAAAAAGGTGGAGGATCAGGAGGAAAAACTGCAGGGACTTCTCAGCCCAGGAACACGGAGAACTCCGCATGGGCCATGACATCAGGAGAAATGGAGGAAACCATGGCCTCCATTGGATCTAAACTTCAGTGCCTGATCTCAGTAGTGACTGATTTGAACACTAAAATGGATTCTTTTGGCCTGGTGGAAACAGCAGTTGAACAGGTGAAAGTGGAGTCAGGGAAAGCTAAGAGGAAAGTGGAAACCACAGCTACAGCCACTGCAAACTTGATTAAGGAGAATGTACACTTTCGAGCTAGGCTTGAGCCTTTAGAAAACCAGACTTGTTTGTCGCATGTGCACATTTTGGGGCACCCTGAAGGAATTGAAGGGGATCACCCCTTAATGTTTCTACAAGAGTGGCTACAGGAAAAGCTCTGTCCAGAGG
The DNA here is from genome assembly GCA_016271365.2 of Neoceratodus forsteri. Lineage (NCBI taxonomy): Eukaryota > Metazoa > Chordata > Ceratodontiformes > Ceratodontidae > Neoceratodus > Neoceratodus forsteri. The sequence goes on from CM028135.1 coordinate 612,114,432, forward strand.
AGTCATCAATCCCATTTGTTCTGCATAAAGCTTACAGGATCACTCCACGGGGCTATTGGGAGGCCTCTGATAACCCTCGTACTTTACTACTTGTTATGGATGGTGTGGGGACATGGGACAGAATTCTCAGGTTGGCTCGCAGGGCGGGATCGCTTACACAAGACAAGAACAAAATATTTATTTTTCCCGACATTAGTTATGTGACCCGCATGCGTTGGAAGAAATTTGATGGCGTCCGTCAAAAGTTGAGAGCGGCCTCGGTTTCTCATGCCATGATTTACCCAGCTCAGTTGCGGATTGTCTACAAGGATAAAGTATGGATCTTTACAGACCCATCGGAGGCAGAGAAGTGGGCCTCCCTTTTGTCAGTACACCATCGGGAAAAGGGTTCCGAAGATGAAGGAGACATTCTAACTCTGAGACCTTTATGACCTCTTCTAATTCCAACTGGAACTTTCAGTTGTTAGTTTCTCATTGTGGGGCTTTTCTAAACCACTGAAAGCCTCAGTATTACATATTATATGTTCTAGGGTGATACCTCTGTTTTGGCTAATTTCCTACCTAGAGCTGTAATTTAAACTGAATATTAGAATGTTTAGCTTGTTACCTGAAGTTTATGAAAATTATAATATTTGAAGGTTATGTAGTATGATGCCATAAGCACACTGAGGTGTGCAAAAGCTGGACTTCTGTGCTTTTTGGACTTCAGTAAACTCGAATATAAGTCATACTGCTCTTGGGCTTAATTATACAGCAACAGCTTTAACTCTTTAGCAGTTTATTTGTAACTACCCCCTAGGTGGTATCAAAATGTCTTGATGCACCCTTCCTTTGATTAACTGGTTAAAATCTACATTGTTGTAAGCTGTTATGGTACTGTCAAGATATGGACTTTTGTACTATGTATATTAGTATGCAAAATAATAAAAATAAAGTTCAAAAAAAAAAAAAAGAAAATAGGACGTCCAGACTGCAGAACAAGTTAGAAACACTTATGAATAAATGGATCATCTGGTTTCTGTATATCTCCACCCATAGACCAGATATGGTACCTTGAATTTGTTAAACAGGGGCATAGGGGACAAGAGCTTATATCCGGTCAGGCCGTTAAACGATAAAAGATACTAGATAGATTTTTAGAGCATTCCAGTGAACTCTCTCTCCCTCTAGCATAACATTCCCCACTCATCCCCAGGCATACCTTTAAAATAATTTGGTTGTGTGATCTGCTTCAGAGAGGGGAAAGCTATAAGTTGACACTGCAGAGATTCCTCAAGACTGACTCTTACAGTGATTGAGATGGGCAATATATAAGCAATAATATCCGACAGGGTGGGCTTTATTGGGAAATACCGGACCACCCAGGGGCATAATGAGGCCCGACACCACAGGCAGATGGCTTTATAGCCCCTGCAAGGTCCGGTATTTCCCAATAAAGCCCACCCTGGAGGGTATTACTGCACTTAGAAAATGGGCTATGGGTAACAATTTTAATAAGATAAAATCAAACATTGAATAGAAATCAAATAAATGAAAAAAAAAAGCATAAAAATACATTTTGATGTAAAGTAGTCCCTCTAATTATATACTTAACAGCAGAGGGTGGTGCTGCTTTGGAAGACCTGTTACAGTTTGCTTTCTGCTCTGTTCACTCACGTCTGTCTCAGTACATGAATTTTAATTTTCTGCCCCCCCCCGATTCCATACATTTCCACATTTTTTTTCCTGTTATCAGTTCGGGATCTGCTGTGGTCTGAAACTCCCAATACCAGTGTTGTGTACATGACAGCAAGCATTGTCTGTCATCGTATGTAGTAAAACTGACCCTGGAGATAAAAGAGCTGTTGTCTTGATGTGGGCATGCAGACAAGCAACTGGGAAAGGGGGACATGAAAGCAGTGTACCTGCAACTAGTGCCTGTGAGATGGGTATTACTGTATGATCAGGAAGAAGTAAGCATTAAGCCACGACGAAGGTGGCATCTAATGCTGGATTGATGCATGGTTAGTGGGGGGTTGTGGCCCGGGGCCTGAGGCCAAGTGCGAACAACCGCCCCACCATGCATCAATCGCATTAGATGCCACCGACGGAGTGGCTTAATGCGCTTGTAACATGGGCCGCACGACAACAGAGTCGCCAGGACCCAATTTCCTGTGCCTTCAACAACATCACACGGGAAGTCGAAGTTCTGAGGACACAGTTGCACTGCACTTTCAAATCTTCTGAAACACTGGCATTAAGATGCTGATGCACTGAAACTATTCACTACATGTAACTACAGCAACTAGTGGGGCTCACATGCCAGTCCGGAAAATGTGCAGATCTGCGTGGGTATTTCTGTCACACGAGGCGCGGGAGGTCTCCGGTGCACTGCTCGCTTGCCGCGGTGTGTGACTGCTCCAAAATCTGCATGCCGGCTAGGTCACTTCCCCTTGCCTCTCCCACACTCATCACACGTCGGGCACTGCGTCCTGTGCAGCATGTGCTGCTACTGCCTCTCGGGTGTGCTGCCTTCCGGTGTCCCGCAGTCTGCGTGTAGCTGGTCTCCCTCTAGCTGTGCCACTCTTCCCCCCTTTAACACTCGCTCCCCACCTGTGCCCAGTGCTGCTAAGCTGGGGGTCTGGCTCATTTTGGTACTACCTTATCGGGCACGGCATCTATCATGGATTAATATCCGCTCCGATTTGGCACTCATGATGCCATTTGACCAATCGCGGGTCCCCATTACACTTGACTGATTATTGCCATGTTACAAGCCAGTGTTGTACCCACGCCCCAATCATGCAGAAAATGTCATGGGTGTCTCTGACTTCAGAAGCAAGAAAGGTACTCCTGCTACTTTTGTATGTGTGTGTTTAAATAATTCTGTGAGAAAGTGTCTAATTTTGCAGAAGGGGCATCAAAAGGGATGGTGAGTGGACTCGGAGTCTGGGGGTGTCAGGAAGCTGTGTCCACTACTGTTGAGCTTGCCGACTCCAGAGTTCAAGTTAGGTTGCAGACTGTGTGACCGTGAGGTATGCGGCGGGGATGGTGAAGGTGGCGGAGCATCGTGTTTCATTCTTAATAGTCTGTGTCCCCCCCCCCCCCAATATGAGTGAAGTAGCAGTATGTTTTCTATAACATTTTTATTTTTATTTATTGAGAGTTTGGAAAATACCTTTGAGTCAAGGACTCATTTACAAAGGTTCCACATCACAAAAAATAGGACATTACAACAACAAAGTAAGATACAATGCTGGAAACAGCACAAACCTGAGTACAAGGTAAAATACAGTAGGGACTAACAATCAGCTTCTAACACAGTTAGTACATTGGTGTAGTGCTTGCTGCTAAGAGCTGAATGTGGTTGCCAACTGCACTACTATGGAGACCTGCGTATCAGGATCAAACGAAGGGGACTGGATTAGATGAATTGAGAGGGCTGGTAGTGGGGATACGCAGCTGGTGATAGAGAAAATAGCACTGTAAGGTAAAAAAGTGTTAAAACCGTTGAAGTTGATTAATGTGTAGCGTGAGGCGCTTGAGCAGGGCGGACCCTATTGGCAAGGCTCCAGTGTATCAAGAGACTGATTTTGAAAGATTTTAGATAGCAGTGGTTAGGGGAAAATGTGTCTTTCTGCAACAACTGACACATGTTCTGAATTACAGAGCATTACAATGTTTGATGTGCTGTGTCGGGGGACTGTGCGGAACTGGTTTGGGGGTCCTCGCTTAGCGAGCAAACAAAAATGGCTGTTTGTGACTTTGAAAATTTGGGGTGCCCAAGAATAACCTAAGTAATGGGGCACCCCGGATTGGTACTTGTTTTTTACAGGGCATTACTTGCAAAATAAATACATGCCTGACCGTGGCACTCAGCAAATCAGGATACTTTATTTTTCATGTCCATTTTCTAATATAAAATTGGTTATGATTCATGCATTGTCATAGGCTAAAGATGTATTATGTGTACTACTGTGGAAAAAAACCTTATTTTTCCCAATAAACATTCAAGTTTAAAAAAAAGAGTTACACACATAAATCTTTGCCAGTGCAACTATTTCAGCAACAGCCAGTTTCACACTTACTGCAGATTCCACTTCATTACACCAAGAACTCACTAATATCAAGTTTAGCCAAGCACTTAAAAAAATTTATTTTCAGATACTGTTCTTACGTACAGTTTTGGTCAATTAACATTATTTAGGTTTACTGAAGCTGTCTATTTCATGTAAAAGTCTTGGGAGCCGATGCCACCCAACCACCCTGCAGCTTACAGCAAACCTCTCCAGTGTGCTTTGACTTTGATGCAGAGCTGCAGTTGCTGCAAGCTGTGGGAGTTTGGCACCAGGACCTCTCACGACAGTGAATCGGTTGCAAGGTCTCTGGAGCATTGGGGATCTATGCAAGCTGCTGTTTGAGGAAGCTTGCATCAGTCTCCAGGGGACTTTGTAAATCGGGCCCCGGGACTGTAGAGGACAGCAACAGCACTAATACAGTGTAACTACTGCACAATTTAGCACCAAAACATCATAAAATTCCAGGATGTCTTACATGAGACAGGTCATGACCTTTGCAATTGAGTTAAGCAGGTTTTCGCACTAGATTTAAGTACCTTAATTTACATTTAAATCCTGATGAAATTAGGATGGTGCAATAGAGGCAATCATTGTTCATGCCTACAAACTACACAGGTAAATAGAATAAAAAGCTGAGGGGACCTTCCCTTTAAGTTCAAAAGAAATTCAAACAACATGAAGTCTTGCTATATTATGACATATGCAGTGAGTCCCAACCTTCGAACTGCTCCGGAGGTGAAAGAGTTAACTTTCCATGCCAGGCATGGAACGCTGAGCTCGAGCTCGGTTGAAACTCTGTCTGTTGTTCTTCAAACTCAAACCATCAGATTCTTTACTCCGCCTCACTGAACAGTCGCTCCGGAGATTTCTCCTTCTGCTCGGTTCATTTTGTCGGTTAAAGTCTTGTTTTTCTCGGTTTTCGACCGAATTTAAACCGCAACCGGTTGGCTCAAGCTCTGTCTGTGGTATTGTGAGTACTAGATAGGTTTACATTATTTCTATTCTGTGTGGAACTTGTAAACGGTTTACCGGTTCGGTTTGAACCGATCAGGTTGTTTAAAATATCTTAATCTGTGATTTAGAGTGTGGTTACTGGTTCTTATCGGTTCTAAAAAAAACGGATTTTATTACGGTTTTTTCTACGACCGTGATACGATTTGGGAACCGATAAGAGGGTCTTACCTGCGGATTGCCATAAATGGGTAAGTTTGGTTAGGACTGGCACTATGTCTGAGAAACCCAAAAGAAAACCGGCCCACTGGTTTCAACACTGCAGTGTGTGTGGAAGTCTTTGCCAAGGCTGACCCCACACCACCTGTGTTTATTGTCTGAGGTTTGACCACCTCAATGCAGACTGCCAGATTTGTAAACATTTTCCTGCAGCTACCCTGGAAAAGAGAGTTGGTAGGCTCAGGGAAAGGGAGGCCAAAAAGTCCGCTGAACCGGATGGCCAGCCCGGTTCGGTTCCAACCGAACCAGAGGGAGTGCCCTCTGACCAGGGCGAGACTTCCTCGGGCAAAAGGAGAACCGACACTGAGGAGTCAGTTCCAGCAAAAAGGATGAGGAAATCAGCTGGTGTGGAGCCAAAACTTTCCTCTCCAACCGCTGAAGAAATAGCCAAAGCGATTAAAATTGTCCAGTCGCTTTCCCCGGTTCCAACTGAACTGGCACCGTCAGGTAAGCGCCCGGTTCGGCCGGTTCCAACGTTCAAGATTATGATTTAGAGGAATATTATGTCCGAGGGGAGGGAAAGAGGAGTATGAGGAGAGTGAATGTGGATTTGAAAGTCTGGATGTGCCCATTGAACCGGACATCTCCCCAGACAGACCTTCAGAAGTGTCTCCTCCTAGGCTTTCTGAGTCCCCTTCTCATTTTCTGTTTTATAAAAAAGTGGCTGAAACCCTCCAGCTCCCTATGGAGGAAGCTGTGGATGATCAAGAGGAGCCTGACTATGTGGAAATGGTGGATATCCCAGAGTCTAGGAGACTGTCTATTCCCTTGCATAAATCTTTTGGGCAACAGACATTTAAAATTCTAAAAACTCCTCACACTATACCTCCTGTGGATAAGAGAATGGACAAGAGGTACACATTGTCAGGCTCTGATACGGAGTTCCTTACACAACAATGCAGCCATGTTGGGGTAGTGCAGGCTGCAGCCTGTGACAAGGCAAATATTCCCTTGGCTTCACACCCCCCGGACAAGGACTCCAGGAGGATTGATGCCATGGCAAAGAAACAGTACATGGCAGCATCCTTGGGACTCAGACAGGCAAATTATATGGCTTATGTTGCTAGATATCAGAAATCCAGATGGGATACTGTTATGGCTCTAGCAAAACAGGTCCCTGGCCAGCTTGCCAAGGAGCTGAAGCAGGTGGCTGCTGATGGTATTGAGGCATCCAAGGTGCAATTCCATGCTGCAGTGGACTCAAATGATGTGTCATCAAGAGTCATGGCTACATCTGTGGCACTTCCCAGAATGGCTTGGCTCAGATGTACTAGCCTGTCACAGGATACCCAGACTAAAGCCATGGATTTTCCTGTTGTGGGTAATTCTCTGTTTGGGAGCAGACAGAGAATTACATGAAGAAATGGATGAGTATAGGACCACCTATAGGAGTGCACAGGCCAAAGAAAGGCAGGCCACTCCTCAAAGGCAGCTTCCCAGGGGCAGGGGCAGGCCTTTTCATAGGCCTTTTTACCAAGCCCAGGCCTCCTCTTCTGCTTATGCCAAGAGGGGGTTCTTTAGAGGGAGAGGCAGACGGGGTACAAGCAGGCCTGCTTCCACCCCTCAGCCCAAAGTCCCTGGCAAGCAGGCACCCTGATGGGGTTGCCAGGGCTGATTCTCACCTACCTGTAGGGGGCAGGCTGGCTTACTTTGTCCAGGACTGGGAGTCTCTGACATCAGACAAGTAGGTCCTGGAAGTAGTAAGCCAGGGACTGGTTCTCAGCTTCAAAAAGTTTCCAAAGATGAGAACCAGATCCTTTCCACCTGCAAATCCACCAGAGGCACTTGCCCTAGAGGCAGAGGTCTCTTCCCTCCTGGCTCTCAGAGCTGTGGAAAGGGTTCCACCCCTACACCAGGGCAAAGGGTTGTACTCCAGGTACTTCCTTACCCGAAAAAAGACAGGAGAATGGCAGCCCATCCTGGATCTCAGATACTTAAACAAGCACCTTTTAAAACCAAAATTCAAAATGGTGACTCTGGGAATTATTCTACCCTCTCTAAGGCCAGGGGACTGGCTAGCGTCCCTGGACCTCAAGAATGCCTACTTCCATATTCTCATCAGAAGCTCCCATCGAAAGTACCTCAGGTTCGAGCTGCCCTCAGGCCACTACCAGTTCAGAGCAATTCCCTTTGGCCTCACCTCTGCTCCAAAGGTATTCACAAAATGCCTGGCAGTAGCAGTTGCTTCCCTAAGAAGGCAAAAAATTGCCATCTTCCCTTACCTGGACGATTGGCTCATAGTAGGCCAGTCTCCAGACCAGGTCAGGTTACACCTACAGATAACTCAGCAACTGCTCACCTCTCTAGGTTTCCTTCTGAATCTTTCAAAGTCAGTTCTAGAGCCTGTACAGCTCCTCACCTTCATAGGCGTAGAGCTGACACAGAGAAATCCAGAGCCTTCCTTCCTTTGGACAGGGCAAGGACCCTGGTCTCTCTGGCCTCCTCATTCACCCTGCAGGTCTCTCGACCAGCAAGGCATTTTCTACAGCTCCTGGGGCACATGGCTGCCTCTACAGCAGTAGTGCAGGGAGCAAGATTTCAGATGAGGGACATCCAGTTCCATTTGAGAGCCTTTTGGTCTCAAAGGAAAGACCCTCTAACCAAATTGATCCCAGTGACTCGAACCCTGATCCAGGCCCTACAGTGGTGGCAGGATCAGAGCAATCTGAGACAAGGGGTTCCTTTTGTCACTCAGTCTCACTACTTAATCCTTACTACAGATGCATCCCTCTTGGGGAGCTCACATGGGCGACCTCACTACCCAGGAGTTGTGGTCCCCTCAGGAATCTCTGCTCCACATCAATCTGTTGGAACTCAGAGCAGTTTTTCTAGCACTTCAAGCTTTTTCCAAATCTGTTCAGAACAGAGTTGTACAGGTCAGAACAGACAGCACCACCACAATGTGGTACATCAACAAGCAGGGGGCACTCGGTCCTGACCTTGTGCACCGAAGCAATGAATTGTGGTCTCTGGCCTCCTGAACACCCCTCCTTATGGCAGTTCACCTCCCAGGCAAGGACAATGTCCTGGTAGATGCTCTCAGCAAGTTTCCCAGGGCCATCACGAATGGTCACTGGACTCCCTGGTTTTGGAGGTGATCTTTGCCAGATGGGGCACCCCGCAGATAGATCTTTTTGCAGCCCCAGACAATCACCAACTTCCCCTTTTTTGCTGCAGGCCCCCAGTGTTGGGCGCAGTCCCTCTGGATGCCTTAGTCCTCAATTGGGAAGGGAAGTTTCTCTATGCCTTTCCTCCCTTCCCTCTACTGTTCAAAGTGCTAGTCAAAATCAGATCTCAGCCCTGCAAGATGATCCTGATTGTTCCAGATTTGGTCAGACAACCCTGGTATCCACTCCTACTGTCCTTAGCAGTCCATCTTCCCCTGTGTCTTCCCAGGAAGCACAACCTGTTAACCTGTGCTCAGTGGAGGGTTTGGTACCCAAACCTCAAATCTCTCAATCTCAAGGCCTGGCTCTTGAAGAGTTAGAGTTTGCTGATCTACACCTCTCCCAAGGTGTAATGGATATCCTGAAGGCTTCTAGGAAACCTTCCACCAGGGCTACTTATAATTCCAAATGGAAAAGGTTTTCCACATGGTGTGCTGGAAAGCATATTTCCCCAGAATCTGCTGATTTACCCACAGTCCTGGATTATATGGTCCACTTAAATACCTTGGGGCTGAGACCAGCTACCCTAAAAGTACATTTGGCAGCTGTGTCTGCTTTTATTTCAGCAGGTAAGCCCTCTTCTCTTTCAGCTCATCCTGTCTTTTCCAAGTTTTTCAAGGGATTGCTTCATACCAACCCTCCATTCAGGGACCCTGCCCCTGCCTGGGATCTTAATGTTTGCATTGCTCAGCTTATGCAACCTCCCTTTGAGCCTTTGTCTTCAGCAGAACTTAAGTACTTGACTTGGAAGACTGTGTTTCTGGTAGCCATCACTTCTGCCAGATGCATAAGTGAATTGCAAGCTTTGTCAGTGGAGCCTGATTTTATCTCCTTTCATAGAGATAAGGTGGTCCTCAGGACTAATAGGAAGTTCTTACCTAAGGTGGTTTCAGATTTCCACCTTAATCAATCCATATCTCTTCCAGTGTACTTCACTGACCATTCCTCCTCTGGCAAGAGGAGGCTGCACAACAGATGTGAAGAGGCCCTTAGTTACTACATAAGTACCAAGGGTCACAGGTTTGACTCCCTCCAACTGTTCCTCACTTATGGTGAGGTTGGTAAGGAAACCTGCCGCTAAAAGATCCATTGCCAGGTGGATTGTCTCTTGTATCCAATTTTGCTATGAAAAACTGGGTAGGTTCCTCCCTCAGGCCTGAGGCTCACTCTACCAGAGGTACAGCTGCTTCCCTGGCTGCTGCCAGGGACATCCTATTCTAGAGATATGTCAAGCAGCTACCTGGAAAACAGTTCACACTTTTACCAAGCATTACTCCTGGACATCCAGGCTAGGAGTGATGCTCGGTTTACACAGCTGTTTCAGAGCCTATTTCCTAAGTAGGTTCTGTCCCCTCCATGGAGGTACTGCTTTGTAGTCTGCATATGTCATAATATAGCAAGACTTCATGTTGTTTGAAGAAAAATGACTCACCTTAGTAATGTTGTTTCTTCTAATGGAGTCTTGCTATATTATGACCTCCCCTACCTGCCTCTCAGAACCTCTGTTTTTGGGATGTGGGTGGGCAGTGCAGTGTTGGCTTAGTAGGTGCCACCTTGTTGTTTTCACCCCTCATTTTTGGGGTGCTTGGTGTTAGTTTTTATTTTGGGTCTCCTGACTTGAGTCTTTGTTTTGGGACCAAAATGTGTTCTTATGTTTAGTAGCCAGTTGGCTAGTGTAGGTTTACAGCTTCCACACAGGACCTCAGTGAGTTTAGCTCGTAAAGATCTGATGGTTTGAGTTTGAAGAACAACAGACAGAGTTTCAACTGAGCTCGAGCTCAGCGTTCCATGCCTGGCATGGAAAGTTAACTCTTTCACCTCCGTAGCAGTTCGAAGGTTGGGACTCACTGCATATGTCATAATATAGCAAGACTCCATTAGAAGAAACAACATTACTAAGGTGAGTAATTTTTTCTTCTGGTCCACCATGTCTGCCTCACCCCCCCTTCCCATAAGCAGGGATGAATAAAGTGAGTATGTAAGTAGGTACTAATTTGGCTACATGTCAGTTTGTTCAGTTAATGCTCTATGACCTTTCGGCCATCATTAGCTCCAGTGTCAATCGGCCCCCTGTACAAGTGATTTCCAGACCCCCCCAAATAAATAAAATAAACTCCAGGGGGGTGCAATTCAGGAACAAATTGTGCAGGGAGCCAATTAACGCTGGAGCTAATAGTCCAGTGAGAGCTGTCACAGAGCAGATTGACCAGGTTAACTTGATGTGTCACCTACTAATTTAAAGGGGTCCCTACCCACTCGACTAACCACGGTATCCTGTGATTCCCTTGATAAGCAGAAATCTGTTAGTTTCTTTTTTGACCAGGAAAGGAGGGCTAGTAAATACTTCCTGTTTTCATCCTTGTCTCACTGGAGGGGAGCACAGATGCGAACTGGCTGATACTGAAGCAGATTAATCTGTAGTTGGATTAGTGTGATATTTAATCAAAATATATCAGCTACCAATACTCCAAAAGTACTTGGTAACAAACTACAGTCAATAGGTAGCTGAAAATCTTTGCCCAAATCCACAACTAAGCTTTTCTTTAAAAAGAGGACTAAAAGTAAAATTGCTGAACGCTTGTTTTCTCATTACAGACCAAAGTTACTAAATGAAGTTGACAGTCTGCGATACAGTTCCTTTATCAATAGTACCATCTTTAAGAAAAGATTTAGGGATTGTGCGTACAAACATTGTTCATGCACTTGAAACAAGTTGTAGTGGTCTGTTAAGTCCTAGTTACAGCACTGAAGCCACTATTATACATAATTTATAAATAGTGCATGTTTTATTATTTTTCTTTTGTCTGTGTGGTAAATTGTTATTGGCACTGTTGTACCCTGCTTTCCAAGGCATGGCTGAAAACAGTTCATTGACCCAGTCCACCTTCTTGGTAAAACCAAATAAATCAAATAAACAGCCCACCATGCCTCTTGTAATGACCTGTCTATATTAAATAACCTGTCTTGTAATTGCTCCCAGGCATGGCTGAATGTGGTCTTGTAAGGCTAGCTCTGGCTTATTGTTTTTATACTAATATGTTTGCTAAAGTATGTATAGATATTTTTTATATAATCTTTTTATTAAAACGTTCAAATACATCACATACAGTCATATCACAATTGCCATACACAGTTTGACACATAAATCTATAGAACAAAGCAATTTAGCGATTTAAATCATCTCATCACTAAAACCATAAAACAACACAACACACAAAATCAAAGACATACATGCACATTAAATATTCCATTTCTCTAAAATCCAATCATGAAATAGTACCTAACATTTCTCACATCAGTACCTACCAAATCCGATATTCTGGGGTGATGAAGAGAGTATTCATGATGGCAGGCTCAGTAGGTAGCACATTCGCCTCTGAGGTCGGGAGATCAGAGGGCTGTGGGTTCATTTCCCACATCTGGCACTTGGGTTAATATCCCAGTACTGACACTGTAGTGCAACATGAGAGGCGTGCTGCACTCCTGAGGTGCCGTCTTTCGGATGAGACGTTAAACCGAGGTTCCATCTGCCTGGATTGGTGGTAGTTCAGGTGGATGTTAAAGATCCCATGGCACTTATCGAAAAGAGTAGGGGTGTTTTTATTTGCAAAAATAAACATAAAATACAACACGTTTTCACAGAAATCAAATAATAGCCAAAAAGACTACAACACTATATCCATTTAACTTCTTAGATCCACTTCTTGAACACCTGCTATCAATCTGTTTTCACATTTATTCTTGCTTCTTCAGTTTCTTTATTTATACTTAATAAAATGAAAAACCTTTCCATAATTTCTTTAGTAATCCTGGGATACTTTAACATATCAGAGGCAAAATGTTCTCCAACTCTTTAACAATTAGCCTACTAATGCAAACATACGACATTTTCTTTTGATATATAACCCATTGTATTCTGGCTTGCCACAGGAAGTATTTGAGACATCCCAAAAATAAAGTCAAAGTCCCCTTATGCAATCCGAATGAACCCACTGGAGACACTCCTAAAGCTAAGAATTCATATGTCATATTTTTCAGCCATGTCAGTTCCATACATCTGCTAAAACCCCACAATCCTGAAGCATAGGAACAATCTAGTAAAAATGGACCATGGATTCCTCCTTATTAATGCATTCAAGGTAAGGCATAACCTTTCCTGTAAGACTTTATATTTCGCATTCCCCTAACATTCAGTCTTCCATAGAAAATTAACCACTGTACCTCCCATTGTTTTTGGGCAACCTAGGATTATTCAATTGAGCCACTACGATGGGGTTCAAAGTTAATGGGCAGTTTTTAAATTCGCTCTTGTGGGTATAGTTTTCATTAGATAGTGATACAAGTCCCTTGTACTATGTGAGTGCTACTGTCTTCTGTATTTCCCATTTATATAATTTTTGTGCCGTTGGACGAAAGTGCTCTGGAATATGTAGATATTTATTAAGTTTAGGGGCTAAAAGTCCAACACTTAAAGTATTTCCCCATAATTATTAAATTCCATGAATTTTCAGATCTGATTCGATATCATCACCCTTCTTTTAAGGAGTTGGTAATAAAGAAAACATGATGTATACCACTGGGTCTATCATTCCTAAACCCCTGCTTTATTGTTAGGTAAGTAAAACTTCTTTTAACCGGTTTAGACGGTGTACCCCAAAGCATCTGAAAAAGATGCTATATAACTTGGTTTCAAATTCTATTGGTAGTGGAAATATCATTGCCTACAAATTGAATAATGGCAAAAGGAATTGTTTAATTATCTGAACTCTTTTAATTTTAGACAAATGCCATTGCTTCCATCTAGAAACTTTATTTTCAACACTCCTAAGTATCCTCTGCCAATTATCATTAGGAACATTCTGAGGACCAAAGGTAATGCCCAAAATTGGCGGGTCTCTAGAAAAATGAATTTTCTCCAGCCATAGTTCCAAAATCCCACACCCCAATAATCAGTCCTTTTGTTTTGTTTATGTTTATTTTCGTTTCGACACTGTAGTAAATTCCTCAAATGCTCTCATAAACCCCGTAACTGATGAACAGTCCTCCAAAATATAACCAAATCATCAGCATAAGCTTGAATATGTAGCTGTGCTAGACTGTTTTCTCTATATTGTATCCCTTCCATTTCTTTGCCTCCAATGCAGTTCGTAAAAGGGATCAATAGCAAATGTATATAAAAGGGGCTTAAAGGCACCCTTGCCGAACCCCGTGGTTAAGGAAATCCAGCCAGCCATTCGCCTCTCACAAAGGAAAAACCATCCCACTCTGGTACAATTGCTCAATTAAATTTGTCAGCTTAACCTGCACCCATAATGCCTCAAAGTTTTAAAAGAAATGGCAAATGGACCCTGTCAAATGCTTTATCCAGATCAGCTGCTACTAAACAACCTGTTAATCCCATCTCATTGAAATAGTCAATTACATCTCTGATCTGCATGATGGCAGATTGAATTCTTCTCCCTGGCAAGCCACAATATTGATTCGGTAAATCACTTCCCTGCGTGATGTTTAAGCCTTTCATTCAATATTTTGGCAAAGATTTTATAGTCAGTTTTTAATAGGGTGATTGGTCTCATTCCCCATATCTTGCCTGTCACCTGATTTAAAATATAAGTTAATAAACCTTCTGAAAAGGAGGGTAGATGCGATTCTTGTCTAGAAAATCTTGAAATAATAGGCCCAGGCATTGACTTAGTTCATCCGAAAACTGTTTATACAAGTTATTTGTGAGACCATCTAGACCAGGTGAAATATTTAATTTTAGAGACCTGATAGTTTCCATAATTTCTTTCTGGGAGATAGTATCCCATTCTGCTTCCTTGTTATGCCTTATACATGATACGGAATCTTGTTTAAATAATCCTCTATCTCCGTTATAGAAATAGTTTTTTAGGATTAAGGGAACCAAAATGTTCCTTAATTACCTCTCTTAATTCCTGCTCTGAAGTTACTACACCCCATCAGATCTTTTAGCTCCTCCAAACCCATTGAATCTCTAAGTTCTTTGCACATCTGAAAGGGGTCCCCAAGAGGTGATTTCTTTACTCCATTAAGTAATATGGCCTGCATTGTTTTACTTCTGTCGCTCTGATATTCTTTCATAGCATCTTTTAATAAGGAGATTTGATCTGAGTAATCCCACCTAGATGTGTAAGCTAAGGACAAAATTCTCTGAAGTTGCTGTCTCAAACTTAGATAGCGCAGAAATTTTTCATTTTTAATTTTCCTCCCAGTATTTTTGAACAGGTTACGTAGATCTGCTTTTGTGTCTAACCACCATATACATATATCTGTGTATAAAATGGCTACTGAAAGCCTAGCCTTCAATAGGTTTCTTATCCTAATCTGGATAAAATTTAGTTCTAGCACTGAATTATTAAGCTTCCATCTTATGTGTCTTATTTCTGTCATCTCTGGAAGGAAAAAGGTGCTTACCAAAAATGAATGATCTGAAAATTCACAGGGAAAAATTTGGAATGAGTTTATGTGAATGTTTGAAGAAACAAACATATGGTCGATGAGAGAAAAGATTTCCTTTGAAAGAAAACTTATTCTTAAGATTTAAAGAGGTATTACAACTCATTAAACCTGCATCTCTAAGATTTTACCTAAAGCGTTAGTATCGCAGTAGGTTTTCTTGCCACTTTGTTTACCATGTATAAGATCTGGAACTGTGCAGTTAAAGTCCCTCCCATAACACTCTGACCGTCGTGAATAAAAGAGCTGCACCAGTGTTAGGCAGTTCACCCTACCTGATTTAGTTTGAGGATTGTAGATATTAATGAAACGAAAACAAAACCCACACCATTTCCCATCCAAAATCAAAACTCTCCTGGTACCAAGTCTATCAGATTATGCAACTGAAATGAAAAAGAGTTGAATAAAATCCCACTCCATCTGCAACATCCTCCCAAAAGACCAATAGGATGGGCCCCACAGCCAATCTTTTTAAATGCTAACCTTTGGTCAATGGTGGACATCCATGTCTCCTGTAAAACCAGACTGACAAAGGAAAATCATGTATA
This sequence comes from Neoceratodus forsteri, assembly GCA_016271365.2. NCBI lineage: Eukaryota > Metazoa > Chordata > Ceratodontiformes > Ceratodontidae > Neoceratodus > Neoceratodus forsteri. The sequence goes on from CM028135.1 coordinate 612,129,912, forward strand.
AAATTAAACACAGCTAGCCGTTTAGCTTTATTTAATAAGCTATGAGTGTTTAAATGAACCCCAGGAGCACACCATAGTCCTTCATAATGGTCAATACCCTTCATTTTTCCTTTTTTCTTTTTTTATCCTTATAGTTGTCTAGTATCTGAGATTTGGTTGAAATAGTGGATTTTGGGAGTCTGATTTGTCCCCTTCTGTCTTACCCCAAGATGTAAACAGAGCCGCATAAGTATTGCTAGTCTCCATCTGGCAATCTGGGGACCTTTAGCATGCAGATTTCTTGCTGATCTCTCTATGGAACCAGTACAAAAGTATCCTCTGACTTTTTCACCATTTCTGTTTTCCTACTTTCTCATCAGAAAACAAACCGGGAATGTTTAAGATATTCAGAGGACCCATTCCATCCTTTTTAAATGTCCTTTTGCTAACATCAGTACCCTGCTTATTTCTTTGATTTTCAGGAAACACTTTTTCCCCTGGTACCACCATTTTTGAAACCAAGCTAGTTTTCCTTTCTGTTGTACCTCTGACCTCAGGGAGTTGTACCACAGAACCAGGAACAGAAATGGAACCCTCCTGCAAGGGGGTGGATAGAACCACAGCTTCCTGTGCTTTCTGTATATAAGACTCAGAACCAGAACTATGTGACAAATTATGTGCGGCCCAAGGGCAGAATTTAAACACATGACTTTTGCCTCACATGAATCGAGCAAGATGGATTACCACAAAACATAGTTACGTGCCCTACCTCCCCACAATTATGATCTGGTTGGTCACAAACGCTAGACAGGTGAGTCTTTGCTCCACATTTATAGCAGGCACGAGGCTGTCCACTGTAAAAGCACACTCCTCTGTCCTTTCCTAACAAAAAGAGTTTGGAATGTGCTCAATTCCTGCTTCATTTTGCTTAAGCTTAACTTTATATTCCACCCTCCGTCCAAAATTGTTCTGAGTCTAAAATAGGCTCAGGTTCACTTAAAACATCACACCTTTTTTAGCCAGAATGTAATATCTTCTACCCAGACCCCTTCATTCCAAACATTATAGTGACAAATTTAATCAAGGGCTTTGACAATGGTATCACAATAAAGGGGTCCACGTTGGAAAATTTTACTTGCCCATAGCGTAACCAGAAGAGGTCAAGTGCTTGTTGAGACCTAAAGCTGATATCAAAATTATCTTCACCCGAAATGTGTATAAATGCATAAACATCCTTGGGAGAAAAATGCAAAGAATCTTTCAGTAAAACTTTCCCTACATAATGTCTGTCGGGTCTGACTTCCAATCCCCCTTTATACCGTAAACGCACTGCATTCCTCCTTGGAGCAGCTTCTCTTTGTGCATTGGAAAAGAGCTCCGACAGCAAAGGCTTTTTATCTGGTTCCTTTTTGGGGGTACTAACAATTCCACTGCAGGTTTAGGTAAGGCCTTATGAGACACAGCAGCCTCAGCTGAATCACTCAAGTTATTCAGGTTACCTGCAGTACCTAAAACATACACTCCTCTACCTTCTTATCTGTACCTGAAACATTTTCCTGCAGTTGCACCTTTGGAGCCCACTCAGGAGAGAATCCTGAGAAAAGGATAACCTGGCTCCAAGTGGGGTCAGGAATCCATCCACCTGATTCCAACAGAGACCAACCTGCCCCACTTAGAGCTTTTTCTAGGCCCAGTCTTTTGCCCCTCATTATTTATAATAGGCGCTGCTTTATTACCTAAACCTAATGCATTTGGCATGAGAATTACATTTTCCTTGTGTGCCCTCAGAAAAGAAAATTCTGTAACCCCTAATTGAGAACCTACATTAGACTGATAAACCACATTTTATTTGCCTCTACTGCATCCCCTGCTTCATATTATTAGTCAACACAAAACCTTTTATTTTATCCATAGGGACAGCAAAGTCAGTAAAATCCATAGCAAAAGTGGTACAGCTCTTTTCAGCATTAGTTGAAATAATGTCCTGTTCCTCTCCTTCCTTTGTGCAGGCTGAAAAGACAGGCTACAGTTTTTTGAGGCTTTCAGGCATCCCAGACTTTTCTTCTTTAAATCCTCCCGACTATTATTGCAGCAGGAGCTTCAGAGCTCGAGTCGTTCATAAGCTATTTTCTGTCATTAAAAGCCGAGATCTGAGCTCCGTTTTACACCAAACAGTAGCAGTGTTAATTTTGGAAAATGAGCTTGTTGCAAGACGACAGGCATTCTACCTGTTTGGACAACTTTACAGTCATTTCTGGAGCTAGAACAGGCAAATTCTCATGTTGGGAAAATAAAAAGTACCTGTTTGAATTGCGGCCCTTTCACCGGGGCACAGTTCCATTGGACAGCCGCCAGCTCACAGACTCTCCCAATCTCTTCCCTTCTTCTCTCCATGACCACCTCTGGTTGCCTTGTTTCCACCATTTTTCATCCTTCCTTGTATTGCCATTGTAAATTGCAGGTTCCAGGTTCAAATCCTGCTGCAGCAAATAAGGGAATTCACAACCAAGTTGTAATCTTGTGCTCAGAGCCACTCTTCTTCTCAAGATCTGCAGATGCCATTACAGGCAATACCTCTGGCTGTAGTTCTTCAGTAAATTCCTTAGTAAGCTCCCTGAAGATTCTCCTTTCGAGAGCTTAAATTCTGAAATAAATTCAGGCGAAACACGCTGCAGCCTCTAACATGATAATAGTAGAGACGAGGCTATCTCTCCTACCAAGCAGACATCCTCCTCCTCCTCCGCCATCTTGGTCCCACCAGAAAATGGGTCCCCTGCTCACAGGAGCAGTCAGTAGGGGAATTTCCGTGTCCTGACCAAATTTCCCTCATTCACTAAAAATACCACCAGCAGCTTAATCTGGTTCAAGGTTCAAGGTCAGTTGGCATTCATCTGTATCCCCCTCCACTGGGTCGTGCCTGAAAATAGGCAAGATTTGTCTAGTGCACTTACCCAGTCAACAAAAACTAACTAAACAAATAAAAATAAATAAATAAATTTAGCATGCCACCAACAGGCTACCTGGCATAGTGAACAGAGAAAAGGCCCTTTCTAGTTTGCTCATCCTTCCTCCAGCCCTTTGTACAGGATCTGCACCTCTGCCGGGGATAATGATGCCATAAAGGTTCACATGTCTGGAAAAAGCTTCCCCCCCGACCCTTAACTTTGAGTGAAAGTTGCTCAAGTGGCAAAATCTGGATGGTCAGGGCTTGCCACTGGGTCACAGATGGTGTTTCACTCGACTCCCACGTGTTCTGAATGTAATGACGAGCCAAAATTAGGAGGACCATAGCCCACCATGGGAGAGGAGCCCAGTCATCCCCTCCAAGGTCCTCAACTCTCAACAAACACATGAGAGGGACCACTGGGAGCTGCCTTCCCATCATCCTCCCCATCTCCTCCAACATGCCCCTCCAGAACAACTGAAGAACTGGGCAAGACCAAAAGCAGTGAAAATAAGTACCCACATCTACCACTCATCTCCCACAGACCAGGGACACAGCTGGGTGGAATTTATGTACAATTTGAGGTGGACAGTACAAGCGATGCAAAAATTTAAAATAGGATTCCTTAAACCTATTGCAAACTGGGATCACCATATGCAGTGGCAGCAATAATCTCCAATTATCCTGCCCCATCTGTATACCCAGATCTTGCTCCCAGAGTGACTTTGTTTTCCCTGTAAGGTCGGGGAAAAATTGTCTTCCCATGTGCGCCACCATGCGGATAAGACCCCTAGCATCTTGTCTAGCGCTATAGATTAAATGTTTCAGCTGTCCCACCGGGGAGGTGTCACTGCTGACTCTTTCTAAATCCTGAACATAGGCCCTTAACTGTAAGTATCTAAAAAGGTGGGACCTATCTAGGTCTACACTCCCCCGTAAAGTCTCAAAGCAACATAAACCCTCCTTAGTGAGCAGATCACCTATACTTTTTATACCTTTCTGTTCCCACTTTCGAAATCTAGTGTCTTCCAGACCTGGCAGAAAAAGGGTTTTTTTAGCCACCGGGAGCAGGATGTCACCTGTTTTCCTACACCCCTTATGCGCAAAACAAGTGCCCAGCTCTCCAGCACCACCACCACCAGGAGGTTTACTCGCTTATTGTTCATACAGGCCTTATGGCCCCACCTGACCAAACAGGCTTGCAATCGGTCAAGGCAGCCCTCTTCCTCCAGATCCACCCAGCTCACCTCCACAGGTTGATTTACCCAATCCTGGATATAACGGTGCTGAATTGCCAGATGGCAATTACGCAGATCTGGAAAACCCAGGCCCCCTCCTTCCATACACATCTTCAAATGCTGCAGGCAGGCCCTAGGCTGCCTTCCTTGCCAAATAAAGGCAGAGAAGGTCACCTCCATTGTCTTAATATCTCCTTGCGACAGGCCTACATGCACCATCTGCATGATGTACAGGACCCTTGGCAAAATATTTATTTTAATTAAATGAATCCTGCCCAGCCAAGAAATGGGCAGGGACCGCCACCAACACATGTCTGCCTCTACCGTCTTTATAAGAGGGGTATAGTTAAGTTCATATAGGGATCCCAAACTTTTACCCACCTGAATTCCCAAATAAATGAATGACTTGGTCACCTTTCTCAATCCTCAGGGTCCCCCCCATTCTCAAACTTCCCTCGCCCTGCAGACGCATCATTTCTGTTTTCCCTAGGTTTATTTTATACCCTGAGAATTGGGTAAAGGCAGCTATTACCCACAACAAGGGGGCCATCGACTTCCATGGCTCCCTAATAAACAACAACATGTCCATATAAAGCGTAATGTTATGCATCTAGTATGTATTTTTTGTGTCATATGGTAGACCTGACCTATTTGCAATGTTTTTGACACAGCCAGCCAGTTTTAAAAATCACCAGCTAAAAAATAAAAATCTTTTTTGGCTCCTGTGGCAGAAGAAGCTGCACCTTCCCAGGAACTAGGTCAAAAGAGCTACACAATAATAGTGCTGTAGAAAACCACGCAAGCAAAAGAGCATAGTTAAAGACAGCGGCGCAGGAAAAAAGCGAGCAACACATACAGCGCTAATCCGACCATACAGCTTTGCATGCCCTAGCAGACAAGGAACAACAAAAGACACACAAAATAATGAAGAAGTGGGGCTATTTACTCGGAAGGAGGGACACAGGTTGGGGGAGAAAGTCACTATTACAAATTCTGAGTACGCAGCTTGGGGGGGGGGGACTGAAATCGCTCATGACCTGTTTCACAATTTTATGTGGGGAGATGTGCCCGTGCACCCCCCATAATATATATTAACGGCCTTGAAAATGCAATAAACACAACAAAAAAAAATTCAAAAGAGGGAGGAAAACTCTAACCTGGATCCGCTGCCCATCCCCAGCATTCACAGCCTGTCACTCTAACCATTACACCACTCTGGCAGCACATTGAATCATCACACATTCTTAGATTTACAGTGCACTCGGCCTGACTGAAAACAGTTACAGATATAGTGCTATAATGTCTGTGCTATAATTTCCCTGTAGCTGTTTTTATCTATGCTATTTTGTCTACGCAGTTTTTACCACGCTCTTATTCACACACGCTCTTAACCACATACCGTCTTCTCTTAGTCTACCTATCTGGAAAATAAAAATAAAAATAAATAAAAAACAGTGAATGGGGAAATTTGGCCAGGACCCTGGGTAAATTTCCTACTCTTTTCGAGCAGTACCATGGGCTCTTTAATATTAACCTGAACAAACACCAGAACAGGTTGACGGGACTTCAGCTTAACATCTCATCCAAAAGACAACACCTCTGACAGCACAGTGTCTCCCAAACAACATGCTGGGGCCTCAGTATGTTGCTTTTAACAAATGGCAAAGTAGCACCTGCAGGACTACCAACAACACTTTCTGCAGTAGCTGATGATGTGTGCTGAAGGTCTCCCATCTTACTACTGACCAGGACCAACAGTGCTTAGCTGGTCTGACATCTGATAGGATCCAGTTCCCAGGTGGTAAGGTTGCAGGCTTACCTTGGAGGCCAGTTCTGTCTTTATGACCACAGTCTCTGCTAGCAGGCTATTCCACTGTGTAATCCACCTTGAGTTGGGGAGTGACCTTAAGGCTTGGTTACTGGCCATTTAACATCCTGGCACAGGAAGTGTTTGGAAGCTGAATGTATAAAAGGCCTGGGGTTCGAGGTCTCATGGCTTCCTGTGAGTCCTGCCCTTTGGGGGAAGGCAAGGAAGACAAAGTGTTGCAAAAGTAAATAGTGGAGTAAGAAAAAGGCCCTGTTATTTTTTGTGTGTCTATCTCTTCAGGAGATAGCTTGGAGTTTGATCCCTAGGGAGATAGGGTACAAGACATAGCAGAAGAAGAGAACCACTACCCCGTGGACAGGGGGTGGTCCCACTCTGCTGTGATCAGCAGTGCCACTGTGGGTTTCAGTTCAGGACAGGCACTTGTCTGTGTTTGGAACAGTCCTGAGGCAGCAATGTCACAGACTGGTACTGGCCAAATGGCCACAGTCTGTCAAAGTTTGTCCCTGACCCTGACATGCATGTTCTGATCAGGCAGCTGCCGATGAGTACTGAAACCATGCCTAGCCAACAAGTGTGGTGGATGTCAAACCAATTGACCCATATTGGCCCTCTAGTCCAGAGGTTTGATGACAAAGAAATGCTATTCTGGATATTACACAACTGGATGTGACTATTTTTGATAGAAATTTATTTACTGGCCTGGACATTTGGAACTCTGACTACATGACACCAGCAAAGACCACAGGAATTCGGGACTAAGCATTCATGTAGACACTAGAACACTGTAAAGAATGAAGTAGCTCACATTCTGTGCTTTTTAGGCTCACTGTTTTATGAAAATGCCAGCCTGTTTATGTTTGTGACTAGCTGATCGCTCTATGACTGCACAAGTGCCCTCTAAATTGCATCAGGATTGCCTAGGAGTACATTAATAAATGCGAGGCTATTGTGTTTTCATCAGAGAACTGTCTCGGTGTCTTCTTTTGTAGCCAGGTGCCAGCACCCTGCTTAGATAGAGAGGACTGCCAGAGCCCTGAGAAGCTGCAACCACAAGTGTTTAAGTGATTGCACCACACAGAGTCCCCCAATGTACTAGCCTGCCACCCTTTACTATATGATACAGGGTACCCCTAGGTTTAAACAAACGGAATAGCCCCAGACTTCCCATGCCTCATGCCACTGCAGACCTGGAGTGACAACTGGTTTTCACCTTCTGGAAGAAGAACTGCCTCCTAACATCAACAACACACTGAGCTTGGTTGGGTCCCCCACAACCTGCTGAAGGGTACCAGATCAAATATCTCTGTTCAATTTTGCTGATACCCTTGAGTACGCAGAAGATTAAGACCATGTCCACTCTCTGCTTTATATTATTCAAGGGGAACATGTTAAGGGCCAGCAGCCTCTCCTCATAGCTTCTATGCCCCACACTCCTGAAAATCTTGGTAGCCCTGCATTGCACCATCTCGACTACCTCAATGTCCTTTTTGTGTTGAGTGTCTCAGTGGCGCAGCTGGTTAGTGTAATCGGAACGGTATTCCGGGTGGCCTGAGTTCAAGTCCTAGCTGAGTCACTTATTCTTTCTCACCTCTATTTGTATGTTTTCTGTAAATATGCACACCACATTCCTATGTGACTGTTACAAGTAAATATTTGTGTTGCCATTCGGTTGTGCATTTGAGAAAGAGTAATGTGCTCGGGAACAGGCCAGGTTCCAGTTGTCTCAGTGGCGCAGCTGATTAGTGCAATCGGAATGGTATTCCAGGTGGTCTGGGATGAAGTCCCAGCTGAGGCACTTACTTCTTTCTCACCTCTGTATGTGTTCCATAAATATACACACCACACTCCTGTGTGATTGTTACAAGTAAATATTTGTGTTGCCATTGGGTTGTGCATCTGAGAAAGAGTAATGTGCTAGGGGACAGCCCAGGTTCCAGTTGTTTCAGTGGTGCAGCTGGTTAGCGCAATCAGAACGGTATTCCGGGTGGCCTGGGTTCAAGGTCCAGCTGAGGCACTTACTTCTTTCTCACCTCTGTTTGTATGTGTTCCATAAATATGCACACCACACTCCTGTGTGACTGTTCAGATATTTGACAACTGACTGACTGTTGCCAATCATAACTACCAACTACACTGCAGTGCTGCAGTTTCAGCTGGTGCTCTGTTGTATCCCTTTGCTTTGTACACCAGCACCGGTCACAATAAAGGGCTTTTTGTGTGTTAATAATGCTAGTTTGAAATTGGTGGGCAATCATTTTGTGGGTGCCACTGCACTGATGAAAGTGGCCACAGGAGCCTTCTGGGAGGTAGTTCTGTCTACTGCTTTGATGCTTAATGACCCCAGTGAGCTGAACACCACTTTCCAAAGCTGTGTAAAAAAAAAAAAAAAAACTTAGTGTTTCTGCAACCAATATTTCATGCTAGACTCCAAAGAGCAAGTTCTGCCATCTTTCTGAACCACAGCAGGATTTGGCTACAAAAGACTATGACCAAACTGCAAGATGGATGTCAGGGCAATGCTGCTAACCTGTTGAGCTTTCCTCTTTAACTCCAGCAACAGTTAATATCCTTCTTTGCCTGCCCACTGGGTGACTCTCTCAGGCATTTAGGCATCATGCTCTGTCCCACCCACAACATTTTGGATTCAGTAAGGTTTATCTTGTACCATGAGATAACAGAAAATGTTCTTACATGTTTGATTATCTCTGGGAAGGCCTGTTCTGGATTTGTAATACATAAAAGGAGGTTGTTAACATGCAGTAATCGTTTATGAGTCATCCCATCTACTGCCTGTACTCTTTGAATCTCCTGATTTGCTTGTATGGCTATAACCAATGACTCAATCCACAAGGTGAAAAACAGAGAACAGAGTAGGCACCCCTGCCAAGTGCATCTACTAAGAATGAAGTACTCCAGCTGTATCTCATCAGTGGAGGCTGCTGCTTTTGGTGACTGATACAAATTGATACTTGGGCTGGGGACAAACTATATGAGGAAAGGCTGAGGGAGCTGAAAGTACAGTTGTGTAAGAACTTACTGTAACAGCAGATCTTTGAGAGGAGATCTTGCAGCAGGTAACACCTTTAGGACTGAAGCCGGCAGGTCACAGGACCCCACAGAAGCTTTCTAGCTAGCAATATCCGGCAGGGGACTGCCCCCGACATTGGCCTGCCTCTGACGTCATGTATGGTATAAAAGGGGCAGTACCTAGCCCATCCCCAGTTCTACAGTCGGAGACCAGCTAGTGAGAAAAAACAGAAAAGGAGAATGGAGGAACAAAATTATCTGAGATGGAGAAGAAGTCACCAGGGGGAAGGAGGGAAAAATAGTACCTGCTGCAAGAGCTCCTCTTGAAGAACTACTATTACGGTAAGTTCATACATAACTGTACTATCTTACTTCGAGATTCACTCTTGCAGCAGGTAACACCTTTAGGACGGTATCCCATGATAATCGCGAGTCAATAATAGCAAGAATTAAATGGCGACAAAATATCAGTGAAAATAATCATAGCGAGCTGCACAAATGAGTGCATTACCAAATTAGCGATTCCTAACACATAAAAACAGCGACTCTAGTTAACTGTGAAAGGAAGCAGCTTGATAGCAACTCCCTTGTAAATACCTGATGAGTTCTCAGAAGTATCCCAGAAGTAGGATGCAGTATAGCTTAGTAGTTTAAGGCTCTGAGCTGCAAATCTGGAGACCTGGGTTTGAATCCCACAGCCCCCGCTTGCTTACTGTGTGAACCTGAGCAAGTCACTTAACTTCCCTGTGCTCCCACGTCACACCTGTAAACAAGCTTTCAGCTTAGTGTGTCTCTCCTGGTTAAACAATTAAAAAAAAAAAAAAGAAGAAGTTGACAATAATCTGAGCAAGTATCCCAGAAGTTGATATGTCGGTATTTCAGCAAGGGAGGGAGACAGCTAGGGAAGGAGGGAACACAACATAACAATCTGAGCTGTGGTTCTTGCGATCTCTATACTGCCAGATTCACAGTAACATCTAAATATTTATGGGCTATAGGACAGCATGCCACAGCAATTACAAAAGAACATAACAACTGATAGATGTATTTTGAGAATGATAAATCAAATAACTAATTCCCAGTCTCCCCCCCCCCCAATCATGTGTGCAGTCGGTTCTCCACAGGAACAAGTGTTTCTTGTGATCTCTCTTAGCCAGCAAAAACTAAATATGTTGTTCAATGCTAACATACCTCACAATCGATTTGGCCAGACTTAAACAAGCATTTGTCAATGCCAAATATTAGCTTGTAGCATTATCATTGGAAGTGCAGGAGTTAAACAGATGCATAATAGGAATGGCAGTGAAGTATTGAACTGATGCCAACCCTGCCCCCACCCTGCAGAGACGGACAGGCATTGGGGTGTGTCTTTGGGTTGCTGCCCATAACACTCATGCCATTTCACCTCACCCTACCCTGCAGACACCGACAAGTGTCGAGGTGTGCCTTGGGGTCTTCGGGCTTTACACTCACCCCATTCCATAAGGAAATACACTGAAATGGGTGCAGTATAGGAGAATGGGGTGAACTTTGGGGCCGAAGAGACCAAGGCACACTTCGATGCCTGTCACTGGCTACAGGGTGGGGGCTGGAATGGTGTGAGTATTACTGTTGACAATCCCAAGTCACACCCCTGATGCCTGTCAGTCCCTACAAGGTAGGGCATTATGGTCGGAAACCCTAATGCCCTGGGAATTTCTTAGCATTTTCACTCCAAGTTTTCAGCATGGGCTTTTTGTGACCTCTCCTCATGAACAGTGGCACTGTGATTTTGTTACTCTGTCCCAAAAGTTGATTTCGCACAGCGACCGTGTCCATTTTGCACCACAAGTGTGAAAACATGTTTCGGGCAGGATGTGAAAAATGACAGCTGTACTGTTCATAAGCCAGTGTGCTAAAATGGCAATGTTGAAAATCTGGAGCGAAAATATTAAAAATTCTCAAAGTTACAAGCATGCGTGGGAACTGCGCAATGCATGCTCGTAACACAGTCATTTTATGGAATTATTTCACCAAATGTGCAACACAGGCTTTCTGGGAGCCCATCTCATGAACAGTGACACTGTCATTTCGTTAATTGGTCCAGAAAGGTGATTCTGCACAGTGACCACGAAATCACCTTTCAGGACCAAATAACGAAATGACAGTGACTGAGTTCATGAGGTGGGGTCCCAAGAACCCCAAAAGTAGCAAAAATGACCGAGATATCCACCTAAGTTGAAAGCACCCATTGATACCATTATACAGCTTACCGTGATTTTCTTAAGTTCACGGTCGGCTTTTGAAGAGTTTAGACATCTCCCGCTCCACCGAAGCTCATTGCGCTGCGCTCCGGAGGTACATATGGGGTGAGGGAGGGTGCAGGGAGGTGGGGTGCACAGAGGGTGGGTGCAGGTTGGGATAGGGGGAGTGTCGTGACCACAAGGGACTGTTTTATGTTGGACAGGGGAAAAAAAACAAGATGGAAGGTTGCGGGAAGGTTTTTTTTTTGTTTGCTTTTTTACAGGTTTGCCAAATACATTTGGGTACACTGGGGTGGGCTCCCACTGTGCCACCTGTGTTGTTTTTGGCAAGGGGAACTGAAGCCAACAGGGACTGAGCACCCCGTTGGCAAAGAAAGTGTGTCTGTGTTTGGGGGGGGCATGATGCCGGTGGGGATTGGGCACCCCCCTCGGCAAACAAACTGGGGAAGGGGCATGCCAACAGAGGGGTTATCACCCCCTGACGTCGGCTTTCTAGGGACTGTGAGAGGTGGACGGCAGGAGCCGCCGCCATGTTTATTGAAATATTTCACCAGGAATGGCACGAATGGAAGTGTGTCAGATCTGCCACTGCAATGACAAGTCTGTTTCTCACTGCAGCAGTGTATTTCTTTCAAGTTGGTGATATGCTTCTCAACTGCTGTCATAGACGCACGTTCATTCATTGGTGCCACAGAGACAAGCCCAAGAAAGCAGTGGCGGCATTGGCCATAACACTGCTGCATCTCCACAACCTGCCACTCCAGCAAGCTGCCACAAAATGTTTCTTGCACATGTACGCAAGCAAACATAAAAAGCAGTACCTTTCCCAGTAACAGTTGCATGTGATGCACGTAAAGTGATGTAATGCATTGCATTTCCTTGACAATGGCAAAATAGCAAAACATGCTATAAGAAAAAAAGGGTTACAGTAAGGTAAGTCAGCTAATATTAAGTTATGGTATTGAGCTGTGCAGTTACAAAAATTGAAAGTTACTAGTAGCAAGAAACTACATAATTACATAGCTATCATCTTTGTGAGGTATATGTGAGCATTGAACAAAATATTTAGTTGTTGCTGGGTAAGAGAGATTGCATGAACCACAGTTGTCATGGTCTTTTTATTGACTGTTGCACTACTGTTGTAATTGCTCTGGCATGCTGTCTTATAGCCTGTAAATATTTAGATGCTGCTGACAGTGAATCAGGCAGTAGAGAGATTGCAAGAACTGCAGCTCAGATTGTGTTGTGTTCCCTCCTTCCCTAGCCCCACTTATGATGTCCTGATAGCCTGTAGAGAGATCACAAGAACACTTGTCTCTCCCAGTGTCTGCAGGGTTCCTGCTGTGTTCTGCCCCTCTTATGATGTCCTGCTAGCCCGTAGAGAGTCACAAGAACCAACAGCTCCTCTTGAAATAGCAATTGCATATCGCTACATATTCAAAACCACTATTAGGTGTGCAGCTATAATGTGATCACATGGTTTTTGCGATCGCCCATTTTGCAATCCCGATTATAAAATCACTATTATCACATGGAACCTTTAGAACAGAGTCCTGAGCAGTGGAGGAGAAATCTACTCAGAGGAAATTAGGATAGGAGGCCCTGAAGGATAGCAAGTCCAAAGCCAGCCCTGCGGCGAGAAGCAATGTCCAGACTGTAATGCTTCAAAAATGTGTGAAGAGAAATCCAAGAGGCAGCCACACATATGTCTGCAACAGACACATTTCTCAGTGAGGCGAAAGAAGCCACCCTGCCCTTGGTGGAATGACCCTTTACCAAGCCCGGTAAGGATGTAGCGTACTTAGTATAACAAAACATAATGCAATTAATCAACCATTTGGATAAATATTGTTTAGAAACTGGAGCCCCTGCCATTCGGGGGGCAAAAGACACAAACAACTGATCCAACTAACGCACAGAGTGGGTGCGCTCCAAATAATATCTAAGCACCCTGTGGACATCCAGAGTATATAACAGAGCCTCCCCTCAGTTTGAATACTCCAGATAATATACCTACAGGTGGATATCTTGATTCAAAGTAAACTCTGAGACCACCTTCAGCAGGAACTTAGGATTAGTTCTCAAGGACACCCTGCCCTTGTAAAAAAACAAATAGGGCACCTTACACATCAGGGCCTAAAGCTTGGAAATTCTTTGAGCAGTAGTAATGGCAACTAAAAATAACGCTTTCCATGACAGAAAGTGCAGCTCACGGCAGGCTCAAAAGGAGGCAGTGTGGGCTTCTCTAAAACAAACAAACGGTCCCAAGGTGGGACGGGGTCCCAGATCAGAGGCTTCAAATGAAGCACGCCCCACAGAAAAGTGCAGGAAAGGTCCAGCTGTGAAATGTTCTTGCCCTCAATAGGCACATGATTTGTGGAAACTACAGACAAGTGCACGTTTAATGAAGAGTAGCTGAGTCCTGCATCTGTCAGAGAGAGAGAGGAGGTACTCCAGTACCGAGTTCATTGGGCAAGTGAATGGATCCAAGCTCCTGGCAGTTGCGCAAATGTAGAACCTCTTCCATTTCATAGTGTAGGTCGCCCTAGTGGAGGGTTTCCTGGCTGCCACTAGGATGTGCGTTATGCTTGGGGAGACCCCGAATCTGGAGACGGTTAGGTCTGTAGGAGCCACACATGAAAATGCAGAGATCTGAGATCCAGATGGACCAGGAAGCCTTGCTCCTGGGAGAGCAAGTCTGACCAGAGGGGCAGGGGCACTTGAGGTTCTACCACCAGTTGCTGCATTGTGGGAACCAGGTCTGCCAAGGCCAGAGTGAAGCCACCAGGATCATTTCTGCCCCCTCCGACTGTAACTTGATGAGTACCCATTGCAGAAGGGGACAGGGAGGGAATGCATGAAGAAACCTCCCTGCTCAGGAGAGGGACGTGTCTTGCCAGAAAGCACCAGGCCCTGGATCTAGCGAGCAAAACTGGGCAGTTTTGCGTTGGAGGGGGAGGAAAAAAGATAAATTTCTAGGCAACTCCACCTGACGAAGAAATCTTCTGCCACTGCAGGAAGCAGTTCCCACTCGTGGGCTCTGCACCAAGTCCAACTGAGGCTGTCGGCAAGAGAGTTGTGAATGCCTGGAATGTGGACTGCTGAGAGTTCCAGTTGGTGATCCACTGCCCAAATCCACACTCGCATGGCTTCTCTGCAAAGGGGGTAAGAGTGTGTCCCCCTGCTTAGTGATATAAAATACCTCTGACATGTTGTTGGTTTGTGCTAGTAGGGGACTGGTCAAGATGATGGTCTGGAAGGCTTGGAGGGTGTAAAGAACTGCCCTCATCTCCAGCACACTGATGTGGAGATGAAGCTCCTGCTGAGTCCAGGATCCTTGAATCTGGCGAGTGCCCAGATGAGCTCCCCAATCCTGAGCTGACACATCGGTGGCCAGGATCTGGGTAGGTGATGCCCTTCTGGAAGGAAACCCCTCTGGAAAGTTTGGGGAGTATCCAACCACCGTGCCAGGGACTGCTTGACTGGGCTGGATACCGGGATCAGCTGGTCCAGGTCCTCTGACCGCTGAGCCTATTGAACCCAAAGGTTCTACTGGATCACTCTCATGTAAAGCCCGGCCATAGAGACTGTAGCAATGGCCACTGCCATATGTCCCAACAGCCAGAGTACTGTCTGGGCTGAAACTTGGCAAGCTGTAAGCATCTGCTGAGCATGGAACTGAAGGCATTCTGCCCTGTCCTGGAGAAGGAAGGCCTTGCCTTGTGCCGTGTCTTGGACTGCCCCTATATATTGAAGTCACTGACTTGGCCAGAGATAAGACTTGGGGAGACTGAGAGTAACCCCCAGGTCCTGAACGAGGGAGAACATGTCTCAAAAGGTTTCTACAAGATGGTTCCATGAGGGGGCAGTTAGAAGCCAATCGTCAAGGTAGGGGAAGACATTATACCCCTGCCTCCTGAGACTTGCAGCTACCATGGCAAGCCTCCTGGTAAACACTCTCAGTGCCAAGGCTCTGAACTGGTAATGGCAGCCCTGAAAGCAGAAGCGCAGATACCTCCTGTGTGGGTGGAAAATCAGGATGTGGAGGTATGTGTCCTGCATGTCCATGAGCATAGTTAGTCCCCTTTGTGTGACAGGGGAAAGAGCCCTATCAGGGTGACCATCCTAAATTTTTTGTACTGTGTGTACTGGTTCAGGTGGTTTAAATCCAAGATAGGACAAAGATTCCCAGTCTTCTTCGGCACGAGAAAGAAGTAAGAGTGGGAGTAAAACTCTGTTCCATTTGTTCTGGGGGCACTGGCTCAATGGCGTTCTTTTGAAGGTGAGCCCGGATTTCCTCTGCTATGAGGGTGCTGTAGGCCTGAGAATATTGGGATATTACAAGAGGGTTGTCTGGAGGAACCCACATAAATTCGAGGGTGTGTCCTCTCTTGATGAACTGCAGGACTCAGCAGTCGGATGTGATCCAACGCCACCCTTCGGTGTGCAAGGAGAACCGACCCCCCACCGCTTCCTCTGTGGACTCTGTTGAAGGAAAAGGGTTGGGCAGTGAGTCAAGCGGAGGAGCCGGGGAGGGAGGGAGGTGTAGGCTGAGAGGTTCTGGGGGCCCGTGGGCAGAACTTCCAGTGGCAGGGGAAGTGGCCTTATGTTTGAAACCAGCACACTGCTGCTGCTGCTGCTGGTGCTGACCTCGAAATTGCTGTCGTCCAGTCTTACGAAAGGACTTCTTAGGCTGTTGCTTGGGTTTGTACATAGTTTGTACTGACCTAACTGCTTTCCCTGCTTCCTGCAAATGGGTGATGATATTTTGAGCTTCCTCCCTGAATAGGGCCGGCCCTCTGAAGGGGGCGTCCATGATCTTGGATTGGATGTCCTGGGCGAACCCTGAGACTCTCAGCCAAGAATATCAGCAGATACAGACCACAGAAGCCACGGCTCTACCCACTGAATCTACATTTTTGTATGAAGCCCGTAGGACGTGGTTACCGACCTCCAAGCTGGATTTCATGATGGCCACGAGCTTCGCCCATCCAGGTGAGCCTGGCATGGTCTTCATAATTTCCAATGCCTTCTCCCACAGGGCATTCTGGTACTGTACCATGTGGGCAAGGAAATTCAATTCCAATTGGGTATCCAGAATTTTGGCAAATATTTTAGTGTCCATATTTCATTGGGATATAGGTTTATATGATGAACATAGTGTCTCATCCCTACCCTTCTTAGGGAGAACCATAGCTGCAGCTTTGTAACAAGTTTCTGGAAGCATTTTTTTTTAACTATGCTTTATTGGGAGAAGAAATTATGTCTCAAGTTGTTCTCACGACCACAACATTTGTCACTGACAAATACACTGGTAATAATACACGGAATCTTGTACGCTTGTTCTTGACAGTACATTCAATGCAGCATTATGCCATGTATACCTCTTCACACTTATGACTTCCTTCTACCTAGTATCTTCTTTTATGCTACCACTTCCCTCATACAGAAAACATTAACAATTAACAGAATGCCAATTGGGACAACCTAATTTGACACTGTACCTATTTTGAAGCAGCAGCTTGTTATTTCAAAACCTCCCTGGTTTGGTGTGAAAACTGACTGCATACATGCAGCTCTTTGATTAGACAAGGGTGCCAACTTGGTTTTTGGTAGCCTTCTGCGTCAACGTCCTCCTGTTGAATATTTTCCCTTCTATTGTCCCACCCAGATCATAACTCATTGTGTTCCTCTATCGTCAATCTTAGATTAGCTGTTATCTCTTCTGTCAGCTTAATACTGTTACTCCTTTTTACTCAAGAGTCAAGGGAGGGGGCAAGGGTTCAAACCAATTTGAGGTGATCACTTTTTGTGCCGCCATGCAGAGTAGGCAAAATAGGCCTTGTTGCTTGTGGTGTCCTATTTCTTTAACTTTAAACCCACTTATTAGATACTTAAAATCACAAGGTATATTGACATGCCACATGCTAGTGAGCTCTTTATAAGTCTGGACCAAAATGTAGTAATCTTTGGGCAGTCCTAGAAAGTGTAATAGTGAAAGACGATTTGCCCGCAAACCCTCCAGCATAAATTTGTGTTGCCGGTCTTAAAGTGACATGTTATTGTTGGGGTGTGGAAAAATTCAGACATACATTTCCATCTGAATTCCCTCCAACTGAGGGATGTGGTGACTTTCCAAACCCTCTCCTAAGTCTTTTCCTGGCAGCATTTAATCTCCCCTCACCTCTGTGATCATGTCTCATAATAGATTTAGATATTTCCTCCTTTCATAAGCTTATAAAATTCAGCTGAGTAACCATTTGGACCCCAAGCTTCTCCCTTTTGTAAGGTCTCTAAGGTCCTCATCACCTCCTGTTGGTGCCTTTTACCCCATAGGTGGCCAGTTGCTCCTCTGTCACTACAGGTTTAGTCATACCTCCTAAAATGTCCTGCACATGGTCCCCTACTTTGACCTCTTAAGTATAAACAGGACCATAAAATGTCTGGAACACTTCACTGATTAGTTTATTAAGTGTCACTTGTTCCCTATCTCTTCTGCATATAGTTACAATGATCTTGGTCATTCTTCTCCTTTTTGTTAATTGGGCAAGAAGTGGGCCAGTTTTATTGCCCTGTTTGTACAGTATATTTTTTGCCTAGCAAAGAAGAGACTTGACCATGCCTTTTCTTCCTGTAGGTTCTCCAGGACTGATCTAGCTACTCTTAATTCTAACATATTCTCTTAAAATGGATGTGTTTGTACTTTGGCCTCCTGGTCTTTTATCTTATGGTGCATTGCACATTGTTTCTTTATCTCCCCCCTTTGCCATGCTGGCACTCAGCTAATGATCTGCCACTTCCAACAGTGTTGCTTTGGAGGTAACCAAGCCCTCTTTAGCAGCCATATACTGTTGCCATTCCTCTTGTAGGTATGTTCTGAACTCTGTGTTGCCTAGCATGTGGTTTAAGAATTGCCAGCTGCATGTGGACCTGTTCTGATTTGAGGCAGTGCGATATCGCAATTGGCTCCATGCCAGCCCTTTGCATCTGGTGGCACCACACCCCAGGTATGCAAATGTAACCTATTGTAGAGCATGTGCATGCAGATTCAAGCAAAAAGATGTACTCTCATGCTCCAGGGCATGTAAATCACCAGGTGTCTACTAGGTCAACATGTAGATCGTGAAGTACCTGTTGTACCTTTTGTGGTCTGATGTCCCGCCTTCTTGCTCCCTCTCCTGAGCAGTAAAGTTCAGATTCCAGCACTACATTTACATAACCTGCCAATATTAAACATGGGACGCCCTCTTTTAGGATCAGAGCACTGAAGTCTTGAAACAATGTCGGGTCATATTCTGTAGGGGCATGCACATCCCCCAAAAATAAGCTGTTCTTTACCTAGGTTTCTGGACAAAGATATACTTTTATTATAATTGTTATTATTAGAAAACTGGTGACTGAGAAAGACACACTGAGTCAAAGCTCATTTCCAGATGTGACCCGGGGAAAGGGAAACACTAGTGAAACAAAATACAGGGCAAATTATTGTATAGTAAAAAATGCAGGCATAAATTACATTGCAATAAATACCTCACAGGTACATTCTAGATCCAATTTAAAGTGCAGCTGTAGAATAAAAGTCATCCAAAATTCTAGAGCATGAACATGCAGTGCACCCCAGGACAGATATAGGCTGGTGAGAACACCATGGCCCAGTGCAACTATGACAAACAGGGAAGGCCTTCTACTGCAAGGGAAGCCCTATATGGAGAGCCCTGTGAGGAGAGACTTAGGGATCTCAACATGTACACCCAGAAAGATAGGGATGTGACATAACTGAGACCTATGAGTACCCTACAGGAGTGAACAAGGTGCAGGTGGGGAGCCTCTTTCAAATGAGGCCCAGCACTAGGACCAGGGGGCATGCAGTGAAGAGGGGGGGGTTCAGGAGAGATGTGAGGAAATAGTTCTTCGATGAAAGGGTGGTAGATGCCTGGAACTGCCCGCCAGATGAAGTGGTTGGGGCTTTAAGCATGCATGGGATAAACATATGGCTATATTAGAAGAGAGGCGAAGGGTCACCAGAGACCAGTTAGGGTCTGCAGATGTAGAATAGGTAGAGAACATTTGGGAAGACTAGGCGGGCCAAGCGGTCCTTTTCTGCCGACCAATTCTATGTTTCTATGTTTCAGTTGTCTAAGACCTTTTTAAAGTTCTCATAGCTGCCCATTGGCTTATAGGGCAGCATAGCTACCGCTATGATGCTGCAGCGACCCATGTTCAGAAGTGGGCTCAGGTTGCTGTAGGGCCAGCTGGGGGGATTGTACTGCCAGTGTTTGCCTGGCCCTTAGCCGTATGCCAGAAGAAGACATGCAGGCCTACCTAGCTTCAGCTGAAGTGGTGGGCGGACACCAATGCATGGTTTGCAGGAGCGTTGACCAATGTCTTGGCATCACTGCACATCCCACCGATCAGGAAAAACTCACCACATGAGGAAAAACCCTCCGTGCCTCAGGACCCCATGACACTCGGACCCCCGGCCCGAGCCACTACCGTGGGGACACCCTGGTAACCTCTGCCACATAGCTCTGGGAGGAGCAGGGGGGTTGGAGTCCAGCTACGTCAGCAGCTGCCATGAGGGAGTAGGCTTGTGGGGTTGAAAGTTCCCAGAGGTTAGTGGTGGCAGGGGGCCTGGGCCAGTTCTGACCAGGGGCGTAGCCATGCTGGAGTGATAAACTATAAATGAAAAAAAAAAAGTTCTCATTATTTTCTGCCTCTCATAGATCTGCTGGAAGCATGTTCCAGAGTCCCACAACCCACTTTGTGAAGAAATGTTCTCTTTTTTTTTGTTCATAATTTTCTACTTCTGATTTTGAAAACACAATCCCAGTACAGCTATTATCCTGTACAAAAGTAAAGCCTAAATAAGACATGTTTTCATCATTCTTCTGAATGCCATTTAGCAGCAGTATTTCTCCCCTAATTCTATGTCTTGCGAAATTCTTAAGTTAGGCTAGTCAGTAGTTGCTCATGCAATAATCCTCTTAAGTCATATGTCATTCCTGGGTCGTGCCTGAAAATAGTCATTTCTATGGCTAGGGCACCTACCTGGTAAACAAAAACGAAATAAAATTCTGGTCCACAGATCCTGTAAATACCATCACAGGTATTCTTAGCAGCATGTTGGCGTCCTCTGTACACCACGAGGCATTGGGGCCTCACACCAACCCTGGACCCTTCTCATGTTGGCACATGCTCCTCACTGATGAAGGGGACCCTTTAACCTCTCCCATAGTGCAGGTGGATATACAGAATAAGGCCAACTGAGCCTGTTGACTATTTAGCCAGTGGTCTCCAACTAAGGTGAACAGCAACAGATTTTCAACTTTTGCAGCTAGAATTATTATGTGGGGGTGCCCCAAGGTCCGTCGGATGATTACAAAACTGAATAGACTTCCACCCATTGCAGAGCCACCTTTTAATTGTCTGACCACACCAGAACCACCCCCCCCAAATTCACTTGCCTTACTGGTAACGAGTGTGAGCCAGTGCCCTAGCCTATTCCTCAGGTGGTTGGTGTCATGCACTATACAGTAGTACAGTTCTCCTCTGCAGCCTCCAATGTGGCAAGATATTGGTCCATATGTTCAGGATCAGTAAAAAACTGTGAATGCTGACTGAGCCAGTGCACCCTCAGCTGAGATGAGAGCAGGTGGGCAAAACGTAAGTTCTTTGCCAGCAGTTCCTTTTTGGTCTCTGAACTCTTGCCTTCCGTCCTGCAGAACCTGACCGTAGTCTGGGAAGAAGTGGATTCTGGAGCTGCCTTCCTTCACCACCCCCTTCAGCCTTACCACACTGACGATCCTCTCCCAGTCGCTAAAGCAGTGTAGGCTTATGAGAAAAGCTTCAGTCTTTCCCCTTCCTTGGGCATCTGACCAGGCACTCCATGAGTGTTCTTCATCTCCATGCTGTCTGCTTGCATTCCAAGAATTTCTGGTACCTATCTCCTTGTAAATCATTCCAGGTCTTTCACTTCCAGTCCTACCACATGCACATTTGACCTCCTGGATTAGTTTTCCATAGCATAATTTTTATCTTGCAGTGCAATTATCATGCCCTGTGCCTGCTGGATGTTTGCTACTATCCCCTGTAGCTGATCTTCCAGGACGCTGGTTCTGCTTCCCACAACCTTTTTGTATGTTCTTCTTATACTCAGAGCTTATACTCAGACATTTAAGACAACAGAAGGTGTAAGCCCATCTATGTTGTCCCCACTTCTCAGTGGAGGTAACAGCAGTTACCAACTGTAATGTAGTGATCCAACTTGGCCTTAAAGCTATCAAAGCTAGGTGTATTG
Organism: Neoceratodus forsteri; assembly: GCA_016271365.2. NCBI lineage: Eukaryota > Metazoa > Chordata > Ceratodontiformes > Ceratodontidae > Neoceratodus > Neoceratodus forsteri. Next base: position 612,151,468 of record CM028135.1, read on the forward strand.
ACCACTTCCTCTAGTAACTGGTTCCACAGTCTAACTGATCTCAAAACAAAACCATGTCTCCACATTTCAGTTTTACATGGCATCTCTACAATCTGGTGCTTGTGTCCTCTCAAATCATATTTTTGGTCTTTATAGACTAAGCTCAGGTCATTTTTTAGCATATCATCCTTTAGGATTCTATACAATAGTAGTATGTCCCCCCTTGCACGCCTAGCTTACAGGGCCACAGACCTGATTTATTTAGTCTTAATTCATATGGTTTATCTCTATAACCAGATATTAACTTAGTAAACTACCTCTGTGGTTTTTCAACCATATTCTTGTCCTTCTTCAAATATGGATTCCACCTCTGGGAGCAGTAATCCAGATGCAGTCTTGTATAAGTTTTGAATAGTGGAAGTACTACACTTTCAATTCTGGAGAAAAAACATCTACCTACATGCACAGTTTGTAAGATGCACTGTTTTGTTAGCTATATGTTTGCTGTGGGCTTTGCTCTTTAAATCATTACTAATGTACACTCCTAAATCCCTTTCACATGTTGATTTCCTTAGATTCAGCCCCTGAATATAACAATCTTGTTGGATATTGTTCTTTCCGAAATGCATACTTGTACATTTATTCAGACAACTTCATCTTATTTTTATCAGCCCACTCAGTGATGGTTATGATATCTTGCCCAAATCATAGCCTGTCCTCAAAAGTATCCACAGCACCGCCCAGTTTAACATCATCTGCAAATCTGCTCAGCTTATTCTCACTCTCGATGTTGAGATCACTTATAAAGATGTTAAACAGCAGTGGACCCAACACAGACTCCTGCAATACTCCACTAGTAACCCTAGTCTCAGCAGACAAGTAACCATGGATTTGCACCGATTGCGTCCTGCTCACCAACCAGTGAACAATCCATTTAATTACAGTGTGGTTGATACTTAATTTGATTAGCTTAGAGATCAGTATACAGTGTTGTAGTATATAGGGTGGTCAGGATCTGCTGCATGTTATTTAGATGTGCAATATCCCTTCTTCACCTCCTGTTGATGTTCTTTCAAAAGATGACCCATGGATGTCTCCTGCAGTTGAGGCCCTTTTACTGTCATCAGTGGGGATCTACAGCAGCAACACTGGTGTTTCATCAGCTCCAAGCACGTCATCCAGATATCTCTGGATTTTGTGCAACAAATGTGATTGTTTCATTATAAATGGTTGTGTTCCAGACATCTTAAATTTGCACAGTCTACATGATTTGACTCAAAACATCAATCTTGTAAAGCCAGATGGTACTAGATGTTAAATGTATGATGTGCAACATGATTCACCAAGCTTCCACCATCTTTACTGGTTCTCTAGTGCTCCCAAAACTCCTTTCTCTCCTCAGACCTCTCTAGGATCACCCCCACCATCCTCTCTCTGGCTCAGTTCAGAACAGAATTAGCTAGCTGAGTAAAAGAGTGTGGTGTAACTGAGAGAACTGGTGATATGACCTACTGATCTAAGATATATATTTTTTTAGAAAGGTCAAACTAACTGTTCACAACTATATTTATATGGATGGTTCAGGCTCCCTGCATTAAATAACTTATATTTATTTTTGCATAATCTTCTTGGTTTAACCAGGACACGTAAGCAAAAACAAGGACACTCCTGACCAAGACAAGGCAGGTGACAAACTTTTTTCTATAGTGGTTATTCTTCCCCACCACGGACATGTTTCCAGGGATATACCCTGACCGCAGGGATGTACCCTGTCAGATCCAGAGCCTCCTTACCCCCCCGGACCATGGTAACACACCGTTTACCCTCATGGTTTGCCATCTTTAGCAGGACTCAAAGAGGAGGGCCGTCCCTCTCTGAGGCAGTCCATATACTTGTGTGGATCAGGATCCAGTGCTGACCGGCACTAGGACCAAGGAGCTGCCTAGGCTCAGACCATCATTCAGACAGCAGTGACATTTTTGTCCCTCTAGTTACTCCCTGCCTCCTCCCTTGATGTGAGCACAGCCTCTGTACTCGCATGCTTACACCAATTCTGCATCAGGAGCAAGCTACCTGGCCCAGTCGCAGGGTTCACTGTGGCAGTGGAGCTTGCTGCTGACCCTCCCAGGCTGAAGATGCACTGCCATGTGGCAGCCACCTCTATCCGGCCTGCCTCCCGACGTGGAAACCCAAACTTGCTCCTGAATTCAGGTGGCCTGTTGCACTACCGTTGACCCACCACTGCAGCCCATCAGGTGGAAAACTTAACCTTATATAAAGGAGTAGTAAGCAAAGGAAAAAGATTTTCTTCTAGGGTGATTTTTCTTGGACTGCACTATTGACTCGACTGCTTACTGTACTTTCACTTACATCAGCAGTCAAAGGGACACTGTCAACTCCCTTTACACCCAGAATGGTCTTTGTTTCAAAAAATAAAGATCACAGGAGCCATTAAGTATAAATGTTCTAAAAGAGAATGCAAGCAAACCAAACCCTGCAGGTTTAGTCACAGTCACAGGGTTTTCTTGTGGTTAATAAACAATTTATAGGAATACATAATGCAACAGAATGTAACAAAAGCAGCAGTCATGTTGTACCATTGCAAACTGGCCATTTCCAAAGTTTATTAATTCCTCAATCTAGCAATTCATTCTACAATTACAACAAAACTCAGGTCACAAACATTACCTCACTTCTCCTCTACAACATGTTTCTGCACATCGGACAGAGACAGTTCCTGAGCACATCATAAAGAAATACGGGCCTACACCCAATGGAGAGTCCTCCAGTGTGCCAGCTGTAGCTGCTCCATGCTAGAAAGGACACTGGCTATTTCCTGGCTCCCTGTTCTGTTGCATGCTCATCACTAGCTCTGAACTGAAAATGGCAATTTCTGGGGACCATGTCCCTGGACCCCTCATCCCCGTCTAATGGTCACCTCAGATCTAGAAGTGGGTTGCCATCTGGGGACAAGTGACCATCAAACAGTGTGGTTCATGTTAAATTCAGCTACAGAGTCAAGCCATACAAAAGTGAGGGTACTGGACTTTAGGAGGGCTGACTTTGGCAAGATGGGAGAGTGCCTCAGAAAAGCATTAGTAAACAGGCTAGAAGGAGGTGTGGAGCAACAAAGGGGAATCATCAAAATTGCCATCACAGAGGAAACAAGCCTTTGTGTGAAGCAAATAAACAAATCAAAATGAAAGAAAAGCCTATGGTTCTCAAAAGAGGTGGCTGTGAAGTCAGGAAGAAAAAGATAGCATTCCGAAATATAAGAAACACAGAAAGAGCAGGACAGACAGCTGTACCAGTTAAGGCAGAAGGAAGCAGGAGGGAAGTCAGAATAGCAAAGGCCCAAACTGAGGAAAAGATAGCCAACTCGGTTAAGAAGGGGGATAAAACCTTTTATAGGTACATCAGTGAGCGTAGAAAGACAAAGGGAGGGATAGTGAGGCTGAATAGAATGAACGGTGGGTGGGCAGAGGGAGGCAGTGAAAAAGCAGGGATACTGAATGAATATTTCTGCTCAGTATTCACAAAAGAGGAGGGGGAAGTGCCTAATCCAATTAACAGAAGCACTCTTGATAGGGGGTCAATCCCAGTCCTTTCACAGAAGAAAGGGTTCTGCAAGAACTCCTAAAACTGAAGGTGGACAAAGCAATGGGTCCTGATGGAATTCACCCAGAACTTAAAAGAATTAAAGGAGGAACTAGTGAAATCACTGGCTACTCTTTTTAATAAATCATGGGAGGATGGTGTGGTACCCGAGGACTGGAGGAAGGCAGATGTGATTCCCCTTCACAAAAGTGGGACCAAGACAGAGGCAGAAAACTACAGACCTGTCAGTCTGAGCTCTGTGGTAGGGAAAGTGATGGAGTCACTTCTGAAGGAAAGAATAGTTGAGTACCTAGAGGCCAGTGGAGCACAGGACCCAAGGCAGCATGGGTTCACAGCAGGAAGGTCATGTCAGACGAATCTAATAGATTTCTTTGACTGGGTGACCAAAGTAGTAGACCAGGGAGGGGCTGTGGACATGGCCTACCTAGACTTTAGCAAGCCATTTGACACAGTCCCACAAAGATTAATAGTCAAATTAACCAGCCTGGGAGTGGGTCCCAGGGTGGTAGCCTAGATAAAACATTGGCTGCACAACAGGACACAGAAGGTAATTGTAAATGGAGTCCCTCTGAAGAAAGAGGGGTTACTAGTGGGTACCCAGGGTTCAGTATTGGTCCAGTCCTTTTAATGTCTTCATCAGTGACATTGCAGAGGGACTGGAAGGAAAGTATGCCTTTGCAGATGACACAAAGATCTGCAACAGGTTGATACACAAGGAGGAGTGAAAGGATGAAAAGGGACTTGGCAAGGTTGGAGGAATGGTCAAGTATAGCAGCTAGCATTCAGTGCAAAGAAGTGCAAAATAATGCACCTGGAAACAAGAACCCAGGGAAGAATACACAGTGGGTGGGAGGTAGTAACAACAACAAAAAGGAAAGGGACCTGGGGTAATCATCAGATGACCTTAGGTTAGCAAGCAATGTGAGAAGGCAGTAGGAGGGCTGGGGGTATACTGGGATGTATAGGAGAGGCATCAGCAGCAGAAAACAAAGTTGTTATCCCTCTGTACAGACAGTTGGTAAGACCCCATCTGGAGTACTGTGTCCAGTTCTGGAGACCCCATCTCATAAGGACATAGACAGGATAGAGGTAGTCCAGAGGAGGCAGCTAAAATGGTGCAGAGTCTGCAAGAGAAGCCGTATGAGGAGAGACTAAAGGAGCTTTAATATGTATACCCTTGAGGAAAGAAGGGAGAGGGGACATGATAGAAACTTTAAGTACCTCAGTGGAATCAACAAAGTCCAAGAGGGTAGCATCTTTCAGAAAAAAGAGACGCAAGAACAAGGGGACACAATTTAAAGATAGAAGGAGGGCAGTTCAGGGGCAATGTGAGGAAGTATTATTTCACAGAGGGTAGTGGATGCATGGAACAGCCTTCCTGAGGAGTTTGTGGGGTCTAAAACTGTGGGAGAATTCAAGAATGCATGGGACAGACATAAGGCAATTCTTGTGGGGGGTAGGAAGAAATAGGCTGTTGGTTAACTAGGATCTACGGCCTATCCTGTAGGTAGGGAAATGGGCAGACTAGATGGGCCAAGCAGTCCTTATCTGCTGTCAAAGTCTATGTTTCTATGTTTCTATGTTAAAACAATTTAGCAAACTTGGCAGACCAGAAAATACACTGGCTATTGATAGTGACTGCATTAAAGGGATACATCTTAAAACAAGCTTCAGCTTAGTGTACTTTTCCTGGCCAAATAGTGTAAAAAAAAATAAAGAGTAGCCGATGAATAAATATTTACAGAAGTCACTGGAAACTGGTGAGGTACCAGGAGCCTGGAGGAGGAAAATGTGTCTCCTCTATTAAAACAAGCACTTGTCAATGCTGAATATCTGCTTGCAATGTAACAGGACTTTTAAGAGCCCCAGATGTTGTTGGGACAACTCTGAAAAACATAGTATCTAGACACAGTTTAGCATATAGTTCACCCTTTTTTGTAATTGTTGCATTTGTTTATTACTAAGGACATCTGCATGCAAACATGACCTCTGTCCTATTTGTTCTATCTGCTTATCTACTTCTGCAGTCACAGTTCTGTTTATGATATCCCAATTTGTTTCTGTAGAGATAATTATGGTGTCATAAACAGGGCATTTCAATGTCATATGTAGGCAAGCAGCCAACGGTAATGAAGTCCAAGTGACAGTAATCTTGTTTTTGTCACTTCCCTCAGTAATAAAGAAAAATGTGAAGAAATTGCACAACATATAGTTCTGGCTGAATGGCACAGAGGGTAACAGCAAAGAACTGTAAAACAGTGGGCTATAGGTTCAGCCCCCTCAGGCTCACAAACAAATTGTCTAAGGAAATCTGTGCTAAAGTACACTTCTAGCTGAACCAGTAATGTGGAGGGCTGAGGCACTGGATGCTTCACCTCCCACCACACCGCCGACCGAGGTCTGGGAATGGACTAACATCACTAGGGGCTGGTGGGGGGAAGGAGGATTTAGTGTCCATTGATGGATCTCCTCCTTCGAGGTGGGGGGACAGTGTGTACTGCTGCTTGGCTGCCTACTAGTGGAGGGTAGGTGGCACAGTAGTGATCACCAGAATTAAAAGTCAGAGGTGGGCGTTGAAAGCATGCACCATCTTTGTGGTCTATGTATGCACCATTGCACACCACCAGCACTGACTCAAGGGGAATACTGGATGGACTATGCTGCAACCCTAAAGGTACTGCATTACCACCATCCATGGCACCCACTCACACAAGAAGGTAAGAAGTAGATTGGGAAAGTACCAAAGGTGGGTGAAGGGGCTGGGGTTCGACAGCAAAAGGGAGGCGATGGGGATGGGCAGAAGGATAAAGTCCACACAAAAAAATAAAGGACCGCAAAAATATCTGTACAATAAACTGAACTGTGCCTAACTCTCACATTTCTCAAAGTTATCCAGCTGAAATTGGGGCTCTTTAAATGGAACACATACAATAAGTAATTTAAAGCAACTATTACTAGTATTTTCTGTTCATTATTAACATGCTGTTAACATACTTGAAGCTATTATATTTGCACTCCGCATGCTGTTTTTTCCCCCCAGCTCTGTTTAGTGTTTTCAAATAGGCACTTCCTGTCTTTATCTAGGGACACATGCATGCACACGCACACACACACACACACACACACACACACACACACACACACACAGATGTTTATCTTCAAAGCCTGATGATGTCTGCCAGTTGGCTAATAGGCAGAACATCAATATGATTGCTGGGGCTTTCTCCTTTGAACTACAAGAAATCTACACCCATCAGTCAGCTAAACACGGTCATTGTCAGCCTTCTCAGCACTGACTTTTGCGAGGCAAGCCTCCTGCATTTCTACATTCATTGGCTTGGCTTGTACAGTAAGCACCTAAACAGCCCCCTACACTACAGTAAGAATCTGTTCAACTTGTGCATGCACACAAGCAAGCATAAAAAGGGTAGAAGTTACTGAAATACTGTAGATATAGGCCAGTGAGCCTGAGCTCAATTGTAGGAAATATATTGTACCTCATTTCAGTTAATACTTTTTATCAGACTAAGTAAAGAATTTTTACACAAGCTTTCAAGACATATAAGGTCTTTTCATTAGATGTAGAGGAAACTAACCAGCATTTCAGAATATATACAATTGCTTGTGGATCACAGTTTGTTTAATAATTGGAGAGAGGTAGAGGAAGTAAAGACATTTGCTACAATGAAGGTAACTGCCAAGAGATGATCCCAGTATCTCTCAAGAGGTGGGAAATCAGACATGCAGATTATGGATTACATCAAACAGGTACTGTTACAATAGAAGCACTTAGTGAGGCAATGCTATCTATCAAGTATGCAGGATGTGTGAGCTGAAGCTATGAAAATTAAATTGATCTGCTTCTGAATCAGTGCCCTCCTAGTCAATTACATCCCAGAAACAGAGGGAGTCTAACATTTTAAATGGCGGGGCACAGGGAAGTACTGGAGACCATCAAAAATCAGTCTGAGATCTGATAATGTGAAAGGAGGGTTAGATTTTTGTTCAGTCCATGTTTTGTGTTCCAAGTAGTCTTAGAAATCTGATTTCCCAGAAAAGTCTTTCCTGAGACTCTTTGGAGCTCCCACTCAGAATCTCCGCATCAAGATCCTTCAGGAAATGGTTGTTCTATGAAAAGTGCTCATCTGCTAGATTCTGGGCACCCAATGGTGTAAAATAATGGCTATGATAATCAAAGATCAGATACTGGAACATCTGCACAGTTTCAGAATTACTGTGTGTGTGATTCTGGAACCCGCACTTGAATAATATGAAGATGGTGGAAGTGGTACAGAACAGCATAACCAGAATGATCCAGGGCCAGCAGAATAAAACTTACATGGAGAGGGCACTGAATCTCAATATGCACATGCTGGAGGCAAGGTGGGGGGATATGACAAAGATGTGCAAATACCTTCACTGGATTAACAGAAGAGACAGTGAAGAGCTGTTTATGCTAAGTGGGAACACCAGTGCCAGGGTAACTCAATGAAACTGGCAGGAGAGTAGATTTAAGAGGGACATCAGTGAACATTTCTTCATGGAAAATGTGGTGGAGGGGTGGAATAAGCTGCCCAATGGAACTAGTCTGTGCAAAACTAGTGAACAGATTCAAACATCGGTGGGATGGGCATATGGGGCTGATAAAGATAGTGGCAAAAATGGAGGGAGGAATGAGGGAGTGATGTGACACTAGGACCCCCACAAAATCAACACTAGGTAGGTAGGGCTGGAAAGATTTGCTAGGCCACAGGGCCTTTTTGTGCCAACGTCTGTGTTTCTAGGACTCTGATAATTAGACAGCTGGTTCTGATAACGCTATGATTTTTGTAATATAAAAATGTAGTGGGATTGTCTGTCATGAAAAATCCTGTGCCTGGGATGACAAAACCCCACCCCCCAGGTTTCAGTTCAAAAGGCAGGATATATGTTAAACCAGCAGATCTCTGAATGCAATTAACTTGTCAGTTTGCTTTGAAGCCAGGAACTAATATATCCATTTTATGACGTCCTCAGGAAAGTCATTTAATTGCACCAGGAGTCATAAGGAAGTGGAATATCCATTTTATGACATCCTCAGGAAAGTCAGCTGATTGCACCTGGTGTCATAAAAAGTCCTTTGATGTGTTTGAGAAAGAGAACTGCTCATGGATCAAAAGGACTGAGAAATTACAGTCTTAATTAGGAGTGTCATCATTTGGACAATGGGTCTTGCTGGAGTCACAGAATCCAATACCTTGATGGGACTTCCTGTTTTGTATATATATATAATATATTATATATTTTTATATATAATATATACATATATCCTGAAAGGCAGGATCTAGATGATGACATCATGAAAAGGGATGAAACACAGCATTTTTAAACTGTAGTCTGTTTTCCATTGATACACATTCATATACTTGAACTGAGAGAAGGAACATTTTAGAGCACTGAAAGATTATAAGAAATACCTTAGATAAATAAATCTAATGGCTGGTAGGAATTTTACACTTTTAAACCTGTTTTATTTTTAAGATTGTGTGCGTGGGATATTTTTTTCTATATTTACTGTTTACCTATTATTATCTATTTTAAAGTAAAGATACATATTTTAAAACAGAAACTGCCTGGTGTGCCTTGAAACTTCTTTTTTTTTTTTGTAAGTGAAGCTTAGATGGTTAAAGTTGACACTGTGTTTAAGCTTATATGGTAATACAAAACTGGGAACAGGTAAGAGTTATCTGAGGTCTTTATTAGAGTTTCTAAGGGTTCATTTTGTACACATGGTTAGGTGCCCATAGGTGAAAGATATCTGGCCACCTGAAGAGCAGAATTATCTGAGTCTGTACACTGGGTATGCTAGCAAGAGGTTCACAGTTTGAAACCCTCCAGAACTGAGACCAAAGGTTGATTGAAACCCACAAAACAGACAGGAGGGGAACCCTGTTTCTGTTAACTGTTCACAATACTATGCGCGGAGGTTGGCACTTTGGGAGTACAGGGCTGACCTGCTGAGTGGGATTGTGACAGTGAAGGGGTGGAATAAGCTGCCAATGGAACTAGTCTGTACAAAACTAGTGAACAGATTCAAACATGGGTGGGATGGGCATATGGGACTGATAAAGATAGTGGCAAAAGGGGAAGGAGGGATGAGGGAGTGATGTGACACTAGGACCCCCACAAAATCAACATTAGATAGGAAGGGCTAGAAAGATTTGATAGGCCACAGGGCCTTTTTGTGCCAACGTCTATGTTTCTAGGACTCTCTGATAATTTCAAAATATTTTCTTTTTTTTTTTGCTTTATTTATTTATGCTCCAACCCTGTGCTGCTCGGCTGTCCACTCATTCCGGCTGGCTAGTGGCCCCCTACCTGCTGTGTTATCCCCCCTTCACCATCTGCTGCTACCCCGAGTTCCATGCTCCTGGGCACATCCAATGTATCCCTATGTACACCCACGCCGCAAAGTGCGCCACTGCAATAGGCTGCCAGGAGCCACTCAAGAGCGATGCAGGCTCGCGTCCACGCTCCTGGGAGAAGAGCATCCAATGGATGCTCTGAACCTTCCCTGCCGGTGCCCACACATCCTTCTCTGTCAAGAGAGAGCGAGAACTGGAAATGGCACTGAGACATGCACAGTGTGAGATCATGATCTTCAGTGTTACTGATTGGCTGCCGCAGGTCATTTGGCTTGCAAAAACTTGCACAAGCTCAGAGTGTGCGCTCTCTAAAAAATCATTACATCCTGCAGTCAGTCTCAGAAATACAGAATTTGTCATCAGAAAAGGACTGTTTGGCCCACCTAGTCTGCCCAGATAGTCCCTGCCTAGTCTGTGTCCGCAGACCCTACCTGGTCTCTGAAGACCCTCCATCCTCCCTGCCTATTTACTAATATTCCTCTGTGTCTATCTCACGTACTGTATGCTTGAAGCCTCCCACTGTTTTCACCTCCACCACTTCCGTTAGCAGTTTGTTCCAGGCTTCTACCATCCTTTCAATGAAGCAGTACTTCCTCACATCCCTCTTAAACTCCCCCACCCCCTATAGTTTCATGGCATGCCCCTGGTCCTGGTGCTCTTTCTCATTTGAAAGAGATTTGCCTCCTGCACCCTGTTCACCCTTGTGAGGTACATGTAGAGCTCTATCATGTCCCCTCTGGCTCTCCTCTTTTCCAGGTTGTACATGCTGAGATCCCTCAGTCTCTCCTGGTAGGGTTCTGGTGCAACCCCTGCCCCATTTTCGTTACCCTTCTCTAAACTGCCTCGACCCTGTCTCTGTCCTCTCTGAGGTGCAGCCTCCAGAACTGGACACAATACTCGAGATGGGAGCTCGCCAGTGAGCGATACAGTGGTAACACTAGGCAAGGCAAGGCAAAATTTACTTAAAAATCCCCAATCCCAGTGGCTCTGGGTGCTGTACAAACTGTAAACACATCTTCAGAAATAGAATCATTAGATACAAAATATTAACAACCCATAATAACAACAGAACATATAAAAATGAATAATCAGATCAATAAATTTACCACTTCCCTCCTTCTGTTGGAGATTCCTCTCCTTATGCATCCCACTGGCCCTACCCACTTCTTTGACGAGAACCCCAAGGTCCTTTTCCTATCATGAAGAGTCAAAGCTGCAGTCCCCCCCCCCAACAATAAGAGTCAAATGTACTGTTTTTTGGTGGATCCAACAAACTTCATTTCAGCACTGGATCACCCTTACCCCACACAAAATATCCACTGGGATCACCAGAATGGATGTGATGTTCAGGACACATATTAAAACATCTGGGTCTCATCAACATCCCTGCTCTTATGCTGATACCTCTTACATGATATAAAACTAATTAGTATAATATGGAGTTAATGAATACATGGTATGGGTTTATTAAATTATATGTGATACAGTATGAACATGTTTATACTTTTTTGTTATACATTTAAAAAAACTGAATACAAATCAATTTAAATAACAAAACAAATTCTCATTTACATACATGCTGCGATCTTGCATGGGTCACTTCTACATCATTTTGAGCACTTTGTGGGCAACACAATGTTCGGAGCAAGCCAAAGCCATCTTCACTCCTCCATTGCTGTTAGCCCTCTACTCATAGACGGCCCTAACCAGAGCTAGTCCAAGTCATCATTACATTGGATTGGTGCTTCCAACATAGAGAACATATAGTAAACTCAGACTTTAAAGCACAAATTCTTAACATTTCATGATACTCAAGAAACAGCAAACTTTTAACAAATAAAAGAACTCGTATCTTCAGTGTTGTAAACTTGCATTTACATAGTAGAGACTGAATGTGTGCCTCCTTTTGAGGACCAGTGTCCCACACTGTCCTTTATTTTGAGTGTTTGTGTCTCTCATTTCAGTAATAAAATGTTAACATAGAAAAATAGAACTTGTCGGCAGGGAAGGACCGCTTGGCCCATCCAGTCTGCCCAGATGGTCCCTGCCTAGTCTGTCTCCACAGACCCTAACTGGTCTTTGCCTACCTTTCCTCCTCCATGCTGATTTACTAATATTCCCCTATGTCCATCCCTTGCATGCTTGAAGCCCCTACTGTTTTCGCTTCCACCACTTCCACTGGCAGTCTTTTCCAGGCATCTACCACTCTTCCAATGAAATAGTACTTCCTCACATCTCTCTTACACTTTCCTGCCCTCCAGCTGCATTGCATGCCCTCTAGTCCTGGTGTGCTTCCTCCTTTGAAAGAGACTTCCCTCTTGCACCCTGTTCAGTCCTATAAGGTACTTGTAGGTCTCTACCATACCCCCTCGTTATCCTCTCCTCCAGGGTGTATATACTGAGATCCCTCACTCTCTCCTCATAGGGCTTTTAGTGCAACCCCTGCACTATTTTAGTTGCCTTCCTCTGGACTGCCTCGACCCTGTCTATGTCCTTTCCTAGGTGCAGCATCCAGAACTGGACACAATAGTCCAGGTGAGGTCTCACCAGTGAGTGACACAGTGGCAACACCACCTTTCTCGTGTTGGAGATACCCCTACCAATGCATCCCAGAATCGCACTGGTCCTACCCACTGATTTGTCACACTGCCTGCAACTTTGAGGTCATCACATATGATACACCCAAGGTCCCTTTCCTGCTTAGTTACTGACAGTACCTCTCCCAATCCTATACTCAGTTTCTGGGTTCCCATGTCCTAGGTGCATGATTTTGCAGTTTTTGACATTGAACCCCCAACTGCCATTTCCTTGACCACTCATAGAGTTTCCCAAGATCCCTATACATTCTTTCCACCCCCTCCTGATTGTTCACCCTATTACAGATTTTGGTATCATTTGCAGAAAGGCATATTTTCCCTTCCAGTTCTTCTGGAACATCACTTCTTAAGAAACTGAAGATGACTGGTCCCAGTACTGAGATCTGCGGCAACCTGATGCTCACACTTCCATCATTAGAGTGAGTGTCGTGACCACCAGCCTCTGTTGCCTATCCGTTACCCAGTAACCACTTTCTAACCCAATTCACCACTCTGGATCCCACCCCTAGGGAGCTTAATTTCTTAATCAATCACCTACGCAGCACAGTGTTGACAACCTTTTTAAAGTCCAGATAGGCCACATCCACTGCCCCCTGATCTTTTCCCTTGGTCACCCAAAGAAATAAATCAGGTTTGTATGGCATTACCTCCCCCTCTCTCGTGACTCCATGCTGTCTTTGGTCTTGCAGCCCATTGGACTCAAGATACTCTACCAACCTTTCCTTTATCAGTGTTTCCATTAATTTCCTAGTCGAGGTGATGCTTACCAATACCAGCCTATATTTGCTAGCCTCTTCCCTGCTGCCACCCTTATGTACAGGGATCACATCTGTTCTTCTCCAGTCCTCTGGAACGATGGCTGAGAGGTATGGCACTCAAGGGGCATAACTGCCTCCTGCTTGCCTTCTCCTCATATCATACAGTCTGCTACTGGGTACGGTTACCTTCCTGTAGTGGGCTTGGCTAGACAACCAGACTTTCAATTTACTGCCATTATTTTGTCTGCGCTGCATATTAATGTCGTTGTCATGCCATTATCTAATATACTAATAATTACTTTGCCTGCTGCATTGCAGTTCATTTTTATGCAAAATACAAAACAGGGGCAATCCAAATACTCCAAAATATAGGTGGCTGTTAGAAAAGTTTTATTAACAGAAACACCTTGAAGACAGGGCTTGCTTGGCCCTATGGTGTAATATTTGCTTGTCAAATAATGCCTGTATAAATAAAGTTGTTTTACTACTGCTAACATACAGAGTTCATAAATTGATCACATACAAATAGTAGCGCAATAAACCACGGTGCATCATTTCCAAAACATGCGCTCCATCATTGGGTGGAGCTTAAGGCATGGCTATCCTAATTTATACATCCATCTTAAAGACGTGGTGGGCAAGTCAGATTGGGACTGATAATTGTGCTTTATAGAAGCTCTAGGTGCAGCAGTCCTTGTTTTCGGGCCTCTCTAGAGCCTCCTGTGCTTGGCTGCAAGTAACATTGTACATCCCAATTTCTGACTTGCTTCTCCATTTCTGTATGATGTGATGGATTCATAGTGCCTTGCAAACTAATTTATATGTATATTTTCACTGTGTGTTTTTTTCCCTTACGGCTTGTAGTGTGTCAGTATAACTAGGATATGTCTGGTTGCCATTTAACTTGATGCAGGCTGCTGATTTACTGAATGTATTAAAGTAACATTTTACTTACTATGTCTTTAAAATGGATATATAAATTAAGACAGTCGTGTCTTAAGCTCTGCCCCCTGATGAAGCATCAAGCTTTGCATGCGAAGCACAAAGGTTTCTAACGCTACAGTTTCTATGTGAAGACTTTGGGAGCTCTTTATCCTAATAAAACTTTTTTGGCTGCCACCTATATTTTGGAGTACCACTGTTTTGTGTTTTGCCTGACAATGCTTTTTCTCAAGTGCATCCACCGCTGTTTTGTGTGTGCGCAGTTCCAGTGGATTTGCTAGTTCATTTTCTTGCCACAGCTAATGTACGACTAATTACCTGCTGCATTTTAGTTCGTATTCATGCCATAGCTAACGTACTGCAAATTATTCTACCTGCTGTATCATTTTCATGCTTTAGTTATGTGTCAGTTACTGGTTTGTTAATGTTCTGCTAATTAATTGTGCCTGCTAGTAGCTTAATTTTTCATTTAGTTCAGTTGCAATATTCCAGCCCTTTAATTACTGGTTGTGCTATTACACTGCCCCACTGTCTCCCTTTTCTGCCCTCCCATTGTACTATATATATTGTCTTTACTATCTGTGTGCAGCTCACATCCCCTCACAGAATGAGTATTGCCACCACTCCTAGGTATAATCCTTATTATTAGCTCACTCTCTAGAAACATAAAATTTGATGGCAGATAAGGACCGCTTGGCCCACCCAGCCTGCCCATTTCCCTACCTACTGGATAAGCTGCAGATCCTAGTTAACCAGCAGCCTACTTCTTCTTACCCCCACCCCCCAGAATTGCCTTATGACTGTCCCATGCATGCTTGAATTCCACCACTGATTTTGACTCCACAACCTCCTCCAGAAGGCCGCTCCATGCATCCACAACCTCTCTGTGAAAAAATACTCCTTAAATTACCTCTGAGCCGCCTCATCTTCTTCAAATTGTGCCTTGTTCTTGCACACCTCTTTTGAAAGATGCTACCTCTTGACTTTGTTGATTCCTTTGAGGTACTTGAAAGTTTCTATCATGTCCCCCTCTCCCTCCTTTCCTCGAGGCTATACATATTAAGCTCCTAAGTCTCTTCTATGTCTTCCGGCAGACCCTGCACCATTTTAGTTGCCCTCCTCTGGCAGCTTCCATCCTATGTCTTTGTGGAGATTGGGTCTCCAGAACTGCACACAGTAATCCAGATGGGGTCTCACCAGCTGTCTGTACAGAGGATAATAACTTCCTGTTTTCTACTGGTGATGCCTCTACCTATGCATCCCAGTAACCCCCAGCCTCCTTGCTGCCCTCTCACATTGCTTGCCCACCTTTAGGTCATCTGATATGACTACCCCCAGGTCCCTTTCCATTCTTGTTGTTGTTAGTATCTCACCCCCATTGTGTACTCTTTCCTGGGATTTTGTTTCTCAGGTGCATTACCTTCACTCTTAGCACTGAATCTAAGCTGCCATACATTTGACCATTCCTCTAACCTTGCCAAGTCCTTCTCATCCTTTCCACCCCACCCTGTGCATCAACTCTGTTGCAGATCTTAGTGTCATCTGCAAAGAGACATATTTTCTTTCCAGTCCTTCCGCAATGTCACTTATAAAGACATTGAAGAGGACCGTCCTGATACTGAACCCTCGGTACCCCACTAGTAACCCTCCTTTCTTCTGAGTGGACTCCATTTACTATTACCTCTGTGTCCTATTCTCCAGCCAATTCTTTACCCAGGCTGTCATCTTGGGACCCACTCCCAGGCTGGCTAACTTGTATATTAATCTTTGTGTGACTGTGCCAAATGCCTTGCTAAAGTCTAGGTAGGCCATGTCCACAGCCCTCCCTGATCTACTACTTTGGTCACCCAGTCAAAGAAATCTATCAGATTTGTCTGGCATGACCTTCCGCTGTGAATCCATGCTGCCTAGGGTCCTGTGCCCCTCTGGCCTCTAGATACTCAACAATTCTTTCCTTCAGAAGTGATTCCATCATTTTCCCTATCACTGAGGTTAAACTAACAGGTCTGTAGTTTCCTGCTTCTGCCTTGCTCCCACTTTTGTGAAGGGGAATCACATCTTCCCTCCTCCAGTCCTCGGGTACCACCCCATCATCCCATGATTTGTTAAAAAGGGTAGTCAGTGGTGTCACTAGTTCTACCCTTAGCTCTTTTAGAATTCTGGGATGAATCCCATCAGGCCCCATTGCTTTGTCCACCTTCAGTTTTAAGAGTTCTTTCAGAACCCTTTCTTCTGTAAATGGGCTGGTATCAACTTCTGTATCCAGAGTGTTACTACTGTTTGTTTTATGTATCTCCCCCTCTTCATTTGTAAATACTGAGCAAAAATATTTGTTTAGTATCTCTGCCTTTTCACAGTCTCCATCTGCCCACCCTCCCTCCCCTTTATTAAGCCTCACTATCCTCCCTTGGTCTTCCTTTGCTCCCTGATGTACCTATAAAAGGTTTTATCCCCTTCTAACTGAGTTGGCTATCTTTCCTCAGTTTGGGCCTTTGCTGTTCTGACTGCCTTCCCAGCCTCCTTTGCTTTAACTGATACAGTTCTCTGTCCTGCTCCTTCTGCGATTCCTTGCACTTCCTGAATGCTTTCTTTTTCTCTTGAACCTTCACTGCCACTTCCTTTGAGAACCATAGTGGTTTCTTACATCGTCTTGCTTTGTTTATTTGCTTCACACAAAGGCTTGTTACCTCTGTGATGGCAGTTTTTATTATTCCCCATTGTTCTTCCACCCCTCCTTCCTGCCCATTTGCTAGTGCATTCCTTAGGCACTCACCCATTTTGGCAAAGTCAGCCTCCTAAAGTCCAATACTTTTGTCTTTGTATGGCTTGACTCTATTGCTGTGTTTATTGTGAACCATACTGTTCGATGGTCGCTAGTTCCCAGATGGCTACCCACTTCTACATCTGTGATCCTCTCTCCATCTCCATTTGAGAGAATCAAGTTTAATATTGCTCCCTCTTGAGTGGGCTCCAGTACTAGTTGTCTAAGGCATGCCCCCTGTAGGGCATCTAGAATAACTGCACTCTTCGAAGTGGCAGCTGCAACTGCACTCCAGTTAACATCTGGCATATTCAGATCACCCATCAGCAATATCTCCCCTTTTTCTGCCATTCTAAGTATACTTTCTATCATTTCCCTGTCCATTTCCTCCCCCTGAGAAGAGGGTCTGTATACAACCGTACGTATTGTGGTGCCATTGCCTGTCTCCAAATTTACCCACAGTGCTTCTTTCTCCTCCCTGTTTACCCTTTTGTTCTGTTGCTTTATTCCTTCCCTTATGTAAAGAACTACTCCTCCTCCTCTTTACCCTCCTGTCCCTCCTGTAGACAGTGTATCCTGGTATGTTTATGTCCAGTCATGTTTTGTGTGTACTATGTTTCTGTGACTGCTATGATATCCAGATGTTCCTCCTCCATCAAGGCCACTAATTCAGGAAGCTTGTTACCCAGACTACGGGCATTAGTACTATTGCTTTCCATTTTTGATGGCTTTACCTTCTGTTGCAGCATCCCCCACTGACCGTCTCTACCTCAGTCTTTTCTCATTTAGTACCCTGTTTTGTAGGGAAGGCTGGGATTTTCCTGCTGCTTGTCAGTGCCTCCCTTTGACTAGTTTAAAGCTTGCCAATGAAGCATTTAAACCAATTGCTCAAAAGACTTGTTCCCTTCCTGGACAGATGCAGACCATCCTGCCAGTATAGGCTGGTATCCCTCCAGGTGGAACCCCAGTCCCCAATGAAGCCAAACCCCTGTGCTCCGCACCATTTTTTCAGCCATTCATTAAACTGCATGGTGCCAATTACCCTCGCCTCCCCCATGCTTTTGACAGGCAGCACCTCTGAGAAGGATACTATGTGTGTAACTTGTCTTAGGTCCCTCCCCAACTCTGCAATGTCCTCCTGCACTGCTCTAATCTCATGATGAGCCAAGTCATTTGTCCCTAGGTGGACAATTACATCCAGCTCGGAATCCCTTGCAGCTGTTCTCGTGATCCTGAGGATGCGCTTCCTGTCCCTCCAAGCCATGGCACCAGGCAGGCACCTTACTTCAGTTTTCCCAGCTCCCCCCAGTTCTATACCCCTAATAATTGACTCCCCCACCAGGAGCTGCTTCCTTTCCCTGTGGTGTCCTCTGCCTCCTTCCTGTGGGCCTCCCTTGTGACAGTTATCATCAGTCTTCTCTGCTGGTGCATCCATAGGGGAGCTATGCTCCCCCAGAATGGTGTATGGATTGTGGAGTGGAACAATTGACTGGGTGTGCCTCTGTTCCACCCTCCTCACCCTCCCTGAGCCCACTGTGGTCCAACTGCTGTGCTTTCTTCGCAACCTCTGAGGTAGTGGTGGTGGCGCTAGTGCTCCCTGGATGGGGGAGGTTCCCTTCCTACTGTCCAGTGTGGCCTGGGGGAAGGTTTCCTTACTACTGTCCAGTGCGGCCTGAAGACAGGCAACTTCTTCCCTTAGGGCAGATAGTTGTCTGCAAATAGGGCAGCATCTCAGCCTCCAGAAAGACTCCCAGAAGACTGCTGCCCCACAGCCACTACATTGCACTACTCCCCACATTTTTATCTAGTTTTTTTATTGTATTAGTGTGTGTGTGCACGGGCGTGCGTGTGTGATTTGTTATATAGAAATATATATATAATACAATGTGTATGCTTATATTGTCAGTGCAGTGTGCTAGAGAGGATATGACAGTGAAATGCACCTTGCACTCGAGGAAATGATGTCAGAACCTCAGGTATAAAGGAACTATTTCCAGGGGTGGGTGGGGTGAGGGGTGGAAGGGGTTGGCCTAAACTGTGTTCTCACAAAACAATCAACTAAAAGCTCTCACCCACCGCTGTGATGAGTGCCTTCCTGTCAGCAAAATACCCTACACAACAATTTGACAGAGAAAGTACCCTGCTAATCAAACAGAGAAAAATCCAGACATCCAAGTCAGACACAGGTAAACCTCTCCAGCCTCAAAACAGCCTGGTGGTTTGTTAGCCACAAAGGAAAATCAAATATGCAGTTATTTCAGCCCTTCTGAGGATGCTGACAAGATAAGCAGTTTTAAAAACCCCCTTCCTGAATTAAAAACTAAAACAAACACAAAGCAATACCACTTTAAAAGTGAGGAAAACTTCTCTCAGATGTAAGCAAGAGAGAGAGAGAGATTAGTTACAGATATTTAGTCCAAAATAGTATATCCCACTCGGCTTCTTAGTTGTTTCCAAGCACTCCTGTACACAACTTGGAAGAAGATGGACTTCTGCCTCAAACAGGATCACACCACTAGTTTATAGTAATTGAATAATGCTGAAATGGTCTAGTTAGACAAATGGCTATGATGCAGAGCTCTGACTTGTGAAGACAATTACCCCCACCTAAGGCTATGTTTGGCATCCAATTACAAACTGCAGCTTTTGCTATTTTGAATCACACAACCCCACCAAAAGTTGCAAAATATATTGATGCAGATTCTCACAGAATTCTAGTAATCAGTCCAGTTAGCCACAAAGGAAAATCAAATATGCAGAAGATAAGCAGTTTTAAAACCCCTTCCTGAATTAAAAACTAAAACAAACACAAAGCAATACCACTTTAAAAGTGAGGAAAACTTCTCTCAGATGTAAACCCACCAAAAGTTGCAAAATATATTGATGCAGATTCTCACAGAATTCTAGTAATCAGTCCAGTTAGCCACAAAGGAAAATCAAATATGCAGAAGATAAGCAGTTTTAAAAACCCTTCCTGAATTAAAAACTAAAACAAACACAATACAATACCACTTTAAAAGTGAGGAAAACTTCTCTCAGATGTAAGCAAGAGAGAGAGAGATTAGTTACAGATATTTAGTCAAAATAGTATATCCCACGTAGCTTCTCAGTTGTTTCCAATCACTCCTGTACACAACTTGGAAGAAGATGGACTTCTATCTAGGTGTAGCTCCCATACACCTCTTCCCTTAGTTCCCCTCCCTCTACTGAATTTACTACACCCCAAGCCCTTGCAGGCCTCCCTTCTGGGTACAGCCTACTGTTTTTACAGCTTCCATATGTCTGCTCTATTACTCAGGGCAACTGCATACAATTTATCCACGATGCTGCTGTAAGGTGGGTCACCGTACTGGGGCCCTCAGGGTTCACCTCTCTACCCCTCCCGAGGAGGCTGGCCTGAGTTCCCTAAAAATGTGCTACACTGGTGTAAAAGTGGCATGGTGCCTCCACCTGGGGTACTGATATGGAGTATATGGTGACTGAAACACAAGGTTACCACCCCCCCAGGAAACAATACATAAACTGCCCACACAGTCCCTCCCCCAAACAAGTGACACAGTAAGCAAAGACAGCCCCCAAACCATAAGCAGCAGTGCAACGAAAAATGTTTTTCCAAAAAGCTAGTTTCAGCTACGATTAAGAAAAATATTAGCATGCTTGTCAAATATAGTTGTCTAGGTACCTCATATGCAGCACACCATAAGTTAGTCTTTATTTTTTTGATCCTAACCCTTGCCAAGTCTACAATGCTATTTCTATGCAAAATGTAGTGACCATCTTTTTTTCTTGAGAAAAAAATAAATGAAAATGTTTATAAAATACCCAGATTTTGGTGGAACTAGAAAAGTGTACCACCAAATAAAACTGGAATATGCCTATAATCTTTTATAGTGTAAAAAAGGTAGGGTCAATTTTTTTGCCCAGCTTCATTGCGCTGCTGCTTTAAAACAAATAATTATTTTTTTTTAAATTGTTTAACTAGGAGTGGCACACTAAGCTGAAAGCTGGTTTACAGGTGCGACCTGGGAGCACAGAGAAGTTACGTGACTTGCTCAGGGTCACACAGTATGCAAGTGCGGGCTGTGGGATTCAAACCCAGGTTTCCAGATTTGCAGCTCAGAGCCTTAAACCACTGCGCTATACTGCCTAAAAATTATTTGAAATGGAGGGTATGGAGGGAACACTGGAAGAAAGGGGAGTAGCACTATATCTATATTTTAACTGTAACACCAAACAAATATTTCAAGGCAAAACAGTTACAGCTTTACCCCATGACTCTGACCACCCCTCGGCAGTCCACAAACCCCAAATGCAGTGCTCGCGACTTAATTCCCCCCAAAGGCCATGGGTGAGAGACCTTTCAGTGGGTACCACACTGGGGGACACTGGTAATGCTAGCAGGGTGGAGCTCAGTGGCATGCTTAAACAGTTGCAGTAAAATTACTTTTAAACACACTTGCTGAACACAAACTTTAAGTGGAACAACACTTGAAAAAGGTGCCACTATTTGTAATCCAAATGGGGTTGGTTGGTCAGTTGGCCTCACTGAATCTTCTGCCTGGATGTCTCACACTGGCACAGTCCTGCCCAGGACTTTTCCCTCAATTATTGACACAGTAAACTTTTTCCCCAGTTGCAGGGATGAACCCTGGGATTTACTCACGGTTCTGATGTCTCACACAATACCTCTGGTACAGCATGCTAACTGGATACAATGCTCCCAGCCGGGACGCTGCTTTCCTAGGGTGGTTAGAGGATTTTCTTGGCTGCTCTTCTCTCTTGTCTTGTCTCACTGAGGCCCGGACCTGAGGTAGGCAGGCGGTTTCTTGGATGGGAAACTCGATAGGAGCTGCTCTCCCCCAGAGGGTAAAAGTCTGTAGTGGGTCAGGAAAACCTAGCTCTAATTTGCCTGTAGAAATGTGGTTTTGCTGACAACTCCTTCTTTTTCTTGCACAAATACTTTACTCTGGGATCCCACACTTCTGGTCTGCCAGCCTTGCAATGCTTAACAGATAGGGGCAAACCGGCCCACAGCCCACATCTGGATGCACAGTCACTCTCCTGAGGGTCTGACTGAAAACTGCCAGCTCACAGCGTAGCTTCTCGGCATGCTCACATTGCAACATTTCAAAGTGGCTTATGCTAATGTAAAAAATTCTAAGCATTACATCATTGCTGCCTGGCTCATAATAGCTTTGAAAACCTACAGGCTTAATTAATAATCCCACAAAGTTCATTTTCATATGTCCTGGCCCCACTTGTGGTCCTGGGGCCAGAACTGTACTTATTTTATTGGGCACACAGCCTGTTTCAGATTCAGGTGTGTTTGTATGGACGGCTGTCTGAGTCACTTTCCCTGCTTTGTGAAGCACGTGCACTGCTCTCTTTTAATTCCCAGCACTGATGCTTTCCCTGGGGCCGGGAAACTTTTTTCCTTGTGCTCGATGGCACAATCAGTGCTTGGTTCCGGCACAGAAAATGCACTTCTGCACATGCGTGGCAGCCCGACACTGCAGCCGAACTCCATAAAGTACTGTTCCCTGGCCCTCTTCTGCTCCTGGGCCAGGGAAGCAAAAGTAGCCACTTTTCTTTCCTTCCTTCCTTCTCTGTCCCCTGCCCCAGCCCCCGAGACTTAGGAGGGGCCTGATGTCAGGGGATGATGCATGGCAATGGCCATGGATTTGCTGATGGAGCCCTCGTTCTCCATCCAGCCCCTCCAGGGCTCCTGATGGAAGACTCACTGCTGCCCTGCTGGTCCCCCATGCTTAAGTACCAGGGTACTGGAGGGTGAAAAGCTAGTCCAGTGGCCAAGGAGACTTACAGTAAGCCTCAGATTTGAGGGGGTTACATACTCCCCCTCTACCAGATTCTTGCCACCCTCCCCAAGACATTGTCCATACTGTCCCAAGTCCAAATGGCTGCAGCATAATCATTCATATAAGCAATATAAACATTCCAAACTAACATCTGATGCCCATCTACTCAGAGTATTTATGCATATTTACATACAAAAACATTTTTGTCTAGACAGTTAGTGCCTGTCTATCCATAGGTAGCAATTGGCAACATCACTTTATATTTCCCCACAGTTAACTGTACCTCTGAATGCAACCTGGGAACAACAGGTAAAGCACACACCTTGGGAGTTACTAACTTATGGGCCACATGAAGGAGCAGGGCAAAGGAGACATTGAGGGTGTCATAAGTGAGCTTGATAGTGGACTTGGGCTCATATCCAGACTTTCTGGGTAACATTGCTTCTTCCTCAGGACAGGGGGTATGACTTCCTCTTCCAACTCTGTGTACAGCACAAGGGCATTGTCAGGATCAACGATTACTTTAGTCTCTGGAATTGTTTCCTGCAAATTCAACTCCACTTCATTGTCCACCACAGGCTCTGCAATTGGCTCAACTGACCATTCCTCTGGCACGAAAGATGTAAGTTCTAGGTTCAAGTTGTAGAACAGTTCATGATTTACCAAGTCCTCACTGGGAGCTGCACTTTATTTTATTTATTTTCACCAGAAAGATATTCCATTGAGCAACGCTCATTCGAAAGGAGGTCCTGGGTAGGACAGTATACAGTAAACAGCATGGAAGTACAGTATAGCAAGTAATATGAGTATACAAAGCAATGCCTATCAATTATCATAGTATTAGTACAGTAAGAACAATTATAATGAAAAACAACGTATAATACAAATTGAGATAATACAATAGGTGAAAGTATATAACATAATGATCATACAACATTCAATGCAATAAATAATGACTGTCATGTATGGCATCAACAAGAACAGGTCTCGTTGCATATCATATTTCAGAGGGCTTTAAAGAGATCAGCACTGACTAGACTAGTAAGCTTGAGGATGTGTTGCAATGCATTCCAGGTTGTGGGAATAATACAACTAATTGCCATAAAGGGTAGCATACCTAAGTATGTCTAAGAAAATGTAGTTGTTTTTCCTTAGTGCATATGTACTGTGAACACATGTGACCATTTCTGTGATGTAACCAGGAAAATTATTCATTAAGGCTTTATAGGTCCACAAATAGAGATTTCAGAGACACCTTATGTTTAGGGATGGCCAACCTACAAGTTTCTATAAAGTGTAGTGCTGGGCTCTGGAAGCAGTGTTAGTAATAAAGCGTAGGGCTCTATGATAGAGCACATCTAACTGGTAGATGGTTTTGCATTTCTCTAAGTCAAGTGGGTGAAATGGCACACATGGTGGCATTCACCCCACTCTCCCTCCCGTGGATACTGCACCCCTGCTCTCTCGTCCGTTGTTCTGGTTCCGGACCATCACAAGAACTGAAGTCCTAAAGCTTCTACTCTCCATCTCAGACACCACTAGCTCCGGTGCTGATGGTTTGGAACCTAGGCTCCTGAAAGCTGCTGCCCCTCTCATAGCCTCCCCCCTTACTAAAATCTTTAACCTATCGTTATGCCATGGTGCGGTTCCCAATATATGAAAGATAGCTAAAATAACTCCTATCCTAAAAAAGGAGATCCCAAAGTCATGTGTAACTATTGACCTATTGCTATCCTTTCTGTGCTCAGTAAAATCCTGGAAAAGTTAGTGGCAACCCAAACCATAGCGTATCTTCAGAAACACAGCCTCCTCTCTGGTTCCCATAAGCTCTGTTCCTTGGGTTTTTCAGCTGATACGGTGAACTGGTTCAACAGCTATCTATTTAAATGAAAGCAGGCTGTAGCTTTTAATGCAGCCATGTCTGATTATTCATCCATACACATTGGTGTCCCTCAGGGATCCATCCTTGGTCCCCTGCTCTTCATTATTTTCATAAACAACCTCCCACTGATGGCACCTACCTGCTCTACACGGTTGACCTCATCTACCACAGTGCCAGAAATAACTCTGATAACAACTCCATTGCACTGGACTTCCTAAACATACAAACCTGGCTAACTGAAAATAACCTTGTTCTTAATGTTAGCAAAACCCATTCCATGCTCCCGGGCTCTCCTGCTAGACTCAAAGTGAACCGTAACTTCCTCAAAATATCCTGTGCTGATGGTTCCCTGTTAGTTAGCACTAGCTCCTTCAAATACCTTGGTGTTCTCCTTGATGAATCCCTGGAGTTCGATCTCCACATCACTGCTACTTGCAAATCCATTAATGCAAAAATTGGGGCGCCTACCGTACCAGTTATGCCCTTACTCCATCGGCTAGGCTTGCTGTGGCACAAAGCCTTCTGCTCCCGGCATTGGCATATGGCTCAGTCACCTACCTAGGCACCACCAAGATCTCCCTTCATAAATGGGACACTACCTATAATAACATTTGACACTTCGCCTACGCTTCTCCATGGCATAAACACCACTGTCAGCTCTATGCTGACTTAAGATGGCCCAGCCCTGCTGTTCACCGTCTACTGTCCTATGGCTCCCTATTGGATTGTATAACAAGATCAGGCCTCCCTCAATCCCTCGCCTCTTTGCTATACTCCCAACCCCACTCGTATGGTCTCCGATCTAATGACCAAACCCCCCTCTACATCCCCAGACGCAAAACCACCATGGGTGCACGAGCTTTCTCTTATGCTGCCCCTAAGTATTGGAATTCTATCCCTCAAACTATTCGCCTAGCCTCTACACATGCTGGTTTCAAGAAACTTCACCGTGAACATCTACTTGCATCTAATCCCTGCATGTGCTTCCGTCCACCTTAAGCTCTTCCATTTTTCTATCTCTCACTTTGCTTTATCTTACTTACTCTTCCCTCTTCCTCTGCATTCTTTCATTCACTTGCCCTCTTCTCCTCTCTCTTTCTCACTATGTTTATCTGCCTTGTTAACAGCACTTACTGTATATTGTACATAAGACCTGATCAGGCCAATTCTGTACTTGTCCTGCAATTGTCTATATTTTTAAAAATCTCCTAACTGTATTTTTATATTTTGACTTTGTATAACTCTGTACTTTCACTGTTTGCTAATTTGTCTGTATTTTCTGCCCACCTGCGCATTGTCCAACCTATTCTATGTGCTGCGTCACACTGTTTTGCTCTTGTATTTGACTTGTATCCTCCCGGGTCATACCTGAAAATAGGCATCTCTATACCTAGTGCACCCACCTGGTTACCAAAAGCAAATAAATAAATAAATTGGTTAATCTTGTGCAAACACTGTATTATCAGCACTGTCATTGGAACTACTGTATATTAACTCTTGGAACACTGGTATCGCTACTTTGCATTTCAGTTCTCTGGAGAGTTGTTTGACTCCGGGTCTTTGGTCTCTGTGCCACTGGGCATTCAATTTCAGTATTAAGCTCACGAGCAATCTCTCCAATGGGTAGGAGATGGTTTCTATGAACAGTCTTTTCTAGGCCTCCACCTTGTTCTTGGCAAATCTTGTAAACTGGTAACTCAGGTATATTTGCTCTACTATGATGTATGACTCTGGTGCCCAATGATTTTAAATCTTTGTGTTTGCTCTGGAGGGCCACGTTTCTCAACAGGATAGTCTTCAGCTTGTAACACCTGGTGAAGCACTCTTATGGCATATCTGTTTTTGTTAGGTTGTTTTTGGTTGCTGTCTCAGAGGTGAGTTGGTACACTTTCTGCAGTTGCAGTCATCTGGTGTACTCTAAGTTGGTCTCTTCAGATGCACCATCGCCTGAGACTCTGAAACATAGGTCTACTGGTAGCTGGGCTTCTCTGCCAAGCATTAGGTAAAAAAAAGACCTTTGGTTGGCATCACATCAAGGGCAACTGTAGCCATGTACTAGGGAACTTACTTTCTGGCTCCAACTGGAACTCTGAGCTGGGTCCAAGTTTCCCAACATATCAAGCAGTGTTCAGTTAAAAGGTTCAGGTTGAGGGTCCCCCTGCGGGTGTTAAGATGTGGTTCTGGACACCATATGCTGCAAGGAATTCTTATACAAGTATACTTTCAAAGTCCCTCCCTTGGTCTGAATGGATCCTTTAAGGGATGCCAGAGTGATTTACGTATTGTTGTAGCGCTTTCACGACAATGGTTGCTTTTTGATCTTTAGTAGGGTATGCCTAGACATATCGAGTGTAATGATTAGTTATCACCAGGATGTTGGCAATATTCTTTCTGTCAGGCTCTGATGAAAAGAAGTCCATGCACAATAACTCCAGTGGCCCACTGGTTTTGATACTGACCAAAAGTACAGATGTTTTTGGTAAAGTTTTTCTTTTTGATACACCTGAGGCAAGTTTTGCAGTGTTTCTCAACAACTTTTGCTATTTTAGGCTAATATAAATGTGCTCTCACCAGGTTCAAAGTACAGTGAAACCCCAGGTGACCCATTTCATCATGCAGTGATCAGACAACGTTTCTATACTTCCAAGGCAGCACCAATCGATGTCTAGGGAATTCAAGATGGGCAGGCCCTGACTGATTCATATTAACAGTCCATCTTTCAGCAACAATCTGCTCCACCGTCTCATTACTAATGGGATATCTGGGTGAGTTACTGATACTTGATCTGCATCGTGTCCTTTCTCCAATTTACGTATCACGCCATGTAATAAACAGTCTTCTTTTTGTGCTTGTTTTATTTATTTATTAGCTTTTGATGACTGGGTAAGTGCACTGTGCAAGAAACCTGCCTATTTTCAGGTACGACCCGGAAGAGTACAGTTACAGTAATACAGCAGAGACAAGTGACAACAATGAGGTACAAAGGCAAAGATAACTGTCAGGACAATCTACACAAATAGTATTAACCAAAAAAAACAGCATAGGAATAACAGCAAGAATACTACAGGTTACAGCAGTCATACAATTGTTGCAAGAAATGTTTCTGTCACCAAGACAATAGTCATAAATATAATTAACAGGAAACAAGAAGCACTCATGCACAGTAGGAAAACAGAAATGGGTAGACACAGCTAGAGGCAAGCAGCGGGCCCCACAAAACCTTTAGTGCAGTCACAGTAGCCAGGGGCACAAAGGTGGGAAAAAAGAACATGCTTAAAGGCTAGGTGAGATGAGTAGTTCTTCACGAGGGGGTAGGGAGTTCCAGAACTGCAGGGCAAAATATGAGAAAGCCTGCTCACCCATTTTAGTAAAGCAGGGCTGAACAGCAAGCAGGGGGCAGGTGGAGGACCTGAGGGCACGAGAGTGAGAGACAGGGGTAAGCATGGCCCCCAGGTGAGGCGTTCTGGTTATAGTCAACAAAACAACCTAATGGATATGATCTGCGGGTATTGGGAGGCAGCCATTTTAAGGCAGAGTAAAGTCGGCAGTGGTGGGTCAGATGTGGAGCCGATACGGCGAATCTACGGATGTTGTTGTACATAATGTCCCATTTACGGAGTACTGCGGTGTTAGGAGGTCTAAACCTCACTTTCAGGTTCTTGGCAATATTGGGAATGCAAGTAATCACAGACACGTTGCATAAGAGTAATAAACAAGTTTATTACTGCCAAAAGAATAAATCACAGTTGCCCTAAGCAGTTCTTACCAATACGAACTGGGAGCCAGTGCCAAGCATTCCCTATACCTCGAGGTTTCGCTGTGTCTCCTGGGATATCCGAGGTACAAGACTAGTGTATTACATTATATACCTATGATAATTACTATGGTTACTGTAAGATAGAAATATTTCTAGTTACAGAGATGAGCCCCATTGGCTAAATTAGAGGTGGCTCCACGGTCCATGATAACATTATACAATTTTGTATAGTCATCAGTTTAGGAACAAAAGAGTTCTTATACAGAGTCTTACATAACTCAGTGTAGTAGTACACATCACCAAAAGGTGGCAATGCCGACTTACATATCATAATTACTCCAAGGACACAGATGCCTTGGCATCTTGCAAGTAAATACACAGAAAATACATAGAAGAATATATGTATTAGCAAGCAAAGTGTATTACAACAATATGCATTCATATCCTGACATCTACTCTTATACAGTAGATGCCCTTAGCCTATATGTTAGTATAACATATACCCTACATACTAGCTGTCTCTGGTGTACCTCTAGGGGTACCAATTAGGGTGCAGGGACCTCGTGTAACATTCCCCCTGTTACCTCCAAGGGCAACACAGGCAAATCTAGGGAAAGGCCAGAGAGCAGTGGTCATTTACAAACCCGACACGTGAGCTTTGTAAAGGAACTCAAGCTGCTCACAGTGTTGGCACAGTGTGCGCCATAGGCAGCAGAGCATAATAATCAAAATAAAGATTAAAAATGCTTGTATAATAACAAAACCTTTAAAAGTAATCTCTAACCAGGTGTTAGTCAATGCATCATTCATGTCACCATCATTAATTAATGAGAGGATAGCTTCATTGGCCTTGGTCATATTATTGCTGATGTGGATGAGGTGTGCATCTTTCCTGTATAAAAGTGATTTTAATGTGAGTGTCAGTGAGTCTATGTGTACATTAAAATATGGTAAGTATTCAGACAGTGTGAGCAGATAATCGGGATTACCATCAATGATGTCTACATCTAGTAAGGGGACGGGGGTTATGATGGTATGATCAATGACAGTCTTCTGGTGGGGGACAAAACAGAAATTGGGGTATTCAATAACACATCACAGATCCATAAGTATAGCTTTTAAAGTCCGTTACTACACAGTACTCCCCATCGGAATTATACTGAGAGCGAACAGTAGGGAGTCTCCACTTTTGCAACTGGACAGGGCAGGTGTAGGCCATCTTTGAAATCCGTGTTGACAGGTGATGAACCTCCTCAGGATATGATGGGTAGAGCTTATCCAGAGCCAAAGTCGAATCCAAGGAATCCGTGCCATTCTTGGTGATGTTACCATCCATGGTGAAAGTCCAATCAATGCTATCTGGAGAATAACCACAAACAGGTTGAATAACATCAAATACATCACATCGGCACAAGTAAATGTATTGCTTCTTCGCACAGCAGTCCGTGTGCGGAGCCACCCAGGCGTCCAGGAAAGGATGGAAAACCAGTAGAGGTGGTAGATCCAGGCGTTCTCTGTAGATGTCTTCGTCCAAATGCCCGATCGAGTGGACCAGTGCAAGCTTGTCAAAAAAGCTGTAGTGCGATCAAAACGTGGTAAACAGACAGTGAAAGAAACAAACATGGTATCTGTTATAGAACATTTCTTGGCAGCAAAACAAGGACCAGTATTAGGGTGTCTGGTCACAAACCCCAAATTCCTGGCTGTGGAGAGAGGAATGGTTAGATCTTGTTGCATACACATAGCAGTACAGCCAAGGGTTTTACATCGTGGACAATACCATTTGGAAATGCATCTGTCATGTATGATATCAGGGATCCTTCCAGATTCTAGATCACAGAAGAGATTGTTGATGGTAGTGATGATGTATGAGCCATAGGCAGAGCAAAGGATTTCCCTAGCAATGTATTGTTTATCTGCTTCTTTATTGTTTTGTTGTATGAGTGCGTTAATCTTATCTCTTGAATCAGTGAATGCCTTAGCAATGTCGTGCATGTTGTATACAGTGTATCTTTCTTCCTGACTAAGGCCATCCACACCATGCAATAATGGGGGTAGTATATTGTTAACCAAACCAGTGGAGAACTTGGCAGAATGAGCTTTGATAGCAGCAATGTCTGCTTTATTCTAAATAGACATAGCTGTACCAAAAAGGCCTGCGACAGTACCTGTTACACCTGTGACATCAGAACTGTCATCTTCACGTGTCTTACATTTACGAGTTAGATCATCAGGAGTGGGTTTTCTCCTGAAGTTGCTCCTATGTTCAGTAGAATGGACCCCGGCAATAGGGTCTTGAGTACAAATCTGAAATGTAGCTAAACTATCAAACAATAATGAACTATAAAATGCTGAAGTGTTAGTATTGTGACACATACCAAATTCTTTCATATTCCAGTAAGTAAGATTAAACAAAACAGGTATACGCAAAAACTGTAAGTTATTAATTAATAAACCTGGGAGGGCAGTGGCTGTTAGACCACTACCGGGACCAGGGGTATGCTTTGGACATTCCAAAAGCTGTTTATCAGTGGATGGTAACACAGAGAGGTACATGGCTGCAGAAGCCATATGGTGTACAGCACAAAATTTCCAAACAGAATCCTTAGACAAAAAATTACAGTACAAAGGATCAATAAAGGCAGTAATGTTGTACAAACCAGAATGTCTTAATGCAGTTTGTAACAAGGACAGAGAACCATTTGGGGATAATTTAGCATTGGGCCAACCCTGGAAAGTTCCTTTGGAGAGTTTGGCCACAGGGAGAATTTGTCCTTGCGATCTGGTTTGCCACTCAATTTGTAGGGTAGATTTATCAGGCGCAACAACCGAGGCAGTGAGGTAAGCATCGTAACCTTCCTGGACAGTGATCAAACTATCTGGTATATTGATGGATACTCCCTCTGGAGGAGGTGCTGGAGGATTGAGGTGTCATAGGAGGTTTGGTACCGTGCCTTGGATGCAGGGGATAACTCCTGAGATGAGGAGATAATGGAACAAGATAGCCATCTTGTCAGTGTATCTGACAAGGAAGATCAAAGATTAGTATGTTAGTACTATTCCGCCCAATGGGGTGAGGAAAAGTAGTTAAGCTCCTTTATACAGTTTCAGCTGGTTTGCATGTAACCATTTGTCAGTCAACTTATTGTTATGCAGGAGTCTAACCTGATAGACTGCCGGACTGAGCTTGTTGACCATGAGGTAAGGGCCTTCCCACTTGTTGGAGGAGTGGGTGGGATGTGCAAATCGGAATACTATTACCTGATCTCCAACCTGCCAATCCACTTCTTGTGCATGTTTGTCAAACTGTATTTTGGATTGTTGCTGGGCCTTGCCCATGCAGTTGGCAGCATACAAGTGTGTGGGTATGAGGTCTTTTCTGAGTTTTTCCACATATTGGTCTACAGATACACGGTCTGCAGTGGGGGTGTGCAGGTCAAACAGGTGTTCAGGTAATCTCATCTGTCTTCCAGTCATCACCTCAAAGGGTGTGAGCTGGGTGGTGGCTGAGGGTGTACCCCTAATTGCCATAAAGAGTAACGGCAGTAGGGAATCCCAGGTTTTGGGACTGTCCTCAATGAATTTGGAAAGCATTTGCTTAATCCTTCTGTCGGCTCTTTCTACTTGACCTGACGATTGGGGGTGGTAAGGTATGTGAAACTTCTGTTGAACTCCAAGGAGTTCAAGGGATTCTTTCATCAACTCACCTGTAAAACTGGTTCCTTTGTCAGAGTCTACCTTGAGAGGTAGGCCCCTCCCGGAGAAAATCTGTTCTACCAGGATTTTGGCAGTGGTCTTTGCAGTGCATGTCTTATTGGGGAAAGCCTCAACCCACTTGGAGAAGAGATCAGTTACCACAAGAGCATACTTATTATTTCTGCTGGTGTTGGTCAGAGGGCCAATAAAATCAATCTGTATGGCATGCCAAGGGCCAGAATGTCGTTGTGGTAAGAGTTTGGCATTTCGTTTGGTAGGGATGGGGTTGTTTTGCGCACAAACGAGACAGCTATGTACTGCTTGACATCTTTGGTGACACCGGGCGGTGGTCTTAAGCTTTTGGAGGGTATTTTCCACTCCCTGGTGTCCACCAGTGGGTGCATCATGCACTTGGTGCAAGAATTTGGATCTCAGGTGCCTGGGGACCACCCACAATTTGGTGGTGGAATCAGCTGGTTAGTACCAGATGAGCCTGTCATCAGGTGACAAGTTTTAACTTACCTTCATGCATCCGGTAGAGGTTATGTGTGGGAAGTTTCTCTTCGGTACTCTTGTCAAGGAATCTGAACACTTCTTTAAGTTCAGTATCAACATGTTGGGCTGCTGAGAGGTCCAAGAGGGAAAAGAGTTCAGGTTTCTTCCTGAGTGCTGCAATCTGTATGGCCGCATTGGCCTCTGGATGGTCCATCATCCAGGTGTCCCCCCCTCGGGCCCCTTTCTTGGCAAGGGTGTCTGCTGTGTCACTGAAGGCATGATAGCAGTCATGGAGAGAATGAGCTTTGACTTTATGTACATAGAGTTTGTATGTAAATTTCTGTGCCAGTGAATGTATGTATATTACCAATTCCTTGTACGTCACTGGGCTGCCATCAGAGGAGAGGAAGGAGTTCTTCTGCCAGAAAGGAAGAAATTCTGTAAGAGAACAACAAACCCAATTAGAGTCTGTAAAAATTATAGTATCCTCAGTCCCATGCTGGATAAACTCGAGGGCACAGGCCACCGCTGCCATCTCTGCATATTGTGATGATGCTACACTACAGCGCTTAGATATTTTGACAGTGTATCCATAAGGGTAAATCACTTGGATACCCATCCCTGCAATTTGTTCTCCCTGATAGTAGGATGCTGATCCATCAGTAAAGACGCAACACAAAGCGGTATTATCACGTATTTGTGGCGTGGCAGGGAGGAAGAGACCTGGATCCGGAAGATCAGGTGACTGCAGTGTACAGTCATGGGGTTCTCCTTGGAAAAGGAGTCCATGAGCCAGCATAGATGGAATTTTTGTCGGTTGTACCTGTATGTCTCTATCCTGGAGAAGAAGTGACCAGTGTGTCAGTCTGGTGTTACAGACTGACCCATCCTTCACTGTCTGAGAGCAGAAAGATAGTTGGGGTGTGGTTGGTGTTGATGATCAGTGGAGAGTACCCAATGATATAAAAGAAGTGCTTGACAGCTCAGTAGGTGGCCAGAAGGTTCCTTTCACAAAGGCCGTACTTCTGTTCCACTGGGGTTAAGAGCTGTGATGCATATGCAGTGGGTCTCAGGGTGTCATGAACCTTCTGGGCCAGCACTGCTGACATGGCAGTGTCAGAGGTGGTGCATTCCAGATGGAATGGTAGTGCTGGATTGGGGTTGACCAGAGCTGAGGCAGAGGCCAAGGCCTGCTTCAGTGACATCACAGCCTGGGTGTGTATAGGGCCCCAAGTCCATGGGATGTCCTTCTTGAGTAGCTCATACAGAGGAGCAGCTTTCTGAGCAAAATCACAAATAAAATCTCTCGAATAATTCAGCATATCTAGAAACCTTTGAACAGCTGCCACGCTGGTGGGCAATGGCAAGTCTTGCAATCCCTGTACCTTCTTCCAGGTAGGGCTTCGACCTTGGTCAGTTATTTTTAGACCTAGAAAGAATACTTCTTTCTGACATAGTTGTGCTTTTGC
Source organism: Neoceratodus forsteri (assembly GCA_016271365.2). Classification (NCBI taxonomy): domain Eukaryota; kingdom Metazoa; phylum Chordata; order Ceratodontiformes; family Ceratodontidae; genus Neoceratodus; species Neoceratodus forsteri. The sequence continues at coordinate 612,185,642 of CM028135.1, forward strand.
TGGATTGCATTTCAGGCCTGCTCTCTGGATGAGAGTCAGTAGTTCGTCCAAGAGATCCAGATGTTCCTGTGTGGCTGTTGCCAGCAACAGGTTGTCCACATATTGCAAGAGACATTGGGGAGTAGAGAAACTCTCGAGGGCATCCATCATGTGCAGATGGAACAGGGACGGACTATTATGGAATCCTTGTGGCAAGCAAGTCCCCATGTACTGTCTTCCTTCGAAGGTGAAGGCAAACTTATATTGACTCTTAAGGGCCAATGATAATGACCAAAAACCATTGGAAATGTCCAGGGCACTGAACCATTTCAGGTCAGGGGTCAAGAGTCGTAGCACATCAGGTGCGGATGCCACAGTTGGGGAACAACTGGGGGTGAGCTGATTCAGTTTCCTGTAGTCAGTATTAAGTCTCCAGGCGCCTGTGGATTTTTTCACGGGCCACACTGGGGAGTTGGCAGTAGAAACACAAGTTCTGATGACTCCTTGCTTGAGGAATGACTTGATTGTTTCTCTAAGGGAAGGCAATGCCTCAGTTGGAAAAGGGTATTGCCTTTGCCTCTCATGTGCTGGGCCTGGCACTTCGATGACAGTGTACATTCTGCCACAGTCATGTTTGTTAATTGCAAATGCCTCCAAATGTCGTTGCAAAATGGGGAGAAGCTTTGGGAAAAGTTCATGAGTTTTGAACAAATCTATGATGCCATACTCCTTGTCATTGGCAGATATCGTTGCCACTACATGTGAATCAGGAATCAAAATGGTATGATATTGACCCTGAATCTGTATCAGTAGCATGTTAGTTAGATCCACCACACAGCCATGTGGCGCAAGGAAGTCAATTCCTACGATACTAGGATGATCATGCATTACCATTAGTTGGAAGGTGTGTGAGGCCTTTAGATGGCCTAGCTCTACCGGTAGGGGTAGAGAACGGTATGCAGGTAGCCTAGTACCATCAACTCCTGACATGTTGGTCCTCCATCTGGTGGACCAAGGGGATGTGTCTGGATGTTCATCATGTAGCACAGATACAGCTGCGCCTGTATCTAGCAAGACTACTAGTAGGCGGCCCCCGACCTCAGCCTCGGTGCAGGGCCTTCCGTTTGTATCCAAGACTAGCTTGTTTACAATCCGGACTGGGGCCTGTAATTGTCAATAAGTATTGCTGGGAGCATGGAGAGGTTGGGCCTGACTTTTGTGAATCACTTCACCATGCTGCACTGATGCTATATAGGGAGGAGCTTCTGGGTTCAGGCCTGTATGAGCCTGAGGGCCTACACCACCAGTGTCCCCATTACCCGTTGGGGTCTGGGTCACCGGTTGTACCGCCGCAAGGGCCTGTGCGGAAACAGTATCTGCTACAGAGCGCACTTGTCCCAGGAGCTCTCAGAATTTCCGATTCTCTTCGGCTATCTCCCTATATGAAGGGCCTGTTCTTTTTTGTTGTGGTTTACCTTTACCCTTATGCTTTTTATACTTATGCCAATTCCGGTTCCCACCCCACTGCTGTTGCTGTTGTTGTTGATGGGTCTGTTGGGGGTGTTGGTTATCAGCTGGAGGGACTTGCTGGTGTTGGGCCTGTCCTTCCACAGTGTAGTGCATCGTGGCCTCTGGAGCAGGCTCCACGGCGACTACCTTCTTGGAACCGGAGCCCAGATCACGGATATAGAGTTGGTAAACTCTCTCGGTTTTCCGAAGGATGTTGGCAAACCTATCCGTATTAGGGTAGGTGGTTGGCTCTACCTTTTCTCGTACTGCTGGAATCATGTTCCCAAGGAACAGGGTCTTATATTCAATAAGATCTACATCCGCAGCTTCTTGTGCCAAGTGCTTTCCTGCTCGGAAGGCCATCCAAAGTCTCTGATGGTAAGTCGCTGGACTTTCCTTTGCATTCTGTTTTACAGGATATGCAAGCATCACTCCTACTACACCTGGGCTGTGAGCAGAAATGAGCTCAGCTGCAACCTCATCAAAGGTGGTGTTCCCATCCTGGCGGATGGCATTGGGGAGTTTGGTCCACAAACTAGGATCAATGGTTTGGCGTAGTATTTGGACCTGGTATTCTGCAGCGAGGCTAAGCATCTCGTATTTAGAACGCACCTTTTCTAAGTGACAGCTGAGGCTGTCGGACGGATTCATCCGACCGATGCTGTCAGCTATTTGCTGAACAGAGTAGGCCATTTATAGGAGATTACTGGGTCGATCAGGCAGAGGTAGATTGTCTCGGGCGCCCGTCCAGGGTGGCCCGAGCTGCAGCCTCAGTGCGGACAGTACCCTCCTGAGTGCCAGCTTTCTGCAGAAGCTGCCTAATCTGGGTTTTAATGGCCCGCTTACTTCTCTCAGGAAGAGGTACATTGCCTATCGCAGTTTCAATCATCGTTTCTATCTCTTGCCCATCTTCCACATTAATAACAGCTATCGGTGGTGCCGTCAGGACCAGGCCTAGGCCTGCTCCCTCCCCCCCATCATGGGGGCCACCATGTTGGCATCTCCCATTATGGGCGTCACGACGTCGATGACGTACGACATGGTGAGGGTGGAGTGGGGACCCGCCATGTTGTGGATGGCTGGGTGGGGTCTTTGGGCCATAGTAGGGGTGTGACTGGGCGTTGTATTGAGAGATGTTGTCATCTGACGCCTCCCCTTCAGATGACGTATGTAAGGCAGGGGCTACTCCTCCCATTGCTTTAACGTGGCCAGCCAGAACCTCCCACTGATGGCGCAGTTTTGCCATCTTGGTTTGACATTCAGCGTGACTCACACTTGCAACATCCATATCAACCTCATCTTGCTTTTGCAACACTCTATACACGGCACTCAGTTTGCGATTGTCCCTAGTAGCCACTTCTAAGTCATTACGTACCTGGTTCATTTCGTCCTGTAGCTCTCCCATCTCCTCACTCAACTGAGCATTTGTAGCACTTAGCAAATCATTCATTTGCAATGCCTGTCCCTTATCCTGTCTCAAACTTTCACACTCCTGCTTCAACATACACAGTTCCTGTTCTCCAGCTTGAGCTGAATGATGCAAAAGTGAATCCTTTTCATTCCGCAGAGTTTGGAGCTCAGACTCCAAGTTCTGCTGCAGTCTAACACATTCTGTTTCCTGCAAACCCATCTGTTGTAAGAGATGAAATTGCAGATCAAGGATTCAAACTCGCTCGAGGCTTCCAGAGCAGCATAGAGAGCTGCACCATCAACCCTTAGCTTGAGTGCTTATTGGCTGATTGTCCTGCCCATGTGCTGAGGTTGAAATCCCCAGTATAGTTTTCGAACTGACTTGCGTCCCCGCAAGTCAGCCCATCCTCCATGGCAGGTGAGGAAGTTTGAGACATCGAGTCTCAGTTCTGCGCAGATATTTGATACGGTGGCCATTCTGTGGGAGGGAACGAAAAATCAAACAGTGAAAAAGGTGCCGTGCTGTGTATCAATCAACAGCAGGAGCACTTTATACACAGCTGGGTTACTGTAAAAGTTGTTGACTGACAAATCAAAGCTGTAATGGAGTGAGTCGAGTCAGCATCGACCACACCCGAAAGGATAACAGCCAGACTTTGTAAGTGACTACAAACTGGTTTAAAACGGGAGAGGTGATACGGGAATGTACACCTACTGTCCCTATGGGAAAGGGGAAAAGTTCCAGCAACAAGTGAAAACTTACAAACACCAAATATCGCCTGCACACGGTCACCAATTTGTTAGGAGCTCTAAACCTCACTTTCAGGTTCTTGGCAATATTGGGAACGCGAGTAATCACAGACACGTTGCATAAGAGTAATAAACAAGTTTATTACTACCAAAAGGATAAATCACAGTTGCCCTAAGCAGTTCTTACCAATATGAACTGGGAGCCAGTGCTAAGTGTTCCCTATACCTCAAGGTTTCTCTGTGTCTCCTGGGATCTCTGAGGTACAAGACTAGTGTATTACATTATATACCTATGATACTTACCATGGTTACTGTAAGACAGAAACATTTCTAGTTACAGAGATGAGCCCTGTTGGCTAAATTAGAGGTGGCTCCACGGTCCAAGATAACATTATACAATTTTGTATAGTCATCAGTTTATGAACAAAAGAGTTCTTATACAGAGTCTTACATAACTCAGTGTAGTAGTACAAATCACCAAAAGGTGGCAATGCTGACTTACATATCATAATTACTCCAAGGACACAGATGCCTTGGCATCTTGCAAGTAAAATACACAGAAAATACATAGAAGAATATATGTATTAGCAAGCAAAGTGTATTACAACAATATGCATTCATATCCTGACATCTGCTCTTGTATGGTAGATGCCCTTAGCCCTATATGTTAGTATAACATATACCTACATGCTAGCTGTCTATGGTGTACCTCTGAGGGTACCAATTAGGGTGCAGAGACCTCGTGTAACAGCGGCACTGGCATGCGAGAAGATTGAGAGAGCATATAGCAGTTGCAGCAGTAACACACCTTTCGCAACAGCAATCCTGGTGGCCGGAGTAAGGGAGTGGCGCACTCTGTAGGCCACACCAATCTTTGAGTTAACTGAGCGACAGACCTCATTGACATGCGCAGCAAAATCCAGAGCCAGGTCGAGCATTACCCCCCAGGTATTTGAAAGATAATGTGTTGGAGACGGGAGACCCATCGCCACCACGGACCATAAGATTGGGGGCCATGGTCGGTACCCGTCTAGAAGAGCCAAAAAGCATGGCCTGGGTCTTAGACAGGTTTAAGACTTGGTAATTGGAGGAGAACCAAGATTTGAGGCTCTGAAAGGCAGGCGATAATTGTTGATTTAGGTCGGTAATAGACTTAAAGGCAGAGTAAAGTACCAGATCATCCGCATACAAGATAGTATTAGAGCGTGGGAAAGGGCTGGATATCATTAATAAAAAAAAAGAAAAGAGCAAGGGCCCAAGAATTGAACCCTGAGGGATGTCAGAGGTGACTGGGGCAGGGGCAGAGAGAACCTTACAGAAGGAGACAGTCTGAGATCAATTTTCAGATAGCTAGCAAACCATGATAGGGTGGAGGCAGAGGCACTGAGAGATTGCAGTTTGTCAAGTAGTAGGGGGTGATGTACCATGTCAAATGCTTTGGAGAGATCGATGAACATGGCTCCAGTGAGTAAGCCTTTGTCCATATTGCATTTTACGTCATTGGTGAAGTGGGTAAGAGCAGTAGTTGTGCTGTGCCCAGCCCTAAAGCCATGTTGAAAAGGGGACTGAAGGTTAGAGTGGAATAGCTACTGAGAGACCTGACGATGCACAACTTTCTCCAGCAGCTTACTGAGCGTAGGCAGGAGAGAAATGGGATGATAGTTTGACAGGATTTTGGGATCGCCTTTCTTAAACACTGGTATAGTCCTCGCAGTTTTCCAGACCGAAGGGACAGAGGCTGAGCTGACTGAGAGGTTGAAAAGCCTGGTAACCATTTCGGCGAGATGAGAGGCAAACTGCCTAAAGATCCTAGGATCTATACCATCAGGACCTGCACTGTCGTAAGCAGGAATAGTCCTAAGTAACTTAAAGACTTCCTGGTGCGTAACTGGGGTCAGCACTAGAGTGGTGGGAGCTGTCGCAGGCGTGGAAGGGGGGACCTGGGGAGTAACAGGGGGAGAGGTGGTGGGAAGAGAGGAAAAGAGGGCATTGCAGGCACTTGCTACAGTGAGGGGATTGTTGCAGTGGATATCATTGATGAGCATTTCATTTGGAGTCAGAGTCTTATTATTCCTGAGAATTTCCTTAATTTGAGCCCAGTTACGTTTTGGGTTTGAGACAGAGGCACTGAGCAGGTTCCGGTAGTACATACTCTTGGCAAAGCAAATCTCCTTTTTGCAAGTGTTGCGCAACGACCTGTAGGCATCAAAGTCAGCCTGAAGGGAAGAGGATTTCCAGACCAACCAGAGTTTATCCCTATGTTTCAGCAGCTGGAGTAGGGGGCGCTTAAGCCATTTTGTGACCTTTCCTTTTAGCCTACGCGTGGTAACAGGGATGTGTAGGTTCTGAAGAAAGAGAAGGGTAGCACTGAATACTCAGTTGCGCAGTTGATATCATTGGTCATGTAGAGAGGGGACTGGTCAACCTGGTTTAAATCACATAGAAAAGCAGCAGGGTTGAGGTTGGAGAAGTTGGAAAAAGATAGTTTTGGGGGGAAGGAGGGAGGATAGGAGTCCCAAACACAGAAAACAGGGCAGTGATTGCTGACAGAGTCAGGAAGAACACCAGCACTCGGGAAGTTCTCCTTCCTATTAGTCAGGATCCAATCTAAGAGGGTGTTGGAGGAGCCCTGGTGAGAGATTCTAGTGGGAGCCTGGATTAATTGAGCAAGGTTGGCCTTACTGATATTGGATAATAGGAGAGAGGAACAAGGTCCGTCCCAGTCCTGGTTAAAATCTCCCAAGCAGATAACCTAATTTTTCCCTGACACTGAAGGCACCAGCTCAATAAATTCCTCAAGACTTAGACTGGAGTGTTTGGGAAGCATGTAAACACAGAAGATGTGTAAAATCTTGACACCCCCAAGCAAAAGGCGGGAATGAAGAACCTCACAATTTGTCAGGGAGGGACCCTGCAAGATAGAGATGTTAAGATGAGATCTGTAGTACAGGGCAAAGCCACCACCTCTTTAGAGCTAGGGCTTTCAGCCCAAAGCATATTGTAGCCCAGGATGGAGCAGAAGGAGTCAGCCATAGATGGCTTCAGCCATGTTTCGGAGAGGGCTAGGATGTCAGGGTTGTTAGCTCTTACCCAAGCCTCAAGATCTGGGATGTTGGCCGTGAGGCTCCTGGTGTTAAGGTGAGCAAAGGTGAGACAGGAAGATTTTGGCAAGCAATAAGCGGGCTGAGACTGGGTAGTATTAGCAAAAGTGGGAGGGCCAGGTTTGGCTTCAATATCACTAGCCAAGGTGAGGGACAGGGTTATTATCCATAACGCTGCAGTCAGCATCGCCTGAGAGGCACATCCAGGGAAGATAGAGAACTGCTGCAAGATATTTTTTTTTTTTTATTTTTATTTATTGAAATATTCAGAAAGACCTTTGAGTCAGCGACTCATTTACAAAGGTTCTACCTCATACATACATATATACCTAAGCCCCTTGAGATCTATTGCTAAGCCCTGGCAAGGGTGAAGGATAAGGGCCAGACCCCACGAATAAGTTTGAGTAGCAGAAATTTCCAAGAGAGTAGGTATGGCAATTTGAGGGAGGCACAGAAGGCAGAGCAGAGAGTTCAAGAAGAAATAGCAAGGAGAGACCTATCATGAGGGGGAGTAAGGCCCACAAATTCATGGTTACAAGGTGTATAGGCAGGGGTGGTTAGGGGGAGAGAGAATGGACAGTGAAGAGGAGAGGCGAGTGGAAAGAGCAAGGGATGAGTACTGAACTCTAATTAACAGGTAACAAAGAGAAACAGAAGTAGTAGCAATCAGTGGGACACTGAGAGGCAGGTAAATCAGTAAATAAATTAATAAGCAGATGTACAGAGAAACAGCAGCAGGGCCAAAAAGTGAGGTTGCACAGCAAGGGTGGGAGGAGGAAGTGCCAAGCAACTCCACCAGGAGAGGACAGATAGGGGAGATTTGCCTCAGGGGCTCTGATGCAAAGAACGCTATAGAAATGTTAAGAAGAGATCAGACGACCTCTAGTGGGGAAGATGTATAAGGAGCAAACGAGAAACTCGGGAGATAGAAAAAAAAATAGAACTCTCATGAGAGGTTTTTACCTATATAACTAACACTAGCTAAGGGTGGAGGATATTGGGGGGGCAGTCGCACAGTGACTGGGGTTTTCACCTAGGCAGCTCGCTAAAACTAAGCTGAGAGCCAGTGCAGTCCAGGAGCAAAGAAACACCGCCAACTCAGACGAACTAGCCAGCCTGCCCAGATTCCTGCGTAGCTGTAGCCTTTAGGAAAAAATTACAAACAGGCAGCAGCTACATTGTGCACAAATTAATTTTAAAGGATTCGGCCAGATCAGCAAAGCAAGAGTGACAGGAATGCTGGCTGTTCTCAGCAGTAGCAGCAAAGTAATAAGCACACTGTTACCAAAGTTCTTAAATGGGCTGAATTAATTTAAAGAAAGTTGTAGAATGAAGGTAAAGTGTCTGGGGAGATACTCTCAGCAGTTAGAGCCGAATTTCCAGCCAGGATGCCCCCAAGTGCGAGATTTGGTCGCAATAAAAAGGCGCCAAATTTCAAACTAGGTAGACAAAGGAATTTGTGAGCGTGGTCTCCAGCATACCTGGACAGTGACGGCAGGGCGGGTGGGAGCAGCTTCACAGGCAGTCCAGCCACAGTGATTATCTGGAAGAAAGAAAGGAGTGTAGGTCAAAATAAATATCCAGTACGGGGTGGGGAGGCAAGGCAGAGAACGCAGAGTCAAAAGGATAGGGGAGGAGCAAGGAGAAAGAGTCAGGATGAGAAAGGACAGAGAGATTCAGTAATGGCAGATGTTTAAAGAAATTAGCAAGGAAGAAGAAAGATAAACTGTCATCAAGTCTTAGGGGAACAGACAAGTAAGCCTAGTAGAGCAGGCACTAGATTTAATTATGACTAGGAACAGTACCAAAAATAAGGCTGTAACAATCTTACATCTAGGCAGGTAATACTACAGAACAGAAAATGGTGAATAAAATATACAGAAATGCAGTTTGACCAATATTTCAAATATTTCTGGTTATTTCTTTCACCTAGGCAGCTCGCTAAAACTAAGCTGAGAGCCAATGTAGTCCAGGAGCAGAGAAACACTGCCAACTCGGACAAACTTGCCAGCATACCCAGAGATTCCTGCGTAGCTGCAGCCTTTAGGAGAAAATTACAAACAGGCAGCAGCTCCCTTGTGAACAAATTAATTCTAAAGGATTCGGCCGGATCAGCAGAGCAAGAGTGACAGGAATGCTAGCTGTCCTCAGCAGTAGCAGCAAAGTAATAAGCACACTGTTACCAAAGTTCTTTACTGGACTGAATTAATTTAAAGAAAGTTGCAGAGTGAACGTGAAGTGTCTGAGATACTCTCAGCAGTTAGAGATGAATTTCCATCCAGGATACCCCCAAGCGTGAGATAGTGGTCGCGATAAAAAGGCGCCAAATTTCAAACTAGGTAGACAAAGGAATTGATGAACGCGGTCTCCAGCGTACCTGGACAGTGAAGGCAGGGCAGGCGGGAGCAGCTCCACTGGCAGTCCAGCCCCATGGGTTATCTGGACAGTGATGGCAGGGTGGGCGGGAGCAGCTCCACGGGCAGTCCAGCCCCAAGGGTTATCTGGACAGTGATGGCAGGGTGGGTGGGAGAAGCTCAATGGGCAGTCCAGCCCCAGGGGTTATCTGGACAGTGATGGCAGGGCGGGCGGAAGCAGCTCCATGGACAGTCCAGCCCCAGGGGTTATCTGGACAGTGATGGCAGGGTGGGCGGGAGCAGCTCCACGGGCAGTCCAGCCCCAGGGGTTATCTGGACAGTGATGGCAGGGCAGGCCAGAGCAGCTCCACGGGTAGTCCAATCCCAGGGTTATCTGGACAATTCTGGCCAGCTTGGCTGGGGCAAAGATGACAGGTCCAAGCCAGTGAAACTGAGGTAGGCTGCTGGAATGGCATTTGGAGAGGCTCCCTGCATGTGAGTTGCTCTATAGGGGTTTGCAGGAGTGATGCACTCAGTGGTGTCAGACTTTAAGCACACTGTCTTTACTGCAGTATGAGAAAGTTTGGTACTTGAGGCTGGCTGCTCAGTGTGGGGACGTCTTGATAATGCATCAGCATCAATCCTGCTTTTGCCACTGTGGTATACTAAGCTGTAGTTACAAGTCAATAAAGCAGTCGGTCACCGATGTCCAGCTGCATCTAGTTTTGCTGTGACGTTCACATAAGTGAACAGGATGTTATCTGTCCTTACTGTGAACTGGGCCCCATACAAATAATCATGAAACTTTTCAGTGACTGCCCACTTGAGGGCCAAGAATTCTAGTCTGTGTACAGGATACAGTTTCTCCAATGGGTTCAAACTGCGACTTGCAAATGCCACTGGATGAAGTCCTTCCAGGTGCTCCTTGTGCAGGACTACTCCCGGTCTACTCAAACTGATATCTGTGTGCAATATGTCGGGTTTCATGAGGTCTGCAAATGCTAGCACTGCACTGCTTTGAAATAAGAATTGGCTGTAAGATGCACATGTTTTGATTGATGATTGATTGCTTAAGGTGTAGCTGCATTAAATGAATATTTGCTTGATTATATATTTTATCTTAAATAACTGTATGGCTGGATACTTATAACGATCTAACACAGGAACACCTCGTAAAATTGGACTTGTCCTAATGGTGTTTGAAATGAGCTGTCATTTTATATCCTGTCTAAAAATAAAGGTTTATACTACTACTACTACTAGCACTGGCGCCTCACTCAGGCATTTAATAATCTCTCTGAATGCTGTTTCACATTGCTTGGTCCATCTGGCACCAAAGGGTTTGTTTACTTTCCAGTACTATGTTGGGGGGGCTGCTCCTCTTGGAACAGGCTTTCTTCTTGTTGGTGGGTGGGTACCCCTGGGCGAGATCATTCAGAGGGTGGACAACAACTGAGTAGACTTTCACAAACCTCCTGTAGTATCCACAAAAGTCGAGGAATGATTGCAGGGTCTTAAGATTGTGTGGTCAGGGTCACGTGGTTAAAGCTTTGACTTTTGCTGGATCTGTCTCTACAAAATTCATGGAAACAATGTGGCCCATGTACTTAACTGATGGCTGGCAAAACTGGCACTTACCAATGGACACTTTCAGGCCAAACTTCTCCAACCTGTCCAACACCTTCATAAGTCTTGTTTCCTGTTCCTCCAACATCTTCCCAAACACTATTAAATCATAAATATACGAGTACTTCCAGCACATGCATGTCTCCCACTGCTTTCTCCATCAATCTCTGAAAGTAGCTGGGGCCTCCGATATGCCTTGGGGCATCTTCTCGAACCGGTAGAATCCCAGAGGGCAGATGAAGCCTGTTTTCTCTTTATCTTCCTCTGCCATGGAGATCTGATAGTAGCCACTGTGCAGGTCAGGTACAGAAAACCATCTACTCCCTATCAAGCTAGTCAAGGCATTTTCAACTCGAAGCATGGTGCACTGGTCAGGCACAGTCTTCTTGTTCAGAATGTGGTAGTCTATACATATCTGTATGGTTCCATTTTTCTTTCTGGCCACCACAATGGGTGAGGCGTAAGGACTTCTGGATTCCTTGATGACCGCCCCCACCAGAAGCTCCTGGAGAAGGCACTGGACATCTTCTATGTACCCATGGGCCAATCTCCAGGATCTCGGACAAAAAGGACAGTCATCTGTAAGGTGAATGTCATGCTCTTCTCCACGGGGGAATCCCACGTCCCACTCATGTAAAGAGAGCACTTTCTGGCATTTGGCTAGCTTGTTACTTAAACTCCACCAGTAAGGATCAGGTATGGGTGAGTCTCCAAAGTCAAACAGTCCAGGGTCAATCTCAGTAGCAGTGGCCACTTCAGGGTTCACTTCAGTGTGTCACTGTCAGCATAGAAGATATTTGCCAGCACTCAGCCCTTCCTCAAGATGATGGGCTACTCTGTCTTGTTCTTCACCCTTACAGTCGGTCATCTCAGCAAGGGGGTAACAGGTGGTGGCATAACTCCTCTCTGATCCATCAGTCTTTGTGGTAGACTGTTTGGCTGGGGCATCAATGATGAGTGTGGGTCCGGCTGTCTGGCGCTTGAACTCTGCTATACTGATCACTCAACATGGTGCATTGGGCGGCAAGACTACTTCCTTGCTCTCAACTCTGCAAATCAATTCAGCGTGCTCATCTGTCACTACTGTCTGTGGGGATGACAAGTTTCAGGGTCACTTTTTTCACGGTAGCTTGCAATGTTAGACTCTGTAAGCTCTGTTCTTTTGGCACAGTTGAGCCAGCTTCTGAAACATGTCTGCACTGGATCCAGTTAACACAGGGGTGTCATTCATGGCCTTGGATTTGGGCAGATCAGTGCTATGGCATTAATTTTGTGTGCCACTTCTTTACCCGCTCTGGGAAAATCAAACTGCACAACACAATAACCGTCATAGGGATAGCTGGTGTCACTCGGTCCCCACAGGGACCTTTCAAAGATAGGAGAGGCAGGTGTTTTAAGTGGCTGTTGTAGAAAGCACAGTGAATAACAGTAACTTGTGATCCAGTGTCAAGTAACGCATTACAAGGTTATCCTTCAATAATGATTTGAATGTCTGCTCTGGGGCCCAGTAGCCTTGAGGGCAAGTTGCTCCCACAAGGGATTTCAGAGTCAGTCCATTTCATGAAGCATTGGACTGTTGGAGACCAAGGTTGCTCCCCACTGGGCTCCGCTGTTGTTCCCCTGAGACTGTTGGTGTCTTCACCATTTCTGCTCTATAAGCTGCTGGTTTTTGGGCCTGCTGCACCCTTGTACGAAATATCCACTTCTCCACAGTTATAACAGAATAGTCCTTCTCTGGGCAATGTTGAGAGTTGAGTCCTGATCCTTGTGGCAGAAGATTTCAGTGGGTGTCCATGATCAGGTAACAAGCAGTGAGCTTGTGGATGAGATGTCTGTGCTATCTGTAAGGCTTTCATATACTCTTTGTTTTCTTTCAGCTCAGTACCCACGTCAGGGGCATCACTCAACTCTTTGCGTCTGTCCACTAGTGGGTGCAGGGGTCGCTTTCCCTGTGAGTGCCCGTATGGAGTCTGCAATGTCTTATTCTGCTTCCTCTCCCCTTACTTCATCCAGTAGCTGTCGAATGTTCAGAGGATCTGCTCTGAGGTCATTCAACGTGAGAGATATCAAGGTCGGAATTCACAGCTGCTCTCAGGATCTGGTCCAGTCTCATCTATGCCATCTGATCAGGGGTCACGCCTCCAGCTTCAGTAATTTTTTTTTAATCACAGTTTCCACTCGGGTTATATAATGAGACAACTATTCTCCCACTTTCTGCATGGTGGCCACCAGCTGGAAAATTAGGTCTTCCTTTTGCTCAACTGTTTTAAACATACTCTTGAGCACAGCAAGGTGGTCACTTGCAGTTCACTTTGACTGGCTGGCACATAAGGAACGAATGACGTCCACAGTCATACTCCACAGGCTCTCTACAATTCCTTTGCACTTCTCATCATCTGAACATTTCCACACTAAGGCGCATCACAACCACCCTAAACAAGGCCTGTCGGCTGCTCACTGGAGCTCAAAGACGTACTCATACATGTCAGCTCTACACTGAAACAGGATGGTTGCAACTCTCAAATCGCATGAGGTACCTCACATGCTTGATGGCAAAAAAATCCATCTTGGGCCGCACTCCGCCGGGTATCCAAGACCTACTTTGCCCGAATACCAGCATCCATCCCACCAGAAGATCGAACACCAGCCTCCAGGTCCCCAGATGCCGGACCACACAGGGCCAAAGATCTTTTGCCTATCGTGCCCCCAGCTGGTACAATGCCCTGAGCTCGCTCATTACATCCTCCACATCACTAGGAGCTTTCAAATCTATGCTTTACTCTCACCTCTCAGCCTCTAGCTCCTGTGACTGCCTTGACTAATGATTCTTCCCTCATGGCTGTTTTTACTGTTTTACATCCTCCTCCTCCTCTGTTCCTTTCTTGACAAAGTCATCTAATTACCTCTAACTACTCTAAGTCTGCTCCCCTCCCCATATCTCCTCCTACCCTTCCCACCTTGACCATTCCTCCAATGTTTTGTTTTTTTCCTGTGATGTACTGTATTGCACTGGCTTATTGAAACCTTTATAATTTGCTGACCATTCTATGTAACATGTCTTGTTTGTTTGTACATTGATGACGTGGAACCTTTGTAAAAGAGCCATTGGCTCAAAGGTAATAATTCCTAGAACAATAAACTAAACTAAACTAAAAACTAAACACTTGTTTTATCTGCGTGGCCTGACTTGTCCAACTTTCATAGTCATCCTCCCCAGCAGGAGTAGGGATGGCTCCTGAGAAAGTTTGCAAATCTCCTGTGCTGTTCACAGCGCGTGACCAAATAAGGAGTACAGTCCAGTCCTCCAATCTGGAGTCCACCAGGTGCCGGAGGTACTGCCTGCATGGGTTCTTTTTCTTTGAAGAATGCTTTCACATCTTTAACAGTCTTTTCCTCAGTGGCTAACAACAACTGACTTTCTCCATCCAGTTTACTGGCTACACTGGCGGGGGAGAGGTAATGGATGACAGACTACTCCCCCGCCAAACAGGTTCCATACTGCTTCAGAACTTTCAGGTTTGATTGTGGTTGGCAGTTTGCTCACATCAGTCTCTGAATCACTCTTATTAAAGCAGTTCTGCTTTGACTCGCATAGTTGTACTTCATGTCACAAACTTTTAAATTACCCAAACATTGCAAAGCATCCAAATGCTTCAAAACAGCAGTCCTTTTGGTATCTTCAGGGATGCCTGTGAGCAGGATTGCTTTTTTCAGGTCCAGGTGCTTCCCTCTACACCAATCGTCTAACTCCTGAAGTGCCACTACAACTTTTGAACATTCTGAGAGGGAAGCGCTAAATTTTGTTTCTTCACAAAGTCACCAGTTTGGGGGACACACTTGTGGTGCAGAGATCCCAGTAATGCCTCCAGCACAAGGCAGGTTGCCATATTGGGGCCCACTGGGTTCACCTCTCCACCCCTCCCGAGGAGGCTGGCTTGGGTTTCCTAAAGGTGTGCTGCACTGGAGTAACGCGGTGAGGTGCCTGCATCTGGGCTAGTGATATGGGGTATCTGGCAACTGAAACACAAGGTTATCACCCCCCAGAAAATACATAAACTGCCTACACAGTCCCTCCTCAAAACAAATGACACGGTAAGCAATGACAGTCTTAATCCATCAAATGCCATTTTAAAACAAACAGTTTATTTAAAAGGGAGGGTATGGAAAAAATAATGAGTAGCAGGGGGAAAACGGAAGCAAGGGTGTAGCACTCTCTCTATATTCTAACTGTAGCACCAAATATTTCAAGGCAAAAAAGTTACAGCTTTAATATGGCTCAAACCAGGTTTTCATCAATATTTGCAACTGTTTTTGAATACCTATTGTTCCATAAGGTCAGTGAGCACTGCCTGCTGCATGATAGTTCATTTTAGTCACAACAGAAGTGATATTTAAACAACTGATGGACAAAAACAGCTACAAATACTGATGAAAACCTGCATGGTCGGGGACCTGACTATCTGCAAGAGCTCCAAATGCCGCACTGCCTGGTTCACCCTCCCCGTTCCTCTGAGGGTGGCCTCTTGTTGGTTCTCAGAGTGAGCCTGCGGCTTTCAGGAGATTGTGCCTTTTCCGTGGCTTCGCCTACTCTGTAGAGCTTACTCCTGGGGTATATGAGCGGCCACTTCAGTGGAAGCCTTTAAGAGAGGGCGTAAGACATTTTTATTTGAAAAAACATTTAATTTATTATAGCATGAAACACTTGATAACTGTCATTTTAGTTATTAATATCGTGATTTGTTTACTTTGAATTTGTTGTTGTTTATGCTTTATATTGTAGTGCTTTTATGTATACAAAGATGAATGTTTTATTCATATTGTATTAATAGTACAGCGTTCCGAGCCCCTGGGAAGGGGTACTTTAGAAATAAAGTATATCTATCTGGGAACACCAGGGCTTGAGGAAGAGGGAAGATGGCCTGAGAGGTCTCTATTTCAATCCACCTAAGAGATGGTTTGAGTAAGTCTGGGTTCACACAGGTAATGGCCCGTTGGATCAGTGAACCATCATGAATGAGACGAAGATTGAGGAGTCCAAATTTTCCATGGCGCCAGTTGGCCTGAAGGGTCTGTAGTTTTATCCTCGGGGCCTTCTGATCCAAGGTGAAAGCTGAGATTTGGGAATTTAGTTTCTTAAAGAGAGAGGTGGGAATTGCTACAGGCAGGTTAGTAAGAATGTACTGTAGGAAGGGCTACCATTTTCAGCGCATTCACCCAGCCCCAGATGGACACTGATATGGGTAGTTAGCAAATAGATTCTGAGTGCAGGAATGGGTGAGTGGCATAATTTGGGATTTGCTCCCATTTAATCTGTACCCTGAAAGAGCTGAATATTCTGAGATAATAGAACTCAGTGCCCGTAAAGCCATGGGTATGTTGGAAAGGAACAATGTGATATCATCCACAAAGAGTACCAATTTATTAGTTGTTTGCCCCATGGTAATGCCTGGGAAATCTGGATGGTATCGGATTCTGGATGATGGAGTTTCCACCACCAACAGGAATAGAAAAGGGGACATCCTTGTCTTGTCCATCTTGCTAGGGGGGATTCTGGGGATACTACAGAATTAGTAAGGACTGAAGCCATTGGGGCTGTGTAAATGAGTTTTACTAAGGGTATGAAGTGAGTAGGGAAGCTGAATCTGTGAAGGGCATCAAATAGGAAGACCCACTCCACCCTATCAAAGGCCTTCTCTGCATCCAGTGACAAGGAGGCAGAAGCTTGGGTTGATGACTGGCCTCCCAGATGATGTCTAAGGTCCATCGTGTATTGTCTGCTCCCAGTTGACCTGGAACAAAGTCAGCTTGGTCTGGGTGTATAAGATTACTCATCAGAGGTTCCATCTCTGGACAGTCACTTTTGCAAATATCTTGGCATCCACATTGATGAGGGATATCTGTCTGTATTGGGAGCAGAGGACACTATCATAACCTTTTTTGGGCATCAAAGTGATGAGCGCCTGGTGGAAGGAGGGTCGTAGGCTACCATGTTGCCAGACTTTGTTACAGACTTTTGCCACTTTGGGTTCCAGGACTGTTGCAAACATTGCATAGAAGTCACTTGGGTAGCCATCTAGGCCAGGTGATTTACCTCTGGCCAAAGAGAGGATGGCTCTGTCCACTTCCTCCCTGGTAACTGGGGCTGATAACTGGGGTAGATGTTCCGGTGGAATCTGAGGAAGTTGAAGACTTTCATAAAAGGAGTCCAGTTGCTCCTGCATGGGGCAGACTTCAGAAGAGTACAGTTGGGAATAAAATTTCTGAAATGCTTCATTAATTTGACTACGGGAAGTCACTTATTGGCCCTGTGGTGTATGTATTTTTGGGATATAACGTTCTGATTCCCTGGCTCGTAAGTGCTGTGCCAATAACTTACTGGACTGCTCTCCAGCCTCCCAATAAGACTGATTAAGGCAAAAAAGGGCATACTCTGTTTTGTGATGAAGACTAGCCTCTGCCTCCTGTTGTGCTGCAGCTATCTGTGATTTCAGTAGTTCCCTCTGATCTGGAGATGACATAACCAGGTGTTCTAAATGTTTTAATTCCCTTTCAGTGTTTCTAGTCTGGCTATCTCTTTCCATTCTCAGTTTAGATGTGCAGGCAATGAAAAGCCCTTGGAGCACCACTTTCATGGCCTCCCACTATGTGGCTGTGCTGGTATCAGGCATTTCATTGTTCTGAAAGTATGAAAGCAATTCCCCCTTGAGCCAGTCTACAAAGTCTGTGTTTTGTAGCAGTGAAGTACTGAAGTGCCATTTATTTCTTGGTCCAGTTTTTCTCCCCCATGCAAGGGACAGGGAGATTGGGGCATAGTCTGAGATAACAATATTTCCCTGTGTCAACCCCCATGTTCGTTGTGTCAGTTCAGTGGAGATAAATAATACTGCTGTATGAGTTGTGAACCATGGAGAAATATGCATAATCCTGTTCTTGGGGGTGAAGGGTCCTCCAGATACCCTGAAGCCCTGCCCTGTTAAATTCACGTAGCACCTGTTGGCCTTGGTGTATCTCAGTTTGGCAGCATGGGCCTGTGCGATCTAAACAGGGGTTAAGTGCTAAGTTCAGGTCTCCTCTTAAGATTATCCCTGTAGTGCTCCCTGGGAGTTCTGATAGTACTTGGGTAAAGAACTGCCTACTTGGGTTATTCGGTGCATATATGCTCTCTAGGGTAATCGAAGCACCTTGATAAGTACCTTCGACAAGCAAAATTCTTCCCTCAGAGTCTTATGTTCTTTGTGTATCCCTATTTCTAGTCCTTTGTGACACAATATTGCCACACCTCTTTCTTTGGAGGAGCAGGCATTGTGAAAGACTGACCCCACCCAGCTACAGCGTAGCCTGTTGGCTTCTGAATCAAAGAGATGTGTCTCCTGCAGGAGAGCTATATCGCACTGCATTTCTTTTAGTGTTAGTAGCATCTTGTGCCTCTTCAGTGGGCAGCTAAGCCCCCTAGTGTTCCAGGTTATAACCTGCAACGTATCAAGTGAAGCCATGGCAATCAAAGGGGTAATTATAATCTGTGTCCTCCTGCATTCCCCCCCATTTCACTGATTCCCCTTCCCCACCTCAAAAACAATGCACAAATCACACAAAGCTCTATACTAATGAATAACGTCATGAACACAGAACCTTATAAAATATGCAAACAAAAATAGAAACAATTCAAGCACAGGAACTACAGAGATAAAAAAGAAAACACTTGTACGATAGGCGATCCTTACTAGCCAAGGCAGGCTAGAAGATTCCCTTAATGAGAATCCAAGCTGGCACTTATGCCTTCACCTTCATGGAAACTGCAGATGTCAGAACAAGAGAGTGCTGGCCATCTGGCCACAGTGTTCCCCCAGTTGTTCACTTCCATGCCCCACGGGCACAGAGTGGAAAAGAGAGAACCTGATCTCCATTATCAGCAGGATGTGATATTTGCAATCCCTACAGTAAACAATTAAAGATGGGCAAATTAAAAATGTACCAGACGCTGGGGGATTGCTCCTCATGTCTGTATAGCTGTGTAAAGGGGGAAAAATGATAGAGAGATAACATTATCCAAAGCTAGAAAAAACTTTTATGAAACAGCCATCCTCTCCCATTGATTTTAGTGTCCTGACTGTTATAAGACAGGATATCAGATATTACATTACTGTACCCACATAGGGCTTTAAGATCAAATCAGTGAGCAAGAAGTTCAGCCACACATGGTTGTTGTCGATAACTCCAGTACCTTCATTACAAGGGAGTGTTGCTGTTGACTCTGAAATTTAGAGGAGGACATAGGCATTGAATGTAGCTGCCGAAGCAGGAATCAATGTCTATAGTCCTGTTGTTGTCAGCTGGTTTTCTTTTGAGAGGTATATGGGGAGTGTTGTGTAGGATTGCAGAGACCTCTCCAATCGCATTTGTTCATTTACGGATGTCTTGAAGGACACCTCAAGGCTGAGGGTGAACAGATATAGCCGAGATCCCTGGTGATGACAAAAGAGAGAAAGTACTTACATTCTGCTATTGTGGCTGGATCAGAATGCTACACTGTTACTGAAGGACAGCACAGTCAGGAAAAACAAAAAGAAAAATAATCAGAGGTGCATGTCATCAGCCACACTTTCTGATGCAGGTGGAACCGTCGGTGAGCTGGATGCCGGTCCCTGGAGTGAAGGCCTCACACTGGACACTGCTTTGGGCGATGCTGCTTTGGAAGTCACTGGTGTGGTGTCCGCATGAGTTGCTGGGCCTAGTCTGGCTTGAAAGAAAGCGTCAGCTTCTTCGGGTGTGTGAAACTGCAGGAGCTTACCCTCATAATTCACTTGGAAGATCGCTGGGTATAACAGGCTGTAAGTAAGGCCTCAATTGTAAAGTCCCTGTTTTACCTTGTCTTAGCTTTGCTGCCGGTCCAGAATAGAACGAGGGTAGTCGGGGTAAAAAGACAAGCGGACACCCGCCACGTCTATGTTTTTGAGTTCTCGAGCTTTATTTAGTATAATTTCTTTGTTAACAAAACGTGGTACTTTGAAGATTAATGGTCGAGGTCTATTATTTGCTGTGATGGTATGGACTCTTGATTCTGTGAGCCCGTTCAATCTCAAACACCCATTCTGTAAGGTCAAGCTGCAACCATGTCAGCAGATTAGGTTGAAGGTAGCGCACTGAGTCTCTCCCCTCTGTTCCCTCCAGCAGTCCCATAATTTGGATATTCTTTCGGCGTCCTCTTTCCTCCAGGTCTTCTATCTTGTTAGTAAGCCACTCAATCTGTTGTTCTGCGACCATGAGGCTCTTATCACGGTTTTCTTTTCTCTCAGAAAAGGGGACTAATTGTTGTTCTGTCACCATAACCCAGTTGGTAAGGGTGGAAAAGCTTGCCTGTATTTCTAAAACTGTGGGCCGTATTATTTCCAAGGATGATGATATTTTTTCAAAAAGGGAAGGCACCAGGTCTTCTGATGTTGGGTGACTTCATGGGGACTGATGTGCCATCTTGGTAGCCGGGATCCACGAAGTTGGTGAAGAGTTACTGATGTCCTTTTTCCACTTGGTAGACGTTTTTTTGTTCAGAAAATCAGATTGATTACTTGACATAGCTTCTTGTAATCACCTTGTTGTGTTGGAGAGCTGCAAGACACTGACGTAGGTAGTAGATGGAGGTAGATTGCTAGCAGCCAGCTGGGAGCTTGAGGTTTAAGCGGCCATCTTAGGCAGGTGCACACATAACCTCCTGCCTGTTATTTGCAATGCTCCCTCTTCCCCATCACTAAAATCCTTTCTTTGTTACTTCACTACTCACTCTTTTAGTTGCCACTGATCCTAGGCTAATCACACTGGGCCTCACTTCATACTATTCTCTCACCCTACTTTCCTGGTTTATTGGTCCACTTCTCCCTCTGACTAGTCCCCCGCTGTACTTGCAATCTCCCTTCCCTCCCTCATTTTGCTGCCATTCACACTTTGCTGAACTGCTGCTATTGGTAGTTACTGTTTTGTACGATGTACGTTGTGCTTCCTCTCAACTGTCTACTGCATAATTTTTACTTTTTATATTATTGTTTTATAACTGTAACATTACTGATGTAATTTATTTATTTTTTTTACTTACTGTTAATGCTCCATCTACACCACATCTGCTCTTTTCCTGAGGGACTCCCATGGTGACCGATCGGGATTCGCCGGGGATCGTGGAGACTTCCATTCCTCATGAGCCCTCCCTCCCTCCTTAAGTTCTCAGATTACCCCCCCCCGAGCGGGGTGGAAGGGCGGCTCACTAGCCCCCCAGCCTATGTCCAATGTTGAGTGGACTGCATCGAGGGGCTTCTTTCCAGATCTCTGGTCTCCGGTGCTGGGTCCATCTCCAGGAGCTGACGTGGGTTTTTTTTCCATTTTTATGGCCCCCACCCCCTGCAGACGCCGGCATGCACAGAAAGATCAAGGAGACAAAGGCATGCTGAGACGTGCCTTTGCTCCAAACCTTCGGCCGATATCCGCCCCCCCTTGCCTCTGCCTTCCTGACTGCACCTCCACTTGCGGTCACCCAGGTGGCGGAATTGCAATGGGACTGCAGCCCACCCTCCCCAGAGGAGAGCAGTCCTCCAGGTGTTCGATCCTTCTTCCCCTGGCTGGTCCTCCAGTAGCCCAGGCTCGCTACTGAATCCGGGTCGCTGGCGTCGCAAACAGTGCTACCACTGCGCTGGTTGGCTGGCTACTGTTGTAATTTATTTCTGAACTCTTCATATCCCCATTCCCCAGGACACATCTGGAAACAAGCTGTTAGCTCCATATGTTTTTCCTGGTGAAAATCTTGAAATAAATAAACAAGTAAATAACTAAATACATGTCTAATTAATTATTCATGAGGCTACCAAGGCTCCTGATTGGGTACTGGATTGGTCACTATGTCTTTAAAATGACCGATCCAGCTGCCATTTGATGCTGTGCAGCACGCATGGCTTGTACCACTCTGCTAAAAACTATAATTAGTTTAAAAATAAACAGGGAAAAACAAAAGTGGTACTGTGCTTAGACTTAATCACAATATGTCAATAACAACTTCACAGTCGGTCATTTCCTTGGATTAACAACCTGCTGGACCCACCATGCCCGGGCTTACCCCCCTTGACGGGGCTGCCTCCCAACGGTCAATGTAGGCGAACCCTGACTTACCCCCAGGGCGGGGCCAGGGGAGCAGGACTCCCTGGCTGGCACTAGTGGCAGTGGGAGCGGAAGCAGAGCAGAGCATCATGGCCGGGGGACCGGAGATTTTTTTTTGTGATTGTGTTCCCCTGGGAGGCGGGGTGCGCAATGACGCCAGTGTCTGTCCCATCTCCCACGCAAGCAGGTGCTGGCTTTTCCAGTGATTTCCCCGGCCTCCACCAGAGGTCACCACTAAGCCGGACACTCCCCCCAGGGAAGGAGATCCACTCTATCCTTCCCTGCCCAGCCGGCCCTCAGATTCCCGAGTCCGTTTCCAAACCCAGGAAGTCGGCGTCGCAAGCGGCTGCCTTGCCACAGTACCAGCTGGCTTCTTGGTTTTTGTTTAAAAAACTGAGTTGCACCCTCCTTATGGACTATTATGATGCCATAAGGTTACCTACCAAAGTACAGTACAACACAGTGGAACAAAAGATCTGGGGCACGATATTCAAATGTTTGTGTGGGCACAAATGAGTGTTTGCCTGCAAACCGGGTTTTGTGCCAGAGCATGATATTCAAAAGGGGCAGTTGCGTTTGCCAATAGGGTTAGCACCCATGCCAAATATATTGTATGTGGGTGGGCAATGGTAGGGGCGGGGACAGGAATATCCGTGCAGCTCCCTATTCAGCAAAGTTGCACTGCGTAAAAGGGCTTAGCGTGGTCCATTGCAGAGTGCAAATACCGCTGAACAAAACCCTGGCTTACTCTGAGCAACTCTGCTGGCTGCTGGAGTAACTGCAGCCAATGACACTGGCTGGTGGGGGAGCACACCTGCCCCCCCCCCACCGTGGTCCGTAGTCCCATCTGAGCACCATCCTGGTACCCATGTAGGGATAATCCCTAGTGTTTAGTGGTTTCTCCCTCCCTCCGAGCAACAGCCACTATATTAAATACTCCCTGGTGCCTAGTGGACCCCTCTCCCTCCGATCGTCAGCCCGAATATGACATAAACAATCCCTGCTGCCTAGTGGTCCACCCCGGTACCCGATCCCCAGCCTGTAAAAGATGGTTAGAGATGTCCCTGTTATCCAGTGGTCCTTCCCAGTCCCTGAACCCCAGCCCTGCTATGTACACAATATTCCCTGGTGTCCAGTGGTCCCCCCCTTCCTGGTCCCCATCTCCATAACAAGGACAACACCCTGCCCTCTCTAAATGACAATTGTGGTTACATTGTAAATTGCAGTGCACAAACCAGCCCCACTAATTCCCTGGTGTCCTGTGGTAAGTCCCCCGATCGCTGGTCCCCCTGTGCCATAGAGGTAATCCCCGAAGTCTAGCGGCCCTTGCTGCTGCACTGACCACTTACCCTGCCACCCCTCCTTACCTGCATTGCCAGTACCATGGAAGCCCATATAGTGACCGGCACAGCCCTCCTTATGCCACCTAGGCTGTCGCCATATGCAACACCAATACCAGACAGCATTTGTCCAATGCACTGTACAGAGCGTGCGTCTCCTACTGTACAGTAGAGGATGCATGCTTTGTACATTACAGTGGACTAGTGCTCTCTGGCATTGCATATGGTGGCTGTCCGAGAAGGTGGAGGAGGGCTGTGCTGGCGTCATTGTTATGGGTTCCCTGTCTGATGATGCAGTAAGGGCTGGGTGCAATGGGGACACAAGATGCCAGGGATTATTTTATGCCAATGGGTCACGGGTGATCGGAGGGGGTTACTAAGGACACCAAGGAATTAGTGGGGTTGGTTTATGTCATGCTAAATATAACGACAGTTCTCATTTAAACATGGATACGTAGATGTTGTTGACAGATAAGGGCCTTTGGCTTACCCAGTCTGCCCATTAACACAGTTAACTGTGCTTCTTCAAGCTTCCCGGGAACTAGGTTGTCCCTTTCCCCCTACTTCCAGGATCCCCTTATGCCTATCCCATGCATTCTTAAATCCTGTAATCATTTCCACCCCACCCCCCTCTTCTGGCAGGCTGTTCCATTCGTCGACCACCCTCTCTGTGAAGAAGTACTTCCTCACGTTCCCTCTGAACCTCTCTCCCTCCAGCTTCATCCCATGTCCCCTAGTCCTGGAGCATTTTTTTTGAAAAACTGTGATGTCCTGCAGCTTGTTCCTCCCCGTGAGGTACTTATAGATCTCAATCATATGCCCCCTCTCCCTCCTCCAGGGAGTACATATTTAAGTCTTTCAGCCTGTCCCCTTAGGGTTTATGATGTAATCCTTGCACCATTCTGATTGCCTCCTCTGAACTGCCTCCACCCTGTCTATGTCTTTTTGTAGGTAAGAACGGGACACTGTACACAAGATGTCGCTTCACTAATGACAGGGCAAGGTGTTGTCCTTGTTACAGGGCCGGGGATCAGGGACTAGGGGAGAGGGGACCACTGAACATCAAGTAATAAATACTGTGTATGTGGTGGGGCCGGGAGGGGGCACTGGATGCCAGGAACATCTCTTATTGTTCTCGGTACGGCAGTCGGAGAGTGGGTGGGGGACCACTAGCAACCAGGAAGCTGGTGCCTTGTATGGGACCAGGGATCAGGTACGGGGGAAGCACTAGCCACAAGGAAGCCGTTGTCTTTTAAAGGCCGGGGATTGGGTACTGGGGAGACCGCTAGGCACCAGGGATTATGCAGTTCTCATATGGGCTGGTGATCGGCTGGAGGGTGGGATCACTAGGTACCAGGGATTATGTCATTCTCCTATAGGTGGGGGAAGGGAGGAACTGCTAGGCACCAGGGAGTATTCATGTCACACATGGTCTGGCGATCAGAGGGTTGGGGGAACACTAGGCACCTGGAAGTCCTTCATCCAATGTGACTGGTCAGTGGGGGTTTGGCCATACCATACGAACACAGTGCCAGCAGATAAAGGCCTAGAGGTCTATCAAGTCTGCTTGAATGTGCAGCTAGCACCCCTTATTCTGCAGCTGCCCCTCCCTTCCACCCTTCCCCTTCATTAACCCTCCCCCTTGTCCTGTCCCATCCTCGTTTGAAGCAGTTCACTGTTCTACTGCATACCACTTCTGCAGGTAACGCATTCCACCCAGACACCACCCTCTCTGAAAAAAAGTGTCTCCTCATCTCCCTCCTGAACCTTCCTCGCTCCAGTCTCATATCATGGCCCCTGGTGGTCCTCCCTCCCTTACTTTGAACAGCCCTCTGTACCCGTCTTGTTTATTCCTTTCATGTATTTAAAGGTTTGAATCATGTCACCCTGTCTCCTCTCCTCCAGTGAGTACATGTTCAACTCCTTCAACCTCCTCTCGTGTGATAAATCCCCAGCCCCTTGATCATCTTTTGTACGCCCTGCTGCACCCTCCAGTAACTAATGTCTCTCTTCAGATATCGACGCCAGTGCTGCACGCAGTACCCAGGTGTGGTCTAACCATGACCTATACAGTGGCAGAATCACCTCCTCCTCCTCCAGGATATACCCATTGCAATACAACCCAGCATTTTGTTGGCCTTTGCAGCTGCCTTCCTACATTGTGCTGAGTTGTTCATTGACCCTGTAATGAGCACACTCAGATCCTTCTCCTCCTCTGTCTGGGCTAGCTGCACTCCCCTAGCTGGTAACTCCTCCTGGGTTCTTCATCCCAAAATGCAGCACCTTGCACTTTTGGCATTAAAGCCCAGTTGCCAAGTGTCTGACCAGGTTTCAAGCTTTGCCAGATCATCCTTCAACCCCTGCCATCCCCTAGGTCATCCACCACCGCCAACCTTGGTATCATCAGCAAACAGACTGATCTTGCTCTTGATGTCCCATGATATGTCTGCAATGAATATCCCAAACAACACTGGTCCCAACACCGAGCCCTGTGGGACACCGCTCACACTGCCCTTGGGTGTGAGCTCCACCCACCACCACCCTCTGTTGCCTTCCCTGCAGCCAGTTTCCTACCCATCTCACCAGCTTTGCACCCGCCCCTGTGCCTACTAACTTCCTTCCCAGCCTTCCATGTGGCACTGAGTCGAATGCCTTACTGAAGTCCAGATACAGGACATCCACTGCATGGCCCCTGTCCAGTTGCCTAGTTACCCAGTCATAGAACTCGACCAGGTTGGTTTGGCAGGATCTGCCAAGTATGAAGCCATGCTGTCTGCTGTCCTGTAGTCCTTTGGCCTCTAGGAGGGCCACCAGCCTCTCCTTCAGGATAGTCTCCATTAGCTTACCCACGATGGATGTGAGGCTCATTGGTCTGTAGTTTCCCGTTCATCCTTGGGGCCACTCTTGTGGAGGGCACCATGAGCCATCCTCCAGTCCTGAGGTACACACCCCAATGTAGTGAGGCATTAAATAGGTCTGCCAAAGGTCCTGCAAGGACCTCTGCCAGCTCCTTCAGTACCCTGTGGTGGATGCCATCTGGGCCTGACGCCTTGTCCACCTCAGTGCCTTCAAACCCTCTCGAACTCTGCCCTCCCATGATTTCCCCATCTGTCACCACTTCACCCCCTGCTTCTACCATTTCTCCCACCTTGGGTGTCACCCCCCCTCTTCTCTTTAGTAAATACTGAGCAGAAGTACTCATTTAGTGCTTCCGCTTATCGCACTCTGCTTCCACCCAACCCCTCCTTCGTAATCCTTACTATGTGGTCCTTACAGCTCCTTTTCTCCTGATGTACTTAAAGTATCCTCCCCTTCTTAATGCCTTGTGCCAGCCTGAGTTCGAGTATGCTTTGGCTCCCTTACTGCCCCTTTGTAACCGTTGATTCTGTCAAGTACCTCTCTGTCCTCCCCTCCCTGTTTTCTTGTACTTCCTAAAGGCAGCTCTTTTCCTCCTTACCTTTCCATGACCTCCTTGCTCAACCAGCTCGGTTTCTTAGCCCTAGCCTTCTTGCTCTGGGCTTGCAGCAGGTTTGGTTGCCTCCACTATCCCCAGCTTTATGAGCTCCCGCCTCTGGTTAGTATCCATACTAGATTGAATTCTGGCCAGGTACCCTTTACCACTTCCCCATTCTCCCAAAGTCGGCCCTCCTGAAGTCCAGCACTCTGTGCAGATTCCACTCCTTCCTCGCCCATATCCAATGTGAGCCATACTGGCGGTGGTCACTCCTGACAGCGGTTCCTCCACTGTAAGTTCTCTCACAAAGTCCCCATTTGCCAGCACAAGGTCAAGGGTATTCCCTAACCTGGTTGGTTCACTGACCATTTGCAGCAGGAAGCTGTCCTGGAAGGCATCCAGCAGTACCTGCCCCTTCTGTTCCTGGTTGCTGGGGTGCTCCAGTCCACTCCTGGCATGTTGAAGTCAACACAATCACCACACTACCCTTCTCGCAGGTCCTCCTGATCTGTCCCACTAGTTCCTGTCTAACTCCTCCGTCCTGAGATGGTGGCCTGTACACCACTCCCATTCTAAGAATCCTATTCTTGGAATCCTGGATTACACCCAAAGTGACTCACATCACCTCCTCCCCTCTCCCTTACACACTTCAGTCCTTCCTTCACATAAGTGCCACTCCTCCTTTCCCAATCACCCTGTCCCCAGAAATAACCTGTACCCTGGTACAGACAGGTCCCAGTCATTATATTGGGTGGCCCATGTTTCGTGATGGCTGCAATGTCCACCTCCCTCTGCCATGAGAACCTGTAACTCTGCAGTTTTCCTCCCAAGGCTCCTAGCATTAAGGGTAACCACCTTCCACCCTTCCCCCCTCCCATCCTGCCCTCCTTTCCTAGCATCACCAATAGTACTTGCCATTTGTCCTTTGTCACTGTTATGGGGAGTAAGCTCATACGATTTCCCAACCTGTGGTCTCTGCATATCTCTTCCCCAACTGCCACCCCCCCACTCCTAGTTTAAATTCCCAACTTCCTCTATATATTCTTCCATCCTCTGTTTCAACACTTTCTTTCCCTCCTCTCTCAAGTGTAGTCTGTCCTTGGCATAGAGACTACTGTCCTCCCAGGTCCCTCCCCAGCCCCCAACAGCCCATACCCTTTAGCACAACACCAGG
Organism: Neoceratodus forsteri; assembly: GCA_016271365.2. Lineage (NCBI taxonomy): Eukaryota > Metazoa > Chordata > Ceratodontiformes > Ceratodontidae > Neoceratodus > Neoceratodus forsteri. The sequence goes on from CM028135.1 coordinate 612,213,472, forward strand.
TTCTTAGCCATCCGTTAAATTCTTCTATTCTCAGCTTTCTTGTTGTGCTTGCCTTTGGCACCGGAAGTATCTCGGAAAAAGTTACTGATCTTCCTGCCCCCTCACATAATTGTGCTAGTTCCTCAAACCTCCTCAGGACTATATCTACTGTCTTGTCAGCCAGGTCGTTTGTCCCAAGATGTATAATTAAATAAGGCTTGTCCCTACCCCTTCTAGCATATTTCAGAACAGACTGTCCCACCCTTTCCACTGTCATTCCTGGCATGGCCTCCACCCAAATGCGACTACGCCTCTCCCCCTTGCTACCCCACCTAACTCCTCTTAGTATTGAGTCCCCAGCACTAAGATTCCACCCCTCTTACTCCTGCTTGCTTCCATTCATCTCCCTCTCATTTCCAGCTCTCTTCCTCCTGCACATTATTTCCCCCTTTACCCTGTTGCAATTCTCCCAGCAGAACTTCCCCCCACTCCAGTTTGGTCCAGGTATTTATCAATTACTCCTCTAATTTCATCATTTCCCTCCTCCACTTTCTTCCTCTCTAGCAGTGCACAGCTATTTTCTGAAGACCCTTCACAAATGCCCGCTCCCTCTCTCTTCATAGTAACCTTTTCTCTCCTTTCCACTCCATGACTTTTGCCACTTCTTCGCCTCTCCTCACAAGTCCCTATCTCCTCCTTCCATTTGTCTTTTGTCTCCTGACCTGGTTTCCCGGCAATCATTCTTCCTGGCCTGGGCCCTTTGTCTCTGCTTCCTTCTTCTGACCTCTCCTCACCACTGTTGGCTTAATCACCTCCCTCATCTCCCTTCTTCCCTCCAGTGTTGGGCTAAATCCACCCCAATCTGCCTTGCATGTCTTAGTTCCTCCTGCAGACCTCGATCTCCTTTCTAAGTTTCTCTATGTGGTTGCACACTAAACATCCTCCCACCTCCAGGCAATTTTTAGAAAGATTGGTGCACACAGTTGTTGCAGCCTACCGCCCTACCCATTGCTGTGGGTTGCCCACCAGCTGACCCCCACCCTTCCAGATGCAGGATATCAAACACTCCCCAAGTCTCCCCCTCCCTCTATCAGTGCAAAACATTATTTTCTTTTTTCCCTTACCTCCTTTGTTGTACATGTTTAGATATATTGAGCAACTGCTTTTTATATTCCTATCCTTCCTATCCACACTCAAAAAGAGACTGTAAGTAGCCGTTGCACAACCTTCTTCAAACTCCTACTCCTCCTTTCCCCAATGCAATATCAATGTGAAGAAGTAATAATGAAAGCTCCTAGATTTGCATTTACTTCCCTTCCACTGAGAGAGCAATCACCTCTTCACTTGCTGCTGTTCCTTTCCTGAATGTCTTCTTCTGCTATGACAGGGGCATATCCTTTGCCTGTTTGAGGAAGTGATGTCAGAACCCCTAGTATAAAGGAAATAATGGACCGGGGTGGGTGGGACCAGCCCAAGTCTTCCAGAAACAATCAGGTAGCTGAGGCCTCTGGCCAGACCATTAGCACCCTTCCCCCACTGTGCACTCAAACTTTGCAGCTAGTGAAGCCAGCAACAATGAATCACAATTCTACTCAAAGCCCCCAAAATAGGTTTGCTACCCAAAGAAACAGGACTCCAATTCAAACAGCTTCACCAACAACACATCAAAATAGGCTTGGAATTAGAAGATATAGGTCTCCAATTCAAAGAAACAGACCCAGTTAAATTACACCAATTGTTTTAAAACAGAAGAAATAGGCCTCTACAAATGCAGCCTGCCACACAGTGAACCAAACAAATGAGCCCACTTATAGCTACCAAAACAGGTTTCAAAATTCCAACAGCCCCAAACAATACCCTGCTAGCCCCTTAGTAGTAAGAAAGAAAAGAAATAACATTCTACCAAGTAGAATCCACGAAAAACAATGTAAAACAAGAAGCTACTGTACTGTAGATCTGATCCTGTCCCCCTTCTAGTTCCTTCATGCCATGCAAACCCTACTGCCGCTATCGGTGCAAATGTCCCCTTAGAGCCATGCATGCCTAATGGGCTCCTTTGCAGGGTTCCTCCGAATATCGCGGGCAGCGCTCCAGTGCCGTGCACTCTGGCGACGTTATTCCCTGCATAGCAGGGATCCATGTCCGAGCAGCACTACCTGACTTAGCGTTGTGCGGACATGGCTCTGTATTCAGTCAGATAGCACCGGAACACTATCTGACTGAATACATCATCCTCGGACTCCTTGGAATTTGCAAAGTGCAGCGCAAACTTTTGCGCTTTTTTGAATATCGGGCCCTGGATGGGGCGGGGTACACTGAACAACTTTAATGCCCTCACTGACAAAATATTGAGAAACACATCATAAAATGCCCCGAAACTACAAACGTGTCGAGACGGACCTTCCATCTGGTCCAGTTGTCAGTTTCGCACTTGTTACATCATGCAGCATGCAGACTGGAGTAAAAAAATACTGCCCCTGTCTCCATAGCACCAAATTCTCGTTTACTATGAAAATCAATGCCAACACGAAGTCAAAGATCACAGCTAAAGAATCACGAGTCTCACGTTACATTCCCCATGTTCCGGGCAGCAGGTTGTAAACAGAGTATCACTGCCAATCAGATCCCGCAGAAAGGCGGGACTTCCCTTTGGAGCATTTGAACTGAAGAATGACGTCACTAGCTACGGGAGAAAGGACCAAAGACTGAAGGAGGTTGGAAAGAGATCAATTACCGGAGCGGAGCAGGGAGAACTACTGTTTGTTTTTTATTTATTGACTCTGTGATATTTGGATACATAAGTAATACGTATATGTTTAGTACATATTTGGTTGAAATGCCGTCACAGTTCATATAAATTAAGTTTTTATCCGCGGCACACCTATTCGGCCAAAACACATTTGTGGCTGAGAAGATACAACCGGGGGGAGAAGAAGATGGTGTCTTGGATCATCTCTAGAACTGTTGTGTAAGTTTTTAAACGCTATTTCCTTAAAAGTTTTGTGCTTTGTTTTATAGATTGGGCGTGTTGTGAGGTGAGGCGAAGTGTTCAACACTGGCTTCTGAGGGGAGTGAGACATAGCAGTGGTTGCTGCTTGGGTGCTTTTACCTGGCTGGTGTCAAGCGTTAAATGTCTAATGGCCGTGATGCTGCGGCAGTTACAGTGTGTCAGAAGATAAGAGACACTATAAATAGGTTTCACATTGAACTGACACGTCGAAGTCGATTTATACGCTCTAAACTGTGTATGTAGTGTAGATAATCGCATCATTTCAAGAGTCTGGGTTGACCTTGATATGAAATCTGTATGTGTGCTAATAATATGGACTTGACATAAACCTTTTCCCATTTTTATCTGCGCTCTTTTTTGTCTTTGAAGAGATAATTTATTTTGCTTTCATTGTTCTGCCAAGTAGGATTGCTGAGTTATCCACGGTAACAAGTAGAAAAATAACAAAACCGATACTTGCATAAATGTTTTCGCTGTGTTAGCACAGAGACGTGGTAAAACAAGAAGAACCCGCTGATTGCAATGTCTTTTATTAATTTATTTCAACTATCCCTGTTTACGAGGAACCGCCCTCGTTTTACTCCTCAAAATTGCCCTGTCCCTCATTAAAAATGTGCCACCCACACAGAAAATGTGCTGTAAATTCCAAATTTAAAAGCAAAAAAAAAAAAATTTTACAGTGCTGAATCAAAAATAAACTTTGTATAAGTTAACACAGTGGTTCAGTGTTTTGAGCTTGTATCTCCATGTTTGAGGATGTATTCCTTATTGTGTGTCTTTGTCCCTCATTTTGAGTGTCCATGTTCCTCATTTTGGGTGACAAAAGGTTGAGAGGTATGCTTTTTAAATTATTGGATTAACAAACAATTTCTAGAGCTAGATATAGCTGGTCTGAAAATGAGCATGATTGTAGCTGAAATTCCCAGTTGCATTTCTGGATCTACAGGTCTGATGATGATTATTTTTTTAAGCCCAATTGTATGCAGAGTAGCAGCTTTAAATATTGGTCACCCTTTGATGGGATTCTCAAATCTGCATACTATCTAAATGCCAAATCAGCATTTATTTATAGGATTTTGGTTACTGGGTAAGCCCACTGAGCCAGAAAGTTTCCCTTTCAGGGCAACAGTCTAATTTTTTTTTTTCCCTCATGTGACATTTGGTTCTTCAGATGAGTTGAAGAGTGACACCCACATGTTAGCCTTGTAAAGTTTCACTTGATTCAGTTGGGCAAAGTTAGCAGCAGTTATTACTTGTGTTTGTTGGCCCTGTGTGTAACTGTGTGTCAGTATTTCTTCACAGGGGCTAGATATTCAAAAGTAGGCAAGGGTGGGCCGCCGAGGTTTGCGTTGCACATGGACCCGACCTGGTGGTTGCTACTTGACTGGCACTCCTCCTTCGCCAAACATATCTCCCTAAAAATCAAAGCCCTGAACCTCTCTCAGCTAATCCAGGAACCTACCCGCCTAAACCTTCGATCCCAAAACCACACCCTTCTGGACTGGATCTTATCCTCCCATTCCCACCATATATATGCCTCAGGAATTTTCCCCGATGCCCTTAGCGACCACTGCATGACTTGCTGTGTCTGCAAAATCCACTCCCCTCTCTCACATCCCAGATTTATCTGGTCTCACCCTCTACACCTCCTAAATGAACGCACCCTGCAGCATGACTTCTTTAATGCAGATTGGCTATCAGTACAGCGTCTGACGTAGATACCGCTCTTTCCCAGTTCTGCCGTATTTTCTGGCATATCTGGGACCTACATGCACCCCTCAGGAAGGCCAGGGTAAAATGCCACCACCACCCATGGATTACACACAACCTTATGTCCCTGTGTCGCATCGGGGATAAGGCATGGAGACTGTACAAAGCCTCCCATTCCTCACAGGACCTACAATTCTATAGACAGCTTAGAAATAAATGTACTAAGGCCATCCGGCAATCTAAATCCTCATACTTCAACGTGTAATTCACGCAGAACCAGAATCACCATGCATCCTTCTGGAAGATGATTAACTCCCTTCTTGACCCCCCTACTAAACGGGCATGTCCAGCCCTTAATATTGACGGGAACACCATCTCTGACCCTGCCTCCATAGCAGAGCTCCTAAATAAGTTTTTCGTCTCCTGTGCCCTCCCAAACCCCACCCCTCACTCCCCTAACTTGGCCGAGCCACCCTCCTCATCCTCCGGCCTCCTCTTTCCTCCTTTCACACTGCACGGAGTCCATCATGCACTGTCCTCCCTTAACACGACTAAAACTAACCCCGTTGGTTTTCACCCCAAACTACTCCGTATCTCTGCTGCCTCTATTGTGACCCCCCGACCATGATACTAAATATCTCCTACACACAGCCACCATTCCTAAAGCCTGGAAGTCAGCCATTATCATTCCTCTGTACAAAGGTGGTGACCTTTCCCTCCCGGGAAATTACTGGCCCATTTTGCTCCTCCCTGCCCTTGCCAAAGTCCAGGAATCTCTCATTTTGTCCAAACTGTCAGCCTCTCTCTCTCTCCCCCCCAACAGCTCCCTTTCACCACTCCACCATCACCACCCTTCTAAGTGTAACCGACTCCATCCTCTCTGCCATGGACAGCAGCCAAACCACAGCCGCCATATTCATAGACCTGGCCAAAGCTTCCGATTCTGTCTCCCACCCACTTCTATTCCACAAACTTAGTTCTTTTAGCATTGCCCAACCTGCCATCGCCTGGTTCCGTTCATGTCTTCATAATGGACAACAATCTGTTCAAATAGGTGTCGCTATATCCACTTCTCTCCCTATCGTATCAGGTGTCCCCCAAGGCTCTATACTTGGTCCCATCCTCTTCTCTCTCTCTCTTGATTAACGACCTTCCTTCCACCTGCCTCTCCTCTAAGGTGCATCTTTATGCAGATGACACTGTCATCTTTGCCTCAGGCCCCTCCTTCGACTCTGTCCTCCCTAATCTCCAACTTGACTTCAGTAGAGTCCAATCCTGGTTTCTCAACAACCTGCTCACACTAAACGCAAAAAAAATTGTCACCATGGTCTTTGACACCAGGCAAAAACTTGCTACTCTTCCCCAAACAATCACCACCCTGGATGGCTCGTCGCTGGTGCTAGTCCCAGCTTTCAAGTACCTGGGTGTTTGGCTGGATAGCCACCTTAATTACTCCACTCACATTGAGGCCATTTACTCCAAACTCCGGCCCAAACTCGCCATCCTCTGTCGCCACAAAACCAGCTTGCCTATTCCCACCCATTGTGAGCTTGTATGTAAAACAATCCTGCCCATCATAGATTATGCCAACATTGTCTACGGGATGGCCCCAGCATCCTCTCTCTCCAGACTAGATACCCTTCTCAGCTCTTTCAGCCGTTTCGCCACTACCTCCCCCGTACGCACTCACCACTGCCTACTCTACTCTGCACTAGCCCTTGCTCTGCTCTCCCACCGGAGAGCCATCCACTGTGCCTCTTTCATAGCTAAATTTTGGTTTGACTCCCTACCCCTTTACCTCACTTCCCACCTCACATCTGCCACTTTCCTAAACTACTCTCTTCGCTGCAGGGACCCATGCACCTTCCACCTACCCTGACCTCGCACTCTCATCGGCCAGGCTGCCTTTTCCTTCCATCTCCCCCTTCTGTGGAACAATCTTCTCTCAAATCTCCGCCTGGCACCCTCTCGTCAAGCCTTCTCCCAACTGCTCAGGCTCCTACCCTCCCCACTTTGCTCCAATTGTATAAATGGTCCCAGCACGCAGCAGAGGCCCCTTAGTCTCTACTCACCCTCCCTAGCCCCTCTTCTACACCCTGCTCCTCTCCGCTCATCTACTCTGCTCACTTACTGTTTGTTTTAATATGTTATATTACTTTCCATGTGATTATGTCTGTACATACTGATTGTATTCTTCACCTCTTGTTACTCCTGTTTTCCTCAAGGTACACTTTGTACCCGGGTCGTACCTGGAAACAAGCCTTGGCTCAGTGTACTTTTCCCGGTCATCAGAATTTTAAATAAATAAATATTTAGTCAGATAACGGACCAGCGCTATCTGACCATCGTCCCATGTCTGCGCAGCACCAAGCTGTGCTGCCCTGACCTGGACTATATCCAGCCTATTGGGAAGTGTGCCCCTGGACCGGATAGCGCAATACTCAGCTGCAAAATGCAAACGAGCTAGTTGGACATGCAAGGCACTAAGAGGCCATAAGCATGTCCATCATGGGCTCATTTGTATTGGAAGCGAAGCAGCAACCCATTTGCGCCCATTCTGTGGGTGTTTGCCACGTCATCACTGGTGCCGAGCGGTACCTAACACACACACACTCCTGTCTCATCTGTGTAACTGTATTCCCTGGTGTCTTGTGGCACCCCTCCCCCAACACATATGTCCTGATGATGTTAATAGGGGAACACATCAATCCATCCCGGTCATTTCGCTGAGCGACAGTTTGCCCCAGTCTGTTAAGTTCAGATATCAGTCTACTCCCATAGAAACATAGAAAATGACAGCAGAAGGGGACCTTATGATCCATCTAGTCTGCCCATCCATCTAGTCTTCCATGTCAATTTGTCCCCAAACAATTTGCTTCTCCTACATATCATAGTGTACTCAATAACAACTACAATATGACTTCCACTTCTACAACTCTTGAGCACATTGCCTCATCTGGTGGGTGAATTGTGCCACCCTGGAGTATGTTGTGTAATATTTATGTTGGGGGTGAATTGCCCAAGGACCAATTGATGTGGGGGCCGATTGACACCGGAGCTAACAGCCTGGGGTGAGCTGTCGTGGAGTGAAATGACTGCGTCGAATTGTGACATAGCCACTTAATATGTCCTTGGTGTCTAGTGGCACCCCCACCCTCCAATCCCCCGTCCCAGTACAGCAAAGTTTCTCTTTCCTAAACTGGTTTCCGGGGTTTCAGACTGATGGGCTGTACCTCCTGATGACACATGCAGGCAGGAATCGGAGCTCTGCAGCCTGGATATGCGAACATACGAAATTGCCAGCAGATACAGGCCATTCGGTCTATCTAGTCTGCTCAAGTGTGCAGCACTTCAGTCCATTAGACTGCAGCTGCCCCACCTCCCTCATATGCCCTCCCCCGCATCTCGCGCTCCGTCCCGGTTTGTATCCTCCCCTTGAATCTATCTCACCCCTTCTTGAAGCCCCCAACACTCTGCAGTGATACGACTTCCTCTGGCAGTGTTCCACCCTGCCACCACCCTTTCAGTGAAATAGTGCCTCCTCCGTTCCCTCCTGAACCTGCCCCCTTCCAACTTCATAGAGTGTCCCCTGGTTTCTCTTCCACCCTTCAGATTGAACATACACCTGGTGTCTACTCTGTTCAAACCCTTCAGGTACTTGAAGGTCTCAATCATATCCCATTTCTCCCTTCTTTTCGCCAGGGTATACATATTGAGCTCGCTCAGTCTCTTCTCATATGGTCTGTTCCCCAACCCCAGGATCATTTCTGTTGCCCTGCGCTGTACCCCCTCCAGTAGTTTGATGTCCCTTTTCAAGTAGGGGTGCCAGAATTGCATGCAGTACTCTATGTGCTGTCTCACCAGGGACCTGTACAGGGGCTAGATGACCTCCCCACTCCTAGAAGTAGTCCCCCTTGCTATGCACCCTAGCATCCTGTTTGCCTTCGCTGCTGCCTTCCTGCAGTGAGCAGGGTGGTTCATCTCCACGGTTATCAGCACTCACAGATCCTTCTCCTCCTTGGATTTTGTTAACGGGACACCCTCATTGTGCTCTTCTTGGCATTGAAACCAAGCTGCGAAGTGTGAGACCATTCTTCCAGTTTTGCCAAATCCTCCTGAAGTACATTTGCTCTCCCCCCATCTACCTCAGCACAAATCTTTGTCTCATCTGCGAAGAGACTGATCTTGCTGTTAATCCCTACTGCAATGTCTGCTATGAAAATGTTAAAACAGAACTGGTCCCAGCACCGAGCCCTATGGTACACTACTTGTTACTGCCCTGGGTTCAGATTCCCACCCCTACACTTCCTGTTTCCACCAGTTTAATTCCTGCTTCCCTAGTGGCAGGTACTCTGCAGTGGAGTTCTGTCACTGCAGTGGCAGGGCCGAAGATGTTAACTGTAAGTGTGATTTTGAAAAAATATTTTTTGGGGGATATCCTCAAGAGAGCACACTACAGGACAAATCCAAGGAAGCTCTCCTTTTTTTTTTTTTTTTTTCTGACCCAGTCTCAGCCTTGCACACTGGACAGACTGTCTCCGTTCCTTCCCACGCTTTTTGAGATTTAACTTCAGTCTGTACAGGGCACTCTCAAAGAGCAGCTCGGACCGTCGACAAGCACTTTTAACATCAGCTCGTCAACTGAGAATACATCGGAGAGCACTCTCAACAGAAGCCGTTGATGAGCACTTTAAACATCAGGTTGTCGATGGAGGATACTTTGAAAGCCCTATTGGACTATCAACGAGCACCTTAAGCCTCATCTCGTATAGTGGCACCCCCACTCTCCGATCACCCACAGGGAGCAGTATGTGATTGCCCTGGTGTCTACTGGCCCCCCTCCAACCTCCGATCACCTGGCCCATGTCCCTTACACTATCCTGGTGTGCAGTAGTACCTTGCCCCTGAATGCTGGTCGACATGCAGATTGGTGAACAGTGGTGGACCAGAGGCCCCTCCATCTGCACCTGAACACCACCCATCCATTCTCCAAATCGGCTTGGACGGGGATGTGCGGTAAATCACAAGGTGGAGACTGGCACAGCCCTCCTCTTCACCCGGCCACCATATGAGTGGCAGAGAACACGTGTATAGTACAAAGTAATGTATAAAAATAAAAATAGAAATAATTGTGTAAAAATAAAAGCATAAATAAAAATGAAAAATCATTAAAATAAAAATTGTTTCGGCACTGACGCTGTTTATTGAAAGGTTTGTCCCTGTGAAGTCACTAGCAATGTAAGTGTACAGTAATGTAGGACAAAAAACAGATTTCTGACCTCCACATTTTCCAGATAGAGCCCAATTTTAAAAGCAAAGGGTTACAAAGATAACATGCAACAAGGCAGCATAGGATACATTTTTTTTTTTTTTAATTGCTACGGGTTGTAGTGACCTTGAATGACCTCACTGGTGACGGAGTGAAGTGTCTTCAAGGTCACCACAATGAGTAGGAATGAAAAAAAATGTATCCAGACACTGCCTTTATAAACTACGTTGTATAAATTTAACATATGTAATAAATATTATTTAATATTAAGTATGTGTACTATAAATCTATTTAAACAAAATGTGTGGAACCATTTGTTAAATTGTCAGTGTGGGCTGCTGTTTACATCAGTTATTTATTAATTTAGTTTAATTTAAATTCGTAAATTATTATTCTGCTGTCCAGGTGGTCCCTTCCCCTCTGACGCTCCCAACCCCATTACCCACCTTCTCTGGGACTTACCTGGCTCAGGTATTGACCCCATGGATTGCTCTCTGTGATGGATGGAGGAGCACTGCTCAGTTTGTTGTGTGGGGCCACCGGCAGGTTGGAGAATTATGCTGGCCCTGGCGTACCTGGTGTGTGCCTCCACATGCAAATGCGTATCAATATTGAGGGTGACCTGCTGTGCACCTCATGGTCTCTACCAGTGGGCAACTGCTAAGTGGGACTTCACACACCCCCACGCCGAGAGAGGAGAGGAGTCCCTTGGGCTCTCTGTCCTCTTTCCCTGGCCAGCCCCCGAACATCCGAGGTCGGGTAAGAACTCTGGATGCTGGTGTGGCAGGCAGTTTCCCTAGTGCTGAGCTACCAGGCCGGCTAGTTGTTGAATGGGAGGAATGTCTAGCTTTCTGATTAGTTATCTGAAAACTGCATCAGGGAAGGGGACGGGTAGTGAGGTCTGAAGTGTGTGGGTAAATTTACGCTAAGAGAATAAACTGGTTATTCTCATTTAGAATATAGAATCTGGCAAGATAAATTATTCACCCTGCATTTCTTTTTTTGCGTATATTGTGTAATCAAGCATTAAGGCACAAACTGGGGTTGAGTTATTGTCAGTTAATCTAACCGTAGGGGAATAATAAGGTACGAAGGGACATAGAGTACTTTATGTCCATAGGGTTAGATCAACCAAGGTAACCCAATCCTTAGAATGCTTTAATACTCTTATTAAACAGCACTCTATTCCTGGAGCAGCCTTTCAGCAGAGGTGTGGGGTGTGGGGCGTGTGGTGAAAACAATGGTGGGGTTCAAGAATGCATGAGATAAGTACAAGGGAATCATAGTGGAAAGAAAGAGGGAGGGAGAAAGAGCTGTAGATCGGGCATGGTCTACAGTAATAGTGTAGGTAGGGAGAAATGTGCAGACTGGATGGGCCAAGCGGTCCTTATCTACTGTCAAATTCTATATTTTTGTGTAACTGTTTGTATGCAGCGGGGAGTGTGTTTTCTAAAGATAGAAGTGTCGTCTACAGAACTTCAACACCTGATAGGAGAATATGTGTTATTCTCACTTGTAGTGTTCAGCTCCAGTCGTTTGCTGCCAGAGTAGCATTGTTGTGGTCTCATGCTTTCACTTTTAAATATCAAACATGCAAGTAGTTGTGTCTTTTCTTTTTAAATCTCTTGGACGAAAAACAGACTCATTGCATACACTGAACATACAGTGGGGTTTGTTTTGTGAATATGGTGTTTCTGTGAAGTTGTTCTTGAATTCTGATCACACTCATTGCTGTGCTTCACTCTGACACTTGCTGGGTCAAAGTGTTTAAAAAAAACAAACAAAAAAAAAACACTTGTTTAGATACATTTATTCACATAACACAATGCATAATCCCTATTTATATTTTTAAATGTTATTTTTTTAAAGTTGAACATCACAATGGTACTACTACACGAGGGTTTCTAGCCATTAACATAACTGTTGTAGAATCAGAATGATCCATTTCCAGCTAGTGTTTTATAAAGAGTAGTCATTTACTAAAAAGGCTATAATACACTGTGCGCCTGTTTTTTCCAGTTGTTTTCAAACCTTGTTCTTCACATTTCAGAATGTAGAACTCCGTCGTTCTTACTACCAAACATGAAGAACAAGGGTCTGATTTTTCCTGCCAATGGGGAAAAAAAGTGCTTCTCTCATCACTAGCGCGAGCTTATGTTTCTCAAGCTAGCTACAGCTCTGTGCGCTGATTCAGAATTGGCCGTTTTAAACACAAGCGGACACTTTAATTATGACAGATATATAAACATAAGAAACACCATTTTGACACTGAGCATGATTGTTTGACCAAATAAAAAAAGCAATGTCCCCACAAAAATATATTGATATTTTTTGGGGGTTTTATGTGAGCGTTTTGTTGTTTTTATTTGCAACTACCGCAGTGGATTTGATAATGCTGATCGGTGTGGGAAGAACTATAGACCCACTGTTACAATAAGATTTACTATTGAAAAACAGTCTTAAATTGTATTATAAATTATAACCAAAAAAACCTTAATTTTGAACTCTCATATTAGTTTAGTTTATTAGTCTAGGAATTAATACCTTTGAGCCAGGGCTCTTTTACAAAGGTTCCACGTCACAAAGAACATTTAACAAAGCACGATACACATTACAGGTAAAACCAGACAGGAAAGTTACATCATAAATTTGCTATTAACAGTTTAAGGCAGTAACGTTTTTAAGTTTCATTAGAAAAACAAGCTATAACAGGTTCAAGCGAGTAGACAATTTCGAGGTTAAGGAAACTTCCAGGGAGAGGGTGATCATTAGGTGCCAAAAGGAGGCTAGAGAGGCGGGAGAGTAAGTGAGAGGGGACAGGAAAAAAGGGGGGGAATGAGTTTGGGTGGGAGACAGGAAGTAGTAGAGGTACCAGAGGTATTCAGAGCAACTTGTTAGTTCAGTGACATCAGGAAGGCACTCGTGTTTCACTCTTGTGTCCCTGATGTCACCGATCTTACTCAATGTTGAGAATCTCCTTGTTCTCAACAAAGGGGAATTAATTATTCTGTATGTTAGATTTACAATGGTTCTAATCAATTTACTTGTTTTGTAGTATCTTTTTTTAGTCTCTTATAATTGGTTTACTAAATATCCGTATTATGTAGTATTTACATGGATTTAATTCAATTTGGAAATATAACTGATTTTCAAACGAAGAGGGGACTACAGATTTGTTGGAGTCAAGCAGTGAAATCCTTTACTCTGGATCCCTTTCTAAGGTGGGAAATTTATCATTACTAGTAGGTGAAATTTATTTTTTTCTTCTTTGTAGTGGCTCATATTTACAATAGAATCTATTTTTTCAATGCATCTTGTATATCTAAATGCTTAACAGTAAAAACGATAAAACAGAAAGTACACTGGCTTCTTTTAGTCTGTTTCAGAAAGACTCACTAGTTCCATACTGAACTCACAATTGCTGTGGTTGTGACATGACTGCCTTGCACTGCAAAGCACGATTAGGTTATAAAAAAGAGCAACATGAGGACAGTTGTAGATGGTTGAATGCTTTTTACACAAACCTCTTAGATGGGCTACCAAGATGTGCTATAAAGGCTGGAAAGGAAAACTGGAAATTGAAAAAATGTTTATGGAAGTACTTTATAAACTGAAAAGCTGGGCTTAATATTCAGTAAAGCGCAAATGTTTGCACTCTGCTTTGCAATTGCCCAGGGGTCCAGGGATGCTATATGCAGTGGGATAGTGCAACGGTGCTATCAGACTGAATATGTGGCTATGTCAGTGCCAAGTGAAGCAACGCTGCCAGACACGGCTTCCAAAATGGGCAACAAGAGTGGATAGCGCAGGAGCGCGATCTGCAATATTCAAAGGGACCCATGCAAATTAGCACATTGGGCATGCAAGGCACCAGGGGGCCATTTGCATGTCCATAATGGGCCCATTTGCATGGGTAACAGAGGTGGATTGCATGGTGCCGCCCCTCCCCGGATCAAGACTCTAGTTGGTCTCCACATGCCAGCCCATTCTGTATAAATAAATCCTTGCTGCTATAGTGGTCCCTCCTTCCAATCACAAGCCTGTACTGTAATAAATCAATCCCTGGTGCTAGTGCCTCCCCCACCAAATTGCCAGCCCGTATTGTAATAAATATGTCCTTGGTACTACTAGCCCCCACTATCTTCAGCCCTTAATGTAATAAATCAGTCCCTGGTGCTGGTGGCCCCTCCCCTGTTGCCAGCCTATAGTACCACTTTCAACCATTCCTGGTGGCCAATGGTCTCCCCACCCTGGCACTGATGGTACTGCTGCTCAGAGTTTCATCGAATCCTGGCATCTGCTTGAGCACCCGTCCCGCACTGCGGCACTAGCACCCCTCCCCAGTCACCTTACCAGCATCCTTAGTTCTGTGGGTACATATGGTGACTGGCGCCAGCCATCCTCACACCTCCTTGGTTGTCCACTGTCTGCCTAGGCAGGGAGCATGTCTCTTACTTATAGGACAGGGTAACATACCCTGTCCTTTAAGGGGAGTGCTCCCTGCCTGAACATACAGCAGGCAGCCGAGGAGGTGAGAGGAGGGCTGCGCAGGTCACTGAATGCACCGTGGCACCAAGGATATTGTAAAAGTGACGGAGGAGGGTCACTAGACATCCAGGATTTGGAAATTGTGAGCGGTGGTACCATGGATCGGTGCCAGGGTGGGGGGTATCACTAACCAAGGAGGGGTTGAGAAGTGGTACTACAGGGCAGCGATTTTGGGGGGGGGCACTAGCACTAGGGATTGATTTATGCAGTATGGGCTGGTGATTGGAAGGTGGGGGGCCACTAGTACCAGGGAGTTTTTCTGTGTGTGTGTGTAAAAATTATGGGCTGGTGATGGGGGTGTGTGCCATGGACCACAGGGGTGAGTGTGCTCCCCCAGCAGCCAAACGGCTAGTTGACTGCATTAGCTCTGGCAGCCGTTACAGTTGCGCGGAGTAAGAGGAGGATTTGTCAGCGGTATTTGCGTGGTGCTAAAGGACTGTGCAAATCTGCTGAATATTGGCTTGCGCCAGTATTCCTGTCCCCGCCCCACCATTTGCATACCCCCCCATTTTCGGTTTGTGCGGGTGTTAATCTTGTTTGCCTGCACAACCGAGCCTTTTGAATATTGGGCTCCATCACAAAACGCAGTTTGCGCAGGCAAGCACCTGTTAGCCCCCAGACAAACTTTTGAATATTGGGCCCCTACTTTGCTATTACTAACACCAACCTTGGCTGTCTGAGCAAAGCACACACATCTCAGAATTCAAACCTGGTATATTTAGTTACACTCTAAGTATAATACAGGCAGGGGAATTTGGAGGCATCCCTCCTGCTGGGGGTTGATTTGATAATATGCAATCTTCATTCTGCCATCATGATTTTCATATTAGTCTTTTTTTTTTTTTTTTGTTTTGTTAATGGACATCAAAACTGAAGAGTGTGTGTGTGTTAGAATTGATATTACATTTAGATATTCTTTTTATGCTAGAACTATAAGCAAAATCAGTCTGGGTAGGACAGCCCATTAATACAATGGCTGGAGCGCTGCTTGCCCACCGGGCAACCTGAGTTGCTGCTCCTAGCTCTGGTCACTGCA
Organism: Neoceratodus forsteri; assembly: GCA_016271365.2. Taxonomy (NCBI): domain Eukaryota; kingdom Metazoa; phylum Chordata; order Ceratodontiformes; family Ceratodontidae; genus Neoceratodus; species Neoceratodus forsteri. The sequence goes on from CM028135.1 coordinate 612,229,024, forward strand.
GTCAGCCAGCAGAGGGGAAAGCAGCACCCCAGTAGGAACTGTCCACCACTGGCTAGGAACCTTCATAAGCAGGGTATTACATTAGCAAAGATGGTTTGATGAAGAGCACAAATCAGTGAGGTCAGAAAAGTAATTTGTTGCACTTCCTTGAAGAAATTTAAAGACTGTTTTTGCAGTTTTATAGTATATTCTGAAATGAAAAGGAAGCCAAGGACAGATCTTTGAAGATAGGAATGATGTGCTCAAACTTTGTAAATGCATTGTAAACCCCATAAAGGAAAATGGTGTAAATTGGTTTTGCACAGCATGCTTGTTTCATTCCTGCTTAAGAAGTCGTGTGTGCGTGCACGCGCAAGGCTTAAATTACTGTCGGAGACTTGATTAATGGCCTTTGCAAATCAAAATGAAAAATGATTAAAAACTATAAAACACCATGGAAATCTTTGGAGTTTCTTATAAATGATATGAACGACATCTCCAAACGTCTTTTTTGTTTTTCTCCGAAAACAAAACCCCTCCATTGAGGGACTACACACAGATAATGTCTAATACATTAAGAATTTGGTATAGAATGAGAAATAGGATGGAATTGAAATCGATATATGATTACTGTAAAATTGTCTCTGAGGATGAATCCTTTCATCCATCCCAGTCTGAACTGGCCTTCTCCAAATGGAGGATAAATGGCCTGTCACATCTTTTCCAGTTTTTGGACGAAAAATGGGGTCCTTTCTTTTGAGCACCTCATGAAACACCATGGCCTTCAAAATACAGATTTCTTTAGATATCTGCAAGTAAGAAATCACACATACTCCGACACCGCACGATAACAGCCAAAATGCCCTCTCCAATGCCACCCCCACTTAAAATGTTTACTGATTTTCATCCAAGGCAATTCCTGGGACCACCTAATAGGAAATATATATAGGACCTTAAGGGACATGATGGGTGACTCAGCAGATTCCATATTGGCTACGTGGACTAGGGATGTAGACCAGGAGGTCCCACTAGCTTCATGGATGTCACCAACCCTCTCGGCAGTTAAAGTACCCCCCACCCGGAGAGAGAGTTCTCCTGGAAATGCAGGAGCAGATTCTTTCACTCCCCGGCAGTCTTAATCCTGTATTTACCTGATAATTGTGGGCACTGCTGGAGAAAATGTGGCCGTCGACTGGCTGATTTAGGTCATGTCCTGTGGCACTGCCCTCTACTTATGCCCTTCTTGTGCTCCCTTCAGACAGAAACAACTGCCTCGGGGAACCTATAGAACTAACCGCAGAGATAACCCTGCTGTGTATCCGGACCACTCCCCTCACTGGGAAACGACGCTGCTACTGGTTTACATGGCGGCAGCTAAAAAAGCTCTCACTAGAAAATGGATGAGACAGCAGGTCCCAACCATCCAGGATTGGAGAACCATCATGACTAGAATATATGAAACGGAAAACCTAATTGCTGCTATACAAGATCGTACATCGGCTTTCCAGACTAAATGGCAGAGATGGGTTCTTCACCAGTCAGGGGTGGACCTCAATTTTATTCCATAAGTCAGAATCAAGCAGAGAAAAGGGGAACTGGAAGTAACTGGATGGTTCATATTACCTATTTTATATATTTGTTATTGCGGCGTTGATGTTTCTGGGTTGCAATAGTGTATTTAAACAAATGTGACATATCTAGTCTAAACACGGGACTACTCAACTAATGTTTAATAACATAATTCAAATTCTATCTTCAATGTAATATTTACTGTAGGCCTGACTGAGAAAATGTCATAATTATAAATGTAATCAACTTGTGTGTGATAAACATATTTTTTATTAAGAGTTTTTAATAAAAAAAGAAAAAGAAAAATGATTAGCAACTGGTGGAAGTTGATTAGCACTGGGGGGTCCAGAATGTGGGGTAGATGGCTAAAAATAGTGCCATTCGCACAATCCAGGCCCTGCGGTCCTGGAGAAATTTGATTAGCACCCAGGGGTTGAAAAATTTTGGGGGGATGCAAAAGTCCAGGACTTGCGTTACACTTGTAGGGCAAGTCCATATCCGGACTCAGTAAGTCGCACCTTTTTTCTGCGTGTCACAGTAGTATCACCAAAGCAGAAATACAGTGTTATGACTGATATTTTAATAGACTGTCACACTGTCTGGCTTGATTTCAGCCCAAATTGGTATTTAGTGAGTACTTGTTTCCCTGTTTCACACAATTAAAATAATAAATCTGTGACTGGATATTTTAAGACTGTCGCACTCACTGGCTTGATTTCAGCCCAGATTCAGTCAGTTATTACTGAGTACTTATTGTTCTGTCTCAAACAAATAAATATTTGTGAGACTGGATATTTTAGACTGTGTGGCTTGATTTCGGCCCAGAAATGTATTGTCTGAGTACTTATTTCTCTGTCTCAAATAAAATAATTCTGTGACTGTCAGACTGGCTTGGTTTCTTTTTTCTTGAATGAAATTGTCTGTCCAGACAAGCTAGATTTCAGCTCAGAGTACTTGTCACATTATGAATAAAAAAAATGTTACTGCAGACTCTCTTGGATGATTTCACTTGCAGCTCAAACTAATATCTGTCCCCTTTTAGCTGTTAATCATGCAGCTGATCTCCAAAATTAATAGTTATATCAGCCAAGAAAAATAATTAACACCCCCACCAAGTCCTGCGCTGACCTCGGTGCACAGTCTAGGGTAGATATGTCCAGATGCTTATATATTTCCCAAATAATTAAGCAGTGTTTATCAGAGCAGCCCCCAAAAAATACTTGTGTCCAACAGATTCCCTTTCTTACTGCACTAGGGCAAGGATCTATGCTGACTTTAACCCACACAACAGAATGGATGCAGCAGCCCCAGTTTAGTTTGTTCACCACCACCACCCCCACCACAGTTGTTCTGCCCTGTCAGTCTCCAACAAAATTATCCCCAACACATATTTTTAAACTGCAGCCCAAGTAGTCCCTAACGTGAGGAGCAAAAAAAATAGCAAAGACTAGTCAGCGCCGTAGTAAGACATTCTGGTGCCCGGAGCTAGCCACACATTTTACTACTGGTATAGGCACACTGAGCCGAGGCTCCTTTACGACCTGGAGGAGGGTTTATTAGGGCAGCTAACCTAGGCAAGGAGGTGGCAGACAGCAAATTATAAAAATCTGGGCAGAGGGAGGGGCTGAGAGAGAGAGACTGAGGATCGAGGACCCAGAACTGGAGGCAGGGACAGGGAGAAAGCAGCAGTGAGCATGCAGACACCAGTGAGCTATGAGCGAGAGGCAGAATCTGGCACAACCAGCAGCTGCAAACATATAGTACAAACTCCACAAAATACACGGCAAGACTGAAGCAATCCATATTCCTCAGCAGGCAAGTCATTTAGCAAGCAGCGCTCTCGCGCAGACAGCAGATTTGAGTCTCAACCACCGTGTCCGTGATCGGCATAGCAATAGTGTGATGAGGTCACGACTGCAACCTTTCAGCCGGAATAGAGTAGAGTTAACTAAAAGTAGCACCACACCTAAGTGAGCAAAGAGGACAAGTGGTGCTGTGTAGAGTCTTGTGTTGCTTTCCTTGGTCAGACAAGCAGCGCAGCAGAATCTAGCAGCAGTACAATAACAGCCAAGTTGGGACAACAGCCTGTTCGTTTCATTGCCTTTTATCCCTGAATCCCCAGTCTTCTGCAGCCGAGTGCCGGTGCATGTAGATCGCGCACAGAAGTGAGAACTGCGCATTTTTCAAATGTTGGCCAATTAGTGACTGAGGTCAGAATCCTGACCCCATCTTCACTTTGATGGAGACGGGCATGTCAATCAAGTTAGGCAGACGTAATAAGCAGGCGGGAGGCAAAGCGGAAAGAGACCAAAATAGCAGCACTTGGAAGCCTGCCAGTCGGATACAAATACCGTGCATGCGTGGCAGTACTGAACTGCACAGCCAAGTCCGTTGGACTTAACTGGGCTGTGCAGTTCAAGTCCTCCTGCGGTTTCTATGCGTCCCAGACCTCGGACTTGGGGATTTTTCATCCCCTGACACCTACCACGAATCAAAACCGAAACTGATTCGTAATTGTCGGTTTTTGATTTGCAAATTCTGATGCACAAGGCTCTGCACGATCAGGGCTCAGGCTGCCAGGTCTTCTGATTCCTGACACCCCTGACCCCTCACCTCGTTCCTCTGTGTCCCCAAGTCCAGATTAAACTCTTCTGAGGATTGTGCTTTTGGTATTGCTGCACAGTTAACATAGAAACATAGAAGCTGATGGCAGAAGGAGACTGCTAGGTCCCTTTAGTTTGCCATTTGTTTTAGACCTGTTTTGACACTCTAGTTGCCCTTTGTAGTCAGGGCCCCCTTGTGTCTATCCCATGCATTCTTGAATCCCCCCACAGTCTCTTGGGGCAGGCAGTTCCAGGCGTCCACCACTCTTTCTGGGAAGAAAAACTTCCTGGTGTTGGTAGAGAACCTCCCTCCTTGCAGCCTGAGGTCATGTCCTCTAGTCCTGGAGCCCTTCTTGAAGTGAAAAAGTTCCTGTGCCTGTACCTTGCTAATGCCTTTTATGTACTTGAATGTTTCAGTCATGTCCCCTCTCTCTCTTTTCTCTGCTCCAGGAAGTACATATTCAGTTCCCTAAGTCTTTCCTCGTAAGACATGTACTGCAGACCCTGAATCATTATTGCTTTTCTCTGTACCGTTTCCACCCAGTCAGTGTCCTTCCTGAGGTGAGGCCTTCAGAATTGGACTCCGTATTCCAGGTGAGGCCTGGCCAGCGATCTATATAGTGGTAGTACCATCTCTCTCCTCCTGCTCGTGATTCCCCTCTCAGTGCAGCCCAGCATTCTGTTGGTCTTCAATGTTGCCATCTCACGCTGCTTACTAACCTTCAGGTCGTCTGAGATTGATTCCCAGTTCCTGGTTTGGGACTGCCAGTCTTTCGCCTCCTAGGTAATACTACTTTCTTGGATTTTTCTTTCCTATGTGCATGACCTTGCACTTTTTAGCATTAATTCGCAGCTGTCCCACTCCAGACCATTCTTCTAGTTTCTTAAGGCCAGTTTCCATCTTGTTGACGCCTTCTGAGGTATCCGCCCTGTTATATATTTTGGTGTAGTCTGCGAACAGACACACCTTCCCATCCAGTCCGTCAGTGATGTCTGCTGTAAAAACACTGAAGAGCAGTGGCCCCAGCACTGAGCCCTGGGGCATCCTGCTAGTCACCCTGCCTTCCGTTGATTGCATTCCATTAACCTGTACCCTCTGAGTTCTGCCTTGTAACCAGTTTTGTACCCATCTGACTTCTTCGGGACCAAACCCTGTGTGGCCTAGCTTCTTTACTAGCCTTCTGTGTGGAACAGAGTCGAAGGCCTTACTAAAGTCTAGGTAGACCACATCTACTGCCCCACCTTTGTCCACTATTTTTGTAGCATAGTCAAAACCTCGAGCAGATTTGTCTGGCATGACCTATCTGCTGTGAAACTGTGCTGTTTAGTGTCTTGTTGACCGCTAGTTTCGAGGAATGCTGTGATCCTCTGTTTGAGAAGCGTCTCCAATAGTTTCCCTACTATAGAAGTGAGGCTCATCAGTCTGTAATTACTAGCCTCTTCGCAACTGTCTGATTTGTGAAGTGGAACCACTATTGCCTTTCTCCAGTCTGTGGGTACCACACCACTCTTAAATGATTTTGTGAATAGAAGTGCCAGAGGGGCTGCTAATTCTGCCCCCAGTTCCTTAAGTATTCTGGGGTGCATCTTGTCTGGTCCCATGGTTTTGTCTGCTTTTAGTTTATTTAGCACCTCCTGTACTTTGGCTTAAGTAAAATGACTTGTGTCTACCCCTGGTCCTGGGGTGTTGTGTTTTTTCAGGGCTGGGCCATCCCCTGGGTCCTCTTTGGTAAACACTGAGCAGAAGTATTTGTTGAGGATTTCGGCTTTCTCTGGGTCATGTTGGATGCATTTCCCTTCTTCAGTAGCAATCTTCACTATCTCCTTTTGCCTTCCTACGTTCCCTAATGTATCTAAAAAATATTTGTCTCCTCTCTTTGCCCCTTCTGCTGTCTTTTACTTCTGTCTGGGCTTTTGCCTTTCTAATTCATTTTGCTTGTTTTGAAAGATTGTGCTAGAAGCGTGGCAGAAGACACCAGGAGGAAGGAGTGCTGTGTGACTGGACTTCTCTACTGGGACTATATTGCCCTTCTTTCCTCCCCTCCACCCAAAGCTAGTTCTACTTTTATAGGCACAGGATTTGACTGACAACAGGAACTTCCTGTTTGGGAGCAGGAAGTGAGTGATCACAGAGCCACCAAAGACCCACCATCCTAGAAGGGCAAGAGTGGCTCTCCGCTCCCCTCTAGCTGCTGGAGGTCGGCCTCTGAGCAAGTAAGGGGTCTACTGAGAAATATAGGATATTCTTGTCTCAGAACAGGACAATCGGGAACTTAAAGGGCACAGAGACAGAAAGTAAGTAGAGAGAGAAGGAAAAAAGAAGAAAGAAAAAAAAATGGAGGAAAGAGTAAGGATTCCAAACAACAGTTAAGGGGCCAGAAATAAGACATGATGGGAGTGGTGCAGTGCAGTGGCTGTGGAGCAGCAGTCTTCCGGGAGACGTTCTGGAGGATGCGGTGTTGTCCCATCTGCAGGCACCTCTCTGGGCTGAGGAGGAGGTTGCTCATCTCCAGGCTGGAGTTGGCCAGGATTTGTGGGACCACTCAGTGCCACTGCCGCTGCCTCAGAGTTGCCAAGAAAGAGGCGGTTGGACCACAGTGGGCTCGGGGAGGGTGATGGTGGTGGAACAGAGGCACATCCCTCTAGTTGTACCTTTCCACAATTCCTATGCCATTCTGGCAAAGTGTAGTTCCTCTATGGAGGCACCCACAGTGGAGACCAAGGAGGATGCTGGGAACCTCCACAAAGGAGACCCACAGGAGGGTGGCATGGGACCCAACAGGGGAAGGAAACAACTCCTGGTGGGGGACTCCATTGTTAGGAAGGTAGAACTGGGGGAGGAAGGGGAGAGGGAGGTAAGGTGCCTGCCTGGCACCATGGCTTGGAGGGACAGGGACCGAATCCTCAGGATTGCTGAAGCAGCTGCATAGGGGAGGGAGCTGGATGTCATTGTCCACCTGGGAACAAATGACCTGGCTAAGAAAGGGATTAGAGCAGTGCAGGAAGAGTTTGTGGAATTGGGGAGTGGCGTTAGACAAGTAGCATGCACGGTAACCTTCTTGGAGGTGCTGCTCATCTATGGCGTAGTAGAGGCTAGGGTGTTCCACACCATGGGATTCAATCAGTGGTTGAAAAACTGGTGCAGAGCTCAGGGATTTGGCTTCAGTGGGGACTGGGGGTTCACCTGGAGAGATGCAAGCCTATACTGGTATGAGGGGCTGCATCTGTCCAGGAGGGGAACCAGGATCCTAGGTGATAGGTTTAAATGCTTCATTGGCAAGCATGTAATTAGCCAATGGAGGAAACTGGAAAGGAGCAGAAATCACAGCCCCCAAAAAAAATCACGCTGTAGTAAGTGCGGTAAACACCAACATAGAGGTGTCGATGGGGAAAGGGCAGGGGTAAATGGGAAAGCGACAAAGGCAAGAAGGACAGGGATGGGGCAAAAAGAAGTAAGGCCATCAGGAAATGGAGGGTAATGAGTACCAATGCCAGTAGTCTGGACAACAAGCTCCCTGAGCTGGTGGCGTTGATGGAAGAGGGATGCCTGGATATTGTAGCAGTCACAGAAACATGGTACACAGAGAACCATGACTGGAATGTTAACATACCAGGGTACATAACCTACAGGACAGACAGGCAGGGGAGAAGAGGGAGAGGAGTAGCTCTCTATGTAAAGGAAAGGATAAAAGCAATTGAACAAAAGAGTAAACAGGGAGGAGAGGAGGCACTGTGGGTCACTTTGGAGACTGGAAAGGGCACCACAATCTGCACAGGGTTTGAGTACAGACCCCCATGTCGGGGGTGGGGGGGAATGGACAAGGATATGATGGAAGGCATTCTTAGGATGTTAGAGAAAGGGGAGTTACTGTTGATGGGAGACCTGAATATGCCAGATGTTAACTGGAGCACATTTGCTGCAGCCACATCCAAGAGCAGGACCATTCTCTGCCCTACAGGTGGCAGGCCTCAGACAGCTAGTTTCGGAACCCACTCATGAGGGAGCAATCTTAGACTTCGTACTTTCCAATGGGGGCAGTGAGGGGATCTCAGATCTAGAAGTGGGTTGCCATCTGGGAGCAAGTGACCATCAAATAATGTGGTTCATGATAACTCAGCTACAGAGTCAAGCCATACAAAAGTGAGGGTACTGGACTTCAGGAGGGCTGACTTTGGCAAGATGGGAGAGTGCCTCAGAAAAGCACTAGCAAACAGGCTAGAAGAAGGGGTGAAGCAACAATGGGGAATCATCAGAACTGCCATCACAGAGGCAACAAGCCTTTGTGTGAAGCAAATAAACAAATCGAAACGAAAGAAAAAGCCACTGTGGTTTTCAAAAGAGGAGGCTGGGAAAGTCAGGGAGAAAAAGATAGCATTCAGGAAGTATAAGGAAACACAGAAGGAGCAGGACAGAGAGCTGTACCAGTTAAGGCAGAAGGACGCAGGGAGGGAAGTCAGAATAGCAAAGGCCCAAACTGAGGAAAAAGATGGCCAGCTCGGTTAAGAAGGGGATAAAACCTTTTATAGGTACAACAGAGAGCGTACAAAGACAAAGGGAGGGATAGTGAGACTGAATAGAATGAACGGTGGGTGGGCAGAGGGGGACAATGAAAAAGCAGGGATACTGAACGAATATTTCTGCTCAGTATTCACGAAAGAGGAGGGGGGAAGTGCCTAATCCAGTTAACAGAAGCACTCTTGATGGGGGGTCAATCTCAGTCCTTTCACAGAAGAAAGGGTTCTGCAAGAACTCCTAAAACTGAAGGTAGACAAAGCAATGGGGCCTGATGGAATTCACCCCAGAATTCTAAAAGAATCAAGGGGGGAGCTAGTGAAACCACTGACTACTCTTTTTAACAAATCATGGAATGATGGTGTGGTACCTGAGGACTGGAGGAAGGTGGATATGATTCCTCTTCACAAAAGTGGGACCAAGACAGAGGCAGGAAACTACAGACCTGTCAGTTTGACCTCTGTGGTAGGGAAAGTGATGGAATCACTTCTGAAGGAAAGAATCGTTGAGTACCTAGAGGCCAGTGGGGCACAGGACCCAATGCAGCATGGGTTCACAGTGGGAAGGTCATATCAGACAAATCTAATAGATTTCTTTGACTGGGTGACCATAGTAGTAGACCAGGGAGGGGCTGTGGACATGGCCTACCTAGACTTTAGCAAGGCATTTGACACAGTCCCACACAAAAGATTAATAGTCAAATTAACCAGCCTGGGAGTGGGTCCCAGTGTGTTAGACTGGGTAAAACATTGGCTGGACAACAAGACACAGAAAGTAATTGTAAATGGAGTCCACTCTGAAGAAAGAGGGGTTACTAGTGGGGTACCGCAGGGTTCACTACTGGGTCCAGTCCTTTTTAATGTGACATTGTGGAGGGACTGGAAGGAAAAGTATGCCTCTTTGCAGGTGACACAAAGATCTGCAACAGGGCTGATACACAAGGAGGCATGGAAAGGATGAGAAGGGACTTGGCAAGGTTGGAGGAATGGTCAGAAGTATGGCAGCTAGGATTCAATGCAAAGAAGTGCAAAATAATGCACCTGGGAAACAAGAACCCAGGGGAAGATTACACAATGGGGGGGAGGTAGTAACAACAACAAAAAAGGAAAGGGACCTGGGGGTAATCATATCAGATGACCTTAAGGTTAGCAAGCAATGTGAGAAGGCAGTAGGGAGGGCTGGGGGTATACTGGGATGCATAGGGAGAGGCATCACCAGCAGAAAACAGGAAGTTGTTATCCCTCTGTACAGACAGTTGGTGAGACCCCATCTGGAGTACTGCGTCCAGTTCTGGAGACCCCATCTCTGCAAGGACATAGACAGGATAGAGGCAGTCCAGAGGAGGGCAACTAAAATGGTGCAGGGTCTGCAAGAGAAGCCGTCGAGGAGGACTAAAGGAGCTTAATATGTATACTCTTGAAGAAAGAAAGGGGGACATGGTAAACTTTTAAGTACCTCAGTGGAATCAACAAAGTCCAAGAGGGTAGTATCTTTCAGAAAAAGAGACGTGCAAGAACAAGGGGACACAATTTAAAGATAGAGGGGTGGTTCAGGGCAATGTGATTAAGTATTTTTTCACAGAGAGGGTAGTGGATGCATGCAACAGCCTTCCTGAGGAGGCTGGGTCTAAAACTGTGTGAGAATTCAAGAATGCATAGGACAAACATAAGGCAATTCTTTTGGGGGGGGTAGGAAGAAATAGGCTGTTGGTTAACTAGGATCTGCGGCCTATCCTGTAGGTAGGGAAATGGGCAGACTAGGTGGGTCAAGTGGTCCTTATCTGCCATCAGTCTGTTTCTATGTTTGTTAGATTCCCTCATTTTTTTCCTTGTACAGCTCCTGGTCTTTCTCAGTTTTGGTTTCCTGGTATATGCTGTGTGCCTTCTTTTTGTCTTTGACTGTGGTACCGCTTCCTTGGAAAACCATAGAGGATTTCTTTTTCTTTTTGCTTTGCTGGGCCATCTGGCACATTGATCTGTGGCAGTCTTTATTGCTCTCTTGAGTCTCCCCCACATGACTTCCACCTCCTCAACCTCTATTTCCATTAACTGGCTACTTATGATGTTCCTCATTTTTTTTTTTTTTTTTTTATGTCAGCCTTTCTGAAATCTAGCACCTTTATCTTTGAGTGGCTGGTATTCTGTGTTATGTTTACCTTAAAGCTTACCATGCGATGGTTGCTGTTACCCATATGGCATCCCACTTCGATGTTTTTGATCCTTTCCGAATTTGTGAGGACAAGATCGAGAATGGCATCTCCCCTTGTTGGGGTTTTAACAAGTTGGCACAGTCCCGCGCCTTGTAGTGACAATAAGAAGTTCCTACTTCTTCTTGTTGTTATTAGTGTGCGCCAGTTAATATCTGGTAGATTGAAGTCCCCCACCAGTATTACTTTGCCTTTATCAGACATTTTGTGGATTTCCTCTTTTAGATCTTTGTCTCCTTTATCTCTTTGATTTGGGGGGGGGGGGCCTGTACACGATGCCGATTCTGAAGGGTTTTCACTTGCCCATGTCTGCTGTTAGCCACAGTAACTCAAAGTCCCCAGGTTGCCTTTCTAATTCTGTGGCTTTTATTTCCTCAGGAATGTAAATGGCTGCCCTTTTTTTTTTTTTTTGCCCTGCCTATCTATCCTGAACAGATTGTAACTGGGGAATGGCCATATCCCATCTGTGGTTTTCCATGAACCACATTTCTGTTATAGCCACCCAGTCCAACCTTTCTGTTTCCAGGATGGCTGTGAGTTTGGGAAGTTTGTTGGTTAGTCTTCTAGTATTTGCAACCATTGCCTTCCAGGAATTGTACATCCTCTTTGGCGCGAGGTTGTTCCCTCTTCCTGGACTGCTCCAGTTTGCTTCTCCCAGCCAAGAAATTATGGAGGTTGCCAGTTTGGTCGGATGTTGGCTCTGATTTGTTTTCTGAGGATGTGTGTGCACATTTGGCCTTTTGGGGAGTGATGAACAACCCACCGATGGCAGGGGTGTGAGCTGCGTCATACTCCGCTGTATTTCTTTTTTTTTTTTTTATGCTTAGTTTATTGAGTATTTTCCAATAAAAACTTCAGGTTGTAACTTGCATACATTATCACATTCAGGTTGTATGAAACATACATTGTCATATTCAAAATCCATTAAGCAGTTATTACTATTATAGGACAACCAGAATTGTCTCATGTACACTTTATACCTGTTCCATTTTTATAATTCATACCTATTAAACCAAGAAATTAACATTCAAAATTCTTTAATCCTAACAGATTCAGATTGTTTTAAAACAGACATATTTATACCCTTGGGGAGGTAAAAAAAAAAATAAAAGCGACATCTATACCTTTTAGCATTACATTAGATTTGATTAAGATTGATACCTTTTATACTCCCCTGTATTTCATTTAAACTACCTGTATGGACATCGAATTTTAGTCGGAGTGCTCGCACATCTTCTTTGTTTAGGTGCAATCTGTCGTATTAAAAAAAAAAAAAAAAAAGCTCTTTCCCAAAAGTTGTGCCAGTTCCCTATGTAGTGGTATCCCTTGTCTTGGCACCAGTCACACAGCCATGAGTTGAATTTGCCTACTCCAGTCTCTCTGACTCGCTTGGTGCTTTTTCCTTTTTCCCCACACTGGCAGCACTTCTGAGAAGGCTAATTTGGATGGATGGGAAGAAAGTTTGTTGGCCAGGTACTCGAAGTGTTGTTTGGCCACCTGAACTGTGTGATTTGCCAAGTCATTGGTACCAAGGTGTATTGTTGCATGTAACATCCCCCGATTCCGGCACAATTGTCTTTGTGCAGTTGGTGTCCCTACTTGCAGAGGCTCCTGGTAGACACTTTAACACAATGTCGCTTTTAACATTTTGTGTTAGGTGGTGTTCTACTCCTCGGATCATGGAATCCCCAGATTATGAGAATTTTGCTTTTGTTTGTATTTGTGACATTTTTATTTTGAGTTTTAGTATTTTTGTTACTGCATTTGGTTTTGGTGTTGGTTATATTTTGAGTATTAGTATTTTTATCATAGTTTGCATTGGTTTTAATTGTCGTATTAGCCTTTTTTGGTGGTTTGATTTCTTCACCTTGTATTACTTTGTCTGCGGTTGGTAGCAGTGGTTGGAACATACTTCCCCATTTGTAAGGCTCATCTTTAAATGTGTTTATAAGTTTTAGCTATGGATCTTCATGATATTTAAAAAAAATGTTTTGTTATAGTTTGCTAGCACTCTGCAGTTCTACTTGGGTAAGGCACCCAGGGCACCTGGGTTTGGGAACCATTAAAATAAATTTGCATTTCCTTGCCTACTGTCAAGGGAAAGTAGGAAAAAAGCTCTTTCACTAAATTTAGTTTTGACTGAATGTGCATGTGAAACGGAATAAAAGCTACATGCTGGAGTTGATAAGCTGAGTTGTACCTTGATTGACATTATAAAACTGGTAGAAAAAATCCTGCATTATGATTGTTTGAAACTTGTTCTTCTCCATTTGATTAGACTTGCACATTCAGTGTGTAAACACAAGTTCCCTCTGTCAAAATGCAACACATTGGCATAACATTGAGTAAGCTACTTGTGGCTAGCAGCAGACTAAAACCAGGTACCAGATGTCATTCCTTTGATGTCTCACTCACCAACTTGCTCAGCCCACCCAGTTGCTCGCTCATGTACTCTCTCACTCGTTACTGTATATGTAAATATGTGTATATATGTGTGTGTGTGTGTGTGTGTGTATATGTATATGTATGTGTGTATATATATATATATATATATATATATATATACATATAGATCATTGTGTGTATATATATATATATACACATATATATATAATATATATATATATATATATACACATATATATATATATATATATACACACATATATATACATATATCTGTGTTTGTGTGTGTATGTATACATAACCTATTCCTTTATTTACTTGTGAAGCTGCATTCTACCAATATTTAAAATCTGTAAAAGGAGTCTGCTGTTATCGCTAACGCCGTGGTAACACTGAATTTCTCTCAAACTATAACTTCCAAAGGCATTCATGCGCATATTCAGTATTGTTGATTCAGCATGTAAGTAGCTGTCAGAATTGTAGTTAACAGACAGAATTCGCAACTGGGAACAAATTGCGGACTTCATTATTGCTATAACAAAGCAAAAAACAATGACACATGTTATTACTGTGTTCTTCAAGTGCCATTTCTCTGGGTAAACTGTAATGAGAACCTTGGCTAATACCTTGTATAGGATTTCACTACACCTGATACTTAAATTTGAGTAAACTGTAATGGTAACTTTAGCTGCTTCCATGTATAGGAATTTTCTACACATGTACTGTATATAGTTAAATGTTTGTCTACACTGCCTTATGTTTTCTGACATGGAGCCTTTGTAAATGAGTCTCTGACTCAAAGGCTTGCAATTCCGATACCTTTAAATAAATAAAACAAACTAATCCAGAGCCAAAATGGCTGCTATGCCTTAACCTGTTAAGGCCTATAGAATTAATGTTTGGCTTGGATTGTAATGAATAGTCAGAGAACAAATGGTATAATTTAGAAAACTGTTTTTATCTGTGGTCAAGTAATACCATGAACCCATTGGTATGAGACAGAGAGAGAGGAACAAGAAGAAAGGTTGTGAGAAACACACAGAAAGGATAGAGATAGTTATAGGGGCAGGACAGATGAAATGGGAAAGATGAACTGTGAACCGATCAGTAGGACTAAAACAAGCATTTGTTAATGCCAAATGTTTGTTTTCTTGTATTTGCTGTGTAGCTTTTTGGCATTGATAGCGCAGAGACGTTTTGCAAATTAATAACACAAATTATAATAGTGAAATTGTCATGATTGGGTAAATAAAAAGAACACGTAACGCTGTTGTTTTCTTAGATTGTGACCTTGAATTTTCAAAATTCTGTATTTTTTTTTTTTTTTTTTGCCCCAGCATATGAACATGACGAGTGATTTACGAAATGTGATCCAAAAACACTGTTTTGTGGAACAGCCGAAAAAACAGGGTTTGGATAGGGATTTGATAATGACCCCTGCCATGCTCATTTGATGGGGTAAAAAACATGAGCACTTTAAGTGTGGGTTCAAAAGTATAAATATTGCAAAGTTACGAGTAAACATTGAAAAATGTAAAAGTTTGTTCAGCACATTTGTTTTCAAGTTTTGACCTCAAATGTTCAATATAGCCTTTTTATTACACCATCTTATTATGAACATGACAGTCTCATTCATGAAATCCTGTCCAAAGTTTCATTTTGTGGCAAAGGTGTGAAAAGATGCTGTGGGCAGGATTTGAAAAATGACGTATGTTATGTTCGTGACTTTGGGCACCAAAATCACTATGTTGAAAATGCGGGGTCACAATCTGGTAAAATAGCAAATGATTACCCCACCTTATGATTAAGACAAGTGAAATTTTTTAAATCCTGTCTGAACAGTGATTTTGCAGAGTGACTGTGAAAACAGGGCTTGAAATGTAGCCTTTCCAGATTTCCATGGAAAGGCACATTTTGAGCTGGAAATGCTATCTGAAAGGCAGCATTTCCGTGTCGATATGTAATTGCTGCATTTGCTAGGTTGGCCTTGGTGGCAGTAGTGAGCTTTTTCAGCATGTGTGGTCCTACCCTGAAGAGAGTGGGAGGGGTGTTCAGAAGAAAAAAACAAAAGTCAGGCAGAGTGAGAGCACGTCACGAGTAGAAGCTGGGGGGAGGGCTGTAAGCCGGTGCGTGTCCACAGTTCGGAAGTCCTAACTTGCCACTACAGCTCCTCTCCTCTCTCCACTGATTGGACCATGAAGAGCTAAAACTATTCTTCCCGGCTGTGCCTGCTGCCTTCCTCCTCACGCACTCATTTTCATTTTGTAATGGTATGCTTCAGTTTGTGTGGCCATATGTGAGCAGATCAGGCAGGCGAGCAGCAAAGTCCTGCCAATTCAGAGATGCAGGCGGCACTGGGCAGTGCTGAGTGCAAGCACATCAAAAACAGCATCTCATTTCCCCAGCTGAATGGAAACTCAGTAAGTTTGTTTTAAAGTTGGCAGGAGGTATGGCGCGATCGGTGAGGGGGGAAAAAGGCAGCAATTAGTTATGCCAGGGAAAGAAATGAGCAAAAGGGTGGGGGAAGTGAATTAGCACACTAGCCAGAAAAGAAACAGCATGAGAGAGAAATCTAGAGAAATAAACCAGTCCAGACGGCCTTGACATGAGAGCAGGGGACAGATCAACAAATATGATGGTACATGTAGCAGAAATTAACAAAACTGAAGAAAGACAAAAGAGTGACCACAGCTACGATAAACATATGAAAAAGTAAGTGACTGAGCTAATAAAACTGCAGACAGTGTATTTAAGTTCTATGTGGAAAGGTAACATTTGCCCTGGAAATGTATGCTGTAACACTTAGATTTCCCAGAGGAAATGTACCACCAAGGTCATCATTTCAAGCCCTGGAATATGTGTTTTTTGCAGGGGATTTGAAAAATTACCTCTGCCTTGTACATGAGGTGGGGTTTAAAAAAAGGCTATGTTGAAAACTGGGGTCAAAATCTGGATAAATAGTAAAGTTATGAGTAGGCCCGGTGAACTCCGATGGTTGCTGAAAATTACCGCGTTTTTTTACTGGCAGCATGCTGCAATACTAGAATTCCTGCATTCTCTCTGAAATCAACCAGTTTCTTCTCCTGGAGCATACTGCTTGTTCTCTTTTCCTCACAAACAGCAGCATCACTTAGCAGATCGTTCGGTGTTCCACAAGATTCATACACTTTCATTTGCTGACCTCCCTCAGCCCCAAACAACATAGGGTAGTGACTTGGGGGGGGGGGGCACCAAATGCCTCAGAATCTGCTTGCCAAGCAGCCCGACATGAAAAAGCCATGGTGACCTCCAGCAGCCCTAGTCAGTCACAGTTGGGGAAATTTAGTTATGTGGTCAGTTAGGCTTTTCTCCTTTACTTGCAGTCCACGTTCTCACAAATCAGCCCCCATATTTGGCATTTCAAATTTTCATTTACCTTCCCGCACCAGATTACCTCATCCACAAACAGCAATGGGTACTACTTGCTGGGGTGGGGGGGGAGATGCCAAATGTGCCTGCCGCAACCACAGAGTTCACAAAGCAGCCTACACAGTCAGCGTTCCACAAGAGTCATTTACTTTTGGTTGCTGACCTCCCTCAACAACAAAGGTTACTTTTTCTAGGGGGGTGGGGTGGCCTCAGAATCTGTACAAAACAATCCAGTATAATGAAGCAATGCCGACCTCCAGCAGCTCTTGTTCACCGCTTGTGTGAAATTCATTGATGCAGTCTGCTAGACCTTTCTCCTTTACTTGCAGTCAGTGATTTACAAAACAACACCACAAACATTGGGTGCTACTTATAGGGGGCACCAAATTTGCCTTCCACAACCCAGGGTTAACAAAGCAGCCCAACATTTAGAGAAAAGTCACGCCGATCTCTGCTCGTCGTTTCTCATTTACTTTCATACCTAGCCTTACATTACGCTGACCTCCAGTATCCCCAAACAAGAACAGTTAACACTGGGGTGCAGAATGAACTGGACAAGGGATGAGGGGTTTGATTTGATTTATAATGCATTTTATTTACAACCTGTCTTAATGCAATCAGTCAGATACTGTACAATGAATGCTGTCTGGAATTGTCTCAAAATTGGCTGTCTCGTCACTGAAATTGGGACAGTTCCATATCTGGAAAACATTGTCCTTAGACATGAGTAAAC
Organism: Neoceratodus forsteri; assembly: GCA_016271365.2. Taxonomy (NCBI): domain Eukaryota; kingdom Metazoa; phylum Chordata; order Ceratodontiformes; family Ceratodontidae; genus Neoceratodus; species Neoceratodus forsteri. The sequence continues at coordinate 612,246,441 of CM028135.1, forward strand.
ATTGAAGAATTTCAACTTCCTTTCATAACTTTTTTTTTTTTTTTAAGATGTTGACCCCAGTTTTCAACAGTGTTTTTATTATCCCCGTTATGATCAAGACATATGAGTGTGTTTGTTTTTTTTTTTTTTAAATCCTATCCGAAATGTGATTTTGTAGAGTGATTGCGAAAACATTTCTGGGGGGATTTGGAAAATTTCACCTACCTACTTCATGAGGTGGGGTAAAAAAGGCCATGTTGAAAATTCGTGGTAAAAATATTAAGAAATGACAAATTTTGAGTAAAAGTTCAAAACACATTTAAAAAGCCAATAATTCTATGTATCTTGGCTTCAGAAGAAGCAGTGCTGGGCTGGATGGGTAAGTATGAGGGGTAGTACGTGCTGAGAGGGGGTTGAAGTTGGGATGTGGGGCAGAAATTGTCGCTGAACCGTTTTTTTTTTTTTTTTTTTTTTTACAGGTTTCGGACAGGGCACAGGTGGGATGGACCCGAGAGGTGGGCAGGATACTTGTCAGTGAGAGGGTCTCTTCTCCCCCCACAGATGGTGCTCGGAAAGGATCAGTAGGTGGGCGGAATACTTGGCAGTAGAAGGATTTTTATTTTTATTTTACGGATGGGGCACTGGGGGAAGAATTGGGAGGTGGTTGGGATACTTCTTGCATACTTATTCTGTGCTTCAACTCCACTGCACGCAGCAAACATTTGTGATGCGTTCGGCATTGGGTCATGCCCTTCCAGACCACCTATTTTCTCTTCTCCTCCTCTGTTTGCAGTACATCAAAATAGCTGTTGCTATGCAGCTATAACAAATAAATAAATATGATACCAAGAACTTAAAATGAGGGTTGCTACAGCTGGGTAGACTTTTCTGCATTAAATAACAAATGAGCTGCTTATCAAGGAGTACATAATGGAAGGCAGGACTCCGGAATACAAATCAGCAAAACAGAGAAATTGTCCTAGCACCACCTACTGGATGTCAAACAGGGGAAGGACTACTTTATACTGTAGTATTTTTCCTGGGGGAAAATGTGTTTATTCAAAAACGTATACATATATAGTAAGTTTTGCTTATAGTACCCATTTTATCAGTGCAGTAAGACATGACAGGTTGTTGGTTGTGGTGTTACAGCCATATGCCTGCTGACTAAAAGGCACTCTGCCTTCAGCTATGTGCCTGATTATGCCACTGGGGGTGTGGTTGCTGCACACACAACCAAAACCTGTTATGTCTCATTGCTTACATAGTAAATGTATTGATAAGCAGTTAGGGGAATGTCTAGCTTCAGGTGATAAGAGGCTCTGTCTAATATACAGATCACAATGGTGCTTAAAATTTTCGAAGAGCTGAACAACTCTACAAATGTTATATGCCACCATCAGTTTGGACAGCTCTTTTACTTATTGTTCCAAAAACTAAGCTACCATATTCCAAGGCCCCTATATTCAAAGGGTTTGCACTGCTCAAACCGTGAATAGCTCTGTCCGATGGGGTGGTGGCCATATTCAAAGGCCCCCATTACACCACACTGATCCAATAGTGCACATACGCAGAATATACCACTGTGCTGATAAATGAGGGCCCCCCTCCCCATGCATACTGGGAGCAGTGGTGTATCGGCAGCACTGACCGGACCCTTTCATAGTGCTTTCTTTATTTCTTTCTTTATTTTTTTTAACTCTGCATTATTTAGAAATGTTATGCCGGTACAGGCAATTAGCACTACTACAGATGGGGTTACAGAAACCCTCTTTAGCACACTTCATTACATACTTACTCAGAAGTATGTAATGGTACTTGTACCTATATAAAGTGTCGTTACATCTTCAGGCCGCAATGCTGTTTAACAGTGCCGAAAACCCTGCCTTTAATAGGTATGATCCCTCCTGGTCCCCCACTGTATATTTTTAAAAACCTTTCCTAGTGGTCTAGTGTTCTTCTCCACACCCCCTCCCCCAAATTGCCCACTGTATACATTGAAAACCCCTTCCTGGTGGGTTAATGTTCCCCATACTCACCAATCTCCTGCCTGCCTGCCTGAAGCATGGATATATCGTGGTGGTGTAGTGGTCTCTTCCACCTGTTGCTAGTGCTGTTCCAGGGAATCTCCGATGAAAAACGGCATGGCCTCCTTGGCCGGCTGCTGACAAGCAGTCATGATCATGTGTACTGTGAAAGTAGCTGATTTTTGAAAATGAGATTGAATTCTAAAATTGGGAAAGGCAAAAAAAAAAAAAGTGGAGACTAGAATACCTGAACCTCAACAGTAAGTGCTTTTGTATTAACATACTAACATTCTAACATACTAAGAAGCCAGCAGATTAGACCTTATGACCTATCGAGTCTGCTTGATGATCAGTGTCTTCTCAGGGTACCGGTCTTAGCCCCCCCCCTCCCTACAAGGTCCCCCTGGTATGCACCTTCCCCCATACCTACTCCAGCCCTTCTTGAATCTCTCCACAGTCATAGCAGCCACCAACTCCCCGAGTAGCGCATTCCAGGGCTCCACCACCCTCTCAGTGAAGTAGCGTCTCCTTGTTTCCCCCGCAGTCTCCCCCTGTCCAGCCTCATAGAGTGTCCTCTGGTGGCCCCTACCTCCCTCAGCTGAAGCACCCCCTCAAGGCTTATCCTATTCATTCCCTTGAGATATTTGAAGATCTCTATTATATTCCCTCTGTTCCTTCTCTCCTCCAGCAAGTAAAGGTTGAGCTAATCCAGTCTCTCCTCAAAGGGCCTTTTCCCTAGTCTCAGTATCATCCTGGTCACCCTCCTCTGAACCCTCTCCAGAAGAGCAATGCCCCTCTTTAAGTAGGGACACCAAAACAGCACGCAGTATTCGAGGTGTGGTCTAACCAGGCAATTGTGCAGGGGAAGGAGCACCTCTCGACTCCTTGAGGTTATCCCCCTGTCTATGCAGCCCAGCATTTTATTTGCTTGGGCAGGAGCCCTTCTACACTGCTGAGTTATTCATTTTGGCATCCACCACCACCCCGAGGTGTTCTCCCCCTAGAAACCTGCAGTGTCTCTCCCCCCCCCCCCAAGTGTACACATGAGCTGGGTTTTTGGGCCCCAGGTGCAGAACCCTGCACTTCTCAGCATTAAACTTTAGCTTCCAGGGTCGTGACCACCTCCCCAGAGTCTTCAGGTCCTCCTGGAGAGCCAGCTTTCTCTCCTCCCCCTCTACCACCACCCACAGCTTCAAGTCATCTGCAAAGAGGCTCATCCCGCTCCTGATACCGCTTCTGATACCTGAGATATAGGCGTTAAACAAGAGTGGGTCCGGTACTGACCCCTGTGGAACCCCACTAATGACACTCCTGGGGGATGAAACCTCTCCCCTCCAACCAACAGCTTCTGTAGATGCCCTTCCAGCCAGTTTCCTATCCACCTGACCATCTGCCCCCCCTCACCCCCATATCCTCCAGCTTCTCCAGCACCCGGGATGCGGCACAGAGTTAAAGGCCCTGCTGAAGTCTAGAAAGAGGACATCCACTGGCATGTCCTGATCCAGTGCACTCATCACCCCTTCATAGAACTCCACCAGGTTGGTTTGACACAATCTGCTCTTAACAAAACCATGCCGTCTATCATCTAGGTGACCCTGTGCCTTCAGAACCTCCTCCAGTCTCTCCTTCAAGATGACCTCCATCACTTTGCCCACTACCAATGTCAGGCTAACTGGCCTATAGTTTCCTGGCTCCTCTCGTGAGCCGCCATTGTGTATAGGCACGATATGGGCTATCCTCCAGTCAGGAGGCACCCACCCTGACTGCAGGGAGGAGTTAAAAAGGTCTGGGGGTGTGGACAGGGTATTTGCCAGCTCTTGAAGCACCCTGGGATGAATCCCATCTGGGCCCGGTGCTTTAGCCACTCTTAGGGCCTTGAGGGCATCCCACACCCTCCCCCTGCGGATTTCAACATCCATTTATGTGCAGCACGTTAAAGAAGGTACAACAAATGGGGTGGCATTGTATCTGGTTTTCAGCAATAGTGATAACTTTGTTGCATTGGTGGAGGTGGGAGGACAGCTGGGGAAATGTGACCACAGCATGTTGAGACTTGGTGGTCTGGGTGCTGTAACTGGGCAGGGATGGCATAGTTGTGTCATCCACTTGAGCGTCACTGTTTTCCACCCATTTTCTCCCCTTGTATCCCACTTCAACCTCTTGGTGCATGATCTGTACTGGGATCCATTATGAGCAGTCACAAGTGGGCTGGGGCCATGCCCGGTCACCTCACTGATAGTTGCTTACAAAGGGCTAGATGTACAAAGTCTTAGCACCATACATCAGTGCCTCACTAGCAGTGTGATTTCACTTGTATAGTTGGAGCTGCAGGTTACTGCTTACATCACTCCCTTCCATGGGCTATTGGCAAGCATGGGCCATTGCACCACCCTCGCCACTGCCACCACCATTGCCTTAAAGCAAGATGAGTCCAAACTAAACTCACGTTGTTGCCTCTTCCACCTGATTTGCAATAATGCAGACATGGGTCATGAACCCAGTTGTCTTTATGATAAACAAACATGCTTACCACAACACTATCGGGCATCTCTGTAAGATATTTTTATGGACTGAAAGCACTAGTCGGTTTTTAGAAGTCTAGCAAATCTGTGACTCTATTTCTCATATCCAGTTAGTTTACAAGTCTGTGAAAATCTATTATTGATCTGGTATACTTTTCAAAAGGAGTACAGTTAATTATTTTATAGGCAGTTCTTATTAAATCTGATGTGTGGTTTTCAGGGATGAAACAGAACGCTGATTATTGTGTAACTCATGTTCATTTTAGTCAGAGAACTGTATCCAGTTACAACCAAAACTCCAAAATAGCCCAAAGAGATTGCAGTGTAGCATGCCAGACAGCATTTGGCATCAACAATCATTATTTTAACAGCAGTTTCAGCATTTTCTGAACAATACAGCAGAGTTCCCATGATGCCCTGCTGTTTGGGGGTGCTCTGTACTCTTTGTGGCTGTTTTTGGAGGGTACAGTTTGTGACTGTAGCCATCTCTGTGTAAAGTATGGAGGAGATAATGATTTCCTTGCATACATGCACCCCCAGAGGCTTGGTGATGTACTTGAACTTCTGATTCCTTGATTGTTTCATGTACATCTCTGCATGAATGGGAACACTGCAATACATTGTTAATTTTACATATATTTAGTGGAGTCTGGTAAACTGCAGAATGAGTAAGAAATCTGTTCATGGTTTGCTTGGGAGGGGACCAAAGATTGCACCGAATGTGTTAACTACTTCAGGGGTTTGCACACTCATCTCCTTCCTGTATTTCCTTATAAGGTAGACAGCACAGTTTCAGTTGCAAGGGACAGATTCTTTCAATGAAAGTTGCCTCCAGTGCAGCCTTGCCTCTGAGGCATCACTTTACTGTTGCACTTATTCTTTCTCACATTTAAGTCCCTTTACTTATATATTTACAATTTTAACACTCATGCCACAATGGATCACCACTCTAGTGAAGGTCTGACACAGAAAACTGAGGGGCTCTAGCCTGGATTTAGACTAACAGTCCCTTGTTTGTCAATCTCTAGACACCTCTGTTATGCTATCAAGCTGACACAGCAGTGAAATGTAGTTCTTTAGCTGTTGAGGTAAAAGCCCTGCCTGTGAGGCAGCCCTATCCAGAAATGTCTTGCCTCTGAGACAGCCCTGCCTGTGAGGCAAATGTTAAAGAAATGTGTCTTGCATTTCAGTTGATAATTTTCTTCAGATTGTTTTTGTCTTTGTAAGCAAATCAAGGAGTTGTGCTTTAAAAGGTATTGGGTATAGTAGTTAAAGCTTACAGTCGTGGAGCACATGATTTTTATCCCAATTTTTGGTAGTATGAGAGTTCACATATTTTTTTTTCCTAAATATCAAATACCACAGTAAAGAAACTGAAATTTAAATATGCACAGCAGCACATCCATCTTTTCCTGTTACTACTAATGTACAACATTCAAAATGCGGTTAAAACTACACACGCATATATGTAATAGATCACCCACTCTTAGGTGTGCGGTCACGCTGTGATATACGCACGCCTTGGTACATCAACCACCCAAAGCGTACGTGTATATCAAACAACGACAGCACATCGTAGAGTGGGTTATCTATCTTATAAAATGGCAGCATTTTTTTAAAGGGGTGAAAGTGCAGGTGTGCGATCGCGCTCTGATATACGCATGGCCATGTGATGTGTTTTATACAATCGGAACACTGGATTTGGATCTCATTTTATAAATATATATCTATATACGCAGAGAGAGATAGAAATATCTTCATGAACTGTTCTTGACCTTCTGACCTCACGAGTGAGGTCTGAAGCGGTCAAGAGGTGAGCGGAGATTTTTCTACCTTCTCACTCTCACCCATGTCATATTTGATTTGTACAACAGGTGTTTTTTTTTTTAGGTGCTTTGATAGAAAGGATCAACACAGTTACAAAAAGAAAAAATGTACAAAATGTAAAATGTGCCCCTCTCATCAGTGGCTCGACACAAGAGAAGCAAATCAGTACATTAAAAAAATACTACAACTATAAGTCAATACAAGCGAAATACATGCAAAGTAGGAAGAGACTGTCTAAAAAGCATCTTGCATACACTGGCTTTTGTGCTTCACTTTGCTATTGTGATGTCATCAGCATTGTTAAAGCTGCTCTCTGATTGGTTTAGTATTCAGTTGTGGTGTACCCAGCTATGCAAGATAGTAGTATTATCTTGCAAGTTAATTGTGTATTCCATTGTGACATACCCAGCTTTGCAAGACAGTAGTACAGGGTTTTATTTAACTCTAAAAATTGATTTGCGTTTTGCTCATAAAAGTTCTAAAACATTGTGAAAATGCATAGCGCTTGTCTCACTGTGGTTAACAAACATAACATTTCTAGAAAACCTATAGAAATGCTTTCTGTACAGTTAGTGTTGTCCCAAGAAAAAAAACTGCTAATCAATTATTTAAAACCCTGGTAGTACCATCTTGCAGGTTGGTCATAAGATCTGATAATTTTATCTTTGTTAATTCAGACCCACACCTGTTGTAAAATGTATAATGTACAATATATGTTGCATGGTTGGGCTGTCACACCCAAAGAAAAAGCCATCATATATTTCCCCAGATATGATGGTAGTCAGTCAACATATATGAAACCATTAGCTGCTTACATTGTATTAATGTGTTATTAAAGCCCAGAATGTCATTAATACCTAACCAACGCTATACTACTATAGTTATATATTTATTGCAAAAAAATGCATTAATGCACTAGTTAGGGTTCAACTTAATGCCACAGAAGTAGGGAGATGTGGTGTTAGGGTTTCCAGTACTACCTCCCCCCCGAAGCACACAGACAGGCATCATCCGGTGAAGACAAACATACAGCTGGTTCCAGATGACACAAATACAAGTGAATATGTATCTGTGGTACATACACTACAGCACATATACACTCACTTCTGACTGCAGATAGAAATCCACAATACTCCAATCACAACATTACTTATGTCTGCAGAAGCACAGGCCCCTATGGAGCCAGCACTTTTGTAGCCATGGATACTCATGCACACAGTTCTGGCTACAGAAGCGCAGGCCTTACGAGATCCATGATACCCAAATTGCAACACTGTTTTTGTCTGCAGAAGCGAAGAACACTGAGGGGCCTGCACCTCTGCAGGTGTAAGTCATACACACTGACTTACAATTGCAGAAGGGGCCAGCACTTTCGCACCTGCACATAGAAATCCATGATATTTGAACTGCAACAATACTTCCGTTTGCAGAAGCACAGACCCCTGTGGGGCCAGCGCTTCTGCAGCCACTGGTAGTCATGCACACTGTAAGAGAGAGAGAGAGACACACACACACACACACACACACACACACACACACACACACACACCCTACCTACCTGTGGCTGGAGAAGCACAGGACCCAGTGGGACTTGTGCTTCTGCAGCCACAGATACAAATCCACAAAGTTAGCACAACAGCACTACTGCATCTGTGTCATCTTGAAACAGTTGTATGTTGCCTTACCTGATGATGGCTATCTGTGGTTGCTTGTTTAGTCCTATCCTTTTGCTGCTTTGGGGGGGTGGTAAGGGTTGGAAACCCTAACGCCACATTTCTCTACTTCTGTGGTGTTAAGTTGAAGCCTAACTGGTGCAGTAACAGTTTTTTGCAAAGAATTTCCATTCTTTTCGAGATAGTGGAATTGTATCCTCATGCAGATGCACAGGATTCTCTGGGCCCTGAGCCAAGGGAAGAGTCCATCAGCATGTGGAAGTGCAGCAGCAGATTCGAAGAACTAATAAGGCTGTATGGTGGGCTGTGAACTGCAGGGTTCTCTGTCCCCCCTCACTTCCATGTGGATACAGATACAGACACACAGGGCAAAAAAGCCCATCTGTCAACCAAAGCTCGGGGCCCTTTGGCAGCCATGAGTGCAGAGGTGCAGGGCCCTGTGCCAAGAGAAGAGTTCTGTTCATTATATGGTACTTGGGCCTGTGCAGTCAACCCTGCACCTTCCCTTTCTAGGCTGGTAGTGGTACCACATGGCAGCACCATCCTTCCAGCCTTGACCCATCCAGCAGACTCACTGAGCTCACAACTTAACTAAGCTCACTGGCACGGGATCACAAACCACTACCCGCCAGGCCAAAGTCACTTGCACACAGCATTTCTTTGTGTGTGTGTGTGTGTGTGTGTGTGTGTGTGTATATACGTATATATGTTTTGCCCGCCTGGGCATGACTCTACTGTCCTCGGCTCAGTTTTAAAAGCCGCCACGGCCCCGGTACCTATCTCAAGCCCAGCCGCATCCACAGTAGCGGTCCTGCAAGCAGGAGACTGCCCGTATTCAAAAATCTGAGGTTCCCCCGCCCGCTCGGGTGTGACTTGACCGTCCTTGGCTTGGTTTTAAAAGCAGCCATGGCCTCGGTACCGATCTCAAGCCCAGCTGCATCCACAATAGCGGTCCTGCAAACAGGAGACTGCCGGTATTCAAAAATCTGAGGTAATTAGGAAGACTTTGCCGCCAGCCATCACGGCAGTCTGCTTACAGTTACCAGGATGCTGAGGACTTTTTTGAATTTTTATTTTTGGCTCCTTTTTACAGGCTATCCGTTAGTCCCGCAGTGCAGTTCTAATCGGTAGTCACAGTTTGTATAAGGGGCAATTTCAGCAAAGGATGTGTGTTAGTTTGTTAAAGGGGCTGCCCTGCCGGTGTTGTGCGCCGGCCCCCCGCCTGCCCAATCTCAGTAGTTACTTATATAGTGAGCTTTTGGTCAGTTTCAGCTGACGTCTAACAGGCCACTTTGCCATTTGCTCCTTGTCTCATCCAACCATTAGGGGCATTTGTTTGGCATATCCTTAATGCTCAGTTTAAGTTTTTTCTGTGGTTGTGGTTTCCAGCTCAAAATAGGACTGGTTTCTCTTTATTTCTGGCAACGGTGGTGTTGCTGTTAAAAATGTCACTAAATCATATGGTATTTCTTGTAGCCAGCCTGTTGCTATGCTCACTGGCTAAGCTCTCCCTGCCCCCTTGTTCTCTAAGTAGTACCTGGGAGCAGAACTCTGATAGCAATTTTAAGTTCTCCAACATGCTGGGTAGATCTGCTGATCAGCTTGAAATCACCGCTCTACTGGTCACAAGGTTTATTTATTATCTTGTGGATGCATACTTAAAACACACTCCCTGCTCAAAAATCTCTATGGTTACGCCTTTCATTCATCGAAAGCTCTGGTATCTAATGCTGCTGGCTATCCTGCTGGCAGGTGATGTGGAACTGAACCCAGGACCCTCGTGTACCCAGCCGTGCACAAATTCCTCCTGGTCTACTACTTCTGGGCTCAGCATAGCCCATCTAAACATCAGGAGCCTTGCACGCAACCGCACAGAGCTGGAGGCTTGGGTATCCATCCACAACCCGGATATATTGTGCCTATCTGAGACATGGCTTAAGCCCTCCACTCCTGACTCTACCTGTGCGATACAAAATTATAACCTTATTAGGAATGACAGGGTATCCTCCAAGTGGGGTTGGGGTGTAGTGCTGTTTTACAAAGTGCATCTAAACGTTTTGCAGAAATATAAACCCCAGTCCTGCATCTGTGAATCCCTTCATGCTCTTCTCCGACTGGGTGCAAAAAATCTACATATAGTAGTTGCCTATATCCCACCCCAGGGAGGGCTGTCAGCTTTTACAACTCTACTGGATGATACGGTGAAACTAGCGGGAAGAAATGAAGTGCTGATCCTAGGGGATATGAATCTAAACTGGCTTGGACACTCAGGGGTCACTACAATCGGTAATCCAAAGCTATAACCTACATCATGTTATAACTGAGCCGATGAGAATCTCCCCTAGGGCAATGTCGAGCACGCTACTGGATTGGGTATTAACAAATAGGGTTGATAGAATCGTGGATGCTGGAACTTTGCCAGATAGCATATCTGATCACTCCCCTATTTTTTGTGTGTGGCAACACTCCGGCCCCCAGTTTCAACCCCCACGCTATATCACCTTCAGGAATTATGCTAATCTGAATCGAGCGCAGTTCCAGTATGAAATCTCAGCTATTGGCTGGTCCTGTTTTTCTCAATCCCTTGATGCACAAACAGCGCTACAATGCTTCTTAGACACATTTCGTGATATTCAGGATAGACATATACCTCTTGTGACCCGGCGAGTTCGCGTGGCACCCCACCAAGTGGTTACACAAAGACCTCCTGGCTGCATTGCATGTTAAGGACAAGAGCTGGAGGTATTTTCAGAAATACTGGGCTTACTTGAGACTACCATACCTATAGAACACAGAGAAAAGATTGTAAAAAGCAGATAAGAATAGCAAAAAGCACATATTGTAAGAGGCTTCTCCTGGAGGCATCGGGTGACTCCAGGAAATTCTGGACCCACATCAAATATTTCCTAGGCGCAAAAAATACTCCCTTGATAAATGATATGATCATTAGCGGGGTTCACTGTAACAATCCTAGGACGATTGCGGAAGCATTCAATAAACAATTCTCTGACCTATCCAGCTTCACATCTGCTTTCCTCCAAGGTCAGCCTTTGCCTTCGAACATTTTACCCACACCAGCTGAATTTACCCCTCCTTTCTACTTCAGGACAATTTCTAAATCTGATTTTCCTAGGCCTGCTCTATACCATTTCTGACAACACTAGTGTAGGCTCGGATGGTGTAGAACCCAAACATTTAAAGCTGGCCGCTCCATTCATTGCTCAGCCATTATCTCGGATCTATACTCTCTCCCTCTGTCAGGGAATTGTCCCAGATGTTTGGAAAATGGCTAGAATCACGCCAGTTTTTAAGAAAGGTGACAAAAGTGATATGGCGAATTATAGGCCTATAGCTATTCTACCAGTGCTAAGTAAAATAATGGAAAAGCTAGTATCAATACAAGTTACAGAGTACCTGACTAAATATAAACTTCTCTCCCCAATTCAATACGGCTTTCGCAAAGGTCATAACACCTCCATGGCCTTGCTCCACCTTACAAATGATACTTTAACTGCTATGGATAATGGCCACCTCACGGGGGCAGTTTTTATTGATCTGACAAAGGCATTTGGCCTTGTTGATCATCCTCTTCTACAAGACAGTCTCCTAGCCCTTGGTTTCTCGCCAAACGCTATGACCTGGTTCAATAGCTACCTATCTAATAAAACTGAGATTGTTAGTCAATTCTGCTATATCTAGCCCAATGGCCATTAACCTAGGTGTTCCCCTAGGTTCAATATTAGGACCCCTGCTTTTCTCCATCTTTATAAATAGTATCCCGTCAACTAGCCCCTGATTGCTCAGCCATCCTTTATGCAGATGACCTGGTCTTGTACTGTCATAAGAACCTTCACCACATAAACCTGACCCTTACTGCTGCTTTCAAGTCTATTCAATCCTGGCTGTTCCATCATAAGCTAATCCTTAATGCAGAAAAAATGCATTCAGTGCTGTTTGGTTCAGGAATCAAATTAAACAAAAACCGGGATCTGTTTTCAGTCTCTGGTCTAGATGGCTTAATCCTTAAACCAGTACGCTCCTTCAAGTATCTGGGAGTACTCCTCAATGAAAATCTAAACTTAGATAAGCATATCATGACCACATGTAAATCAGTTAACGCTAAAATTGCAGTTGCCTACAAAACCAGCTACGTCCTCACGCCGGCGGCTAGATTAGCTATAGCCCGTGGGATCTTGCTCCCGTCGTTATCCTATGGGGTAGTCGCTTATCTTAGTTCATCTGCTGCTCTCCTCAGGAAATGGGATATGACCTATAACAGCATCTGCAGGTATGCTTTGGCCTCTCCTCGGTCACATCACCATTGTCCGCTCTATGCTGACTTAAATTGGCTACCCCTGCCTTAGCTCGAACTCTTGGCTCTCTGACTGATAGTATCATTAGAACAGGAATCCCTGTCTCTCTGGCCTCCCTACTTACTCCACTGTCCTCCTCCCATGGTCTCCGATCTATTGACAAATTGCTGCTACAGACACCTAGATGTAAATCAAACAAAGGTGCCCTAGCTTTCTCTCACTCAGCATTTAAACTGTGGAACTCCCTGCTTCTTGACATTCGCCTAGCCCCTAGTCATGCCCAGTTTAAAACTAACTACTGCTCCCTCCTCTTTAGCCAGGTCTCTTGTGCCTGTTTCAAACCATCTTGAACTTGCATCTTGGTCCCAGTCTCACTTATCCTCTGCTGCAAACTTTTCTCCACTCTTTCTATACTTCCCATGTAGATTTTAGCACTTCTATCTCCATTAGCTTTGCCTCTAGATGGTCTAAACCTAGTTGTGCTTGAGTCATGAAATAGTTAATTCTACTGAACTTTTGTTACTGTGTGTAAACTCTAACTCAACCTGTTACCTACCCTTGATAGTGCCTAATTGTGTACCTACTCAATCACTGTGAAATCCTGTCTCCCCTGTAGTTTGTTCTACCTGTTCTCATAATGTTAACTCCCTGTCTACCTACTGGAATTTCCTGGGTCATGCCTATTAATAGTCATCTCATGGCTAAGGCACATACCTGGTAAACAAGAAACCAGATAGTTAAATTAATACTGTTACTTGATATAAATTACCATGTTTGTATAAACCTTCTGTGCCAACCATTGTAACTTTGTTCCTATAACCTACTCTATACACTGTACCTTATTTCATGATGCAACCTGGATGTAAAATGCCTTGTTTGTTTTGAACCGTTTCTGTATTTGCCACTGTTTGTTATCTCTGTAATTCTCCCGGGTCGTGCCTGAAAATAGTAATCTCTATGGCTAGCGCACTTGCCTGGTAAACAGAAACTAAATAAATATAAATGTACGTATACGTGTGTGTATTCATTGCAAAAAAATGTGTTAATGCATCAGGGTTAAAGCGACAAAAGTGGGGAAATGAAATGTTAGGGTTGAGCCCCCATTCCCCCCCACACCCCCCATCCTCCACAGACTGACAGATGCGGGGGTGTGCCATGGGGTCTTGGAGCCCAACTCTCACCCCATTCCATGTGTAAACAGGTTGACATGCTGCAATAATGGAGAATAGGGTGAGAGGCCTCATGGCACACCCCGGTGTCTTTCGGTTTGTGGAGGATGGGGGTGGTGGGGGGGGATAGGGGCTCAACCCTAACATCTCATTTCCACACTTTTGTTGCTTTACACCCTGATGCATTAACAAAGTTTTTTGCAATGAATTTCCTTATGTTTTGAAAAAGTGTAACATAACTAGTAAATATGTGTTGGTGGGCCCCGTGCTCCCACCAGGCTGCCCATTTGTTCATAATGATATGCGCCTGTGGGCGCGTGAGCCCTCCAGACCCTGCGCTCCCACTTACACATAACTACGGAGCCATACAGCAACCCTATAGGGCAAGGAACACTTGTAACTCTAATTTGCCAATATCTCAGCAACCGTAGTAGCTATGAAAAAAATTCCAGTGCCGTTGTAATCATGACAGCAAAACCTCCACGCAAGATAACGTCTACTAAATCCGTATCTTGCATAGTTTCCGAGATATGGGCACCGAAAAGTGCTGTGGGTGCTGCAGTGTTATCCTGTGGGGAAAAATCTCAACTTCGCTATGGCATATCTATGGAACCGATGAAATTGTTTGCACTTAAACAGCATAATTCACATCTCTGAGACACCCGCTGTATACCATGCAAATTTCAAGTAAAAAAAACAAACCATTTATTTACAGTGTAATGTACCTGGTAACTGATATGTGTTGGTTGGAGCATACAATAGCCCTGTAGGCCTGAAAAGGAACCCTTGTAACACAGATTTGCCTGTATCTCAGTAACCATACAACCTATGAAAAAAATTCCACTGCAGGTGTAATCTATGACTTTTAAACTTCCTCAGAGGCTTAGTTCACCTGAAGGTGCTCTAAGCTGTGGGTAGCAGAAAATCCGTATCTCGCTTTGTTTTCGAGATACGGGCCCCAAAAGTCACTATAAGTGCTGCAGTGTTATCCTATGGGAAAAATCTCAACTTCATGATGGCATATCTATGGAATTGATTAACTTTTCAAAGCCTAAATAGTATAATTCAGATCTCCTGGGCATCCCCTTTACACCCTGTAAATTTCAAGTCAAAAGACCAAACCATTTATTTACAGTGCAGTGGCAAAGTTTTTAAAATCCTAGTTCGTGAGGTGTTAAAATCCCCGTTTGTGTGGTCTATCTCTGTTCGTGAGCTGTCAGAATCCTTGTACGAGAGTAATCCTTGATTGTCATATTTTGGCCCTCTGGTTCCTAAGTCGTGTGCGGTGATTTTGTCACCTCGTGAAAGGGGATTGGCTCACGAACAGGGATTTTGATGCTTGCAAATGAGGAATTAAAAAATGAATCCTCGCTGTCCCGGTGGCGCTGAGGGTTGAGGTATTGGACGCCACACCTCGCGCTATGCCTGTAACCTGGGTTTGGAACGGACTCATGGTTGTCTGGGATCGGCGGGGGGATGGAGGATTGAACATCCCAATGGATTCTCTCCTCTGCCAGGGGTGGGATACAGGGGGTGTCTCGCGCACTTAACGTTCCTGGGGGCTGGTGGAAGCATGGGCTTACAGGGGCAACGGTGGCTCTCCGGAGCTGGGGAGGGTGCTTGGCAGCAGCGTGCGTCAGCACATCGACTGCCTGGATGTACGTCCTTCATGCCGGCGTCCTCTGGGGTTGAGGGGAGAAAAACCGGGAAGAAAATCGCTTTCACCCCAAGCATAATGAAGCTGGGGTAGGGGCGGCCTTTAATAGCCCAGGCGGACGGAGTAGGAGGGTATGAGGCTTCCTCTGAAAGCCGTGGGGCGGAGCAGTGCAAAAAAAAAAAAAAACTTTTGAGCGATTCCCCTCGCGAGCTGTCAATCCCGGTTCAGTGAGCCAATCCGCCATGAAGGGCCATCTGTTCGGGAAATGACGCATCTAGGATTTTGTCAGTCACGGGGTGACTGCTTGCGAACGGGATTTTGTCAGCTTGCAAAAGGGGATTCAAAAACCCAGTCCCTTCGCGAGGTGACAGAATCCCCATTCGTGAGCCAATCCCCTTTTGCGAGCTGACAAAATCTCCTTTCACGAGCCAGTCCTCATTTGCAGGAATG
The DNA here is from genome assembly GCA_016271365.2 of Neoceratodus forsteri. Lineage (NCBI taxonomy): Eukaryota > Metazoa > Chordata > Ceratodontiformes > Ceratodontidae > Neoceratodus > Neoceratodus forsteri. Next base: position 612,262,058 of record CM028135.1, read on the forward strand.
GCCATCTGGTCCCAAAGTCATATCGATGATTTTTCTACCTCGTGAAAGAGAATCGGCTTGCAAACCGGGATTTTGTCACCTCGCGAACGAGGATCGGAAGCGAGTCGCGAACAAAGAATTTCAAAATTTTAAATGTCCGTTTCTTTTGCCCAAAACGAAGCAAACCAAAGGTGTAAGTTTGTAGAGGATGTCGCCCTGAACAAAACCCATGCCTTCTTGCAACAAAAGTCATCCGTGGAGGAAGCTACAACATTTTGTTTGGGGGAATGAAACAAGATGGCGGCTCGCAAACTAATAATTTTTTCTCATGAATGGAAATTTTTTTAAATCCTCGTTCGCGAGCTGACAAAATCCTTGACCGTGAGCCCAATCACCTTTCGCAAAATATACATATAAATCTTGGAGTGAACTGAGCATGCTCAGAACTCAAAAATTAAAAATTAAATAATTTTGGAACGGATTAATATTTTTTCAGCAAACTAATGCTGGATTGTTCTTTGGACAAAACTCTTTATACCCTGAAAATTTCAGACCAAAATACCAAACTGTGTGGCTGCAGTGCGATGGGCAAAAATCAGCAAAAAAAAATGCCAAAAAAAGGCAAAAACGGTTTTCAGTGCTTCGCTTTGTGTAAATCACAAGTCCAACCAAAACGCAACTTGGCAAATCAAGAGATCTACTGTACAAGACTGTGCATCCCAAATTTCGTTCAAATCCGTTGGACGGGTACAAAATCTGGGGTTTAACATTGAACTGCTTACTCAACCCTAACTATAGTGGTGTGACCGCGCCAGTGTATGTACTGTATATAATTTTTTTTTTTTGACCCCACATTTTTAACATAGTTGTTTTATGACTCCCTCTTATAAACATGACATTTGGCATTTATAGAATACTGGCTGAGACATAATTTCTTGCCACAAGTGTGGAAACATGTTTTAGCCAGAATTTGAAAAAGGACCCCTGTCATGTTCATGAGCTGGTGTGAAAAATTAACTGTGGTGAAAGTTTGGAGTCAAAATACTGAACATTACCAAAGTTATGAGCGAGCATGGAACATTTTCAATGTACATTCATAACTTTGTTGTTTAATATTTTGAACCTAGTCTACTTAATGACCCCATCTCGTGAACCTGGTAGGTGAAAATAATCAAATCCTGCCTGAAATGTGTTTTTGCAGAGGGTCTGCTAAATCACCTTTCAGCTTGAATTTAAAAAAAAAAATGTCACCTACTTATTCATGAGATGAGGTTCCAAAAAGGCTAGGTTGAAGGTTTGGTGGCAAAATATTGCAAATTAGCAAAGTTATGAGTAATAGTTGGAATACTTCAACATTCACTCATAACTTGGTAATTTGATCATATCTTTTTACTGAATTTTTGATATTGTCTTCTTAGGACCTCACCTCATGAGCACAGTAGATGAAAATTTTCAAATCCCGCCCAAAAGGTGATTTCACAGTGACTTCGTAATCATCTTTCGGCATGGATTTGAAAATTTCACCCACTTTAATCATGAGGCAGGGTCCCAAAAAGGCCAGGTTTAAAATTTGGTGGAAAAAGTCTTAAAAATGACAGTTATGGGTAAAAATTCAAAATGCAATGAAACCCATTACCACACTTAACTTAATTCTTCATTTTGCAGTCGCGGTTTCTGAAGGAGGACTTCTTTCATGTTGAGAGTGAATCTGTAACTAGGGGCCATCTTTAGGTGAGTGAGGGTGTATGGTGGGTGCTGAGGGAAGGGGCGAGTGTGGGGGTAGAGACTGAAGCGACTGTTTACTTCCTTTCAGGTATTTCACTCAAAAACAAAATAAAAAAAATATATGATTGACAGTTTAGCAGAGGCATCAGACCAACACTAGGGATTTTTTCTTCCGTTAATTCCTCCTGCAACCTTAGATAACCTGCTTTATCATCCTATAGACACTTCTATGTATGTAAATACCGTGTAATCTGTACAATATCTGTGTAATTCTATGTACATATGAACTTCTTTTTCTTCCTCTCTGTAAAGAGTATTATCTGTATTGCCTTGTAAATACCTGTGTTGACCTGTATATACAATTGTTCATGCTCCACCCAGGTCCATCTTGCAAATGAGCTTCTGCTCAACGATGAACGCTTGGTTAAATAAAGACTTGATTGATTGATTGATGGGCCCCCATTGTCGGCAGCACCAGGCACGAGCACCCCGATGTCTCCACTGGCACCTCTCTGTCGGGTGGCGCGATCTGGAGGAGAGGGGGTTGTGACTGGGCGGTAGCCCAGTCCACTTTAAACTTTAAAATAAAAAAATTGAGATATCTTACTTCGAGAGTGAGCTCTTGTAGCAGGTAACACTGGTAGAACTGAAGCCGGCAGGTGCCAGGACCCTACAGAAAACTTCTAGCTGGCAGTATACAGTGGGGGACCGCCTCCGACGACGGCCTGCCCCTGGCGTCGCGTACAAGAGAAAGGGGGCAGTCCACCAGCGTCACCTCAGTAATTTTCCCACTGTCAACCCACGCACATTGGCTCCACAGATACCTTCCGCTGAGTTTCACTGCGTTTCTCAATGCTTTACTTAACTCTTTTTTTTACTGAAAAAGTTCATTTTCCTCTTTCTACCATCTGTATGTCGTCTTCACCAATCTCTTCCATCGATCAAGACCAGTGGAAGTGTGCCTGCGGTAAACTGATACCAGTGAAGGATGGACACTTGGCCTGCCTCCTGTGTTTAGGCCCCAACAAACAACACCAAGGCCTGCCAGCATTGCCAGAAATTTAATAGCAGGACATGGAGTCACTGCCAAAAAGCCCTCCAGGCCTACTTGACTGAACAGAAATTTGCTGCCATGTAGAAGGATTCTTCAACCCAGGAGGGCTCCTCTCACAAAAAATTGTCAGGGAAGTATCACGACAAAGAGAAAAGGGGGGGGGGAGATCCTTATCGAGATCTTACGACTCCTGGTCTGCCTCTGGGGGGAGTTTGGATTTGGCATCCCAGGCAGCACACTTTCCTACCTGGCTCACTGTAGTGAGACCACCCGCCCTGGTACGGGCATCGGGAGGTAACAATTCGGGGTCCAGCTCCTCTGGCCTGGCCCTGCAGCCACTGAAAGTCTGGCCACCCTCTCAGGCTCTGGGCCGACCATCAGGCAGCAACGCCAGGTCTTCCTTGGTCGACAGATCCTCTGTGACTGGACTGGCGAAAGAATCATCCAAGTCGGCCACTTCCACTGGCACCGACTCCCTAGACAGACATGGAGGCTCTGGCTACACCTTCGGGAGGTCCACTTCTCAGCCCCCTAGAGGCCTACCACCACACAAGCTGACACCGGAGAAGCACACGCTGGATAAGCGGTCATTTGCCATTGACTGCCACCACACCGAGACCGCCTCCAAGCTGGCACCCCCAACCTCAGCACCTACCACCTCGACTCCAGCATCACCGGCCTCTCCCCTGCCACTGGCCGCAGTACTCATGGAGCATAGTCTGCCATCAGGCACCCCGTCATCAGCCACTACTCAAACCACGACTGCCGACCCTGGGCACCACCTAAGGCACCAACGCCCCTTGACCAGACACAGGGGCTGTCGAACCGCCCGACACTGGACCAAGAAACAAGGCTTCATCTGTTGAAGGTAAAGGACCTCTTTTCCTCTTGGTGGGAGACAATCAGCGCAGATCTTTTTCCACCCAAACCCGCCCAGGTAGAGGAGCCCACCCCAAGGGGTCATACTCCTCTGACATGGGAACCCACCCCTCCCATTGAGGACAGGGATAACTCTGACCATAAATGTCGCTGTCGGACGAGGAGTCTGAGCTTTTTCTGCTCTACTGAATGGCACAAAGGTCTCAGTCCTCTTCCTCTGAGGAGTCAAGACCATTCTTCTTTATCAGAATCCTCCTCGGCAGGAGGACTTCCATCACCAGATGCAAGAGACACTTCCAGTTCCCCACTGGACGACCCCTCCTTCATGGAGGTTATGCGTCACATACAAGTCAGTATGGGTTGGGATACAGAGGACCTCGACCCAGAGAGGTGTCAACTGGCCAGATATTTGTGCCAGAAGGAACCAAAGCCAGTTGTTGTGCCACCCTTGGTAGACGCTTTTCAGGATGTGCCCAAAGCAGCATGGAAGCACCTGTTGACATCCTCAGCAATTCCCAAGGAGGCAGATCGCCTCTACAGGGCACCCAGAGAGGAGCTCTTTCTAGGTGAACAGCTGACGGCCGACTCACTTGTCATTACGGCCGTTCATGACAGATCCCAGAGACCACGGCACTTGAGTATGCAGCCACCCAATAGGGAGTCCAAGCAAATGGATACCATGGGCAGGAAGGTATACTCTCCTCAGTCTCCTGCACCATAGGATCACTCAATTTCCTCACATATATGGTGCAGTTCCAGAATGCCCTGTGGGAACAGGGTATGGACATAGTTCGTGACATTCCTGATTATGCACAAAAGGCAGAGCTGGAAAAGCTCATGCAAACTGGCTCAGACATAGGCATACATGTTCTAAGATTGGCCTATGACTTGGAAGACATGGCAGCCAGGGCGGCCGCCACTGGAGAGTGCCTCGGGTGACGCTCCTTGGCTTTGAGTCTCTGGTTTTGCACAGGTCGTCCAAGCTGGCATCTTAGATGCTCTGGTCAAGGGCTTGGTCCTTTTCGATGAAGAGTCCAAAAAGTTATAAAAAAGATACAGGACTCCAGCAAAGTCGTCCAGTCAGTCCTAACTATGTATAAGCTAAAACAGAAGCCTTTTCGAGAACAGTGTTTTTGAGGCAAAACAGGCCAACAACCCAGATACCACTACCAACAGCAACAGATGGGGGTTACAGCCCTAAGGGCCCCTCTCGAAACTCCGGAGGCTCCGGCCCTAGGGCTGCCAAACCCTCCCAGGCCGCCCCTGCCTCTCCTGCCAATGCAAGACTTCTGCGAACCCTCCTCTTCCTGTGAACCTGGCAGGAGAGGCGGTCAGAGGCTGCTTTTCCCTCTACTTAGAGGGCTGGAGGAAGATCACCTCCAAACAATGGGATCTACAGATGATCCAAAGGGGGCACTCAATAGAATTCTTAGACATGCCACCGGACAGGCCTCCACTACACTCCCACTGTGACGCTCTGTCCCCTTGCTTATGATTACTGTATGATATCTGTAAAATAAATAAATGGTCTGTGTATGAAATTGTCTCCCCCCCCCAACCAGTCAGCAGTGTGTGAGACTTGGCCTTTAACTTTCAAAGTGTCAGTGAGGATGTCTATTAAACAGACCAGAGAAACCTGATTAAAGGTTTCCTGTTTTTGTCTTTCTTAGAACTTTTGGATCAGCTGCCAGAATATAAGCTTCGAAAACTTTTATGGTTCCTGCAGGAAAAGGCCAATTTTGTCACAGAACTTTGTAATAAGTCATAAAACCGGAGATCACACTAGCAACTGGAAATCAGCAGAGGGACATCAAAGAGATGCTTGATCAAAGGATGTTGTATGTGGGAAATGGTTTTTGCTGATGTTCACATTATTTAAAATACATCCTTGTAGATAATTGTGTTATGAATTAACTCCAAGGGAGGGTCTAACTGATGTCACAGAAGGGGAGGGAAGATGTCCCCTGAAATGAAACATTGAATCTGGGGAATGTCATATCATCTTGGGCTCTGAGACAGAAAGAGCTCTCTAACTTAAATGTACTTAAAACGGTAATACTTGGATAGCAAAGATTTTAAGTACTGTGGTAGAAGTTTTATTCTGTAATTTTCACATTTTCTTTTGTGACTGTGAGTTCATGCTATTTGTTCTGTATTTTATTTTACTTATTTTATCATACTTTAATAAATAACCTTTTCGTTGAAATACTGCCTGTGTGCGTCTTCTCAGTTGTTTCTTTTTGCATGTGAAGTGCCTGTATTAAAGTCTGACAGCTGTTGAAAAGCTTGATTGTGTACTGAGCTTATTTAATAAGGTAAGAACTAGCTAGGTTTCTTAGAGTTAAAAAGGGTTCATTTTGGATACCTGGTTGGGTGCCCCTGGCGAAAGATTGTACTGCAGTCCCGATTAGGGTACATATCTGAGCCTGTACAATGGGTATGCTAGCATAAGGTTCACAGTTTGAATCCCTCCAGAACTCTAGGCTAAAGGTGATTTGGACCCAAAGCAGACAGGAGGGTTACCCTGTCTGTTACCTGTTCACACTACTGCACTCTGAGGTTGGCACTGGGGGAGCAGAGAGCCTGACCTGTGGAGTGCGTTTGTGACACCCACTATTCACCATCTCACCCTGCTCTTATCCAAGATGAGATCCAGGCTCTTTTGGACAAATGAGCAATAGTGCCAGCCCCCAGTGGGGAAAAAGGTACTATTCACATTTCTTTTTGGTACCCAAGAAAATGGGGGACCTACACCCCATCCTAGACCTCAGCAACCTCAACAGGTTTGTAGAGTACAGACTCTTTCGCATGGTTACCCCCCCCCCCCGGGTCTGATACCCATGCTCCATCCAGGAGATTGGCTGTCATCTCTGGACATACAGAATGTGTACTTACACATCCTCATAGCCAAGCACCACAGGAGATTAGGGACGTTCGAATTCCGGGGGCGTTACTACAGTTCAGGGCTCTGCCCTTCGGCCTGTCATCGGCACCATGGGTCTTTATCAGGTGCCTGACAGTTGTGACAGCAGCCCTCCAGTGGATGGGCTACTACGTCTTCCCCTACCTGGACAACTGGTTCCTAACGGCCCGTCTAAGGAGGATCTACTTCACACCGTGGAAGACATCTTTTTCTCTCTTCAGAGAGTTGGGGATAACCCTAAACCTGCAGAAGTCCACCCCCTGGCCATGCCAGAGACTCCAATTCTTAGGAGCCCTTCTGGATACAATCCAGGGAAAGGTCTTCCTCCCAGAGAACAGAGCAGACTGTCTCTGGGGTCTCGCATGATGCATGTCGTCCATCAGACAGGTCCCTGCCAGGACGTTTCTCAGACTCCTGGACCATATGACAGCAGCCATCGCTACAGTGCCCTTGGCCCGACTGCATATGAGGACCATCCAGTGGACCCTGAGAGTCCAATGGGACCAGCACCGGGACTACCTTGATCAACCCTTCTGTGTCTCAGACTCTATCCGTCAGGCTTTGTGATGGCCCCACACAGATCCTGACAGCTGTTGCCTCCGACATGGCCTGGGGAGCTCACCTGGACAGCCGCAGGACTCTGGGGTTGTGGTCTGTGCTAGAGGAGGCCCTACACATAAACGTACTGGAGATGAGGGCCATCCTCTATGCTTTGCAAACCCTGCAAACTGACCTGCTCCCAGGACACTTCCTGGTCCAAACAGAGAACATGTCGGTGGTATGCTGCATCAACAACAAGGGAGGAACCCACTCATACCAACTTTGTCGCGAGGCCATGAGGGTATGGAGCTGGGCCATAGATCACCACTTGGACATTTCGGCAGTCCATGTTGCAGTGTCAGTGGCTCAGTAGGTAGCACACTCTCCTCTGAGGCCGGGAGATCAGAGGGCTGTGGGTTCAGTTCCCACATCTGGCACTTGGGTTAATATCCCAGTACTGACACTGTAGTGCAGCATGAGAGGGGTGCTGCACTTGAGGTGCCGCTCTTCGGATGAGACGTTAAACCGAGGTCCCATCTGCCTGGACTGGTGGTAGTTCAGGTGGATGTTAAAGATCCCATGGCACTTATCGAAAAGAGTAGGGGAATTTCCCTGGTGTCCTGGCTAAATTTTCCTCATTCACTAAAAATACCACCAACAGCTTAATCTGGTTCAAGGGCAGTTGGCATTCATCTGTATCCCCCTCCCCCGGGTCGTGCCTGAAAATAGACAGGATTTGTCTAGTGCACTTACCCGGTCAACAAAAACTAAATAAATAAAATAAATAAATGTCCCAGGTGTACAAAACACCTTGGCTGACGTGCTCAGCTGGTCAAGGTCCAGAGTACATAAGTGGGCACTCCAGCTATCTGCCATAGACGATCTCTTAGACAGATGGGGCTGACCAGAATTAGGCCTCTTTGCATCCCCATACAACGCAAAACTGCCCAGTTTTTGCTCACTAGATCCCGGGCTTGGTAATATCTGGCAAGATGCTTTGTTCCTCTCCTGCACAGGGAGGTTCCTCTACGCCCCCCCTCCCCCCTTTCCATTGATACAGAGGGTACTCCTCAAAATGCAGTCAGAAGGAGCGGAGATGATCCTAGTGGCTCCGTTCTGGCCCCGGCAGATATGGTTCCCTCTGCTTCAGCAGCTGTCGATAGAACTGCCTCTGCCTCTGCCCCATAGCTCACACGTTCTTTCGCAGGACAATGGGACATTAGTCCACCCACATCTGAGATCATTATGCCTGCACACGTGGCTCCTACGGATGTAGCCATTTCCTGCTTCGGTGTCTCTACTAGAATGACTGGTGTTTTGGTGGCTGCTAGGAAACCCTCTACCAGGGCCACTTACGCCATGAAGTGGAAGCGTTTCTGCCTCTGGGCCACCGCCTGCCACTTAGGCCCATTTCTGTCCGGTGAACTCTATTCTTGAGTACCTCTTTTCACTTTAGGACTCTGGCCTGAGTTATTCATCTATAAAGGTGCACCTATCTGCAGTGTCAGCCTACCATGCACCTATACAAGGCAAAGCCTTGGCACAACTGGACTTGTCACGCACTTTACTGCGTGGCATCTTTCACATGAAACCTCCCATTGGGGACACCATTCCTCCATGGGACCTTCTTTTTGTTTTGGAGAAGCTTATTTTGCCTCCCTTCGAGCCAGACACAGATTGCGAGCTATGCTTTCTCTCTTGGAAAGTGTTGTTTTTAGTTGTAGTTACCTCTGTTTGGATGATTTCCGCGCTTCAGACTCTGATGTGTAAAGAGCCTTATTTGGTTTTTCACAAGGACGAGGTGTCTTTGCAAACTAATCCTAAGTTTTTGCCAAAGATGGTATCTGAATATACTCTCAATCAGGATATTCACCTACCTGTTTATTACCCAGAGCACTCAAACTGAGGGGAGGCTCTCCTTCATACTCTGGATGTCCACCGGGTTCTCTGATGTTGTCTGACCCAAACCCGGGGCTCCAGACAATCTGACCAATTGTTCATTTCCTTTGCCCTCAGGATGTTAGGGGCACCTGTTTCTAATCAAACCTTATCTAAATGGTTGGCTAATTGTATTCAGTTACCGGAAGTACAATAAACTTTTACCAAGCCCGGTAAAAGGCCACTCCACAAGAGGAGTCGGTTTCCTTTGCTTCTTTGAGGATGGTGTCTGCTGCAGATATATGTGCAGCCACCACCTGGAGTTCAGTCTATACGTTCATTAAACATTACAGTTTGGGATATTGCTTCCAGACACAGGACAGGCTTTGACCTTGCTGTCCTGTAGGGACTTCTTTCATGAGGGATTCCTTTTTTATCTCTCCATCTCCTCCACCCTGAACTAAGGGGCCTCTGTACTGCTTGGGACTCTGTCCTACCAGTGTTACCTGCTGCAAGAGCTCGTTCTCGAAGTAAGATAGTACAGTTACGTAACAACTGACTGTAATGATAGATCTTTAAGAGAACCTCCTGCAGCAAGTGCTGTTTCCCACCCGCCTTCCTCACTGGGGATTCCTTCTGCATTTGCAGCTCGACCTCCATTAGAGGAGTATCCTTAGTTCTCCATTCAAATATTCATCAGTGCCGGAGTCTCATGGGAGACCTGAGGTGATGCTGGGGACTGCCGCTTTATACTGTATGTGACTGGGGCGCAAGCACTGGGGTGGTTCTCCACTGTATACTGTTAGCCAGAGGTTTTCCGTAGTCCTGGGCGCCTGCAGCTCAGTTCTACGGTGTTGCTCGCTGCAAGAGCTCCTCTCAAAGATTAATGTTACGGTAAGTTCTTACATGACTGTACTATCTGCGAGCCTCGGTTTTCCTTTTTACAGGGGACCATACTGATACTGGGGATTGGGTATCCCAATGATGGCATGTTTGGTAGCACCAGTGGCGTGCACCTCGATGTTTCTAGCTGTCTGTGTGTGGGGGATGGATAGAAGATTTGGAGGGGAAGGGGTTAAATAAGTATCGGGCAGTACGAGGGAGGGCTGGCTAAGCTGGAAGGGGGAGGAAGTAATTGGAAACGTGTTGAAATTTCGAATAACAGATACTGAGTCACCACCTGCTGTTCCTCCTCTCTAGCCCCAGGTCCAGTAGCTCTGTAGAGGAGCATGGTCTGAGTGGACTGCATCTCCCGTTTTGCAATCTGATAGATTATATAAGTGTTCCAGTTGTGAGCAGTGGTCAGTTTGAGAGTAGGTGCCATACTTGGCAGAGTAGTGAGAGAAAGTTCTTGTGCAGGGGTGGAGAAACTGCCAAGTGTCTGCCCATCCCACCTCCTGCACGAAGCATCTGAAGTACTTCTGAGCTGATGGTTGTTTCATGGGATTAAAGCTGGAAGAGTCCCAGCTGGGTGTTGGTATGGTGTTGAAGTCTCTTGCCGGAACTCCACTGGTGCACCTATCTGATCTAGAAGGTTCTTAATCGTAGGAGTATTGGAGCCTCATGGGAAGGTAAAGACTAACAGAGTGACTTATGTGCTATTTATAGTTCCTTGGACTATCACAAGACTGATTTTTGGTCTATTCAGGTCAGTTGTTCTTTGAAGGGTGTGTACCAGGGTATGAGGACCGATACCGTCCTCCTGTCCTCTTTGTAGGAGGCTGAGTAAACTTCTGAAAAGCCAAACTTCAGTAGTTTGTCATGCTTGGGGGAGAGAGGTGCATCCCCTGCATATAAAGTTAATGTGGGCTTGATTTCCTTATTTGGGTGAATACCTTGGCTCACTCAATTGGTTAATTGAGTGGCTTAGGCAGCAGAAAGCCAGGTGTTTGGATTTAAAACTGCCCTAGATAGCTTTTGGCAGAGAAAGCAGGAGAAAGGAGGTGCTGTTAGAACTTTACTATTCTACTGGGACTGTATAGACTTCCCGCTCCTCCACCCTTAGCCAGTTCCACTTTAATAGGTACAGGATTTGACTGACAACATAAACTTCTTGTTTGGGAGCAGGAAGGGCTGACCACAGAGGCACAAAAGACTCACCATCCTAGAAGGAAAAGAGTGGCTCTCCATCCCCCCCCCCCCCAGCTGCTGGAGGTCTGACTCTGAGCAAATAAGAAGGAGACTACAGAGGAATAGAGGAACTTCCTGTTCCAGAACAGGAAGAGCAGGAGCTTTAAGGGCACGGAGGCAGTAGGAAAGTAGGGAGAAAAAAAAATAGAGAGAGGAGAGAGTAAGCATACAAAAAAAAAAACAGTTGAGGGGCCACAAATAAGACATGATGGGAGGGGTGCAGTGCAGTGGCTGTGGAGTGGTAGTCTTCTGGGAGACGTTCTGGAGGATGCGGTGTTGTCCCATCTGCAGGCACCTCTCTGGGCTGAGGGAGGAGGTTGCTCGTTTCCAGGCTGAGTTGGCCAGGATTTAGGGGACTTCCTGTCCCACCTAGGGACCACCAGGACCGCCGCCACTGCCTCAGAGGTTGCCAAGAAAGAGGAGCAGTTGGAACACAGTGGGCTGAGGGAGGGTGAGAGTGGTGGAACAGAGGTGCATCTCTCCACAATTCGTACGCCATTCTCACAGAGTGTGGTTCCTCTATGGAGGCACTCACAGTGGAGACCAAGGAGGATGCTGGGAACCTCCACAAAGGAGACCCACAGGAGGGTGGCATGGGACCCCATAGGGGAAGGAAACAGCTGGTGGGGGACTCTGTTGTTAGGAGGGTAGAACTGGGGGGGGGGAGTAGGAGGTAAGGTGCCTGCTTGGAGGGACAGGAAGCGATTCCTCAGGATTGCGGGAGCAGCTGCACGAGGGAGGGAGCTGGATGTCATTTTCCACCTAGGGACAAATGACCTGGCTGGAAAAGGGATCAGAGCAATGCAGGAGGAGTTTGTGGAGTTGGGGAGGGGCCTTAGCCAAGTAGCATGCACGATAAACTTCTCTGAGGTGCTGCCTGTGTGTGGCGTGGGTGAGGCTAGGGTGCTCTGCACCATGGGATTCAATCAATGGTAGAAAAACTGGTGCAGAGCTAAGGGTTTTGGCTTCATTGGGGACTGGGGGTCCACCTGGAGGGATGCAAGCCTATACTGGCGCGATGGTCTGCATCTGTCCAGGAGGGGAACCAGGATCCTAGGTGTTAGATTTAAATGCTTCATTGGCAAGCATTTAAACTAGCGAAGGGTGGGGGGGGGGCACTGACAAGGAGCAGGGAAATCCTAGCCCCCCCCTCCCAAAAAAAAATCATGGTAGTTAGTGAGGTGTAAACACCAAGATAGAGAAGTAGATGGGGAGAAGGGCAGGGATAAATGGAGAAAAAGGCAAAGGCAGTAAGGACAGGGATGGGGCAAAAAGGGGTAAGGCCATCAAAAAATGGAGGGTAATGAGTACCAATGCCCGTAGTCTAGGTAACAAGCTCCCTGAACTGGTGTCCCTAATGGAAGAGAGACACCTGGATATCGTGGCAGTCACAGAAACATGGTACACAGAGAACCATGACTGGGATGTCAACATACCAGGTTCACAATCTACAGGGAGGATAGAAGAGGAGGAGCGCTCTCTACATAAGGGAAGGGATCAAAGCAATGGCACTAAAAGGTAAACGGGGAGAAGAGGAGGCACCGTGGATCACCCTGGATACAGGAAATGGCACCACAATCTGCATGGGGGTTGTATGCAGACCCCCATCTCAGGGGAGGAAATGGACAAGGAAATGAGAGAGGGCATCCATAAGATGGCAGAAAAAGGGGAGATATTGTTGATGGGGGACCTGAATATGCCAGATGTTAAATGGAGCACCTTTGCTGCAGTCACATCCAAGAGCAGGGTTGTTCTCGATGCCCTATAGGGGGCATGCCTCAGACAGCTAGTGTTGAAACCCACTTGGGAGGGAGCAGTCTTAGGCCTGGTACTCTCAAACGGGGACAGAGAGTGGATCTCGGATCTAGAAGTGGGTAGCCATCTGGGAACAAGTGACCACCAAACAGTGTGGTTCACGATAAACACAGCCACAAAGTCAAGCCATACAAAAGTGAGGGTACTGGACTTTAGGAGGGCTGACTTTGTCAAAAATTGGAGAGTGCCTCAGAAAAGCACTAGCAAACGGGCAAGAAGGAGGGGTGGAGGAACAGTGGGAAATATCAAACTGCCATCACAGAGGCAACAAGTCTTTGTGTGAAGCAAATCAATCAAAACGAAAAAAAACACTGTGGTTCTCAGAAGAGGTGGTGGGGAAGGTTAGGGAGAAAAAGATAGCATTCAGGAAGTATAAAGAAACACAGATTGAGCAGGACAGAGAACTGTACCAGTTAAAGCAGAAGGAAGCGGGGAAGGCAGTCAGAATAGCAAAGGCCCAAACCAAGGAAAAGATAGTTAACTTGGTTAAGAAGGGTGATAAAACTTTGTAAAGGTACTTTAAAGAGAGAAGAAAGACTAAGGAGGAATAGTGAGGCTTAATAAAGGGGAGGTGTGTGGGCAGAGAGGACAGTGAAAAGCAGGGATACTGAATGAATACTTCTGCTCAGTATTCACAAAAGAAGAGGAGGGGGAGGTACCTAATCCAATCAATAGGAGCACTCTAGATAGTGGGGTCGATACCAGTCTTTTCACAGAAGGAAAGGCTTCTGAAAGAACTCCTAAAATTGAAGGTGGACAAAGCAGTGGGGCGTGATGGGATTCTCCCCAGAATTCTAAAAGAATTAAGGGGAGAACTAGTGACACCACTGACTACCCTTTTTAACAAATCATGGGAGGAGGAGGGCGGATGTGATTTGATTCCCCTTCACAAAAGTGGGAGCAAGACAGAGGCAGGAAACTACAGACCTGTTAGTTTGGCCTCAGTGGTAGGGAAAATGATGGATTCACTTCTGAAAGAAAGAATTGTTGAATACCTAGAGGCCAGCGGTGCACAGGACCGAAGGCAGCATGGATTCACAGCAGGAAGGTCATGTCAGATGAATCTAATAATTTCTTTGACTGGATGACTAAAGTGGTAGACCAGGGAGGGGCTGTGGACATGGCCTACCTAGACTTTAGCAAGGCATTTGACACAGTCCCACACAAAAGATTAATATACAAGTTAGCCAGCCAGGGAGTGGGTCTCAGGGTAGTAACCTGGGTAAAGAATTGGCTGGACAACAGGACACAGAGGGCAATAGTAAACTGAGTCCACTTCTGCAGAAAGGGGGTTACTAGTGGGCACCACAGGGTTCAGTATTGGTCTGGTCCTTTTAAGGTCTTTATAAGGACATTGCAGAGGGACTGAAGGAAAAGAATGCCTCTTTGCAGACTATACAAAGATCTGCAACAGGGTTGATACATGGTGGGGGAGGGTGGAAAGGATGAGAAGGGACTTGGCAAGGTTGGAGGAATGGTCAAAAGTATGGCAGTTTAGATTCAGTGCAAAGTAATACACCTGGGAAACAAAACCCAGGGGAAGAGTATACCGGGGTGGGGGGGGGAGATGTATTAAAAACAGCAAAAATGGAAAGGGACCTGGAGTTAGCCATATCAGATGACCGAAAGGTAAGCAAGCAGTGTAAGAAGGCAGTAAGGAGGGCTGGGGGGATACTGGGATGCATAGGGAGAGGCATCACCAGTAGAAAACAGGAAGTTGTTATCCCTCTGTACAGACAGTTGGTGAGACCCCATCTGGGGTACTGCATGCAGTTCTGGAGACCCCATCTCTGCAGGGACATGGACAGGATGGAGGCAGTCCAGAGGAGGGCAACCAAAATGGTGCAGGGTCTGCAACAGAAGCCATATGAAGAAAGACTAAAGGAGCTTAATATGTATACCCTTGAGGAAAGGGGGGGAGAGGGGGACATGATAGAAACTTTCAGGTACCTCGAGGGAAGCGACAAAATCCAAGAGGGTAGCATCTTTCAGAAAAAGAGATGTGCAAGAACAAGGGGACAGAATTTGAAGATGGAGGGGGACAGCTCAGGGGCAATGTGAGGAAGTAATTTTTCACAGAGGGTGGTGGACGCATGGATCGGCCTTCCTGAGGAGGTCGCGGGGTCAAAAACAGTGAGGGAATTCAAGAATGCATGGGACAGAGACATAAGGCAATTCTGGTGGGGGGGGGTAGGAAGAAGTAGGCTGGTTAACTAGGATTTGCAGCTTATCCAATAGATAGGAAATGGGCAGACTAGGTGGGCCAAGTGGTCCTTATCTAGCATCAAAGTCTTTTCTGTGGTGAGCCCATTAACATTTTTGGAACATAACTGGAATTTGGTTTACTTGCTACTCTGAAAAAATCTTCCATGCCTATCCCTGACCTCTCCCCTGCCCACACCACCTCACCACCAAAGCAAATGCACTGCAGTACAGATTTATTTTAGGAGGTAATAACAGAGAATAATCCTGCAGGGAAGAAAAAAAGATATATAGTTTAAATGGTACCTGTCCCAGGGAACTTCAACCCAAGTGTGTGTAACTGTGTAAATGAACATCTGGGGTTAGATGGATGGAACCTTCAGAAACTAGCATTATAGGGAAAGCTAGAGCCTTAAAGCCATGAACTATGGCAAATTGGTGCTTCCAAGGCAGAGGTCCAGGAAGACTAGGTCTTTGTATGCAGCATGATGTTACCTTCATGGGGGTAAAGCCTCCTGTGCAGGGGCCTCCGATGGTCTGTACTGTATGGGATAGTGGAATAAATGGGGACCAATGTCAGGATCCCACCCGTAGTCCATCGACATAAAGAGTCACTTGAGGATGGGAAGGAATTTCAGCACAAAGTATATTATTACATGGAGATGCTTTTTGAAGTCTGAGCTCTTCATTGCTTATCCTTATCACAAAATGGCCACCCAGGCATAATCGAGTTAAGGTGTTGATCTCCAGTCACTTGTAGGAAAATGGGTTAGAATCAGGGCTGTTGCACATTGTCATCTGAGCCAGCCTGTTTACCCAGACAGTATTTTATCTGGCGGGCATATGCACTTAGCTGCACAACATGAGGAAATAAGAATGATAGCTGGATGTCAAGGGCGCCATGACCAGACCTCCTAGGACTAATTTGGTTGGGGGGGGGGGTCCGTTTGGAACCATTGCAGGAGGGCTTCTGGTACCCTGCTGGTTGTTCAGCAGTATGTGGAGAATTACCCTATTAGCTGGACCCCCAGAATGGAATGGTCCTAGTATGAGGGAAAGATAAGCAGTGTGCAGCCCTGAGGAGATCTGTATTCGACTAGACAGGGCTCCTCCAGTTTACTTGGGGGGGTTTCTTATAGTCCACCAGTTCACAGCTAGATTATATCGGAGGCTCCTATAGGGAGAGCTGAGGGCCAAAGGACCAAGAGAAGGGGGAACCAACACCAACTGCTAAGAGGGACTGCGGTCCTGGTGCCATAGAAGCTCATGGTATGTCCCTATGGAGTAAGAGCAGCTGTGAGATATTTTGGTTAAGTGCCCGGTACCGATGACTAAAGTAGTAGGGCACACTGGTCAGTTATAACGTTTTTAAACATTTGCTGTAGTTCATAATCTTTTATGAGTTGTAACAGTTAATCACAGTTCCAGAAGGGCAGTACTATTCAGATGCTCTCCAGGTATTCCAGCCTGAGCCCTGTGTCTGTGCCCCCATCAACCTCCACTTCCCCTCCCATCACCCCTAGTAAGACCACCAAGGGATAAGTCCCTGACTGAGGGGACAGCTCCTGATCCACAGCAGCATATGTGGGCCACCCGTTGTCACTGTATCATTTTACCTTTGTGGACAGACTCAGCACTCCTGCCCCCCAATAGCTCCACCTGGCCAGTCCATTGTATGTGATTTGGCAGTTAGCAGCAGTGTGCGGTGAGCATCAAGACTGGTTCAGTGTTTTGGTTGGGACGACAGTGACTCCAGGATCAGTGGAACTGGGTTTTCAATGGGCATGGCTGGTAGAGAGCAGGTCACCTCCCTCAGGTGGTACCTACTGCTGGCCCACTTTGACCCCAGCATGTAAGCTTGAGTTCTCTGGCTTCTGAGAAGGGCACAGCAAGCGTGGGGCAAAGCTGTGTGAAGGGGTCTCCTCCTGCTCCAGACCTGGGCCCTAACCACGTGGGAAAATGGAGTCTGTTTTGGAGCCTAGTTAGTGTGTTGCTGCAGTCTGCCTCAACTGGAGGTCAGCCACGCTCATCACTAGATATTACTGAAGGGTTCAGTTAGCAAGTGGTGGAGAGCCACAGGTGGTGCAGGTCCGCCCCCTACCAACAGTAAATGGCAACACCTTCCCCATACTCACAGGACGTTTGAGACCCCCACCCAAATTGCTGGACTTGACCCAGCAGAAACACCTGGGAAGGGAGATCCACGGAGAGGGTGATGACCAGGAGGGAAGAGAAGTGGGAGGTAGAGGGGAACCACTTAACCAAGCACGAGGAACCAGTAGTAGGGGAGGAAGTAGAAAAAGTAGTGTTCATGGCAGCTGAGCCACTGGCGATGAGGCTAAGGACTGGGTCCCACAGAGGTGCATGATGATCTGCTGCAGTCTCTTAGCTCTGCTGTCTTTTATTATCCCTGCCTTATCGTGATCGTCAAGCCTGTTGGGCAAGCCTCCCAGCGAGTGTCTGTAGGTTTTGTTTGCAGGGCGTGATGAACACCGCCATGCCCTGGTAGCCAAGTTTTTTTGAGGCTTCTTCGGCTGTATAAAAAGTTTGTTTACCCTCTGGGGGGAAAAAAAATTGCAATGCTGGAGGGATATGGTGTCTGAAGACAGATCTTCTTCGAGGATATCTCTTGCAGCAGGTCACACCATAGGAACTATAGCTGTCACACACCAGGATCACATGGAAGATTATTTGGTAAGCAGTCTATGTGGGGCTGCCCATGGTGACATCACCACGTCGGCGTCCTCTATATAGCCATGGGCATCCCCACACCCTCCTTGGTTCTTTTCCCGCTGTGGACCATTGCACTTCAGACTCCGTGGAGAACCGTTGCTTCAGTCGACAACTGTTTTTCTCAAACTTTCTGCCTTATATTTCTCACCATAGTTTTCAATCACTTGATTCCCTGAAGTGATTCTCCTTTTTTGAGTTTGTCGTGGCCCGCAGACAAACTCATTGCTATAAGTAGTGCTATACAGGGGTGTGCCCAATAGAGGACTCCATTTCTAGCGGCATGCGAATCAGTCGGCAGGCTGCCGATGACTCACTCTCAGTTGTTTGTGCTGAGCAGGACAACTTTTCAAAGGACTGGAGCCGCACCAATAGTAAGCGTGGCTCCAGTCGCTTTCGAACATTCCTGCATTGCGGCGTTCACACTGCTGTAGCTTACAGCGAGTGTTAATGAGGCGATGCTGAGCAGGCCTTCCCCACATGGTTGAAAAAAAAGAGGTTGCCAAATCCCCTATCGGCTGGCCCCTCCTCCCAGTTCAGTTGCCGACTGGGAGGCCACTCTTCTTCGAACTCATGTCGCTCCCCCTCCCCCTGTAATTTGTCCCAGCGGCTGCACAGACCGGGGTGCCCAGATTCCCTGTTGGCATGTTGCCTCCAAGTTAATGTGCCGATGGGGAGCCTACCCCGTCGGCATAATTCCCCATTAGTTGGTGCTGATGGGGGTGCCCAGACCCTGTCTGCTACAACCCCCAAACACTTGGGTGTCGCACTGAAGCCCACCCCAGCATACCAAATGTCCCTGTGTTTATTAGTAAAACAAAAAAAAAACCTTCCGCATTTTTTTTTTTTTAAACTTAAACAGAAAGCGGTCCCTCTTTGAGTCCAGTGGTCCCTTCACAACCTGCACCTCCCCCAACCCATACGTGCCTCCAGTGCCTGGTGACGATCTTGATGGACTGGGAACACGTCTGCACTCTTCAAAGCTGACTGATCTAAAGAAATGCGGTAAGCTGTATGATGGCATAAATAGTTTTTTTTTTTTTTCAACTTTGGTGCATATTTCGGGCATTTTTCTTGGATTTTTTCACCAAATTTTCAACATAGAGCTTTTGAGGAGCCCACCTCATGAACAGTGGCACTGTCGTTTTGTTACTCGGTCCCGAAAGGTGATTTTGTGGTCACTGTGCGAAATCACCTTCGGGACCGATTAACAAAACGACAGTGCCACTGTTCATGAGGTGGGCTCTCAAAAAGCCTATGTTGAAAATTTGGTGAAAAAAAAATCCCAAAAAAGTTTCCACGCACTCGCGTAACTTCGTAAATTTGTAATGTTTTCACTCCAGATTTTCAACGTTGGTATTTATTTTACACCACCTGATGAACAGTACAGCTGTTCTTTTCAACATACTGGTCAAAATGCATTTTCGCACTTGCGGCGCAGAATAGCGCGGTCGCTGTGGGAAATCAGTGTTTGGGACAGTTTACAAAAATCACAGTGACACTTTTCACGAGTGGACGTCTCAGAATACCTGTGTTGAAAATTTGGTGAGAAAAGTCCATATAATGACTGCGTTACGAGCATGCATTGTGCAGTTTCCACGCACACACGTAACTTTGTGAATTTATAATTTTTTCATTCCAGATTTTCAACATTGCCATTTTTTTACACCTCCTTATGAACAGTACAGCTGTCATTTTTCACATTCTGGCTGAAATGTTTTTTTTTTTTATACTTCTGGCACAGAATAGCACGGTCGCTGTGGGAAGTCAGTGTTTGGGACAGATTAGGAAAACCACAGTGACACTGTTCATGAGCGGAAATCCCAAAATGCCTGTGTTAAAAATTTGATGACAAAGTCCATAAAATGACTATTTTATGAGCGTGCATTGCGCAGTTTCCACCCACACTCGTAACGTCGAGGATTTGTAATATTTTCACTCAAGAGTTTCAGCATTGTGAGTTTTGCACACCTCCTGATGAACAGTACAGCTGTCATTGTTCACATCCTGCCCGAAATGTGTTTTCGCACAATGGTGCGGTCACTGTGGGAGATCAACATTCAGGACAGAGTAAGAAAATCATAGTGACAGTGTTCATGAGTAGAGGTCACAAAATGCCTATGTTGAAATTTTGGTAAAATTATTCCACTAAATGACTGTTGTGAGCATGTGTTATGCAGTTTCCACGTATGCTCGTACGTTAGAGCATTTTTAATATTTTCACTCCAGATGTTCAACGCTGCCTTCTCTTCACACCTCCCTATAAATGGTACAGATGTAATTTCCACATCCTGCCCGAACTGTGTTTTCGCACATCTGGTGCAGAGTGGTGCAATCACTGTGAGAAATCAACGTTCGGGACATATTAACAGAATCACAGTGTTACTATTCATGAGTAGAGGTCCCAAATGCTTTCATGAGGTGGGGGTCACAAAAGACCATATTGAAAATTTGTAGTGCAAATACCAACAAACGCCCACGCATTAAGGTTTCTAACCATAACATCCCCCCCCCCAACCCAACCCATGGTGGGGCTCCAGTGCCCTCCTCTTTTCTGAACTGCAGACACATCTTCACTCTTCAAAGCCAGATCATGGATTTGAGGAAACAGGTATGCACTTCACTGTATTGCAACGGAATGTGAACTTGGTGTCATGACTTGTTCTTTGTGCTGGGAACTGTAGTCCTACCAATCTGTGAGTACCAGCATCAATTCCAAACAACAAACTTTGGCATTGACAAATGCTTGTTTCTTTAGTTTATGGCCTGATCTGATAATCTTTTCTGTCATCGCAGCTGCAGACAGAAGATATACAATAGATTTCCATGAGACCTGCGTCCACTGCCTCAGCACTGACCATGACGTCCAGGCCTGCTAGATCTGCCGCAGCTTCAGTCAAGCTACCCAGCATTGTTGCCAGAAGGTGCTAAACTCTTTCCTCATGGAACAGAAGGTTGCTTCAGGCTCGGAGCTCTTCTGCTTCCCCATCCTCGGGTTCTCATTCGATCAGGGCTTGGGACAAGTCGTTGGGGATGCATCCTCACAGGGAGAAAGACCTGTCTTCCCAGTAGCATTCTCGGTCGCCACGCCCAGCACCGACTCTTTCGAGGTTGTCGGCCAGACTGGTGGCGACCCGTGCTGCCGCCTGCACCCCCTCGCCTATAGGGTTGACCTTGACAGCCCTCTCCATAGGAACTCCTCAGCCAGGCAGTGGTTCATTATTGGCGGGCCTTTCCCTTCTTCTGCTGACAATCCCCACTGCCTCCCTCACTCTGTTACAGGTGGGACTTTTGCAGTGCAGCCCGTTGGCTCCGCTGATGCTGGCCCTTCATGTTGGGGTTTCCTTCTTTACCCCTGCTGACACGCCTGCCTCTGCTGAATGCCCTCCACCTCCTCAGAGGCTCCAGTCAGGGAGTGATGCCAGCCTGCAGGTGGCTGGTGAGTCGTGTGTCATCAGGCATAAGGCCTCTTTAGTCGATGCTGATTACCGTCCTTGCAGCATTGGCCATGCAGGGCCCTCAGCTGTTCCCTCATCCTGCCCCCATCCTGTCGCTGCTTCAGCCCTCCCTCCTGATGGCAGGTCCTCTGTACCCCCCCTCGCCATCAGTGCCGAGGGGCATTGTGCCAACGACGGTGCCCATTGATGTCCAGGTTCTCTTCTCCTCCATCCTGGACCTTGTGCAGAAGTTTGTTCCACCTCAGAGCCTGTTACTGGTGGGACCTTCTTGGTGAGGAGGAGGATCCCTGTAACACCTCCATAGTCTCCTAAGAAGGGTAGGACTCATCCAAATATACTCTGGGTCTCCCCGGACGATGACTCCTTCATTTCTGTGATGCAGCAACTGCTAGCCACCATTGGGTTCGATGCTACGGAGCAGGACATTATCAGGCTGAACCTGGCTCACTACCTAGGCCTGCCAAATTCCTCTCCTCTTATTATCCTTTCTGTGATTGATGCATACGAGGATACCACCATGGCCACTTCTACAGGCCTAACCTGATTTCCGACCCCCATGCCTGCCAAGGAAGGTGGACAAGCTATACCAGGCTCCCTCTGGGAAACCCATTTTCATGGGGCCCCCTCAGGCAGATTCAGTGGTTATCAACGCAGCTCATGATCAGTCCAAGAGACCCCAGTACCTTGGCCCTCCCTCCCTCCCTCCTCTAGACAAGGAGTCCAGGTGGCTGGACTTTCTGGGCAAGAGGATATCTGCCACTTTCACTCTGGCGATAAGGGTCTGTAATTATGTGGGCCATGTGTTCATGTACCAGAATGACCTCTGGGAAACGACCAGGTCTGCCACCCAGTCTCTCCCTCAGGACCCCCAGATGTAGGAACTGCTCAAGGCCCTCCAGTCTGGTGCTGACGTGGGCTGGCTGTAGATGCCTCAGCCAGGGCCTCTGTGGTGGGAATTTGCAAAAATTGTGCATTTACATATTCAGGGTTTACAGGCAAAATGATACAATTTGGCCCTTGGGTGGAATTATACAAATTAGATGTTATAACCTTATCAAACATGGCTCAATAGCAAAATCAGTAACTCTGAAATCTCTTTAATGGGATATAATTTGTATAGACAAGATAGGATAGGGAAGAGTGGAGGGGGTACGGTGATTTATGTTTAAAACAAAATTTTAAACCCTAGAACTAGACTGCCCACCTGGAAATACCGGCTGTGATTTAATCACGGAAGACTTAGTATTAGATTCAAAAAAACACACAACGATTAGCTCTATACAGTGGAGACCTCTTAAGTGCACACCCTCTGTATAAAAGTTTGTTGTGCACTTAAGCAGGCTGTGCATTTAACCAGAAAATCACTTCCAGACACATGTCACTGTTTCTGTAAAGTGCTTTATTAAATACTAGGGCCTCAAGTTAAAATGACATTACTGCACTGTACTACTTTAAAAAAAAAAAAAAAATTAGTAATTTTCTTTTGCTTTGTGTGTTTCAGTGTCTGATTGAAGGCTAAAGTTTGTAATTTCTTTTGACAAAATGAATTTTCTTACTGTGGCCATGCTAGACAGCACCACGGCTGTAGTTGAGATGGACTATTTAAGGTGGTACTGTACAAAATGTGCGCTTAAAAGCTGGGTTGGACTGAAAATCAGTAGGAAAAGTGGAAAAAAAATGTGCATTTAACCGAAATGTGTACTTGTATGTAGTACATTTAAGATTGGATGAATAGGAAAACAGTCCGCATATGGAAATAAATGTGCATTTAAGCGGGATGTGCACTTATCTGATGTGCACTTAAGTGGTCTCCACTGTGTCTATTCCCCCTGGATTGATAGAGAAAGGATTAGAGTTTGTAATTTGTTTGCCATTAATAGGGAATGGATATTGATGAGGGATTTTCATTGTAATTGGGCCACAGATAAAAAATGATGTATGGGACTTCTTATTGGAGATGGGTGTCCTCCAAGTAATAACACTACTAGATTTAACTGTAAAACAGCTAGTGGCTTCACATTTGACTGGATAATGGTCACACACCCCGACGAGATTAAGTCGGGGGTTTAAACAGATGCCAGTATTGACCACTGCCCAGACTATTGTGAGTGGTCAGTCAGACTGGTTAAAAAAAAAAAAAAACCTTTGTATATAGAAACCAGGAATTTGAAAAGAGTTAAGTGTTGAAATTATCAGTGAAGCCTGTAGTGAAGTTGACTGGACTTGCTCGGAAATAATTGAGGATATTGATGTAGTATTTGAAACATTTGTTGGCTTATTTAATCAGGTTGTTGATAGAGGTGCCCCTCCTAAAAACAAAATGAGGATTAGGGCCAATAAGAATAAATAGGTAACCCAGGATTTGTTAGAATTAATGAGACATAGAAATAAAATGTCGAAAGTATAAAGTACGTAGGGAAACAGCAGCATTACAGAAATATAAAATACTTAAGAATAAATGTAAAGCTGAAGTTAGAAGGGCCAAAATTCAGTATTTTACGAATGAGCAGATTATTTCCTTAGGAAATCCTAAGAAAGCTTGGCAAACATTTGAGTAACTTATTGGGTATGGGTTCCATGGCCAGTCCTGTCTCATTATTAGATTGAGATCATTTGGTTAGTGAACCATTTAAAGTAGCTGAGATGTTTAACAATTATTTTGTTGATTTGGATAAATTTTGATTAAATCTAAATGCCACTGCTACTAATTTACAATCGGACAATAATGATACTCACCCAAAATTTTATTTTCAAAATGTTGCACCTGAGCAGATCAAAAAATACGTATTAAAATATGACCCGAGGCCATGTATTGGTCAAGATGGAATTGATTTTTAGATTCATTAAGTTAGGGGTTAATACACTTACTTATCTTTTAGCAACTTTAATTATTCTTTGCATTTTGGAGTCTTTCCCAAGCAGTGGAAAATGACAATCATAAAACCAATATGTAAAACAGGGAATAGGATTTGTGTGTCCAATTATCGACCAGTTTGCTTATTGGCACCACTTTCAAGAATCCTGGAAAGGCTGGCCCGTCAGCGCAGCGGATGGAATTCCGCTTGCGACGCTGGCGACCCGGGTTTGGGAACGGACCCAGGTCGCCAGAGGGCCGGCCGGGGGGAGAAGGAGGGAGCGTCCCATGGACAGCTCTCCTTCTTTGGGGAGGGTGATGTGCCCGCACGATGGACCCAGCAGAGTCGGGTCCCACAGCTACTGGCACTGTAGCTAATGGAGGCGGTGGACACTGGATGTCATTGCACGTCCCCACCTCCCGGAGGAAAAAGCAAGAATGGAGGAGGGGAGAGCCCGCTCACATGAAGCCCTCCCCAGGCTTCAATCTGCCACTAGCCGCATCTCCCAACCAGTCACTAATCCCATGGCGCCGGAATTAGGGGAACTGCTGCCGCGGCCCTGTCCTCTGGTGGGTAATCCGGGGGGGAAGGTAACCGGGAGTTGTGGCAATGGGCAGTTGGTGGGAGCTCTGGGGGCTGTGACCAGGACGGAGGTCTCTCCCGGAGAAAAGAGGCAAAAAAAAAAAAAAAAAACAAAGATCCTGGAAAGAATCATTTTTGATCAAACAGACTATCTGGAAAAATAAAAATATAGTTCAAACAACATGGAGTCTTGCTATATTATGACATATGCAGTTTGTCCCAGCCTTAGAACTGCTCCGGAGGTGAGAGTTAACTTCCATGCCAGGCATGGAATCTTGAGCGTGAGCTCGGTTGAAAAAAACTGTCTGTTGATCTTCAAACTGAAACTGTCAGATTCTTTACTCCGCTTCACTGAACAGTCGCTCCGGAGATTCCTCCTACTGCTCGGTTCATTTGTCGGTTATAAAAGTATTATTTCTCGGTTTTCTAAACCGCAAGTATATATTTTAACCGCAACCGGTCGATTCAAGCTCTGTCTGTGGTATCGTAAGTAATAGACAGGTTTTACTTTTCTGTGTGGAACTTGCAAACGTTATCGGTTCGGTTTGAACTGATCAGGTTGTTGTTAAAACTTATTAAATTACATTTAGAGTGCGGTTCCCGGTTCTTATCGGTTCTAAAAGAACTGATTTCATTACAGTTTTTTCCGCGACCCTGACACGGTTGGGAACCGATAAGGGTGTCTTGTTTGGCGATTTGCCGGAAAAGGGCAAGTTTTTGGTTAGGCTGGCAATGTCTGAGAAACCCAAAAGAAAAACCGGGCCCACTGGTTTCAGAAAGCGTGTAGTGTCTGTGGGGAAGCCTTTGCCAAGGCTGACCCACACACCACATGTTTATTGTCTGGGGTTTGACCACCCAATGCAGACTGCCAGATTTGCAAGAATTTCCCTGCAGCTACCCTGGATAAGAGAGTTGGTAGGCTCAGGAATGAGGCCAAAAGTCAGCTGACCCGGATGGCCAGCCCGGTTCGGTGCCAACCGAACCGGAGGGAGTGCCCTCTGACCAGGGTGATACTTCCTCGGGCAAACGAAGAGCTGACTCGGAGGAGCCAGTTCCAGCAAAGAGGACTAGAAAATCAGCAGGTGTGGAGCCAAAATTTCCTTCTCCAACCGCTGCAGAGATAGCCAAAGCGATCCAAATTGTCCAGTCGCTTTCCCCGGTTCCGTTCCAACCGACACCAGCAGGTAAACGGTCTGTTTGGCCGGTTCCACTGGTTCAAGAATGTGATATAGAAGAATTTTATGAACCGGGGGAGGAGGATTATGAAGAGTGTGAATGTGATTTTGAAAGTCTGGATGTGCTCATTGAACCGGACATCTCCCCAGACAGACCTACAGGAGTATCCCCCCCCTAGGCTTTCTGAGTCCCCTTCTCATTTTCTGTTCTATAAAAAAGTTGCTGAAACCCTCCAGCTCCCTTTGGAAGAAGCTGTGGATGAGCAGGAGGAGCCTGACTATGTGGAAATGATGGATATCCCAGAGTCTAGGAGATTGTCTATTCCTCTACATAAATCTTTTAGGAAACAGACAATAAAGATTTTAAAAGCTCCTAATTCTTTTACCTCCTGTAGATAAAAAGATGGACAGGAGGTATACATTGTCAGGCTCTGATACGGAGTTCCTTTCACAACAATGCAGCCATGTTATTAGTGCAGGCTGCAGCCTGTATAAGGCAGATATTCCCTGCTTCACACCCCCGACAAGGACTCCAGGAGGTTTGATGCCATGGCAAAGAAACAATACATGGCAGCATCCTTGGGACTCAGACAGGCAAATTATATGGCCTATGTTGCAAGATACCAGAAATCCAGATGGATACTGTTATGGCTTTAGCGAACGGGTCCCTGGCCAGCTTGCCAAGGAGCTGGAACAGGTGGCTGCTGATAGTATTGAGGCATCCAAGGTGCAATTCCATGCTGCAGTGGACTCTAATGATGTATCTTCAAGAGTCATGGCTACATTTGTGGCTTTTCGTAGAATGGCTTGGCTCAGGTGTACTAGCCTGTCACAGGACACCCAGGCTAAGGCCATGGATTTTCCTGTTGTGGGTAATTCTCTGTTTGGGGAGCAGACGGAGAATTACATGAAGAAAATGGATGAGTATAGGACCACTTATAGGAGTGCACAGGCCAAGGAGAGGCAAGCCACGCCTCAGAGGCAGCTTTCCAGGGGCAGGGGCAGGCCTTTTCATAGGCCTTTTTACCAAGCCCAGGCCTCCTCTTCAGCTTATGCCCAGAGGGGGTTCTTCAGAGGGAGAGGCAGACGGGGTACGAGCAGGCCTGCTCCCACCCCTCAGCCTAAAGCTCCTGCCAAACAGGCACCCTGACGGGATGCCCAGGGCCGATTCTCCATTACCTGTGGGCAGGCTGCTTTATCATTCAGGACTGGGAGTCTTTACATCAGACAAGTGGGTCCTGAAGTAGTGTCAGGGACTGGTTCTCAGCTTCAAAAATTTCCAAAGATGAGAACCAGATCCTTTCCACCTGCAAATCCATCAGAGGCTCTTGCTTTGGAAACAGAAGTCTCAACCTCCTGTCTCTCAGAGCTATAGAAAGGGTTCCTCCTACACCAGGGCAAAGGTCTGTACTCCAGGTACTTCCTTACCCCAAAAAGACAGGAGAATGGCGGCCCATCCTGGATCTAAGATACCTAAACAAGCACCTTTTAAAACCAAAATTCAAAATGGTGACTCTGGGAATTATTTTACTCTCCCTAAGGCCAGGGACTGGTAGCGCCCCTGACCTCAAGGATGCCTACTTCCATGTTCTCATCAGAAGCTCCCACCGAAAGTACCTCGGATTCAACTGCCCTCAGGCCATTACCAGTTCAGAGCAATGCCTTCGGTCTCACCTCTGCCCCAAGGGTATTCACCAAATGCCTGGCAGTAGCAGTTGCTCACTTAAGAAGGCAAAAGATTGCCATCTTTCCTACCTGGACGACTGGCTCATAGTGGGTCAGTCTCCAGACCAAGTCAAATCACACCTTCAGGTTACCCAGCAGCTGCTTACATCTCTTGGTTTCTTCTCAATCTTCCAAAGTCAGTTCTAGAGCCTGTTCAGCTACTCACCTTCATAGGCGCAGAACTGGACACAAGCAGGCCAGAGCTTTCTTCCTCTAGAAAGAGTAAAGACCCTGGTGGCTCTGGCCTGCCCTTCACTCTGCAGGTCTCTCGACCAGCAAGGCACTTTCTACAGCTCCTTGGCCACATGGCTGCTTCCACAGCTGTAGTGCAAGGAGCAAGATTTCAGATGAGGGACATTCAGTTCGAGTTGAGAGCCTTCTGGTCTCAAAGGAGAGATCCTCTAACCAAATTGGTCCCAGTAACTCGAACCCTGATCCAGGCCCTGCAGTGGTGGCAGGATCAGAGCAATCTGAGACAGGGGGTTCCTTTCATCCCTCAATCTCACTCCTTGACCCTTACTACAGATGCGTCCCTCTTGGGATGGGAGCTCATGGGCGTACCTCACCACCCAGTGATTGTGGTCCCTCAGGAATCTCTGCTCCACATCAATCTGTTGGAACTCAGAGCTGTTTTTCTAGCACTTCAGGTTTTTTCTGCATCTGTTTAGAACAAAGTGGTACAGGTCAGAACAGACAACACCACTACAGTGTGGTACATCAACAAGCAAGGGGGCACTCAGTCTTCGGCCTTGTGCACCGAGGCGATGAAGTTGTGGTCTCTGGCTTATTCCCTGAACACCTCTCTCATGGCAGTTCACCTCCCAGGCAAAGACAATGTCCTGGCAGATGCTCTCAGCAGGATTTCCCAGGGCCATCACGAATGGTCACTGGATCCCCTAGTACTGGGGTTAGTATTTGCCAGGTGGGGCACCCCTCAGATAGATCTTTTTGCAGCCCCAGACAATCACCAACTTCCACTTTTTTGTTGCAGGCCCCCAGTGTTGGGCTCAGTCCCTCTGGATGCCTTCCTTCTCAATTGGGAAGGGAAGTTCCTCTGTGCCTTTCCCCCCTTTCCTCTCTTGTTCAAGGTGCTAGTCAAAATCAGATCTCAACCTAGCAAGATGATTCTGATTGCTCCAGATTGGGCCAGACAGCCCTGGTATCCACTCCTTCTGTCCTTAGCAGTCCACCTTCCCCTGTGTCTCCCCAGGAATCACAATCTGTTAACCTGTGCCCAGGGGAGAGTTTGGTATCCGAATCTCAAATCCCTCAACCTCAAGGCCTGGCTCTTGAGGGGTTAGAGTTTGCTGACCTACACCTTTCTCAAGGTGTACTCGATATCTTGAAAGCTTCTAGGAAGCCTTCCACCAGGGCTACTTATAATTCTAAATGGAAAAGGTTTTCCATATGGTGCTCTGGAAAGCATGTTTCCCCAGAATCTGCTGATTTGCCCACAGTCCTGGACTATATGGTCCATCTAAATACTTTGGGGCTGAGGCCAGCTACCCTGAAAGTGCATTTGGCAGCTGTCTCTGCTTTTATTTCAGCAGGAAAGCCCTCTTCTCTTTGTGCTCACCCTGTATTCTCTAAGTTTTTCAAGGGGTTGCTTCACACTAACCCTCCATTCAGGGACCCTGCTTCTGCCTGGGATCTTAATGTTTGCATTGCTCAGCTAATGCAACCCCCCTTTGAGCCTTTGTCTTCAGCAGAGCTTAAGTACTTGACTTGGAAAACTGTGTTTCTAGTAGCCATCACTTCTGCCAGGCGCATAAGTGAATTGCAAGCTTTGTCAGTGGAGCCTGATTTTATCTCCTTTCACAGAGATAAGGTAGTCCTCAGGACTAACAGGAAGTTCTTGCCTAAGGTGGTTTCAGATTTCCACCTTAATCAATCTATATCTCTTCCAGTGTACTTCACTGACCATTCCTCCTTTGGCGAGAGGAGGCTGCACAGTTTAGATGTAAAGAGAGCCCTTAGTTACTACATAGAGCGTACCAAGGGTCACAGGTTTGACTCCCTCCAACTGTTCCTCACTTATGGTGAGGTTGGTAAAGGGAAACCTGCCACTAAAAGA
The DNA here is from genome assembly GCA_016271365.2 of Neoceratodus forsteri. Lineage (NCBI taxonomy): Eukaryota > Metazoa > Chordata > Ceratodontiformes > Ceratodontidae > Neoceratodus > Neoceratodus forsteri. The sequence continues at coordinate 612,291,782 of CM028135.1, forward strand.
TCCATTGCCAGGTGGATTGTCTCTCGTATCCAATTTTGCTATCAAAAACTGGGTAAGGTTCCCCCTTCAGGCCTGAGGGCTCACTCTACCAGATATGTCAAGCAGGTACCTGGAAAACAGTACAAACTTTCACCAAGCATTACTCTCTGGATATCCAGGCTTGGAGTGATGCTTGGTTTGGCACAGCTGTGCTTCAGAGCCTATTTCCTAAGTAGGTTCTGTCCCTCCTCCATGGAGGTACTGCTGTGTAGTCTGCATATGTCATAATATAGCAAGACTTCATGTTGTTTGAAGAAAAAATTACTCACCTTAGTAATGTTGTTTCTTCTAATGGAGTCTTGCTATATTATGACCCCGCCTGCCCCTCTCAGAACCTCTGCTCTTGGGATGTGGGTGGGCAGTGCAGTGTTGGCACTTAATGATGCCCACCTTGTGTTTTCACCCTTTTGGGGTGTTTGGGTGTTGTATTTTATTTTATTTTTTGGATCCCCTGACTTAAGTCTTTGTTTTGGGACCAGAAAAATCTGTTAATATTTTAGTAGCCATTTGGCTAGTGTAGGTTTACAGCTTCCAAACAGAACCTTAGTGAGTTTTGCTCGTAAAGATCTGACAGTTTCAGTTTGAAGATCAACAGACAGAGATTTTTTCAGCCGCGCTCGCGCTCAAGATTCCATGCCTGGCATGGAAGTTAACTCTTTCACCTCCGGAGCAGTTCTAAGGCTGGGACAAACTGCATATGACATAATATAGCAAGACTCCATTAGAAGAAACAACATTACTAAGGTGAGTAATTTTTTCTTTGTTAACCAAGTCACAGCATGGATTCAGGAAAAAAACAGAATACAGAAACTGCCTTGGTGGGGTTCACAAGCAGCATACAGGGTGCCCTTGATAAAGGGCACTATGTCACCTCAGTGTTTGTGGACCTCACTGAGGCCTTTGATCTCGCTGATCATAGTCTGTTGCTGGATTCTCTTTTGGATCTATATTTTTCTGAAGAAGTGTCAACCAGGTTAGTAAGTTATTTGAATAACAGAACGCATAGAACTAGAATAGAAGAAAGTATTTCAGATTCTCCGTTGATTAAATGTGGGGTGCCAAAATGTTCAGTTTTAGGCCCCCTTTTATTTTCTTTATTTGTTCTGCCCCGATTCCTGTCTAAAATCTCAAATAACTTCATATGCAGATGATGCAGAAATTTATTGCACTGTGGTCCAACCCGATGATTCCCTGAGGACTGTACAAAAGGACTTTCTTCACTTTCAGAATTGGTTATTGACTAGATGTACGGTGTTAAACACCAAAAAAAAAAAAAAAGCAATGATTTTTACTGGACCTAGAAAGAAAAGCGTTTAATGTCCCAGTTGTGGACTTAAATGATGATGTCATCAAATTGGTTTATGGTTTTAAATACTTGGGGATAACCCTGGATTCAAGTTTCTCTTTTGAACCACGTGTTAATAACATTATGAAAACTGTACACCAGAGACGGGAGTTATTGTACTGAGTCAGGCCTTTCTTAATACCAGAGTCTAGAAAATTATTGACCGACAGTTTTCTTTTTAGTGTATTTGATTATGGGTTGACTGTTCATGCGCCTGCTAGTGAAAGAATTTTAGCTTAGTTAAAGGTATCCTATAATAGTGCTCTTCGTTTTATGACAAACCTACCCTTTGCAGTCCATCACTGTAATTTATTAAAAGTATCAAATTGCCCTTCATTGGAGAATAGAATTAACTTAAGGATGAGTATTTTTCTCTTTAAAGGAACAGTAGGCCAGCAGTATTCAGTTACTTTTTGTGGCGGGCCACATAAGGCCATGTCAGACCCTTGGTGGGCCAGAGTGTTCCTGTCTTTTGTTTTTCATGATAAAAGTACTGCGCAGCTCACATACATTGCACCTACTGACCTGTTTTTTATGTTGCAGCCACGTAATTTGATGAAGCATGTTTGAGGCTCTCACACACTGCACCTACGGAAGCATTTATGTTGCAACAACATGAAGCATGTCTTAAAGTACTTACAACTAATGTCGAGATGTAGCCACTGACATCACAAAAGGATGATAATGATCCTTGAAAGATTGGTGGATTGTCTGTAGGTGATGTGTCCATTCCTCTTAAGCAGGATCGGTTTTCACTTCTATTTTCATTTGGGATGTAATCGCTTGTGCAGCATACCTGCACTACAGACTATTAGTCGCGGAATTAGCTGCAGTGGTGTTGAAAATAATAATAAGCCAAAATGAAAGTATGTGGAATCACAGCAGGTAAACTGACTGGACAAAAATGGAAGTGGATCCCTAAATATGCCCCGATTGGAGTACCAAACTTCGCCTGTACAGAGTTTGCCCATCCCTGTCACCTAGGTGAACTAGTGGTGCTCAGTGCTGTGTTGCCCCGCAGTACCTTCGCCCCACAGTGAGTCAGCAGAAATAAGCTGCTACAATTGCTTTGTCAGGCAAAAAACGTAAAATAGTGTTCCATTCAGCCAGTGTACCTGTGTCTCCCTGTCTCCCTCTCTGTCTCATGGTGACTTTTCTCTCTCTCATGCTTATTTTCGCTCTCCATTGCATATTTTGAACACCTTGCCTGCTGTGTACAAACCATTGCATTGGGGACCATCCGGGGACCAAACGGAAGTCTGTCACGGGCCGGATCTGGCCCGCGAGCCACCAATTGATGATCACTGCAATAGGCCTTCCAGGGTTTTAAATAATTGATTAGCAGTTTTTTTTCTTGGGACAATGCTAACTGTACAGAAAGTATTTATATAGGTTTTCTAAAAGTGTTATATTTGTTAAACACAATGAGGCAAGTGCTATGCATTTTCACAATGTTTTATCACTTATATGAGCAAAAATGCTAATCAATTTTTGGACTTAAATAAAACCCTGCCTTCTATGTCCAACAGTTCAGGCACTGTTCCCTAGCTGTATTAATACAAAGGGGACGAGGTCCCAAAGCAGTCACGTTAACAGTATACGTTTATTTAAAAAGACTATCAGTCAAAAATCCTTACTTGATAGAGCAGGGATGTCCAACCTTTTTGGGGTCATGAGCCACAATTACATTTCTGAGTAAGATGTCAGCCACAACAACCTGCGGCCCTTACCATACCCATATTTAGTAGTTAAAATAGTAACATAGTCATAGTAAATAGTCAATAATTGTATATGTGTGTATGTGTGTGTGTGTGTGTGTGTGTGTGTGTGTATATATATATATATATATATTTATTTTCTATCTATCTCCTTGTCGACGTGGTTGACTGTACATCCGGCCGCCGTCCTGTGCTTCTGGCACCACGTACAGACCCTCGCTCCAGCTACTTCCACGGTTTGCCCCCTGTGGTGGGACAGTGGGGAGTCCCACTAATATCACCCATCTCGAATAGGATCCAGCGCTGTGAGCGATGCCTCTGGAGCAGGAAGGCTGGGATGGCCATCAAGCTGCCACGACCGTCCGACCCTGTTTCTGCTTTTACTGCCTTTCCTGGAGCACGGCGCGCAATAATGCCTGCGGCAGGGTCGCACACAGTCCTGCGCGCCCCCGCCAAACATCTGCCACGCTCCTGCCCCACGTTCTTGCAGCACTGTGCTGCCGAGCCCCAGCCTCCGCTAGGGGTCAGGCATGTACCGGCTGCCGATCACCCCCCCCCCGTTCCTGGAGATGGAGGGCCATCTGTCGGACGCTTAAAACCATCCCTTCCTGCTGACCCCAATGGCCTGTGCTCATTCCTGAATGCGGGCTGCCAGCGTGGCGTGAGGTGTGGTGTCCAATGCCTCAGCTGTGCCGGGCCGGCATTAACTTACAGTATTTTTAAAAAATAGTTGTAATTTTAAAATTATTCATAGCAGGTCTGGAGCTTTAGATTTGCTTGCAGGCTTAGTAAAAGTAGCTTGTTGAACACTCAGGGCACTTTTCAGCTCCTGTACTTTGACTTTTTGATGTGTACTTGACATGTAATTGTCAAACCCCTCGAGAGCCACATCAAACTGCTTCGAGAGCAACATGTGGCTCATGAGCTACAGGTTGGCCATCCCTGTTATAGAGCATCCATTTGTTTCAACTCTATTCCGTAAGAAGTACAACTGTTAGATCTTTCAAATTCAGACTGAAATGGTGGCTTGATATGACCAATAACTGCACTTGTAATTTGTATGTGTTTAAAAAGTGTTAATATATGTAACGTTTTATGTTAATTGTATGTATTTGTTGTACTAATATTGAATGTCTTAAAACTTGTCGCTTGTAAAAATGGGCAATATTACTCATCGGCCAACAAGTATGAAAATTAAAAATTAAAAAATGAAATGTTTGAGGAGATGTTCCTGGCTTAGGGTGTCTGGCTTCCCTACTGATATCTAACAGTCCATCCTGAATGATCTCTTCAGGGGCTACATGCTCTTAGTGGAAGACATGCAGGACATTCTCAATGATGTACAAGCCTCAGGGAGAAATCTGCGGTTTGTCCACTTCCTCTCAACACCCACCAGAAGAGTGGGCTGCAGGTGCCCTTTCGACATGTCACCTGCACACTTAGGTTGGGCACCAAGCAGCCCAGCAAGCGCAAAGCTGCCACGGCCCTGCCTGCCCCATCTTCCACCACCGGGAAATCCTCAAGAGGTGGTGGAGCGGATCCAGCCATGGGCTTAACATTAACCTGACTCCTTGCCTACCCCCTCCCTCTGCTTACCCAGGATGTGGTGGTGGTGGTGGTGGTGGTGGTGGTGGTGGTGGTGGTGGTGGTGGTGGTGGTGGTGGTGATGATGGGTCACTTCTCTCTGCATCTGGACGGGTGTCGGGAGATCACAACAGACGCCTGTGTGCTGAAGCTTGTAGAACAAGAACACGCTCTAGAGTTTGTAGAAGTGCCTCCAGATTATCCCCAGAGACCTTCGACTTACCCTCCAGGCCACCTGCCCATGCTGTTGGAGGAGGTCCATATGCTGATGCGGAAAAGGACCATAAATCCTGTCCCCGAGAGTCAGTGGAATGTGGGGTTCTACTCCCACTTATTCCTCATGCCTAAGTCCAGAGGGGACGTGAGGCCCATCCTAGACTTAAGAAACCTGAACTACTACATCAGTACAAAAGGTTCAGTATGGTCACCCTCCCGGGCCTATTGTCTTTGCTCTGGAAGGGAGACTGGATCTGTTCCTGGATATGCAAGACTCGTACTTGCACATCATGGGCTGACTTCCCCACAGGAAGTATCTCAGGTTCCTGTTTCTGGAGGGGGTTGGGCTTTACCACTTCAGGGACCTTCCCTTTGGCTTGTCCTCGGCGCCACAGGTTGTCACCAAACGCCTAGCTGCGGAGGCAGCAGCCCTCGGGAGGGAAGGTCTTTACGTCTTCCCCTGCCTGGATGATTAGTTACTCAAAATCCAGTCCCCTTAAGCAGCTATTTTTGACCCCAGTGCATACCCTAAAATTTGTTCAACAATTTGGCGATCATGGTCAACTTCTCCAAGTCAGTGTTGACTCTCGGCTAGCGTCTCCAGTACATAGGAGCTATACTGGACATGGCTCAGGGCTTCACCTTCCTGCCCCCAGATAGGGTGGAGTGCCTGATGGCACAGGCCCAGGAACTCTGCAGCAGATGATATGTCACAGCCAGGACATATCTCCGGCTGCTGGGCCTGATGGCAGCAGCCATTGCCACGGTTCCTGTGACCCAGCTGCACATGCACATCCCTCAGTGGACTTTGAGGGTACAGTGGGATTAGAGATCCAGTGACTTGGAGCAGAAGATTCTGGTCCTGTCGCGGGTGAAGAAGGATCTCACTTCGAGATAGAGCTCTTGCAGCAGCTGTTAACAAATAGGACTATGACGCCAGGCACTAGGACCCCATGGAAAACTTCTAGCTAGCAGTCCAAGGTGGGGAAACCGCCTCTGACATCGGCTCCGCCCACAACATCAGCCATTGTGTAAAGGGGTGGTCCCCTGGCTTCACTTTAGTTCTTTTCCCACTGTTGACCCAGCATCATCGGCTCCACGGATGCCTCCTGCTTCTCCTTGATCGCCATTCTTTTCGATGTTCTGTGCAATTCAATCTCACGAGTTTTCAGTAGCCTCTTTCATGTCTTCCGACCCTTCTACATCTACACCACGGCGGAAGGCTAAGTGTGCATATGGCAAGCAGATTCCAGAAAAGGAAGGCCTTTGGCCTGCCTCTTGTGCCTGGGACCAGAACACAAGATAGACTACTGCCTGCACTGCTTCAACCAGCGCACTCTCATCTGCTGCCTGAAGACTCTAAAGGCCTACATCCTGGAACAATAAGTGTCCACTATGCAGAAGTCACAATCTGGGCACAGCTCCTCATCCTCTGCTCACGATGCTTCCCCCAAGGAGAAAAAACACTCTGGGGAAGCACCACAAGAGGAATAAGGAGAGATCTGGGTCAGACTCATGGTCACGTTTCCCACACAAGGTTAAGGCCTCCTCCTCTGGCTGGAAGTTTGGCTCTGCCCCTCCTCGGTCATTAGCCCTTTCAGGGGCTTCGGCTGCAAGACCTCCCACCTCTTCCCAGACATCAAGTGGGAGCTCGGGGCATGGGCCTTCTCAGGCCCCATCTTCTCTTTCCTTGGCCATCAGACCCTACAAACAATCAATAGGGTCTAGGGCCCAGGACCTGACCGCTTCTTCCTCCGTGATTGGAGTATGGTCGGGCTCTTCTGTCTTCAAGGCCTCGTCCTCATGTTTGTCAGCTAAGCCTGATGACCATGGCAAGCACCAGGGTGTTGATCCTCCAAGCAAAGCACCCGCGATACCTGACCTGTTGTCCGCAGTTAAGTTGGACCGACAACAGGCTGCCACGATGTCTGCCACCACGACTGTGGTGCCAGAAAAGGCTCTTGAATTCCAGTCACCGTCAGCACCCCAAGGGCCTATGCCAGAGGACCTGATGGCACCTGACCTGAGGTCCGAATCTCTGAATTGCCTGACGACTGGTTCCAACGATCAGACTCCGGCCGATCCTCGGACGCCAGGGCCCAGGGAAGACTACCAGATGGCAGTCGATGGGACTGATGGTGGATGGTCACCGGAACCTCCTCAGATGCCAGACTGGCCGTCTGCTCCTTTGAAACCAATCGGTAAAAAGCCAGAACGGCCATCCGGCTCGATGGTTCCCTTGGCAGAAGTCAGCATATTGTTCACCAGCTGGTGGAACACCATCAAAAGGAGACTTCCTCCCTAAGCCGGAGCCTGAGGAAGCGCCAGGGGCTGTCTCTTCTCTCCCCCCCCCCCACCGCAGCTGACATTCTCTCTAGATCACTGTTGCCATCCCCAACGCTGGCCCACCCGACTCCAGGTCACTCGGATCATGGCTCAGACAGGTGTTGCACCTCCTCAACGATTTTTCTCGCGAAGGAGAAGCAGGTCCAAAGACTCCCATGGACACAGCAGGTCAAGGGGACTCCACTCCCAGTGTCGCAGTATGTCTACTAACTGTCAGTCTGAACACTCAAGGGGCTACAGCGGCGGCGACTCCTCAACCTATGCCTCTTTGGAGGAAGGACTCACCGAGGTCACCACCTGATGATCCTAACTTCTTAGAGGTGATGAGGCACATACAATTCCTCAATCAATGTAAATTTGAGGACTTGGACCCTGAGAGGAGATGCCTAGCTAAATATTTGGGGACCACCGACCCCAAGCCACTGGTCATACCCCTTCTTGTGGAACCCTTCTAAGACATTACAAAGCTGGCATGGAAACACCCAGCTACTATGTTGGCGGTGCCCAAAAAGGCAGAACCCCCAGGAAAGAGCCACACCTTGGCAAACAGCCTAAGGCGGACTCAGTAGTGCTGACAGCAACCCATGGACGGTCGCAGCAACTAAGACATACCAGCCCTCAAACCCCCTTCCCTCCCCAACAAAGAATCAAAGAAAATAGACCAACTGGGGTGGGGAGTGTATGCCTCGTCCACCTGTACCATCAGGTCGTCAGACTTTGTGGCTCATATGGTGATGTACCAGAAGTGCCTGTGGCAAAAAGCTATAGACCTCAAAAAGACCCAGCCAGACACGCAAAACAAGACAGAGCTCTTGATAGTTTTGCAGTCTCATTCTGATGTGGGCAAGTTCGTTCTTCTCATTTTTTTTTTTTTTATTTTTTATTTTTTAGTTGTTTAACCAGGTATAGTTCCTGTGATGCAGTGGATACTGAGGCCTGGGTGGCCACCTCAGGTGTGTGCCTCAGACAACACTTCTGGTTGAAAGTGTCTAGATTCAGGCAGGACCTCCAGGACACTGCAGCTTGGACCTGCCCTTCCAGGGCCCGGTTCTTTTCGAGCAAGAAACCGAAAAGATTATAACAACCTCCAAGATTCAGGCAAGGCAGTTTCAGAGGCACGTAAGATGTAACAATCCGAATCCTACCCTCCTAGGTGCAGACCCTTTCGGAGACATCAAGGGCAATAATCAAAGAAACAGCCACAACGAGAAGGGTTCAGAAGAAAGGCACCCCCCTCAAACAGTAGGCTCCCAGGACCAGCAAACCTCTAAACAGCCCAGAGCCCCCCTTCCGCCTCTGCCTGACTCCTTGTCCGCCCCCTTCCTCCAGTAGAGCTGTTGGGGCAGTGGGAGGGCGGTGTTCCCTTTACCTCGCAGGATGGTCGAATATCACCACAGATCAATGGGTGCTGCAGCTCATAGAAAAGGGTTATGCTCTACAGTTTTCCCAGTTGCCACTGGACAATCCACTGGTCCCATCAACCTGCTCCCCGCCCCACACAGGTCTCATCTGGGTGGAAATCTGGGGCCTCCTGTCCAAGCGAGCCATTCAAGTAGTGCCAGAACCCCAAAGGGGCAAGGGGTACTACTCTCACTTCTTTCTGGTCCTAAAGAAGATGGGGGACCTTTGTCCCATCCTAGACCTCAGTCAGCTGAACCTCTTTATAGAATACAAAAGGTTCAGGACGGTGACACTCCAGGGGCTAATTCCCTTGCTGTGCCATGGAGATTAGCTCTGCTCCCTGGACATGCAGGATGCATACATGCACGTAAAAATCCTGGTCTCACAGGAGATATCACAGGTTCATGTTCGAAGGTCAGCATTACCAGTTCAGGGCTCTGCCCTTCGGCCTATCCTCGGCACCTCAGGTGTTTACCAAGTGCCTGGCGGTGGTAGTGGCAGCTCTCAGGAGGCAGGGGCATTACATTTATCCCTGCCTAGACAATTGGCTACTGTCGGCCTTGTCCAGAGAACAATTCTGCCACACATTGGATTGTACCTTCAGCATGTTCCAGAACCTTGGGATTACACTGACTCTCCCAAAGTCCACACCATAGTCATCTCAGAGGCTCCAGTTTATAGGAGCCATCTTGGACATGGTTCAAGGGAGAGACTTTCTCCCACCGGTCAGGGCAGCTTGCCTTCAGGGACTGGCTTGAGAGATTAGTCTCTGTAAACCAGACTCCCGCCAGAACAGTCCTACAGCTACTGGGGCACGTGGCTGCTGCCATAGTGACCGTGCCTCTTGCTTGTCTGCACATGAGGATTCTCCAGTGGAATCTCAGAGTACAGTGGGATCAGCAAAGCGATGACCTAGACCAGAGAGTCAGGATCTCAAAGGTGGTGCACCAAACCTTATTCTGGTGGCTGATCCCCCTCCTGGTTATCGATAGGGGTGCCATTCAGCAACTCCTCTCTCAGCAGGTAGTCACCAGAGATTCATCAGGCATAGGATGGGGTGCCCTCTTCAGGGACCACCAGACCAGGGGGTCCTGGACCCAGGCAGAACGCTCTCGCCACATAAATGTACTAGAGATAAGAGCTGTGCTTTATGCCTTACAGGCATTTCAGAGCGAACTTCTTCCAGGCCCCACGTTAATCCAGACAGACAACATGTTGGGGGTGTTCTACATCAGCAAGAAAGGCTGACACATTCTCACCCCCTTTGCAGAGAGGCCATAAGGTTCTGGTATTGGGCGATAGACCACAACCTGGAACTTCTGGCAGTACATGTTCCATGTCTTCAGAACAACTGCAGACAGCCTTTAAGCTTGCAATCCACGCCTATCGAATGGGAGGTTGCTACAGGACATAGCAAACGATCTTTTTGACAGATGGGGCATGCCAGAGTTGGACCTCTTCGTGTCCCCACTCAACGCCAGACTGTCAAGTTTTTGCTCACTAGAGCCAGAGCATGCTGTTTTTTTGGCAAGAAGCATTGTCCCTCTCCTGGACCGAGAAGTTCCTATATGCTATCCCGCCTTTCACCCTTCTGTAGCGAGTTCTGCTCAAACTGCAGTCGGAGCCAGCAACCCTGATACTGGTAGCACCGTTCTGGCCGACAGATCTGGTTCCCGCTTCTACAGCAGATGGCGGTGGAACCCCAGTTCCTCTTCCTATATCTTCTTGCTTGCTATCCCAGGAGCAAGGCTGTCTTGTGCACCCCAGCCTCAAGTCTCTGCATCTCCACGTAAGGCTCTTGTAGACTTAGTCAGGAGCAGGTTCAGGATGTCAGAGGGGGTAGCAAAAGTGTTGTTGGCTGCTAGGAAACCATCTACTAGGGCCACACATGCCATGAAGTGAAAGCGGTTCAGCCTCTGGGCTGCTACCCGTGACCTGGATCCATTCTTTTGTGAAGTAAAATGGGTCCTGGAGTATCAGTTCTCCCTGTCAGACTCTGGTCTAAGCTACTTCTCCATAAAGGTACACCCTTTGGCTATCTCAGCCTATCATGTACCGGTGGATGGCAAGACCTTGGCACAGCTTGATCTGTCTCACACCTGCCTGTGAGGTATACTGCATAGTAAGCCTCCCATACGGGATCCTGTCCCTCCATGGTATCTGCTATTCATGTTAGAAAAATTTACTTTGCCCCCCTTTGAACCAGCCATGAGTTGCGAGCTCCGCTTTCTCTCTTGGAAAGCATTGTTCTTAGCTGCTGTTACCTCAGCCCAGAGAATCTCTGAGCTTCAGGCTTTCATGTGTAAAGAGCCGTACTTGGTTTTTCACAGGGATAGGGTGTCCCTTCGCATGAATCCAAACGTGGTGTCTGAGATGACTCTGAACCAAAACATCAACCTACCGGTTTATTACTCATAGAACTCCAACAAAGGGGAGGCATTGTTGCATACCTTAGATGTACATAGAATCCTTAGGTACTATATTGACCACACGCGGTCCATCAGGAAATCTGACCAGTTTGTTTCTTTTGCCCAATGGATGTTGGGAGCACCAGTCACTAAGCAGACCTTGTCAAAGTGGCTGGTCAACTGCATTATTTTCTGCCATGAGAAGCATGGAAAACCCCTGCTGGGGCCAGTAAGAGGTCACTCAAGTAGAGAGTCCTCTACATCCTTTGCTTTGCTCAAGAACGTGTCTGCAGCAGACCTCTGTGCCATAGCCATGTGGAGTTCGGTGCATACCTTTATCCAGCACTACAGTTTGGACATTGCTTTCAGACGGAGGGCAGGCTTTGGCCTGGCAGTCCTCTAAGGGCTTCTCTCTTAATAGACAAGGGGTATTACCTTCCTTTTCATCGCCCATCTGACATGGTTATACCCTAGTACTGCTTGGAATGCAGTCCTGTTTTATTACCTGCTGCAAGAGCTCTATCTCGAAGTGAGATAGTACAATTATGTAAGAACTTACTGAAACAGTAGATCTTTGAGAAGAGCTCTTGCAGCAGGTATGCTTTCCCTCCCTCCTTCCCCCAGTGTTTTTTCTCCGGTTGTCCCTTTCGGGATGACAAAGCCTCCTCGGTTTGTCCATTCCTTTAAGCTTGCTGGGTCTCTGGCTGGTGAACTGAGGTGGTGCCGAGGATCGCCCCCTTTATACAATGGCTGACATCGTGGGCAGAGCCGATGTCGGGGCGGTTCCCTGCCTTGGACTTCTAGCTGGAAGGTTTTCCCTGGGGTTCTAGTGCCTGGCGGCATAGTCATATTTGTTATTATGTGCTGCAAGCGTTCTTCTCGAAGATCTACTGTTATAATAAGTTCTTACGTAATTGTACTTTCTCCTGTGGCGGATGGAACCCAGCCATTTGCTCAAGGAGGTTCCCTTCCTCAGCCCCATCCCTCATCAGATCCTCATGACGGATGCCTTGGGGATAGGCTGGGGCACACATCTGGGTCCTTACCAGACTCGAGGTACATGGGCTTTGTTCGAGACTTATCTCCATATCGGTGTCCTCGAGCTGAGAGCTGTCCTGTACTGCCTGCAGTCGTTCCAGTGCCACCTGTCCACAGGCCATCTGCTAGTGCAGGCAGATAACATCAGTGTGGTGCACTAGAAACATAGAAACATAGAATTTGACGGCAGATAAGGACGGCTTGGCCCACCCAGTGTGCCCATTTCCCTACCTGATGGATAAGCTGCAGATTATAGTTAATCAATAGCTTACTTCCTCCTACCCCCCCACTAGAATTGCCTTATTCCTGTCCCATGCATTCTTGAATTCTCCCACTGTTCCTGACTCCACAACCTCCTCAGGAAGGCTGTTCCATGCATCCTCAACCCTCTCTAAAAAAATACTTTCTAACATTACCTCTGAGCCGTCCCCCCTATCTTCAAATTGTGCCCCCTTGTTCTTGCACATCTCTTCTTCTGAAAGATACTACCCTCTTGTACTTTAATTCCCTTGAGATACTTGAAAGTTTCTATCATGTCCCCCCCTCTCCCTCCTTTTCTCAGGGGTATACATATTAAGCTGCTTTAGTCTCTCCTCGTATGTCTTCTGGTGCAGACTTTGCACCATTTTGGTTGCCCTCCTCTGAACAGCCCCCACCCTGTCCGTCTTTGCGGAGATGGGGTCTCCAGAATTGCACGCAGTACTCCAGATGGGGTCTCACTAACTGTCTGTACAGAGGGATAACAACTTCCTGTTTTCTACTGTTGATGCCTCTCCCTGTGCATCCCAGCATCCCCCTATGCCTCCTTACTGCCTTCTCACATTGTTTGCCCACCTTTTGGTCATCTGATAGAATTACTCCTTGGTCTCTTTTGATTTTTGTTGTTGTTATTAACTCACCCCCATTGTGTACTCTTCCTCTGGGTTTTTGTTTCCCAGGTGCATTACCTTGCACTTCTTTGCATTGAATCTGAGCTGCCACATATTTGACCATTCCTCCAACCTTGCCAAGTCCCTTTTCATTCTTTCCACCCCACCTTGTGTATCAACCCTGTTACAGATCTTTATCTCATCTGCAAAGAGACATACCTTTCCTTCCAGGTGCTCGCCAGTGTCACTTATAAAGATATTAAAGAGGACCGGTCCCAGTACCGAACCCCTGCGATACCCTGCTAGTTACCCTCCTTTCTTCACTGTGGACTCCGTTTACTGTTACCCTTTGCGTCCTGTTGTCCAGCCAGTTTTTTATCCAGGCTACCACCTTGGGACGCATTCCAAGGCTGGCTAACTTTTATATTAATCTTTTGTGTGAGACTGTGTCAGATGCGTTGCTAAAATCTAGGTAAGCCATATCCACATGGTCTAATACTTTGGTCACCCAGTCAAAGAAATCTATTAGGTTCGTCTGACATGACCTTCCTGCTGTGAAACCATGCTGCCTTGGGTCCTGTGCCCCACTGGCCTGTAGGTACTCAACAATTCTTTCCTTTAGAAGTGATTCCATCATTTTCCCCTACCACTGAGGTCAAACTAACTGGTCTCCTGCCTCTGCCCTGCGCCCACTTTTGTGAAGTGGAATCACATTTACCCTCCTCCAGTCCTCAGATACCACTCCATCCTCCCATGATTTGTTAGAGAGTGGGAGCAGGGCAGAGGCAGGAAACTATAGACCACTTAGTTTGACTTCAGTTGTAGGGAAAATGATGGAATCACTTCTGAAGGAAATAATTGTTGAGTACCTAGAGGCCAGTGGGCACAGGACCCAAGATAGCATGGTTTCACAGCAGGAAGGTCATGTTAGACGAACCGAATAGATTTCTTTGAGTACATCAACAATGGGGGGAGAGGCACCTTGTTCTTACCCCTGCACAGGGAGACTATAAGGGCTTGTTACTGGGCTCTAGACCATGTGATACCATAGCAACAGCACGTTACAGCGCCAAGTTGAATAGCGCCAGATTTTGTGACTGTCCTGTTTGTCAACCTCTCTGTGTGCACCTCCCCGAGGTCTGAGTTGATATATTTAGTTGGGGGGTGTTGGGGACACAGCCCCCTGCAAACAGAGAGGTTGCCGAATATGACAGTCGCCAAAATCTGGCATTTTATTGACGTGGCGCTGTGATGCCATGGAATTGGACCATGGACTATAGCTGTCAGCCGTCCATGTTCCAGGTGTCCAAAATGTCTTGGTAGACAGACTCAGCAAGTAATAATCCCGAATGTACGAGTGGGAACTGCTGACCTTGGTCATAGAAGACCTGTTCAGCAGGTGGGGGCATCCAGATTTGGACCGTTTTGTTTCTATACACAACACAAAACTGCCAGTTTTGTGCTTGCTCGATCCAGGGCCTGGAGTTTCTGGTGAGACTTATTGTCCCTCTCTTGGAAAGGGATGTTCCTTTATGCTTTCCACCACCTCTGATTCGGAGAGTGCTAATCAAGCTCCAGATAGAGGGTGCCACTCTGATTCTGGTGGCTCCCTTTTGGCCTCGTCAGATTTGGTTTCCACTGTTGCAACAGTTGGCAATGAAGCCTCTGGTACCCCTTTCCCTGTTCCCAGGCTTACTGTCACATAACCATAGAACCCTTATCTATCCGAACCTTTGGTGTCTCCACCTGTATGCCTGGCTTCTGAAAACCTAGCCTTTGCCAGGTTTGGAGTCTCCCATAAAATGACTGACGTCCCGGTAGCCACCAGAAAACCCTCCACCAGGGCAACATATTCCATGAAGTGGAAGCGCTTTGTGGGTAGCTTCCCATCACCTGGACCCCTTCACCTGCCTGGTGAACCAGATTCTAGAGTACTTACTGACCTTGTCTGATGCCAGACTGAAATACTCTTCTCTAAAAGTGTGCTCGTCCATCTTATCTGCTTTCCATATGCCCATTGAGGACTGTACGGTGTCCCAGTTGGATGTGGCCCATACTTTTCTGAGAGCATCCTGCACTTGAAGCCTCCCATCTGTAACCCTGTCCCAACATGGGACTTAAATTTTGTTTTAGAAAAGCTTACTTTGGCTCATTTTGAGCCAGCTGCGCCTTGCGAGCTGCACTTTCTGTTGTGGAAAGTGTTAATTTTTGTTTCTATTACTGCTGCTCAAAGGATGTCCGAGCTGCAGGCACTCATGTGTGAGCAGCCTTATATAATTTTTCCCAAAAACAGATCGTCTTTGTGAACTAACCCTAAGTTCTTGCCAAAGGTGGTGTCTTGAGTTCACCCTGAATCAAGCCATCCACCTACCTGTCTGTTACCCTGAGCATGCCAATCCAGGGGAAGAATTGCTCCATACTTTAGATGTACAGTGAATTCTTAGATATTATGTTTACCACACAAGGGACTGCAGGAAGTCCTCCCAGCTGTTTGCTTCAAACAACATGAAGTCTTGCTATATTATGACATATGCAGTATAACCCCAGGTTAGAACTGCTCCGGAGGTGAGAGTTAAGTGCATGGAATCTTGAGCACGAGCTCGGTTGAACACTCTGTCTGTTGTGCTTCAAACCTTAACTGTCAGATTCTTTACTCCGCCTTACTGAACAGTCGCTCTGGAGATTTCTCCTACTGCTCGGTTCATTTTGTCGGTTTTAAAGTGTTTTTTCTCGGTTTTTAAACCACATTTGTTTAAAAATCAAACCGCAACCGGTCGGTTCAAGCTCTGTCTGTGGTATCGTAAGTAAATTAAGGTTTTACATTTATTGTGTGTGGAACTTGTAAACGATATTATCGGTTCAGTTTTGAACCGATCAGGTTGTTGTAAAATTACTTCAAACTTCATTAGAAGTGCGGTTCCCGGTTCTTATCGGTTCTTAAAAAAACGGATTTCATTACGGTTTTTTCCATGACCTGTGACACGGTCTGGAACCGATAAGGGTGTCTTGCTTGGCTAAGGGTCAAGAAGGGCAAGTTTTCTGTTAGGTTGGCATTATGTCTGAGAAACCCAAAAGAAAAACCGGGCCCACTGGGTTTCAACACTGTGATGTCTGTGGGGAAGCTTTTGCTAAGGCTGACCCACACACCACATGTGTCTATTGTCTGGGGTTTGACCACCTCAATTCAGACTGCCAGATCTGTGTCAATTTCCCTGCAGCTACCCGGGATAAGAGAGTTGGTAGGCTCAGGGAAAAGGAGGCTAAGAAGTCCACTGATCCAGATAGCCAG
The DNA here is from genome assembly GCA_016271365.2 of Neoceratodus forsteri. Lineage (NCBI taxonomy): Eukaryota > Metazoa > Chordata > Ceratodontiformes > Ceratodontidae > Neoceratodus > Neoceratodus forsteri. The sequence goes on from CM028135.1 coordinate 612,308,035, forward strand.
CCCGGTTCGGTGCCAACCGAACTAGAGGGAGTCCCCCCCCCTAAACAAGGTGATTCTTCCTCGGGCAAAAGGAGAGCTGACTCGGATGAGTTGGTTCCAGTTAAAAGGACTAGGAAGTCAGCAGATTTGGAGCCAAAAATTCCTTCTCCAACTGCTGCAGAAATAGCCAAAGCGATCAAAATTGTCCAGTCACTTTCCCCGGTTCCGACCGAACCGTCACCATCAGGCAGGCGGTCGGTTCGGTCGGTTCCTCCGGTTCAGGAGTATGATGTAGAGGATTTTTATGTACCGGAGGAGGGGGAGGAAGATTTTGAAGAGAGTGAATATGATTTTGACAGTCTGATGTGCCCATTGAACTGACATTTCTCCAGACAGACCTATAGAAGTTTCTCCCTAGGCTTTCTGACTCTCCTTCTCATTTTATGTTCTATAAAAGTGGTTGAAACCTCCAGCTTCCTATGGAAGAAGCTGTGGATGACCAAGAAGAGCCTGACTATGTGGAAATGATGGATATCCCAGAGTCTAGAAGACTGTCTATTCCTATGCACAAATCTTTCAGGAAACAGGCGGTAAAGATTTTAAAACCCCCATTCTGTACTTCTTGTGGACAAGAAATGGACAGAAGGTACACTTGTCAGGCTCTGACACGGAGTTCCTCTCACAACAATGCAGCCATGTTAGTAGTGCAGGCCGAGCCTGTGATAAGGCAAATATTCCTTGGCTTCACACCCCAATCGATAAGGACTCAGGAGGATTGATGCCATGGCAAAGAAACAGTACATGCAGCATCTTTGGGATTCAGACAGGCAAATTATATGGGTTATGTCGCAAGATATCAGAACCAGATGGATACTGTTATGGTTTCATGAGCAGCTCCTGAACAACTTGCCAGGGAGCTGAGCAAGTGGCTGCTGATGGTATTGAGGCATCCAAGGTGCAATTTCATGCTGCAGTGGACTCTAATGATGTATCTTCCAGAGTCATGGCTACATCTGTGGCTCTTCAGAATGGCTTGGCTCAGGTGTACTAGCCTGTCACAGGATACCCAGGCTAAGGCCATGGATTTTCCTGTTGTGATAACTCTCTGTTTGGGGAGCAGACAGAGAATTATATGAAGAAAATGGATGAGTACAGGACTACCTATAGGAGTGCACAGGCCAAGGAAAGGCAGGCCACTCCTCAAAGGCAGTTTTCCAGGGGCAGGGGCAGGCCTCTTCACAGGCCTTTTTACCAAACCCAGGCCTCCTCTTCAGCCTATGCCCAGAGGGGGTTCTTCAGAGGGAGAGGCAGACGGGGTGCGAGCAGGCCCACTCCCACCCCTCAGCCTAAAGCTCCTGCCAAACAGGCACCCTGATGGGCTGGCCAGGGCCGATTTTCCACTACCTGGGAGGTTGAGCTTATTTCTTCCAGGACTGGATGTCTTAACATCAGACAAGTGGGTCCTGAAGTAGTAAGCCAGGACTGGCTCTCAGCTTCAAAAATTTCCAAGGATGAGAGCCAGATCCTTTCCACCTGCAACCTCCTTTAGAGGCTCTCGCTTTGAAACAGAAGTCTCAACCTCCTGGCTCTCAGAGCTGTGGAGAGGGTTTCTCCCCACACCAGGGCAAAGGGTTGTATTCCAGGTACTTCCTTACCCCCAAAAAAGACAGGAGAATGGCGGCCCATCCTGGATCTCAGATACCTAAACAAGCACCTTTTAAAACCAAAGTTCAAAATGGTGACTCTGGGAGTTATTTAACCCTCTCTAAGGCCAGGGGACTGGCTAGCGTCCCTGGACCTTTAGGATGCCTACTCCATGTTCTCATCAGAAGCTCCCACCGAAAGTACCTCAGATTCGAACTGCCCTCAGGCCATTACCAGTTCAGAGCAATGCCCTTCGGTCTCACCTCTGCCCCAAGGGTATTCACAAAATGCCTGGCAGTAGCAGTTGCTCATTTAAGAAGGCAAAAGATTGCCATCTTTCCTTACCTGGACGACTGGCTCATAGTGGGCCAGTCCCCAGAACAAGTCAAAGTACACCTTCAAGTCACCCAGCAGCTGCTCACATCTTTAGGCTTCCTTCTCAATCTTCCAAAGTCAGTTCTACAGCCTGTTCAGTTTCTCACCTTCATAGGTGCAGAACTGAACACACAACAGGCCAGAGCCTTCCTTCCTCTGGAATGGGCAAAGACCCTGGTTTCTCTGGCCTCCTCCTTCACTCTGCAGGTCTCTTGGCCAGCAAGGCATTTTCTGCAGCTCCTAGGGCACATGGCTGCTTCCACGGCAGTAGTGCAGGGAGCAAGATTTCAAATGAGGGACATTCAGTTCCATTTGAAAGCCTTCTGGTCTCAAAGGAGAGATCCTCTAACCAAGTTGATCCCAGTAACTCGAACCCTGATCCAGGCCCTACAATGGTGGCAGGATCAGACCAACTTGAGACAAGGGGTACCTTTTATCCCGCAGTCTCATTCCTTGACCCTTACTACAGATGCATCCCTCTTGGGGTAGGGAGCCCACTTGGGCAACCTCACCACTCAGGGATTGTGGGCCCCTCAGGAATCTCTGCTCCACATCAATCTGTTGGAACTCAGAGCAGTTTTTCAAACAACATGAAGTCTTGCTATATTATAGACATTAGCAGTTTGATCCAGCTTTAGAACTGCCCCGGAGTGAAATGGTTAAAACCATTCCAAAATAGAATTTTGGCACAAGAGCAGCTCTATCTGTGTCATTTCAAACTTGAACTGTCAGATTCTTTACTCCGCCTCAGTGAACAGTCGCTCCGGAGATTTCTCCTGCTCGGTTCATTTCTCGGTTTAAAAAGTGTTTTCTCGGTTGGATTTAACCGAGAATAGTTTTATTTTAACCACAAAACCGCTCGTTCAAGCTCTATCTGTGGTAACGTAAGTAAATGAAGGTTTTGTCTGTGTGGAACTTGTAGTTATCGGTTCGGTTTTGAACCGCATCAGTGGGTTTAAAACTCATTTAAAACTAAAAGTTACTATTTTAGAGTGCGGTTCCGGTTCTTATCGGTTCTAAAAACGGATTTATTACGGTTTTTCCAATACCCGTGACACGGTTAGGAACCGATAGGTGTCTTGCCTGGCACTGCCGTTAAAAGGGCAAGTTTTGGATTGGCTGGCATTATGTCTGAGAAACCCAAAGAAAAACCGGCCCACTGGTTTCAACACTGTGATGTTTGTGGGAAGTCTTTGCCAAGGCTGACCCACACACCACATGTGTTTGTTGTCTGGGGTTTGACCACCTCCAGTCAGACTGCCAGATATGTAAGAATTTCCCTGCAGCCACCCTGGAAAAAAGATTGGGCAGGCTAAGGGAACGAGAGGCCAAAAAGTCCGCTGACCCGGATGGCCAGCCCGGTTCGGTGCCAACCGAACCAGAGGGAGTGCCCTCTGACCAGGGCCAGACTTCCTCGGACAAAAGAAAAGCTGGTTCTGAGGAACCAATTCCAGTAAAGAAAACAAGAAAATCAGCAGGTCTGGAGTCCAAAATTCCTTCTCCAACTGCTGCAGAGATAGCAAAAGCCATACAAATTGTCCAGTCACTGTCTCAGGGTCCGTCCGAACCACCACTATCTGGTAAATGGTCGGTTCGTCCGGTCCCAGTGGTTCAGGATTATGATATTGAGGAATTTTATGAACCAGAGGAGGGGGAGGAGGATTATGAACAGTGTGAATGTGGCTGGGAAGGTCTGGGTGTGCCCATTGAACCGGACATCTCCCCAGACAGACCTTTAGAATCTCCCCCTATGCTGTCTGAGTCCCCATCTCATTTTATGTTTTATAAAAAAGTTGCTGAAACCCTCCAGCTTCCTTTAGAAGAGGCTGTGGATGAGCAAGAGGAGCCTGATTTTGTAGAAATGATGGATATTCCAGAGTCTAGGAGATTGTCTATTCCTTTACATAAGTCTTTAGGAAACAAACAATTAAAATTTTAAAGCTCCTAATTCTGTGCCTCCTGTAGATAAAAGATGGACAGAAGGTATACATTGTCAGGCCCTGATACAGAATTCTTTCTCAGCAATGCAGTCATGTTAGGTAGTTCAGGCTGCTGCCTGTGATAAAGCTAATATTCCCTTGGCTTCATCCTCCTGACAAGGATTCCAGGAAGATTGATGCCATGGCAAAAAAAACAGTATATGGCAGCCTCTCTGGGACTCAGGCAAGCAAATTATATGGCTTATGTAGCTAGGTATCAGAAATCTAGATGGGATACTGTTATGCACTGGCCAAGCAGGCCCATGGCCAGCTGGCTAGTGAACTAGAACAGGTGGCTGCTGATGGCATTGAAGCTCTAAGGTTCAGTTTCATGCTGCTGTGGATGTTAATGATGTTTCTCTAGGGTCATGGCCACATCTGTAGCTTGTAGGTTGGCCTGGCTCAGGTGTACTAGTTTGTCACAGGATACCCAGACTAAGGCTATGGATTTTCCTGTGGTGGGAAATTCTCTGTTTGGAGAGCAGACAGAGAATTACATGAAGAAGATGGATGAATATAGGACTACTTACAAGAGTGCCCAGGCTAAGGAGCGCAAGCCACTCCTCAAAGGCATGCCCCAGGGGTAGGGGTAGGCCTTTCACAGGCCTTTCTACAGACTCAGGCCTCCTCTGCCTATGCTCAGAGGGGCTTTTTCAGAGGCAGGGCAGACGCCAGGGTGGGCAGACCTGCTCCCACCCCCAGCCTAAAACTCCTTCAAACAGGCACCCTGATGGGGTGCCCAGGGCCTATTCTCCTGTACCAGTGGGGGGCAGGCTGGCTTACTTCAGTCAGAATTGGGCTTCTTTAACCTCAGACAAGTGGGTTCTGAAGTAGTAAGCCAGGGTCTGGTTCTCAGCTTCAAAAGTTTCCCAAGTTGAGAAGCAGACTTTTTCTGCAAGTGCTTCAGAGACCCTCGCTCTGGAAACAGAGGTCTCATCCCTGTTAGCTCTCAGAGCAGTAAAGGGTTCCTCCCTGCATCAGGGCAGGGGTCTGTATTCCAGATACTTCCTTACCCCAAAAGACAGGAGAATGGCGCCCATTTTAGATCTCAGATATCTGAACAAGCATCTTTTGAACCAAAGTTCAAAATGGTAACTCTGGCAATGATTTTACCTTCCTAAAGCCAGGGGACTGGCTAGTCTCCTGGACCTCAAGGATGCCTATTTCCATGTCCTAATCAGAAGATCCCATCGAAAGTACCTCAGATTCGAACTGCCCTCAGGTCATTACCAGTTCAGAGCAATGCCCTTCGGCCTACTCTCTGCTCCAAGGGTATTCACAAAGTGTCTAGCAGTGGCCCACTTAAGGAGGCAGAGGATTGCTGTTTTCCTATCTAGACGCACTGGCTCATTGTAGGCCAGTCCCCAGAACAGGTAAAATCTCACCTGCAGGTTACCCAGCAGCTTCTCACCTCCCTGGGTTTTCTGCTAAACCTCACAAAGTCAGTTCTGGAACCAGTCCAGGTACTCACCTTTATAGGGGCAGAATTGGACACAAAGCTAGCCAGGGCCTTTCTTCCCCAGAAAGGGTAAGGAATTTAGTGGCTCTGGCCTCTTCCTTCACTCTGCAGGTCTCTCGACCAGCAAGACACTTTCTGCAGCTCCTGGGGCACATGGCTGCATCCACAGCTGTTGTGCAGGGAGCCAGATTTCAGATGAGACATTCAGTTTCACTTGAGAACCTTTGGTCTCAGAGAAGAGACCCCTTTCCAAGTTGGTCCCAGTGACTCTAACCTTGATCCTAGCTCTCCAGTGGTGGCAGGATCAGAGCAATTTAAGAGCGGGGTCCCTTCATTTCCCTTCTCACGACTTCTGACTCTCACTACAGATGCTTCCTTCTGGGTTGGGGAGCCCACATGGGCGACCTTTCCACTCAGGAGTTTGGTCCCCCAGAAATCTCTGCTCCACATCAATTTGCTGGAACTCAGAGCTGTCTTTTAGCTCTTCAAGCTTTTTCTGCATCTGTCCACGACAAGGTGATACAAGTCAGAACAGACAACACCACAACAATGTGGTACATCAGCAAACGGGCACTCTGTCTTCGCCTTATGCACCGAGGCAATGAAGTTGTGGTCTCTGGCCTATTCCCTGAACACTTCCCTCATAGCAGTTCATCTTCCAGGAAGGACAATGTCCTAGCGGATGCCCTCAGTAGGATTTCCCAGGGCCATCACGAATGGTCCCTGGATCCTCAAGTGCTGGGATAGTTTTGCCAGGTGGGCATCCGTCAGATAGATCTTTTTGCAGCCCCAGACAATCACAAACTTCCTCTGTTCTGTTGCAGGCTCCAGTGCTGGGCTCAGTTCCCTGGATGCCCTTCTTCTGGATTGGGAGGAAGTTCCTCTATGCTTTCCCTTTCCTCTCCTATTCAGAGTACTAGTCAAAATCAGATCTCAGCCTTGCAGGGTGATTCTGATTGCCCGGATTGGGCCAGGCAGCCCTGGTACCCACTCCTTCTGTCTCTGACAGTCCATCTTCCCTGTGCCTCCCCAGGAATCACAATCTGTTGACTTGTGCCCAGGGAAGGGTTGGTATCCGGACCTCAACCCTCAACCTCAAGGCCTGGAGCTTGAGGAGTTAGAGTTTGCTGATTTACACTCTCTCAGGGTGTTCTTGAGATCCTAAAGGCTTCCAGAAAGCCTTCCACTAGGGCTACTTATAGTTCTAAATGGAAAAGGTTTTCCATTTGGTGTGCTGGGAAAAATATTTCCCAGAATCTGCTGAATTGCCCATTTTGTTAGATTACATGGTACATCTTAATTCCTTGGTCTCAGACCAGCTACCCTGAGAGTTCATTTGGCAGCTGTCTGCTTTTGTGTCAGCAGGAAAGTTATCCCTCTTTCCTCTCCTGTGTTTTCAAGTTTTTAAGGGATTACTCCATAGTAATCCTCCTTTCGGGAACTGGCCTCGCTTGGACCTTAATGTTTGCATTGCCCAGTTAATGCACCCCTTTGAACCTCTGTCTTCTGCAGAGCTTAAGTACCCAACTTGGAAAAACTGTTTTTAGTGGCTATCACTTCTGCCAGACGATAAGTGAATTGCAAGCCTTGTCAGTGGAGACTGACTTATTTCTTTCCACAGGGATAAGGTAGTCCTTGGACTAATAGGAAGTTTTGCCTAAGGTGGTTTGGATTTCCATCTTAATCAATCTATCTCCTTCCAGTATTTTTCACTGATCACCCTCTTGGGTGAGAGGAGATTGCACAGCCTGGATGTTAAGAGAGCTCTTAGTTATTATATAGAGCGCACTAAAGGTCACAGGTTCAATCCTCCAACTTTTCCTTACCTATGGTGAAGTTGGGAAAGGCAAACCTGCCACTAAGAGATCAGTAGCCAGGTGGATTGTCTCTTGTATCCAATTTTGTTTTCAAAAGTGGGCAGAGCCCCCGGTTTGAGGTCTCATTCTACCAGGGGTACAGCTGCGTCTCTAGCTGCTGCCAGAGACATCCCTTTATTAGAGATTTGCCAGGCTGCTACTTGGAAAACGGTACACACTTTTACCAAGCATTACTCCTGGATGTCCAGGCCAGGAGAGATGCTTGGTTTGGCACAGCTGTTCTTCAGAGCCTATTCCCTAAGTAGGTTCTGCCCTCCTCCATGGAGGTACTGCTGTGATTCTGTTATCATATCTATAATATAGCAAGACTTCATGTTGTTTGAAGAAAAATTACTCACCTTAGTAATGTTGTTTCTTCTAATGGAGTCTTGCTATATTATAGACCTCCCCCAACCTGCCCTCTCAGAACCTCTACTTGGTGGGGTGCGGCAACTTAGTGTGGGCACTACTATGTCCTGTTAGCATTTTGTCTCTGTGGGACTTTGGGGTGTGTATGTGTACGCCAGTGTGTGTTTTATTATACTTATGTTCCATTTTCATATTATTAGAATGGTGTTAGTATTTCTGGTCCCCTGACTTGAGTCTTGGGTGTTGGGACCATCAGTGGTTGTTATTATTTAGGTAACCATTTGGCTAGCGTGAGGTTACAGCTTCCACACAGACCTTAGTGAGTTTGGCTCGTAAAGATCTGACAGTTCAAGTTTGAAATGACACAGATAGAGCTGCTCTCGTGCCAAAATTCTATTTTGGAATGGTTTTAACCATTTCCTCCGGGGCAGTTCTAGAGCTGGATCAAACTGCTAATGTCTATAATATAGCAAGACTCCATTAGAAGAAACAACATTACTAAGGTGAGTAATTTTTTTTTCTAGCACTTCAAGCTTTTTCCACATCTGTTCAGAACAAAGTTGTACAAGTCAGAACAGACAACACCACTACAATGTGGTACATCAACAAGCAGAGGGGCACTCGGTCTACGGCCTTGTGCACCGAAGCAATGAAGTTGTGGTCTCTGGCTTATTCCCTGAACACCTCCATTTTGGCAGTTCACCTCCCAGGCAAAGACAATGTCCTGGTAGATGCTCTCAGCAGGATTTCCCAGGGCCATCACGAATGGACTCTGATTCCCCTTGTCCTGGAGGTGGTGTTTGCCAGGTGGGGCATTCCTCAGATAGATCTTTTTGCAGCCCCAGACAATCACCAATTTCCTCTTTTCTGTTGCAGGCCCCCAGTGTTGGGCTCAGTCCCTCTGGACGCCTTCCTCCTCAACTGGGAAGGGAAGTTTCTCTATGCGTTCCCCCCTTCCCCTCCTGTTCAAGGTGCTAGTCAAGATCAGATCTCAACCTTGCAGGATGATCCTGATTGCTCCAGATTGGGCGAGAGAACCCTGGTATCCACTTCTGCTATTCCTAGCAGTCCAACTTCCACTGTGCCTTCCCAGGAATCACAATCTGTTATCCTGTGCACAGGGGAGGGTTTGGTACCCGAATCTCAAATCTCTCAATCTCAAGGCCTGGCTCTTGAAGAGTTAGAGTTTGCTGAGAACAGCTACCTAAAGTGCACCTGGCAGCGGTGTCTGCCTTTTTATCAGCAGGTAAACCCTCTTCTCTTTCAGCTCATCCGGTGTTCTCTGTTTTCAAAGGGTTGCTTCACATCAACCTCCTTTCAGGGATCCTGCTCCCACATGGGATCTTAATATTTGCATTGCCCAGCATATGCAACCTCCCTTTGAACCCATGTCTTCAGCAGAGCTTAAGTACCTGACTTGGAAGACTGTGTTTTTGGTAGCCATCACTTCTGCTAGGTGCATAAGTGAACTACAAGCATTGTCAGTGGAGCCTGATTTTATCTCCTTTCATAGAGATAAAGTGGTCCTCAGGACTAATAGAAAGTTCTTGCCTAAGGTGGTCTCAGACTTTCACCTGAATCAATCTGTCTCTTCCTGTGTATTTCACTGACCATTCCTCCTCTGGTGAGAGGAGATTGCACAGTCTAGATGTCAAAAGGGCCCTTAGCTACTATATAGAGCGTACCAAGGGTCACAGGTTTGATTCCCTCCAACTCTTCCTCACTTATGGTGAGGTAGGTAAAGGGAAACCTGCCACTAAAAGGTCCATTGCAGTTGGATTGTTTCTTCTATCCAATGTTGTTACCTAAAACTGGGTAAGGTTCCTCCTTCAGGTCTGAGGGCTCATTCTACAAGAGGTACAGCTGCGTCCTTGGCTGCTGCCAGGGACATTCCTATCGTAGAGATATGTCAAGCAGCTACTTGGAAAACAGTTCACACCTTCACAAAGCATTATTCCCTGGACACCCAGGCTAGGAGTGATGCTCGGTTTGGCACAGCTGTGCTTCAGAGCCTATTTCCTAAGTAGGTTCTGCCCTCCTCCATGGAGGTACTGCTGTGTAGTCTGCATATGTCATAATATAGCAAGACTTCATGTTGTTTGAAGAAAAAATTACTCACCTTAGTAATGTTGTTTCTTCTAATGGAGTCTTGCTATATTATGACCTCCCACCTGCCCCTCTCAGAACCTCTTCTTCTTGTTTTTTGGGATGTGGGTGGGTAGTGACCTGTTGGCACCTAGTGTTTGCCATTTTGTTTGTTGTTGTATTTCATTCTTTGGTCCCCTGACTTGAGTCTTGTTGTTGGGACCATAAAATGTGTTAGTATTTAGTAGCCAGTTGGCTAGTGTGGGTTTACAGCTTCCACACAGAACCTTTAGTGAGTTTTGCTCGTAAAGATCTGACAGTTAAGGTTTGAAGCACAACAGACAGAGTGTTCAACCGAGCTCGTGCTCAAGATTCCATGCACTTAACTCTATCACCTCCGGAGCAGTTCTAACCTGGGGTTATACTGCATATGTCATAATATAGCAAGACTCCATTAGAAGAAACAACATTACTAAGGTGAGTAATTTTTTCTTCTTTCGCATCTGGGAAAGATGGTGTACCAGTTTCTAAACCGTGTCCAAATGGTTGGCCAACTGTATTATTTTCTATTACAGGAAGTACGTTAAGAAACTTCCTGGGGCTATTATGGGCCACTCTACCAGAGGCATGGCCACTTCTGTTGTCTGTTTCGGGGGGGGGGGTTCTGCAGCTGAGATATGTGCTGCTGCCACCTGGAGTACTGTCCACATTTTCACAAGGCACTACAATCTGGACATCACCTCTAGAAGGTGGGCATATTTTGGCCTAGCTGTGTTACAGGGCCTCTTTTCATAGATTCCTGTTTTCCAGTGTCCCGAACTGGTCTCCTCTGCAGTACTGCTTGGGACTTGTTCCTAAGGTATGACCTGCTGCAAGAGAGATCCTTGAAGAAGATAGAACAGTTACGTAAGAACTTACTGTAACAGTAGATATTTGAGAGAATCTCTTGCAGCAGGTCATGCCATTCTTCTCTCCTCCCTCCTTGATTCTGAGTTTCTCCTTTCTAGGATGGTCAACCTGTTGTTTCCCATACTCCTTTTGGCATGCCTCTCTGGCTCTCCCTCTGTTCTCTCAGGAGTGTGTCCTTGTTGGATGGTGTGTGGCAGGGAACTGAGGAGGGCGTGGGGCCGCCCACGGCTGTATAAGGGACGCCGATGTGGTGACATTTCCATGGGCTGTCCCAGATAGACAGCTAGCAAAAAATGTTTGTGTGGTCCTGGTGCCTGACTGCTATAGTTCCTAAGGTGTGACCTGCTGCAAGAAATGTTATTTTTTTTTATTTATTTTTATTTATTTGTTCCTGGATTACAAGTATACCTTTGAGTCCAGGGCTCTTTTACAAATGTTCCACGTCATAACAAGGTTTCACATCATAGATTACAATAACACAAGTTGTAAGGAGGAAACATTGGTGGAGAAGGGAAAGAAAAGGGCTGGGTGGGAGGATGAAGGAGGGGGGGCAGTAGCAGGAGGTCGGAGGAGGAGCAGAGAGGAGAGAGTGGTGGGGGGGAAGTGGTTAAGGGTGCAGGAAAGGGTGTGAGGCAGCAGAGATTCTCTTAAACATTTACTGTTATGGTAAGTTCTTATGAAATTGTTCTTTTTCGGGATCTTATGAGCTTCATAATCCGGACATAACCTTGAAGTAAATTATGTAGGACTGAAACTGTATTTTATTTTATTTTTTTGCCAGGCTTTCATGAGCAGTTCTTGCTAATTAATTATTGATTGTGGCTTGGTGTTTGGGGCCATCTGGCAAGGTCCGAGAGCCTGGTGAGCCTTTTCAGTCTCCAAAGACCATTCAGGGGGCAAGTCCAGGCGGCATGCAGAAACTCTTGCAGGAATGGGATCAGCACTTACTCATCTGCTCCCTCTGGCATCTCTATAGCCTGAGGTTATTTCGACGATTTCGGCTCTTGGTGTCTTCAGCTTCCTCCTGCAGTGCTTGTATCAAGTAATGTAGCTGGAGAATTGCTGTCTCTGCTACATGTAGCCTGCCGCCCAACACCATAAGCTTCTCCTCCATCTCATCTTCTACTTTATAACTTTATCGATACCTGTTCGAAGTGGTGCTGTAGTAAGGTGAATCTATTTATGGAAATTCCTCAGCTCTGTGGTAAGAATATATCTAGCTGTCTGTTGTTTTTTGTCTGAGAGGGAGCCTTTATTCGGGATGAGTGCACTTGCATGGGCAATCTTTTTGGGTGACAGAGGAAGCCTGTGAGCCATCCATGTTGGTGCTGTAGTCCCTGCATCTCTCGTAATTCATGTATTCAGAGCCCGAATGGACATCTGTTCTCTTTCCATGCTGCTTTAACACCTCCCTAGAGCAATTATTTATTTATTTATTTGGTAATGCGGATACAACCTTTGAGTATACACTCTTTTACAAAGGTTCCACGTCAGGATGTAAAACAGCAGAGACATAAAAACTTAACAGTTAAAACAAAACATAAGATTGCTATGTAGTGCAGAATATAGATAAATATTACATTTGAGTAACCTAGACAACTGAAATTAAACAGTAGGAGGAGATTCCCATTTAGCAACATATGGCATAGTTGCCCCAGGGGGGCCTGTCAAGGCAGAGTATCAAAAAGGGTAGGAGAAAGAAAGGTGGGAGAGTGCAAACGAGGGGTAGATGAGAGAGAGAGAGAGGGGGAGGGAGAGACTGGGAGAAGGAGAATATTTAGGGGGAGAGTGGGTAGAAAGGGAGGTGTTGGGGGGTATGAAGGGAGGGAGTTGGAGGGAGCTTGGGGAGGTGAGGATGGCATGTGGGGGTCCAAGGTAGGTAAAACAGTAGAAAAGCTCAGACAGACGAGGGGGGGTATCCATGTTGGGGATATGGACTCGGGTAAAGGAGTCGGAGGTGTTTAGGAGCGGGCATCCAGGCTGAAGATATGGATTCAGGTAAGGCAGTCATAGGCATTTGAGTTCAGCAGGTATTGCTTTAGTTCTCTTTTAAAGGACCAAACATTTGTTGTATTAAGAGCTGCAGCAGGGATCTCATTTAGCCATAGTGGAGCTCGGTACATGAAGGATCTTTGTCCTAGGGAAGTTCTACGAAATGAGACATCAGGCTGTGTTATCACTGTTCTTCGTGTGTTGTATTTGGAGCTTGCTTCCTTTACAAGGTCTGCAATGCAGGTAGGGGTTAGGGAGAGCATGGCCTTTCTCACGAGCAGGCAAGTTTGGTATCTGATTCCGGATAGAAGCGGTAGTATGTGGGCCAGACCATACAGGGTAGGGTACAAATGTGCGTGAAGCGGTCAGCATTTAGCAGTAGTCTGCAAGCCTTGTTAAGGGCAGTGGCAACTCTTTTGAGGGCTGTATCACTGGCAGTGCCATAAACCACCAGCCCGTAGTCGACCAGGGGGAGGACAGAACTGGAGACTGAGAGCCGGATGGCTTCAGCAGTTAGGCGTTTTTTGTGCCTAAACAGGATCCCTAATTTAGTGTTCACAGCTTTCACCACCATGTTAATGTGCTGAACATATGAGAGGGTATCATCCACAATGACACCCAGGTACTTGAAGGAGCGAACCTGTTCCAGTGGGACAGTCGAGTGATTTGTGATTGTTAGTTCTGGGCATCTCCTTTTTAGTTGGGGGCTTGAGCGGAGCATCGTCTTAGTTTTGTTGCAGTTTAGTAGCAACCTTTGGGAGTAGAACCAGGTCTCCAGTTGCTGGAAGGATGATTGTAGCTCAGCCGGTAGGTGCTCTATACGAGAGTGACAGCTAAGTAGGACAGCATCATCGGCATATAGAATGACTTTGCTAGTGCAGGCATCAGGTTGGTTGTTCTGGAACGTGCTGAAGAGCAGTGGATCTAGGATGGACCCTTGAGGCACCCCTAGCGAGACTTCTTGGATGCAGATATGGAGTGATCTATCTTGACCCTTTGAGACCGGGAGGTTAGGTAGTTCTGGAACCATAGCGCGGCATTTGGGGAAACACCAAGGGCATGCAGTTGAGACAAGAGGAGTGGGTGGCTGACTGTGTTGAGTGTCTTTGTTAGATCAATGAAGATGGACCCAACCAGTTTTCCCTCATCCAATGCCTTACGGACATACTCAGTGAAATCCACCAGTGCAGTGTCCGTGCTGTGGAGTTTCCTAAAGCCGTATTGCTGAGGACATTGCAGCTGGTATTTACGAATATAGTCAGTAAACTGTTCTGCCACAATCCTTTCTAGTGCTTTAGAGAGGGGGGAGAGGATAGAGATGGTAATTAATCAGGTATGAATGAGATATGGGCTATTTTTGCAGGTTATTTGGTGTGCCAGGGTGAGGAGCTCAAGACTTCCACTGTCTGGTTGAGTCTGACACCACCGGAAGTTAGGGCCTCCTTCTACTACCTTCATAAACATGCCTGTTAATGCTACTTGGTATACCTCCAGCTGTCTTTACTACCCGACTGCAGTGCTGTTTAAACTTTAAGTCGTTTACTTCTCGTAGCATTTGCTCATTTAGCTTGTATGCTGCTGCCTTATTTTTGTGCCCAAAATGCATTACTGTGCACTTGTTAGTGTTGAAGGTCAGTTTTGAATCATGTGCTCACACCTGCAGGCTTGTCAAGGCTTCCTGCATTTTGACTGTGTCCATATAGTTGTATACAGTAGAGCCTATTCTAGTGTTGTCGGCATACTTAGATTCCCATACCTCCTCTCCACCAGTCAGTGATTGAATAACATTCTAAAACTGATTAAATACAAACTAGTGCTGGTTATTAACCTTCATCAGGGACTGCCAAACTAAATAGATGAGCCTTGAGACCATTTTTAAAGCTCTCAACTGTCAGGGCCTCCCTTATGCAAGCTGGAAAGGAGTCCCAGAGGGCCGGTCCAGTGACGCTAAAGGCACGGTCACTGAAGTTTTCAAATGGACCCTAAGAACAGTAAGGAGGCCCTTGGTCGAGGAGCAGAGGGAATGGACTGAGGTGTGGCAGGTGCTGGGAAATCAACCAGATAGCCAGAGCCCAGTCCATATAGGGCCTTGTAGATGAGCAAGCCAACCTTGAAGATGATCCTCCGCCTGACAGGCAGCCAGTGCAGAGCCCGCAGGACCGGGATCACATGACTGGACCTAGAAAAGCCCGACAGCAGCCTAGCTGCTTCTTTTTGCACCAGCTGCAGCCGGTGGAGGATCCCTCTAGTGACCCTGCAGTAAACCTGTTTAAATAGGTGTAAACCATTAATGCTGTTTACATTTGCAGACCCCCTACTTTCCTGTAATAGATCAGACCATCCCCAAAGATCCACCATTTTAGCCTAGTATTTCTTGAAACTGGTCAAAACAGTACCACCCCTGTTATATGAGGGGGTTGATCTATCCAGTTTGGTTCCCTGTATTTTATTTTGTTATGCACAGAAGGAGACATGGCCACAGCTGTGTAAAGAATTCCCTAGGAATATGCATGGGATGTACCTGAAACAAATACAAAAAGTGAGGCAACAGGGTCATCTTAACAGTATTTGCCAGACCTACTAGTGAGAGTGGTAAAGATTTTCATTTGCTGCAGTTCTTCCTCACAGTGGCCAACAAAGGCAGGTAGTTAGCAGCATACCATTGGGAGACCGAGGGGATAATATTTAGACCTAAGTATCGAAAACCCTGCTTTGTCCATGTAGATGGTAACTCAGAATGAAGGGTCAAATGAGGAGCTCGAACAAAGGGGCATCATCAAGGACTTAGTCAAAAATCTATTCTTAAATGTAGATATTTTGAGGATAACCACAAACCACAGAACTAACAGTAAGAGGGTGTATAATTTCATTAGACTAGCGATGGTCAGACAGGGCACACATATTTGACTGTGAGCCCTTCCACTCCTACAGGGTTGGTAGGGCTATATAAGTAATAGTTTGACAGTCAACCTTAAAATGATGTTGGTTTGCATTTTTGTTGTCTAGGTACCAACATTTTAGGATGGTTAGTTAGAAAGGAAAAAAGGGTATTGGCCCCTTAGAAATAATTTAAGTCTAGACTCCTCCCTCCAGTACATTTATACATAAAGTAAACAAATTGACTCATAATTCTGGAAGTGAGAAGGAAAACAGTAAAAACTTTCAGTGGCTAAAAAGTTAAATATGGGGCAGACTTTTTAAGTTTGGCTTCACGGTGCTATGTGCTACCTTTTTTTAGGTTATGATTCATAGTGGTAGAAAACTAGAAAATGTGTTGTGACAATATCATATTGTCTTGAAGATAGGATTTTATAAAGGGCCTTTCTTTTTTTTTTTATACTTTAATTTTTATTATTTTCATTTTTGTTATACAGCATATATCAAGTCCATATTCAAGATAAGCCCAAGCACAATGCTTACAGCCATCAGAGAGTCAAACAACTCCTTAATAAAAGGATAAGTGCATCTTAAATATTTTGATCCCTCATATGGAGGAAATACTAAATTATATTACTGTAAGTTTAAACAAGTTATTAGGCTGTTGAGAGAGTCCATGAGCAGAGCGAATACTTCGTGTGCTAAAGTCTATATAAAAAGTCCAAGATTTCACGTCCCGGTGGGACTAATGGCGTCGCTCTATATCCCTCTAAGATATAAATCCCATTAGACTTAGTTTACAAGGCAGCAAACAACAAGTTAGCCAAAAGAGTAAAAAATAAGGATCTCCCACCACAGAAAAACTGGGCTAGTCCAAATTAACATCTATTATCTATAAGTCTTTGATCAGGTGACTGAACTTATGACTATTATTACGTGGTTAATTACCCAACATTAACTTAGTTTAATTTGGTATAGCGGTTTCCCCTTGCCTAATTCAGGCCATTTTTAACGGAAAAAATCCCAACAATAACACACACTTATTACCAAAACTAAACAGGTTAAATCCCCAGCTATATTGAATTAAGTCAGTCCCCCTCAGTCTCATCAAGATCACTATCTTCTGTGCCGTTAATTCGTGAATGATTCCTTCGTTTATCCACAAATCGAGAAGCCCAGTTGCCTGCTTCAGAAGGATCGGAGAACATCCAGACTTTACCTTCATACACCACCCTGAGACGAGCTGGGTATACTATTGCATGGGTGATTGCGGCCTCCCGGAGTTTCTTGCGCACTCCCTCAAATCTTTTACGCCTCATCCGAGTAGCGTAGCTGATATCCGGGAAAAGAAAAACTGAACGGTCGTCCTGTATAATTGGGCTCGCTTGTCTCGCCAGACGAAGAATTTTATCTCTTGTTCCAATGCCATCAGTAATCACCAACAAGGTACGTGGGGTATCAGAATCCTCCCGATAACCCCTTGTAGTAATGCGGTATGTTTTTTGTAGATTAAAACGATTTGTTTGATCCTCTGGCATCAGCTTCTCTCTTAACCAATCCTGCAGGAACATAAGGGGGTGATCCTCTTCAATTCCCTCGGGTAAGCCGAGGATCCGCACATGAGACGATCGGGTCTGGTTTTCTAAAGTCTCCAATCTGGCTTTAAGGTGAGAATTCTCCTTTAGTATAAGCGAAGTGGCAGCAGAGGTAGAATCTGAATTTCGTTTCACATCACACATCTCCGTTTGGATAGTTTCCATTGTTTTTTCAACAAGGTTTATTCTGGTGTTAAACGTGTCAGTTTTAGTATTCAGGTCAGCAACTGATGATATTATTCGCTGTAGTTTTAGCCCGATCGATGTCATAGTTTCTTTGGTCTCGGGCTGAGAGGTGGCCTGTGTCTCTGGGCCTGACCGCATGGGCTGCGTGGAACTTGACGATTTTCCCCCTGTTACACCAGAGCGATCCTTACGAGGGTTGCCCATTATAGGTTCCAGACCTTCCCAAATTCAATGGAAGAAGTCCTTTCAGCGGCAAAACTCCAAATTGATAGATTATTAGATTTATAGTAATGTAGTCGAGGAGCTTGTAATTATTGCTAACAAGCTCTGGCTCTACAGCCTCAATAAAGGGCCTTTCAATCTACAAGCCCCATTTTCCCCACTCCTTGCAGCTGCCACAAACTAGTGTTTGTTGACCTTTTAGGTTTTCTATTAAAAGTGATCAAGTTCCAACACTTATAGCTCCAGTAGACTTGAATGAAACGCATCCACCATTTGTACAATGTTCTGCTTCTTATGAGTCCGTTCTTCTCGTAAGTGACTGCAAATGTGGAAAACTCTCTTAATAATTGCCATAGCTGGGAATGCTGTGCAGCCTCACTGCTTCTCATTGAAAAATCAGTCCCTGGGAGTTGTACAGGTCACCATTAAGCACAGTTATTCCTTGTTATACATGATGGAAGATTTCAGAAAGGTTTGATATACCGAGGTATTTATTGTAACAGTCATATCCTCCGTCATAAGCGAGTGACTTTGTTCGAGCATATGAATTCACTGTAACTGGGTTCTTGTGTGAGAATACTGTAGGTTATGAGTCTTTACAATGTTCTTGTTTAGCAGCTAATACTTTTATGTTTTAGGAGTATATGAGGTGTAGTTTTGCTTGTAAAATTCAAATGCAGTTCTGTTTTACATGAAAATATTTTAGTATATTTTAGCATTGTTTACACTCGCCTTTGATAATGGTTTCCTCTGAAAGAAGCCACCTGATTTTACTGCTGTGAGTGTTAAAAGATCCTGGGTGGGATTTTCGAAGGCTAAGGAATAACACGTGCTTACGTCAAAAAGAAATGACACAAGGGGCACCCTGTGCCACACCATGCATTCTTCCTGATTTTGGAACACTGCTTGCATCCAAAGCGGGGCTGCTTGTGCCAGACTGGCTTGTGCTGGGCTTGCAATGAAGCTGCGAATGTGCCATGGTGGACAAGGGACCCTGTGCCTCAAAAGAGATGCAACATCCTCTTTCACGGGATTCCCAAACACCGCAGTTCCCATCAGTACTTAGACCAGCCAGAGCTGCTCTAATGGCCTGGTGCACTGAACCTGCTGCCCACAACAAGTGAGTACTGCAGCAGAGTGCAACAGAGTTTGTGGAGGACATTCACAATATGGCCAGCCGTACCAGTGTTGGGAGGGTGGGAGCCAGGGGAGTTGACTAAAGCAACGGTATGGGGAGAGTGTAATAGTTGGGCGGTGTACAGGGAGACCATGGTATCAACTCTGTGCACCTGTGTTAGGCAGTGAGGGTTATGATAGGGTTGACCAGGGCTATGGAGGGACTGAGGGGATGGCTCCCAGGTTACTGGACAGATTGGAAAAGGGAAATTTAAATACCTGTAAATTTTCTTTCTCTGCTGCGCTCCAGGCTTCCATACTGATGGACTTTACCTCCTGATGCTACAGTGTAGGCAGGAACAGAACTCTGTAGCCCGGATATCCTCCCCTCCACTTTCTGGGAACACCAGTTCTTCGTAAAGCAGTCCAGTTGTGGTACTACTATATAAACTTGGAAACAGAAAATAAGAATATTATCCAAACACTCTGCCAGCTGGCCACCTTTATACATTCTGGGAGGGAAGAAGCCCAGAGACAAGCAGTCGGAGAAAGAAAATTTACAGGTATTTAAATTTTGTTTGCTCTCCTACAGCTGGTCTCTGGGCTTCCATACGGATGGGATATACTAAAGCAATACATCCCCTGACATCCCGGGTGGGAAGAATGTAATTGACCTTTGACGGTCTACTACTGCCTGGAGTATTCTACGACTAAATGAAGCCACAGCCAAGGCAGTCACTTTCAGCTTGTAAAATCTTGAGAAGGCATGAACAGACTACCAGTTAGTTGCCCTGCATAAATCTGCTGGAGAAGCCTCTCTGAAATCTGCCCTCGTGGTGGCCATAGTCCTGGTTGAGTAGGCTTTTACCGGACCAGGTAAAAGCACCCCAGCTTGTTTGTAGGCAGTGGTAATAGTTGAATGAATCCATCTGGCAACAGAATCTTTTGAGGCTTTTTTGCCCATGTTCTGACCCGTGGTGAGAACAAACAGACTGGAAGTTTTGTGCATGGATTACGTTCTTTTAATGTAAAGCTTTACCGCTTTTCTAGGGTCCAGAGTGTGAAATTCTCTCTCCTTGTCATACTTTGGGTGAACACAGAAGGAAGGAAGTCTCAACTTCTGGTTGCAGTGAAAAGGAGACATTACCTTTGGCAAAAACCTGGATCTGTGCATAGGACCACAGAATCCTGAAGAAATACCATATAAAGTTATTTTGTCAATAGGGCTCCCAGCTCGCTGATCATTCTGGCTGACGCAAGGGCTATGAGAAACCAACTTTCATCGTGAGACGTATGAGGGCTGCCTCTTAGAGAGGTTCAAAGGGTGCCTTGGTAAGGGCTTTGAGGACTAAATTCCGTCTCCAAGGAGGGATGATTGGTTTGATTGGCGGGCGTTTTAGAGTTGCTGCACATAGGAACCGTATGATATGGGGATGAGAACCCAGGGACTCCCCTGAATCTACTAGCAGGGGCGCCCCCTAGGCAGAAACCTGAACTCCTAAGGACGCTGGTTGCAGCCCTTTTTCCAAGCCTTCCTGAATGATCTGAAGTAGAATAGGTAACTAAATTGGCTGGTTGGCCATTTGTTGTGATTGAAGCCCAAGACAGAAATCTATGCCATATTTAGTAGTACTCTCGGAGGAAAATGGGTGACATGAGTGTATCATCATCTCAATTACAGGTGTTGTATATCCTAGCTCATTGTGAGTTTTCCGCTCAGTCTCCAGGTTGAGAGGGACAGGTTGTGAAGGTTGGGATGCATCACAGGGCCTTGATGGAGAAGGTCCAGGCTGATCTGGAAAACTAGAGGTGGATGCCTTGACAGGTGAATCGGAAGCAGAAACCCTGGGTGACGGGGCCAGTGAGGGCACACTAATATCAGCTCTACGTGGTCTAGAGCCACTTTGTGAAGAACTCTGGATAGAAGCGGTATGAGAGGAAAGGTGTACAGTAGAATGTATTATCCCCAGTTGAGAGAGAAGGTGTCCTGCGCCACTGCGAGCTCGACCTTGACCAGGAAACAGAATTCTTGAACTTTCGAAAGTTCTATCTGAGGACAACCCCAGTGCTTGGTGAAGATTTGGAAGGCCTGTTCTTCAGCTCCCATTCCCCTGGTAGTACATCCTTGCGATTGAGCCAATCTGCTGTAATGTTCTCCTGTCCTGGAATGTACAGCACCAGCAGGCTTGCTAGGTGATGTTCGACTTGCTGAAATAGCAGGAGAGACTCCTTGAGCATCCATGAGCTCCTTGTGCCACCCTGATGATTGATGTATGCCATTGTTGTTTGATTATCTGTTAGGATTGGAACATCCTAGTTATGGACATGTTCCCTGAACCGAAGAAGAAGAAGAAGAAGAACCAAACGTACTGCTCTCATTTCCAGAATATTGATACTGTACCAGGATTCCAGTAGAGACCACTTGCCTTGAGCTGAAGTCTGACCCAGGTGAGCTCTCCAGCCCCTGAGGCTGGCATTGGAGTGATTCTTACTTGGTGAAAATGTCCCAGCTTGCGACCTCTTGTGATATTGGTCCCCAGAGTCCACCAATGAAGAGAGGTCTATCTGGTGAGGAATTAGAATTTTTTGGTCTTGGCTGTGTCTGGGCTGAGACCATTGTTTGGGAAGGTTCGCTTGCATGGGACGCATGTGAATCAGTTCCCAGGGGACTGTCTCCGCCAGTGAGACCAAGGTGCCTATAAGCTATATGAAGCAGTGAGCTGACAGCTGGTGAGCCCTTTGAAATTTCTTGATGGACTCTGTCAATCCTTGAGTTTCGTTTCTGTCAAACACCTTGTTACTTGTGTCTTCAAATCTGCCCCCAGATGATTCAGGATCTGGGTTGGTATTGTGTGCCGAGAGGCACTGGATGACCTCCTCCACTGCTTGTATTGTGTGAATGAACTGAAGTGCCCTGATGAGAATAGCATCCAGATAAGGGAAAAGCTGTATCCCTTGGCTTTGAAGCCAAGCAATGACTGTCACTAGGACCTTGGAGAAGACTCTTGGGGCTGATGAAAGCCCGAATGGAAGAGTCTTGAATTGGAAGTGATGTTCCTCCACTTTGAATCTGAGATATTGCCTGTGTGCCTTTCGGATGGGAATGTATAAACAGTTGTCCTACAAGTCGATAGATGCCAAAAAGTCGACTTGATGGAGCTCCCTGATGATGGATAGTAGGGTCTCCATTTTGAAGGATCTGCTGTACACATCGCAGTTTAAAAATTTTAGGTCCCAGAGTGGTCTGAATCCCCCTGTGCGTTTGGAAACAATGAAGAAAGGTGAGCAAATATCCCAGCTGAATTCTGTGATGGGAACCCGCTTGATAGCCCGTGGCTATAGAAGGTCTGTAATTGCCTGGAGCATCGTAAGTTTTCTGGCTGAGTTGCCCAAAGTGGGTGAGGGTACCACACTTTGACTTTTTGTTGCTGCCCCCAGCCTCTTGGGTGACTCCTCCTCCTCCTTTGATGCTGTGCTGGTTCCGGGAGGAGAACCACGTTTGTTTGCCTGTGATGTTCTTGTTTTGCTCTTTGCTCTAATTTTTTTAATTCCACTGGGGGCCTGCTGACCAGGACTTATTTCAAATCTTTGACTGTGGCATGCGTACCTTAGCGGTTTCACCTGATTCTTTCACCACTTCTTTGGGGGAGGAGCCAAATAGATGACCTTCGTATGGAACATTCACCACGTGAATCTTTGAGGAAGCGTTGTCTTGTCAAGCGTGAAGCCAGAGGTTGCACCGAGCTGAAGTTTGATAGAACATGGTTCTAGCAGTGCATCTGACTGCCTCTGGCACATCTCTTGAATAAGCGGCGGCTAACCCCATGAGCTGGAGCTGCTGCAAGGCTAGGTCCGTAGCCCATGAAAGAGCATCGCTGGCTGAGAAAAGATTAGCTATCGCTGCCTTGAGAGAGGTTGCTGAAACTTGGAAGGCCTTCTTAAAGATGCATCCACTTTCCTGTCCATTGGGTCTTGTAGAGTGGTCCCTCGCTCTGCTGGAATAATTGTTTTCTTGGTGAGGTTCGAAATCTGAGGGTCAATTCTGGGGCTTTCCAACCACCTTTTTTCTGTTTGCTTTTTGTCAAATTTTAGTAACTTAGTGATTAGACGTGGGTCTGGGTAGGTTCTTTCTGGCCCTTGCCATTCCTCTTTTAGCAAGTCTTGAATAGCCGGGTGGATAGGGAACCCCATGGCCGGCTTGGAGGAAGATGAGTCTAAGGGCTGGTTTGGCCTGTTTCAAAGCCGTTGGCAAAGAACCGATGTGATCTGGATGTTTTCTTTTTCTTGGTGGAATGTGCAAAGTGTTACCTTCCTGTGGACCCTCCACTCCAGGGACTTTGGAGGCTGCCAATCAAAGCATGAAGGGTTCAGGGCAAATGCTCTGCTCAGTTTTTCTATAAGATCTGGGGCCAGCGAGAGCGTGTCCAGTTTTTGGCCCACCCGTGTAGATGCATCCTGCTCAGTTTGAATGGTCTGCTGCCGATCCAAACTAGCAGGTGAGGTGGAGCTATCCACTGGATCCTCTGCCGTAGAGGCTGCTGCTTTTTTACACCTCAAACCGAGAGAGCCTGCCAAGGTGGCCAAAAGGAGGGATTTGCATTTTTGACATTTCCTGCACCTGGGAGGCTTGTCCACCGACATAGTGCGGCCTGATCCCATTGCCTTTGAAGTATGAGGTCCCCTCCCCATGAGCCTTGAGAAGCGATCCCCACTGTGAGAGCCTGCAAAGGTGGCCAAATGGAGGGATTTGTATTTTTGGCATTTCCTACCCCTGGGAGGCTTGTCCGCTGACATAGTGTGGCTTGATCCCAGTGCCCTTGAGATATGGGGTCCCCCTCCCCATGAGCCTCAGAGAGCGATCCCCACTGTGGGAAGCTCCTAATAACTGGGGCTGATGACCAGGGAGATTCCTGCTTTAACGTCGTTATGCCCTATCACTGTTGTCGACAAGGGTAGAATGCAGTCTCAGGTAGCACTCGTCAATGAGAAAATCCAGGGCTAACAGTGGTCGTACGAGCATCATCGATGAGAGGATCAAAATGAATGTTTTGGTAGTGCTCGCCTTGCTGCTTGCGTTTTGCTGTTTGCACCTTGCTGCTTGCGTTTTGCTGTTTGCACCTTGCTGCTTGCGTTTTGCTGTTTGCACCTTGCTGCTTGCGTTTTGCTGTTTGCCATCAATGAGAAGGAGCCATTGTCAATGAGAGGATTCCCTTTACTGGCTGCTACAGAAAGAAAATACCCCCACTTTTAAACCCAGCAGAAAACATTGACGAGAGGGGATGGGGGTATAGGCTGTGCAGCTTGCAAGGTTGAACCTGAAGCAATGGCGGGGGGAGTCCCATAGTGAGAGTGGGGCCAGGCTGTGCAGCATGCAAGACTGAACCTGGACCCCATCAACAATGAACTGTCCCTAGCGGAAAATGCAGCCCGCTGAATAAAACCGTCCTGAGGATAGCCAACAAATGAAAAAGAATAGATAAACTTACAGTTTGAGGTCTTCAGCCCTGCCTTGAGGTGACAGTGCTCTGCTACAAGAGTACCTGCCACTTGGAAGGGAGGAAGTAAACTGGTGTTTACAGGAAGTGGAGGGGAGGATATCCAGGCTGTTTAGTTTTGTTCCTGCCTACATTGTAGCATCAGGAGGTACAGCCCATCAGTATGGAAGCCCGGAGACCAGCTTTAGGAGAGAGAAAGTAGATTTTTTCCTTTGGGGTTTGGGAGGGAGGGAGGGAGTGAGATGTGAGGGGTGGCATGGGACCAAAGTAGGAGAGGGAATGGTCCTGGTTCGCTGTGTTGTATGCATTATGATTGTGTTCTGAATTTGTGAGGGACAGATATGAGGGGGTCATTGACAGCGACTGCACGTCCATCTTGGGAGCTATGGGGTATATTCACAGCACAGACATCCCATCACAGTCACCATGCCAGTTTGTGGGACACTCTGAGCACATCTGGTTGTCCATTGTGAATGCGGGTTCCAGTGTGGCTGCTATACTAACAGTACCTGTTCCACTAAAAGGAACCACATGGTGCCCACACCGGTGAGTCAGCTCCTATTATGTTATCTACATCGTGGGGTATGTGACATGTTCTCTCTTTTTCTGCGTGTGACTGTCGTAGTTAGCTGCTGACATGGTGCAATGCCAGTGGATGTATCATCCGTTCTGCATGACGTGACCATATACTGGACACTGTCATGATCACCTAGGAAAACTCCTTTCAGGGAACACTATTGGAATATTAAACAAGTATTAGTTATGTTATCTGTGATGTACTAAATTGTGTGTATTCATTCAATGTAAATTCGTTGTGTTATTGTTATGTGATGTATGTAACTGTTTTATGTATGCTGTTACAGGTACACCTTGTAAATCAGGCATTTATAGTCCCAATGGTGCTATACCATATAAATAAATTACATCACTACCACTACTATTACAGACAGTGTCATGAAGCTGCAGCACTGAGCATGTCTGCGGTCGCCATATATACTGTTACACTTGCTTCCATACACAAATTGGGTGGTGGACACCTTACTGTATGTCCGGAGGCAGTTGCCCACATTGCCGTACCATAAGATCTAACACTACAGATGGTCTGCCATGAACATCAACCTCAATACAGTGCCTGGTTGGTGTTTTGGGGGCATCTGCAGTGCTGTTCTGCCACAGCACTTGTAATGTAATGTGACCTTTACTAAGACACTTCCCTCCTTTCACTGGAATCCAGGCAGCAGTCACATTCTGTTACCTTCATGGCTAAATTCTGGTCAGGGAATCTCCCCTCCTATCTCTCCCCAGTAATCTCTGCCTCCTTATTGAGCTTGTATTCTCTTCAGAACACTGACTCTCATTCATTCGCCGTTCCCCACCGTTCCACCTCTGTTGGTCAATCCACCTTTTCCTACTGTTGTCCTAAACAATGGAACGTCCTTCCCTCTAATATCTGTAATACAATTTTACCCAAAGCTCACTCTTCCCTCTTGCATGAGTACATATCCCACTCCTGCTTATGCCAAACCTCCTGACCCTTTCCTAATTCTATCCCGCCTGAAGCCTTACCCTGTCGCTTATTCCCCCACTCCTTGACCTGTTACAGTTGTTCTGCCTGACATAGCACTTGAGATGGCATCTACAAAATGCTTACTATGACTGCTCCCCTGTATATGTTGGTATTCACAGGATCCATGTTGTACTCATTTATTGTAAATATTGATCACTTCCCTGATTGTACCTATGTGTGTTTCTTCTGCTCATTTGTATATTGACCTGTGTATTTGACTTGTTGTGCTGCACTTCTTGCGTCCATATACATCTTGTATTTTTTGCTTGTATACCAATATGTCTAAATTTGTAACTTTGCATAGCTGTTCTTGTACCTCCACATCCACTTAGCCCCTCAGGATGTATCTGGAAATGAGCTATACTGCTCAGATGCTTTCCCGGCTAAACGCTTGAATAAACAGATAGTAATGTGCAGACACGTGTCTTCCTAGTCATATACATAGCACCACAATGGACTGAATCGTAGTATTGCCCGTGCAGGGCTGTGTCACATGTATCTTGCTCCATTCACCTCAACCTGCAGTGGTCTCTTATGTGACACCTTCTGTCCCTGATGGTCACCATCAGTCAGGAGGGCATTTTTGTTTGCACATGGCATGTGTTGTGTATGCATGGAGTACATGCCATTCCACCCCCATCCTGTAGGCAGTGGCAGGCATTGAGGTGCGCCTTGGACCCTTTGGCCCCAGAGTTCACCCCATTCTCCTATACTGCACCTCATTTCAGCATATTTCCTTATGGAATGAGGTGAGTGTAAAGCCTGAACACTCCAAAGCACACTTCAACACTTGTGAGTGTCTGTAGGACAGGGTGAGGTGAAATGTGACCGTGATGGGCAACGACCCAAAGGCACACCCCAATGCCTGTCCATCTCTGCAGGGTGGGGGTGGAGTTGCTGTCAGTTCAATACTTCACTGCCATTCGTATACTGCATCTGTCTAACTCCTGCACTTCCACTGCTAATGACAGCAAGCAACACTTGGCATTGACAAATGCTTGTTAAAGTTACTTTCAAGCAACTTGAAGTCTTGCTGTATTCTGACAAGTGCAGTTAGCCCCAGCCTTTAAACTGCTCCGGAGAGCAAAGGGTTAACCTTTCTGTGCAGAGCATAGAATGCTGAGCTTGAGCTCGGTTGATGTCGCTGTCTGTTTCCCTTTGAACGCTAACCGTCAGATTCTTTACTCTGCCTCACTGAACAGTCGCTCCGGAGATTTCTCCTGCAGCTCATTTCGGAAGTCGGGTTAAGTGTTGTTTGTTGGGGGTGGATGTGGCGGCGGTCGAGGCGTGGGCAACAAAAACATGACTGGGACCTAAGCGTGCAGGTACACTGTACTTGGGAAGGATAGAAAGGAGGGCAGAGGGGTGGAGTGGCTATGTTCATTAGAGATGACATAGGAAATTGCTAGGTGAAGGGGCAGAGGGAAAGCATTGGAGCCTTATATAAGATTCACCTTCGATCCCCAGCAGGAGATAAGGTCAAGCTGGGTGATATAGGCCCCTCGGGATGAGTGATGTTCTAGAGGGGATGTTTGCCGGACAACATCATTGCCTAGTGTGGACCAAAAGGGGAAAGAGTGGTGTTGATGGGGACATGATACCAGAGTACAAACTGGGAACCATGTCTACTCTAAGGTGGCCAAGGAGCAGAGGCTGCTGGATGGCTTCAGGATGTGTTCTTAACACAGCATGTGATGGAGCCCACAAGGGAGGGGCATGTCCTGGATGTGGTTCTGGCAGATGGGGACCTGGTAAGGGACATGGTTGTACAGGACCCCCTGACTGGGAGCGACCACAATACTGTCTGGTTTCAAATAAGCATTGGGGGGGATCTAGGACACTGGCAGTGGACTTCAGAGGGGCAGACTTTATGGGCATGGGAAATATTCTCAAGGATCACTTGAAGGGATTACCTCAATGACAAGTGTGGAAAGGAGATGGGAGGTCATAAAACGGGGACTTCATGAGGCAGTCAGGATCTGCGCTAAGTTGAAGCGTAAAGAACAAGGTCACATAAACCATGCTGGTGGTCCAGTGGAGGTACAGGTAGCAGTCAGAGAAAGAAGGCGGCCTACAAAAATATAAAACAACAAGAGGGATAGGGATAAGGACATGTACCAGCTTGCATCTAGAAAAAGTCACCGTATGGTGAGGGAGCAAAGTCTAGTAAAAGCAGCGGCTGGCACAGGGATACATGGAGGGAAAAGGGTTCTTCCTGTACATTGGGGAGCGGAGAAAATCTAAGGGCCATCTCAGCAGATTGAGATCAGAAGGAGGGTGGGTGGAAGAGGCGAGGACCAGGCAGAGGTATTTAACGAGTACTTTGCCTCTGTGTTCACTAGGGAGGGATGGGATATCTACAAAGCAAGGCAACGAAGGGGATAGGCGTCCAGTAAGTGGGATCAGGAGCAACAGAAATGGAGCAAGAGGGAGGGAGAGGTACCCCAGGGTGTCACATCTGGGTAAGGATAAAAAGGCCAGTAAGGTGGAGGGACGGATGATGCTATCTCCGCAAAGGGTGTGGTTAGCCTCAAGGCCCTAAAGAAAGACAAATCTCCTGGGCGGATGGCATTCATCCGAGAGTACTATGGGGAATGCGGACATACTGGCTGCACCCTGGCGGAGCTTTTCAGCAGGTCACTTGAGACAGGGAGGGTACCTAGGGATTGGCGAGAGGCACATGGTACCAATCCATAAAGGGGGGTCGAGGAAGTACCAGGTAACTATAGACCCATCAGTTTGACCTCGGTGGTGGAAAATTAATGAGAGTATACTAAAGAAAACGATTGGGGTACTTGGAGGAGGTGGGAGGTCTGGATAGTCGGCAACTTGGGTTTGTGCCAGGTAGATCATGTCAAACCAACCTTGTGGAGTTCTGTGAATGGGTAACATCAGAACTGGACTGGGGTAAGCCTGTGGATGTATTATTCTTGGACTTCAGCAAGGCGTTTGACTCTGTCCCCACAATGGTCTGGTGGAGAAACTGATGGGGTTAGGAGTAGGCCTTTGATGGTCAGATGGTTGAAAACTGGCTAGCTGGACGCACTCGAGAGTAGTGGTCTGTGGGGAGCTCTGGAACCCTCAGAGAGGTTGGTAGGGCACCGAGGGCTCGTCCTTGGGTCCGATCCTGTTTAATGCATACATATCGGACATCAGGGAGGCATAGGGTGTGAAATGAGTCTCTCTTCGCAGATGACTCCAAGATGGGAGCAGTAGTTGAGGGAGAAGGGAGGTTGGCCACAAGGGGACCTGGACACCCTGGAAAGCTGGGCTCACACATGGAAATTAAATTTCAATATCACCAAGTGCAAGGTGTTGCATCTTGGTCGGAAACCTAAACACAGGTACACCCTGGGAGGGAGGCGCTGGAGGCCTCAATGGGGAAAAAGACCTAGGGGTCATGGTGGATGCATGTATGAATAACTCTGAGCAGTGCAGGAGGCAGCTAGCAAGGCAAACAGGATGTTGGGATGCATCGTAGGGATCACCTCTAGGAGCAAGGAAGTGATTCTGCTGCTGTACAATGGACTGGTTAGACCACACCTTGAGTACTGTGTACAGTACTGAGACCACACTTGAAGAGGGACATAACAGCTCCTGGAGAGGGTACAGAGGAGGGCAACAAAGATGATCAGAGGGCTAGAGTTTGATGTATGAGGACAGACTTGAGGAGCTCTGCCTGTGTTCATTGGAGGAGAGGAGAGACAGCGGGACATGAATGAGGTCTTCAGTACCTCAAGGGAATAAATAGGTAAACTATGGAGGGATCTTTAGACTAAAGCAGGAGGTATCACCAGAGGGCATGGTTTGAAGTTGGAAGGTGGAAGGGGTGAGGGAGAAGAGGAGAAGGTTTTTCACTGAGAGGGTGGTGGACCCTTGGAATGCACTGCCTGGTGAGCTGGTTCAGAGATCCACAGTGGAGGGCTTTAAGAGAGGGTGGGACAGACACAGAAAGTGTATGTATCAGATGATGGCCTGTCCCAGGGGGGTGGGGATGGATGATAGGGGTTTCTGGAGCACAAGGGATGGGAGGGTCTCGGCACCCAACTAAGGAACTAAGGTTCGAGCAGACTCGATAGGCCGTAAGGCCTAATCTGCTGGCAAATAGTATGTTAGTATGTAAGTGTTGTTTTTTCATTGGTTTCTAACCGAAAAAAGTTTCCCACATAACTCTGTTCAGTCTCTGTCTGTGGTATCATGAGTACTAGATAGGTTTTGTACTGTGTTTCTGTGTGGAACTTGTAAAAAGTGTGGATTGGTTCGGCCGAACCGATTATTTGTTTAATTCTTGTGTAAGTTTTAGTGTGTGGTTACCGGTTCTTATCGGTTCTAAAAAAAAAAAAAAGGTTTTGAAACTTTTTTTCCAAGACCTGTGACACAGTTAGGAACCGATAAGAGAGTCTTGCCTGGTGGTTGCCGAAAAAAGGGTAAGTTTGGTTAGGTTGGCCATGTCTGAGAAACCCAAGAAAAAAACCGGGCCCACTGCTTCTCAACACTGCAGTGAGTGTGGAGGTCTTCTAAGCCGTATCCCCATACCACCTGTGCTTATTGTCTGGATGACCACCTGATTCAGACTGCCAAATTTGCAAGAATTTTCCCAGATCTACCCTGGAAAAGAGATTAGGTAGACTGAGGGAAAAGGAGGCCGAGAAGTCCGCTGACCCGGATTGCCAGCCCGGTTCGGTTCCGACCAAACCAGAAGGAGTGCCCTCTGACCAGGTCGATACTACTTCGGGCAAAAGGAGAGCCGCTCCCGAAGGGTTGGTTCTGACAAAAAGAAAGCACAAAGAAAAATTGTCCGGTTCTGATCGGATCCAAAAGTCCATGTTCCGACCGCCGAAGAAATATCCAGAGTGATTCGGATTGTGGAATCGCTTCGCCCGGTTCCGACCGATCCGGCACCTTTTGGCAGGGGCTCGGTTCGGTCGGTTCCCCTGGTTCATGATTATACTTTGGAGGAATTTTATGAACCGGAGTTTGAGGAGGAAGGGGAGTTTGATGATGGTGATGGTGAAAGTCTAGATGTGCCTGTGGAATCGGACATCTCCCCAGACAGACCATCAGGTGTATCCCCTCCTAGGCTTTCTGAGTCCCCTTCCCACTTTATGTTCTACAGCAAGGTGGCTGAGACCCTCCAACTTCCTATGGAAGAGGCAATGGAGGATCAGGAGGAGCCTGATTATGTAGAAATGATGGACATCCCAGAGTCCAGGAGACTGTCTATTCCCCTCCACAGATCTTTTGGGAAACGGACCCAAAAAATTCTGAAGTCTCCCAATTCTGTACCTCCTGGGGACAGAAGAATGGACAAGAGGTATACACTCTCGGGCTCAGAAACAGAGTTTTTATACCACCAATGCAGCCATGTTTGGGTTGTGCAGGCTGCTGCCTGTGATAAGGCAAGCATTTCCTTGGCTTCACACCCCCCAGACAAAGACTCTAGGAAGCTTGATGCCATGGCAAAAAAGCTGTACATGGCATCTTCCCTGGGACTCAGACAGGCGAATTATATGGCCTATACAGCCAGGTACCAGAAGTCCAGGTGGGACACTGTACTAGCACTGGATAAACAGGCCTCCCCCAGCTAGCGGCGGTGGCTGCAGATGGGATTGAGGCATCTAAAGTTCAGTTTCATGCTGCTGTAGACTCTAATGATGTGTCATCAAGAGTCATGGCTACATCTGTGGCTCTTCGGAGAATGGCTTGGCTCAGATGTACTAGCCTCTCACAGGATACCCAGGCTAAAGCCATGGATTTTCCTGAGTGGGTAATTCTCTGTTTGGGAGCAGACAGAGAATTACATGAAGAAAATGGATGAGTACAGGACCACATGCAGGAGTGCTCAGGCCAAGGAGAGGCAGGCAGCTCCTCAAAGGCAGCAGTCTAGGGGCAGGGGCAGGCCTTTTCAAAGGCTTTTTTTACCAAGCACAGGCCTCTTCTTCCTTTTCACAGGGGGGGTTCTTCAGAGGGAGAGACAGAAGGGGGATGAGCAGGGCTGCATCCACTCCTCAGCCTAAAGCCCCTGCCAAGCAGACACCCTGATGGGCCTGCCCGGGTCGACTCTCCTATTCCAGTAGGGGGGCAGGCTGGCTTACTTTGTCCTGGCCTGGATGTCTATTACATCAGACAAGTGGGTCCTGCAAGTGGTAAGCCAGGGACTGGTTCTCAGCTTCAAGAAATTTCCAAAGATGAGAGCCATATCTTTTCCACCTGCAAATCTCTCAGAAACCCTTGCCTTAGAGGCAGAGGTTTCTTCTCTTCTGGCCTTAAGAGCCATAGAGAGAGTACCTACCCTACACTGGAGCAAAGGGCTGTACTCCAGGTACTTCCTGACACCAAAAAAAGACAGGGGAGTGGCAACCCATCCTAGACCTAAGATATCTAAACAAACATCTTTTAAAACCGAAGTTCAAGATGGTAACACTGGGAATAATCCTTCCCTCTCTAAGGCCTGGAGACTGGTTAGCCTCCCTGGACCTCAAAGATGCCTACTTTCACATTCCCATTAGGTGCTCCCACAGAAAGTACCTCAGGTTCGAGTTGCCCTTAGGCCAGTATCAGTTCAGAGCAATGCCCTTTGGCCTAACCTCAGCCTCAGGGGTTTCCACAAAGTGCCTGGCAGTAGTAGTTGCCTTTCTAAGAAGGCAAAAGATTTCCATTTTTCCATAGCTGGATGATTGGCTAATAGTGGGCCAGTCTCTAGACCAAGTCAAGTCTCACCTGCAAGTGACCCAGCAAGTGCTCACTTCTCTAGGATTTCTTTTCAACCTTCCCAAGTCAGTTCTCGAACCAGTCCAGCTTCTTACCTTTATAGGGGCAGAACTGGACACAGTCAGAGCAAGAGCCTTTCTCCGTCTAGAAAGGGCAAGGGTTCTTATGGAACTAGCCTCTTCCTTCAGCCTTTGGGTATCTTGACCAGCAAGGCATTTCCTCCAGCTCTTGGGCCACATGGCAGCTTCAGCAGTAGTGGTCCAAGGGGCAAGATTCCAGATGAGGGATATTCAGTTCCATCTGAGAGCTTTTTGGTCTCAGAGGAAAGATTCCCTTACCAACTGATCCCAGTGACTCTGATCTTGATCCAAGCCCTCCAGTGGTGGCAGGATCAAGACAATTTAAGACACGGTGTTCCTTTTGTCACTCAGCCTTGTTCAGTGGTCCTTACCACGGACGCTTCTCTTCTGGGCTGGGGAGCCTATCTGGGGGCCCTCACTGCCCAGGGGCTGTGGTCCCCCCAGGAATCCCTTCTCCATATCAATCTCCTAGAGCTCAGGGCAGTTTTTCTGGCCCTGAAAGCTTTCTCTCAATCAGTACAGAACAAGGTGGTTCAAGTCAGAACGGACAACACCACCACCATGTGAGTACATCAACAAGCTGAGGAGGCACTTGGTCCACGGCCTTGTGCGGAAGCCATGAAATTGTGGTCCTGGCTTATTCCCTGCAGACCTCTCTGGTAGCAGTTCACCTTCAGGGAAGGACAATGTGCTACAGATGCACTGAGCTAGGATCTCTCAGGGCCATCACGAATGGTCCCTGGACCCTCAAGTGTTGAAAGTGATTTTTTCAAGGTGGGGCACCCCAGAGATAGATCTCTTTGCAGCCCCAGACAATCACCAACTCCCTCTCTTTTGTTGCAGACCTCCAGTCTTGGGCTCAGTCCCCCTGGATGCCCTGATTCTAAATTGGGAATGGAAGTTTCTGTACGCCTTCCCTCCCTTCCCACTCCTGTTCAAAGTCTTAGTCAAAATAAGGTCTCAACCTTGCAAATTGATTCTGATTGCTCCAGATTGGGCCAGACAGCCCTGGTACCCCTGTTTGCTGTCCCTAGCAGTCCATCTTCCCCTGTCTCTTCCCAGGAATTACAACCTGTTAATATCCTCTCGGGGCCGATTTGGTGCACCAATCTACAGTCTCTCAATCTCAAGGCATGGCTCTTGAAGAGTTAGAGTTTGCAGATCTGCATCTTTCCCAAGGTGTTCTGGATATTCTGAAAGCTTCTTGAAAGCCCTCCACCAGAAAGACTTATAACTCAAAATGGAAGAGATTCAGCATTTGGTGTTCTAAGAAGCATATTTCTCCAGATACTGCTGGCTTGCCTACTGTTCTGGATTATATGGTCCATCTTAATGGCCTAGGCCTCAGAACAACTACTCTTAAGGTACACTTGTCAGCTGTTTCTGTGTTTTTGTCTGTGGTGAAGTCTTCCTCACTATCTTCTCACCCTGTGTTCTGTACATTTTTTAAAGGATTGCTTCACAACAATCATCCTTTTAGAGACCCTGCCCCTGCCTGGGATTTGAATGTTTGCATTGCTCAACTTATGCAGCCCCCTTTTGAGCCTATGTCCTCAGCAGAGCTTAAGTACTTGACTTGGAAAACTGTGTTTTTCAAACAACATGAAGTCTTGCTGTATTCTGACATATGCAGTTAGGTCCTGCCTTTCAACTGCCCCGGAGAACAGAGTTAAACTTTCCATGGCCAGCATGGAATGTTCACCACGAACTCGGTTGAAGCCCCTGTCTGGTGTTGTTTAAACTGCAACCGTCAGATTCTTTACTCTGCCTCACTGAACAGTCGCTCCGGAGATTTCTCCTTTGCTCGGTTCAGAAAAGTCTGTTGAAGTGTTGTTTTTTTGCTCGGGTTGTACTGAATTGCTGTTACCACTCAGTCGGTTCAAGTCTCTGTCTGTGGTACCATGAGTACTAGATAGGTTTTCTGGTAGTTTCTGTGTGGAACTCGTAAATTTTGCCGATCCGTTTCAGGTAAAAAAAAAAATTTGATTTACTTAGAGTGTGGTAACGGTCCGTATAGGTTCTAAAAAAAAAAAAAAAAAAAAAAGTTTTATTACGTTTCCAAGACTCGTGAACACGGTCAGGGAACCGATAGAGAGTCTTGCCTGGCAGAATGCGAAAAAGGTTAAGTTTTGGTTAGGATTGGCCATGTCTGAGAAACCCAAGAAAAAATACCGGGCCCACTGGGTTTCATCACTGCAGTGTGTGTGGGGAAGTCTTTGCCAAGGCTGATCCCCACACCACCTGTGTTTATTGTCTGGGGTTTGACCACCTCGATTCAGACTGCCAAATTTTGTAAGAATTTTCCCAGATCTACCCTGGAAAAGAAATTGGGTAGACTGAGGGAAAGGGAGGCCGAGAAGTCCGCTGACCCAGATGGCCAGCCCGGTTCGGTTCCGACCGAACCAGAAGGAGTGCCCTCTGACCAGGGCGATGCTTCTTTGGGCAGAAGGAGAGCCGGTACTGCGGAGTCGGTTCCGGTAAAAAGGAAAAGAAAAGATAAATCGTCTGGCTCGGACCCAGAAATTTATGCTCCAACTGCCGATGAGATAGCCAAGGCGATAAGGATAGTGCAGTCGCTTACTTTGATTCCGACTGAACCGGCACCATCTGGCAGGGGTTCGGTTCGGTTGGTTCCCCTGGTTACGGATTACACTTTGGAAGAATTTTATGAATAGGAGGAGTAGGAAGGAGAGTATAAGGATGATGATGGTGATTATGAAAGTCTGGATGTGCATATTGACCTGGACATCTCCCCAGACAGACCTTCAGGTGTTTCTCCTCCTAGGCTTTCTGAGTCGCCTTCTCACTATATGTTTTACAAAAAAGTGGCTGAGACCCTCCAGCTTCCTGTGGAGGAAGCAGTAGAGGATCAGGAGGAACCTGATTTTGTTGAGATGATGGACATCTCGGAGTCCAGGAGACTGTCTATTCCCCTCCACAAATCCTTTGGGAAACAGACACATAAAATTCTTAAGTCTCCTAATTCCATACCTCCTGTGGACAGACGAATGGACAAGAGGTATACTCTTTCAGGCTCAGTCACGGAGTTCCTTTTCCAGCAATGCAGCCATGTTGGGGTAGTGCAGGCTGCTGCCTGTGATGAGGCACATATCCCCTTGGCATCACATCCCCCAGACAAGGACTCCAGGAAGATTGATGCCATGGCAAAGAAACAGTACATGGCAGCATCTTTGGGACTCAAGCAGGCTAATCATATGGCCTACACAGCTAGATACCAGAAGTCCAGGTGGGACACTGTGCTGGCTCTGGCTAAACAGGCCCATGACCAGCTTGCCAAGGAGCTGGAGCAGGTGGCTGCAGATGGGATTGAGGCATCTAAAGTGCAAGTTCATGCTGCTGTGGACTCCAGTGATGTTTCATCAAGAGTCATGGCTACATCTGTGGCTCTTTGGAGGATGGCTTGTCTCAGTTGTACTAGCCTATCACAGGATACCCAGGCTAAGGCCGTGGATTTCCCTGTTATTGGTAATTCTCTGTTTGGGGAGCAGACAGAGAACTACATGAAAAAGATGGATGAGTACAGGACCACTTACAGGAGTGCTCAGGCCAAAGAAAGGCAAGCAACTCCTCAAAGGCAGCAGTCCAGGGGCAGGGGCAGGCCTTTCCAAAGACCTTTTTACCAAGCTCAGGCTTCCTCTTCTTACTCTGGGGGTTCTTAGAGGGAGAGGCAGACAGGGGATGAGCAGGTGCATCCACCCTCAGCCTAAAGCCCCTGCCAAGCAGACACCTGATGGGTCTGCCCAGGCCGATCTCCCATACCAGTAGGGGCAGGCTGGCTTACTTTGTCCAGGACTGAAGTCTCTAACAGACAAGTGGGTTCTGGAAGTAGTAAGCCAGGGACTGGTTCTCGGCTTCAAAAATTTCCCAAGATGAGAACCAGATCCTTTCCCTGCAAATCCATCAGAGACCCTTGCCTTAGAGGCAGAGGTTTCTTCCTCCTAGCTCTCAGAGCTATAGAGAGGGTTCCCACCCTACACAAGGGCAAAGGATTGTACTCCAGGTACTTCCTAACCCCCCAAAAGACAGGAGAATGGCGGTCCATCCTGGACCTAAGATATCTGAACAAACACCTTTTAAAACCAAAGTTCAAAATGGTGACTCTGGGAGTACTCCTTCCCTCTCTAAGGCCAGGGGACTGGCTAGCCTTCCTGGACCTCAAAGATGCCTATTTTCACTTTCCCATCAGGTGCTCCCACAGAAAGTACCTCAGGTTCGAGTTGCCCTCAGGCCACTATCAATTCAGAGCAATGCCCTTTGGCCTAACATCTGCCCCAAGGGTTTTCACAAAGTGCCTGGCAGTAGTGGTTGCTTTCCTAAGGAGAAAAAAGATCTTCATCTTCCCATACTTGGACAACTGGCTTATAGTAGGTCAGTCTCCAGACCAAGACAAGTCACATTTGCAAGTGACTCAGCAAGTGCTCACTTCCTTAGGATTCCTTCTCAACCTTTCAAAGTCAGTTCTCGAACCAGTACAGCTCCTCACCTTCATGGGGGTAGAGCTGGATACAGTAAAGGCAAGAGCCTTCCTTCCCCTGGAAAGGGCAAGGACCCTCATGGAACTGGCCTCTTCATTCATCCTTCAGGTGTCTCGACCAGCAAGGCATTTCCTTCAGCTTCTGGGCCACATGGCAGGTTCCACAGCAGTGGTCCAAGGAGCAAGATTCCAGATGAGGGACATTCAGTTCCACTTAAGAGTCTTCTGGTCCCAAAGAAAGGATTCCCTTACTAAACTAGTCCCAGTGACTCGAACCCTGATCCAGGCCTTGCAGTGGTGGCAGGATCAGGACAATTTGAGACAAGGGGTTCCTTTTGTCACTCAGTCTCATTCAGTGATACTCACCACAGATGCTTCCTGCTGGGCTGGGAGCCCATCTGGGGGATCTTACGACCCAAGGACTGTGGTCACCTCAGGAATCTCTGCTTCACATCAGTCTCTTGGAACTCAGAGCAGTGTTTTTGGCACTGCAAGCTTTTTCCAAATCTGTGCAGAACAAGGTGGTCCAGGTCAGAACAGACAACACCACCACCATGTGGTACATCAACAAGCAGGGAGGCACTCTGTCTACAGCCTTGTGCACAGAAGCAATGAAGTTGTGGTCCCTGGCCTATTCCCTGCAAACCTCTCTGATAGCAGTTCACCTCCCAGGGAAGGACAATGTCCTAGCAGATGCTCTGAGCAGAATATCCCAGGGCCATCACAAATGGACCCTAGATCCTCTAGTTTTGAAAGTGATTTTCTCGAGATGGGGCACTCCAGAGATAGATCTTTTTGCAGCCCCAGACAATCACCAACTTCCTCTCTTTTGTTGCAGACCCCAAGTCTTGGGCTCAGTCCCCCTGGATGCTCTGATCCTGAATTGGGAAGGGAAAATTTTGTATGCTTTCCCCCCTCCCTCTCCTGTTCAAAGTGTTAGTCAAGATAAGGTCACAACCATGCAACGTGATTCTGATTGCTCCTTACTGGGCCAGACAGCCCTGGTATCCCCTGTTGCTGTCCCTAGCAGTCCACCTTCCCCTGTTTCTTCCCAGGAATTACAACCTGTTGACATCCTCTCAGGGAAGGATTTGGTACCCGAATCTTCAGTCTCTCAATCTCAAGGCATGGCTCTTGAAGAGTTAGAGTTTGCTGATCAGCATCTTTCCCAAGGGGTTCTGGATATCCTTAAGGCTTCTCAAAAGCCTTCCACCAGAAAGACTTACAACTCCAAATGGAAAAGATTCAGCATTTGGTGTTCTAAGAAAAATATTTCTCCAGATTCTGCTGAGTTGCCTACGGTTCTGGACTATATGGTCCATCTTAATGGCCTAGGCCTCAGGCCAGCTACCTTAAAGTACATTTGGCAGCTGTTTCTGCTTTCCTGTCAGTAGGCATGCCATCCCCTCTGTCAGCCCATTCTGTGTTTTGTAAGTTTTTCAAGCGATTGCTTCACACCAATCCCCCCTTTAGGGATCCTGCTCCTGCTTGGGACCTTACTGTTTGCATTGCTCAGCTTATGCAACCCCCCTTTGAGCCTTTGTCCTCTGCAGAGCTTAAGTACTTGACTTGGAAAACTGTGTTTTTGGTGGCCATTACCTCTGCCAGGCGTATCAGTGAAATGCAAGCCCTGTCAGTGGAACCTGATTTCATCTCTTTCCATAGAGATAAAGTGGCCCTAAGAACTAACAGAAAGTTTTTGCCTAAAGTGGTTTCAGATTTCCACCCCAACCAGTCTGTCTCTTCCTGTTTTCTTCACTGACCATTCCTCCTCTGGAGAGAGGAGGCTACACGACTTAGATGTTGAAAGGGCCCTGAGCTACTACATAGAGCGCACCAAGGGTCACAGGTTTGAATCCCTCCAGTTGTTCCTCACGTATGGAGAGGTTGGTAAGGGCAAACCTGCCACTAAGATCTGTTGCCAGGTGGATTGTTTCTTGTATACAATTCTGCTATGAGAAACTGGGTAGAACTCCACCCTCAGGCCTGAGGGCTCATTCCACTAGAGGTACAGCTGCTTCCCTGGCTGCTGCCAGGGATATTCCTCTCTTAGAAATTTGTCAAGCAGTCACCTGGAAAACCGTCCATACTGGTCACCAGGCATTACTCTCTGGATATCCAGGCTAGGAGTGATGCTCGGTTTGGCACAGCAGTACTTCATAGCCTGTTTCCAAAGTAGGTTCTGTCCCTCCTCCATGGAGGTACTGCTTGGTAGTCTGCATATGTCAGAATACAGCAAGACTTCATGTTGTTTGAAGAAAAAACTACTCACTTTAGTAATGTTGTTTCTTCTAATGGAGTCTTGCTGTATTCTGACCCCCCCCTTCAGAACCCAGCTTTTGAGATGTGGGTGGGCAGGAGCAGTGTTGGCACCGTAGGGGTGTCCTTTTTTCACCCTCTTTTATTTTGGGTGAGTGATTGTGTTTTGTTTTTTGGGTTTCCTGACTTGAGTCTTCTTTTTGAAACCAAAAAACCCTTTTATATAGATATAGTTGCCAGTTGGTTAGTTTTGAGTTTCAGTTTCCACACAGAACTTCTAGTGAGTATTGCTCGTAAAGATCTGACGGTTGGAGTTTAAACAACAGCAGACAGGGGCTTCAGCCGAGCTTGTGGTGAACATTCCATGCTGGTCATGGAAAGTGTAACTCTTTGTTCTCCGGGGCAGTTGAAAGGCAGGACCTAACTGCATATGTCAGAATACAGCAAGACTCCATTAGAAGAAACAACATTACTTAGGTGAGTAATTTTTTCTTTGGTAGCCATTACCTCTGCCAGGCCTATCAGTGAATTGCAAGTCCTGTCAGTGGAACCTGATTTTATCTCCTTTCACAGGGATAAAGTGGTCCTTAGAACCAATAGAAGGTTCTTGCCCAGAGTGATTTCAGATTTCCATTTAAATCAGTCTGTGTCTCTTCCGGTTTTCTTCACTGATCATTCTTTCTCAGGAGAGAGAAGGCTACACAGTTTAGATGTCAAAAGAGCCCTTAGTTACTACATAGACCATACCAAGGTTCACAGGTTTGACTCCCTCCAGTTGTTCCTCACTTATGAAGAAGTAGGAAAGGGTAAACCTGCCACCAAGAGATCTATTGCCAGGTGGATCATGTCTTTTATACAATTCTGCTATGAAAAACTGGGAAAAACTCCACCCAAAGGCTGAGGGCTCATTCCACAAGAGGTACAGCTGCTTCCCTGGCTACTGCCAGGGATATCCCTCTCTTAGAAATTTGTCAGGCAGCCACCTGGAAAACAGTCCATACCTTTACCAAACATTACTCTCTGGATATCCAGGCTAGGCGTGATGCTCAGTTTGGCACAGTAGTACTTCAGAGCCTATTACCAAAGTAGGTTCTGTCCCTCCTCCATGGAGGTAGTGCTTGGTAGTCTGCACTTGTCAGAATACAGCAAGACTTCAAGTTGTTTGAAGAAAAGCTTACTCACCTTAGTAATTATGTTTCTTCTATTGGAGTCTTGCTGTATTCTGACCTCTCTCCCTGCTTCCCCTCTCAGAACCTTGTTTTGGGAAGTGGGTGAGCAGGTGCAGTGCTGCACCTCAGGGGTGATCTTTTTACACCTTCTTTTGTGTGGGTGTTTATTTTGTTATATTCCTGTTTGGTTGGGTTTTGAGTTTTAGGTTTCCTGACTTAAGTCTTCTTTTGGTAGTCCACAACTTTTTGTTGCCAGTTGGCTATTAAAATTTTGTTTTACAATTTCCACATAGAATACTATTTGAGTGTTGCTCGTAAGACAGGGTTTCAAATAATTGATTAGCAGTTTTTTTCTTGTGACAATGCTAACTGTACAGAAAGTATTTATATAGGTTTTCTAGAAGTGTTATGTTTGTTAAACACAGTGAGGCAAGTGCTATGCATTTTCACAATGTTTTAGCACTTTTATGAGCAAAACGCTAATTAAGTTTTGGAGTTAAATAA
The DNA here is from genome assembly GCA_016271365.2 of Neoceratodus forsteri. Classification (NCBI taxonomy): domain Eukaryota; kingdom Metazoa; phylum Chordata; order Ceratodontiformes; family Ceratodontidae; genus Neoceratodus; species Neoceratodus forsteri. Next base: position 612,348,958 of record CM028135.1, read on the forward strand.
AACCCTGTAAGTCAAGAATCTGACTGTTAGCGTTCAAAGAGAAACAGACAGAGGCATCAACCGAGCTCGAGCTCTGCATAGAAAGGTTAACCCTTTGTTCTCCGGGGCAGTTTAAAGGCTGGGGCTAACTGCGCTTGATAGAATACAGCAAGACTTCAATAGAAGAAACATAATTACTAAGGTGAGTAATTTTTTCTTCCTTACTTTGCTATAGGAACGTTCACTAATACTTGTGTCGAGTCTTCTAAAGCTGCCGAGTCACTCGCTCTCCTCACTCTATGCTCGGTGGCTTCTTTTACACCAAAATAAGGAAAGTAACTTTAAAAAAATAAAACCAGCATGTTTTTCACACTGGGCACTACTGTTTTTAATACATTTTGGGGCTTATTGTTAACCGTAGCAAACACCACTCGGTCATGCTTCATGGAGGGATCCTCCAAGTCACTTGCCCTCTGCAGGTATACACTGGTAGTCTATGCACCAGAAATGATAAAAAATAAAGAATAGGTAAGGGTGTGTTTATGGATTATTTTTACACACCTTTGGTGTGTGATGACCTCATAAACCCCTTGAGCTTCGCTCTCGAGGGGGGTGGGGGTGTGTGTGTGTGTGTGTGTGTGTGTGTGTGTATATATGTATATATGTGTGTGTGTGTGTGTGTGTGTGTATATATGTATATGTGTGTGTATGTATATGTGTGTATGTATATGCGCGTGTGTGTGTGTATATGTATATATAATATATATAAAATCCATAACACACACTTTACCTGTCCATTATTCTCCATTTCATAACCGGGAAAGGCTCACTGAACTGCGACTGCTTGTTTCGAGGTGTGTCATGGGGATGGTCTACTGGGATCTTTTTTTGTTGACAGGAATGCTAGATAGGATGCCAGGGAAAAACTACTACACTTTCCGTAAGTGCCATGGGATCTTTAACTTCCACCAGCTATGGGCAGAAGGTGCCATAGTTTAATGTCTTGGATCAAGGACAGCACCTCAGCAGTGTAGCAAACCCCTTTGGTCACACTACAGTGTCAGCATTAGGTATTAATTCAAGTTCCTTGTGTGGGACTAGTACCCACAACCTCAGATCTTCCTGCACCAAAGGCAAGTGTGCTACCTACGGAGCCATTGACAGTGCTGCGTTCTTATAAACTGTCAGTATAACTGATTTTTATTGTTTAATTGAAGAGGGATCTAGGTATGTCTGCTCAAGTACAGTTAACACACAGAACAATGGTGACATTTCTACCTAAAATTAGGTGGAATGTTATTTGAGTTATTGGGCCCATGGTCTTTAAAAATTACCCTTGGCAGGGGGCAGAGTCAGCAGCTTTACACAGTTTTTCATTGATTTCTATTGTGTGTGTGTGTGTGTTTTTTTGTTTCTGTCTTAAATTCCAGTTCACCACGTGTGCCTTGATTATCTGAGTCTTAATTTGTGTTGCTAGCTGTCCATCACAAGATATGGTAACTAAAATGTTTCAGGCAGCGCATGATGCTTGACTTGTATACCAGGCACAAAAGACCCTTTTTTTCCTCCTCGAAATCCTGAGTTGTGAAGGGCTTAGCACGGCTGTCTCTGCAGTGCACGCTGAACCAAGTGAACTTCTCAGCCCAGCACAACCAAAACATGGCATCTAACTATATTCTCTTCATTTCTCCCCATTGTGTCTTTTCTTCCCTGTTCTTCCCGTTGGTTGTCACAGTCAAAGTTAAATTCTTGTTTGCTGATGGTGTAGGTGAGAGGCATCAATGCTTCTCCCCCTTTGTTATTATAGCTGTTTGGTCCCTGTCGCCATGCATATGCATATGCATTTTTTTTTTTTTTTCAGATTTTTCTCCCCTACGCCGGCCCACCCTCAGGAGAGGAGGAGCTGCCCGCCGGCATCCTCAATCCTGCTCTGCCCTCCCCCCCATGCCGGCACCCCAACGACCCAAGGTCATTCCTGAACCCGGATCGCTGGCATAGTGCAAGGGCCGACAGTGCTTCTCTTTGAGTTACTCAGCAGAGGGTGCTGGACAGAGGTGCAATCATCTCATTTTCCTTAGAGATGATGGGGCTTCTTTCAAAAAGGCCTTTGCCATAGCATAGGAGGATGTCCTTTGCAGATAAGGTCTGAATGTGTTGCTTTGCGCTGTTGCTGGCTTACACAAGCCTGAATGCAAGAGTTCTGAAACAGCACCTAATATAGTGCAACAGCACACTGCAGAGATAATGTGTCAGCCTGCATCAATCACATTGGCAGAACGTAAACTCACAATCTTTAGATATCAAGGGTTATGGACGTAACCATTACCGGGGACTTGAACATAAACTGGGATGGAAAGGAGGCTGCACCTTTCAGGGATCTGATAGCTACATCTAACCTGACACAACTTGTCACCTGCCCCACCAAGCAGAACTATAAGACAGGAAACAGTACCCTCCTTGACTGGGTCCTAGCAAGCTCACCATCCTGAATCTCTGAGATCAGGGTTCTCCCAGACACGCTAAGTGACCACTCCCCCAATTTAGCAAAAGCCCACCCATCCTCATTGAAAGCAGGGTCTTGAGGAAGGGTAAACTTGTAGCCTCAAATCAGCCCTTGCCCTGCATGATTGGACTCCTGGTGCGCACCCTTGATCAGGCAGTCAGTTATTTCATTAAGGGCTTTGGCTCCTTCTAACCCCAGTAATACTCAGGTATTCATAACTTTCTGCAGTAAGCCTGGAGGGTTGGACTGCTGGAGAGAATAAAACATATGCAAATGATGGAATTATCAGCACGTAATAACTTTTCAAATGCTGCCCTACACTAACTGCCAGTGTTCTAAACTGCCTCCGATTTTACTCTCCGGCTGAACAGTCTGGTCGCTTGGGGTGTCTCTCCATCATCTGTCAGAAGTGAAGAAACTTATAAAAAAAAAAATATAAGTATTGCTTTTTTTTTTTTTCAGTTGCTACCTTATATTGATTGTTTTATTTAGCTAAACTTGTTTTTGTAGTAATTTAGTTATGTTTGCCGGTTCCTCTCGGTTCGGGATAACCGGGTCAGTTTTTGTAGCCTAGGGTTTTTTTCTAGTGCAAAATACGCTTTATTTTTGTTTAAAATATTGTTTAAAAGTATTTTTTTGTAACCAGAGTTATTGGTTACCGAACCACTAGTACCGGTTCCAGAATTTTTATTGGTTCGGTTCCTCCGGTTCCCTTTTGGTTCTGGAACCGAACATAACCGCGTTGTTGTTGTTTAAATTTTTTGCCTTTTGTGGTTCTCTTTTTGTTGGTTTAAATGGCAGAAAAACTGAAGAAAAAGACCGGTGAGTCCGGTTTTAAGAATTGTACGCAATGTGGGGACATTTTTGCAAAGGCAGATAAGCACTCTATGTGTGTTGCTTGTCTGGGTTATGAGCATCTTAGAGGATTGTCAAATCTGCCTGGCTTTCCGTGAAAAAACAATTGAAAAATGCCTGGAATGGCTAAAGAAAAAGCTTCCCAAGGGTCCCTCTGGCTCTGACCAGCCGATACCCTCTGCTACTGTGGCTGAACCCACACCTGTTACTTCCACCCCTGACATGGGTGATAAAATTACTAAGAGGTCTTCTGAACCGGCTAGCTCCCCAGTTCCCTCTAAAAAAGCACGCAAGCTGAAGCATACTGAACCCCGAAATGTTAACCAGGGGACTTCTGTATCTGCTAGTGTCATGCCAACTCCTCTGGAAATTGCACAGACTTTTAAAGTTATTTAGGCTTTGCAGGGTTTGGTGCCCCCTGCACAGCAGCCACCTGTCACGGCAGGACAGCCTGGCATTATTTCCCCTATTGAAGAGGAAGTATGCGTAGTGATTATGAGGAGGATGAAGGGGAACCCATCTTGCCCGAGGTCTCCACTGAACAGGTCTTTGGATCACCCCGCAGGACATCTGAAGATTTTTCTTCTCACTTTACCTTTGTGAGAATGATGGCAGATGCCCTTGACATCTCCACAAGGGAAGAAGTGGAGGGTGAGGAGGAAATAGAATATCTGGAGATGATGGGTTTAACTCCCACCAAAGCTCTCCTCCTCCCCGTCAATAAATTTTTTAAGAAAGATGCTCTAAAGTTGTTGCAGACCCCAAATTCTGTCCCCCCCTCTGGATAAGAGGCTGGATAAGAAATATCAGTTGGAGAGGTAAGGGGCAGAGTTCCTCTTTTCCCATCCGGATCACCAAAGGGTTATCCAACAGGCAGCCTGCGATAAGGCTAGAGTCCCTCTGGCATCTCAGCCACCAGATAAGGATTCTAGGAAAATAGCATGGCAAGGAGAGGGTACCTGTCAGCCTCCCTAGCCATGCGGCAGGCTAACTTCCAGGCCTATGCTGCCCAGTACCAAAAGTCCCTGTGGCAGTCAGTACTGGGCATTTCACCGAAAGCTTCCTCTCCCCTGTCTGATGACCTAGCAGAAACAGCTAGGTTTGGGCTAGAGGCAGCTAAGTACCAGTTACAGATGGCTGCTGATACCAACGATACTGCAGCCAGATGGATGGCAAATACGGTAACCCAGGGGAGATTTGCTTGGCTGAGGGCCACAAATCTCACTGCTGATACAGTCTAAGGCCCTTGATTTTCCTTTAGAGGGAAATTCTCTTTTCGGAGAATCCACTGTGACATACATGAAGAAGGTGGATGAGTACAAGGCCACCTATAGGAGCAACTCTAGTAGAGAGAGAGAACTTCTCTATCCACCAGGCCTTATGGAAGGGGAGTCCAGGGCAGGTCCTTCCACCTTAGGCCCTTTTTCCAGCAAGTGGCCATACTCCAGTACCAACAGTACCCACAGCAGGGGTACTTTAGGGGCAGGGGTCGAAGGGGATCTAGGTGTGGAGCTCAAGCACAGCCTCCACCCCAAGCTAAGCAGACTCCCTGAAGTACAGGCCGCCTCCTCACTCCCTGTCGGAGGCAGACTTTCCCACTTCCTCCAAGCTTGGCTGACCATCACCACAGAAAAGTGGGTCCTGGAGGTAGTCTGTCAGGGTCTGTCTCTGGGTTTCAAATCCCTTCCTCCTTTAACAACCAAGGTTTTCAGTGCACCTTACCTGGCAGAAAAGATTCTGCTGGAGGCAGAGGTCCAGAAACTGCTACTTTTAAAAGCAGTGGAACCTCTCCCAAGCCCATTGAGAGGAAGGGGCCTTTACTCCAGATACTTCCTCACCACAGAGAAAAGTGGGGAGTGGCAGCCTATATTGGATCTCGGAGCCCTAAACAGGCATCTAAGAAAGCCAAAGTTCAAAATGTTAACTTTATCATTGATTCTGCCAACAATCCAAAGAGGGGATTGGTTGGCATCACTGGACTTGAAAGACTCCTATTTCCACATTCCCATAAAGGAGTCTCACAGGAAGTACCTCAGATTCAAACTCCTTTCAGGTCATTACCAGTTTTCAACCCTGCCTTTTGGCCTTTCTTTGGCCCCAAGGGTGTTTACAAAGTGCTTAGCACCAGTGGTAGCACACCTTCGAAGGCAAGATGTGACAGTTTTTTTCCATATTTGGACAACTGGCTGTTGGTGGGCAAATCACCACAACCGGTCATTCAGTACTTAAACCTTACTCAAGGCCTCCTGGAATCCTTAGGATTCATGATCAATCTCGAAAAGTCAGTCCTCTCTTGCACAAAGGTTGCAGTTCACAGGGGCAGAGACACACCCTGCAGGGCAGGGCCCATCTCCCTCTGGACAGGGTCAATAATCTTCAAGAGGTAGCAAATTCCTTCACCTTGAACATGAGCAAGCCTGCAAGACAGTTCTTGCAACTTCTGGGACATATGGCTGCATCCTCAGCTGCAGTGTTGGGTTCAAGGTTTCAAATGAGGGACATCCAGTTCCACCTCAGGGCTCACTGGAGTCAAAGGAAAGATTCTCTGTCAAAACCCATTCTGGTCACAAGAACCCTGCTGCAAGCCTTGCAGCGGTGGAAGGAAGAACCCGATCTTAGGGAAGGTGTTCCCTTTCAGAAAGACAACCCCTCAGTTGTTCTCACAACAGATGCATCCCTTTTGGGCTGGGGTGCCCACGTGGGAGATCATACAGTACAGGGCACCTGGTCAGCTTCAGAGTCCTTCCAGCACATAAACCTGTTGGAACTCAGGGCTGTTTTTCTGGCTCTAAAAACTTTTTCAGGACTGGTACAGTCAAAGGTGGTACAGGTCAGAACAGAGAGTATCACCACAATGTACTACATCAACGAACAGGGAGGCACCAGGTCAGGACCTCTTTGCACAGAGGCCATGAAAATTTGGACCCTGGCGTATTCTTTGGGAGTCTCCTTGGAGGCAGTACATCTACCAGGAAAGGACAATACCCTGGCAGATGCCTTAAGTCGAATCAACCAGGCCCATCACGAATGGACTCTGAACAAACAGGTGGTGGACATAATTTTCCAAAGGTGGGGCACTCCAGAGGTGGATTTATTCACATCCCACCAGAACCACCACTTGCCTCAGTATTGCTGCAGGCCACCAGATCAGGGCACTTTGCCACTGGATGCACTGACTCTAGATTGGTCAGGGAGGTTCCTATATGCTTTCGCTCCTTTCCTCCCTAGTCTTCAGAGTGTTGCTCAAGCTCCGGTCCCATTCAGCATCCCTGATCCTAATAGCTCTGGACTGGCCCAGGCAACCATGGTACTCTCTAATGCTCTCAGTGTCTACGGCCAAACCGCTAAGACTCCCTCTGAGGCACAGTCTATTGACCTCCAACCAGGGGATCCTGTTATACCCGAACCTCAAGTCCCTCAATCTCAAAGCTTGGTTCTTGAAGAGTTGGAGTATGCAAACTTGCAAATCTCTGAATCTGTGCTTCACATTCTGAGGGGCTATAGGAAACCCCCTACTAAGAAAACTTATTCTTCTAAGTGGAAAAGATTTTCCATCTCATGTTCGACTAAAGATTTGATTCCATTACAGGCTGGGGTCCCAACTGTTTTGGATTACCTCTCTCATTTACATTCTCTGGATCTACAACCAAAGTCACTCGAGGTACACCTTGCAGCATTGTCTGCTTACATTTCTGCTGGTGCTAGGGTATCACTAGCTTCAGACCCTATTTTTTAAAAGGTTCTTCAAGGGGTTGGCCCATTTGCACCCTCTCCACAGGGTACCTGTGCCAGCATGGGACCTTAATGTTTGTACAGCCAAGCTCATGGGGCACCCCTTTGAGTCAATGGCTACAGCTCAACTTAAATATGTCACTTGGAAAACGGTTTTCCTAGTGGCAATTACTTTTGCAAGAAGAATAAGTGAACTACAGACTCTCTCTGTGGAGCAGAATTATATCTCTTTTCACAGAGAGAAGGTAGTTTTGAGAACAAATAGAAAATTCCTACCAAAGGTAATCTCTGATTTTCACATCAACCAATCCATTACCCTGCCTGTCTTTTTCACTGAGCATTCTACTTCTGGTGAAAGAGGACTTCATAGCTTGGATGTGAAGAGAGCTCTTAGTTAACTATATTACAGCCACTAAGGACCATAGGCAGGACAGAAAACAGCTGTTTCTGACCTTTGGGGATGTGGGAAAAGGTAATCCAGCTTTTAAAAGATCTGTTTCTCGTTGGATAATCCAGTGTATTCAATCCTGCTACACAAAAGCTGGCAGGGAGCCTCCAACAGGGTTGAGGGCACATTCCACCAGGGGGACAGCTGCTGCGCTTACAGCTGCAAGGGATGTTCCTCTAGTGGATATTTGTAAAGCAGCTACCTGGAAAACAGTACACACCTTTACAAAGCATTACAGTTGAGACATGCAGTCCAGAAGTGACGCTTGGTTTGGTACAGCAGTCCTGCAGAGTCTATTTCCCAAGTAAATATTCTGTGCCCACTTCCAGTGATACTGCTTTGTAGTCTGCAGAAAGTTATGAATACCTGAGTATTACTGGGGTTAGAAAAAAAAAATTACTCACCTTAGTAATTCTGTTTCTTCCTAGTGATACTCGGGTATTCATAACTTCCCACCCTACCTCCCCTTCCAGAACTCAAGCCTCTGCACTCCCGCAAGCTGCGCTACCACAAAAGGGTACACCACATAGTGGTATAAGTTGGTAAACAAGGCTCATGGTCTTTATTCTTTGCGTGTTTTGCTGGCATACTGACTTTACAGTAATGTTTCTTTGTTTTCTCCAGTTGGAGTTTTTCTCTTATGACCAAACTGGGGTCATTTTGAATTATTTCCTCTTTTTAAATACTTTTCATTTTTTACTTGTCTTTTCGGGCTCCTAGAAAATCTGAGGAGGTTTAGAACATTGGCAGTTAGTATAGGGCAGCATTTGAAAAGTTATCACGTGCTAAAGATTCCATCATTTGCATACGTTCCATTCTCTCTGGGCAGCCCAACCCTCCAGGCTTACTGCAGAAAGTTATGAATACCTGAGTATCACTGGGAAGAAACAGAATTACTAAAGTGAGTAATTTTTTCATCTGTGACATCTATGCTCCGCTCATGAAAAGAAAAATTTGGGGGCAGGCAAATGGCTAGATTGATGGGGAGCTCCTCTCCCACCTGAAAGAAAGGGACATACTCTGGGAGAAGGCCTGAAACACATGTAGCAAGCATGACTACCAGTGCTACAGAACAGCCAGGAACCGCTGCACCAAGCTAATCCAGCTCGCCAAAGCCAACTATCATAAGACCCAACTTTGCAATTCTTGGGGTGATGGCAAAAGATTCTGGGGTAACATCAAAAGCATCCTTGGAAAGGACGACAGGAAGCACCCTCAGCTGCTCAGTATCGGTAACACCCCCACTACAGACCCTCTAGCTATTGCAGAAGCCTTCAGTAAGGCCTTCACCGATCTTACCCCAGTGCTATCACCTGCCTATTTTCAACCTGGTTTGAACCACTCCAACAACATATCTACCGAGTGTTCTCACCCGACCTTCTGTTTTAAAAGGGTGACGGTGAAGAAGGCCCTTACTATAGTCAAGAAAATACTAGGTAAGACCAGACTGGGCAGTGACGGGATAGACATGAAACTTCTGTCATTTACTCTGGATGTTCTTATAGTGCCCTTTACCACGCTGTACAACAAGTCCCTGGCCCAATTCCCAGCGGTTTGGAAGCAGGCCCTAGTTACGCCAGTGCATAAAGGAGGCGGCAAGTCTCTGGTAGCCAACTACAGACCCATCACTATCTTCTCCCCCCTGTCCGGGGCACTGTAAAAGATTGTGGGTGGTCAACTCATTGACTACCTCAATAAGTATAATCTACTACGCCCCAACCAGCATAGCTTCAGACACCACTGCCCTGCTGGACTACACAAATTATGCACATAAGACCCTGGATGAAGGCAAACTGGTGGGGTCTGTCTTTATTGACCTCACCAAAGCCTTCGATACAGTCAATCACCCCCCTGTTACTGACCCAACTGTGAAACATGGGTCTGGCGCCCAGTGCCCTTTGCTGGTTCCAAGACTACCTGATATGGAGAAATCAATGTGTCAGAATTGGGCAAACAGTATCCAACGCAAGAGAGGTATCATTAGGGGTACCCTAGGGATCAGTACTAGGGCCCCTACTCTTCAGCCTCTTCTTAAATGACCTTCCCACAGCCTGCGACACCAAAGTCATACTATATGCAGATGACGCTGTGTTCCTGAGCAGCAGCACGTCTCAGACTGCCCTACAATCTGAGCTGCAGAACTCCTTCTCCAAACTCGAGGACTGGTTCTGTAGTTATAAGTTGCTACTAAACTAGAAGAAGACTAAGGCCATGCTTATGTCCAGCCCCCACAACAAAAATAATCACCACCCCTTCATCATCTCCAACTCGTGCAGTGAGCCGCTGGAACAAGTTCACTTGTTCAAGTATCTGGGGGTCATAATAGATGATACCCTCACGTTTGCGCACCATATTGACTCTCTGGTCAAGACAGTCAGTACCAAGATTGGTGTTCTGTACAGGCACAGGCAATACCTCTTTCCGGGGGGCCCTCCACCTCTCAGTCCACAGTTCAATTATATCTACTATTGACTGTTAACTAGTGGCCTATGGGGCTGCAATGGATACAGCGCTTAATTGGGTTCAGACTGCGCTCAACAAAGCCTGCAGACTCACCCTGGTTGCTGAGCGTGGCACTTACCTGTACTCTGTACGAGTGTGCAGATTGGCTGTCATTAAGAAATGGGGTCAAATTCCAGACTTGCATCCTAGGGAAGAAGGCTCTATTGGGTAAAACACCACCTTGTGTAGGCAATTTGATCAAGGCGGCCAACTCGTTACAGGTCACCAGAGGGAGGACCAGAGGGGCCTTGGCTATCCCCTTCCGTCGCACTTCACTTGGGCAAGGTGCATTTGCCTACCAGGCCCCCCTATGGATGAATAAACTCCCTGGGCACCTCTTGGCCAGCAATTATCTGGCACAATTCAAAACTGACCTCAAACAGCACCTAATAACACACTCTAAGTGCACCTGCCCCTGAGTCCAGCCACACCTGCTCTCTTTGCCTCCAGCAAGCACTAGGCAGGCCTCAGGTCCTCTCCCTCTGTCCCTTCTCATGACTCGCCCCAGCAGTCAGTTTGCATCATGCTCCTTCGGTACCCGTCATCCCCCTCGCCCAACTCACAGTCCCGTGAGTTTCTCTAACAGTCACTATTAATGCAGGCTGCCTGACCATCCCCCCTCACACCCCACCATTTTACTCTAGCATGTCCTCTCTGCTCAGCCTCCCCTCACCTCACCATTTCTCCCTATACCTTATCGCCCTTCTTCCTCCACCCTTCACCTCCACCGCAGTACATACCTCTGACTCGTACTTCCTTTCTTCACCCCACTGCCAGCTATCTCCGTCCCTCTGAACTACTGACAAGGCACTTTGTGGCTGCTTATCTCCCCACCCCCACCCTCATAAAGTGTTTTTCTTGTTATTTAACTTGTACCTATGTTCTGAGTTATTCTGTAAGTTCTGAATCCAAGCTGTTTCGTTCATTGTAATGTACCTTTGCTTTCTCCTGTTGTACTTTGTTTTGCAATCTATGACGTGGGACCTTTGTAAAAGAGCTTGCCCTCAAAGGTCTTTTCCAAATCACTAAATAAATAAATAAAATAGAGCCCATTCTGCATTTAATTTTAATTATTAGAAATTGCTGGAAAGAGTTTGATTGGAACCCTCTCCCATTATTTTTCAACTCAAGTATTCTTTGGCTTAAACTCTGCTGTTCAGCTTTTTTCTTTCTTTTTTTTTTTTTTTTTTGGAATTCATTACTTGGTAGACATAAGCTTATTTTCCTCCAGTGAGAGTTAGTCATAGCCCGAAGCCATGTTCGTGAGGGGAAAAGCGTTGAACACATATCTTATTTCCAGTTTCATAAAGCTATATTATATTTGCTGTATGAGAAAGTTAACTGATACATCCCTGCATCTGTCCATGGAACTGCATTTCTGAAAAAAATAAGGGCACGTCTGAAATACATACTACAAGCCTTTATTATAAGGCCACCACCAGTATGAGGCTCATTTACATTGACTCCAAACTACTGTGCATTTAAAACCCATAATCATTACTGTAACAGAGAAAAAAAAGATCTGAAGACCAGCCAGTAAGGGTTCATTGTGCATATATTATGGGGGCATGGTCGTGCCCCTTATAGTTGGGATTGAGTAGCCTGTTTAATGTTAGACCTCAAATTTTGTACTTTAATAAGTTTGCAACCAATCAATGGACTTATGCAAAATGTGGTATGTGCTGCCCCTTGGGGGTAGATCTCTTGATGTGGCAAGTTTCTTTCCGGTCGGATGTACAGATTCTGAGATCCAGATAGTGCTAAAACCTTAACAGTCGCCTTTTTTTCAGTTTTTTCCTCATCGCCTTGTGTCCACATGGTGTGGAATTTTGGTGTTTTTTTTTTTTTAATGGTACAACCAGCTTGGGTAACAGAACTACCATGCTTAGTTTGGTGAAAACATATAAATTTGTTGCAGAGTTATTACATTTTTAAGTTCCCATTGTTTTCAGTGGAAATTCCCCTGTCAAAATTCGAGGGATAAAGTTCGAACAAGGATTGACTGCGTGAAAATGGATTCGCTCTGGTTAGATCTGTTCCTTTCTCGCGAGCCACCATCTGTTTTCAAAAGCCACAAAAATGACACCCTGGAGAGAGACCCCCCCACACATAGCTGGCTGATCAGGACCCCCTTAGGTGCATACTGCACTTAAGTGTTAGCGATCTGCCCTAGAAATGTGTTTTACTTACTGTTGGGAATCCTTTTTCGTGACCGCGTGATACAAAAAAAAATAATCCTTTTTCGTATCACGAAAAAGGATCCTTTATCCTTGATCCTTTTTAAAAAGGGATTTAGAGGTGGTGGTAGACGTTAAAATGAATAATTCTGAAAATTGTAGAAAAATTGCAGCCAAGACAAACAGGATATTGAGTTGCATAGCCAGGGGAATTACGTCCAGAAGCAGGGACGTGATCCTCCCTCTATATAATGCCTTGGTCAGTCCGCAGCTTGAGTACTGTGCACAGTTCTGGAGACTTCATCTGAAGAAGGACATAGGGCTGCTGGAGAGGGTCCAGAGGAGAGCGACCAGGATGATTCGGGGCATAGAGGGGAGGCCTTATGAGGAGAGACTGGAAGAGCTTGGGCTTTACTCACTGGAGGAGAGGAGGATAGGAGAGACATGATAGAGGTTTTCAAGTATGTAAAGGAATAATTAGGAGTGGAACCAGGGAGTTGTTTAGGCTGAAGAAGGGGGGAGTGACCAGGGGCCATGGGTGGAAGTTGGAGGGGGGAAATTACAGGGGGGACGTAGGAGGCATTTTTTCACTGAGAGGGTGGTGGAGCCATGGAATGCACTTCCTGGGAGGCTGGTGGAGGAGGGCACAGTGGAGAACTTCAAGAAAGGGTGGGATAGGTTCAAGGGGGAACTGAATCTAGAGAAGACGCTCCTGGGGGCTAGGGGTGGTGGTGGTGGTGAGGTGGGCAGCCATTAGGTTGCTGGCTTTCGAGCAGACAAGATGGACCATTTGGCCTATTCTGCTGGCTTTTTAGTATGTTAGTATCATGAATTCTGTGCCATCCCTGGTGCTGTAGTATATTTCCCTGGTGTCTCGTGGCAACCCCCTTACCTCCCTACCAACATTGCGGACCTTTTATACTTTCTGTACGCACATAGTAATAGTACTGCTGATTAGTGCAAGAGTAACCTTATTATTATTTTAGCTTGAAGTGGAAAACAGCGTGTTTGAACTAGTGGGAACCTGTTAATGTATTCATCCTGAATAGTTGTTAATTAACTTTATTTTAGTTAGCTGAGGCTGCTGAGCGCCCCACACAGAAATCACACGAACATTCACCAATGCAACAGGTCACTGACATCACATATTAATGTACTGTGATGGAAAGACCAGTGACAGTCACTTGTTTTTTTTTTTTTTAAGTTAGCTGAATGCACCACACAGAAATCCAGAACGAGTCTCAGTGTGTTCATACCAGAGACCTCAAATACAGATTGCTGCAAGGTGGTGCCTAAATTGATTTATTTACTGAAATGCTGAAATATTTTTGCAGGACTCCCTCGTGTCTCCGTATGTATCTGGTAGCAAGTAATGTAATGCACGAGGTAAATATATTTGAAGTAAATATATTTCCTCTTTTAGGTTGTGAATACTGTGGCAAGTAATGTAATGCAAATATAAGTTCAAGACACTGGATACCAAATACAGGTTGCTGCAAAATGCTAAAATGCAGAAATAGTGACAGTAGAAATAGAATACCTCTGAGATTGGTGCAAAATTACAGCTGGACAGCTGAATATTTTTTCAAGGAATAGCCTTGAGCGGTGGTGGCTGTGAGCTGTTTTGTAGAATGAGCGTCTTTTAGTTGCACTGTAGTTGCTGCGCTGTGCTGCTTGTGTTATTTATTTTATGTAGCCGATTTGACATGATGCCGGTGTCTGATACCCCCCAACCTGTTGTTTTAATAATGTTTGCTGACACTGGGGGTCTAGTCTCCATGTCGGCATTCATAGTCCACGAAGCGGAGTGGGACATGGGAGCTTACCCCACCCCGTTTCCTGAAATAGTTTTATTTTATATGCATCTGCAAAAAGAATGCCCCGATGTCTTTTCTTTTGTTTCTTAAACCTAAAATAAAGAAAACAATCCCTTGGCGTTGCTGCCGTTCCCCTCCCCACATCCTAATCCTCCCACTGAGCAACCACCTCCCCACACCCCCCCCTACCTTGTACTTGCCTGTGGAGGTTATATGCTGTCATCGTCTGTAGACCGAGACATGTCTGCACTCTTCAAAGCTGAACCGTGAACTGAGGGATCAAGATAAGTGCCCTATAATGTATTCAATGGCATTTTGAGCTTATGTTCATAACATTGTTTGCAATATTTTCAGCATAGCCTTTTTGGGACTCCACCTCATGAACACTGCAACTGTCATTTCATTAATTGGGTTCAGAAGGTGATTTTGCGGTCACTGCGCGGAATCACCTTAGGGGACTGAATAACGAAATTTCACCATGAGTGTTAATGAGGTAGGGTCCCAAAATGGCCATGTTGAACATTTGGTCAAAAAAATCCTAAAAATGGCAGAGTTATGCGCGTTTGTTTAAAATTTTTGTACACACGTTCATAACTTGGGTAATTTTCAATATTTTGACTCCAAATTTTCAACATAGACTTTTTTTCACCCCACCTCATGAACAGCACACCAGTCATTTTTCACATCCTGTTTGAAACATGTTTTTTTTTTTTTTAGCACCTGTGGTGCAGAATGGCCTTTTGGCATGGATTTTAACATTTTCACCTATGGGGTTTATGAGGCGGGGTCATAAGACTATGTTGAAAATTTGGGGTCAGATAGTGGCAAGATTGCTTCCATCTGTTACAGGGGGTCCCCATGTTTCCATTCATGCCTGTGGAATGTCCTCAACAAGGATGCCTCTGGAATGGGATGAGTGCAGTCAAGATGCGAGATGTGTGGTCCAGCTAAGACTTTTCTTTCCACATCAACATTCAGAAGATGAGGACTGTTCTTCATAGCCTGCGGGCCTTCATCCCCTTATCCTTTAATGGTACGGACAGACAACCTTGGCTCTTGCATCACCTCAGCAAACAAGGAGGTACACATGCCTTCCCCTTCTGCAGAGAAACCATGTGAATATGGGAATGGGCCCTGCCACATAACATATACATTGCTGCCATATTTCTAGCTGGCTCTTTGAGTGTCCTGGCAGACACTCTCTACAGGTCAGTTACTCAGTCCCATGAGTGGTTGAGGACTGTTTTGCCTGTTGAGGTCATCCAGGGTAAGATCTTTTTGCCCAGATAAATTTGGTTCCCTTTGTTCAGGCAGATTGCAATGGAACCTTCAAACATGAAGTCTTGCTGTATTCTGACATAATGCAGTTAGCCCCAGCACTTGAGCTGCCCCAGAGAGGAAAGAGTTAACTCTATGCAGAAGCATTGAACATTGAACTCGAGCTCGGTTTTCAAACCTCTGTCTGTGGTACTTCCCCAGTATAACCGTCAGATTCTTTACTCCGCCTAAAAGTGAAGTCGCTCCGGAGATTCTTCTGCTCTGTTTGGTAAAGTTTAAAAAGTGTTCATTATAAACCATTCTATTTATTTTTTCAGATTTCCAGCCTCTCTCTGTGGTACAGGTAGTGTAGTAGATAGGTAGTGACTGTGTTTTATTTTGGTAAAAGTGTGGAAATTGTTCTTTTCTTCGGTTTCTTATCGGTCGGTCCGGTTAGGAACCAACCTTATTTCTACTTTGTTTAAAAATTAAATTTTTGTGGGATTAGAGTGGTGTTCTGGTACCGATCGGTTTCAAAAGAACCAGACTTTTTTCTGGTTCTGTTTCAAAACCCATGACACAGTTTGTAGCCGTTCGGTTATTTATTACCTGGCTTGAAAGCTGCTACAGGGTAATTCATTAGGCTGGCCATGTCTGAGAAACCCAAGAAGAAAATCGGTCCCACTGGGTTACAAAACTGTACTGAGTGTGGGGAGGCCTTTGCCAAGGCCGACCCCCACCTCATCTGTGTTTGTCTGGGGTTTGACCACTTCAAGTTAAACTGCTAAATTTGCAAAAACTTTCCCAAAGCCACTCTAGAAAAAAGATTGAGTAGGCTGAAGGAAAGGGAGACCTCGAAGTCCGTAGATCCGGATGTCCAGCCCGGTTCAGTTGCAGCCGAACCTGAGGAGGTGCCTACTGACCCTAAGCGTGATATCTCCTCGGGCAAAAGGAGGCAGACTCTGAGGGCGGTTCCATCAAAAACTAAAGTCTTCGGTTTGGATCCAGTACCGCATACTCAACACGGAAGAGATAGCCAAAGCGATTAGCATTGTTCAATTGCTTCACCCGGTTCCGTCCTAACCGGTACCGCCGGTTAGGTGGTCAGTTCGCTTGGATCTGTCTCCTTTGGATTACGATCCAGATGCTTTTCATGAGGAGTGGGAGGGAGACAAAGGCTATCCCGATGATGAAGATGACAACCTGGGGGGGTTTGGATTTGCCCATTGAACCGGACATCTCCCCAGACATGCCCTCTAATGTCTCCCCTCCCAGGCTTTGAGTCCCCTTCTCATTTCTTGTTCTACAAGAAGGTGTCCGAAACCCTCCAGCTCCCTGTGGTTGAAGCTGCTGAGGAGGAAGAAGAGCCTGATTTTTGTGGAAATGATGGACATCCCAGAGTCCAAAAGATTGTCTATCCCTCTTCATAAGTCCTTGGGGAAACAGACACAAAAGATTTTACAAACTCCTAACTCATTACCTCCTGTGGATAAAAGAATGGACAGGAGGTATACGTTATCAGACTCTGGTTCCTTTATACTCCATAGCAGCCATGTTGAGGTAGTGCAGGCTGTAGCCTGTGACAGGGCTAACATTCCTTCAGCTTCACATCCCCCGGACAAGGACTCCAGGAAAGTTGATGCTGTGGCCAAAAAACAATATTTGGCATCCTCCTTGGGACTCAGGCAAGCAAACTATGTGGCCTACACAGCCAGGTACCAGAATTCCAGGTGGGATACTTTCCTGGAACTGGCTGAACAGGCCTCCCGCCAGCTAGGCAAGGAGCTGGAGGAGGTGGTTACAGATGCAATTGAGGCATCTAAAGTACAGTTTCATGCTGCTTTGGACTCCAGTGATGTGGCATCAAGAGTCATGGCTACATCTGTGTGTCTCAGAAGAAATGCTTGGCTCAGATGTACTAGCCTATCACAGGATTGCCAGACTAAGGAGATGGATTTTCCTGTAGTTGGTTATTTTCTGTTTGAGGAGCAGACAGAGGCTTACATGAAGAACATGGATGAATATATGACCACTTACAGGAGTGCACATTCCAAGGACAGGCAACCCACTCCACAAAAGCAGCAGTCCAGGGGCAGGCCTTTTCACCAAGCCCAGGCCTCCTCTCCTTTCCTGCGCGGGGGGTTCTTCTGAGGGAGGGGCAGGAGGGGGATGAGCAAGGCTGCCTCCTCCTCCCAGTCTGACTCCTGCCAAGCAGACACCCTGAGGTGTCAGCCCGGGTCAACTCCCCAGTTCCATTAGGAGGCAGGCTGGCTTACTACTTTCAGGCCTGGAAGTCTGTGACCTCAGACAACTTTGGTCCTGGAAGTAGTAAGCCAGGGACTAGCCCTCAGCTTCAAAAGGTTCCCAAAAAGGAGGGCCAGGTCTTTTCCACCTGCATCAATCTCAGAAACCCTTGCCCTAGAGGCAGTGGTTTCATCTCTCCTGCCTCTCAGAGCCATAGAGAAGGTTCATACTCAACACAGGGGAAAAGGCCTATACTCCAGGTACTTCCTTTCCCCAAAGAAGAGAGGGGAATGGCGACCCATCCTGAACCTAAGGTATTTGAACAAACGCATTTCAAAACCCAAATTCAAAATGGTAACTCTGGGAATAATCCTTCCCTCTTTAAAGTCAGGGGATTGGCTAGCATCCCTGGACTTCAAGGATGCCTACTTCCATATCCCTATCAAGTGCTCCCACAGAAAATACCTCTGGTTCGAGTTGCTTTCAGGCTATTATCCGTTCTAGGGACGTGGATATATTGTTCAATCCTCACTGTCTGGCAGGTTCCTTGCCGCTCTAAGATGGGCCGGAAAGTCTTCAAGCTGGCTCCTCCCACCCACCTAGGTGGTAAAACCCTCGGCTCCGCCCCATGACGCCAGATCTTCCTTACTGCTTGGAAGCTCAGGTTCCCTCCTTAGCGCTCTTGCGTCTTCAGGCCTGGATCCTAATCCTTCGTTTTTTTTTTCCGAAAATTGTTTCAAAAAATTTACAAGACTTAAGTCTTCTACTTCCCTCGTGGCTGCGATGGATTTGTAATCTACTCCCGGCTTCCGTCGGTGCCCTTGCGGGCAGAAGATGTCTCGGACTGACCCGCACGCCACCTGCGTTTACTGCCTGGGGCTTGCCCATGATCCACAGGCCTGCGATCTCTGCAAGTGTTTTACGGCTTCTGTTCTAGAAGACCGCGCTGCCCAACTCCAACTGGGGCGCCCCGAGAAACTGTTTCCGCTGGTGAAGTTGAAGGAGGCCCGTTGGTCGGTGTCCATGGGCTCCGAAGAGCAGCTGGAGCAGTTAATCACCCTCGAGGAGGAGGCAGCCCAGGCCGCTTCTTCTGCTTCCTCGGCGTCAGCGTTTATCCCGCTCTCCTTGGGCTCCTCCTACACTGCTTCCTTTAAGGAGCTTTGTCAGTCCCTCTCCACCAAAGGAGAAGGGCTCTCAGGGACTCACATCAGTAGGTTGAAGAAAAAGGAACCGGAAGGTAAGTCCCACTGTCAGCGTTCGTGGGAGTGGGAGAGATCTCTCTCCCCGGAACATCTGCATTCAACTTTAATCGAGGTTGCGGCTAAGGCCGTTGGCTTCATGGTGTCCCCGTCAGGTTATCCAGCCGAGACACTCATTGATGTGGTCAAGATTTTTCTCGACCCGTTGGATGGGTTGTCAACTGGAGAAGCCAATAACCCTCCTTCACCGGTACCCCTGGTGGTTACCGAGGACCTGCCTTGGCCTCCCGTGCCGAAGTCCCTGGTCAAGGACCCTGAACCGGTGGATGAATGGGTTTCCCCTGCCCCCTCTTTGACCCACCATTGGCGACCCCGACAGTCTTGATCCTCCTCCATGTTGGGTAGGTCCCGCCGACATCAGTTGTCTCAGTTCTGACATCACGAACAGCGGTGTCGCCGCTCGTCCTCTTCGGAGGATAGGCTCCGGTGCAAGTTGCGTCAGCGCTATGAGGACATGATGTGGCAGCAGCTCTTATTAGCTGCCAACAAGCCGACTCCATCACCTTCCCCGGCCATTAAGTTGCTGTCGCCCGAACGGCAGAAGCAGCCTCTCACCATTGGCTCCTTAGTCGAGGAGCCGACTCCGGCACAGATTGCTCGGCCGAAACCGACTGCTCCACTCATTGTGGTGGAACCACTGCCTCCGCAACCGAAGACTGGGGCTCCGACCAAGGATTCCTGGTCGGGTCAGGGCTTGCCCCACAGGTTGTTGGTGACCCTCACCCCCAGTAGGCCTCGGGAAGTGGAGGGTGGCTCAGGTGCTCTGTAGCTGTTAGCGGACTCATCAGAGTCCGACTCCTCCTCTCTGTATTCCAGGCCCCTCGACCTGGAATCCTCCAGGGGTCTGTCGGTGGAAGAGAGCCCATCCTCATTCCTGGGAATTCTTCGGCTCATCTCAGAGTCTACTGGTATGCAGCTTAAACCCATGCAGAAATGGCCCAGATATCCCCTCACGGAGATTTGGGACCGAGGGGGTTCTCTCACGGAGGCCTTCCTAGTGGCTGAGGCCATTGTTGGTCTGACCCTGGAGTTGTGGCAGCGACCTGCATCCTGTCCTGTGCCTTCGGCCAGGATGGCCCGCAAGTTCGCAGTCCCCACCGGTTCCCTCTGTGGTTTTTCAGAGCACCCCTTGGCTGAAGGGCTGGTAACCGATTGCGTCTTCTGGCACTCCGGAATCGCTAGGGACGTATAAAAGGCCCCGGACAAGGAGTCCAAAAAGCTGGACTACTCTAGGCGCAAAGTTTACGCTGCCTCCTCCCCAGGCCTTCGACAGACTAGCTCAGCTTTACTGATGGCACACTTTTCATACGCCCTTATGGGTTCCCTGGATGAGGTGCTTCCTCATCTCCCGGCTGACCTTCAAGCGACGGTCGAGCAGGTGTGGGATCAGGGAAGGGCGGTGGCCAAGTAACCGCTCCAGACTGCCTTGGACATTGGAGACTCTTGTGCCCGGTCAGTAGCAGCCATAGTAGCCATGCGCCGCAGAGCTTGGCTGCGGATCTCCACCTTCATGGCAGATACCCAGCACAAGCTGGCAGACGTCCCCTTCTTGGGCACCGACTTGTTAGTGCCTGGGATGGAGGGCCATCTCCAGAGGATCGAGAAGTCCAACACCACCTTGGACTCGGTCACGTCTGCCCAGAGGGACAAAGGCCGCCAGGAACAGCATAAGCCCTTCCGCCCCTGTGGCACATCCAGCCCAGCAGCACCAGCAACAGGGCCAGCAGGCTTACGCTTGGCGCCCCAAGGCCAAGCCTGCTGCTTCCTCTAGCAGGATGCCTGGAGGGAAAGATTCAGGCGGCTCCTCGGCCTGCTCTTCCTCCAAGCCTGCCCAGTGACGGGTTGAGGGATGCCACCCCCAACCTCGTCACTCCTCCCCTGGGTTCCCCCATTAGGGGATGGCTCAGCCACTTCCTTTCCACCTGGTCCGCTATCACCACAGACCATTGGGTGCTGGAGGTGGTCAGCAGAGGTCTGCCTCTGGAATTTGAGCGGACCCCTCCCTATCGGGCCGTCGCCCCTCGGGGGGGCTACCGATTCCGCAGCCTCTGTCGGCTTGTCGAGCCGACGTAGCTTTGCTTCTCCAAAAGGAGGTGATCAGCAAGGTGGCAGATCCTCCTCCAAACCCAGGGTTTTTGTCCAGATACTTCCTGGTCCCAAAACGGACGGGGGACTGGCGCCCCATTCTCGATCTGCATGACCTGAACAAGTTCCTAAGGCTGCATACCTTCAGGATGGTCATTCTGCCTCCGATCATACCATCCTTGGAACTAGGCGTGTGGTTTTGCTCTCTGGATCTCCAGGACGCATTCTTTCACGTCCCAATCCATCCGTCACATCGGCGAATCCTCCGCTACAGAGCAGAGGGATCCCTTATGAGTTCCGGGCCATGCACTTGGGCCTTTCTTCAGCTTCCAGGGTCTTCTCCAAATGCATGGCAGTGGTGATGGCATTCCTGTGGTGCCGAGGGGTCCAGGTGTACCCTTACCTGGACGACTGGCTGATACCAACCCTCTCCAGGTTGGAGGTGGAGCGGTCCAGAGATCTGGCCCTCCAGGTCTGCTCTCAAAATGGTCTCCTAATCAACGAGGCCAAATCAGAACTCGTACCATCGCAGGTGATTCAGTTCATCGGGCAGAGCTCAACTCTCTTCGAGCCAGAGGTCCTGATCCCGGTGGACAGGGGCCGAGGTCCTTTCCTCCTTTGCCCAATCATTTCTGGTTGGGAAATTGTGCCCTGCCCGGGACTTCCTGCGCCTTCTGGGTCTCATGGCAGCTTGCACCAGCGTGGTCCATTTTGGCCCACTGGCATATGTGTCCCCTGCAATGGGGGCTGGTCCGCCAGTGGTCACAGTGTTCCGGTCCTTTGGACCAGCCTGTAAGCGTGACCCAGAAGATGTGGGACGGCCTGCAGTGGTGGCTCGTCCCAGCTCATCTGCAGGAGGGTATCCCGTTTATCTGCCCCGAGCCGACGGTTATTCTTATGATCGACGCCTCTTTGATAGGTTGGGGTGCCCATCTGTGGGAGCTCCGGGCCCACAGCCTCTGGTCCCCTCAGGAGTCTCGATGCCACATCAACCTGCTGGAGCTTCGGGCGGTTTGACTAGCCCTCACCGCCTTCGCTCTGTTTGTACGGAGTCGGGTGGTTCAGGTCCAGACTGACAACACCACGACCATGTACTGTCTCAGCTGGCAGGGCGGGATGCACTCCTTGCCTTTGTGCAAGGAAGCTCTCCGCTTTTGGTCTCTCGTGATCATCCTGGAGGTGGATCTCTTAGCCATCCATGTGGCAGGAGCCTCGAACAGTCTGGCCGATGCTATCAGCCGGATAGGCGCTGTATCTCATGAGTGGTCTCTCCTGGCGGAGGTAG
The DNA here is from genome assembly GCA_016271365.2 of Neoceratodus forsteri. Taxonomy (NCBI): domain Eukaryota; kingdom Metazoa; phylum Chordata; order Ceratodontiformes; family Ceratodontidae; genus Neoceratodus; species Neoceratodus forsteri. Next base: position 612,371,101 of record CM028135.1, read on the forward strand.
TTCAATACCTGTTCTCCCATTGGGGCACCCCTCATGTGGACCTGTTCTCCTCCAGGGAGAAAGCGAAGCTGAGGCTGTTTCATGCCCACTGCCCGCTGCAGTGGGATGCCTTCTCGAGGCCATGGACCGCAGGCCTCTTATTTGCCTTCCCTCCATTTCCCTTGATCCACATGGTGCTTCTCAAGGTGAAGCGGGACAAAGTGCAAGTGATTCTGGTAGCCCCAGATTGGCCTCGCCAGTTCTGGTACGCAGATCTCCTCAGCCTCGGCTCCAGGCCCCCGCGGCAGCTTCCAGCCTTCCTGGACCTGATCTCAGTCAACAAGGGGAAGGTTCTCCATCCGGACCATCAGTCCCTGCACCTGACGGCCTGGTTCCTGAGCGGCTAGAGTTCCAGGCCTTGGGTCTTTCCGACGAGGTCCTCAACGTCATTGAGGTATCCTGTAAGGAGTCGACAAGAAAATGTTATGCCTTTAAATGGAAGAGATTCTCCATTTGGTGTCAGGACAAGGGGTTTGACCCCTCTGCCTGTCCATTGGCTAGCATTTTGGACTACCTGTGATCCCTTTCTCAGCTAGGGCTTTAGTCGACGACCCTTAAGGTGCACCTGGCAGCCATCTCTGCTTACCGGACGTGGGCCGGCAAGCAGGCGGTGGCGTAGAAGGTGGTTGGGCGCTTTTTCCAAGGCCTTGATCACATATCCCCTCTGGTGCGAGAACCTCCACCTCCATGGGATCTACTGCTGGTACTGGCTAAGCTCATGGGCAAGCCATTCGAACCGATGCACAGGTGCTATATTTCCCACCTGTCATGGAAGACCGCCTTCTTGGTGGCTATAATGTCAGCCAGAAAGATGGGAGAGCTCCAGGCGCTTTCCATAGAGTCTCATTATCTGGTCTTCCACATCGACAGGGTTGTCCTTCTCCACCACCCGAAATTCCTTCCGAAGGTGGGGTCTGAGTTTCACCTGAATCAGGTGCTGACTCTGCCGGTGTTCTACCCCAGTCACACCTCGGAGGCCGAATATAGGCTCCATACTTTTGGACCCTAAAATAGCGCTCGTTTATTATAAGGAGCGGACAGCTGAAGTTCGGGGAGAGGTTCGCCAACTGTTTGTCACCTGTGCTGAAGCCACACCTGGCAGACCTGCAGCCAAGTGGACGATAAGCAGGTGGGTCACCTCCTGCATAGATCTCTGCTATAGGTTGGTGGGCATGGAGCCACCCAAAGGGATAAGAGCTCATTCTACCCCATACACTGCTGCTTGGTGGCTGCTTCTAGGGCGGCCCTATCCAGAAATATGCAGTGCTGCTACCTGAAGTTGGCACACACCTTTATTTCCCATTACCACATTGACCTAGAGTCACGCCAGGATGCTGGTTTGGGACCTCGGTTCTCCAGTCCTTATTCCCCAAGTAGGTAATCGGGGCCGCTTGCCTCCCTCTTCCTGGAGAACTGCTGGGGTCTGCCAGACAGTGTGGATTGAACAACATATCCCGTCCCTAAATACAGGTTACTCACCTGTAACAGGAGTTCTAGGAGTGGTATATGTTGTTCATCCACATGACCCACCCGACCTCCCCGGCTCCGACGTGCAACCTGGCTTCCAGCGGGCTAGATCTGGCGTCATGGGGCGGAGCCGAGGTTTTGCCACCCGGGTGGGTGGGAGGAGCCAGCTTGAAAACTTTCTGGCCCATCCTAAAGTGGCAAGGAACCTGCCAGACAGTGTGGGTGAACAACATACACCACTCCTAGAACTCCTGTTACAGGTGAGTAACCTGTATTTCAGGACCATGCCATTTGGCCTAACATCAGCGCCAAGGGTGTTAACAAAGTGCCTTGCAGTAATGGTGGCTTACCGCAGAAGACAGGGTATCACCATTTTTCCATATCTGGATGACTGGTTAATCGTAGGCCAGGTCAACTCTGCAAACCACCCAGGACTTTCTCAGCTCTCTGGGGTTTCTTCTCAGTCTTCCAAAATCTGACCTCGAACCAGTACAACTTCTCAGCTTCCTAGGGATAGAGTTGGATACTATCCAAGCAAAAGCTTTCCTTTCCCTGGCAAGGGTGAAGGCCCTAGTAGATCTTGCTTTCTCTTTTCGACCTCAGGTTTCTTGTCCAGCGAGACAGTTCCTCCAGCTCCTGGGCCATACGGCAGCCTCCACTGCAGTGGTACAGGGAACCAGATTTCAGATGAGGGGCATTCAGTTCCACCTAAGGTCCTTTTGGTCACAGAGAAAGGACTCTCTCACCAAACTGATTCCAGTGACTCAGACTCTGGTCCAAGCTCTCCAGTAGTGGCTGGACCAGGACAATCTCAGACAAGGAGTTCCATTTCTTCCTCAAGTCCTATCAGTAGTTCTAACTATGGATGCTTCTCTCCTAGGTTGGGGAGCCCAACTGGGATCCCTGACAGCTCAAGGGGTCTGGTCTCCACAGGAGTCTCTCCTTCATATCAATCTCCTGGAACTCAGGGCAGTTTTCCTAGCCCTTCAGAGCTTCTCAGATACGGTCAAGGGCAAGGTGGTCCAAGTCAGAACAGACAACACCACCACCACAATGTGGTACATCAACAAGCAGGGAGGCACTCGGTCCCCGGCCTTGTGCACAGAAGCCATGAAGCTGTAGTCGCTGGCCTATTCTCTTCAGACTTCCCTGGTAGCAGTTCACCTTCCAGGAAAGGACAATGTACTAGCAGATGCCCTGAGCAGAATTTCACAGGGACATCACGAATGGTCCCTGGATCGTCACATCCTGAAGGTCATCTTCTCCAGGTGGGGTACTCCAGAGATTCATCTCTTTGCAGCACCGGACAATCATCAACTTCCTCTGTTTTGTTGCAGACCTCCAGTCCTGGGGACTGCACCCCTGGATGCTCTCAATTTGGACTGGAAGGGCAGGATTCTCTATGCCTTCCCTCTCTTCCCTCTGCTGTACAGAGTTCTGATCAAGATCAGAACTCAGTTCTGCACACTGATACTAGTGGCTCCAGATTAGGCCAGACAGCCTTGGTATCCTCTGCTACTGTCCATGACAGTGTCACGTCCCCTGTCTCTTCCCAGGAAATACAATCTTGTGGATCTGGTACCCCAGTCTCCAGTCTCTCAACCTCAAGGCCTGGCTCTTGAAAAGTTAGAATATACCAGCACTACATCTCTCTCAGGGAGTTCTGGATATTCTGAAGGTCTCCAGGAAACCTTCCACTAGAAAAACTTAAAATTCCAAATGGAAGAGGTTCAGTATTTGGTGTTCTCGGAAAGGCATTGTGCCTGATTCTGCAGACATGTCCACATCTTTAGATTATCTAGTTCATCTGAATGGTCTAGGCCTTAGGCCTGCCACTCTGAAGGTTCATCTAGCAGCTGTGTCTGCATTCCCTTCAGCAGGGAAGAGCTCTTCCCTGGCATCTCATCCTGTTTTCGTGAAGTTTTTCAAAGGACTGGTTTACATTAACCCTTTCTTTAGATAGCCTACTCCACCTTGGGATCTTAAATGTCTGCATTGCACAGCTTATGCAGCCACCCTTTAAACCTCTGGCATCAGCCGAGTTGAAGTACTTGACCTGGAAAACTGTGTTCCTGGTAGCTATTACTTCTGCCAAGCGGATTAGTGAATTACAGACCCTGTCAGTTGAACCTGACTTCATATCCTTCCATAGGGATAAAGTGGTTCTAAGAACTAATAGGAGTTTCTTGCCCAAAGTGGTATCGGATTTTCATCTGAACCAATCTATATCTCTCCCCGTGTATTTCACTGACCATTCTTCTTCAGGGGAAAGAAGATTACACAGTTTAGATGTTAAAAGGGCTCTTAGCTACTACATAGAGCATACTAAGGCACACAGAAATGACTGTCTTCAATTGTTTCTCACTTATGGTGAAGTGGGGAAAGGTAAGCCTGCCACTAAAAGAACTATTGCCAGGTGGATTGTTTCTTGTATACAATGCTGCTATGACAAATTGGGTAGAACACCCCCTCAGGCCTGAGGGCTCACTCGACTAGGGGTACAGCTGCTACTCTAGCTGCGGCCAGAGATGTACCCTTGTTAGAGATCTGTAAAGCAGCCACCTGGAAAACAGTACATGCATTCATCAAGCATTCCTCCTTGGACATCCAGGCTGGGAGTGATGCTAGGTTTGGCACAGCAGTACCCGAGAACCTGTTCCCAAAGTAGGTTCTGCATTCCCTCCTCCATAGAGAACTGCTTGGTAGTCTGCATGATGTCAGAATACAGCAAGACTTCATGTTGTTTGAAGAAAAATTACTCACCATAGTAATGTTGTTTCTTCTGATGGAGTCTTGCTGTATTCTGACCTCCCCCCCGCCTCTCCCCTCTCAGAACCTAGTTTTTGGGAAGTGGGCTGGCAGTTAGTGTTGCACCTCAGGGGTGTACCTTGTACCCCTTCCTCTTAAGGGTGGGGTAGCAGTTATTGTTACTTTTCTTGTGTTTTTATAGTTTAAATATTGTCACTACCTTTCCTTCTTGGTTTCTCGACTTGAGTCTTTTGGACCCAAAAGGTTTTGCCCTTTGTCTATATCTTTTGAACAATTTCCATAGTATAGTACTTAGTTAGTTTGCTTGTAAGAATCTGACTGTTACATTGGGAAGTACCACAGATAGAGGTTTGAAAACCGAGCTCAAGCTCTGCGTTCTATGCTGTTACATAGAGTTAACTATTTCCTCTCCAGGGCAGTTCAAGTGCTGGGGCTAACTGCATTATGTTAGAATACAGCAAGACTCCATTAGAAGAAACAACATTACTATGGTGAGCAATTTTTTCTTCTGTCCCGCTCCCACTATGAGTGGGACTGCTGTCACAGGGTAGTTGCACCCAGACCTTCTATCCCTGCAGTTCATGCCTAGCTTCTAAGGGCATAGAACTGTCCTGCTTCGAGGTCTTCTGGTCCATTTTGGATATTCTACTAGCATCTACCAAACACACTTACTAGAATGGAAACGTTTCAGTATTTGGTGCTCCTCTTGCTCCCTGGACCATTTTTCCTGCCTGATGCAGCATGTCTTGGACTACCTTCAGTTCTGTTTGTCTTGGGTCTCCTGTTCACTTTTGTAAAGATACTCCTTTCACACATCTTGGCCTTTCATATCCTCTAAGTGGGCATGTCTATGGCCCAGTTAGAGCTGTCCAGCAGTTTCTTCAAAGGGCTCCTGCATCTGCTTTTCCTGGTCCATATGCTGGTTCCGGTGTGGGACTTTAACTTGTTTCTGGAGTCTCTTACACAGGCTCCTTTTGAACCTGCTGCCAATTATTATACTGGTTTCTGTTCACGGAAAATGCTTTTTTGCGGTGGCGATTATTTATGCTGTAAGAGTTTCCGAGCTGCAGGCTTTAATTCCATATTCCTCTGTATTATTTTTTTTTTTCCAAGATCAGATTTCATTACATACCCATCCTAGATCCCTTCAGTTTTTGAGATTGCATTAAACTGGATTATTCACCTTCCTGTGTTTTTTAGTTCACATCAGAATGCTTGAGAAGTTATACTTCATTCTCTAGATGTCCATAGGCCTTTAGGCTTCTGCATGCCCTGCATGAAGGTCTGCTGACAGTCCTTATAGCTTTTCAGTGCCTTTCCAAGTGGTTGGCATCCTGCATTTCTCTCTCTTAAGCTGGTTCCTGGGCTTCCTTATAGATGTGCTATACCTCCTGATGGAGATATGCAGGCAGGAACTAAGCTCTGCAGCTGGGGATATCCAGCCCTCCATTTCCTGTTTCCACCAGTTTACTTCCTGCCTTCCAACTAGCAGGTACTCTGCAGCAGAGCTCTGTCACCATGTGGCAGGGCTGAAGACAGACTGTAAGTCACAAAATTTAATTCTTACTAGATTTGCTGAAGAATGTCAGCACTTTAGAGCACTCCTCCGTGGGCCCCAGTCACAGCCTTGGAAGCTGCACAGACTTTACCGCAGAGGTTTTTCCCTTGATTCTGGGCCCAACCCAGTGTTCATTGTAGCCCTTGAGTTCGTCTGCTGGTGGATTTCGTTGACAGATGCCATTTTATGGCGATCGGACAGTATTAGCACCTCAGTGGTCTGAGAGAAATCTCCCTCGTCAATGGCAGAGCTGTTTTCTCCTGACGGATGGCTTCCTGACTCTTTCAGCTGCTCGTCGATGGTGGGCCTGCAGCTCTAATTCAGTCGCTCGTTGACATTTCAGTGTTATCTCGTCGATGAGTGCCGCAATTTACAAGGAGTGCTTCTCAGGAATAAACAGTTTCTCACACATACTGCAGGCCTCTCTCTTTCTCCCCCCACCCCAGCAATAAGGGAGCAAGAAAATATTAACTAATCAATCAACAGTTTAAACAGCTCAGCCTTTTGCCCAATGTTCCATCGGGGCTTCCGCATTCTTCCAGACAGCCCCCCTGTATTATCAGGAACCCTCCGAGGGGGGGGAAGGAGACATGGAATCAAAGGGGATTAGAGCCATTTTCAGTCATGGCCCTAACAAGCCTGCCAAGGGCAGAAAATGCCAGCATTGCAAATCCCCTCTTCTAATCACCTTCGAAGGGTCATTTTGCTTAGAATGTGAGAAGGCAGCATCTGCAAATAGGGAGGCCATGATGGAGGCCTCCCTTTCCTTAGCTCAGACAGACAGCCAACAGACAGACGGGTCTGAGCAAGCAGCAGCCATCAGGTCTGAGAGAGCAGCGGCCATCAGGGAGACCCAGCAGTCCAAAGCCTCCTCTTTAGTACCAGACCTCATAGATAAGCTAAACAGGGCCTTTGCTCTGGACCCTGCATGCTTCGACTGGCAACCTCCAGGATCACCAGATGTGAGGCCTCACAAGAAGGCAGAAAGAAAGAGGACCCCATCCTCATCCTCATCCGAAGAGGGGCAGTTGTCCTCACATCACTACGATAAAAAGAAAAAAAATCCCGATACAGGAGCAGATCCTCGGACGAGGAGGATCAGTATTCCTCACGCCACAAGAGAAAGAGAAGTTCTCGTTCTCTGAGTTGATCTAGGGGCACCCGTAAGGAGAATCGTCGTAGGGACCGTTCCCTGGACCTCAGACTCTCTTGTTCCTCTTCTCTAGAAGAGGGGTGCTAGGGGACTCATCCTCAGACTCGAATGACTTCCCGTCCAGAAACTTTGACCTGGGGGACCTAGACTTTTTTTCATCAAGAAGGTCATAGTTGAAATTCATCTCGATTCTTCCCCAGTGGCTCCAGCACAGCCTAAACAGGCCTTTCGCCTGGCACCTGCCACCAAATCGGCTACAGCCTTCCCTGTTCCTTCAGCCATAGAGGATTTGCTAAAAGAGGAATGGCAAGGTCCAGAACGCACCTATCTAGTGTCCCGGTGGATCTCTAAGCTCCTCACTTTTGACAAGAAACAATCTGAAAAGTGGCTAGGCTACCCCAAAGTCGACCCTCTGATTTTGAACCTCACTAAGAAGATGGTCATCACAGATGAGGGAGGAGCATCACTGAGGGAACCAGTGGACAGGAAAGTGGATGCCTCACTCAAGAAGGCCTTCCAGGCATCAGCAGTCTCTCTCAAGGCGGCAGCTGCCAATCTTTTTTTTCATCCCGAGCCGCCCTGTCCTGGGCCTCAGAATTAGTTTTTTTTTTTAATTCGATGAGGACCCAGAGAAGAACAAGGATATTATTCATCAGCTGCAATTAATGGGTTTGGCATCGGCTTATGCAGCAGACATATCAGAGGGAGGTGGTCAGTTGCACCGCTCAGACCATGGTTTATCAAACTTCGTCTCTCTGCAACCTCTGGCTTCAGGTCTGGCAAGCAGACCCCTCTTCAAAGAGCCATTTAGTAAGCACCCCCATAAAGGTAATCTCCTGTTTGGCTCCGCTCTGAAGGAGGCGGTGAAGGAGTCTGGGGGGACAGCTAAAGTGCATATGCCCCAGTCAAGAGGCAGGGGCAAAACATGGTTCTCAGGCCCCAGATGCAATGAAGCTATCCAGGCCCATCAGTGAGTAGGGGGCAGACTTTCAAAATTTCTCAAGGAATGGGTCCAGAGCACGTCAGACAGATGGGTACTAGACATCAGCAAGGGTTACCTAAAAGAGTTCGAATCCAAGCCTCCAGTACCTCATGTGGTGCCCTCCCCTATCTCGGGCAACCCGTTCAAGAGACAGGCGATGTTGCAGCAATTACAGACCACCTTCAAGCAGGGGCTATAGAGCAAGTCCCCCCCCCCCACAGAGATCAATCGGGGGGTCTACTCCCTATTCTTCATCGTGCCAAAACACACAGGGGGATTTAGCCCAGTCCTGGATCTCAAATTCCTGAATCATTTTGTCCACAGCAGACCCTTCAAGATGGAAACCTTGTCTTCAATCATCAGGAAGTTGCAACAAGGGGATTTTCTGGCATTCATCGATCTGCAAGATGCCTACTTGCATATTCCCATTCAGGAACTACATAGGCAATAGCTCCGGTTCAAGGTGGGGGAGCAGCACTTCCAGTTCAAAACACTGCCATTTGGGCTTTCTTCAGCCCCAAGGACATTCTCCAAGGTGCTAGTAGTGGTCATACCTCACCTTCGGAAATGAGGGATACAACTTTTCCCCCTTACTTGGACAATATTCTCATCAAGGCCCTGCAGCTCAACCCAGCAGTACAAGCAGTGATGGAGGTAGTTTAGTACCTGTCGGCCCACGGTTTTGTCATCAGCTGAGGAAAAGTACCCTAATTCCTAGCCAGACCTTGAACCACCTGGGGGCAGACTTCATGACAAGCCAACAAGGTCTTTACCCCGGAAGCAAAATTCAGGGACGTGCTGAAGCTCAAGAAGTTTCATACAGCTCCTCAGCTGCTGGCTCATTCCTTCATGCAGCTAATTGGGACTCTAGTATCCCTGGCAGATTCAGTCCCTTGGGCTCTAGTCTACATGAGGCCCATTCAAGCACACTTGCTCAGGCTGTGATCCCAGTCCAGACGCAGCCAGCACCAACTGATCCCTATTTCTCAGCAGATAAAAACTTCCCTCCAGTGGCGGACTCTGAGGACAAATGTCATGAGGGGTCACAAGTTGGGCCTTCCACACCAAATCCAAATCATGACTGATGCCAGCCTCTGGCTGGGGGGCTCACCTGCATCAGCTGTCAGCTCAGGGCAGTGGTCGCTGTTAGAAACAAGGTACAGCATAAAAGTCTTGGAGATGAGAGCAGTATGCCTAGCCCTGATAAATTTCAAACAGCAAGTCCTCAATCAGGACGTTCTGATTATAACAAACAATTGGACAACAATGGCGTACATCAAGCATCAGGGTGGAACAAGAAGCTCAAAAATGCTACGGGAGTCCCTGCTTGTCTTTCAATGGGGTGAGCACCACCTGGCAAGCATAAGGACTGTGTACATTCCAGGCAGGAAAATGTCACAACAGACTGGCTCAGTTCCAAAAATGTTCTACCAGGGGAATGGGAGCTGAAGGACAGTGCCTTCCACATTCTAACAGAACGGTGGGGCAGTCCTCCGATAGATCTTTTCGCCTGCTGGCAAAACTCTAAGGATGAACTAGCAGTGGCTCAGGACACCTTTTCCCTAGACTGGGGTCAGTTTGATCTCCTGTATGCCTTTCCTCCAAAGTGCTTCTATCCAGGAGTCCTCCACAAAGTGGTTCTGGACTGGGCAGAACTAGTAGTTAATAGTCTCTAATGCTGTTAGCTACCTAGCAATCCCTGTTATGCCTATTATTATCTGTATGTTTAATTTGACTCTTCCTACTGTTCTTGTATGTATCTACCTTGTAACCCTCCCGGGTCGCACCTGAAAATAGGCACTTGGCTGTCTAGTGTGCTTACCCGGTTAACAAAAGCAAATAAATAAATAGTCTGTCCCCGATGGATTTGTCGCCCATGGTTCCTGCTTCCCATTCATCTTTCGGGATAACCACCTTTAACCTTCCAGATCAGTCAGGACCTTCTCCATCAGGATCCGGTACTGCACCGCAGTCTGAGCAACCTCTCCCTCTCGGCCTAGAGATTGAGCGGGAAACTTTCAAAGAGCTAGGCTACACAGCTCCTGTTATTGAAATGATGGTGAACTCACGTCGCCCGCTTCCTCTAAAGTATATTACAAAGTTTGGAGGAAATTCTTGTTCTGTCTTCAATCCAAACACATACTGAACCAGCCAGTATTATTGCCTGTACTGCTGCAGATCCTTCAAGATGGGTTTGACAAAGGTCTGCAGCCAGCCACCTTAAGGGTTCAGGTTTCCGCGCTGGGGTGCTCTTGTTGGTGGATTCAGGTGAATCATTGGGTTTACATCTCCATGTCAGGAGGTTTTTAAGGGCAGCAACATTAAAAAGCCTTCCAGTTAAGACAATGGTACCACTTTGGAGGCTTAATCTGGTTCTCAAAGCTTTGACCAAGGCTTCTTTTGAGCCTCTCAAGGAGACATCCATCATGCATCCCACAGTGAAGGTTGCTTTTCTCATAGCTGTTATTTCAGCCAGGAGAGACTGCGAGCTAGGAGCCTTGTCCACCAAAGAGCCATATACTGTGTTTCATCAGAACTCTGATGCTCTGAACAGATACAGGTTTTTTACCAAAAGTTATTTCTCATTTCCATTGCAGCCAGGAGTTGATTTGCCTTCCTTCTGCCCACACCCAAAAAATGAAAAGGAAAGGGAATTTCACACACTACATCCAAGACGAACAGTGAAAATGTATATCAAAAGAATGGACTCTCTTCGAAAAACGTCCAGTTTGTTCATTCTAACTACAGGCTAAAATATGGGTAAAAACACTTTGAAGGACTCTATATAGCCAGATGGATCTGTTCTGTCAACACCACTACTTATGATCAGGCTGGAGTAACCTTGCCTGGCCCAATGAGAGCCCATTCTACCCGGGCTATGGCCATCTCATTGGCAGACTTCAGAGACTCATCTCCAGCAGACCTATGCAGGGCGGCCACAGGGTCATCCATTCACATGTTCACAAAATTTAACAAACGGGATGTGTCGACCTCGGTGGAGGCGTCCTTTGGTCGCAGAGTTCTTCAGGTGGTGGTGGACCCTTAAGGGCTATTAGATTCTTCCCACCCGGGATATCTGGGGATGTACTGCTTTTGTATATCCCATTTACATGGAAGCCTGGAGACCAGCTTAGGAAAGAGAAAATGAAATTTAAATGCCTGTAAATTTTCTTTCTCTGATGGCTGGTCTCCGGGCTTTACTTCCCTCCCAGAATGTACAAAATTGGCCAATTGGCCATGTATGGCTTAATTTTTTTGTTTTTGTTTTCAAGTTCAGATAGTATTGCCACATTTGGACTGCTTTTAGAAGAACTGGTGGACACAAGAAATGGAGGGCTGGATATCCCCAGCTGCAGAGCTTAGTTCCTGCCTGCATATCTGCATCAGGAGGTACAGCCCATCTGTATGGAAGCCCGGAGACCAGCTGTTGGAGAAAGAAAATTTACAGTTATTTAAATTTAATTTTCTTTTTGTTGCAGGAACCATGAAAAGAAGCTTTCAGAGTCCTGTCTGTGGACAATCCACTCATGGCATGGTCACTTCTGTGGCTTGTTTCTGTTCAGTCTCAGCAGCTGACCTATATTCTGCCACCACATGGAGTTTTGTCCATACTTTTACTAAACACTACTATCTAGATCTAGTGTTCCATAGTTAGGCTGACTTCACCATGCCATCCTCCCATGCTCTGCTGTGTAAATGGTCTTCTCCTTCCCTGGTGTCTGGCCTTCTTCCCACTCTGCTGCTTTATACTGCTTGGGAATTGTTCCAAAGGTGCGACTCCAATGGAGTATCTTTGAAGAAATAGTTTAGTTACTTACCTGTAAGTGCAGATCTTTGAAAGAATCTTCTCTATGGAACCACAGCTCCCCCCTTCTGTACTTCAGGTGACACATTGGCAGATGCACCCATTACTGCATGCTTGGTTTTCTCCTTTTCTGCTCCCTTTCAAATGAGCTTTTCATGTCTGGAACCACCACCTTACCCGGCTGACTCATGGGGTTCTGGCGTCCCATTCCTCTCAGTATGATATGACATTAAGCTTGTTTTTGCCATGACACCAAGGTGGTATGGAGCGGCCCACATTATATAGATGGTGCCAAGATCTATCAGCATTTGTGGGTACAGCTTGGCAGAAGTTTCCGAGTGCCCTTGATGCTGATGGCTAAGGTGTGGCTCTGTGGAAGAGATTCTTTTGAAGGTCAGCTGTTCTTGGTAAGGGACTATTTCATTTCAGCACACTGTTTGAATAAGTTTAATTTGTTTGTAAAGAAAACGGACAATTCCAGATTCACTTAAATGAAAGACTCCGAGTGGCTAGGCAAAGGCTTAAGGGAGGTTGGTTGGTAAAGAGTCGAGTGAGGAAAAATGGCAGTGATTTCAAAATGCAGAGTGTTGGGTGGCACATGGATGGATGTATTAGGTGAGAAGGCAGGCTGCTACCAGGTCCTTTTTTTTTTTTAGGTTGTGAGTATTAATGGATAAGCATATGACATTAGAATCCCATTAATCCGGTTTCAGGCTAAAAATATACATCTATAATTTGACAATATTTTTTTACTTACCTTATGCTGCCCACTGCATTTTCTTCTAAATAGTCCCCCTGCGATTCGCACTATTCCATTGCTTGAGACATGTTGTTGATGCTATGGCTGTGGCATTTGGTGTTGCCTGGGGAGTGTGACTGCTGCAGCTGCAGTACAGAACATCAGTATTCGGCAGTAAATATTTTCTTTAAAACTAAATCAGACTGAGTAACAGCGATTTAGTCATTTGTTTGTCTCAACCGTGCTCGATGTCCACAAAACTGTCATATAGATATAATGATATCACAATGTAATATCATACCTGGATGCTCGAAACTGCTTCTGCAGAAATTAAATTGAAGGTAGGCTGTAAGAAGAAGATTCCCATGATGCCCTGTGCACACACGTTGGAATGCCACCAAGGTATGGTCCGTATCGCCACGACAGTGTTCTTTAACCTGAGTTTTTTTAAATAAATAATAAATATTCAAATATAAAAAAGTACTGAAGTCATTATTCACAATGCAGAAAATGCTGCCTGCAATTTATTTCCTTTTTTCAGTGAGTTAAATATGTAACTGTGCAATTGGTGAAGGGAGAGAAATTGTGACTAAGCGTTGGCTGTAACCTCCCTCCATCCTGAACTCTGGTGATTTGCCCAAACTGACACAGCTGACTGTTCTCACAGGCTTTGTTTGTGCTTAGTTCACAGTACCCACAGTTGCTTCTACTGTTACTAACTGTATACATCCATGAAGGGGTTTGTATCTTGGGGGGAGGGGGCTGGCTAGCACATTTTTAATGATGGCTCAGAATTGAGAGAAGCATTTGGGCAAGATAGAAGCTTAAAAAAATCAGTATACATGTTACGAGACTGCAAGTATACTAATAAAAGGATTAACATCAGGCTTGCAAAAACATTTAGAGCCACTCAAAAGGCTCCATTTCACAGATCCTTTTTATAATACCTATTATTGTATTCACCCCAACGCCTGAGTTTTTTTTTTCTTTTCTAGTGGTGATAACTTCAGCTGGGGGAGTAAGCAAATTGTGAGCATTCCCCTGCTAAGAACCACGTTATCTTTTTCTTCCAGAGTAGTATTGCATACCAGCTTAGAAATGTGTTCCTAAAGTGAACTTGGCTTTCCACATCATCAGTAGAGTGTGTTAACCGTCTCTTCTGAAACCTTCACAAAGTAGAATGCTGCATTCATTAGAAGTAAGGAGTGCCTTAAGTAAGCAATAACCCGCGACAGGGAATACAGGTATTGGGGATTATTTATTTATTTATTTATTGGAATCTCGGATAACACCTTTGAGCTAAAAGCTCGTTTACAAATGTTCCACGTCATAAGGCAATAGACAAGGTACGTAGACATTACAAAACATATAGTGGTATATACACAGGGCTCGAAATAATTTTTTTTGAGATGCCTGTCCGAGGGACAGGTGGAATGTAAATGTTGCCTGTCCGGACAGTTTTACCTGTCCACATTTTTGTGAGGTGAATTTTAAACTTAAAACATAAAATGGACTGTAAAGTGGAAAGAGAGAAAACTGTTGCTTTTGGGGTTATTTTCAAGGTAAAACACTGATTGAGTCTAGTCTATTTCTGAATCAGAACTTGAATCAAGTCTGCAGCCATATTGTCTCACATGAGGTCTTCTCTTTTGTTTTCCAGATTTGAACCATAGTGTTATGGCATCCTGCAGGTCAAATGTAGCAACACTAGCATCTGACAGCTTGACACGCATTAGTTCAGATGTAGTCATAGGAGACAGACAGGACCGCCAGTCAGACTTCACTCTGCCCATCAAGCTGAATCCTCTCTCAACTACTGCAGTTTGGGTTGGGATCAGTAGAGCTATTGTGACTAAGACCAGAATATCAGGGAATCGCTGTTCGTGTGTATCATTGTGGAGAATTTTTTGCCAGAAATTCAAATAGTGAAATTTCAGAGACAGCTCATTCAGTGATTTTTTTCATAAGTGGTTTAAGCTCTAACCATTGCGCTTCAATCAAGTTTATATTATTATTGTGTTTCTTCAGTAGGTCACTGTAGTGCTCTGTGAGGGTTCTGACTTCCTCATTGCCATAAAGGGCTAGTTGGTCATGGTCACTATCTGGTAACTGTAATGGGTTAAATATACTGAATGACCGTAGGACTTTGTCTGTTTTAAAACTGGAAAATCGTGAGTTAATACTTTCAATTGTAGATGAAAGAAGGCTTGTAACATCACGCAACACTGCCTGTTTGGTTCTATCTATAGAATATCCCCGTTCTAAGTTAAGGAAGATGTCGGATCCATGGAACTGAACCTGAGTAGTGGCTGAGCCTGTCAGTCGACTTGTTCTAGTGTCACTGTCAGCTGTGTCAGAGTCAGGGAGCAACAGCAATTCGTTACAGACTTTGTCAAGTTTATCCTGTGCAGGGTAGTTCTCTAGCCAGAGCACCGTGCTTTCAACCTTGCTGACTATTGTTTCTGCTGTTGAGCTGTCTCTCTGTAGAGTTAGACTGAAGGCCATCATGATAGAAAGGTATTCAGCCAGAAACTGAGAAAAGAGGACAAATCTCACAGTACTTATTGTTTTGAACAACCCACTGGCCTGATCTTTTGTTTGCCCTGGTGAGGAAGCAATGTGCTGTAAATGTACAACTAAGGCCTTGTAGCGGACAGAATAACAGACAGAGCCCTTTCTCTGTGTGCAACCCACCGGGTCCCTGACACGTTAACTGGTTTGTGAATGGTGTACCTCATATTACTGGCTAACTCTTTGAGACCGGCCCAGTTTTTGGGAGACTTTTATGGTATATTTTATAGATACCCATTAAGACTTCATCTGTTGTTTTCATGTATGGAATAGATGTTGCTGATTGCTTTATAGCTAGCTCCAACTTGTGGGCACTGCACTGAATCCCTAACAAATGAGGTACATCTTTCAAAATCCTGCCAAACACCCCAGTCACTTTACCCAACATGACGGGTGCCCCATCAGATCCAAAAGCAACAATTTTTTCTTTCCAGTCTTTACAGTCCAAGGTGAATTCTAAGGCATCACCTATTGAGTTATAAATGCTTTCACCATTTGGAATACAGACTGGCTGAAGGGAAACAAATTTGTTAACTGGACGGAAATTTTCCATTGCCCTAATATAGACTGCTTCCTCTTCTATTACTGAGGCATCAGTGCTCGAGTCACATAGGACAGAGATGAAAGTGTTACTGTTAACCAGTTTGCATCTTTATCCTTATTGATTCTGAAATAAAATGTGTGCGTTGCTGCCTGTTTGTCACTTCTATAACTGACTCGACATTTGCACCATTTACATGTTGTAATTCTAAGATGCCAGGAAATCTGTGAATGGGCGTTCTGAATTAATCAAAGAGTTGTTCTAAACAAATGTTCCACTTGTGTCGCCTCATTTTTTTCCATTTGTATTATTCCTTGTTCTATTGCTAAGTTGGAAGGGTCTGTGTTAGACACAGTATTTTTTTCATTGGCTAATTTATGAGGTTTGGAGAGTTCATGAGCTCGTACATTTTCAAGTCTCATGCTCTTACAGCCACTCATGAAAGTGTTTGTCTCCCTTGAGTATTTTTGCAGTATGAGCAGGTCATGCCCACATTAGGCTCATATAGTAGCCACTCCTATTTTTCTTCCAGGTCTCCTGAACCCCTCTTTTGCCCCGGACCCCGCCGCTTTCAACAGTAGTCAGGGTTGCCGGCATATCAGCACTTTGCACTAAGTTGTCACATCTGTGTGGCCACAATGGTGGGGTAAGTAGTTGGTGCTACTGAGTCTATCAGTAATGGAGAAGCAGCCACATGGAAGAACCCAAGCTTTCCCTCCTCTTGGCTTGAAACCTAAGGCTTCCTGTAATTTTTTAAAGCCAAACTTTAACAAAGACATTTTTTCCTTTTGGTTTACTTGGCTACACGAATTTAAAGTACAGTAAGCACTCTGAAGACAGTGGACACTACAGTGAAGTGATGATCAGAGATATTGGAAGACGTGAACAGTCTGTTTAGTTTTCTTTCCCTCCCTGTAAAACCCCGGACAAAGGAGTTTAATATTTATATTTTCCTCCCGCTCAGATTTCACAACTAAAACCTGAGGGGTATCCTGCTGTCAACCTGTTTTGTAATTTAATCCCCTCCTCTCCCTTTGACAGTGCCTTCTTGAAGTTGTCACAGTGTCACTCAATTTTACTTTTAGTCAGTTAGTCCAGTGGCAGAGCACAACAGCAGGCTGACAGGGGCTAGTTTAAATTAGTAGTAGTACTAGTAGTAGTAGTACAGTAAGTCTGTCAGTATCTATCTTCAAGGTTCAAGCTCTGGAGGGCTTTACACAGGCTGAGTGAACAATAAGCTTTAATAGAGCCTTGCCTTCACCTCTCTGCACACTCAAGATATTTTTTTTTATTCAGAGTCAGAGATGATGAGACTTGCAGATCACAAGGTGTCTTTTGGCTTTGAGAGAGTTTTAGGTGTACTACAGGTACAGTGTCTGACTACTTTGAGACTTGACTTACACTAAATAAATCCCTTGTTCACCTCCCCCCCTCCTCCTCCAAGTACCAGCAGGACTGATGCACACAAACTGAGCCCCCAAATGCTAGAGCCCTGAGAAGGGCTGTTGAGAATTTACAGAAGTCTTTTTTTTTTTTTTTTCCACTTTCTAAATAAATCCCTTTCCTCTCCTCCTCCAAGTACCAGCAGCCCCCAAATGCTAGAGCCCTGAGAAGGGCTGTTAAATTTCTGATTTTTTTCCCCACTCGCTCAGCTCACTCTCCTCACTCTCGCTGCTCACCTGTGGCCAGACTAGTGAGTGAGAGGCGAGTCAGCGCCAGTCAGTTTTCCTGCTCGCTGAGAGGTCAGGTGGACGCTAGTAGCTGCAGTCACTTGACCCTCAGTCAGTGAAATGGTGAGCGGAGCTGCATTTTCTGGCTGGCGGAGCTAGGCGTCATGACGCCGGTCACGTCCGAAACCTCCCCGCCTGCCGCTGGTCCTAGTGCCCAGCTCAATACTCCGGCTGCAAATGTAAACCGCCTGTCCCGGGACAGGCGAACTTCAACAAACGGCTGTCCCAGTTGGAAACCGGCTGTCCGGGACGGGTGGACAGCCAGTTATTTCGAGCCCTGTATATACAGCAGGCAAGTACATTATGGTACATACAGATACAGATTCAAGCAAGTACAGTTAAAACATCGGGTAGGAGAGGTCAACTTTATTGCAACAGTACTAAGAGCATACCTAAGGTGGACAAGCAATTTATAGTGGTAGCTGAGCTTTAGAGCGTGCGGGTAGTTATGGAGGGTCACAAGTGGTGGTGACCAAAGGAGGGGGAGGACAGAATACATGAGAGCAGGGGGATGGTGGGGGCAGAGACAAAGGGAGTGACAGAATAAGGGGGTTGAGTAGTCAGAGGGGTGGGATTGGATAGGACTCTACCCAGGGTTATGTAAGTAGGTGATAGGGCAGGGCTGGGAAATGTGAGGGGAGAGAGGGATAAGGCAAAGAAAGGGTTTCAAAGTGGGGGTGAGGGAGAATGGGGGGTGAATATTGGTGGGAATTAATATTTGTGAAGAGAAAGGAAGGTGGGGAGGATAAAGAGGGATGTAGGGGTAAGTGCTCAGTGGGGTCACAACAGGCAGGGGAGGAAGTGGGGGGGATTGGTGCTATGCAGGACAGATAAGCTGTCAATAACAGGATTAGGCACAGGTGACGTAGTTGCAGTTACTAAGAGTGGCCAGATACTGCAGCAGCAGCTTGGCCTTAAATGCGTGTAGTTTCGCTTCCTCAATCAGCTCAGAGTTAAGGGAATTTAGCCAGCAGGGGGCCCTGTATTCGAAGGACCGTTGCCCTAGTGAGGTCCAGCAGAATGGGATAGTGAAGGCAGCTTTACTCTGCCCCTGGTTAGTCTGGAGGAAGTGGAGTTTCTTAGCAGCTGCCTCACTCCAGGAGGAGCAAGACCTAGGGTGGATTTTTTAGTTAACAGACTTGGTACTGAATTCTGCTATTCAAGTTTAACCAACCAGTGCATGAGTATAGTTTACAAGTGTGAGTTAAATGGTCCACACCCAGGACTAGTCTGCAGGCTTTGTTTAAGACAAGCTTGATTCGCCCAAGTGCTGTATTGGTACCGGCTCCGTAGACTACCAGCCTATAATCTAGGATAGAGAGCACGGAGCTGTTAACTGCAAGCTTAATGGCACTTTCGGTGAGGCACTGCCTATCCTGGTAGAACTGACCTAGTCTGGCACTAGCTGCTTTGGCAACATGGTCTATGTGCTGGCTGTAGGGGAGAGAGCTGTCAAGGTAGACACCAAGGTACTTAAAGGTGGTGACCATTTCGAGTGCATCAAACTTGTTATTGTAGATATTGATGTGATGTGTCTTATGACAGTTTTGATGGGAGGCAAACAACATTGTCTTAGTCTTAGTGTAGTTGAGCAAGAGCTTAGAATGAAGGAACCATTTTTCCACAGCAGTAAAGTCGTCTTGCATGCCTTTTTCCAGCTCTTCGGGAGTAGAGTGACACGTGTAGAGAACAGCATCATCTGCATATAGAAGGATCTTATTCTGGCAGACTTTGGGGAGTTCATTTAGAAACAGGCTGAACAGCAGGTTACCCAAAATGGAACCTTGGGGCACCCCTTTGTGTTGACATGCCGATGGTCGGATAGAATGTCAAGAATCTTGACCTGCTGGGTTCTGTTAGAGAGGTAATTCTTGAACCAACCTAGAGAGACAGAGGATGTACCAATGTTAGAGAAGTGTGTGAGAAGCAAGTCGTGGTTGACCGTGTCGAAGGCCTTGGTGAGGTCGATGACAGTGGCCCCCACCAAGAGCCCTTGGTCAAGTGCTTCATGGATATGACCGGTAAACTCAACCAGTGCCGTTGAAGTACTATGTATCTTCCGAAAGCCATGCTGTTCCTGGCATTGAAGGTTGTACTTATCAAGTGCGTACCTAACTGATCATATACTATCCTCTAGTGCCTTGGGGGCAGAATTGAAATTGGCCTGTAGTTGGCCAGGCAGGTTCTGTCCGCACTTTTAAAGACTGGGGTGACCACTGCAGCTTTCCAGCATTGAGGGGAAAATGCCAGTGGTTAGTGAGAGATTTAGGATTCAGGTTAGAGGGGAGAGTAACACATCCAGGGTGAGAGCCACAATCTTTAGGTCAAGTGAGTCCCCACTGGATCTAGTGTTCCCGAGAGCTTTTTCCAGGTTTTTTTTTCCTTAGTTGTAGAGATTACCTTCAGGTAGAAGGGAGGTGCTGTGTGTGTTGGAGGGATGTCTGTACAACTAATGGCGGAGCTAGGCACAGGTCGGAGATAGTCTGGAAGAAGGACCCCACTAAGGTCTGTGAAGGCCTTGTGGAAGCCCTCTGCGATAGTTTTGGGATCCTGGGTAATCGTACCCTCAAAGTTTATTTGCGATGGTGGTGATTTACTTGCTGTGCCTGTTAGGGTTTTTATATTGTCCCAGAATCTGCAGCTGTTGCGCCAAGAGTTGTCAAGTTCACTTTTAAAGTGAGATCTATTTGCAAGGCAGATGGCTTGAGTACACTTATTACATACTGCTTTGTATTTCTGTATGTCGGAGGGGGACCCAGTGCTCTTAGCCCTATGCCACAGGTTGTCCCTGACCCCCATGAGCTCAAGGAGCTGTGGTGTGATCCATGATTTGCTGGTTCCTTTGATTTTCCTCATTTTTAGAGGGGCAAAGATGTTGCAGGTCATGTCGATAAAACACTCTAGCAGCATTCATGTCGGCGGCAGTGTAGGCCCCCTCCCAGTCTAGCTGGCGGAGATAGGATTATAGTGAGGCAAGATGGCCAGCTTTTATAATTCTGGAGGTTATTATTTTGGGGGGGAGATTCAGGGTCTTGTTTGTCCAGGAGCATAAGACTAGCGAGTGGTCACTGATAGTCAGCTAGCACAGTGGTTCTAGTTATTCTTTGTGGCCAGTTGGTTAGTACCCAGTCTATGAGAGTACTTGAACCGGTGCGATAATTTACACAAGTGGGGGACCGAACGAGTTGGACCATGTCTATGGCCGCTATTGCATCCTGGTAAGGTGCAGCATCTAAGGATAACCAATTTAAATTAAAATCCCGTAACATTATGATTTCAGATTGATGACGATTACTAATTATTGTTGATTAATCAGCACCCCGGGTGTATTGAGGCAGGAGGCTGCAGGCTGAGTGTCCTCACAGCGTCCGGGGTATTGATTAATCTCCAATAACTGCACACCTTGTCATGGGTTATTGCGCTTATAACATGGGGTATGTTTAAGCAACAAAAAAAATCTAAAAATGTGGTGTTTTGCTTTTTGAACAGCTCAAAAGGTACTGTATCCTGCCACCTTGTAAAATAGTCCCTCACAACACATGTATACTGCATTGCTGTTATGAACATAGAAATGCCAGAAAACAGTATTTCCATCATTTCTGACATTTCGTGCTTAGAACATGCATGGCAGTACTCTCCAGAACAAAGGGTGTCAAAACAGAAGCAGAACATTAACTTATTGGTAAACATTAGGGAACGGGAACATTAAGTTGAGATGAAAGAGCAGCACCAACAGAGGCAGAGACAGAAGAGGAGAGTGCAGCAATGTTGAATTAAACACTTGCTCTGTGTCTGTCTCTCTCTCGCTCTCTGGTGCCAGCTATAGAGACACTAAAACACAGATTGGCTGACTCGCTGTCACTACCTGTTTTTCCCAATAACAGGGACAGCTCTCTGGGGAAGTGGCTGTGACTTTGCCATACACATTTACAAGACAGGCGATTCAGCCTGTCTGCGCTTGCAACTTAGGGGGTAACTGCCACAAGAAAAACACAGCTTGATGGGATGCATCCACATCATCCCGATCGCTTCTTTGGCTGCTGTTCAAATTGCTGCTTTTCACTGTTTCCACGGAGGTGGGGGAGAGAGAAGGAGACACACAGCACTACACGCGTCATGAATGAAATTCCCCACTGTGTCTCAGACGCTGATGACAGAAAGGGCAATGGCGGGGAGACATTACCGCTGACTGGTGCTCTCTTTCCCTTTCTATCCTGCACCGACCCTGTCACTTCTCTGTTGATCTCTGGCTGGCAACTCTTCCTGTAGAGAAAGAGACACGGAGAGAGAGACAGCACTTTGCAAGACGTATACTGTGTGTCTCCCACTGTGTCTCTCTTTCTCTCTCTCTCATCCCGCGGTTGCATTTACACTGTGTTTGCCATTAGCTCCTTGTCCACACTTCATGGGGCGAGGGGACACAGAGTCATGACCTAGGACAGAGAGCGCTGCTGGAGTGGACAGAGACAAGGGAAGGAAAACTGGACCGCGGAGCACACACTCACAGTATATGTGAGGAACTGGGATTGTGCTGTGCTCCCTTTTGCGCTCTCTATCCCTGCGGTCAAGTGCTGCTCTCTCTCTCTCTGTCCGCAGCATCAGCGGACAGTCTGGTGTTCGGGGAGGGGGACCTGGGGGAATCACTTGACTGCTCAGTCCTGCTCTGTTTGTCTCTCAGAAATGGACAGGAACAATAATGTGGAGACTGACAAGGGACAGCAGGGTGTTGTCCATGATCCACGGGGCGGGTGGGTGGACGGCTGGACAGAGAGAGAGACGGTGACGTAGAGACATGGAAAAAAGTGAAACAATACACTGAACAATGACATACACTGTTCTGTGTATCTGTCTTTTTCTGTCTTAGTGAGATTACCTGCTGTGTGGCTCTCTCCCTGCCGCACATTGTGAAACAAGGCACAGCTGTGGCATACACAGCAGCCGAGACAGCAGATATCTGCTGGGTGGGTGGCTAGCCCTAAGATTCATTGGACACAACAGGGCTCTTTTTTTGCTGCTTGAGGGGATGAACCTGAAAAGCACTGTCTGCCGGCAAGCTCTCCCCTGAGTTGCTCTCGCTAAGGTGCCTATTACAAATGGCTGCTACCCAACATTCATTCTGTCAGGCACAAAACAAGAGCTGTTCTGCCCATTGATTCTCACCTCTTCACACCAACTGTGCGCATATCGGGGATTATACAATGGACACAAAACAAACTGCAAATCCTCCATCCTGAATGGCTGAGTGGCACCCCACTCCCATTGTAAATCCTAGCATCACCCCACGGGAAGAGTTGCCAGCCGCTGCTCAGCTGCATCAGGATGTCCCACAAAATCACTCCCAACAGTCACCAACACAGCACTTGGAAAGATGGCGAAAATCCCCGCTCGTTAGCGACCGGCAAATCGTGTCACTGAACAGTCATTACAACATGAAACTGCATACCTCAAATGAAATGGCGGGCAAATTCAAACTCCGGCTTTCTTTCCTGTTAATCGCTATTTCTCTCATACACTCTTTTGTGCCACACGCACAATTTTCAACATTTCCTGGCCCCTCAAAAATACACTGCAACCAGCAATGATAATGCAGTACTGCGCATGCACAGTAGCGGCACAGCTCCAGCAACCAGGGAGTATTTTTTTCCCAGCGGAACAATAAACACAGTAAAAATAGTTTAAAATGAGGAAAAAAACTTCTATTTACTATTTTTTTATGTGCCAAAAAAAAAGGGGGACATTGTATAATCGCAATATGCCACTCGAGGGTGTTGGTGATGCCAGGATTTACCCACGCCTGGTGTGTTTTGGCCACTCTGCTGCACTCATGACCAAACAACACACTAGGCGTGGGTAAATCCTGGCATCACCAACACCCTCTTGTGGTATATTGCTTAATTAATCAATGGCTACGGGGAGTCAACCAGTCGGATCACACGTTTATACTAACCCATATAATGCTGCTTGAGATAAAAGAGCTTTGGCTTCTGCTGATACCCAGTGGTCACATAAGCTACAAATCGCACTTTTCAGCAGCTATAGACTGGATGTTCTATTCTGGCCTTGGTGGATGTTTGTTGGCCACAAGATTCTTCAAGCAGCATTGCTGAATGACAACAAGCAAATGAGTTGTGATATACATGTTTAATTTTGTTTTATTGTTCACCACTTTGTGTGACCTTGGTACGCAGTTCTTTTCCTGCCTCGAAATTTGGTTCCAAGAATAACTCCCATCCATGTATCTGGGACCCTTCCTTGGTGTAGTATGTGGGAATATTCTCCGCTTATTGATTTGTTTTGGCATTTGCTGCAGACAGCTAAGCTATTGCCAGAAGCAATAGGCAATATTTGGAGAGATAGCTGATCAGTAGTTTTAGCCCTCTGGGGTGTGTCTCTGTTCCTGATTGGCTAACACTGTCTACCCAGTGTTTGCAGTCTTCCGGAATGGAAGGACATATGATAATCCAGGAAACCAAATTTCCAAGTCTGAAATTCTAATTTCTATGCAGAATCAAGTCCCAGTATGTAATTTTGCTAGGCTGTATTCTGAGGAACCTACAGTGAGAATATTCAAGTGGCAAGCAAGACACTGTGAGCGGCTAGGGTACCATTTGGTAATGCCACCGCTCGCACGCCAAATCACACAAACCAAAAGCGAGTGTAGTTTGTCCTGGGATTGGGTTTACTAGTTGGTAACCCACCCTTTGTAGTTACCTTACCGCTATAATGAAGTGCAGTAAAGCATTTCTGTAGCATTTTTAATTTAAATAAGAAAAAATAATTATTGACAGCGTATGCGTGTATGTGTGTGGTTGAATGGTTCTGTCTTGTAAAATGGCAGGGTGCATTTGACCCAGGTAAATATTGTGTGGTGTTCACATCACATGGGTCCCAGCCTACTCAGGAGGCTGTGTTGTTCTTTCCAGTTTAATAATGATTGTTATCCATCTAGAGTGAGACATGTATCATGTTAAACACCAGCAGTGCTACTGTCTGTTCTTGAGAAGGAAAAATAACATTGATGAGTGAGTGTGTGTGTGTGTGTGTGTGTGTGTGTGTGTGTGTGTGTGTGAGATGCTAGGTGCACTGAAAAACATAACATGCTGCATCTGTTTGTGTAATTCATTTTTTTCAGGATTTAGTGCATGAGACTACATCATTTGTAGTACAATAAATGGGGGTTATATCATGACTGTTTCGTTAGTAACAGGCCTGATCAGCAGCAGTTAGAAAACTGCTGAAGCCTACGACTGCTGTCTGGTTTCAAAAGCTCTTGAGACCGCTGATGTCAAGCAGTGGCTCATGCTATAGAGGATCAGTTATTTTTCAGTTTTGATACGTAAGGGCATGTTTGCAGTGGGAAACTGACCCGGAGTAGAAAGCTAGCCCGGGAGTTGTGTACTGGAGCTGCTGTATCACTTCTGCAGCCTTGGAGTGCAGTTCGTGGCTCAAACATGTAAATATGATAATGTACCATACATCTGTTCCTACACTACTGTGCATAACTGCTGTGTATAATGTGATCCTAATTTTTGCCTGAATCTGTCATGTTCTCCACCATTCACTCCCCTCTAATCCGGAAATATGTGTTTTTTTTGTTTGTGTGTATATAATGTTCAGACTTGTTACACATTGTATAGGGCTCTGTGATCTTATCTTTGTATCTTTATTGATATCAGTGCTGCTATTGTATTTACAGGGCGTTATTTATGTTGATGTATGCCTCTTTAATCTGTATTCCTTTATACCAGTGCTTATGTATTGTATTTTCATGGCTGTGTTTGTATTTTTGTGTTTCTCACCTTCTGTACCCTCCTGCGGGTCGCCCTTGAAAAAGGGGCTGTATGGTCTCAGTGGGCTTACCCGGTTACCAAAATTCAACTAAATAAATCAATAACTAAACATGTTTTTGTTTATATAAAATATATGAAATGGAAAAATGAAAAAGTTAATTTATTAAAAAGGCTTTTAACCCACTACTGCCCACTTCTGACTTTTTTTAAATTGTGAGTGGTTAATAGTGTCTTACATGATTTTATTTGGTTATTAAGACCTCACAACACTGTCCATGTTTAATCAAACAAAAAAAGTCACGTATTGGTGCAGAAACACAAACATAGGTGCATTGTTCACTTCTGTTGGAGAAAATTGTGGGATATAAACACTGCTGGTATGTTGTGCTATAAAAAGAATTAAAAAAAAAAAAAAAAAAAAAAAAACAAAACTTAGACCTCACTTAGATGTTGTTCAAATTTAGAATTACATTCTGTGTTTATCACCCAACCCACATTAGTTTAAAAAGGCCAGTATTGTCTGTATGTGGGGTGTGTGGTGGTGGGGGTTGACTGTGCCTGTAACAGTGTACTTGGTTGTTTGCAGTGTGTCTTGGTCCTCAGATGGCACTGGCATTTATGGCTTTGTCACATGTGTTTACTGTACTCCTTGGGATGTGAAGTATCTAAATTAATACTTCAAAACTACAGTTAATACTATGATCTTTAGCCAGAAGAAGGCTAGGGTGCCAATCTTAAGTACCCCACCTCCTTCTTAGTGGTAGGAGGTTAGTCTGACCCACTTCATGGTTGTGCTCTTAATATGTTTTTCAAAGGTAGTCTTTGATTGTACTGTTAATGTTTTTTAAAGGTAGTCTTATTTTTACTATCTACTACTGATTGTGGTAATAATTTCAGGCGCTCACTACTTTGTGTAAATAACTACTTCCTTTTAATGTTTCTAAAATAATACTTTCATGGCTGTAATTAACTGATCTACAGCAGAGCAGCTGAGAATTCATGCCCACTGTTGAAACATAAAGAAGTTGTGTAGATGGAGGGAGAGTAATACAGAGCTGTAGCTTCTTAGAAGCACTTTAGTAAAATGGGTTTAAATACGTATAAGTGGGTATGTATACATGTCATTACTGCAGGCAAGTAGTTCTTAATGTTTCTGTGTTCAAGTGCTATTTTTTTCTAGGTGGAGGAAGCATGAGTAAGAAAATGAACTGGAACCTGGCCAGGTCTTGTTGTGTATGATTTTTCCTCGCCTGAGAACCGCTGCGTGTTAATGTAGTTACCATGGCAACTGAAAAATAAGAGAATTACAGTGAAGGTGGATCCTTGGATCGGAATCAGTAAAAATAACACTCACTGAAATGAGGTTGAATTTTTTTTTAAAGCAAACATTCCCAACATGTCATGGCTAGATATTTTAAGGGAGCTAGTAACTATTTCTCAAACCACTAAATGTAGTTTAAAATAGGAAAGACTGCAAAATGTCAATACCGAGTGCTTTTGTTACTCTCTGTAGAATGAGTTTTCAGTGTAAATGTCTTGATATATTCACGTATATTAGTGAAGAACTGGTCTAATTTAAAAAAACAAAACAAACAAAAAAAACCCTTAAGGCAGAAGAAACAACATCTTACCACTTCTGCATGGCGTTCCCTGTTGCATTTTAATATAGCTTGATTGCATTAAAAAGAAACCCTGTGCGTCAACTGAAGTGTAAAGTGAAGCAGTTTGATCTTTTGCAAGGAATAATAATAACTTTATATTTGTATGAAGCGCAATTCAAAGACTATCAAAGTGCTTTTACAAAACAACTAAAACCATAACATTTTAAAACTACTTAAAACAGAATCCATAAATTACTAGTCAGCATAGGCAAGAGAAAATAAATACAGTTTCAGAGCAGATTTGAAGCTCTCCATAGTCGAGCACCCCCCCATCCGAGGAGGTAGAGAACTCCATAGGGTAGGGTCCGCAAAAGCGAACGAACGGGCTCCAGAGGTCTTCAATGAATCCTGGGAATCTCTAGCAATCCCTCCTTGGTGGAGCAGAGCTGTTGGAGGGGGCCGTAGAGACGGAGGAGCTCTTGCAGATAACTGTCCCTGTCCATGTAGGGCCTTATAGGTTAGCAAGTCAACCCTGAAGGTGATCCGCCACTGAACCAGCAGCCAGTCAACAACCTGGCCACAGTGTTCTGCACCTGCTGCAAGTGGCGGATATCAGTCCCTGTAAGCCTTAGGTACAGGGTGTTGCAGTAATCAAGGTGGGAGATCACAAAGGCGTGGACCCAGGTCGGAAAATCACCGGCTGGAACCAGGTGCTTAATCCGGGCAATATTCCTCAGATGATAAAATGAGGTCTTGACGACTGATGACACCTGAAACTTCAGGATCATCCCCTCGTCAAAAATAACATCCAAACTCCACACCTGTTCAGAGGACCTCAGGCGACAACCCCCAAGCACAAGCCCAGAGGCCTGATCTCCTGATGACCCCTCTACCCGGTGACCTGGGTCCACCACCAAAAACTCAGTCTTGTCAGGATTCAGCCTCAGCCAGTTGGCACTCATCCAGCCATGAATCTTGGCGAGGCAGTTGTTAAACACCGAGACTGCCTCATCCTGGTCGGGTGCAAAGGACATCGTATAGCTGAGTATCAACTGCATGGCAGAAAAACTCAAGCTAGTACTGCCTTACAATGTCTCCTAACAGCAGCATGTACACTGCAAATAACATAGGCGAAAGTACAGAGCTCTGGGGTACCCCGTGTGATAGAATGCATCAGAGGAATAAACTCCCGATGCAACTCTTTGAGATCTACTGGTGAGGAATGAATGGAACCATCTGAGGGCTGTATTTGACAGTCCACAGATCACCCACAAGCGCTCCAGCAAAACACCATGATCCACGGTGTCGAATGCTGCAGAGAGATCAAAGAGGACTAAGATGGAACGAGTCCTCTGTCCTTTCGCAATCAGGAGATCATTGAACACCTGAACCAGGGCGGTCTCAGGGCTGTGCCTCTTCCTAAATCCCGACTGGAGAGGATTGTAGATGTCATGGAAGGTAAGATTGTCCAGCTGCAGCGCGACCACCTTCTTGATTACCTTGCCCACAAAGGGCAGTTTAGAGACAGGTCTGTAGTTGGCAAGACAGTTTGGATCAAGAGAAGATTTCTTGAGGGGTGTAACCGCTGCCTCCTTCAGGGAGTCGGGGAAACTCACCCATCTCAAGTGACCTCTGGACTATCTCAGCCAGGGCCGGGCCGATGACCTCAACGCATCCAACAAGGAGGTGAGTTGGGCCCGGGTCCAGAATATAGCAAGTCGGCTGCATACTCTGGACAATCCCTGTGACATCCACGATCGCTGGCTGGATGAAAGCTGACCAACAAAACCGTGGTTCTGCAGCCTCCCACTGATCACCGCCCCACCCATTGGAGCTAGTTAAGCTGATCTCTGATAGATGTCGGCAACCTTATCTGCAAAGAAGTGAGCAAACTCATAACACTTACCTGTGACAGCGCTCTCTGAACTTGTAGACAGGCTGGATTGCACAGTTTGTCTGCCGTTCGGAAGAGCTGAGCAGGTTGGTTCCTAGCAGCGGCGATCTCCCTGGACAGGAATGCTGCCTTCTTATGGGAGATCACTATTTGATGGTCTGAATAATGGACTAACAATCTGTCTACATCAAGACCAGAGTTCCATCAGTGATGCTTCATCCTTCGCCCCTCTGTCTTCATCTCCCTCAAGATCCCATCAAACCAAAGGGACCAAGGGTGAGGGGGTGAACACGAACAGGAGCAGTGGAGTCCAGAGCCGCCACCACAGCCGTATTGTAAGCTTACGGCAGGTTGTCTGGACTCATGCTAGCAGTCAGACGTCCTGATAGATCCAGTACCAACATCAAGCCATCTGCGGTTACTCCCCTTAAAGGATG
Organism: Neoceratodus forsteri; assembly: GCA_016271365.2. Taxonomy (NCBI): domain Eukaryota; kingdom Metazoa; phylum Chordata; order Ceratodontiformes; family Ceratodontidae; genus Neoceratodus; species Neoceratodus forsteri. The sequence goes on from CM028135.1 coordinate 612,400,177, forward strand.
GCACCAGACCATCTCCACAGGGGCAGGCCTCTAAGGGGGGGAGACTGGAAATTGAACCTGATAGTGTAATGGCCAGACCAACAGACTGGCTCCACCACCAAATTGGAGATCTCCATACCCAGGAGGAAGACCAGGTCCAGTGAATGCCCAGAATTATGGGTTGCAGACGCAACCGCCTGTGAGAAGTCCAACGAAATCATAAGTTGGAGGAAGTCTTGGCCAAACTGCGAGAGTTCATCAACCCAGGCATTGAAGTCACCCAGCACCATCAATCTGGGTGACTCCAACACCATCTCAACAATGAAGTCTGTGACTTCTGCACAAATTGCTTCCCATCCCTGGGTGAACGTCAGATGAGAAGAACTTTGCACCCCCAACTTGCACCCTGGATACATTCAAAGGATCTGGTCTCCCCCACTGGAACATCTATCAGGCCCCAATTCCATTTAAAACAAATAGCCACACCTGATCCAACCCAGAAATTGTATCACTGAGAAACCAACTGGAACCGCCGACTCAAGAATTGGACCAGCATTTCTGTCCAGCCAGATCTCAGTGATGCAAGCCAGGTCCGATGACCCAACAAGATTGGCAATTAATGCCGTTGTCTTTCTAATGGACCTAGCATTGTAAAACACCACCCGGGTTGGATGACATCCAAGGCTGATAGAGTAAGCTGCCAACCAAAGGTGGAGCCTTTGGGTATGGCCCAGGGATCGACAAATTTCAAAATGGCATGCTAGTCCCGGACAACTGGTCTGGTCAAAAATGGTAGTCCCAGAGTTCCGAGTGGTAGTCCAATACGCTTATATGAAAATTTTAACCAAACATCTGTAGAAATAAATTACATGGTGTGTCTGGGGTTGTACTATTGTATTAGGATGGATGTAGATGTAGAAGAACTGTGTAAATCGGGGAAAAACAATATTGAGTGACTGACTCTCCATCCAATTCCTTTCCTTTCTATTACGGCAGGTCCAGGGTGGGACCGGTGTACCGTGTGTAGGGGTACCGTACCCCGTACCAGATTTTGGGATGCCAAAAAGAGGACACCTAGTTCCCTGATGAGCCCTGGTGCCAGACCCCAAGTAAACAGGTTTAAAATCTCCACTTCCTTCCTTCACAGCTCATATACAAGGGGAGGTCCCGGTCCCGTCCTAGGTACGGTAGGAGAAGGGACTGAGAGTAAAAAAAATTATAAATAATAATAATACAACAGGATATTGAATTGAAGGTACATGAAGAATATTTGGCAGCTGGAAAAGAGGACATGTGCTCGTAAAAGAGGACATCTGGTGGTGACCCTAACTAACCATGTGTGCAGGCTGAAGTCTGTTTCAGAAGAGATTGGATAATTGTAGTGAAATGAAACCAAGGCCATCAATCAACAAGCCATTCTGTGAATATAGCATGACTGTCATCAAGGGGTAGACTCTGACTAGAGATTGGGAAGACAGGAAGATGATGATGGAGCACTACTAGGAGTACTTGCATCGGATCATCATCACTCATCAGGAGAAGAAACGAAGCAGCAGGCACCACCAGCAGTAGATGTAGCAGTAGTGGCAGCATGCCCATGAACATGTCTAGTTCCTGGACCACAGAGCAGCCAGTGGTTAATTGCAGGATCAGGATTAAATTCATGCAGTTCAGGACCTTCTACTGCTAACTGCAGGAGAGACTGTAGTGTGTCATCAGAAAGCCGTGTCCGTATTTTTGTTTTGATAAGGTTCTGGATAGAAAAAACTCTTTCACACTTAGCAGTTGAGACACTCATAGTTATTAGTATTTCGACTAAGTCAAGAATAATGTGCCCAATCTGTGGTGGTTTTTTTTAGTAATTTGTGTAGACCTGCAAATACGGCTTGTCAGCTGAAGATTTAAGCAGCATTTTAAATGCAGCATACTCACACTTTATATGTTCTTGCTGCTCTTCTGTGAAAAAATCAAAGTATTTAACAAGGTTTGCCAGTTCACAGGTCCCAAACACCGCTAGTTGGTCTCTCGGCAGACAAACTGCTTGAAATCTAAACAGCTGAACCATTTGAGAGGCACCTCTGAGAAATTTTTAAACCTCTCGTCTATGTACATTATCGCTGCATCTATTAAATTCTGCAATTGTGCATCTCTTACAAAACTGACTTCTGGGCAGTTGCCTCTGAATGGGAAAGGAACAGTCCTCTCCTCCTCCTCCTCCCCCCCTTCCATCTTTGACACAACATACTCCATCCATTTTTGTTCAGGTTTGTAATGGCTAAGGAAAGTTGCCATGTATTTCCCTGGTGATGTTTTCAGCTCCGTAAGCTGGAGTAGGCAGGTCTCAACAAGTTGTGGAACTTCCAGTATTACTATGTCATCTCTTTGAAACTGGAGTGACAGGTTTTTTAGTATTGGCAGGAAGTCTTGTAGTATATATAGGGATTTTACAAACTGTACACTCTGTACTTCCTTTAAGAGGGCCTTTGTTCTAGAACCTTCATCACCAGCAGCAGAGGATGCATGTTCTAGGTGTTGAGCGACACTGGGTAGATTAACCTGAACTGCATGAACTGACCGTGACCTACTGGCAAGCCATCTCACTTGTTTTATAGCACTAAAGTGAGCAAGATCAGTATCCATGACATTAGCAATTTCTTTTAGTTCTCTCATTTTTTGGGACTGTAATGATAAAACTTAAATATTCCCTTGAGAGTACTTTCCAGCTTTGACACAAATGTATTTTTTTTTACCACATCAAGAACTGCCAGCTCTAACTTATGGGCAACACAGTGCATTGCAATTATTTGAGGACAGTGTTCCGCAACTTTGCTATGGTTCCTCCTCTTTCGCCCATCATGACACTGGCCCCATCAAAATTTGCTGAAACAAGGAATGGCCCTGGATTGTGAACATTTTGTAGGTTACTTAGGGGAAGATTTACTGACTCAAGTGCAGTCGTTATTGCGTGAAATACACCTTCTGCATGTGCATGTTCCAGTGGCACAGCTTGGATGAGCACTGCGCACCTGTTTGAGTTTGGGTCAACAAACCGTATGAAAACATTTTCCCACTCAGTTATACTAGAATCTGTACTACCGTCAGCAAGAACTGTCACATATTTAACATCAGTAAGAGTCTGCATCTGGGTTTGGGATATAACTGCTGATATAGCACCACTGAAGTCCCTGGCTCTGCTATCATTGGTATAATTAGAACCAGCGTTATCCCATTTCTTTCTTGCAGTTCACAGAGCCACCCATGTCCGAGAAAGGGCGTAGATTTTGGCAATGGAATATGCTGTGTTGAACAGGCGTTGCATCTTGACCTTAGTGCCCTGATCCAACTGCGTAAATGCTTGATACAGTGGGGACTCAGTGATATCAAATGTACCACACGCTGACCACTGTCCACAATATGTTGATTCATGCACAGCAAATGTGGATTGGACTTGTCATGAGCACTAGTGACTCAATTCAAAATTATTTGAGCCAGTGGCAAAACATTAGGTTTCTTTGAAAAGGCTGGTACTGCAATGGTTGATATTTTTCATTACAGTGCAATACATCAGTTCTTTTTTCATCATATCTCAGCCAGTTATAAATGGTTAACCAATGCCTCTGAAACAATCTGGCCCTTTTCTCCTGATCATATTTCTTATCTTTATTTGGCCTCTCTGGCCTCTCATCCTGCTCATGGAGCACTAAAGTACGTTTTTTAAGGAGTGGATGTAAACTTTCAGTTAAGCCGTCACTGCTTAATTCAAGACACTGATGATCAGCAGTTATATCTCCTGACACAGATATAGGCTCATTGTTATTACTCTTATCTGCACTAGACACACTGACAGAGGTGGATTGTGTTTCTGTTTCAGGTGGTGGTGTATTGCTGCAGATGGAGTCTGTTACTCGTGAGGCTACTGACCAGAGAGAAAAGAGAGTCAGCTGTTTACTACTCCTACTCCTGTTCTGCATATTGTGGTGGCACTTATTTTCTTCCCCCAATGATAATAAAATATATTTTATTAATTAGGTGTGTCTGTGTGAGTTTCTTTGGGTGGACTGGGTGGCTGGCAGACAGTGATGACATCATGGAGCCAGAAGGATGAGGTGCTTATTTGCCTAGCCTTTCAACAAGTAAAGGCGATGGATCTTATTTACAAATGTCTGAAACTTTCAGAGTTATGATTGTGCAGACTAAGGCAAGTCACTTATCCAATTTGGCAGGGGAAGAAGCTGGAAGGGAATGGGACTGGGTCTATACTAATAAAAGCAGAGGTTACACAGGGTTGGACTCTGTGACCTGGTCCTGTTCTTACTAGGTAATAACATGGACATGCACACAGCATGTATGTAGATAACTCCCTAGGCAGGCTGTGCCTATTATTGATTTTAGTTTTTTTATAATAATTACTAGTTGACTGACTCACACACTCATCACACAGTTTAGGGCAGCTACAAATACAAACTAAGGTCAAGTTCAAATACAGTAGTAGTATACTCTTTTACAACAATTAGTGCAGTTTTGTAAGTACTGCTCTACTTCTCCTTCACCAGCTACTGTGCAGTTATTACAGTTTTTACTTTTTTATTTATTTGGGCAGCTACTTAGCAAGTCCTCCCTCCCCTTCCCTTCCCTTACCACTGACTCCAGTCCACAACCTGGCCCTCAAGAATTTAGCACCAGACAGGAGCAAACCCAGCCAGACAGACTGTGTGCAGACTGCAGAGCAAAGTAAAAAAAAGTTGCACTGTGTTTCCTTGGATCTCACACTGCACTGCAGCACACCCTCCCTGTTTATTTTAGGTACTGTAACTGTATACCCCTGATTTACTCTCAATAACTAATTTCTTAGGTCCTCCCTTCAGTTAAGTTGTGTTAAATACTGGAACAACAAATGCACAGCACAATGGCAGTATGGCACACCTGTTTTTCTTTTTTTGTGGTCAAGTTCTGAACACTCATCAACAATAACAGCTGAAACTAATGGAGTGGTTTCCACTTTCTACAGCATTCTCCTTCTCCTCTCAGGCTCTCCAGTCTCTATTTTTGTTTCTGGCAATAGCATGAGCTAACAAACTGCTTCCCCAATCCCCAACCCCTCCCTGCCACAGCGCCCACCGACCTGCGATCTCACACCAAGCAACCTCCCAGTCCTCACTAACTCAAACTCTCCTGAGTCCCTGACTTTTATTTTAAACAAAATTTTAAACAGAATGCTGAGGCAAGACAAGTACTACAGTGCACACTGCACTTCAAGTCTCCTCTCTCTCTCTCCAGTCTCTAATAAAACAGTATAAGATCTAGAAACAACGACTTGTTAACTGCTCTCTCTGGGAACAGCACGCACGTCCTTTCTCTGTGAAAATGAGAAAGAGATGTGTGTGTCCCCAGATCGCCCCGCCAAGTCTTCGCGCTGGAGCCAAACTCGCCAATGTGCTGCCTTTACCCTTCCGTGAGCCTCCTTCCATTTGCTGCCACATATGCCCGCCTCTCGCCTCGGCTCCTCCTCTGTGTTCAATCTTTCCTGCTTGGCACCAGCTTTGGCCTGCTCTACTACAGCGCCATGCGCTGATTACGCTCCCGAGCCTCTTGTACTGTTTCTGCCCCCGCTCATAGCACGTGAGTGCTGCTTTGAGGGTCAGATGACCCAGAGTACCCTCCAGTATCGGCGACAAGCACACCCAGTGGCAAAAGGAGGTAATTGCAGGCAAATTAGGCAATTTATTTATTTTTTTTAATGCTTGTCCACGGACAACTGGCTATTTGATGCAGCGCTTGTCCCTGGCTGGAAAGTAATAGCCCGGGACGTCGGGCTATCGTATTTGTCGAACCCTGGTATGGCCCCAGGGCATCTCCTCGTCACCACAACCCCAATCCAGCTGCCTGGCTCCCCCCCCCCCCCGCAGTCCAGAACCCCCATGCCCACTCCTTGCTATCCCCAATGCCCAGCATTGATTATAAATGTCTGCATGTGGGGGGGGGGCAATTAAAGGAACGGAGGCCCCGGAGTGCAGAGGAGGAGGAGTAGTGCCTGACTGGGAGAGCCGTCTGCCAACACATAATCTCTGGTCACTAGGAGTAGCCACCCCAGTTAATCACACCTCTGCACCACAGGTAAATGAACTAAATTAAAACAACCCTCTAGTCAAAACTACAATATCCCAACTAAAATAATCAAATAGTAAACTAATATGCCCTCACAAACCTCATGATTAAAATACAAATAATACAATAAACACAAGCAGAATTCGAAGTTCAGACAGTAATAACTAAAAATTAATTGAACTAGTGTCCACCAAAATAATGTCCATATTACCAAACTAAATTTAAATGGAACAAATGTCAAAAGAGCCAATGCCACTGCTCTCAAAAATTGTTTGTAGTTGAAGAGGGGGGCTCTCACCACCTTCTGTTCATTAAGGGATATAACCCTCTCACAGTCATGTCCCAAAACTCTCTTAAAGGGTAATCACTCCAAAAAAGAGGCTCTCTCACTGCCTCACAGCTCAGTTCAAGATGTTTACCAATATGTGGATAAGTAGCTTCCAGCGGAACTGATAAAGGTCCAAGCAACAGACCACAATAAGCCCGGTCAGCTTGGCGAAGGTGAATTCTTCGGTAAACAGAGTCCTCGACGGTTCAAATATGGCCAGATCCCAACCACCCCAAGGCAGGCAACAGGGCACACACCACTCACCCCCACTTGGATCACTGGGGTAAGACCGACCTCTGACAGGCAACCCCCCCGCTGCCCTAGGAGCTCAATGAGCGCTAACCCTCTGGTACATGCTCCCGACCCCCTCGGGAAAGAATGGCTGTACCCCGCACCCACCTCAAGGTAAGCTGGTCTGGCTAAACATCTCCTCCTCCTCGAAGGCCCTCGCAGGCGATATCTCACCTCCAAGTTGAACAGCTCGAATAGTCCACAGGGACCAGGCTATGTCAGATCACCCAATTGCACTCAGGCTAGCTCCAGGGTACGGGTAATCCTTCCTCTGCCTTCGGCTACACACAGTGTTCACAGTAACTAACTGCTGGTTGAAAACGTCATTCAGTGCTAGCACCAGCACTATTGAAAGAAACAATCCCGACAGATGTACTGTACTTATCAGGTGTATGGCATTTTCAGCAGACGGACGGGCAACAGCATTACAGCAATTGCAAGGTGTACAGCAGTCATACTGAAAAACACCTGTAATGCCACTATCACTAACCACTGAACCCCGGAATCGCTGACAAACAAAAAAAAATTAAAACTACAGATAAACTATGATGTAAATGGACTAAATAAAACTAAACCTGTAGAGCTATGTTAGTGGCTGGCCCAGTGTGGCCGCCATCCTGCCATCATGCAGAATCTTCTTAATGAACCAAAGATAAGGAACATATTTGAAAGTTTGTGTCTCGAAAAATGTAGTACTGAAAGTACACGGCATGGGTTACACAGTGATAATCACCTGTTCCGTTTAGTAAGGATAGGGTCTACATAGCATACTAGTGGCTTTGACAACCTTGAGGTACGGGTTTGAGCCTTGTCAGTATGTGAAGAGCAATGTGATTATCAGAGTGCAACCAATTGTGTATCCTAAAAAGTCAGGGCTGCAATGTAAAGCTACAAAAATAGTGAAATGCAACGTTGAGGTAATAATTTTCCATCAAGTTGATGAATGGGTGGTGTTCCTAAGGTTTGAACAATCCAGTAAACCATGCTTGGCATTATCCTAATTTTGGCACAGTCTTTTCATGTAAAGAAATGTATTCACACATCAATTGTTCCTTTTGATGTGCTTTGACAGAAGGTGCAAAAGTTAGGGAAATATCCATTCTGCCTTGTGGAATCGTTCAAACCCTAGAAACACCATATGACCCATTCACTAAGATTTTTACCCTGATGTTGAAGTTTTCTACTTTTACAACTTTGTGTTGCATCCGTTTGTGCAAATCCTGTCCATCCTTTTTTTGTTAAACAGGAGGTGCAGACTGTTGTGTGACAGTAATGGCCAAAGGCTTTGTGCCAGACAGTGCCTGATGTCCAGTAGCACCTACTCCCTCTACCCATCCTGTGCCAACAGTCCCTGGTATCGGATGGCACCTATCCCTCTCCCTGTCACATGCCAAATAATTAGTAGTGTCCAGTGGTAAAAACTGCCTGACCAGTTTAACAAACTTGCAGGATTTGTAGATCATGTCAGGAAAGAGGTACCAGACGAAAAGGCTTATAGTAGGCCTCAAAAGCTTGTGTCTTTTACTTTTCGTTAGCCAATAAAGGTATTATCTTTACCTAGCAGAAATATTCTGTTTTTGTTTCTGTCCTACTTTTGTGGGGGCTAACATAGCACAACCCTACCTTGATCTAGATCCTGTCACAAAGACTGTGCTTGTAAATGTCCGATACCTAGGTCCAAATATTGCTGAGTTTTAAGTGGCTGAAGATGGAGATTTAACATACAAGTGCCTCCTCAACCCTAAATACAGAAGCACGGTATTGTTAGTGGGCTATGGCTTTTAGCACAGCTCCTTTTTCGTTTTGGTGTTACAATACTGATGAATTACGTGGTTTAACAGGGTTTGAAATAACCACCCGAGATGGGCAGATGAAACAGTCTGCAAGTAAAAATGTATAACCTTTCCCAAGGACGACTATAATAAATGAGCATTTATGGCCTGGAGACAGAAGTCCTAGATGAGACTTCATTACTACAGAGCTGCACTTGAACTCAGGCAAGCCCTCACACAGCTGCTGAGAAAATATTTCATGGGTCTCTGCTTTTTCTTATTTCATGTGAAGGGCATTCGGGAGTAAATAGTGTTTATGTATTCCATAGCTTGCGTGGAGATGTCTGTGTTTACATGCAAGAGAGCAGCAGCGTTACAAGCAATAAAATAAAATGAAGATTTCATTGCTTGTTATGCAATAATAGCCCATTTATTTGATTTAAAGAAGGTTAATTTGCAATTATTTTTGCCAGAGTTCCATCGTGGCATTGTGATACTGTGCCAAAAATAAAGGAAGAAAAAAAAAAAAAACTTCCTGAAGCACTGTAACTTTTGAAAAAATAGAATAATGGTTCCTTGAAAATAAAATAAAAACAAAAAGCCTTGTTTGCATTGGAGTTTTAGCCTAACACACATATAATACTTATTTTGGTCTTTCTATGTAAATCAGCAAACAGTAGTTTACCTTCTCTGTTTTGGTCTGTAAATGCTGTATCCTTTACCTTTATCAAGTTCTCATTGTCACAGGGCATCACTGTACCAGCTCAATGATCTAGTCCTGGAAAAAATAAATATCTTGTGTCTACAGTGGTACTCACAAGATGCACTGTATACTGTATCTAGAAAAGTAGAGGAAATATCACAGAAATTCAGTTGAAATGAATTGGGATTAAAAGAGCCACCAACACCTCAAGAAGAACGTGGAAGAACATAATATTTGAACACAAAGCAGCTTATGTTTCTCATTAGCTCTATATTTCTTATCTCCATTATTTATTACTGGTGTCAGATGCGTGAAAATAGAAGAGCTGTTCCCTAAGGGTTCAGCAGCTCCTATTGCTTCTTCCCAACCTGGTGTCATAATACTATGCTTGTGACATCACAGTTATTTCCATAGCAGCATACTGTGATGTCACAACAGAGCTTTATGATGTCCGGTAAGGAAAATAGAGGCAGATGAGCTCCAAGGGATAAAGATCCTGTTTTTGTGGGAATTTCTTCAGTAACAAATATTGAAGAGAAGAAATCTGTAGACGATATGTGCAGTACAAGCTGAGTTGTGTCAACTATTATGTTTTCCAGAGTTTTTTTAAAAGGTGTCAGCTGCTCTTTAACATGATATACAGTGGATGTGCAAAGGCCTGACTCAGAATATGCTTTTTTATTTTAAAGTGGGAAGGGGCAGGACCATAACTCACGAGTGGCAGGGCCTCAAGTGAGCTGTAAGTCCTGTCCCCTCACAAGAGATGATAAACTCTGTATTTTGAGTCACTCCATTGCAGATTCGGTTTATACAACATCAGTTTATTAGTTATAGCTTTTAAACCGGCTTTTTTTTTTTTAAATAATTCTTATTGAATTTTTTCCTTTTCCAAAAACATCATAAGACACATCCATACAAAGCATCAGACATTAATCAGTATATCCAGCTGAGAGGTTCCAATACATTTCAGTTATTTCTCCAATTCATATTGTATGAGTAATGCTATTTTACTGTGTTATAACAGACTGACTTAGGATATTTGTACACACCCTGAATAATGTGAGTTGACACAGATGACACAGGAATAACTAATTTCAGGGATCAGTAATAACAAATCCATTCTCTCGGGTCTGTGTACAGTCCTGTAAGACCTAGTTTAATAGGTTTGTTGCAAAATCCGTTAGAACCTCCACTTCCCAAGGTAAAACTCCTCATGCCTGATTATAAGTGAAACCGTCACTAACCTTACAAGACAAAGCAGTGAACAAAGTTAACTAAAGAGGGAACAGTCAAGTTAAGGAATAACGAAGAAAATAAATAAAAAATAAACCTGCATCTGGGGATTGGGGGTTGGACGGCCGGGCAAAGGGGCTGGGCGGGGCGGGGGTCATATTTTCACCCTAAGGAGATATTGGTCTAGTTGTTGTCTTCCTTATGGGGGCGGTGGAGTAGGCACCTCCTCAGGAACATAAAGTATCACCAGTGGCATCAGGAGTACTCCGCCAGTATCTGCAGAATATGCCTTTTTGTTTGGTAGTGGTGAAAGGGAAGCCATCTGGCTTTGCATTTTTCCTTTTACGTTCTCAGTTTGGCTGTTAATTTCTCCATCTCTAATATTTTAATGCAGATGGAGTACCAGAAGTCAAGCGTTGGGATGGTCATTGTGAGCCAATTCTTAGTGATGGCTTTAAGAGCCGCAGCAATAAAAATATAGTACAAATATTTCTGTCCTGCTGTTTTGATTTCTCTTGGAGGTAAGCCCAAAACCCAGATCTCGGGGGCTGCTGCAATATGGGTCTCAAAAATCTGATTAATGGTCTCTATTATTAGAAACCAGTATGTTCTGAGCCTTGGGCAAGACCAGAAGACGCGAGTATGGTTACCCCCCCTCACCACATTGTCTCTAGCATTGGTCAAATAAGGTTGTGCCATAGTGTTTTGTAATTTCAGGAGTGAGAAAGTACCAAGTAACTACTCTCCACCTGAACTCTCTCCAGGTTGGGGAGTTTGTTGTGAGATATATCCCTCTCCAAATTTGCTCCCAGTCCCCCTCCCAAAATTTGATGTCTGCCTCTCTAGCCCATTTCTCCTTGAGCTCTCCTAGATTAGAGGAATCCAGAGAGTTCAAGAGAGCAACAGTCTTTGAAATCAAACCCTTCTGACCCTCTTGTTCCAGGAGGGGGAGAAGCATAACCAGAACTGGGTTAGTGTTTTCCTCTGTCAAGGTATGTAACCCTTTCCCACGTAGGAAATGTCCAGTTTGTAGGAATCTATATAGGTCATGTGTAGGAAGGCCAAACTCCCTCATGAGTTGCTGGGATGATTTGAAGTATCCCCCTTTGTACAGTTGTCCTGTTCTAGTTAGCCCTGACCTTGACCACCTGGCAAAATCTACACAAACCCTGAGTGGTATGGATCGATTATCTCGGTTGTACCTTGCAACTCCGGCAAATTGCCATCCATGCCTGTTTGAGAGTCAAAGACCAGGGGTTAATAATACTGAATTTGAGCAGCCCAGCTTTATTCATGTGTAATAGATCCAGGATTTTTGCAGTGGAGGACAAGGGCCTCTCCAGTGTTGCCCACTTTGGGGTGGGGGGGTCTGATTCTGCTCTAAGTTTGGAAGCCGCCTGCAATTGGGAGGCCCAAAAGTACTTGATAAAATCTGGTAAGCCCAGTCCTCCTGTAAGTTTAGATCTTTGTAGAGTACATCATTTGATTCTGGGGGATCGAGAGTGCCATATGAATCTAGAGATAGAGGTTTTTAAACTTTTCCAAAAAGATATTGGGGAGGGGGCTTAATAGGAACTGAGGAGAAAATATATAGGAAGTGGGGGAGAACATTCATTCGAATGCATTCTATACGGGCTGATAGGGAAAGTGGGAGCTCATTCCATCTGTTTAGATCCTCCTGCACCATTTGTAAGTGCTTAAGATGATTAGAAGGGTAGATCTTATTTATATCTCTAGGGATCCAGACCCCTAAATATCTAAATCCCTCTCTTGGCCACCTGGATTGACCCACTTTGGGACGGTACCGGCTGGGAGACGGAAGTGATGTGAAGCATTTCGGTTTTCGTCTCGTTGATTTTAAACCCTGAGATGGTACCAAATTGGGTCAGGATCGACTCCAATAATGGTAATGTACAGTGGCGTGAAAAAGTATTTGCCCCCTTCCTGATTTTCTCAATTATTGCATATTTGTCACACTGGATGTTTTCAGGTCTTTAGACAAAATGTAATATTAGATAAAGGGAACCTGAGTGAACAAATAACACTTGTTTTTTTTTTTTATTTCACTTATTTAATGAAAAAAAGTTAACCAACACCAATTGGCACTGTGTGAAAAGTAATTGCCCCTTACACTTAATAACTGGTTACGCCACATTTAGCTGCAATGACTGCAACCAAACACTTCCTATAATTCAATATCAGTCTTTCACATCGCTGTGGAGGAATTTTAACCCACTCTTCCTCATAGAACTGCTTTAATTCAGTAACATTTGTAGGTTTTCGGGCATGAACTGCTGGTTTCGTTCCTGCCACAGCATCTCTATTGGGTTTAAGTCTGGACTTTGACTAGGCCACTCCAAAACTTTAATTTTACTTCTTTTCAGCCATTCTGATGTGGACTTGCTTTTGTGTTTTGGATCATTGTCTTGCTGCATGACCCAACCACGCTCAGCTTCAGCTGACGGAAGGATGACTGGACATTCTCCTTAAGAATTTTCTGGTACAGAGCAGAATTCATGGTTCCTTCAATTATGGCAAGTCATCCAGGTCCTTAGGCAGCAAAGCATCCCCACACCATCACACTACCACCACCATATTTGACTGTTGGTATGGTGTTCTTACTGTGGAATGCTGTGTTTGCTTTTACGCAAGACATTATGGGATCCATGTTGTCCAAAAGTTCCACTTTGACTCATCTGTCCATAGAACATTTTCCCAAAAGGCTTGTGGATCATCCAGGTGCTTCTTGGCAAATGAGAGACGATCATTTATGTTCTTCTTGGTTAGCAGTGGTTTCCGCTTGCTACTCTCACATGAAGCCCATTTTGCCCAGTCTCTTTCTGATTGTGGAGTCATGAACACTGACCTTAGCTGAGGCAAGAGAAGCCTGCAGTTCTTTGGATGTTGTTTTAGGATCCTTTGAGACGTCTTGGATGATTTTACACTGCGCCTTGGAGTAATTTTGGCAGGCGCCCACTCCTGGGAAGGTTCACTACTGTTCCAAGTGTTCTCCATTTGGAGATTATGGCTCTCACTGTGGTTCAATGGAGTCCCAGAGCCTTAGAAATAGCTATGTAATCCTTTCCAGACTGATAGAGGGCAACAAAATGTTTTTCTGATCTTTCAGGAACTTCCTTTGATCATGGCATAATGTGCTTGTTGAATCTTTGTGCTGGCAATGTGACTCTGATGGTAGGGACCAAAATAAGTGAGGTTTATATTGAGCAGGGCTGGCTGTAATCAAGCCTGGCTGTGTTCAATCAGCTGACTCTAATTATCCCTTTAATTGGGTTGATTTAACTAGGGGGCAATTACTTTTTCACACAGTGCCAGTTGGTGTTGGTTAACTTTTTTCATTAAATAAATGAAATAAGTAAAAAAAAAAAAAAGTGTTATTTGTCCACTCAGGTTCCCTTTATCTAATATTATATTTTGTCTAAGGACCTGAAAACATCCAGTGTGACAAATATGCAATAATAGAGAAAATCAGGAAGGGGGCCAATACTTTTTCACGCCACTGTATGCACTAGGTCTGATACATACAGGAGGGTATCATCTTCATATAGGGAAGTGCATGTTTCAGACCCTTGAACCTTAATTCCTGGGTAGTCTGGAGATGGTCTAATCGAGGCCACTAAGGGCTCCATACTAATAGCAAAGAGGAGAGAGCATGCAGCCCTGCGTAGTCCCTCTTTCAGTTTCGATAGCTTCCAAAATTATCCTGTTAACTTTCACCTGGGCCCTGGGGTTTCTATACATATTCAAAATCCAATTCTGAAATTTATCACCAAAGCCAAATTTTTGGAGGATGTGATCCAGGAAATGCCTATCAAGCCGATAAAAAGCCCTTTTCGGCGTCAAGGGAAATTACCGGATTTAATATATTGGGGGGCAGTGTTTTGGCTGTTAGAAGGGTATTCAAAAGGAGGCAGACATTATCTTGGATGTGGCGACCGGTGTAAACCCTGTCTGGTCAAGGTGAATCAAGAGTGGGATTAAGGTTTGTAATCTAACACTCAGTAATTTAGCAAATATTTTGGCATCTTGATTGAGGAGTGATATTGGGCGATAACTTGCGCATTTAAGCGTATCCTTTCCACGTTTAGAGATGATTGATATTAGTGCCTCTCCCCAGGCGTCCGGTGTGGCACCTGAGTTATGGGCCTTGTTACACACCCTGACCAGTAGGGGGAGCCAGCTCTGGAGCAAATTTTTAAAAGAAAATTCAGCTGTGAATCTATCTGGGCCAGGTCTTTTACTGGTTTTTAGGGATTTAATCACACTTCGGATTTCCTCCTCTGTAAATGGGTGTTCTAGGGCAGTTTTCTAGGCTTCTGATAGTGTAGGAAGATCTTTTAAATTTAGAAATTTGGTAATTTTCTGGGTGTGGTCCGGGATACTCTTCTTGTATAGAGTTGAGTATAAAACAATACAAATTCTTTAGCAACCTCAGGTGGGTGTATATCTAATGTTCCAGGGGCACTTTTGACCTGTTATTTAGTTATGTATCGATCTGCTTCATGTTTTTTAAGCCTCAGAGCCAATAATTTACCCGCTCTTCCCCACCCCCCCGTAATATTTTTGATTGGCATACCTGAGTGAATTAATAGTTCGCTGTGTCATCAGATTATTGCACGTTTCCCTAGCTGCTTTGAGTTTACTTAAGACTGTTTGGTCTTTGGTAGTTTTGTGTTCACTCACTCTCTCTCTCTCTCTCTCTAGGGCTGCTATTTCTTCCAGGCTTTTGGTTATTTTCGCTTGATGTGATTTATTTATTTAGGAATGCTGCATAACTAATGATCCTACCCCTTCGCACTGCTTTTAACTCATCCCATATATATTTCCGGTTGGTATCCATTTCCTTTTTACCGCTAAGTAAAATGTTATCATCTCTTGTAGTGATTGTATAAAGGCTTTGTCATTCAAAAGTCCAGGATCAAATCTCCAGGTTCCTCTCCCGGAGTCAAGATCCCATTTGATCTCTACCTGGACCATAGAGTGATCGGAAAAGGTAACCGGGTGCAAGATCACCTCTTGAAAATGATGGACTTCCTTTTTCCATGTGTATATTCTGTTAATCCTTGAATAGGTGTTTGTGGAAGGGGCATAAAAAGTATAATCTCTACTTTTAGGGTTTTGCCACCTTCACACATCTACCAATCCTAGTTGCGATATTAAAGTTTTTAGCAATTTTGAGTTACTAGTTACACCTCTTCTGAGCGGCAGGAGTTTGTCCTGACTGCAGTTCTCAACACAATTCCAATCCCCAGCCAATATTAATTGACCCAGGGGTAAGGCTGCAATCCCATTGAACAAGGACCTAAAAAAAAAAAAAAAAGGCCTGATGGGAGAGTCGGTGCATACAAGGACAGGACATGAAGGGGCATTCCTTTGAGTTCTCCCACAAGGAGAACCCACCTACCATTGCCTCCTGTTTGTACCTTCATAACTTCATAGCAGAATCCCCTCTTGATTAATATTGCTGTACCAGCTTTGGCCGCCAGGGGGTGTGAGTCTTCATAAACACTCCCTACTTACATCCTCCTAAGCTTATTATGCTTCGATTTAGATAATCTAGTCTCCTGCAAACAGGCGATGTCGCAGCCCACCCTATGCAATTCTTGTAAGATTCTAGCATGTTTTACCACATTATTAATGCCCTTTACATTGATTGAGCATAAGTCACATGACCACATTGACAAAACTGTGTGGTTCTATCCTCGTACCCCCACCCAACCCCACCACTCCCATCCCGGATACAAAAACAAGCTAGCTAAGAACATTGAAACAGTTCCAACATTTAAGAACATTAGGAAAGTGAACTGTGTCCCAACTGGGGACTACCAGTTCAGAACAAGAACACTTGAGGAATTCCTCACTAGGCGACCACAAATGTTGTGGTTTCCCAACAGAACCAGTGGCTCACCAGTGGCAGGTCCTACGGGGAAGATGTAGTATCCCCCAAATAGTATATGGCAGAGAAGTAAGGCACTGAGTGTGCCGAGGGTGAACTCCCTTACCGCCGACAGCGAGTGTACACCTTCTCCTTCTCTGGGTATTCCGGTAGTGCAGCGACCCAGTCTTCAGCCACTTGAGGGTGATCTTTGGCACTAAACTGGCCCTTATGACATTATATGACCCCACAATCTCAGAATTTACAAGTTTGCCTAAAGTAATTTGACTCAGATTAGCTACTTTTCTAATATCAAAAAAGTCCCCGTTTTCCAGTGTTGCAGCCCGATCCATCAGCCCCCGCCCCCTTCTACATCATATGGGTCTGCAGTACCAACAAGTGATGTGAAAACCTTGTTTTCCCTCAACCATATTTCTGGGTGGTTTACATCCAGAATACTTTCTAGTGTACGAGTATTGCTCATTTGTTTTCCTGTCTCTCGTTCGACTAAAAGTTATTCATAAGCAAACAATCTCTTGTAAATAGACAAATTAGAGTTTCTCAGTAATGAGAGCATCATCAGCAAAGCAGAGATTTAATCTGTCAGGAGAAGTGTCCTGGTGAGATAAAGCCTGAGGGATTGAGTCTATTTCATTTGCTGCTTGTTCTAGTAAGGTCCTTTGGTAGCAGTTGAAACGTTTGAGCTGATTCTGGGAGACTAGAGAAGCGGTACAGTGCAGCATAGGTCCCTTTCAAAATGAGTCATGCAGAAACAGGGTTTCCACTTACCTAGGGCCGTTTCACTAGTTTAGCTGAAATGATTTCCACAACCAGACCCAAATGACAGCCTGGCATCCCAAAAGAAATCCCTACTTCTCTTCTCAAGAAACACATTCCCAGAAGGGGACAGATATCACTCCAAGTCCTGCGGTGAAGTAGAGATGACAAATTCAAGAGAGAGAGGTAAGGGATTCAGGTGGCTTGTTGTCTGGGAGTAATCCTTCTAGCGACATCTGTGTGCAGGGAAAGTAGAGAGTCCGTTCTTCTTCTGGGGGACCTTCCATTCCCCGGTGCTACTTTCCAGAGGAGGTCTTCAGTCTCCTGTTTCACCTGCTCTTCACTTGTGTCCGGAATCTGGACCCCCAACGTGTTCAGTAGAGGAGTAGCCTGCAGGAGGGAGTCGAACACATGCACCCCTTATTTGTCTTGCAGCCACAGTTTTGCAGGATAATGCAAGTAGGCTCTCAAACCTTTATCCTGCAGTGCTTTCACGACTGTCAGCACTTTCTTCCATTTGGCAAGCATGTTTGGGGGGTTAGTCCTGATCGAAATATACTTTTTGTCCGTCTAGGTTGATGTCATTTTTGCTCCAAGCCAGCTGCAGGATTTTGTCTTTTATGGAGTACTTAAGGAATTTGACTAGGATTGCTCTTGGGGGAGCACCAGGTTTAGGCTTAGGAGCCACGGCGCTATGCGCCAGTTCAATCTCCGGGCTAAAATCCTCTTTTAAGGATAGCTCCTGGTGTAGCCAGCAGTCTATATACGCCACCATATCTGCTTGTTCTACTCCTTGTCGGATTCCAAAGATACAGATGTTGTTCCGTCTAGCCCGTGCTTCAGCATCTTCGGCTCTAAGGGCAAGTTCGCGTTCCCTCCTATGAAGATATGCCAGTGAATGCCCGTAGGCTATGTGTTCGTGCTGGACTAGGTCTATTTGTGCTTCCATAGCTGAGGTGCGTGACTCTTAAGTTTTTAAAAATCTGTTTGGAGACCGGTGATTTGGGAATCAATGCAATGTCATATTTTTTGCATCCAGTGGCCGTCTGCCTAGGTAATGGTGGATGCAGAGTTTGTATCTGATCCCGAGTCATCTTCTTCATCCGCCGACCCCGTCGGACTCACTTAGCAGGACATAGCAGGACTTGCGTGCCGCGATTCAGACAGGGTAGCCGGACGCCTGGATGCGGGCAAAAGATCCTTCCGTTTAGTCTTCCCCATGTAGGGGTGATGTTATAGAGGGCTGGATAGTCCGCTTTTTCTTCACTAAGTTGTGGATGGCCGACAATTTAACTACTTATTTCACCCGGAGCACTGGAGCCGAAAATCTAAGCCGCCATCTAGAGTGTGATGTCACCGGAAGTTCCTTAAACCTGCTGTTTGTTTGAACAATATCTGTTTGATTTAAAGTACTGGATTCAGTGCTGAACTAGGCAATTGTGATGTCATCAACATTATGCATGCTGCTTTCTGATTGGTTCAGTACTCTGTTTTGATTAAACCAACCTTCGAGATATTAGTCATGACAAAACTAACAACATGATATGCTGTCTTGAGGTTAGCTACAAGATACCACGTTTATGTTGTCGTTTTGATCTCCACTGGTGCTATTGTGTGTATATATAGGGGATATACAATGGGCTGACTCAAAATATGCCATTTGTCTTCAAGTGTGAGGGGGCAGGCCCATAACTCACGAGTGGCAGAGCCAGAAGTGAGTTATGAAAGTCCTGTCACTCACAAGTGATGATAAATTGCCTATTTTGAGTAGGGCTATCGTATATTTGATATATTCAACAGTAGTTTACAACTTATAGCTTTTAAATCTGCAGTTTGTTTGAAGATTTTGCTGTTTTTTCTTTGATTTTAACAGCTGACTTCAGTGCTGCACTAGGCATTGTGATAGCTGCTGTCTGATTGGTGCAGTATTCCACTGTGATGTCAGTAACCTTAAAAATATCCATTGTGACGACAGCAAAAACAATATTTTTTTGGATATGTTGCTGTTACTGATGTCTCTAGCAAAGGTATCTTATTTTATCTTGTCGTGTTTACCCCCCACTCCTGTTATATATGTTGCAGTATATCTGGATTCTCTGCATCAAGTTACTGGCTACCACTGTATGTTGTTGGGAGTTAAATATACTGCACTTAACAAAGGATAAGATTACAGTTTGTTCCATGCCACGTTTTTAAATGGAACCTTTGGCAACTATCCTAAAATGTTCAGGAGCGAATAGTAAACATGGTTGCCCACAAGTTTTGCTTTTAAATATTTAGGATTGGCAGCTAATGATTCCTCTGTTAATTCAGTTAAACATTTAGGACAGGTAGATTAGGAAACTGACTGTAAGAAACGTAGTAGTTTTTTCTTCTGCTGTCACCATGCAGTAGGAATAGAAACTATAGGCAAGGTTGATTTATTTGTTAGGCGCCTATCCAAGGCTCTAGGCGCTATACAGACAGTAAAGTTAATACAGTTAAACAAATATAAAAACAGTATATATGCATGGCAGAACAAAGACTCCCCAAAAAATAGGTACAGGTTAAAATTCCTAAAGCATAGGTGGTCCCAAAGGCCTGATTAAAAAAAATATCTTTAGAGTAAACACTCAAAACATCTCAGGAGGGGGTCCTCTGATAAAAGCTGGAAGTACGTTCCACATCACAGAAGCAGTAATGCAAACACCTGCATCTCCTGAAGATTTGTTGGGAGTGTGGAACCATAAGGACACCCACCTCA